>CM074733.1:139217909-140488224 GCA_037367245.1 Phrynocephalus guinanensis
TTTTTTTCTTTGTGTCTTAAAGATTTATAAATTGCCCACAGATGCCTTTAAGACAAGGTTATCCCATGTATTTCACTCCTTTAATTACCAGGTTCAAGACTGTTACACAAACCCTGTTAAATGGCTATGGAGAATTCCCTTATCAGTAAGCTTGGGAAATGACCTGTTTTGGAAACCTTTATAAATCAAAGGAGAGAAAGTGAACAGAAGGGCTGAGGAAAGGAAACTAATAATCTGGAACTTTCCAAAGTATTAGTTCATATGCAAAGCATAGTAGGTTTAGCTGAATGAATGTGATACAGATTGTTCTCCTTGCACATACAGAAAGTATGATGTCCAGGGAACAGCTGAAGGTGAACTCAAAGTTGTGGAATTTTGACACAAATGTAAAAAGAGTATACTGCCTCTTCTTTTCACAAATTTCCACCCTGCTTAAACATGAAAAATATATATTTAAATCCATTTTTAAAAAAGCTTAGCTGCTCTGGCAACTGTGCTTTATGAAGCTGTAAGTTGATTTATTACCATCACTGATTTGAATTTTTTTTTTTGGAGGGAGGGGTCCGGGGGGGTGATCAATGAGTTTCCTATTGTTTCCCATTGCTTGCTATAAGAAATACAAAATGTTGCAAGTCTTCTCTTAACCTTTAACCACCTCTGCCTTTCTTTTACATACTAGTTGGGTCTTCATTTTGTTCTGTTTTTTTATGGCTTCATGTATTTGACCTTCCTCAAAATGATGAGTTACGCACCTTTACAGAGGATTATGAAACAAGGTGTGAAAGGTCTCCTCATGCATTTATATTGAAACTCTTTCTTCTTTGTTCCCAGTTTCTAGGGCACTCACTGGAATCTGAGGGATCTATAAACTTTCCCAATGTCCAGAGACAGAAACACAAATTTAGGGCAAGTAGTACTCGAAGAGTAGCGGACTGTGACTTTAAAGCTTGGACATCCATATCCACCCTTCTACAACAGCCACCTGGTCTCATTGGTTCAGCAGAAAAGTGTCTCTATTTGCACTTTTCTTTTGCAATGTTGATGCATCAAACAGAGAACAGAATAGACTGAGGGGCAGTATGTGCATGAACTGGTGCCTTCTTTCCTTTTGGAGCAAAGTAGGGAGTAGAGCATCCATGTCACACCTTCTGAGCCTTCTTGGTGCACACATCCTAGCAGCAGACTCTGTAGGTAGTCTGGTGGTAAAGTCTCATCAGCTCTACAGATCATGCAAAAGTTATCTGCAAGCCACAGTTGCTGGAGATCAGGCTGTGTGGGAGACATATACCCATGGGGGACACATACTCCCTTGTGGAAGAGACATCAATGAATACTGTTTGCTCACAAAAAAAATCTTGCTATCCAGCTTTGTCACACTATTTTTTTCTCTGGGCTCACTTAGCCAGATTCTCCTGGCCCAATGAGGAGTTTCGATCCCCATCCCAACCGTTGCCTTCCCTGCTTCTGTGCTATCACAATGACATCTTCATTTAGTGGGTGTGATGTCACCACTGTGACATCATCAAAGGGTATCAGGGTTTCAGGTCTCTGAACCTGAAACAGAGCTTCAGAAATAAGTATAACACTCGGACATATTGTAATGTACCTGCCCATTTATGGTCAACCAAGAACATATCACTCTTTACCTCAACGTATACTATGTTCCAATATTTCCTGGACCCTCAGATCACTAGCTGCTTACAACAGAAGAAGCACTCTTATGAAGGTTGGCGGGTGGGGGAGAAGACACTAGGAACTACAGGAGAAGAAGGTTCTTGCTTTTCCATGGATTATCCCGTGCATTGCAGGCTTCTGCCTGGTCAGGAATCACAGACTTCAGAGAAGAATAGGAAGGGTATTGATGAGGTACAACTGCTCCAGTCAGTAGCTTTGAGATCTCATGAAATCACAGCAAATTACTAATGATAAAGCTTATTGTAAAGCAAACCAGATGCTAAGGATGTACAGAGAAGGCGGATTCATGAGAATGCAACTTAAAGAGATTAGAGTCCTGTGCCCTTTGACTTAGGAAAGGAGGGGCACCATTTGCTGTTCTGCCTCCAGCAACAAAATGCCTTAGGCAAACTCTGAGGAACTGAGATACCTTGTTTGGAGTAATCAGATGCCTCTGTTCTTTTGAATCCAGAATGCTAGAAGTATTTTTAATCTAATAGAAAAGTAATATTTCAGTAGTGGTAACCCATATTACCTTTCTTTATATCTTCAGACTAAAAAAAAGTCAAACAAAAACAATTATCTCCCTCCTCAACAAATCGCAGAACCCAAAAGTAAATACAGTATCCCCTGCCCTGTAGTAGGGCAAACACACAGAATGGAATCTGCCAGTGATAAACTCATATATACAAACTACAGGTTCCTTTTCTCCTTCAGGATGCTATCAGGAAAATTTAATCAGTCTTTTCTCTTCTCGTCAATCACCGAGAGTGTCTCTATACTTGAATACTGTGAATTGAAATTTTTGTCAGCCCCATCACTATGTACACTTGATATCTGTATGCAGTCACTGCAGAACAATGTGAAGTGTCTCCTTTTTCAAGAGAGCTGCATGCCTGCCACCATAGAGCAACTATGCTTTTCAGAGGTCGTGAAGAGAAGTGTATACTTACAATGGGAAAAGAGGGGGGTGGATAGCAGATTTCAGACCGTTCCTGCCAACCCTTCATCAAGGCAACAAACTCACCCATCAGGTTTTCTATCTATATCAAGGCAATACAGTGTTTCCGTACATTCACTAAATTATATAGTGCCTTTTAAACAAAGCACGTACAAGAGAGGAACGAAAATAAGAGAGAAAAGGCTGCAAGAAATGGTGCAGGAAGATATGAGAATGGATACAGTAATCATTTTCACTTGCCCCGATTAATGACAAAGTGAAATGAAATTGGAACAGGGGCTGAGGCAAAAACTATTCACTGTTCTTTTGGCAGGAGTACAAAGTTGTCCTTTTCTCACATTCTTTGTGTTCTAGCATCCCTGGATGTTGTCCTCATGTGCCTGTAGTAATGTCATCCACAAGCCAAGTCTCATTGGCTAGCATCATGACAACATCAAACTCACTATATGAACCCTGACTAGGATCTAGAAAGGATTGGAAGTTGAAAAGTAGCCAGGATAAAAGAACAGATGTTACACAATATGACAGAAAGGAGGTTATTTATCATTATGTGTGTGCATTTATGAATATTTATTGTTAATATTGTATATGGAGGTGTGCAATCTAGCCAATCAGTGAGCTGGTGCGCATGAGAAAAAAAAACAGCAAAAGCAAAGTATTCTGCTTATATACTGTCCACTTAGCACTCTCTGGGCAGTTTACAATTTAGTTATGCAGGATACACAGTGCCCCCCCCCCGCAAGCTGGGTACTCATTTTACCAACCTCAGAAGGATAGAAAGAAATATCATGTTAAGAAGAAACACCCCAAACTATTGTATCCCAAACTCTGGCTCTGCAGCCAGAAGACTTAATCATAGAGTTATTTGTATACCTCTCTTTTATTTCAGCAAAATCATTCAGGTTCAAGAGGCTCTTTTTTGGAAAGTGACAAAGAACACATAAACAAAAAAGAGAGAACCTCAATCATGTTCTTCATCTTTCATGTAAACACAAAATTATCCCATTCTGCGGGTTTGTACTCTACTTAAAAGATCAAGTTTATAGCCTGGCATTCTTGCTACCAGATGCTCAGGTCTTTAGTGACTGCTAAAAAAAATATACTCTAATTCAATTTTGATTGCTCCAACCACTATGTCCATTCTTCATATCCTCAAAGCAGATTATAAAACGGTCAAGCATAGAGTAAACGAGCCCTGTTAAACAGAATCAACCAGTTTCTGCCAAGATTAAGTGATAACACACTAAATTTACAGAGTCATTTGAAATGGCAGTAAGCACATGGAAATAAGTAAATCGATTAATCAAATAATAAGTAAACGCATTTTTTTCTTTTTTGATTGAACTTCCTAGAGGCTTTCGGCAAAGTTCTTCTAGAAATATTCTTGTACAGTCATCAAATAAGATAAGTCCTTTTATGAATTAGGAAGTGGTGAAAGTATAGGAAGCTGCATAGTTCTCACTATTGTGGGGTGGGAGCAACAGGACCCCCCTGGGATCCTTGTAAGAAAAGATGGTTTGAACTTATTCATAGATGAACTGGCGATGCAGATGTGGGATGGAAAGTGAGATGATCAAGTTCGAAGATAATATAAAATTATTTCGGGTGATGGAAATGAGACAATGAAAAACTCCAAAGGAATCTCTCCAAACAGGGTAAAAAGATATTAAAAATCGATTCCAGCAGCCTAAATATAATTACTAGTCCTAAAATAGAGTAGACTCATTGAATCAATCAAATTTACATCAACTGAAATTAGAGATTGGGATCAAATTTAGGACTGCATTTGGACCAAGTATAAGGAAATGTAAAATTATGCATTCTGGACAAGAGAAAGATGGATAGACCAACAGATAACTTGCTGACAGGATCTAAGCTTTTCAGGTATATGACATATTTAAGGACAGGATTTCCCATTGCTCTTGAAAAAGGAATTTAGTGAAATAATGGAGGAATGAGTATGCAGGGGTAGTTATCTATCGCTTCTAAATATCAGAATATTGATCTGTGCTTTATAAACAACAGTAAAACCTTTTGACCATGTGGATCATGCGAAACTATTGGTTGTTCTGACAGATAGAGATGGGCACGAATTGAAAAAATGGGATTTTGGTTTTTCGTTTTTCGTTGAGGGGGTCTGTTTTGGTTCGTTTTCATTTTTACGAATTTTTGAAAAACATTTGTTTTCAATTTTTGTTTTTTGTTTTTCATTTTTACCCACTTTTGCGCGATTTTTAAAGCATTTCCGTGCGCAGGCGTCCCCCAACGCCCCAGACCAGAGGGAAAACACTAAAAATGATGCTGGCAGAGACACAGTATAGACTAGGCATGCAGGGAGGCTGCAAAGGCAGCGGCGGGCGTTGCCCAGGGTGCAAGGCAGCCGCAGAGTGACTGAACTGCGGGGCAGAGGAGGGTACTACTCACTGAGAGGTATGCACGCACGCACACAGGGAGGCTGCAAGACTGAAGCTAGAGAGAAATCTCTTCTTTCTCTCCCCTAAGAGCCACGCTGCAGCCGGCAGGAACACAGAAACACACACCTGCCTGGCTGGCCTAAAGTATAAATAACGAGTCGCAGAGACAGCAATCCCACCCTAATTCCCACCGGAGACTGCAAGGAGGATGGGGGCTGCCAGAGCTTTTTATGCCCTCTGTGGCTGCCAGACCTGCCCAGTCTGCAACCTGGGCATGCTATTGGTTGAAGTTGTCCAAGAATTTACACGATCCCATCACATGGCTTGCATCAATTTTATGGCTGGAATCCATTTTGTGTCAAAGGGGGGGGAAAAAAACACAACACGATGGGAGAAAGACAAAAACAAAGTTTTAAGGACCCCAACCCCCTGGTAGGTAATAATTTTAAATAATTATCACTGTGTTTTTACGGATGTCCAGGGCATTTTAATACCCAAGAAATCAATATTAGGCATCTGGGAGCCATTTTGGGTCGATGTCCCCTAACTCCCCTTAAAGGAAAAAAATACAGTGATCTGAGAAAAGACATAAATGCACGTTTTAGGGACCCCAAACCCCCTGGTAGGTATTATGAGGCAGAATAAATAATTATTGCTGGGTTTTTACGGATATTCAGGACATTTTTAACATTTAAAAACAGTTCGTTTCATTGCGCGTCGCCATTAACAAAAATGAAATGTAACGAACCTAATTTTTGTGGTTCTGTTTGGTTCATTCCAATTTCATCACAATTTTCATTATTCATTTCGTTATGTAACGAAATGAATAACAAATAACAGAAATGAAAAAAGTTTGTTTCGTGCCCATCTCTACTGACAGATATGAGTGATGACTTATGATATGACTTGCATTATGGACAAAAAGCTACCATTTTAACAAAATGTGGAGAGACAGAATGGTTTCCTACAGGCAAAGGTGTCAGAAAGGGGGACATTTTATTTCCTTCTCTGTTCAATCTTTATGCAGTGCATATCAAACAGAAAGCTGAACTAAATTCAGATGATGGTGAAGTAAAAATCAACAGAAGAAACATCAATAATCTAAGATATGCAGAGGACCCCCGTCTTATTGAGAGAAAGCTGCGATGGCTTGAAATTTCTATTTGGGAAAGTGAAAGGAGAAAGTGCCAAAGCAGGACTGCATGTGTACATTAAGAAGACAAACATCATCATGACTGCAGGGGAAAGACACAACTTTCATGTTCACAATGAAGCAATTGAAATAGTGAAAGATTTTGTATCACTTACTGTATATACTCGAGTATAAGTCGACCCGAGTATAAGTCGCGGCCCCTAATTTAACCCCCCAAAACTGGGAAAATGTATTGACTCAAGTATAAGTCTAGGGTGGGAAATGCAGCAGGGCCTGGCAACCCCTCCTTTGTGAGCTGGATGTGTGTGTGTGTGTGTGTGTGTGTGTGTGTGTGTGTGTGTGTGTGTGTGTGTGTGTGTGTGTGTGTGTGTGATGTTTAAAGTGACTTTTAGCCACTGAGGCAAGTGCTTGGGTTAGTGGCTAAAAGTCATTTTAAACATTGTACGCCACTCCCCTGCAACAAGGGGGGTCAGGAAAAGTGGTGCACAATGTTTAAAATGACTTAGCCACTGACCCAAGAACTTGCCTCAGTGGCTAAAAGTATTGACCCGAATATAAGTTGAGGGCCCCCTTTTTCAGCACAAAATTAGGGCTGAAAAACTAGGCTTATATTTGAGTATATACAGTAATTAAATCCAAATGAGAACTGGACCAAGAAATCAGTACAAGACTGAGACTCAAAATGGCAGCCATGAAGGAATTAGAAACGATCGTAAAGTCTAAGGAAGTGTCACTAGAAACCAAGATTATCCACACTCTTGTCTTTATGATCACTATGTAGGGAAATGGACAGCAAAGAAAGCTGATGAGGGGGGGATCTTATTGGTGAGAAATGTGGTGCTGAAAGAGACTTTTCTGGATACCCTGGATTGCCAGAAAATCAAAAAAGCAGTTCCTAGATCAGAACAAGGCTGAACGTTCTCAAGGAGACAAACGTGACAAAACTGAGGTTGTCCTACTTTGGGCACATCATAAGAAGGCAGAATTATCTAGAAAAGACAGTAATACAGGAAAGGTGGAAGCCAGCAAGAAAGGGGGGCAATCCAATAAGAGAGTTAGCTGGATAGCTCAGTAGATTAGACATCTGGTTGTGGAGCCAGAAGTTGACAGTTTGATTCCCCAATGTGCCTTCTGTAAGCAGAGCCAGCCTGTATGGCCAAGGGCAAGCCCCACGATAGGGGAATGGTAAAGCACCCCTGAGCAATCTTAACCTGGAATACCATGTAAAGGGTCATCATAAGTCAGAATTTACAGCACATGGTTATAGTTAAATAAGATATGGGTTGACTCCCTAGGAAGCCACTGGGTTGAGTTTGCAAGGGCTGGGCAGGGCTGTTGGGAATCCAACACTTTGCTCACCCCTGAGTTCCACAACATATGTATCTTGCATTTAGTGTGTTTTGCTTTGTAATTGTTTAAGGTAAACACTGGCTTAGTTTTTAAGTCTGGCTGCTAAGATATAGATATCTTTGAAGAAATCCCATTAAGTGAAGGGAAATTGGCTAACCACAGGGGATACACATTCACTTTTAGCACCTAACTTGACCCTAAAAGTCAATGGCAGGCTGCTGGCATAACCTTTCCAAAGTGTGAGCTCTTCTTTTTCCATATCTATTTTCTCCAGCAGGAGAAAGCATTTCTTTATAAACTAACATTTGACATTTCCATTGTGCTGTGCCATTCACCGTCTGTTAATTTGGGTTCAGTACAATTTTGCTGCTGCTTTTCACTTCTTGTAAACATGTTTTAACAATGGGTTATTCTATGCACGCTGTCTCACATTTTGTAAACCCCTCTGAGCATCTTGCGAGAAGGGAAGAAGAAAAGCAGTTTATATATTTCTTAAACAAACAGATATTGTCCTTGGATTGCAGAAAAGCAGCCTTCAGTATCGTGCTTGTCCTTTTTAAAAAAACACAACATCTGTACAGCAAAAAAGGAATTTCACCCAAAATTAAAAACTCCCCAAAGGCAGTCAGACTTCATGGCTGGAAACAAATGCCAAAATGGGGCCAAATCAGCTGTTGAGCTCTCAAATATGGATGGGGACCAAATGGACTTTCAATTTTTTAGCCGTTTAAACGCAAAACAAGAAATGTCATACCATAGTGTAAACACTGTCTGATAACAGGATTAAACTACATTAAAAACTTCCTTCAGGAGGGTACCAAAAAGCTTGCCAAATTCATACATTTTGTCACTGGACCTACCAAGAAAAGACTCCCAGACTGTGGGTGGTGGGAAAAATACTGATACCATCAGCAACTGGCAAAGTGTAATACAGAGTACAAACACTACGTCCGGACAAGTTTTAAATCTACTATTCTTTTCTATCCAGAAACTCACATCCAGAGCCTTTCTTTGGAAGCAGATACTGCACTTAAAGAGATCCTCCCAAGGTTTATGTAGAGGTGCTTTAAATGTTCTTGTGTGCTAATGAAATGGGGACTTGATCTGCTACATTGATTGTTTGGCTATTATAAAGCTGTGATCCATTTACTCCCTCAGATGGCTTACAAACAAAGGCTAATTGCTTTCAGTGAAACATAATGACATCTTCAATAGGATGCTGAGTGAGAAACTGTTTTTTTTTAATTTTATTTTATTCTTCTGGCAATTCTTTTATCTCCTGCCTTTCACTTCCCACTGTATTTTTTTAAAAAAATTCCATAGTGGGAACTAAAGCTCTGTCCTTAAGAGTTATAGTCATTTGTGAATGAAAGTTGTAGTGAAATAGTTAAAGGAAAACTTAGCTAACTACGTGAAAGTTCAAGGAAGCAGCCCTTCACAAATTAGATTGCATGTGCTCAAGAATACAAAATGCCCAGTCTGTCACTATCATAAACAGAATAATGCACTGAGCAGAAAAGGAATTGTCTTGATGGGATTCCTCCCGCACCCCCACCCCCACCCCCACCCCGGATAAAGAAGAAATGGGCTCTATTTTCATCAAAAGCAATCGGTCTGTATTCAAGCATGTCAATTTTGTTCTCAGGCCTCAGAAACATTTGGTGGGTATGACCCCCCAAAATGTATTGGAGGGCTTGAAGGGGCTTTACAGGCTTCTGAGGGAAAATGGCTCACATTGTCTTGCGTCAGACAATTTCCACTGAGAAGCTTTGAGCTGAAATTCACAGAGCCCATAATTTACAACACAAGCATAGGCTTTACGGGGATTGTCGATTGATTTTGTCAGGATGGGCTAGAAAACATCAGAAATGATCAGTTAATGTGGGTCAAAAAGCATTCTAAGCAATAAGCTCCCATTCCCAGATGGAGCAGTTGAGAGCCCACTGTTTTCTGTCAGTCTCTTTTCACCCCATCCAACACACACACACACACACACACACACACACACACACACACACACACACACACACACACACCACACCACACCACACCACACCACACCACACCACACCACACCATACCTTCTTTGGGGATAGAGGCCCCTGCAAGTGGAGCAGGAGGCCTGCTACTTGAGGCCTTCTTACTGCAAAAGTGGGAAGACTGACCATTGTCACTCTTGATTACGGCCTTCTGGATTCAACAACCCTGGCAAGGGAGAAGGACTGTACATAATGCCACCCCAATGAATTATCATAAGACCAGCTGGGCTAAGGAAGTGGTTGTCCTTCCACTCCCGATCTCCATAAATCTGCTCTGCCTGTGTGCTTTCCATAACAGCCACGTACGTAGCACACCTTGAAAAGAAGATGGGCTGGAAATGAGTCACTCACAAGCCATCCCACGGAAGTGAGGACTAAAGCAGTGATCCTAATTGCAAGAATGTTTTTCCCACACGCCTTTAAGACTGGGTAAATAGCACCCGTTCATTGAGCTCTGGACCATTGTGGAGGGTGGGAGAGGATTCACAAATTTAATTATTGTCCGAAGCTCCAATCATGAAAGGGAGTTCTTAGAAGGTATTAAGTGCATCTTTCAGGAAGTCAATTGAAAGCTTACTTTTGGGAAAAAAAAGTAGTTTGGGGAAGATCCCAACAAAATCAAGAATAACCTCAAAGTTGCAAAGAGCAACTTAAATAAATGCATTGTTTTGATTTCTTCTTATTATTTTCTAATACATACCAATGAAAGCAAATTTTCTTTAAGGAAAACACTCTCAAAATATATTTAATATACGGAGGAAACTGAAAAGAGATTAGGGTGCATGTGATTTTTTTCAGCAGGAGCACTAATCTGTGTACTCAGTTACTCTTGAATCTTCATTCACACGTGGATATTCATGTTCAATACCCTTTGGATGATTATTTCCTTACTGTTTCTCTGCTGTTACTTCTTCCTAGTTTATAGCTGAAACTAGTTGTCAGACATAGAAGTTCATTAATGGTAAGCAATGAAGTGGAGATGCCAGCTTTTAAAGGATAATTAAGAGAAGATTGCATGGGTGCAATGATGGTGATGCTCTCTGTTTTACTCCATTCCCACATTTTTGTCCTTGCATTTTGATTACATGTGGGGCAATTAGGCTAATTGGTGGTGGTGGCCGAAGTAATGCAGGAAATAGAAACCTGCATGTTTGGATGTGATTGTGAAAATACATATAGCCATCAAAAAGTAAGGAGGTTCCTTCACGTCCCTCTCATTGTGGTTCGCCGCCCCGCTTGGGACCGGTACGAAGAAATGTACCGCACATCCATTGCGTGATGATGGGAGTTTGTCCCGACCACACACCCCTGAACTGGGATTTAGGCGTGATGAGCCATACCTTTCCCTTACCTCGGGAATCTCTTATCTTGGTTCTTGTTTCAAGACCAGAGCCCATGAAGTAAGGCTTGTCACGCAACGTGCGCATTCTCCATCTAGTGGCAGGAGTGAGAAGTTGCATTCTCCAGTACAATCCCAATGGCCTAAACAATACATTGCAGAGAGGGAAGAAGGGCTAAAACTTTGAACTTTGCTGCTTAACGCATGAAAGCCAAAGTTACGGAGATTCGAAATATCGAATAATGGAAGGTCGGACCCCCAAAAAAGGGCAAACGAAGGCAGGGAAGTACAGATGCTATCACAAAACAAGGACATGCATTAACGATCATCATGATACAACCAATCACGCCCCTGGGTACACGGAAACAAGGACAGAACCAGGATAAGACCACGTGACCACAAACGACATTATCGAGAAATAAACATCATCTCGGAACGAGGAAGGACGTGAAGTAACCGTCTAAGAGTCAATGCAGTGCAGTGGAGAAAGTGTCTGACTAGAACTAAGGAGTCCTGGGAGCAAATCCCTGCTCAGCCATGGAAACTCACTAAGGCAATATCTCGCACACCTTGGAAATGCTATTAGAGTCACCAGGAGTGAGAAGTTATTTGAAGGCACATAATAACAACAGATGCCTCCAATAATTACTATTTCCCACTGGTGTACTAATAGACAGACTGGGTGGGGAAGACCCCTTACCATCTTCCCATGGTCTGTTCAGTTGCAAAGGCAAAGAATGGGGTCCAGCCTCAAAGGCTGCCCACTGGCTGTGCCATACAGGGTCCGGGTCAGAAACCTGCACCAAGGAGCACCTCCTGAACCCCAAAGGCCTGCCCCTTGTTGTGTTCTTCAGCTGGGTCCTTTGCTGGGGAGTCTTGTTCTCCTGCCCTCTCTGAACTCGGAAGGCAATGATCACTCCAACAGGCTGAAGTTTCATCCTCCATTTGCCTTGCATGGAATGTGGCACAGAGGAAATGATTGCAACAAACACATATCAAAAGGGGGGGCTGCCATAGACAAACTGAAGACCAATTGTGAAGAAGTAAGATATTTAGTTTCCAGACTTTCCAGCCTCATCATGCCCTATGACTGCACCAAAATCATTGATTGTATTCTCTGCACAACATTCTCCTAAATTTAAAAGTGGAAAGGTAAAGGTAAAGGTAAAGGTAAAGGTTCCCCTCGCACATGTATGCTAATTGTGTCCTACTCTAGGGGCAGTGCTCATCTCCGTATTCAAGCTGAAAGAGCCAGTATTGTGCAAGTCCATGGCCACATAGCCGGCATAGCTGCAAGAAAACACTTTTACCTTCTTGATTTTTACAGTGGTACCTATTTATCTACTTGCATTTACATGCTTTCGAACTGCTAGGTTGGCAGGAGCTGGGGTTAACAGCTGGGAGCTCACTCCGCTGTGTGGCACCCAGGATTCAAACCGCAGAGCTGCCGACTTTGTAGCCAACAGTTTTAGTCACGTTTATATGCAATCCACTTGGGTCTCTGACTGTATTTAATTGGATAAAGCTATTGTCTATATTTATTCATTCTTGGTGACTTTTTAATAGACCTAAATAGAGATGGGCACGACTTGAAAAAATTTTTTTCGAGTTGTCGTTAGTCAGGCCGGTTCCGTTTCGGGTTGTCTCCGTTTTTCGCGAAAATTCACAAAAATTAGTCAGTTCGTTTTTTTGTTTTTTCATTTTCGTTAGTACTGGTTTTTTTGGGGGGGGAGCGAGCTCCTGGAGGCACCTCTCTGGGGTGGGTGCCTCCTCTGGCCTGCTATAAGGGAAAGTGGGCTCCTGGAGGCACCCGTGGGTGCCTCCTATCCTCACCCACTAGAAAGGGGAAGCAGGCTCCAAGAGACCCCTCAACATGGGGGTCTCCCCTCCTCATCTGCTGCTGCTGCAAAATGCTATGCAATAGCCATATGGATATTGCATAATAGAATGTGCAGACAGTGACTGTGAAGACTAGTGGATGGCACTGAACCCAGAGCCATAGTGAGATGCCTAACTAAGGCTCTCGCACCACCATGTCTCACACAGAAGGGAATTGTACTTGCGTGTAGTGCAATGCAAGTACATCTGGCTTAGGGTTAAGGTGGGTTAGGGTTAGGGTTAGGGTTAGGCTAGTGATGGGTAAGGTTACGGTGGGCTAGTGGGTTGCACCTCTGGGTGCCTCTCTGACCCACTAAGAAGACAGTCTGTGACGTATGGGTACGGAGTCAAGGGTTAGGGTTAGGGTTAGGGGGCTAGGGCAGGTTTTAGGGGGCTTTTTGGCACATCCCAGAAGTCTCCATGGCCAAGTGGCCATGCGATTGGTGGGATGGCTCCAAAAATTTGCATGGTCGTCCACTCCCACATGGCTGGCCACTCGGCCAGCCCATCATTGCGCAGGTGTAAAAAAAATAAAAAAAATAAAATCAATGGAGGACAGAGGAGGAGAGGAGAGACATTTTGTTGCAAGAAAAAACCCACTGCTACTGTGAAAAATCTGGCAGTTTATAAATTTTCGCGTGTTTCTGTTGTGCTTGTGTGTTTTTGGACCACGATTTCAAAAACAATATTGCGTTCGCCACCCCATTTTGGATCCCCCGCCCGCACCGCATGGCATGGTGAGTCCGGCTGCCCAGGACGGGGGGGGAGGCGGGACCCCCCCCCTCCAGAAACCACCCCTCCGGTAGGTGCCCTGCGCCCTTAGTCAAGCAGGCATTTTTCCACCTGCTTTTTTGGCCCGGGAATGGGTGGGGGGAGAGTTTAAAAGTTTTTTCCTGTGCTGTCCGTGCTGCTTGCTTGCGCTTTAATTGCGGCGGCCGGCGGCCGGCGAGACTGGGCTTTTTGCTGGCTGGCTGCGAGCCTGCGGCGAGTGGCGCGAGTCCCACCAGAGCAGCCCAGGACGGGGGATGGGGGGGAGGCCGAGGACCTCCAGAAACAACCCCTCTGGTAGGTGCCCTGAGGCACGGCAGGCATTTTTCCGCCTGCTTTTTGGCCGGGAACCGGTTTTTTTTTAACTTTAAAAAACTTTTTTTCTGTTCCGCGTGGCATCGCGCGATCTCGCGATGCAAGGAACGAGCACGACAAATCAGACCAAAATTGTTCATTCGTCGGTTCGAGCTCGAAGTCTGGCAGAGTAATTCCCGTTACCGTTTCCATAGAGTAACGGAAACGGAAACGGGAATACCGCTAAGTCGTGCCCATCTCTAGACCTAAACACACACAATGCTTTA
Organism: Phrynocephalus guinanensis; assembly: GCA_037367245.1. Lineage (NCBI taxonomy): Eukaryota > Metazoa > Chordata > Lepidosauria > Squamata > Agamidae > Phrynocephalus > Phrynocephalus guinanensis. The sequence goes on from CM074733.1 coordinate 139,232,067, forward strand.
TGTTCCTGTTGCTCATCTGAATCAAATATATTTTCTTAGTCTCGTCTATGCAGGCCCCAAAGGAACTGTGAATTATTCAATTAGGTTCTTCAAACAAGGTTTCTTTCTATATCAAATCCAGGAAGTGAAGAAGGGTTGATTGATAAAAGCCACAACATGCACTTGATGAAACCCCTGCGTTTTAACGTCATTACATCTTTGGTTTCTTCAATATTTTGCAGCCATGACAGCAAATTAGAGGGCAGTCTCTGATTCCCCATTTCACAGTGTGCTAGCATGGTAGGCATCTAATGGCTGAGACCTGGATTTAAATTCCAACTTAATCTGAGGGATTGTAGGTGACTCTTTGCTTCACATTTATGGACAGGGACATAATGGTCAAAATCCTGTTCTTGTAGCTTTGCACAGTGAAAGCTGATGCCACTAAATTGTATTTTAAATTGATTGCATGCTTATTCTTCCTTTGTTTTAGGTTCCTAGACAATCGAGGGTTCCCTTAGCCCTGAGAAAGCTTTTGGGGGGTTGTGAATACGGAGCAGCCTTATTTGCCAAATGTTTCACTGGATCACTGCTGACCCGAAAACCAGTGGCACTGACCAGGCAGCAATTTTTTGCAATTAAAGGCCCACCACTACCACCAACTCAGTTTTCACTCTTTTGGATCTTTCATTTTTTTAAACAAAGGCCACATGCCCTCTGCTGGCCAGATAACAAAGGTGTCGTCAACATATCTGAGCCAGAGTTTGGGTTTATGTTCGGACTTCTGTAACGCGTTGGTTTCAAAGTGTTCCATATATAGGTTTGCGATGACCGGTGAGAGGGGTGATCCCATGGGTGCTGCTTCTATCTGTTTGTATCTTTGTCCATTGTGGATGAAGTATGTGTTGGTTAGGCAGTGGTTGGTCAGATCTAGGATGTGCTTGGGGGGGTTGTATTTGTTGTGGATAGCTGTCAAGGCTTCTTGAATGGCCACACGGGAAAGACAAACTGAACAACTTCCTCACACATCTCAACAGCCTACACCCCAAAATACAATTCACTATGGAAATAGAAGCCAACAACCAACTTCCCTTCCTGGACGTCCTAATCTACAAAAAACCCGACGGCTCCTTAGGACACACCATCTACCGGAGAAAAACACATACAAACCGCTACTTAAATGCACAATCACACCACCACCCTGCACAGATCAACTCCGTAGCAAAAACCCTCATCTCCAGAACCAAACGCCTCGCTGACAAAGACCACCTAAAAACTGAATTACACACTCTCTCGAATGCTTTAATTGCGAACGGATTCCAAAAAAACACCATCACCAAACTAATCCAAAAAGAAACACCCCCCAAGAACCAAGAAACAGAAGAGAACAACGGCACTGCCCTCCTCCCTTACATCAAAGGCACCACAGACAAAATAAGCAAAATTCTCCACAAACACAATATCAAGACAGCCTTTTGCACCGAACAAAAAATAGCCAACATTTTAAGAAACCCCAAAGACAAGATTGAGCTAGAAAACCAAGGAGTCTACGAAATACCATGCAAAGTCTGCCCAGCCACATACATCGGACAGACAAACAGGAGAATAAGCGCACGCATCGCAGAACACAAGAACGCAGTCAAAAAAGAAGAAAAATCTTCCTCTCTCTTCCAGCACATAAAAAACAACAGGTCATGAAATTGATTTTAAAAGAACCAAACTCATCTCCAAAACTGAACACTTCAACAGTCGAATAATCATGGAAGCCATTGAAATAGAGAAACACCCAAACAACATGAATAAACGTGATGACACCTCCCGCTTGCCTGACATCTGGAAACTAGCCCTGGTCAACAGACGAGCCTCTGTCACAAAGACTGACACCAGGTCCAAAAGGACACAAGATGCCACCACCTTCCATCCACACCAAACACAAACCCAGACCCTTCCCACAGATGAAACGAAACCACCATCCAATAACAAAACCACGACTGCACCATCTACCGCTACTCCCCACTCCAGCCACCACATGGAGCACACTTACACACGCCAAAAAAAACATTGGGAGACCACAGACACGCAGCCAGACCAAAATGAATTCACAAGACACAGGACCCCACTCCACCAAAGCCCAGGATGCTGCCAGAACACCCATCACCAAGGTCGTTAAGAAACAAAAGGCTAATAGACACACATCCAGCACCTCACCCACACATGATGTCTCTAAACAGCCATCTAACCCACCAGCAGTTAAGCCCTTAACGATCGCCTCAGCCACACAGCAGATCACAAAAGAACAAACAAACCTACAATCAGCAACAGAGCAAGCAAACCACACACCCCCAGCAGTATTTATAGAAGGACTTCAACTGAGATCACGCTTTGCTTCAAGAAGAAAGAAGCCAGAACACCAGCCTGAAGATGACGAGTGAGACCTCGTCGAAACGTCGCCAAAACAACCAGATTTCTACACGGGAAGAAACCCGAATCCACCCTAACATGCATACCTATACCCGTGAAAATCTACGAAAACAAATATCCGACCTCTACGGGGAGGAAACCTTCCAGCTGACCAGAACCTACGAGAAACTAGAAGTCCGAAGAGCCACCATCTTATGTGACATTGCATTCCTACGCAACTGCCGAGATAAAAATGTGATCCCCACAAGCTTCCAACTGAAATTCCACTCAAAAACCCCATCCAGCGAAAGGATCCTGAAAAGAACAGAACTAGCCCTAATCAGAAACGAACTACACAAGAAAAGATACCTACTAGATCAAACCAACAGAGACCTACTCACTCTCCACCTCAAACTCAGCAACAAAATCCACCCAACACTCTGGAACAAATCCAAGCAACTCGCCGCCTGGAGAGCTGAAACAGAGACCTCCCACAAGACAGACATACACACCAACAAACTCCACAAACTGGAAAAACGCCAGAAGCCCAACCCCCCACAGCAGCCCATGAAACAAACAGTTCACAACATATCAGACAGGACACTCACCATCGCAGAGACCAAAGTCCTGTCCAAAGGATTCAACTTTGCAGTCGCCCCCAGACACATCCCCACTGAAAACATCATATGCGGAGTGGAAGCCAGCCTAACCAAAATCAACCCAGATGAAGCCAACAAAATCAGACTCGAAGTCACCAATATCCTCTGCTCCAGCAAACCACCCAGAAGCAATTTACACAAAGAAGAACAAAAAGCCCTCACCAACCTGAGGAAAGACAACAACATAATCATTCTCCCAGCAGACAAAGGCAATGCCACAGTGGTGATGAACACATCTGACTACCAAGCCAAACTATCCAACCTACTACAAGACCCTGCTTACATACCTTTGAACACAGACCCCACCACCTACCTGGAAAAAACCACCAAAGCCAAAATAAAAGCCTCACCCTTAAGTGAAGAAATCAAGCCAAGCATCATCCCCAGAGAGAAATCATCCAGATGCCCCAAGCTCTACGGCCTCCCCAAGATTCACAAAGAAGGAACACCTCTCAGACCCATAGTCAGCTCCATAGGCTCACCCCTACAAAACCTCGCCAAATTTCTTGCCAAACAACTCCAGCCCTATGCAGAATCCATCTCTTCATACGTACAAAACTCGTTCCACTTCATAGAAATTATAAAGAAACAAGACCTACAACCCAATGACCTACTCGTGAGCTTCGATGTTGTTTCGCTCTTCACACAAGTGCCCATTCAAGAAGCCTTGACAGCTATCCACAACAAATACAACTCCCCCAAGCACATCCTAGATCTGACCAACCACTGCCTAACCAACACATACTTCATCCACAATGGACAAAGATACAAACAGATAGAAGGAGCACCCATGGGATCACCCCTCTCACCGGTCATCGCAAACCTATATATGGAACACTTTGAAACCAACGCGTTACAGAAGTCCGAACATAAACCCAAACTCTGGCTCAGATATGTTGACGACACCTTTGTTATCTGGCCACACGGGAAAGACAAACTGAACAACTTCCTCACACATCTCAACAGCCTACACCCCAAAATACAATTCACTATGGAAATAGAAGCCAACAACCAACTTCCCTTCCTGGACGTCCTAATCTACAAAAAAAAACCCGACGGCTCCTTAGGACACACCATCTACCGGAAAAAAACACATACAAACCGCTACTTAAATGCACAATCACACCACCACCCTGCACAGATCAACTCCGTAGCAAAAACCCTCATCTCCAGAACCAAACGCCTCGCTGACAAAGACCACCTAAAAACTGAATTACACACTCTCTCGAATGCTTTAATTGCGAACGGATTCCAAAAAAACACCATCACCAAACTAATCCAAAAAGAAACACCCCCCAAGAACCAAGAAACAGGAGAGAACAACGGCACTGCCCTCCTCCCTTACATCAAAGGCACCACAGACAAAATAAGCAAAATTCTCCACAAACACAATATCAAGACAGCCTTTTGCACTGAACAAAAAATAGCCAACATTTTAAGAAACCCCAAAGACAAGATTGAGCTAGAAAACCAAGGAGTCTACGAAATACCATGCAAAGTCTGCCCAGCCACATACATCGGATAGACAAACAGGAGAATAAGCGCACGCATCGCAGAACACAAGAACGCAGTCAAAAAAGAAGAAAAATCTTCCTCTCTCTTCCAGCACATAAAAACAACAGGTCATGAAATTGATTTTAAAAGAACCAAACTCATCTCCAAAACTGAACACTTCAACAGTCGAATAATCATGGAAGCCATTGAAATAGAGAAACACCCAAACAACATGAATAAACGTGATGACACCTCCCGCTTGCCTGACATCTGGAAACTAGCCCTGGTCAACAGACGAGCCTCTGTCACAAAGACTGACACCAGGTCCAAAAGAACACAAGATGCCACCACCTTCCATCCACACCAAACACAAACCCAGACCCTTCCCACAGATGAAACGAAACCACCATCCAATAACAAAACCACGACTGCACCATCTACCGCTACTCCCCACTCCAGCCACCACATGGAGCACACTTACACACGCCAAAAAAACATTGGGAGACCACAGACACGCAGCCAGACCAAAATGAATTCACAAGACACAGGACCCCACTCCACCAAAGCCCAGGATGCTGCCAGAACACCCATCACCAAGGTCGTTAAGAAACAAAAGGCTGATAGACACACATCCAGCACCTCACCCACACATGATGTCTCTAAACAGCCATCTAACCCACCAGCAGTTAAGCCCTTAACGATCGCCTCAGCCACACAGCAGATCACAAAAGAACAAACGAACCTACAATCAGCAACAGAGCAAGCAAACCACACACCCCCAGCAGTATTTATAGAAGGACTTCAACTGAGATCACGCTTTGCTTCAAGAAGAAAGAAGCCAGAACACCAGCCTGAAGATGACGAGTGAGACCTCGTCGAAACGTCGCCAAAACAGCCAGATTTCTACACGGGAAGAAACCCGAATCCACCCTAACATGCATATATATATATATATATATATATATATATATATATATATATATATATATATATATATATATATATATATATATATATATATATATATATATATATATATATATATATATATAAATGCAATAGTTTTCACTTCAGTTTGAAAACTCTTATAGCATCCTTGTGAGAGCAGCAGGGCATGGTTCCAAAAGGTTTTTTTATTTGACAGTTAGCACAAAGAATTCCACCCATCAGTAACAACTGAAAAATGGCCACTTTCAGCAAAATGAAAACTATCTCAAGAAGCATGGGCGGGAGGCAGGGTAGAAGAAGGAAGAGAATACAATTTTAACAGAAAAAGGGTACTGAGCCTGTCCTGTTGCCCCTCAAACTCAAAACAAAAGCAAACAAGCAAACAAGCAAACAAAAAAACCCAAACTAATATAAAACAAAGTAGTTGGACTAGAATTTTTTAAAAAATCCCCTGCCAATGAAAAACTGGTCATTAGACCAAAAGAGGAACCCAGCTCATTCAGGCACATTTGTGAGCTAGCAATGGGGAGATCCTTCTTGGTGACAGCAACCTCTGCAATGACCATCCTGTTGTCAGATCAGCAACATTTTCCCAAGAAGACTTTATTTAGTGTGCATTTGGAGGCAGGGGATGGAAAGCTTCTCAGGAGGGAAAGTACTGCATCTTTGAGAAAGTCAATTACTGGTTTGCAGACAAGAAAAATGCTTAGGCAACAATGTTCAGGAAAGGTATATATTTTGTAAGGTGAATGTGAAATACAGGATCAGGCCATATGAAATTGTGCTGGTGCCTGTGATACTGCTTATTAGAGATGACGGTATTTCATGTAAGGTGAGCTATTAACTAGGTGGAAAATGCTGACCCAGGCAGTCGCCAAACCTCACCCTGCCAATTCATCAGATTTTTCTCAAAGTGGGTTATTGCAATATTTTCCCCCAAAATAGAAAACCTAGGGAAAATCATCCCTTTGGCAAAAGTACAAACATCAGGACATCAAAGATCACAGATGAGCCAAACAATTGTCAAAATCACAGAAAGAGGACACTCAACATGTTTTGTTTTCCTGAGATAAACTAAAGCTTTTTTTCCCTTGCTCATCCGATTGGTGCTGTTCTCAGCAACTCCATGCAAAATACCATCTGATGAAACAATGGGCAGTTTTTGATTATGGTGGTACATTTCTCTTAGCCAGCGATATGGAATCCATGCATCACTGGGAGGTTTTATCATCAAGTTTGATAAAACTGATGATAAAACTGTTTTATCAACAGTTTGCTCGTCATGTTTTCTCTGAGGAATCAGAACATAGAGATACTCTATGTACAAAGGGTTTTGATTTCCCTGCTTTTCAAAATAATTTCCTCAGCTCTATGTTTTCATTATTGTATTACAAAAAAAACCATGCCACATGCATATGTAGAAATTCATTATGGGCAAAATAACGTTGCTCTTTTCAGGACTTGTCAAACCGTGTTAGAGTATGCTTGCCTTTTTTCCTGAATATCAAGTTGAACGTCAGCCTAACTTTGTATCTTTTTCTGCAAGCTGTGATTATGGAACCATACTGTAAGTGAGCAGTTTGCTTTGAACTGACCTAATTTGCACTTTCTAAGGCTGTTACTTCACATATCTTTCATCATGGTTCGCAGTCCCGCTTGGTACTGGTATGAAGTAATCTTACCGCATGTCCATTGCGTGATGACGGGAGTTCATCCCAACCACGCCCCCTGAGCTGCGATTTAAGTGGGATGAGCTGTTCCCCTCCCTGGCCTCGGGAATCTGCTCATCTCGCTTCTCATTCCGAGATGAGAGCCTGTGAAGTAATCCTCATCATGGAACAAATGCCGATTGTAGCTCGTTGCCATCTAGTGGCAGGAGTGCAAAGTGACATTCGCCAGTAAATTCCCTATGGAGTTAGCAATGCAGTGCTGAGATTTTAAAAGACAAATGCCTCAAAGTTTGCTCCGTAACGCATTGAAGGCAAGGCTTCGGAGAATCGAAACATTGAAAAACGGAAGGTTGGACTGAAAAAAAAGAGAACAAAGGCAAAGAATTTCACATCTCATCACGGAACGAGGACGTGCAGTAACAGTCATCCCAGTATCATCAATCATGCCCATGAGTACACGGGAACAGGGACAGAAGCAGGAGAAGACCATGAGCCTTTTCACACGACCCCTAAGATTTGCTGGCCACTTAAATTCGGACCAGAGATCTTGGGGGTTTGTCGCTGTTTCTGTGTCCCCCCCCTCCGCACTCCTGGCTGCTGTCTGCGTGAGGGGAGGGAGACAAAAAGGAAGAAAAGAATGCCGGCTCATCTCTGTTCTGCCGTCTCGCTCTGCTCCCGGCAGCATTCCAGTGTTTTAGTATCTCTTAAAGGGTCGGGGGGCAAAAACAACAACAAACAGAAGCGAGGAGAGCCCAGCACTCACTACGTTACATCTGCATCCGGAATTTTTCACCCCCGGAGAGCAGGTACTTGAAAAGTGCACTGGGACGCACTTAGGTGGGTGTGGTCGCACTTAATTTTTTGTAAACTCCGGAGCTGGTGGGGAAACAATTTTAAGCTCCGGATATGGGAGCCATTTGCTGCAGATTTTAGGGGTCATGAGAAAAGGCCCCATGTGACTGCGACCAATGTCAACACGCAACAAACTTCCTCCTGGAACGAGAATGGACGTGAAGTAACCATCTAAACAAATCTATGGAATAGAATCCAACTCTCATTTTGTTTCTCCACATCCACAGACTTTTAATATCTGTTTTCTGTTTTTTGTTTTGTTTTTTAAAAACATGAAACACGCATTTCAGAAAGTTGCTTTTTAAACATTGCATACTTTAGGGGAAAATCTTTTCCAAAATCAGATGTAATGAGAAGAGATGGGAATTTGTATGCAAGCTTCGCCATCCCCTAAATCACAAACTGTTATGGAAATGGGGTGGAACAAACTTCCAATTTTGAAGACACTTCCAGTATTTCTTGCTGATTAGAGATGGGCACGAATTAGCGGTATTCCCGTTTCCGTTTCCGTTACTCGGTTCCGTTACTCTACGGAAACGGTAACGGGAATTACTCCACCAGACTTCGAGCTTGAACCGACGAATGAACAATTTTGGTCTGATTTGTCGTGCTCGTTCCTTGCATCGCGTGATCGCACGGTGCCACGCGGCACAGAAAAAAAGTTTTTTAAAGTTAAAAAAACCCGGTTCCCGGCTGAAAAGCAGGCGGAAAAATGCCTGCCGTGCCTCAGGGCACCTACCAGAGGGGTTGCTTCTGGAGGTCCCCGGCCTCCCCCCCCATCCCCCGTCCTGGGCTGCTCTGGTGGGACTCGCCGCAGGCTCGCGGCCAGCAAAAGCCCAGTCTCGCCGCCGGCCGCCGCAATTAAAGCGCAAGCAAGCGGCACGGACGGCACAGGAAAAAACTTTTAAACTCTCCCCCCACCCATTCCCGGGCCAAAAAAGCAGGCGGAAAAATGCCTGCTTGACTAAGGGCGCAGGGCACCTACCGGAGGGGTGGTTTCTGGAGGGGGGGTCCCGCCTCCCCCCGTCCTGGGCAGCCGGACTCGCCATGCCATGCGGTGCGGGTGGGGGATCCAAAATGGGGCGGCGAACGCAATATTGTTTTTGAAATCGTGGTCCAAAAACACACAAGCACAACAGAAACACGCGAAAATTTATAAAGTGCCAGATTTTTCACAGTAGCAGTGGGTTTTTTTCTTGCAACAAAATGTCTCTCCTCTCCTCCTCTGTCCTCCATTGGTTTTATTTTATTTATTTTTTTACACCTGCGCAATGATGGGCTGGCCGAGTGGCCAGCCATGTGGGAGTGGACGACCATGCAAATTTTTGGAGCCATCCCACCAATCGCATGGCCACTTGGCCATGGAGACTTCTGGGATGTGCCAAAAAGCCCCCTAAAACCTGCCCTAGCCCCCTAACCCTAACCCTAATCCTTGACTCCAGTCCTTACCCATACGTCACAGACTGTCTTCTTAGTGGGTCAGAGAGGCACCCAGAGGTGCAACCCACTAGCCCACCGTAACCTTACCCGTCACTAGCCTAACCCTAGCCCTTCCACTAACCCACCTTAACCCTAAGCCAGATCTACTTGCATTGCACTACACGCAAGTACAATTCCCTTCTGTGTGAGACATGGTGGTGCGAGAGCCTTAGGCATCACCTATGGCTCTGGGTTCACTGCCATCACTAGTCTCACTGTCTGCAACTGGTATGCATATCCATATGGCTATTGCATAGCATTTTGCAGCAGCAGCAGGTGAGGAGGGGAGACCCCCATGTTGAGGGGTCTCTTGGAGCCTGCTTCCCTTTCCTAGTGGGTGAGGATAGGAGGCACCCACGGGTGCCTCCAGGAGCCCGCTTTCCCTTTATAGCGGGCCAGAGGAGGCACCCACCCCAGAGAGGTGCCTCCATGAGCCCGCTCCCCCCCCAAAAAACCAGTACTAACAAAAACAAAAAAACGAAAAATACGAACCGACTAATTTTTGCGAATTTTCACGAAAAAACGGAAACGACCCGAAACGGAACCGGCCCGACTAACGACAACTCGAAAAAAAAATTTTTCAAGTCGTGCCCATCTCTATTGCTGATACTTATGCTGCCTATTGACTTTGGTACTTGTAATCCAACATCATTTGATAGCAATGTTTTGTTCAATCCTGTCTTAAGGGACAATTCCCTGACCTACGGCATCTTTTTCTGCACCTCTCATTGCCTTTGTTTTGCTTTGTTTTATTAGAATCTGAACTTGAAAAGTTACTAGTTGAAACAAATTGTCATGTTACTCTTTACAAAGTGTCACCCAGAGTAGTGGATAGAATGATGGACTAGGACACTAGATATGTGTTCAAATCCCCATTTGGCCATGGAATCATACTGGGGGTGTGGAGGTGATAAAAAACACTCCTTAAGTATCTCATTTATGTTGAAAATTCTATGAAATTGTTTGTTTGTTTGTTTGTTTGATGTGTTTTCAAAGGCTTTCACAGCCAGGATCTGATAGCTGTTGTGAGTTTTTTGGGCTGCCTGGCCATGCTTTGGAATTTTTTCTTCCTGATGTTTCACCAGTCTCTGTGGTCAGCATTTTCAGACAGTAAGGAGTTCAGGGAACAAGGAGTTCTTCCGGTGCTCTGGGTTATACAATGAGTGAGACGGTGGGCCTTTTTACACGACCCCTAAGATCCGCTGGCCACTTAAATTTGGACCAGAGATCTTAGGGGTTCGTCGCTCTTCCTCTGTCTTCCTCTGTCCCCACCCCCCTCCGCACTTCCTGGTTGCTGGCTGCCTGAGGGAGGGAGAAAAAAGAAAGAAAAGAATGCCGGTTTACCTCCGTTTTGTTCCCGGCAGCATTCAGATCTCTTAAAGGGGCGGGGCGCAAAAAAAGAACAAACGGAAGCCAGGAGAGCCCCGCACTCACTATCCTTACACTGGATCAAATATTTGTCACCATCAAAGACCAGGTACAAGAAAACTGCTGTTTGGTCGTGCTAAAGTGGGCGGGGTCGCACTTAATTGTCTGCAAAGTCCGGAGCTGGTGGGTAAACATTTTTAAGGTCCGGACCTTGCAGCCATTTGCGGCGGAGCTTAGGGGTTGTGTATAAACTCCCTGTGAGATTGTAAAGTTGTAGGAAAGGGGAAAAACCTGTCCCATTCAGGAGAATAGGTGTTAGTCATTGTATTGTGATGTGGAGGGATTAAGAAGTTTCACTGCAATCAAGGAGGGTGGCTATCCTCTGTGGTTGATGGGTATTGTTGATTTTTAGGTACTGGACAACACTAGCAATCACTGTGTCAGGCTACACAGGGAAGCCATTGAAATCCACAAACACAAGCACAGCTTCAACTCTCCTCCCAGTCATTGGGAGTCTTAGATATGGATTGTTCCACATAAATGTTGCCTTCAATGCCTTGAGATTAAAGTATTATTAAATCCTTTATATTATACAGTACAAACCGATTGTTTTTAAAAGTGTAGTGTCCTATTGTGGCTAATCTATAACAGGAAACTGTACATTTTTAAAAAAGAAAAAGAAAAGGTCTTACATATTGTGAAAGGAAAAAGTATGAATAAGCACTAATCGACCAGTTATTGCAATCTAATGTTGTCCTACATGTGATTCTTAAAACATTCCAAAATCACTTTGACTGTTTGATGGATAATATTATGGTTGTACATGGTGCCATATGCTTTCTTTACTCTTATTATAGAGTTTGGTATATGGGCACAAAAAGAGAAGGAAGCAAAATATTTCTATATCAGCTTTGAAGAATGTAAGCATGGAAGTGAAACAGAGTATCTACCTTTTCTTTCTGTGTTTTTATTATACCCTCCAGAATGAGTGTATATCAATTGCTATTTATACACTAATTGCTTTAGACCATCTCTTAAACAGGTAAAGGTAAAGGTTTTCCCAGCACATGTGTGCTACTCATGTTCATCTCTAGGGGAGGCGCTCATCTCCGTTTTTTAAGCCCAATGGCCAGTGTTGTGCAAGTCCATGCCCATGAGGCTGTCATGGCTGAACATATTTCTGTCAATGGAATACTGTTTACCTTCCCGCTTTGTATGGCAGTACCTATTGATCTACTTGAATTTGCATGGTTTCGAACTGCTAGATTAGCAGGAGCTGGGATTAAAAGTGAGACCTCACTCCACTGTCTGGCCCCGGGATTTGAACCACCAAGGTGCTGATTTTGCAGCCAACAGTTTCAGCACTCTAGCCCACTGAGCCCCCATGCCCCCCACTTAATCTAAATTTAACTGTACATAAATTAGTATGCAATGTATTTTAAAGACCTCTGTCCTAGACCAGAAGAATGTGAAAACTTCTAATTTAATTTATTAGTAACTTGACACAAAAGAGGAGGGCAATGTATTTTACAAGACCTCTGTCCTAGACCAGTTACAGTGACTATAATCCTGTTGAGCAAATGTAGAGCTTTTTTTTCCTCCCCCCCTGACAGAAAAAGCAATTGCCCAAAATGTCTCTGTCCAGCCCTATAATCCCGTTGAGCAAATGTGGTCACACACTGGTTGCAAAATCAACTGTGTGACAATTCATGTGGATGTTTCCCAAAGGACAGCCTGCTAGCTAGGGGTTGGGAGTGGGGTTGTTAATCCTGTTCTTAAATCGGATTCTGGTTCAGTACTGGCCCACATTTGGAATTGCATTGGACTGGAAGGGCAAAAAGATCAGGTTCTACAAAGAAAAACAGAAGTTGTCTTATCACTATATGCAAGGAACTATTTACTCAATTTTTCTAGAAACCCCTAGGTATGAACACCACATCAAGAACCAGGCTGTCATGATTTTCTAAAATTTAATCAATTATAACATATTCATTTCACTCAATATCAGTAAACCCATAAGAGGGACGTGAAGAAACCAATAATACCACTGAAAATGTTTCTCTGAAGTTGAATGGCAGCTGCATTTGGAAAATGTGACTTTGACTGAAGCCACTTGGCTTAAGAGTTATGGGCAGTTTGTCAAACAAGAGAAGAAATTTCTGATTTGCAGAGGTGAGCTATCAATTCACAAACACCTAACTGAAAATGTCATGACTAGAATGGAGAGTGGAGAGGCTTTGGATCGTCTCAACTGATAACACTAAACAATTGAACTTTTCTGCTGTGTACTAAGAATCATATAGAAAATTGCATTCCTTTTGTGTTGCAAAACAACCAAAGACATGACAGTGTGGCTCTGAGTGACAGCCCTGGCACATGGCCTTAAACAAAAGGCTCTCAGGTCATTTGGGATTAAAATGTGGAGGTCATGTAGCTCTTCAAACAGCAATTACAGAATTAATAGGTACTTTCCAATACAGGTGCTATGATTAATGGTCTCCATCTTATAAATAATGGAATTGTCAAGTGCTAAAATGCTATACTTAGTGCTGAATAGATAGCTCAGGAAGCATCTGGTTTGGGATTTTAATACTACCCTACTATGCCCCATTATGCCTTGTAGGAGGAAAGTCAGCCTCTGTTGTCTTGGGCAAGCTCTGTAATGGCAGAAGAAGAGAATGGTAAACAATTCTTGATTAATTCAGATCTAGAACATTTGGAAAGGATCACCACAAATCTACTCTGAAAGTCAGGAAGCCATCCATGTGTGTATAGAAAACCCCTCTTTCAACAGGAGTGGGAGACTTAGGCACAATCTGTCTCCCATTTATCATGCTGCCCTTTCATCAATCCCCAGATGAATCAGTAGCACCTCACACCTCCACCAGGAAGGCCAAGGGTAATAACCCATATTTAAAGGGGTTTGGGAATGGTAGCATAGGTGTGACTTTCACACAGACCAGGCCATTATCCATCTAATGAGCCTATTCAGACCAGGGTAGGGTGAAACCAAGGCGAATTATAAATTGGAAACCTCCTACCAACTTTTCTCAGACTGAAGAAGCTACTTGGATGAGTAGCAAAATGTTTCAATTCCACAAGAAAAGAAGTCCAGTTGCCATGACTCAATGTTCAGATATGCAGTCTGATCTTCTCAGATGTTATTTCAGTTTATGTGGGGGTGGGGGTGGGGGGTCCAAGCTAACTGCTAAAAAGCAATTTGCCAATAGTCAGCAACAGTGGTAAAACAATACTTAGAACTAGGCAACCATGTTCAAAGTGAATAGTCCAATAATATTAGACTATTTATCTGCTATTTACTCTGTGTCAACAAGTGTTCCGTTGAGGATGACCAAGCAGACAAAAATAGGATGGAGAACAGAGAGGTCAAAAACAAATGTATTCTACCAAGGGGGTTAATTTGACTCTAAAATTTAGTGCAGCAAAACATGAAGTCTTTTGTGAGGCTAGAATGCCTTAAATTGGGCACCGCCACTACATTTGTTTAGTGTTCTCAAGTCCTGGGACAGCTTGCAACTTCACATCTTGATCTACATCAGGTCAACACTTTTCAGTTTCAAGGTCCATATTGGAACATTAAAATGAAGATTGTTTTCAAAAAAGTGACCTGTTTGTGGTTTGTTTTGCAGAACACAAGCTCTCTCCATTTGCTTTTTATATTTGAATATATAAAGAATTAATGAAAAACAATGCTGATTCAACATAAGTAGAAATTGATTGCATTTATTCAGTACCAAGAACATATGTCCCATGGAACCCAATGGGCCTTGCAGGTACCTCTAAATAAGGGTGGATAAACCTGTTCTATTTTCTTAGAGCTTTACATTATTTTTTTCAAGTACAAAGTCATTCTGCCTGATTTTCATACCAAATCTGCACAAACCATTGTAGCATTTTGTGTAAATTTTTTGGACACATGATAACTCAGACACATTTCTGTTGGCATTTTCTCCAGTGAATGCATTAATGCACCAGAGAATGGCTTCACAACATTTGTAAAGGTGCACAAGTGAAATGATAAATGCATTCCAGTCGGTGCATTTAGTCAGGAAGTGAGATTTAGCTTGACTTGCCCTCAAATGTGATCCAAATGATGTTGGCTTCCACCCCTCACTCTGAGGAGACAGGTATAAGATTGCCCTATAGCTTACTCCCATACTTCTTTCACATTACTGCAGTTTTTTTTTTCACAAACCAGAAGTCATTTAAAGCCTACCTAATTAATGGGAAAGATACGTGCTGCATTAATGAGGCATATTGACAGATGAGACCCTTTTTGCCAGTTGCATTTAATACACACTGAACATGTTTCTCTGTTACTCAGAAACCAAAATAAACATCTTGTGATACCTTATAAATATATAATAATGTATAAAACAAGCTGTTCAAACTGCTTCAGATTCTTGACGAGCTGACTTCTTCGTCAAACACAGCCCAAACAAGGTTGATGTTGAAAGAAAGAGGACAAGGTTCAACTTGACTGACTGAAGAATGCAGGCACCACCTAGTGGACGAATCTAAGCAATTCTTTAAATTAAAAAAAAAGTTCAGCACAGCTCAGTCACAGTGAGCACCACCATTCTTCTCTTTCTGCCTAAACACCACCAAGAGTCTGAATGAATGGTCTTGTTCCATCTGCTGCAGAAGTGAAATGTGGGTTCCTTCTGTGAGAAAAGTTGCCACCAATTGTCCCTTTCTTCACTGCTGCTACCACATTCCTGGCAAGAAGGTGCAAACTGTTTATTGAAAGTGTGGAGGTGTGGAAATAATGTCTTCCGGTTGCCAAGGCAACTGGACTCCTACTCTGCCAGGCCTGTTCCACATCACTAACTGGCTGAACTGGAATATGGATGGTAACAGGCATTTCTCATTTGATTCAGATACATATCCCTTGGTTTGGAAACCTGTGGGCAAATCCATAGACAACGTGGTGAAGAATACAAAGCTATGTACAAGGAGAGCTGGTTCTGTCTCACTGCTCAGAGAGAGCCAATATAAGTCATTTAAAGAGACCCCATGGTAATGGGGTGGCTAAAAAATTTTTGTAAATAAAATAAATAAATAAATATTACCTGGGCAACAGAGATAACTTTCTCCCTGCATCCCTGTGTGAACAATGGGATAGGTTGCTTCTTTCTCAGTAGTGTCATCACATTGCCAAACCTAAATGGATAAGTGATGGTGTGACATTGTCAGGTCCTATACAGGATTGGTTAGAATCAAGCACTCAAGAAGCTCCCTTGATGAAAACTGTAGCTGATTAATGAAACCAAATTATTAATGATTTAATTATTAATCCTCTCCCATTCCAGCTTTCCACTGTGCCCTAAGCACTTTTATGCAAGAAAATTTGGGTTCAAAGGAAATAGAGTTTGGTGGTAACAAACATGATATAACATCTACTGATATGTAAGAGAGATACTTGAGAACATCTGTATTCGCCTTGTAGTACAAATTTCATGGATTAAAGTTTTAAAAGCAGGTATGTCAGTTCTACATAGCAGCATCATATCTTGCTTGTCTGCTAAAGGAAAGTTGAGATAAGATGGCCAAGTTCACACTGATTATAATCCTGAGAAAACTCCACAAGATTCATTGTCAACGTTCACAGTTATTCCCCACACACCCAATGGTTTCATCTTGGTTAAATTTTGCAGAAGTAGATAATGGATAATTACAGAAATAGATAACAGATAATTGGAAGACAATGGAGCTGGATCTAAACTTGTTCATGCTTAGACTAAATCCACTGAAGTCCATGAGGCAATTCGTAATTTTATTTCAGTGGCTTAAATTATGTTGCACAGCTCTGTGTATACAACTCTGCTGATGCCCTTAGGAAAGGTACATTCCTGTTGCGTAAAGGCTTCCTTGAGCAATTTTGGTGCATACAACTTTGTTGCATTGTGTACAAGTCACATTCACCTTGAAATCACCTCAACAACAATTTCCCTTTAATTATCAGCAGTTTGCTGAGTATGATTATTTTATCACCATTGCACATGTTGGGTTGTACAAAAGGGTTTTATCCCATGAGTTTAAGTGTGCTTTAGTTTGGATCAGATGGAAAGTAGTAGGTAAGTAGGCAGATTTCCAAACTGCACTCATCTAGTCCTAATGTAGTCCTAATGCTGATTGGGTATCTGGAAAAATATTTTACCCACATTTTCCCATTCTCTATGAGTGATATCCTCTTCAGTTGATACACAGCAATCCACTTTATAATCAGTTTTACATCTGAGTTTGCATAAGGAGTAGAGATGGGCACGGAATGAACATTTTTTTCATTTCCGTTATTCGTTTGTCGTTTCCGTTATGTAACGAAACGACAAACGAAAATTGTGATGAAAATGGAACGAAACGGACAGAACCATGAAAATTGTGGTCGTTACGTTTCGTTTCCATTAATGGCGACGCGCAATGAAATGAGCTGTTTTAAATGTTAAAAAACGCCCTGGACATCCGTAAAAACACAGCGATAATTATTTATATTGTCTGATAATACCTACCAGGGGGGTTGGGGTCCTTAAAACGTTTGTTTTTGTCTTCTCCCATCACAATGTATTTTTCTTTTCCCTTTAAAATGGATGTCACCACCAGCCACAAAATGGAGGCAAGCCATGTGATGTGGGATCATGTTCAACCAATAGCATGCCCAGGTTGCAGAATGGGCGGGCAGGTCTGGCAGCCACAGAGGACATAAAAAGCTCTGGCAGCCCCCGTCCTCCTTGCAGTTTCTGGTGGGAGTTAGGGTGGGATTGCTGTCTCTGCGACTCTAGCTTCAGTCCTGCAGCCTCCCTGTGTGCATGCATGATGCGTACCTCTAGGTGAGTACTCTCCCCTGCCCCACAGTGCAGTCACTCTGTGGCTGCCTTGCACCCTGGGCAACGCCCGCCACTGCCTTTGCAGCCTCCCTGCATACCTAGTCTATACTGTGTCTCTGCCAGCATCCATTTTTTTTAGTGTTTTCCCTCTGGTCTGGGGCGTTGGGGGATGCCTGCACATGGAAATGCTTTAAAAATCACGCAAAAAAGCGGTAGAAACGACAAACAAAAAAATGAAAAACGGTAACGAAATTTTTCCAAAAATTCCCGACAAACGGAAACGAACCGAAACACACCTCTCAACGACAAACAAAAAACCGAAACGCCATTTTTCTGTTTCGTGCCCATCTCTAATAAGGAGAGCTGCTGAAATGTTTGGAGGGGTGCAGGCAATAATCTCTGTCTGCATGACAAAGAGCAAACAGAAGCACACCCACTATACAACAACAACAACAACAACAACAACAACAACAACAACAACAACAACAACAACAACAACAACAACTCCTCTCAGGGTTTTCCAGGTAAAGGGTACTCAGAAGTGGTTTACCATTCCCTTCTTCTGGGACTGTGTAGTGTACCCACACAGGCTGTCTCTACTAAAAGGAGGCACAGCAGAGAATCAAACTCCTGTATATGTTTATGGCCCAATATATGTATAGTAAACGACACAATGGTGGCCTCAGAGGTCCAGGAATCACAGAAGTGCTTCTGACAGAGTAGCAGCAGTCTGCAAAGCTGGTCACTCTGTCTATTATTCCCTTTCTCTCTTACATTCAACAGTAAATGTCCTGATTCCTCCCACAAGGAAAGCTACACGGCAAAGCATCTACAGGGAAAAGATCAAGTGACAGGCTTTAAAAGGACAATGGCCATGGCAGGAAGTCTGCTCTTCCTTAACCTTAACCTCTCCCTCTCTCAATCCTCTCTTCTGCAATCCATCTGCAAAATGATGGCTGTGGTGGAGAAGGAGAATTAAATCTACATTGAAATGGGGTGGGGGGGACTGCAAGTCATTTATCTTCATCCCACACGTTCACTTCTTTGGACCCAAAATTAGAGATACCAAGCTCTTTCCCTTGCACATGAATTGTTGAAGCAATAACCAGGGACAATCTATTGCTGTGCAGAAGACACTGTAATAGCAGGGAAGACACCTTTGTCTGTACCCTCACTGTCTCAGGAATCTGTGTCTTCTTCATTCCCTATTGCCTGTACTTGGGATATATCTAGCAGGAATGCTCAATTACTGTCATATGAGAAGAGAAGATGAAACCTTTCCCACACACTTTCCACAGTCTTAATGTTACCCACTGAGAAGGACTGGTATGCAATTGTACAAGGCCCTTATCTTGAATAATCAGAACTCAGTGCCACTAAGATGCAGAGGATTACCTGGCTATTTCTTACAAGGCAGAATGGGAGTTTTCATAGCAGTGGGTCACAGTACTATGAAGGTTAGAAAAAAACCCAAAGCCCTTTACCTCTTTGGTCTCTCTGGATAGTATTGTTTCTGTCATTGCATGATGTCTTGCCTGCCACAATTGTTATCAGCTTGTAATTCTTACATGTTTCATGAATTGAATCCTAAGATTCAATATGGGGCTCAAGAGAAATGTTTAGAAACTTATTCTAGTAGGAAATGTTAAATTTCCCTGTTTTCATTCTGCATTCCTTTTTGCACTGGACCAAACATATGTCTTGACCAAGTTCTTACAGAGCCCCATGGCACAGTGGTTAAATGCCTTTACTGCAGCTAAAACTGTGCCCATGACCTGGGGTTCAATCCCAGATAGCAGGCTCATGGTTGACTCAGCCTTCCATCCTTCCGAGGTTGGTAAAATGAGTACCCAGCTTGCTGGGGGGGGCAATGAGTAGCCTGCATACTGTAATTAAAACTGTAAACCTCCCAGAGACTACTTGACGTGGTATGGGGTGGTATATAAGCAGAACACTTTGCTTTGCTTTTACATAGTCTTGTCTGACTGTCTGTGTATTTCTTTCTCTTTCATGGTCCCTTAAAACAATAAAATGCCTGCTGGATAGCTTAGTGGTTTAGGTCTCTGGCTGTAGGGGCAAAGGTTGAGAGTTCAATTCCCCGCTGAGTCTCCTTGTGAGGGGCTGGACTCAAAAATCCATAAGGTCTCTTCCAGCTCTGCAGTTCAAAGATTATTATTATGATTAAGTACATGGTATAATAAGGGTCTCTCATGGTATCATAAAGGGCATGGTGGCTCAGCGGGCTGGAGCACTGAAATGTCAGCTGCAAAGTTGGCAGCTCGGTGGTTCGAATCCTGGGTGCTATGCAGCAGAGTGAGCTCCCACTGTTAAACCCAGCTCCTGTCAACCTAACATTTTGAAAGCATGTAAATGCAAGTAGATAAATAGATACCACTGTAAAAAGCAGGAAGGTAAACAGTGTTTCATGTGCAGAAATGCTTTCAGTCATGCCGTCCACATGGCCGCAGACATGCACAACACTGGCTCTTTGGCTTGGAAACTGAGATGAGCACAGCCCCTAGAGTCAGACACAACTATTCTGCAGGTGCTGGGGGAACCTTTACCTTTTACCTACAATAAGCATAGATTAAACAAAATAAATGTAGTATAAAGGAAAGTAGAAGAATGAAACAGAATAATGTGATCAGCTTCACAAGCTAGGGGAAGCAGTTTAGAGTGCAATGGCTCACAGTGTTAGAAGTAAAAATTCACTTTCGTTCATTCATTTTGATACACACACACACACACACACACACACACACACACACACACACACACACACACACACACACACACACACACACACACACACCAAGGTGAAATAAAGAGGCAAGACAACATGGTTGGGATTAATCAGGGCCACACTTTATTAAACACTTCAACCTTTAACCCAACTGTAAAATTAAGAAGGACCTGCTATAGTGGTCGGAACCCCGAGGTCTCCCGGGACCCCTCCAACCCACAAGCTTTAGGGCAAGTCACTACCCCCTGATGGCACAGTCACCTAGACAGTGCTCCCAAGGCCGGTAAACCCATGCACCACTCCCCAGGCCCAGAAGCCCCTGCTAATGGTAACTCATGACGCGGGGAAGCCTCCCAGAGCATCCTCCCTCAAACACTGTAATCTCCCAAACCACAACATTCTGAGGTTGGATGGTCTAGAATTGGGTATCCCCCTCTTCCAACTCACCAACAGCCTTTAACATCCGCACTACCGTCCAGTTTGACCAGAACTACTAACATCCTAATTAATCCACCCACCAAGTGCCAGTGTGGGAGAGGCGAAAAATCCCCAATCCCTGGATCAATTTGGAAATGGGATCGCCCTTCAGAGCGACCAGTTAGACTCACACTAGCACTAAAAATCAAGTGGTGAGTGGGTGGGAAAAGCCGATTGCACAAGAGGCTGTTGCCAGGGGAGGAGGATTGTTATATACAGTCCTCCTCCTCCCTCCAATCAGGAACGAGACTCCCTGATGACTATAGTGCTCATTCGCCTGGAGGGAGCAAAATGACACCTCCTCTCAGATGCCATCCTCTGGAGGAGCTGGCTCTTAGGGTTTGGTTACAAGGAACTGCAGTCACGAGCAGTGATTAAGGCTTTCCTGCCTCTCCTTTTCCTCAACTTGTTACTTTTTAACTTGAAAAACTTTTGCCATCTAAGCTTTCCATTCTTATGCTGTTCAAAGAAAAAACAGGATTGTTGTCCTCTGAGGAGAAAATGTTGTTTTTTAAAGTCTTGGGATAGAGATTTTGCTTTGTGTGTATGTGTGTGTGTGTGTGTGTGTGTGTGTTTGCCTTACCCATCATTCTTTATGGGGGTAAGTGGCAAGAGAGAAGGTGCTTTGGCAAACAACTGCTTTGTGTGTGCTAAGTTATAGGTGATCCAATGTGAAATGAATGAATCTTTGGAGGGGGAAGCCCTAATGCCAGAGAGTGAAAACTACATTTTTTTGTGGGCAGGGACTCAAGGATGATTCACATTTCCCTTTTCATTGTGAGATCAATTGGGGGGGAAAGCAAATCAATCTACCCCAAACCCATAATATTTTTCATGTGTTTTTGACAATATGGTCATCTCCTTAGAAAATTATGTTATTTGGAAAGTGTATTTAAGACTTACCATATTTTCTTCCTCCTCAACCTCCTATAGCAGTTGTGGCAAACCTTCAGCACTCTGGATGTTTTGGACCACAGCTCCCCAGAATTCTGAGCCTAGATTGCCCATGACGAGGGACTGTGGGAGTTGTGGTCCCAAACATCTGGAGTGTCAAAGGTTTGCCACCACTGTCCTATAGGAGGTGATTCAAAGGATAGGAACCATTCCTGAAGAGGCTAATTTATATGATACTATTTGGGGACATTGTATGGTTTATGGAATTGAGAACAAAGCTTCCCCTGAACATCCTAGACACCTCTTGGATATAGCTAGGGAGATACATCTGCTTCGGTTTCTGGTCATGAATCATACGGATTTATTTGCCCACAACAGAATCTTGAACATGGCTTGGGAACTAATAGGCAGCCCAATGTAGTTCCTGCAGCACAAGTAAACTTGGTCATGAAAATCCACAGAGGGTGTGGAATGAGTAAAACCACTCCTTAAGCACCTCACTTACCTTGAATGCCCTATTAGGTTTGCTATAACTCAGGTCCAACTTGACAGCACAGAGAGAGAGAGGGTGGGCTCACACACACACACACACACACACACACTCCTCAATCAACACCATGGCTTCCATATCACTGACATTAAACTCTGAACATGGCACAAGGGCAACTTCTTGCAGAATGCATTCCAGTAATGTAGTCATGAGGTAGGTTATCAGCAGGAGAATAGCTAAGCTATCTCTGTCTAGGAACAGGAGAAGTTGGTGCAACAAGTGATAATGGGCTTCCAAAAAGCTAAAGACACAGAGATCTAGAGCAGCAAAAATTGGGTTAGGTCAGCTCTAAACAGAATATCTGCTCCTTCAAAATGCCATCTAGCACACATAAAGAACTCAGTTTTGAGAAGTGTCCTTTCACAATCTTTCTGGTTTAATAGGATTGTGTTTCAGTTTCCTGACAACCCCATGATTGCATCTAATTCTAAATCTCCACTGTCCCTCTTAATTCTGATTGTACACAGAAATATAGTTAACAGCTCACCTCAAAGCGAAAAGTCTACTAGATGTTTGCTGGATGTTACACTGGTTGCAGGAAACAGACACTGTTTTCCATCAGAAGGCAGGTATCGCTAGGGGAAATAGTTTTGCTGTTGTTATTTTGCTAGTACTCAAATCACAAACCAGCTGCCCTTGACACCAGAATTGATGGCACAAATTTATCAAATGCCCCTGCCTCATTATAAGGGATTTCTTCACATTTTTATAAATTGTTATTTGTTCTTTATAACATGCTTCCCAGAAAAACAGTGCATGAACCAGAATGAATGAATGAAAAAATGTAACAATCTGAACTCTTGATTTGATCCATCTGAGTTGGTCAAGCGTCCTTTCAAGAGGCCTTTCCACAATGGTGGACTTACACATCCCCCCAGGGGGTCGCTAAGGTTAAGCCCCACCTGGAAATGGTATAAGGCTTTGTATTTAGTGCTGAGAAAAGGAGTATGTGAACAGTTTCTTGCTATATATACTCTTTGGGAAAGATTATAATAAAGTTTTAGGTGCTGATGATAGACTCTGTGACAAATGGTGAAATCTGAAAGAAGATAAGAGGACTCAACATTCTGAAGATCAAATTACCTGTTCTGACATCTATCATGGTATACAGAGGAGGCACAAAAGGCTTAGGAAGGAATTTTCATCCTTTGTTAGCAGGCAAGCAGCAAGCAGGTAAACTGCTAGATTGTTGTTTAAGCGAAGTAAAGGTCCAATCTAACTGCTTTCTTATTGCTGCCAGGGAGCTCCATAGCTTATGAGCTTTCGTGTTCTGTAGGAAATGAAAAAGAATGGAACTGGATTACTTTCCTTGTGCAGGGCAAAGGTCAACTAGAAACAGCTTTCGGGTCGATCTTACCGCTTCAGATTTCCGAGTGGCCAGCACATCCCAGTTAGCAATGCTTTCCAACCAAAAAAAAAAGGGGGGGGGAGAGAAAAGATGTATTTATGCCCTGCCCTGCTTGCTTTAAAAATAGTGTGGGGGGGGGCAGGGGAGGGAGAAAGACACAACTTGAAACCTGTGAAATTCTTTTTTCCTCCCCTTTAGGAAAAACATTCTTCATTGCTAGGGACACCAAACCAATATGAGTTTTAATGGCCTTACCAGGATTTTGTATTCTCGAAGGGTATTCCCTTTTAAGGAGGGGTCCAGCAAAATCGTGCCAGAGTTTACATAGCACAGCATTTGCCGTGTGTCGTGTCTGCTCATTCTCTCTACATGTGGAATGGGAAGAAGAGGAAAGCAGGACCCTGGACGCGCCCATCATCAAGTGTGTGAAGGCCTCCAATCCACTTTTGTTTGTTTGTTTGTTTGTTTGTTAATTACTTAAATTTACATACTAGCCTATTAACACTATTCTGGCCAGTTTACTAACTGTTAAAACTAAACTGCACAAAGCAATAAAAACTAAATTTCAACACAAATAACAAAAGTATAGTCTGAAACTTAAAATGGGGACAAACCGATTTTTAAACTGAACTGATGTCTGCACCTTTAATTTGATGTTTGCAACGAGTGTCTGTTGGAAGTGGAGAAATATCCAAACACGTTGCACTGGCAACTGCATGCTTACTGATGGTGGCAGAGGTAGAGAGCAGTATTATTTAGGGTTCACTGGTGAATTTCCTTTGTCTAGGATCCTCTCGTATGTTTTTTTCTTTGTTCTGAGCTGTAGCTTCCTTATGCACCATTTTGATATTCTCAGCTTTTATTCCACTTCTGTTCATCCTCCCTGCCACCATATCTGTGATCAGTCTTGGAGCCAAACTATACATTACATATGAAGCATTATTTTGGCTATGATCATTTAAATGCTCCAGAGCTATAATTCTGACAGATTTTGTAACTGTGCAATCAAACTTGCAAAGCATGCCCATGTTTACCTCCAGAAGACCAATCATAAAAACAGAACAAACTAATTTGCCAATTACTAGAAGGTGTTGTATATTCTTATTTATCTTATTTATTTATTTACATATTTTTTTAGCTGCCTCACTACCAAATGATCCCTGGACGGCATGCTTGGTGCAGGCTTTCTCTTAAGACTTCCTTTGAAGCAGATTCCAAGCAGACAGAATTCATTAAACCCAACTTTGCTCATCTCCTGCTGAACAGGCATAGGTGATTTGTGTAATCAGGATCCTCTCCACAGCAAAGAAATCATGTGGAACTGCTGTGTGCAGTCATAAAAATGTGGGTGTCCTTTCACTTTGAAGAGATTGTACTGGTTGCATACAACCATCAAGAGTAGAGAGCAGAAGAATCTATAGTCCTCCATATGTTTTGGTTGGACCACAACTCCCACAGTACTTTATCATTGGCAATATAGGTTTGGAATTCTGGAAGTTGTGATCCAAAACATCCAGAGGGCCAAAGGTTCCTCATCCCCTCTCAGTACAGAACTAGCCCCACTTCTGATGGATAACAACAGTGCTGCCCAAAGGACAGCACTGTTTTCATTTTATGTTCAAAGGAAAAGCACTTTCTCAGAAGGCTATTTCACTCAGAAATCCTTGGGCTGGTTGGTTGGTTGGAAAACAGTTTTTAGGAAAAAAGAATATATGCAAATGATCACAGTTCAGAGAACGTGTGAGGATAAAAGGCCATCTTAATTTAGTACAGACACGGCCAACAGCCTAACACCCACATGGCCTCCTAAAAATGATAAAGGGTCATTGGGAAAGATGAAAGACCACCTCCTTGTACACTGTACGTGGAACACTGCATACTCCAACTGACTTGTGGAATCTCAGTCTCCTTTGAGTGAGCCAGAGAATCACATATGTTGGGCATTTTCTCAGTTGCTGCCTACTCTCTGCATTTATAAACCTGAAGAGAAAAACAGTATATTAGCTAGAAGGGAGATAAAAAACCTTGCAGTGCCACCTGCTCTGTGTACCTCTCTTTTTTATCAGCCCAAACTAGCAGCATCTTGCACTGTACAATGAGAGATAACCAGAGAGTGAGAGATAGCAGGCTTTGTGGTGCTGTAGATTAAACAGGACAGCTGGATAATCAGACAAGGAATGTTAAAAGAGTGAGTGCTGAACTACTCTGGAATCTTGAGACTCGATGGCAACAATTTTATGTGCTGATGGTGAATAGAAGTGTATGCCTGCATCTGCTAGCCTTCTTTGCTTAATTGCTTTTAGAGCATTGCTTAGACATAGTACAGTTGGGCTTTTCAAGGACCTGTCAAGATGACAGGTTATATTTATGTTCTCCCATAAAAGTAGTGGGCCCCATTGTCTGCCTACCACTCAATCCATTTTACCACACATTTTTTTACATACATATCCCACAGTCACAAATAGAAGGCACAGAGAGATGGGATGCAGGGTGGAAGTTCCTTTCATATCCCTTATGCCAAATGAACATGAAGGAAGTGGAATTTTAAAAAGAAGACTGAATAGAGTTCCCATCTCCTCTAAATTGTGTCTGCCTACGCCAGCCAGAAAGAGAACAAAGCAGAAGAAGGCGAGCTGGAGGGATGATCCAGCCAGTAAACAACCCAACACTAGTGTTGAAGCGCTGATCTGGACCATAAGGTGGTAGAAGCTGTTTCACTGTTTTCCGCTTTTGGCTGTTCTAGCAAAAGGAAACACATCCACTCCCGAATTTCATTTTACATTTGAACTTCTTGGGAACCAACAGATAATATTTGCTTTGGATATCTGCACTCAGGTACAAAATACAATTTTTCTTTGCAATAAAAAACTTCCTGTATCATTCAGGATTCATTTTAAACATTTTTAAAAATGTTATTGGAGACATGTAGTGGAGGTGATGGTCATGGAAATACTTGGGGGTGCAGGTGGAGGAATAGGAGGTGGCCACGAAGAAGAAGGAAGGAAGGAAGGAAGGAAGGAAGGAAGGAAGGAAGGAAGAGGAGCTTGAAGGAATAAGCTGCACATAGTCCCGGGGGAGAGGGAGAGGGAGAAGATGAAAACAGGCTTTGAGGGCAATGGCATGGTCCAATACTGTGGGATTTGCTCCATTTGTAAAATTGGTGAATTCTAAAGTATTGTTTAATTTCTGCATGATGTACAAAGCTGATGCAAATCAGTCTAGCATTTTTAACTGCCAAAGTAGCTTCACCACCACCACACAACTACCTCTAGGCTGTTTCAAGTGGGAAGAATTTGATTAGGGAGGAGGCATGTCAGTAGCACCAGTGCTCATCTCTCTCCATAAAGCCTCTGCTCCCCCAATCCATTTTCTCTTAAATAAAAAAAGCTTCCCATTCAAGTGGATGTGATGTGAGGGATGGGCGGGGGGTACATGCAAAAGCAGTGCACTGTAAGTATAGTTTGTTGTAAAACTGCTTTCTCATCTAAAACTTTATCAGACTTACTACTAGATGTAGGATACTTGGCTGAATGCCACAATGGTTCTACTGCCTTCTCTAAAAACAATGTCTGGTACATCTGCAGTGGCACATACCTGTTCTCTGGGTCCTCCTGAACCATATCACAGGACACTTGCAACTTTTTTTTTCTCCGCTGGCATCCAGCCAACATATCCACAATCCCTACCTGTGGCTCTTTCCTAACT
Source organism: Phrynocephalus guinanensis (assembly GCA_037367245.1). NCBI lineage: Eukaryota > Metazoa > Chordata > Lepidosauria > Squamata > Agamidae > Phrynocephalus > Phrynocephalus guinanensis. The sequence goes on from CM074733.1 coordinate 139,259,478, forward strand.
GCAGATATAAGAATCCTACACCATCCGGGGAATTTCTGACAATTCAGTTAAGGGTTCAGCTGCTTCACCCCAAATCTTGGGCAAAGCTTCATTGCACTGCCGACTCTCAGCTGCACCTCCTGCATTCTTGCTCTCGGCTGCAAACCACTGAGGGATCACCAAAGGTGGGTGGGTGGGTGGGAGGGAGGGAGGGGCTGGAATGCAACTTGCATAACAACTAGCATCAAACAACAGCCCCTGTTTGGGATTTCAGATGTAATGCAAGCTCTGAATCAGATTGCTTCAAAGATGAATTGATCCAATTGAACTCCCCAGTGTAGCCATACCTTTAGTCTGTCTACCCTTAGTCGGCAAATTAGCCACACCAACATAACATTGGTTCACATCACGAGCTTGTAACCATTGATGCTATGTTCCAACAATAAAATGGAAGGAATGTTGAGATAATAATGAAATAGATTTGCTGTTTTCCCCAAACAGAATAGGGCCATGGGTAAATTGGCATCATAAAGACATGCAAAATAATCATTGGTCAAGCTGCTACTAGCAAAGCTTTAACACAGGCACAGTGGAATCAAGGCACATGGAAGTACAAGGTGAGGGTAGAAATATAAAGGTACAGCTAAGGTAATGTGAAATGGCTAAAGACAAGATTTCCTCATTTGCCAAGGCTTAGAACTAGAGATGGGCATGACTTGAAAAAAAAAATTTCGAGTTCTCGTTAGTCGGGCCGGTTCCGTTTCGGCTCGTTTCCGTTTTTCGTGAAAATTTGCAAAAATTAGTCGGTTTGTTTTTTCGTTTTTTCTTTGTTGTTAGTACTGGTTTGGGGAGGGGGTAGCGGGCTCCTGGAGGGAGCTGCAGGAGTCAGCCAGAGCCACAAGTGACGGACTGGCAGACTCTTTGCACCCGCTGTGTCTCACGTACTTGCATGTAGTGCAATGCAAGTAGATCTGGCTTAGGGTTAAGACGGGTTAGCGCAATGGCTAGGGTTAGGCTAGTTACGGGTGAGGTTAGGGTGAGTATTGGGGTGCACCTCTGGGTGCCTCTCTGACCCACTTAGAAGGACAGTGTACTGGCGTATGGGTTAGGCTTAGGGTTCGGGTTTGGGCTACGATTAGTGGGCTGTTTATGCCCGATAGGCACATCCCAGAAGTCTCTGTGGTCAACCTGGCCAAGTGGCCATGCGATTGGTGGAAAATTTGCATGGTCTACTCCCATGGGCGAGCCCATCATTGCAAATGTGCAGGTGTAAAAAAATAAAATAAATAAAATAAAATAAAATAAAATAAAATCAACGGATACCTTTTTTTTTGCAAGAAAAACCCACTGCTGCTACTGTAAAAATTCAAGCATTTAAAATAGCTAATTTTCGCATGTTTCTGTGGTGCTTTGGTGGGGTTTTGGGCAACGATTTCAAAAAAAATATTGCGGTCGCCATTTTGGATCCCCCCCACCGCATGGCAAATGGATGCGCCCTCCCAGCCTGGTACAGTCAGCAAAACCTGGCCATGCGATTGGTGAAATGGCTCCAAAACTTTGCATGGTCCACTCCCATGGGCGAGCCCATCATTGCGAATGCGCAGGTGTAAAAAAATAAAATAAAATAAAATAAAATAAAAAAATAAAATCAACGGAGACTTTTTTTGCAAGAAAAACCACACTTTTTTTGCAAGCTGCTGCTACTGTAAAAATTCAAGCATTTAAAATAGCTAATTTTCACATGTTTCTGTGGTGCTTTGGTGGGGTTTTTGGGCAACGATTTCAAAAAAAATATTGCGGTCGCCATTTTGGATCCCCCGTACTGCATGGCAAATGGATGCACCCTCCCAGCCTGGTACCAGCAGTGCAGCAGTAGCAATAGCCAAGGAGAGGGGGGCGGGGAAACCCCCCCCCAAATAAAACACCCTTCTGGCCTGGTAGGTGCCCTCAGACAGTTTTCGCCTACTTTTAGGGCCGGGAATTGGTTTTTTTTTAACTTTTAAAAACTTTTTTTCTGTGCCGCTTGGCATTGCGCGATGCAAGTAACGAGCACGACAAATCAGACCAAATTGTTCATTCGTTGGTTCGAGCTCGAAGTCTGGCGGAGTAATTCCCGTTTCCGTTTCCGTAGAGTAACGGATACGGGTAACGGAAACGGAAACGGGAATACCGCTAAGTCGTGCCCATCTCTACTTGGAACTAAAGTCTACTGCAGCAGTACTTTCCATAACTTTCCATAACAGGCAGTGCCACAGAAGGGCAAAATTGTAACCATGGAATGTAAAGCACATGTCATTTATCTAAACAGGGAGTCTGGACTGAACAGCAACAATGTAGCAACACAAAGCATAATGATGATGTTCTTAAGTGTGTGCCAGGAACATAGGACATCTGTCTTCTTAGATAAATTGCAGTACAATCCCATCATGACTCACTATTAGCTCTACTGCCAAGGACTAATGGGTGATGCAGCCCGGCAGCTTCAGGGGAGGAGCAAAGCTGCTTACCCTGGACTTAACACTTCCTTAGGTGGTTGGATAGGGATGGAGACATTTTTTTTAAAAAAAATGGTGAATCATCATGATCTGTGATTTGTCGGGGGTGACAAATAGACACACTGACAAATTTTCAGTGACAAATTGACAAATCAATGAATCGCTAAATCTTCCCTTTAAAATTCTACAAAAAGATCCCCTGACATTTAGAGGTCCCAAATCTGCAGGAATGTGTCTGTGAAGATTCTCAGTCATCCAGGTGAGTTTATCTGGAAGTTGAGTCATGTCAACTGGAATTCTTTTTCTTGAAAGACTGAAACGTTTCGCTGCTCATCCAAACAGCTTTGTCAGTCTGAGGAAAGCTAGTTGTGAGTCTTCCATTTTATAGTTCATTTTGTCCTCATGTCACCCTGGTCTGAAATAGGCTCATAAAATGAACAATGGCCTGAATAGGTAAACAGCGGTCTCAATAGGCCTTTAACGTGAACACCGTAACCCTAACCCATAAAGTATGGGTCGTTAGCTATGGCCTTGGTGGTGGAGGTGAGAAATGTTTTTGATTGAGAAATGAGTTCATGAAGGAAAGTGTGGGTATTTTGGTCTTGATTTATCAGTCCCCCATAGCATTCAAACTGCAAGACCTAGGGTCAAGGACTCTGGACATGCTTGGCATATTATATTATGTTATATATTATTATTTATATATATTATGCTATATATTTGAATGGATGGTGATCAAGCAGTACATTCTGTTATATGTGGCAAAACCACTGTCGTAAAAACTCTTTCTCCTTTCATAGTTGTAGATATGTCAGCCTCTCACGCAGCTAATTTGCTTGGTTAAAGAACACACTCTATGTAATTTGGTGGTTGGTGAGGTATATGTGTGTATGAGAGAGAGAGAGGAAAATGATAGTATTCCTCAACATCAGTCTTAGGTTCTTTTCTAGTGAAGCCATGAATATGTCTGCATGAAGTTATTTTACCCAAAAGTCTGAAGGTGTGCCAAATGGTAGAGATGGGGGGGAAGGATATATATGGTATTCAGCATTTATATTATTATTATGTGCCCCTGCTTCAAGGGTTTCTTCCAAGATGTGTTCCCAGTTTTTTATCTGCCAATAACATTCTGTATAAATGGGCTTTATATTTAGGCTCTAGATAGAAGTTAAGTTCATTTCAGTTCTCTCTCCTGCATCGTAATTTTTAACATCCCCCTGTATTATATAGTTCAGCACTTACAGATAGCTGACAAAAGATTGGCCACTCTCTTCCCAACAATCTAACTTCTATAAACAGGAACAGCATAAGTGTGACTCTAACCAATCTGTCCTCTGGTTCTTTTACACACTTCTCTAAACCCAGTCAGCAATGATATTTTGGCACTAGTTTTGCAAGCTTACCATTGTGACCAAGTGTAGAAGTTCAATCCAGTTTCTCCTGGTTGATTCCAATGCTTGACAATCAGTTGATTCCAAAGGTGCCTTTCCAGTATTTTCTAGTCACCAAGGACTAGGATTATGCCACAAACAGTAACACTGTGATAGAAAAAGGATGCTAAATCTGTAGTTCCTATGTGGTCCACTCAATGGTGTGTTAAGTGTGTCACAAGAGCAGAAGCTGCCGGTAATAAATTTTTTTGGCATTTATAGCTCTTCTGGGTAACATTGGTGGAATAATTCCAGTGCTTGATTTCCTTGTATGCATAATACTTGACAAGCAATGCCAAGTTTCACAAAGCTTGATTGGTCATTGTTTGTTTGTTTGTCTGTTTGTTGCTGTTCAGTTGTTAAGTCACCATGACTCTTTGTAACCCCATGGACCAGAGCACGCCAGGCCTTCCTGTCTTCCACTGCCTCCCAGAGATTGGTCAAATCCATTTTTGTTGCATCAATGACACCGTCCAACCATCTCATTCTCTGCTGTCCCCTTTTTCCTTTTGCCTTCAATCTTTCCCAACATCAGGGACTTTTCCAAGGAGTCCTCTCTCCTCGTGAGGTGGCCAAAGTATTGGAGCTTCAGCTTCAAAATCTGTCCTTCCAGTGAACATTCAGGGTTGATTTTTTTCAGGATGGATAGGTTTGATCTCCTTGCAATCCAAGGGACTCTCAAGAGTCTACTCCAGCACCACAGCTCAAAAGCATAAATTCTGCGGTAATCAGCCTTTTTTATAGTCCAGCTCTCACTTCCATACATCATTACTGGAAAACCATAGCTTTGATTTTTCTGGACCTTTGTCGGCAAAGTGATGTCTCTGCTCTTTAAGATGCTGCCTAAGTTTGCCATCAATCTCCTCCCAAGAAGCAGGTATCTTTTAATTTCATTGCTGCAGTCAACATCTGCAGTAGAGATGGGCACGAAATGAACTTTTTTTGTTTCCGTTATTCATTATTCGTTCTGTTACGTAATGAAACAAATAACAAAAATTGTGATGAAAATGGAACGAAACGAACAGAACCATGAAAACTGGGTTTGTTACATTTTGTTTTTGTTAATGGCGACTTGCAATGAAATGAGCTGTTTTAAATGTTAAAAAACTCCCTGGACATCGATAAAAACCCAGCAATAATTATTTATACTGTCTGATAATACCTACCGGGGGGTGGGGTCCTTAAAACGTGCATTTATATCTTTTCTCAGATCGCTGTATTTTTTTTCCTTTAAGGGGAGTTAGGGGACATCACCCCAAAATGGCTCCCAGATGCCTAATATTGATTTCTTGGGTATTAAAACATCCTGGACATCCATAAAAATGCAGCGATAATGTGATAATTATTTGAAATTATTACCTACCAGGGGGCTGGGGTCCATAAAACATTTGTTTTTGTCTTCTCCCATCACAATGTATTTTCTTTTCCCTTTAAGGATGACAAAATGGATGTCACCACCACAAAATGGAGGCAAGCCATGTGATGGGATCGTGTTCAACCAATAGCATGCCCAGGTTGCAGACTGGGCAGGTCTGGCAGCCACAGAGGGCATAAAAAGCTCTGGCAGCCCCCATCCTCTCCGGTGGGAGTTAGGGTGGGATTGCTGTCTGCGACTCTAGCTTCAGTCCTGCAGCCTCCCTGTGTGCGTGCATGCGTACCTCTCGGTGAGTACCCTCCCCTGCCCTGCAGTGCAGTCACTCTGCGGCTGCCTTGCACCCTGGGCAATGCCCGCCGCTGCCTTTGCAGCCTCCCTGTGTACCTAGTCTATACTGTGTCTCTGCCAGCATCAACTTTTTTTAGTGTTTTCCCTCTGGTCTGGGGCGTTGGGGGATGCCCACACACGGAAATGCTTTAAAAATTGTACAAAAAGCAGGTAGAAATGAAAAATGAAAAAATGAAAAACAAAAACTAAATTTTTCCAAAAATTCACGAAAAATGGAAATGAAACAGACCTCTCAATGAAAAATGAAAAACCAAAATGCCATTTTTTTTAGTCGTGCCCATCTCTAATCTGCTGTGATCAAGGAGCCCAAGAAAATAAACTCTGTTATTTTCTCCATTTCATCCCCTTCTATTTGCCAGGAGGTGATGGAACCGATGGCCATGATCTTAGTTTTTTTTTAATGTTGAGCTTCAGCCCATTTTTTTCAATCTCCTCTTTCACCCTCATTAAAGGTTCTTTAATTCCTCCTCACTTTCTGCTATCAGAGTAGTATCATCTGCGTATCTGATGTTGTTGATATTTCTTCCGGCAATCTTAATTCCAGTTTGTGAATCTTAATTCCATCTTTCCTGGTTTGTTGCAGACTGTGGGAGTGAGGTGAGTTACAGTCAGCTCTAGCAGTTCTACTAGCTTACTAGCTTACAGTTGGACTAGCTTCACTTTTTCTGTCCCTGTGTGCTCAAAGCTGCTTTGTGTGTTCTGTGAGTGGAAAAAGAGAGAGTGGTTTGTGTGTGTAGAAGAGAGAGCCTTTTTCTCTCTCTGTGTGTGTGTGTGTGTGTGTGTACTGTGTGTGTCTCTCTGTGCTCAGAGAGAATGTACAACAGCATAGCTTCTGTTTGGGAGGGTTTTATTTAGGAGTAGGTTTCTAGGGGAGGCATTTGGGAAGGGTTTTTTTTAATTCTTTCCCTCCCCCTCCTACCCCCTTAAAACTATATTCCTTCCCACCCCATACACGTTGTTATTCTCACCACCAACCAGTACCAGTTCCCCAATTCTCAACTGGCACAATAAAAATATGCCCAACTGTCCCTCTTAATCCTGGTCCCATTTTTAAAAAAACAACAAAATAGAACTGGAGTTCTCCTATTCCATTATTTCTAGCTGGAGTATTCCAGCAAACTCCTGCCTTCTTCCCAGGCCTGCTAGCCTGCCTGATTGTTATGGGTCTGAAAGCCCCATTTATTTCTAAGACCTGCCTTGGTCTTCTTGATGATGCCAGGGAGATCCACCCTCTTCCTTCATACCTGAGGGTTTGAAAATGCCCATAATGTTTGTAAGATCTGCCCTGGACATAGAAGTGTCTTTTATACCTTGGACATTCAAGGGGGTTCCACTCACACATTCTCTTCATACCTGAGGGTCATAGGGCCCAAGCCCAGTGTAATTCTTGCCTTCCTGTCTGCCGCCTTGGTTGAGTGCAATTCTGATACAGCCCAAGGTGCCTTGGTGGGCTTAAAGGGGAGAGTTTGAGGAAGCTCCACTGTAATTTCCATGCTGCTAGATGCCTGGGATTAGTATTTTAGAATATTTTTAAATTGCAAATGATGTTTTCCTGGGGCACCCATTTGGAGTTTTATAACGTGCCCCCCTGTACTCCAAACCTCTCCAAAGTGGGATTGCTTCAAGGGGAGAGCTTGAGGAAGCTCCACTGTAATTTCCACACTGCTAGCTACCTGGGATCACTATTTTCAAGTGCATAGCATTGCAATTAGAAATATTTTTTCTGGGGCACCCCCTTTGAAGTTGAATAACTCAGCCCCCTGAACCCCAAATCTCTCCAAATTTGGAGGGATTAAAAGGGAGCACCCAAAGAATTTTGGTTACTCCAGGACCAGGGGACCCATTTTATAGTGTAACAAAACAGTTTGTTACTGTATCATTTTGTATAAAATGTTTTTTAAAAAATTGTTTTTCACTAAATTAAACAAATCACAGGAGGAATGAAACAAAACGAAATGAAGCACAATTTTTCCATTTTTAAGTCCATCCCTAGTCACAAGCTGTCTCCATGTAGGTTCAATCTATATACGGAAAAGCCTGGTTCAAGGCAGCCTTGTTAAGGATTCATAGCACAGAATGCTACAGACTTCCTAATGCATGAACTACACTACATCTGTGATGATGAGTACTTCCTACTCAGAGCTCATTAATTACATTGAATAATCAGAGCCCAAATCCATTATCCAAAGTACCTGATTGAAGTGCCTATCCTGTCTTGTTTGTAAAAGATTTTACTGTGTGTGTTCAACATGAAAAGCTTAAGTCGTGTACTTTTTAGGCTGCCAAATATTTTTTCTCACAGCAGGAAAAACATAAACTCTCAACTAGTAAAGAGTTAGTGAAGCAAATAAGGTAAACAAAGGCACTTATGAATAGTAATAGAGTGGAGCTATTTCAGCATATAAACTCATTGGTCCTATTTAAAATCATAAAAATTATATTGGTTTTTTGTTGTTTCATAATATTTTTGTTTCATAATTTCCACAGATCATATTTAACATTTTCCCTCATTTGATTAGTAAGTCATCTTGAGTCCTTTTGAGGAGAAAGGCAGGATAGAAATATTTTAAATAAATAAAAAATAAGTAAATTCTTGAAGCTTGAATCTGCTTAATGCACTTGGAATGAATTCTGCCCACTTTCCACGTACTTCTATCAAGGTTACTTATATGACTGTGGTTAATTTAGTAGCTCACTAAATTATGGTCCTGAGTCCAGTCTCAGACAAATATACAGTAACTAGTTTTTCATCTTCAGTACCAATGACGGTAACTATGAGATTCACGGCACAACGGCTAAATTCCTGTGGAGAAGCTTCCATCAAAGTTCTCTGCATTGTGTCTTATAATTACAGTGGTGCCTCGGATAACGACGGTAATTCGTTCTCTGAGGTTAGTTGTTATCCGAAACATGTCGTTATCAGAAACGCAGTTTCCCATAGGAATGAATGGGAAACCGTTTAATCCGTTCTGAAGCCTAGGAAAAAGGCACAGACACCTGGTTTTTTGCTCAAAACTCTTTAAAAAGTGCACTTTAAAGGTACAGATGTAATTTCACCTGGGATAAATTTTTTACTGATGCATGCTGGAAATTCATTATCTGAGGCAGTCCATAGGGAAAATTCTTTATCCGAGGCAGCCCATAGAGAAAATTCGTTCTCCAAGGCAGACCTATACCTAGGAATTGCGATTCATTATCCGAGGCAGCCCATAGGGAAAATTCGTTCTCCAAGGCAGACCTATACCTAGGAATTGCGATTCATTATTCGAGGCAGCCCATAGGGAAAATTTGTTATCAGAGGCATCCCTATACCCGGAAATTTGCAGTTGTTATCTGAATTATTCGTTATCCGGGGCAGTTGTTATCTGAGGTACCACTGTATATGGGAATTGCAGCCATTAAAAAGGAGAAGGAATATACAAAAAGATTATTGAAGACCCAAAGAACTAAAATATGCTTTATTTAGAAAGTACAAATATGAATGTCCAATTCTTGATGCACACATGAAAAATAAAATCAAAAATATAATATTTGATAGATAATGTAACCATCTCATTTCAGCGGGAGTGGCTACTAACAGACTGACACTTGAAGGTTAGCTCTGAGGTAAAAAGGCTCTGTTCTGCTCCTATCCTTGTGCAAACACAAACACACAACTTAAGCTGCAAATGTGGGCAGCCAAGACTTCTAAAACAGGGAATGTGGAATAAATTCAAAAGTAGGCAAGATGAAAAACTGCCACATTGATAAGACATGTGTGCATTTTTCCTGAAACAGGTTGGTTAAATTGTGACCATTTTTATTGAAAATGTGAAAGGATTACAAATCTGGCTAGGTCTGTCCCCAAAACTCATCCTCAGACCACCTTTTGCACATTCGCAAACTAGTGTCTTCTATTTGTAAATTTAAAAACACATGGGCTATTTTAGCTCCTGAGCCCTTCCCTCAGCAAGAAGGCTTACAGAGCAATGCAGCCGGAGCAGCGTGGATTTATTTTATGTTACCTTTATCTGTTTATTTAAAACATTTGTCCTCCTGCTTTCCAGCAATCAAACATTTGATAGAATCACGTAGAGCAGCAAACCAAAACACAATTAAATACAGCAGTAAATCAGTGAGGGATTTCTTCAGACTAGCTTATCAGATGTGGCAAGACCCAAGATTGAGATGGGCAAAAAATGAAAAACAACAAGCTGTTTTGTTGTTTCATACTGTTAAAAATGGCAAACCACGTATTGTTACAAAATGAAACAAGCTGAACCGGGGAGCCAACAGATTGCAGCTGGAGTAAAGATTTTTGAATTTCCCTGCTCTGCTCTCTGGTTCTTGCCACCGCCGCCCAGCTGGTTTTGACAGCTGTCAAAAAACACCAGCTGGGTGGCACTGGTGGGGGAGAGAACTGGAGAGTGGAGCAGGGTTTTGAATTTGGCACAGCCTGCTCCGCTCTCCCGTTGTTGCCACTGGCACCCAACTGTTTTTTTTTTATAGGTTGGGCTGTGGGTAGGGGGAGCCCCCCTCCCCACAGCTCAAACTGTCAAAAAAATCAAGCTGGGTGGTGGCAGCTTCTGAATCATTTCATTTCATTACAATAATTCTATTTAAAATATTGTTAATTACAATATGAAACAAAACACAATGAGCAATGAAACGAAATGACACAAAACACTGTTTTTCCATTTCATGCCCATCTCTGCATGAGATTAAAGAGAAGGGGAAATGATGTCAAAGTGACATTTCAGGGAGCTTATTTCATGGTCAGACCTCTGAAGCACCCAAAGAAGGTATCCCATAACCATTTGAATCAGTGGGTAGATTGATACTTCAGACAGTAGCCTTTGGCAGATTCACCTAGAAGAATAAGGTAACCCATCAAAAAACTTGTCTCCACTCTAAAGGCATCTTTTAAAAATATTACAAGCCAAGTTAAGGCACAAATAGCAATGGGATAGCAGGTTTCAAGGAACTGGTATAGCTCTGTGGGTAGGAGCACTTGGCTGCAAATTCAGAGGTCAGGGATTCAAATGTCTTCTGCACCTCCTGAGAGAGAAATTAGCAAAGGTGACCTAGAGTTTTTGTGGCTTGCAAAGTTACCCACTGAGTCACCAACATGACCTTGGAGAACTTGTACAGCCTTAAAGCACCACTGGATCAAGCAACTTGTGAACTACCTCTGAGTACCTTATACCTAGAAAACTCTGAGAAGATCACTGTAAATCAGGATTGACTTGATGACACACATTTCTAGTATGTTTCAAACATCCAAAGGACTCTGAATTGTTGAATCTTTCAAATAGCCCAACACCAGCTACATATTTGAGGGTTGGGAATGAAACACTTTGCAATTCTTCATGAAAATACCCATGGGATGGAGCACATCTGTCATCTGTCATCTGCACATGTGCACATGTGCAGAAATGAAAAACCACACACACCCAGTATTTATGCATTTTAGAGGGGGGAAATAGCTACAGAAGGTATAGTTTTTTATATATATATATATATATATATATATATATAATACCATATATAGAGAGAGAGCCAAAACAACCAGAGAGAGAGAAACCCGAATCCAGAGAGACAGAGATAGAGAGAGAGAGAGAGAGAGATAGAGAGATAGAGAGATATATATATAGAGAGAGAGAGATATATATATATATAGATAGATCTATATATATATATCTTGGACACCTGAACTTTTCCCTCCAGAACTTTATAGTTCTCTGGGGGTGGGCAGATGGCTGTGTCCATCAAAGCTGGTATTTATCTCCAAAAAGAATTAATTCCAGTATGAAATCAATCATTTCCAATCATAACAAAATTCATCTGGGTATCAAAGTATAGGTCTTTTCAGTGTTGCAATAATTCCAGGCATCAGTTTTATTCTACAAGCTTTATTTGTCCTCATTGCTTCTATGTACAACATGCACAAATTCTCTATTATGATTTGTGTAGATTTTCAGTCATCCAGGTTATCTGGAATTTGAGTCCTGGCAACTAGACTTCTTTTCTTGTAAGATCAAAACATTTTGCTACTCATCGAAGTAGCTTTGTCAGTCTGAGGGAAGTTGGTGTGAGGCTTTCAATGTACAGGAAATGTACATTGTAAAGGAGGAAAGGCTAATACATTTGGGGCTCTTTAGTCTGGAAAAAGGTGCCTGAGGGGGGATATGATTCAGCCGTACAAAATAATGCAGGGCATGAGTAAAGTGGATAGAGGGAAGCTCTTCTCCCTCTCACAAAATACCAGAACTAGGGGACATACACTCAAAATGTGGGCTGGGAGAGTAACAACAGACAAAAGAAAATATTTTTTCACCCAGCGCGTTGTTAGTCTGTGGAACTCTCTGCCACAGGATGTGGTGATGGCATCTGGCCTGGATGCCTTCAAAAGGGGATTGGACAGATTCCTGGAGGAAAAGTCCATCACGGGTTACAAACCATGATGGAGATGTGTAATCTCCAGGCTTAAAACCGGGGTACTTCAAGGGCCAGATGCAGGGGAGTGCTATCAGGAGACAGATATCTAGTCTCATGTGCTCCCAGATGCATCTGGCGGGGCCACTGTGAGATATAGGAAGCTGGACTAGATGGGCCTTTGGTCTGATCCAGCATGGCTCTTCTTATGTTCTTATGTTAATGTATAGTCCATCACCACTCTGGTCTTAAGGAGACTCATGGTGCAGTGGTTAAATGCATGTATTGCAGCTAAAACTGTGCTCATGACCTGGGGTTCAATCCCAGGTAGCAGGCTCATGGTTGATGCAGCCTTCCATCCTTCTGAGGTCAGTAAAATGAGTACCCAGCTTCTGGGGGGTGTAGCCTGCATAATTATGGTTATGGATTATTATACAGGGGTTTGAATTTGATGGCCTTATAGATTCCTCCCAACATTCTTCTAATCCAAACCCAAACTGATGCCCTCCCAATGTTTTGACCCCAGTTGCCCTGTAAACATAGCTGATGTGGAGCAATCATGGGTATTAAGGTTCAAATGATCTGAATGATGTCAGGGAGGCCTGAGTTAAAGGGATAATCATCAGCAGCAAGAAATTCCAGAAGCTCAGCTCTGAAGCTGACTTAGATATTTAAAAAAACACATTAACACAATATGTCTAATGCTTTTCTTGTTGGCTTCTGTAATAGTGATAAGGTTCTCAGTGCATAGTTATTCTTGCAGAGTAATGACTGACTTGGATTAATGGACTGAGGTACAACCCAGAGTCATCAACAACTTTTAGCTAGCCATCAATTGTGGAGAAGTACACACTGCACCAATCATTATTGCTGTATTTAGTTTTCCACAATTTTAGCATAGCTTTAAAAGCCCATCTGCAGCCACCACACACTTCCCAATGTTATTAACCTACAAAATTTCTACTGCCAAGAAAGGTTCACTGGTTGCCATCTACTGATCAACTCTAAATACTGAATATGCTTTATTAAAAGTGGGTTATTAAGCCACTCAGCAGTGCTAACCATTCAAATAATTTATATGAGTTTGCTTTGAACAGCCCCAACCAATTAATACATTGTTTCATTAGGAGATTTTCTGACTAACCAGTGCATGACTATAAGTAGCTTATATATTTCATACAATTTTTTCCAGCCTTTGAACATCTTTAAACATAAACTTCAGCCAATGTTTTTTCCTCCTCTTCCAAAACCACTCAAATGTACTCTTTCTTCCCTAGTAATTTCCTGCCACCTTTCCTCTAGGCACACTTCTTTTTTACTTATTCTCTATCTATTAATCTGAGTTGAATAATGGCAACTGGACTTCTTTTTCTTGAGAGATAGAAACATTTTGCTGCTCATCCAAACAGCTTCATCAGTCTGGAGGGCCGTGCTCAGCGTGTGAGCCTGGGGGGTGATTTGTCGTCCCCCTAGACACTCTCTAGTGGGGTGCCCCAGGGGTCGGCTCTCTCCCCAATGCTCTTTAACATCTACATGAGGCCACTGGCTGAGGTCATCCGGAGTTTTGGAGCTTCCTGTCATCAGTATGCTGATGACATGCAGCTCTATCTCTCCTTCTCCACCTCTGCAGTGGAGGCCGTCCAGACCCTTGATCGCTGCCTGACTGCAGTTTTGGGTCAGACCAGGACTAACAGGCTCCGGCTTAACCCTGGGAAGACTGAGGTTCTGTTCTTCGGGGGTGGCCCGGACAGGTACTGTGGCCGTCTTCCCAGTCTGGGCAGGTCCGCCCTCCAGCTGGCTGAAAGAGTGAGGAGTCTGGGCGTCATCCTGGATCCGGATCTGTCCCTGGATTCCCAGGTGGCAGCCGTGACCAGGTCGGCCTTCTACCATCTTAGGCTTATCGTCCAGATTCGCCCGTACCTAGATGGGGACCCCCTGAGGACAGTGGTGCAGGTGCTGCTCCTGTCGAGGATAGATTACTGCAATGCTCTCTACATGGGGCTTCCCTTGAACCTTGTTCGGCGACTGCAGCGGGTCCAGAATGTGGCGGCCAGGTTGGTGGTTGGTGTAGGCAGGTTTGACCGCATCACCACCATTCTGGCTCATCTGCACTGGCTGCCCGTTGCCTCCTGAATAAGGTTCAAGGTATTGGTTTTGGTTTACAAAACCCTCCATGGCCTGGGTCCTGATTATCTGGCAGAGCGTATCTCCCTATGATCAGAGTTGGCCCGACCAACCTGATCCTCCATGGCTCTCTTGCTTCGTGTGGCCATACTTATTGAGGCCCATAAGGTAGTAACCCGCAAACGGTCCTTCTCGGTAGCCGGCCCAGAGATGTGGAACAAACATCCCAGCAAGATACGCCAGGCTCCCTCACTGGCAGCCTTCAAGAAAGCCCTTAAAACCTGGCTGTTCAGGGATGCCTTTGGTGATGGCTAGTATTGTACAAAGGAGTTTCTTTCTTCTTTCTTCTTTTTATTGTCAAGTTTATGCCTCTTGCCTAATACTTCCTATATATATATATATATATATATATATATATATATATATATAGATATATATATATATAGATATAGATATATATATATAGATATATATATAGATATAGATATAGGCACGACTAGATAGATAGATAGATAGATAGATAGATAGATTAGATAGATAGATATCGATTTAGATTAGTAGATAGATAGATAGATAACGATATAATGATATATATATATTTGTTTTCGTAGATTTTCAACCGATAATGCATGTTAGGGTGGATTCGGGTTTCTTCCCGTGTAGAAATGGTTGTTTTGGGACATTTCGACGAGGTCTCACTCGTCATTTCAGGCTGGTGTTCTGGCTTCTTTCTTCTTGAAGCAAAGCGTGATCTCAGAAAAGTCCTTCTATAAATACTGCTGGGGGTGTGTGGTTTGCTTGCTCTGTTGCTGATTGTAGGTTCGTTTGTTCTTTTGTGATCTGCTGTGTGGCTGAGGCGATCGTTAAGGGCTTAACTGCTGGTGGGTTAGATGGCTGTTTAGAGACATCATGCCTGGGTGAGGTGCTGGATGTGTGTCTATTAGCCTTTTGTTTCTTAACGACCTTGGTGATGGGGTGTTCTGGCAGCATCCTGGGCTTTTGGTGGAGTGGGGTCCTGTGTCTTGTGAATTCATTTTGGTCTGGCTGCGTGTCTGTGGTCTCCCAATGTTTTTTTGGTGTGTGTAAGTGTGCTCCATGTGGTGGCTGGAGTGGGGCCTAGCGGTAGATGGTGCAGTCGTGGTTTTGTTATTGGATGGTGGTTTCGTTTCATCTGTGGGAAGGGCTGGGTTTGTGTTTGGTGTGGATGGAAGGTGGTGGCATCTTGTGTCCTTTTGGACCTGGTGTCAGTCTTTGTGACAGAGGCTCGTCTGTTGACCAGGGCTAGTTTCCAGATGTCAGGCAAGCGGGAGGTGTCATCACGTTTATGTTCATGTTGTTTGGGTGTTTCTCTATTTCAATGGCTTCCATGATTATTCGACTGTTGAAGTGTTTTTTTGGAGATGAGTTTGGTTCTTTTAAAATCAATTTCATGACCTGTTGTTTTTATGTGCTGGAAGAGAGAGGAAGATTTTTCTTTTTTTTGACTGCGTTCTTGTGTTCTGCGATGCGTGCGCTTATTCTCCTGCCCGATGTATGTGGCTGGGCAGACTTTGCATGGTATTTCGTAGACTCCTTGGTTTTCTAGCTCAATCTTGTTTTGGGGTTTCTTAAAATGTTGGCTATTTTTTGTTCGGTGCAAAAGGCTGTCTTGATATTGTGTTTGTGGAGAATTTTGCTTATTTTGTCTGGGTGCCTTTGATGTAAGGGAGGAGGGCAGTGCCGTTGTTCTCTTCTGTTTCTTGGTTCAGTGTTTCTTTTTGGATTAGTTTGGTGATGGTGTTTTTTTGGAATCCGTTCGCAATTAAAGCATTCGAGAGAGTGTGTAATTCAGTTTTTAGGTGGTCTTTGTCAGCGAGGCGTTTGGTTCTGGAGATGAGGGTTTTTGCTACGGAGTTGATCTGTGCAGGGTGGTGGTGTGATTGTGCATTTAAGTAGCGGTTTGTATGTGTTTTTTTTCCGGTAGATGGTGTGTCCTAAGGAGCCGTCGGGTTTTTTGTAGATTAGGACGTCCAGGAAGGGAAGTTGGTTGTTGGCTTCTATTTCCATAGTGAATTGTATTTTGGGGTGTAGGCTGTTGAGATGTGTGAGGAAGTTGTTCAGTTTGTCTTTCCCGTGTGGCCAGATAACAAAGGTGTCGTCAACATATCTGAGCCAGAGTTTGGGTTTATGTTCGGACTTCTGTAACGCGTTGGTTTCAAAGTGTTCCATATATAGGTTTGCGATGACCGGTGAGAGGGGTGATCCCATGGGTGCTCCTTCTATCTGTTTGTATCTTTGTCCATTGTGGATGAAGTATGTGTTGGTTAGGCAGTGGTTGGTCAGATCTAGGATGTGCTTGGGGGGTTGTATTTGTTGTGGATAGCTGTCAAGGCTTCTTGAATGGGCACTTGTGTGAAGAGCGAAACAACGTCGAAGCTCACGAGTAGGTCATTGGGTTGTAGGTCTTGTTTCTTTATAATTTCTATGAAGTGGAACGAGTTTTGTACGTATGAAGAGATGGATTCTGCATAGGGCTGGAGTTGTTTGGCAAAAATTTTGGCGAGGTTTTGTAGGGGTGAGCCTATGGAGCTGACTATGCTCTGCAGGTGTTCCTTCTTTGTGAATCTTGGGGAGGCCGTAGAGCTTGGGGCATCTGGAAGATTTCTCTCTGGGGATGATGCTTGGCTTGATTTCTTCACTTAAGGGTGAGGCTTTTATTTTGGCTTTCAACTGAAATTCCACTCAAAAACCCCATCCAGCGAAAGGATCCTGAAAAGAACAGAACTAGCCCTAATCAGAAACGAAGTACACAAGAAAAGATATATATAATGTGTGTGTGTGTGTGTGTGTGTGTGTGTGTGTGTGAAATAAGTCACAGTGAGAGTAGGCACAATTGAATCAATGGAACTTACAGAAGTAGTGACCGCACCTCCCCCCCCCGCCGCCCGCCCCCCCACCCTGCCCACCGCCTAGGGCGCAAAAACACCTAGCACCGGCCCTGATTGCAGGACGCCCCTATGCTCTGGGAAGTCAAATTGCGCTAAATCGCAGTGGAAACTGCAAATGACAAATGACAAACAAAACAACACATTTTTGAAAAATTTCGCGACAAACGGAAACGACCCGAAACGGACCCGTTCCGACAAACAAAAACTCGAAACGTCATTTTTTCTAGTTCTGCCCATGTCTATATATATGTGTGTGTGTGTGTGTATATGTATGTGAACCGTGTGTGAGTTCCCATCGGGAAATGGGAGCCCAGTCCCATGGGAAATGGGAGCAGTATAGAAATGCAAAAATAAATAAATAAATAAATAAATAAATAAATAAATAAATAAATAAATAAGCCTTGAGAATGGAATTTGATCTGTCTGATGCTCCACACTCCTTGGGCCTGAGCAGGAAAAGTGACTCTCTCTAACTCTGTTCATTAGGAATATGGTTGCCATCATGCTTGCCAATTGCTGCTTTCCTAAAGTCCAGCTACACTCTGCTTTTGTTTCCCTTGAAATTAAGAACTAAAAAGGACATGGTGACCTTTCCACAGAGTTCCCCTTACTTCCAATTCTTCCACCACGTCATCTCTATTAGTTAAAATTTTATCTAGAGTAACTACTCCTCTGGCTTCTTCCTCCATTCTTTGTAGAAAGAAATTATGAGCAGCACCAGCCAGGAATTTTCTGGAAGATAATTGATACTACTATATAGTATCTCTTTGAAATTCTTACGATATTTGGCGATTGGCAGCAAATTCCAAATACCACATTACTTTTTTTCCACCCCAGTTATAATACTCCAGATTCTGTCAATGGGACAATCAAACTTACCCTCCTGTATTTCTGTGCAGCAATATTGTATTTTTGATGCACAGACTGACTCCACTTCCTTTTCTATTCTTTTTGTTCTTTTTGAACAACTTATATATTTCAGTTACTTTATCCTAGCCATGGAATTCATCCCACCAAGTTTCAGTTATCCCTGTCAAGTCATATTTAACCTCCTGAGCTACAATTCTCAGTTCTTCTTGTTTGGTTCCCATACTCTTGGCTAGAGATGGGCACGACTTGAAAAAAATTTTTTTCGAGTTGTCGTTAGTCGAGCCGGTCCCGTTTCGGCTCGTTTACGGTTTTTCGCAAAAATTCGCAAAAATTAGTCGGTTCGTTTTTTCATTTTTTTCGTTGTCATTAGTACTGGTTTTGGGGGGGGAGTGGGCTCCTGGAGGCACCTCTGTGGGGTGGGTGCCTCCTCTGGCCCGCTATAAAGGGAAAGTGGGCTCCTGGAGGCACCCGTGGGTGCCTCCTATCCTCACCCACTAGGAAGGGGAAGCAGGCTCCAAGAGACCCCTCAACATGGGGGTCTCCCTTCCTCACCTGCTGCTGCTGCAAAATGCTATGCAATAACCATATGGATATTGCATAACATAATGTGCAGACAGTGAGACCAGTGTGAGAGTGATAGCATCATGCCCTTCCCTGCACAAGGCTCTCGCACCACCATGTCTCACACAGAAGGGAATTGTACATTGCAATGCAAGCAAGTAGTGTCAAGGTGCAGTGCAAGGGCAAGTAGATCTGGCTTTAAGGTGCCTCTCTGACCCACTAAGAAGACAGTGACGTAGGGTTAGGGTCAAGGGTTAGGGGGGGTTAGGGGGGCTAGGCAGGTTTTAGGGGGCTTTTTGGCACATCCCAGAAGTCTCCATGGCCAAGTGGCCATGCGACTGGTGGGATGGCTCCAAAAATTTGCATGGTCGTCCACTCCCACATGGCTGGCCACTCGGCCAGCCCATCATTGCGCAGGTGTAAAAAAAAATAAAAAAAATAAAATCAATGGAGGACAGAGGAGGAGAGGAGAGACATTTTGTTGCAAGAAAAAAACCCACTGCTACTGTGAAAAATCTGGCAGTTTATAAATTTTCGCGTGTTTCTGTTGTGCTTGTGTGTTTTTGGACCACGATTTTCAAAAACAATATTGCGTTCGCCGCCCCATTTTGGATCCCCCGCCCGCACCGCATGGCATGGCGAAATGGCGACTCGAGTCCGGCTGCCCAGGATGGGGGGGGAGGCGGGACCCCCCTCCAGAAACCACCCCTCCGGTAGGTGCCCTGCACCCTTAGTCAAGCAGGCATTTTTCCGCCTGCTTTTTTGGCCCGGGAATGGGTGGGGGGAGAGTTTAAAAGTTTTTTCCTGTGCCGTCCGTGCCGCTTGCTTGTGCTTTAATTGCGGCGGCCGGCGGCCGGCGAGACTGGGCTTTTTGCTGGCTGGCTGCGAGCCTGCGGCGACTGGCGAGTCCCACCAGACCAGACCAGGACGGGGGATGGGGGGGAGGCCGGGGACCTCCAGAAACAACCCCTCTGGTAGGTGCCCTGAGGCACGGCAGGCATTTTTCCGCCTGCTTTTTGGCCGGGAACCGGGTTTTTTTAACTTTTAAAAACTTTTTTTCTGTGCCGCGTGGCATCGCACGATCGCGCGATGCAAGGAACGAGCACAACAAATCAGACCAAAATTGTTCGTTTGTCGGTTCGACCTCGAAGTCTGGGGGAGTGATTCCCGTTACCGTTTCCGTAGAGTAACGGAACCGAGTAACGGAAACGGAAACGGGAATACTGCTAAGTCGTGCCCATCTCTACTCTTGGCATTTATATAGAAGCACGGGAGACTATGTGATTTGCATCCTGCTTTATTTCCTTTATTTTTTGCTGCTTCTGCAGAGTTACTGCTGCTGCTGCTGCTGCTGCTAAGTTGGTTGCACCTACAAATCCAGCCAATAAGATAATGTGTGTCAAGTTGTCTAACCTCAAAGAATACCAAATGAGGTATATAAATGTGGGTGTTCTTATCACCTTGAAGTAGCTATTAAGAATAATTTGTGTCATTTATACTCTGTTATTCAGGTTCTTGGAGTCAAAAATTCAAAGTTTGAAATTTGTATATATTTGTACACATTTAAATCACAATATGATCTATTTTTATTCTAAATGAATTGTGGAATTAAACATTTTCAGGAGGTACTCACAGAACAAAACTGTAAGCATGATTTTATAAGGGATCTGGAAGTTGAGTCATGACAATTGGATTTCTTTTTCTGGAAGTTGAAAACAGCTATGAAGCTGTTTGGATGAGCAGTGAAAGATTTCTCTCTCTCAAGAAAAAGAAGTCTAGTTGCCATGACGCAAGTTCCAGATAAACTCACCTGGATGACTAAGAATCTTCACAGACAGGTTTTATTAGGGATATTTTCAATTTGGCTGCTAACTCATGATTTGTGCATCATTTGGTATATAGGGAGATTTTTTGTTGAAAAATTAAGTATTTCACATCGCAGATCCACCATTAATAAGCATACTTGGTACATTTTAATGCAGTTATGCTTTCTTTGCATTCTATTTAATGACTGAAACATTGAAGTAAATACAAAACCCAAACAAAACCTAAAATGAAATATCTGTAGAAACAGGAGAATATAACAGCAATAACTCTTGACCCTTCCACCTGTAAACAGAGAAACATAATTATGTTGACATTGGATTCAATTTGATCCACAGAGATTTCACACAAGGTCTGTTGCAGTTTGACATGCACAAATCCTCAGTACTGTACAGCATGGAAAATGGCAGTCAGTTATCAAACCAATGACAGAGTAAATGAACTGCCAGGAAAGTAGTACAACAATATAGTACCTGGAAGGAAGGAAGGAAGGAAGGAAGGAAGGAAGGAAGGAAGGAAGGAAGGAAGGAAGGAAGAAAGAAAGAAAGAAAGAAAGAATTGAGCATATAAAATAGGACTGTCATTTCTCTATTCTGTTCATGTTGTGCTTGTGGTGAAGCCATTTGATGCCTATAAGAGCTCAAGTCCATTTATTCACAATGTCTAGGAGATTACAATGGATAAATACATTCAGCTACCACCATTGACACACGATGATTGGTGGGTCGTGTCCAAACTGCAGAATGGATGTCGCGGATGGAGATTCTTCCTACAGCTGCCAACAAACACAACATACCACCTCCAGAATGTTGGAGCCCTCTCTAAGATTCACCTGAAGTAGACATAGGAAGTGTGGTGGAGAAGAGTGAAGTTGGAAGGGCCCACAAGGACATCAATTCCAACCTATCTGCCACACACAGACACACACTCCATGCAGGAATACAAATCAAAGGATACAATATCTGCCATGTTGCTGTCCAAATGTCTCTTGAAAGCCTAACCACCTCTTGAGGAAATTGGTTCCACTGCCATACTGCTCTAACAGGATTTGTTTTCCTGATATTCAGCCAAAAGCAGGGTTCTTTTAGATTGAGCCCATTGTTGTGTGTCCTATACTCTTGGATGATCTAGAACAGATCCTGCCTCTACTCTGTATGAAACCCTTTCAAATGTTTTTCAAGCGCTATCATATAGTACCTAGTCTTTTTTTTCCATACTGAACATACCTAATTCTTTCAGTTTTCCCCATAAGACTTGGTTTCCAGAACACTTTTTTCCAACCACCTGATCATCCTTGTCATCCTCCTCTGAACTTGCTCCAGTTTGTCAGCATCTTTTTTTGAAGCGTGGTGTCCAGAACTGAACACAATAGTTTACAGTATTTAGAAATTATAATTTTGTTAATATAGCCTAAAATAGCTTTTGACTTTTTTGTGGCTACATCACACTATTGGCTCATATTCAGCTTAAGATGTAGAAGAATTCCAAGATCCTTCTCACTTGTAGCATTGCTGAACCAGGTTTCCCCACCACCACCTTGTAACTGTGCATTAGGGTTCTTCTTCCTAGGTGCAGTACTTTGCACTTATCCCTGCTAAATTTCATTCTGTTACTTTCAGCCCAGTTCTCCGGTCTATCAAGATCATTTTGAATTTTGTTTCTGTCTTTCAGGGTGTTAGCTATTCCATCCAATTTTGTGTCATCCATAAATTTGACAAGCATTCCCTGTGCTCCCTTGTCCAAGTCATTTATAAAAATGTTGAAGAGCACCAGACCCAGAGCTGAATACCCCAACTTGCCACTTAGAGAAAGAACCAATTTAATCATCACCCTCTGCATATGACTCTGCAGGCACTTGTGTATCCATCTTACACTTGTTCTATCCCGACCACACCTAGTTAACATGCTAATCAGAATATCATGGGCAACCATGTCAAAAGCTTTGCTGAAACTGCCTATATTATGTATACAGCATTCCCTCTGTCTACCAGGGAGTTTACCTGTTCAAAAAATGAGATCAGGATGACAAACCCATGTTGGCTTCTAGTTTTTACTTCATTGTTTTCTAGGTGCTTTCATGTGTGTGTGTTGTGTCGTTACAGTCATGACCGACTCTTTGTGACCCCATGTCCATGGAGTTTTCTTGGCAGGAATATTGGAGTGGCTTGCCAATTCCTACTCCAGGCACCTACAGCACTTGGTATTCCCTGGTGGTCTCCCATCCAAGTACTAACCAGGGCTGACCCTGCTAAGCTTCCGAAATCAGGAGAGATTGGATGTGCTTAGGGCACCTAGGCAGCAGGCGCTTTCATAATGATGTCTTAATAATCTGTCCCAGGATTTTTTTTCCTGGGATTCATGTCAGGCTGACTGGTCTGTAGTTTTTTTATGATGCCCAAGTTGTTTATTATGCTGTTTTTATATTGTTGTTGCCCAGTTTGTATGGTCTGCTGACTTGTTCAGCCCCTGTGAGCCACCCAGAGTTCCCTTGGGAAGATGGGTGGAGTATAAATTCAATAAATAAATAAATAAATAATAAATTCCCAGGTTCCTATGCACACCTATGCAGGATAAAGTCTAGTGGGGTTTAAAATAAGACACCTTGAATTCTGCCTTGAGAGATACCAGAAGGTACAACAGTTCATGTTGCCACCTAGGACTGGAAGCAAATGGCTGGCAACATTGGCTCAGCTGCACCTTGATCACCTGTGTTTCATATAAAACTGCCTGTTGATTAAACGTTTGTTTTAATTCTCCAAAAGTAAGAAGGGAAGGCTCTGGTTTTGCTTCCTTTTTGTTTGTTTGTTTGTTTGTTTGTTGTGTTGTGTTTTTCCATATAGCTAAGTGTATACATCATAATTTCCCACCCACATTTTTTCTGGTATGTCTTTCTCTTTCTTCTGAGCATCAGCTGAAAGGCAGTATCCTGAGGAAAGCCAAGCTGCATCAAGCACTTAGAGGTGCTTCTTTCTTCTGGCCTTCATAATCCTGGAAAGCACTTGTCTTCCACAGAACTTTGTACTCACATCTCTTTATCTGCCTCAGGTGGTATGAAAGAATTTGAGGACTCTTCCTCATAATTAGGAGATCACGAGCAGATGTGGCAGAGATGATGAGCGTACTCTCACGCATTTTTACTGTTCAGTGATGCTTCTGCATTTTCCTTATTCTCTGGTGTATTTGATGCTGTGCTCATGTACCATGCACCATTTCTTCATCCTCCTTTGAAATGGTCATCTACAAATGTGCTGAATAACAGCTTGCTCAGAAGCAAAGGAAATGGAGCCATGTTGCTCGGATTTTAAACCTCTCTGAGAATGTGCATGTAAACAAAAACGTGTCTGTTGAATAAGGATTTAATATGTCACTTGAGAGAATAGGGTGGGAATTTGTTTATGTTCCTAGGTTCCTACAGGGGAAAAGAATTAGGAATATTTCCCCAGTAAAAGTGTTCTCTAGAACTCTTTGCCCTCCCACGGCGAATAATGATGCGAGACAACTTTGTTGGGTATAAAAATTGGGCCACAGTTTATTAACACAACAAAACACAGGTGTCACCCACCTGTAACTTTGAGAGAGGCCTGCCACCATGCAGGTAAGTGTCAGGTACCTGGGGATCTCCTGGGACCCCACCGACTTGGGAGCCTTTGAGCGAGTCACACCCCCTGGTAGCCTGAGATGTCCTCAGGCCCCCAGGACCAGGCAATTCCCCCCCCTCTCCTGGGTCCCGAGCTGCATTCTTTGTGGCTCGTGGCCCAAGCAAGGCCTCCACTCGCATCCCTCCCCTGTGCTGTAATCTCTGGATCTGCAGTGTTAGGGGTCAGATGATACTGGAGGGGACATTAGGATTGTCCTCACCAGCTCCCTTCCCTCTTTACAACCACCCAGTGTGACCAAATGCAACCATAAACACGGGGACAGGGAAACCACCCCCAAGTGCCAGTGTGGGATAAGTGAAAAATCCCACCCCTTTGTGCCAATCTGGGGGCGGGTCAAAAATTCCTATCCAGCCCACTAGGTGCCCAGTCAGACTCATGCTAGCACTGTTCAATGCGGTGGGTGGGTGGGGGACACGCCGAGAAGAGGCCTTGTCCTGGGGTGGGGGTTGCCTTTATAGGCTCACCCCGCCTCCATCTGGGTACTAGCCAGCCTTCCCCCATCTCGTGATACTCACGCGGGGGAGGGCAAAGTAGTTCCGTTGGTGCATACGCAGCCCCAGAGCGGCCATTGATCACTCACTTTTTTGGAAACATCTTCATGACATCATAATAGGCCACATTAGAAATGGTTTCAGCCTGAAATTCTTAGAATAAAGTTTATTTTGTCAATATGTTCATAAATCTTGAGACTGTCGCCCATTTATACTTTTGCCACCAATGAGTTACCAGTTCTGTTTTCTTTCTCTGAAAAAAAGATGGACAGGCACCATATAAGGAGAAGAGCATTTCCCTTGTGATTATTATAATACTATCACGTGCAGAGGGGCATTGGTGGTAAAAGATGGCATTGATCACATTGATTGAAGAGGAAGTGAAGCTGCCTATGATATTGTATAAGATATTGTTAGGTCCTGTGATTGTGTTGCCAGAGTAGATGTGTGAGCAGAGTTGGCATCTGGGTTTGTGGCAATATTTATTTCCCCTGTCTATGTTGCTGTTTTGTAATCCCTTATGTGTTAGTATTTGCTTGAGATTGTGGGGGTTGTCTGTAGGCAAGTGTCTTCCACCAAGGGTTTTGGAGAGTGAGGTGTTCTTGTCAAGGATGGTCTGTATGCGGTAAGTAACACCTCTAGTTGTCACTTACAGTCTACAACTGAGACCACTTACACACATCCCAAGTGATCCCAAGTCCATATTTGAAATGAACACTCTACATAGGACAAACAGGACAATCTATATGGAAATGGGTCAACAGAAACAAATCTGACATCAGAAACTATGATACACAGAATCTTGTCTCCAACCATTTCAATCTACCAAGACACTCCATGGAAGATTTGAAGGTCACCATTTTTAGAACAGAATCACTACAAATCAAGAATGCAGAGGGAAACAGCTGATATAAAATTTATATGCATGATAGACACCCATAAAATTGATTAAGTTTAAGTCAAGGTTTCTTAAGTCATTACCAAATGTAATACTTCTGTACTGCCACTATTATTTTCTTCACTACTGCCATCTTTCATTACGAGTTTGTATCTTATCTGTCATTACAAGGCTCTAAGGTAAAAGCTGTCTATATTCCCTAAATTCTATTTTCTCTCCTCTATATTTAATATTATCTCACTCTTAAGTGATTCCCCCAGTCTTTAACTCCCCCTCCTCCTCTGTTCCCTCTCCCCTGGTCATCTTCACCCAGATTTGGAGTCTATTTTCTGTCTCTTGATGATTTTTTAACTACAGGGCCCTAAAACAATGTAAGCCAAATCACTGCATATAAATCTACCACACACCCAAGAGCCAATAAATATTCTGTAAGAAACTGATATGTCATTCAACATTTCATTCTGTTTCCATGTGTCTGAAGAGGTAGACTTGATTTGCAAAAGCTTACATTCAAATAGAAAGGTTAGTCTTTAAGGGGGTATAGAGATGTCTCTCCTTGGGGGCAGAGACTGTACCCCAGCTGGCTGCATGGGTAAGGCCTTTTGGGAATCTTTAAACCTCCATCTGCATGGGGAGGCCTCGGATGAAGAAGAAATGAATTCTATGGGCCTCCTGCTCAGGAAGCCAAGCTTGGGCTTATCTCTTCTCCCAGATCAGCCAAGAATGGGTTTTGTAGGGAAAACAAGCTTGCTATGTGACCAGCCCAAAGACACTGCTACGTCAGAGAAGTCTTCCCAGGAATTCACCAGCCTACATGAGCCCTGGCACGTATGTCCTGTCTCCACCCCCTCTGATGCTCTGTCTTTGTAATCAATAAAGTCTGTGCTCAGGCTGGCAGCAGAGAAGCTGCTGCATGAGGCCTGGCCAGCTGAACCTAACAATATGTGTCTATGTGTAGTCATTACTACAAGGGGGCACATGCTTTTGTCTTTTGTTTTGTTTTGTTTCTTTGAATTTTACCTGGAATTCTTGCACGGATTAACCTGGCTACCTCTTCCAAATATTCACAGAGGATCCCTTTCAGACTAAAATGGGGAAAGAAGAACCATGTAAACACCCATGTACATTGATGGTTTATATAAATATTTAAAGATATTTTGCCAAAGAGATTGGTAACATAACAAAAAAACAGCTATTGGTTGATTAGTTGGTTGTTGCAATTTTTATCCCATGTTGAAAACCTCCTACAGATTCAGGAGAATGCACCAGGAATCCCACAATATTTGCACATTCTCACATGGTTTGCGTGAAATTATGCAGAAGGAAGTGAGTGCAAGGCACTGATATTATGGGCAGGGGGAAGAGGTGTCATTGTCTTCTGGGACAAATAATGAATATTTTAACATATCTAGAAAATATCCTTGCTTAACTCTCTTTAGCATATTTGGCTTTTCATATCAACCCACACACATGCAAGTGCCAATCCAGTGTGTGGCCTGCTTCCTAAAACTTCAACTCCCAGCACTTGTGGTTTTGTTTCACTGCTATACTACAGTACATAGGGAATGAGTTTCATAGCACAACTCAAATATATTTTCCATAAACAGGATATACTATCCAGAATTCATCAGCCAAAACAGGCACTGGTCATGGGAGATTCTGGAAGTGGTAGTCCAAGAATCCATCTATGCTTCACGGTGAATGCAGATATATGAACTTCTTGTGCACATTTACTGAAGCTTTAAACTCACTTAACTTAGTAAGACTGATGTCTGAGTAAGCAAATTAAATTAGAATTAGTCTCTTTGCATTGACTGAAATGTCTTTAATAGAAATGTAAGATTCAATGCAAGCACAAGCTCAATTAGAATAAATATAATGACAAGCAGAATCTTTAAGTAATTGTTTTTTCTTCAATTCTCTTGTGGTTCCAGTGGTTGACCACTGTAACTTGTCTCAAGGAAGCTCCTAGCTAAACTCTCAGCTAAAAAAAGTAATCTATGAGAAATATACTGAAATATAATGGTTCTGGGAGGTCATAATCCTATAGAATTGTAAAGATGGAAGAGACTGTTAAGAGTAATTGAATTCAGCTCTTTGCTAAAGCAGCAAATCCATAAAATGTCAATAACAGATCTTTGGTAAGTTCCTTTATTTTTATTTTTAGTTTAGTTTTATTTTTTCAACTGTAGTTTCCACACTCCCCTGTCAACATAAACTATCATTTTTGTGCAGTACACAGTCTGCATACAAACAGTGCAGGAACCTTTATGCACACAATTAGGATCTGTGTCACCTGAAGTAAACATGGAATCCATACACACACACAGAGAGGATGACAAAACTATTTTGCCATTTTGGCATGCACCCCCCCCCATGCAGCACCCAGGAAATATGCCCTGCTTGCGTCCCTTCCAGTTGTGGTCCTATTACTTACCCCCTCACCCCCCAGTTGGGGCCCATACAGATTTCTCCAAACAGTAGGTCAAAGTTGGGGCCCATACAGATTTCTCCAAACAGTAGGTCAAAGCAATGACTTCATCTTTTGCCCTCTATCCCCAGTTCTATAAGGGTAGAGACTTTTCCTCCCTCTATGAAAGGCACCTGTGAAATCTAGTGAGATCTTGCTAAATGTGTGAAATGGAAACTCTATAGGATGAACCAGGCATCATGGTGATTCAAGAAAAAATGACAACAACAGTTAGGGAGTGGCAGTGAGTAGATGGAAGGTGTGTGTGCCAAGTCAATTCCAAATTATGGCAACCCTTTCTACGTTTTTGTAGCTACAGAATACACAGAAGTAGTTCTTCACTCCCTTCTTCTAGGGCAGTATTTGGCAAACCTATGGCACTGGTGCCAAGGATAGCACTCGGAGCCCTTTCTGTGGGCACCCGACATCACCCCTTCGCAGCCACCTGTTAATATTCAGGTTAAATATTTATATTGGCACTTTGCAAAAAAATGTGGGTTTTGAATTGCAGTTTGGGTGTTCAGTCTCTAAAAGGTTCGCCATCACTGTTCTTCTAGGTGCATCCTAGAACTGTGCAACTTGCCCACGGACACACAAGCTGGCTCTTCTCCCAGGAGGTATCAGTGGAGAATCAGAAACCCAACCTCTGGCTCCAGAGCCAGATATCTAAGCCACTGAGTTGTCCAACCTGCTAGGGGGATGCAGAAGCTCCCCAGTACTCTGTCCCCTGAAATGCCCCATTCGACCTGATATCCAGCCTGTCTTTGGAAAGAGTCTTTAGAACAGTGTTGTAATCTATAGAAAGAGTACTGTCTTGGAATTAAACTTAGACAACAGATTTTCATGAGGAGTAAGCATTTATCTCATATTAATTTTGGTGTATCTCTGCTATTTATTTTCCCTGCTTCATCATTTTGATTTATTTGCTTATTTTTAAATCACTGTCCTAAGATGAACTCCAGAAAGCAGCAGACGCACAAAAGCAAACTTAATTTTGATAGTCTGTTATGAACCTATTTAATTTAATAGGTTCATTTAATTGTAGTTGCTTGCTTGATTCCTTGCTGAGTCACTGTTATCCTTTTTATTTAACCTTGGCTTTTTTTCCCCTCCCCCCTAGGTCACCATGTTGGCAGGGACTCATATACCAACCGTGTTGGGGCGTGGACGTTACGCTAGGGGTCAGAGGGTTAGTCGGTTGAGAAGAACTAGGGTCAGGCAACTCGCGCCTGTCCCACATTCTGACCCCCTGACTCACTGCCACGTGACCGGGAGCCATCCCACCAGCGCCTCCAACCTGTCTTGTCTTCTCCTTAATGCCAGGTCGGTCCATAATAAGACCGCCGTCATCTATGATACCATCTTGGACGGCAGGGCCGACCTGGCCTGTATTACGGAGACCTGGGTGGGCTCAGGGGGGGGGGCTTCCCTCGCCCAGCTGTGCCCGCCTGGGTTTCTGGTCCAGGGAGTGAGCAGGTTGGAGGGTCAGAAGGGGGGAGGAGTCGCTGTTGTTTACAGGGCCTCGACATTGGTATCCCGGGGTTAGAATGCCTCCACCTGTTGGTAGGACAGCGGGATAGATTTGGCATTGTGCTGGGTTACCGTGCTCCCCGCAACCCAGCACAATCCATACCAGAGCTCGTGGAGTTCATCGCCGCTGCGCTGTTGAGGTCCCCACGGCTGTTGGTCGTCGGGGACTTCAACGTGCATGTTGACGGTGGGCTTGCCGGCGTAGCTCTGGAATTCATGGAAACCATGAAGTCCATGAGTCTATCCCAGCATGTTTCTTGCCCTACCCACAGGAGTGGGCATACCCTGGATCTGGTATTTACCTCCATGTCGGGGGATACTAGTCTGGAGGTAGGGGACATTCTCCCCTTACCTGTGTCATGGTCAGACCACTACCTGTTGTCCTTTTCCCTGGCAGTGACGGCCCCTCCCCGCGGGGACCAACGACCCTCAGTTTGGGCCCGCCCCCGGGGAGCTTCCTGGTGGCCTGGCTGACGATTCGGCTGAGGCCTGGGCGAACCAATGGTTCGAGTCAGCTGCCAGCACCGTCGACCGAATCGCCCCCAAGCGTCTCCTCCGTGGCCGAGCTCGTACTTCGCCGTGGTTCACGGTGGAGTTAAGAGCGATGAAGCAGGAACGGAGGAGACTGGAGAGCATCTGGAGACAGAGCCGGACGGCGAGTAATAAGACTGCTGTTGTTATCCAGACTAGGCGCTATTCGAGAGCGATCAGGGTGGCTAAAAGATCTTTCTACTCCCTGAGAATTGGTGAGGCCTCGAACCGTCAGGCAGAACTCTTCCGGGTGGTTCGAGACCTCACCAATCCTAGTCTGGCCAGGCCTCCTCCTACTGATTTCAGTAGCAAGAACTTCGCAGTCTTTTTTAGATCTAAAATAGAGGCCATCCGTGCCGGCTTTGAATCCAGTAGCACTAGCCCTCCCTCGCCATCCCCAGCTCCTTCACCCCCCCGCTCTCCTCAACTGGTTGAGTTTGGGCCTGTTTCCCCTTTGGAAGCCTCCAGGGCTATTGCCCACTGCCGTCCCGCGACCACCCCCTTCGACCCTTGCCCATCTTGGCTTATCAAATCTGCCAGAGGGAGTATGCCCGAGTGGGCCACTGCCATCGCCACCACCTCCTTTAGCGAGGGGTTTTTCCCTCTCGTCTGAAGGAGACGGTGGTTAAGCCCATTTTGAAAAAACCGGGCCTGGCTTCGGACAATTTGGCCAACTATCGTCCGATCGCCAATGTCCCCTTCATGGGCAAGGGTGGCCATGGTGCAGATTCAATCATTTCTGGAGGAACAGCGGTGCCTTGATCCTTGCCAGTCTGGCTTCGGGCCTGGCCGGGGTACCGAGACAGCTCTGGTCGTGCTGCAAGATGACCTAATCCGGGCGGCTGACAGGGGTTGCTCTACCCTGTTGGTCCTCCTGGATTTGTCAGCGGCCTTCGATACCATCGAACACGGTATCTTACTGGACCGGCTCCTGGAGGTGGGGATCGGGGACACTGTTCGCAGTTGGCTCCGGTCCTTCCTTCAGGATTGGTCCCAGTATCATCATCATATAAATTTTATTGCATGGCTCACAGAGCCATTGCAAAGTGCATCAAGTAAAAACAGTACGATAAAAATATCAATAAAATAACAATACAGATAGGTAAAAAGGGGGCTGAGGGTACAGAGACCTAGATATCAATTTGACTATTAGAAGTAGTTAAAACAACTTTCATTTTAATAAGTAAAGAACAGAACCTTGCCATTCGGAACGTAACAAATTTATCTCTATCACAGAGTAAGATTTTGAGCTTTTCTTCGTCAGATCTACCAGGATATTTTTCTAAGATGAATTTCAAAAGTCTTTCACGATGGATTTCAAATAGTGGGCAATAAAGCACAGCATGTACCAAGTTCTCGACGGATTTATTATCACAAGAGCAGACTCTCATATGTAGAGATGGGCACGACTTAGCGGTATTCCCGTTTCCGTTTCCATTACTCGGTTCCGTTACTCTACGGAAACGGTAACGGGAATTACTCCCCCAGACTTCGAGCTCGAACCGACGAACGAACAATTTTGGTCTGATTTGTCGTGCTCGTTCCTTGCATCGCGCGATGCCACGCGGCACAGAAAAAAAGTTTTTAAAAGTTAAAAAAAACCGGTTCCCGGCCAAAAAGCAGGCGGAAAAAATGCCTGCCGTGCCTCAGGACACCTACAAGAGGGGTTGTTTCTGGAGGTCCCCGGCCTCCCCCCATCCCCCGTCCTAGTGGGCTGCTCTGTGGGACTCGCCGCAGGCTCGCAGCCAGCAAAAAGCCCAGTCTCGCCGCCGGCTGCCGCAATTAAAGTGCAAGCAAGCGGCACGGACGGCACAGGAAAAAACTTTTAAACTCTCCCCCACCCATTCCCGGGCCAAAAAAGCAGGTGGAAAAATGCCTGCTTGACTAAGGGCGCAGGGCACCTACCAGAGGGGTGGTTTCTGGAGGGGGGGGTCCCGCCTCCCCCCCATCCTGGGCAGCCGGACTCGCGAGTCGCCATCGCCATGCCATGCGGTGCGGGCGGGGGATCCAAAATGGGCCGGCGAACGCAATATTGTTTTTGAAATCGTGGTCCAAAAACACACAAGCACAACAGAAACACGCGAAAATTTATAAACTGCCAGATTTTTCACAGTAGCAGTGGGTTTTTTCTTGCAAGTTGTCTCTCCTCTCCTCCTCTGTCCTTCATTGATTTTATTTTATTTTATTTTATTTACACCTGCGCATTGGATGGGCTGGCCGAGTGGCCAGCCATGTGGGAGTGGACGACCATGCAAATTTTTGGAGCCATCCCACCAGTTGCATGGCCACTTGGCCATGGAGACTTCTGGGATGTGCCAAAAAAGCCCCCTAAAACCTGCCCTAGCCCTAACCCTAACCCTTGACTCCGTACCCATACGTCACAGACTGTCTTCTTAGTGGGTCAGAGAGGCACCCAGAGGTGCAACCCACTAGCCCACCGTAACCTTACCCGTCACTAGCCTAACCCTAGCCCTTGCACTAAGCCACCTTAAAGCCAGATCTACTTGCTTGCATTGCACTACACGCAGCAAGTACACTTCCCTTCCGTGTGAGACATGGTGGTGCGAGAGAGAGCCTTGTGCAGGGAAGGCATGATTCTATCACTCTCACACTGGTCTCACTGTCTGCACATTATGTTATGCAATATCCATATGGCTATTGCATAGCATTTTGCAGCAGCAGCAGGTGAGGAAGGGAGACCCCCATGTAGAGGGGTCTCTTGGAGCCTGCTTCCCCTTCCTAGTGGGTGAGGATAGGAGGCACCCACGGGTGCCTCCAGGAGCCCACTTTCCCTTTATAGCGGGCCAGAGGAGGCACCCACCCCACAGAGGTGCCTCCAGGAGCCCGCTCCCCCCCCCAAAAAAACCAGTACTAATGAAAACGAAAAAACGAAAAAACAAACCGACTAATTTTTGCTAATTTTCACGAAAACCGGAAACGACCCGAAACGGGACTGGCCCGACTAATGACAACTCGAAAAAAATTTTTTTCAAGTCGTGCCCATCTCTACTCATATGGTATGGGGATTGTGTATAACGGCCCTTTAGATTGGCAAGTGGTAGCATATAAAGACGAGCCCGAGTAAATGCTTTTCTATGTTCAAAGTTCGTCAAATCAGCAAAATAAGATGGGCGATTTAGAGGCTTAGGTGTAATGTTCTTATAAAAAAGGGCTGTTTTTAGAGTGCTGAGCGAACCTATGTCTGTTTGAACACAGAGATCAGATAATCTTTGCTTTAGTAAGCGTTTAGCTGCTGTCAATCCAAGGTGTCTCACATGCTCTTGGGAAGAACCAAGTTTGGCTACTAGATTCACTACAAAAAATTTCCATGATCCAGAGTTCATCTCCCCATAGGATGATGTTAAAAATTCAGAGTGGGTAATAAACAAGATTTTCAACCAATAATTAATTATTGATTTG
This sequence comes from Phrynocephalus guinanensis, assembly GCA_037367245.1. Classification (NCBI taxonomy): domain Eukaryota; kingdom Metazoa; phylum Chordata; class Lepidosauria; order Squamata; family Agamidae; genus Phrynocephalus; species Phrynocephalus guinanensis. The sequence goes on from CM074733.1 coordinate 139,292,824, forward strand.
TTAATTAGTGTTGTTATTGACAATAATGCCAATTCTAATCTGACTAGTGCAGAAGAAGTTGATGGGGGTACTGCCAACAATAAACGGGCAAATTTATTTTGGGTTACTTCAAGGGGGTATAAGTTTCCCATTCCCCATACTTCAGCACCGTACAAAATCTGGGGAAGTAGCTTGGTTTTATAAATTTCGCAGATGGGAGGAATCAGGAGGCCTCCTTTGGTCCTACAGAATCTTAGTAATACAAACATGGCCTTCTCAAATTTCTCTTTTGCAAAGTCAATCTGTGAAGCCCAGGAGCCTGACTGATAGAACATCACACCTAAGTATTTGAAATGGGTTACCTGTTCCAGTATTCTCCCATTCATCATCCATTTATGAACTTGAGGTCTTCTACTGAAAACCAGTATGTGCAGCATGGCGGAGAGTTGTCGGCCCCATGGATACTCCCTTGTGGGGTTCCGCAGGGCTCATCTCTCTCCCCCATGCTGTTTAACATCTATGTAAGGCCGCTGGCTGGGGTCATTAGGAGATTTGGAGTGTGCAGTCATCAGTATGCTGATGACACGCAGCTCTATCTCTCCTTTTCCACCTCTGCAGTGGAAGCTGTCCGGTCGCTCGACCAGTGCCTGGAGGCGGTTCTGACTTGGACCAGGGCCAACAGGCTCAAACTCAACCCTGAGAAGACCGAGGTGATGTTCTTCGGGAGTTCCCCGTCTGGCTACGGAGGCCCTCCCCCCAGTCTGGAGGGTGTTTCCCTCCAGCTGGCGGAGAGGGTTCGGAATCTGGGTGTGATCCTGGACCCGGCTCTGTCCCTGGAAGCCCAGGTGGCGGCCGTGTCTAGGACTGCATTTTTCCACCTACGTCAGATCGCCCAGATTCATCCCTATCTAGACGGGGACTCCCTGAGAACAGTGGTTCAGGCGTTGGTGATCTCGAGGTTGGACTATTGCAATGCTCTCTACATGGGGTTGCCCTTGACTCTCCTCCGGCGACTGCAGCGGGTGCAAAATGCAGCGGCCAGACTGGTGGCGGGTGCGCGTCGTTATGACCGCATCACCCCGGTTCTGGCTCGGCTGCATTGGCTACCCGTTGCGTCCCGGATCAGATTCAAGGTCTTGGTTTTAGTTTATAAAACCCTCCATGGCTTGGGCCCGGATTACCTGGCAGAGCGGATCGCCCAGCGGCCAACTTTGTCCCGACCGGTTCGGCAGTCGCAGGTGCACTCGCTTCGGGTTCCAACTCCCCGAGAGGCCAGGCGATCTCTCACTCGAAATCGGGCCTTCTCGGTCACTGCTCCATCCATATGGAACAGCATACCCAGCGAAGTGCGCTCTGCAGAGTCCCTGCTGGCCTTTTGTAAAGCGTTGAAGACTATTCTATTCTGCGAGGCCTTCGGTGACCTAGTTTAGTTTAGTTTAGTTTAGTTAATCTCCCAAGTTTTTTTTTTTTGGCCGCCATCGCCCCCACACACAGGGCTCTGTTATAGCAGCAGTAAGGTTTGTTTAAAGGGTGCTCCCTGCTGCAGTTTTCCTTTTAATTTTTATGTAAGTGCTAGTCTATTTGTCCTACTCGTTTTTGTATTGTGTTGTACCTTTGTTGACTTGCTCAACCATGTTAGCCGCCCAGAGTTCCCCCCGGGAAGATGGGCGGGATATAAATTTAATAATAAATAAATAAATAAATAAATAAATAAATAAATAAATAAATAAATAAATAAATAAATTTTACTTTTCTTTTTATTCCTTTGTGCTAAAACCTCGTTTTTAAATAAAGGGAGAAAATTTGGAGGGGGTGGGTTGAAATGAACATTTTTACTCCTGAAGTGATGCCAGGGACAGACAATATAGCTAGCTGAGATATAGAATTTGGTGGAAGCTCCACTTACTATCAGGCCAATGTGATAAAGATGTACCAGTGCAACTCCATATTATGTCTTCCATATTGTATTGTTTTTGCCTTCTGTTCCATGTTGAGCCCACATGTGATGCAGTGGCCTTTTTATGGCCTTACACAAGAATGGCATATATGTTCTCGATGTCCAATATAATTTGAGAACAGAGGGATAGCAAATCCATACCCTAACTTCTCTGTTTGTTGGTGATAATTCTTAATAGTAACAGGGGACAATTAAGTGTGACAAATGGAAGGGATCTAGATATTCCCCCCCAAAATATATATATAAAAATCAGAAGGGGCCTTTTTACTTGGGATTTGCTTTTCAACAAGGATCTCAAGATTTGGAAAAGAGTTGCTGCTCCCTTAAATAGCACTAGCCAAAGAACGGGCCAGATTTTAGAAGGCTACCATAAAGATTGTACTGGAGGAGCCTGACTTAATAATTTTGATTTTATCTTTATATGCTTTATTCTTGGTTCATTTAACAGCCACTTATAAAAAGTGAAACTGAACACCAGTGTCATAGAATCATATTTAACATTTAGGTGGAATATGGCAGTGTTTTATTTATTAATCATTTTGACTGATTTATGTTTAATTCTGTTTAAATTCGATTTTATTGGTAACATACTGGCTGTATTCCCTGTTCACATAGTGATGACCTGGGGTTATTAAAAGAAGTACAATTGAGCTGAATTAATGTGCGTAAGAAATACTCAGTTCATTTCATTAAAAGGGGGGAGGCAAGCTAAAAACACAATAATGAACCACAGTGCTTAATAAGACAGGTTCTCTCAGCAACCCATCTTGTGAATAAAACAAACAAATAGAGATGGGCACGACTTGAAAAAAAAAATTCGAGTTGTCGTTAGTCGGGCCGGTCCCGTTTCGGGTCGTTTCCGGTTTTCGTGAAAATTAGCAAAAATTAGTCGGTTCGTTTTTTTGTTTTTTTGTTGTCGTTAGTACTGGTTTTTTTGGGGGGGAGCGGGCTCCTGGAGGCACCTCTGTGGGGTGGGTGCCTCCTCTGGCCCGCTATAAAGGGAAAGTGGGCTCCTGGAGGCACCCGTGGGTGCCTCCTATCCTCACCCACTAGGAAGGGGAAGCAGGCTCCAAGAGACCCCTCTACATGGGGGTCTCCCTTCCTCACCTGCTGCTGCTGCAAAATGCTATGCAATAGCCATATGGATATTGCATAACATAATGTGCAGACAGTGAGACCAGTGTGAGAGTGATAGAATCATGCCTTCCCTGCACAAGGCTCTCGCACCACCATGTCTCACACAGAAGGGAATTGTACTTGCTGCGTGTAGTGCAATGCAAGCAAGTAGATCTGGCTTTAAGGTGGCTTAGTGCAAGGGCTAGGGTTAGGATGGGTAAGGTTACGGTGGGCTAGTGGGTTGCACCTCTGGGTGCCTCTCTGACCCACTAAGAAGACAGTCTGTGACGTATGGGTACGGAGTCAAGGGTTAGGGTTAGGGTTAGGGGGGCTAGGGCAGGTTTTAGGGGGCTTTTTTGGCACATCCCAGAAGTCTCCATGGCCAAGTGGCCATGTGACTGGTGGGATGGCTCCAAAAATTTGCATGGTCGTCCACTCCCACATGGCTGGCCACTCGGCCAGCCCATCCAATGCGCAGGTGTAAATAAAATAAAATAAAATAAAATCAATGGAGGACAGAGGAGGAGAGGAGAGACATTTTGTTGCAAGAAAAAACCCACTGCTACTGTGAAAAATCTGGCAGTTTATAAATTTTTGCGTGTTTCTGTTGTGCTTGTGTGTTTTTGGACCACGATTTCAAAAACAATATTGCATTCGCCGCCCCATTTTGGATCCCCCGCCCGCACCGCATGGCATGGCGAAATGGCGACTCGAGTCCGGCTGCCCAGGACGGGGGGAGGCGGGACCCCCCCTCCAGAAACCACCCCTCCGGTAGGTGCCCTGCGCCCTTAGTCAAGCAGGCATTTTTCCGCCTGCTTTTTTGGCCCGGGAATGGGTGGGGGGAGAGTTGAAAAGTTTTTTCCTGTGCCGTCCGTGCCGCTTGCTTGCACTTTAATTGCGGCAGCCGGCGGCGAGACTGGGCTTTTTGCTGGCTGCGAGCCTGCGGCGAGTCCCACAGAGCAGCCCACTACGACGGGGGATGGGGGGGAGGCCGGGGACCTCCAGAAACAACCCCTCTGGTAGGTGCCCTGAGGCACGGCAGGCATTTTTCTGCCTGCTTTTCAGCCGGGAACCGGGTTTTTTTAACTTTTAAAACTTTTTTTCTCTGCCGCGTGGCATCGCGCGATCACGCGATGCAAGGAACGAGCACGACAAATCAGACCAAAATTGTTCGTTCGTCGGTTCGAGCTCGAGGTCTGGGGGAGTAATTCCCGTTACCGTTTCCGTAGAGTAACGGAACCGAGTAACGGAAACGGAAACGGGAATACCGCTAAGTCGTGCCCATCTCTACAAACAAACATAAAGTAATTGTGTGATCCATGTATAGAAAAAAAAGCACTGAGCCATACCTTTATCCAATCACTGAAATGTCACAAAGAGGGCAGGTTTTCTGTTTTCCAAAACTTTTCTTCAGGCCTAGGTCTTTGGTTTGTTTGTTTTGAGGTATGTGGTTTTACCAAACTTGTAGGATAATGGGAAAGAAAGAAGATCACATATTCAGGAGTGTGTTGTGGCCATTTTCTTCTTAGGCAGATTGACTTGAGGTAGGGTGGAGACTTCAGATCCAGAGTGGAAGAAAGTCTTGAAGTATTTAGTGTACGATCTCTTCCCTTTCCTATTGAGGCAAGGTGGGCAAATTTGGTGGGTCCAGAAAGTAGAATCCCACCCCCAAAATCCCCAAAATGAACATAAGGAATTATTTTTTAAAATTAAAGAAAAAATAAAATAGGGTGTGTGTTTTTTTTAAAGGAAGTGACCAGATGTCCACTTCTGGTTTAATTTTGATGTTTTGTGGGAGCAGATTTTGTGGGCTGCTGCACTCCTCTTGTAGAAGCCTCAGCTTCTGGCAGCTTCTGGGGGCAGTGTAGAAAAAAACACCTTTTAATGTTTCAAGCAAATCTAGGCCTGGGGAGGCATCAGGAAAGCCACATGGGTCTAAAAAGGTAAAAAAAGAGACCTTGGTCCAACAAACAGCCCACTTTGCCCAGCTCCATTGCAGAGCAGAAACTGACTTTGACGTATTGAATGGAGTATAGACACATACGCTTGAATTGTGAAGTAATCTGAGAAAGGTGTATACTGTACAACAGGCATCTCCAAATTTTGGCCCTCCAGTTGTTTAGACTGCAACTTCCACAGTCCTTTGCCATTGGCAATCTAAGCTTCGAATTCTGGGAGTTGTGGTCCAAAACGTCAGGATGGCAGAAGTTTGGACATGCCTGATGTACAATATATAAATACACAAATGGATATGCCTCAAATTAGGTAACATTATGTGTGACATAACCTGGATGCAGTGGCTCAATGTGATCCTTGGCTCCTCTTCCCCAGGAAAGGATAATGAGGGAAAATAAATGACACAACATTGTCAAAGGCTTAATTTCTTCAGCCCCAAAAGTATCTGTAAACAAAATGGAGTAAAGGAGAAGAAAACATACTGCACCAGAAATCACCCTTAATATTTAGTACTGAGATAACATTGAAATGAGATGAAACATACTCCAGCAACAGAGAATTTCACTAATATTCATCACAATCCTGATAGTATTTATTTATTTATTTATTTATTGGGCTTATATACCGCCCGTCTTCCTGAAGGAACTCTGGGCGGTTTACAACATAGGAAAATATTAATAACAACTATTAAAGTAAGCTAAACGACCTGGATAATTTGGTGGCTTTGGTATCTGGTTACAGAGCCAAAGGCTGGGACTGCAATTCCCCTCTGTGCCTTCTGATATTGTAATAATAATAATAATAATAATAATAATAATAATAATAATAATAATAATAATAATAATAATAATAATAATAATAATAATAATAATAATAATAATAACTTTGTTTCTATGCCGCCTTTGTCCCCAAAGGGACCCAAGGTGGCTTACAACAATAATTTAATACAGTATATTAAAATAGCACACACATGAAATATTAAAAATAGAGCCAGTTAGTATGGCCTTTGGGCAACCTACATAGTCCCAAAGAGCCCACAAAAGAAGGGGACGTTAACTATTTCTGGGTACTCTCTACTGAGAAATTCCCTGGGAAAGCTTACCATAAGTCAGACCTGACTTGACATCGCATCATTTCCTATAGCTGGGTAGACAGTTCAGTGGTGTAGGTATCTGCTGCAGAGCTAGAAGTTGAGGGTTCAGTTCCCCACTGTGCATCCCAGAAAAGCCAGCCTGCATGGCCTTGGGAAAGCACCACAGTCCCAGAGGTCCCCCCCCCAGAGGAAGGAAATGGTGAACTATTCCTGAGTACTTTCTACCTAGAAAATTTATTTATATTTATTTAAACTTTATTTAAAATATTTCTATCCTACCTCTCTCTCCCCAAACCCTGGAAATGGTCAGAATTGATTTGACGACATATCATTTTTATTATTAATGATTAGAGATTGATGAATTTAAGCCATTTTTATTTGTTCGCTCATCAGGCTATAAAATGTCCCCAAGGCATCTGGAAACACCAAAAACTGGAGGGAAGCACCCCCTTACTCTCTTCTACAATCCCTCCCAAGTTTGATTAAAATTGGGTTTCCCCTACCCAGTTTCTAAAGGACACTTTCTTAAGGGATGATTGGGTTTTTGATGTCTGAGTTATGCACCACAAAATAGCCCCTACTGGAATGTTCTCCCCAGGCACATAGATACCCCAGACTTGCAGAAAAGCTTCTTCTGAATCTCCTTTATAATCCTTCCAAGTTTGGTGAAAATTGAGCTTCCCAAAGCCAGTTTCTAAAGGACACTTTCCTAGGGGAGCCCACTTTGTGGGTATACAACTCAGATGTCTGAAACCCAATCTTCACAAAACTTATAGAAATTGCAGAGAACAACTGAGAGAAGCCTTTCTGCCAGACTGGTGTCTCAGTGCCTGGGGGGCTACATATCTCAGACTTCTGAACCCCAATCTTAACCAAGCAGAGCTTGTAGAGGAGAAGAATAAGAAGCATCCCTGCAAATATGGGGCCTATATACGCCATGAGGGAGCTTTTATAGCATTTTAAAGGTGAGGTGAATCAATTTGTCAATTTGTCAATTCATCATTGGAAATTTGTCAATTTGTGAATTTGTCATCCCTAACAAATCATGTATCATGACAAATCACCATTTTTAAAATTCATCCCCATCTTTATTAAAAAAACTTTCTGCATACATTTCTGTAAGGATCAAGAAAGACAAGTTTAAATGAATGAATGTTTATTTACGGTTATTAACCAAATCAAGATAAGTTTGTTTTCCCTCTCATGTACTCTTTTCTCAGAGATAAAAGAAAAAGGTTTAATTTACTAATTTACTTCCCAGAAATTTAGCAACACCTAACCAGATTCTCTGGATCTTACCCTGTCACTACGTTTTTTTCAAATGATGCTCCCTTTGTAGTGGGGTACTTGGTGACTTCCTTTTATCAGTATTCAGTTAGGCAATAACATCATGGCAGAAGAACAATCCACAACACATCCAGAAAGAGGACAGCAACATACAGTGAGACTGCAAGAAGGTCTGCTTTATGTTTATTAATGGAAGACAATATTCAATATGGAAAAATAATTTGTGTGATGTCATTTTCTTTCTTTAGAACAATCCTTGACATTTAAGAAGGACATTACCAGTGGGTTTGTCTGTATTATAGTGGGGAAAGAAGGGCAGAAATGCTTTTTGAAAAGTGTCATGGAATTGAGGAAAGACAATACCTTGCAAAGTTGGAGAAGGAAAGTCAGAGGTACTGTAGAACAGTAGAATAAATAATACTTCAGACTAGAGATGGGCACGAAACAAACTATTTTTTGTTTCCGTTCTCGTTTTTTCATTTTGTTACGCAATGAAACAACAAACAAATTTTGTCTCCAAAATGAAACGAAATGAACAGAAACGCCGGAAATTTTGTCGTGCGTTTCGTTTCCATTACTGCAATACAGTGAACTGCTTTAAATGCTAAAAAAATCACAAAAAATGAAATAAATGGTAACAAAATGGTGACAAAAAGAACAAAAATGAAAACGATTTTTTAAAAAAAATTTGCGAAAAACAGAAACGAACCAAAACGGACCCTCCAGATGACAAACGACAAACAAAACGTCATTTTTTTTATTCCTGCCCATCTCTACTTCAGACATTTAATTTGTACTTTGCCTAGAAAACCTGTAAAGTTCTGTCATAAGTTGGAATTGACTTGATTGCACAAATATGCATGCACACACACACGGATGCACACACACACACACACTTTTCACACTTCTCACTGCTTTGATTGATGAGAACCTCATGGTGCAGGGGTTAACTGCTATACTGCAGCTATCACTGTGTTCACAATCTGGGGTTCAGTTCCAGAGAGCAGGCTCAAGGTTCATTCAGCCTTCCATCTTCCAAATGTTGGTAAAATGAATACCCAGCTCTCTGGAGTTGGGGGGGGGGGCAATGTGTAGCCTGCATCATTACTCATAAACTGCCCAGACAGTGCTTTAAGTAGTATGGGGCTGTATATAAGCAGCACACTTTGATTTGATGGCAAGGCTGCCTAGAGCATTCTGAATCCCAAAGGTAGGTTTGGAGATCCTGAATAATATGAAGTGATGAATATTTCCATGTTTTTATTTGCACCCCCTTTCTTTCTTTCTAGAAAGCCATAGCTTTCTAAGAAAGTGAGGTTTTTGTTTTTGTTTCTAAATCCAAGATGAAATGACAAACCAATTTGTGGTTCATTGACTATAAAGGGAAAATTAATGGTTCAAGCTTTATCACCAATGATGAACCACAAATCTTGATGAACCATCTCTACTTACAACTTCAAAAGAGGCATCCAAACTGGTATGCATACAGAAAAGAAGTATACAAAAATGCATATTTTAGGGGAAGCTGTGAAAGGAGTCCCATATGAGGGATTATTGCTACAAAAATAAAGACACATTTTCATTCAAGTTTTTTGTTGTTAATACAGACTGATATAGAAATTGGACAAATGGCATTAATAATTAGGTACATGTAAAATTACATCTGCAGGAATAGACTATATTGTCTTGCAATACATCCACAGATTTTGAAGCTGAAGCTCCAGTACTTTGGCCACCTCATAAGGACAGAGGACTCCTTGGAAAAGTCCCTGATGCTGGAAAAGATTGAAGGAAAAGGGGGAAAGGGACAGCAGAGAATGAGATGGTTGGACAGTGTCATCGATGCAGTCAACATGGATTCGACCAATCTCCGGGAAGCAGTGGAAGACAGGAGGGCCTGGTGTGCTCTGGTCCATGTGGTCACAGAGAGTCGGACATGACTTAATGACTGAACAACAACAACAACAACAACAAACATTCATATTTAAGTACTCTTAAATTCCATTGACTAGGACTTGATGAGCTTAACCTTTTCCCCTTTGAAAGTAATGAGGCTAAAGGCTGCAGCCCCATACCCAATATAGGTAAACCATACTCAGTGGGGCTTCCTTCTGAGCACATATCATAGGCCGGCACTATCAAGATTTCTCAACTTTAGCTGAAGCCTTCCTTCCATTTTCTTATTAATGATGTCAGCAAAGAAAATGCTTATTATGATTCATATTACCAATTCAACAATATTCTTGCTTATATACATGTATAAGACATCATTCTGCCAAAACTAGTTACTTCCAAGTCCCATGATTGCACTGTGGGAATGATATATGTGCTCAAGTTGATTCCAGTATACTCAGTGGGAGTGTACCTCTGGTTGAAATGAATCCAGTGGTTTAATTGGGCTCCCGGGGGGGGGGGGAATTGATGTACAGTCATTGCATAAAGCTGAGTGTCAAGGGGCACATTATTATTTTGTGGAGTCATTTTCAGAATAAGGGGTTTCAGTGTCTCCACCTTTTCCGCAACATGCATTTCACATTTTTCTTACAATACATGCTCACCTTTTCATGATTCTGTTCCATGAACAGGACACTTTACATTCTCCTCATAGCCCACCGAAGGTATTAAAAAAAGGAAATTGAAAACGGCTAGCATACCAAATTGTAAAATACAGAATAGGTCAAAGTCATACAGTTTGCTATATTCTTTCCAGAAATATATGTAAAGTATTACATAAGTTATGGTGATGGCTCTCTTTTTCTGCTAATAAATTTAATATGTTACAAAATATCCCATTACAGCCCCCTTTTTGGTGAAATTAGGAAGCTTAAGGAGCAGGTAAGAATTGTCTTCAGATGTAATCCATGCTGGCGACCAAATTTTCATTATTTTTTTAAAATGGCACAATCTTGTACTGGTGTTTTTAGGAATGCATGTACAAAATGAGGAAACATCTGTTTAAACGAATGCTTAGCATAAAAAATTTTCCCCCATAAGAAGTGCCAAAGAACTGTCAATTATCTAAGACAAAAGGCTCTCTTTTGTCTCTGTGATGGATCTACCATTACTCGCTTTAATTATAAAGGCATATTATAAAGTTGAAAACAACTTGGCCATAAATTTGAAGGTGACATCAATCTATTGCACAAGCCACTCAGGAGCCCCTCGTCTTTCTTGATAAAGAAATATACCATCTGCAATGGAGCTGATCTGGGAGAGACGCAAAACTCTAAACTAGTCAAGCAGACAGCATTCATCATCTTGACTTTTTCCCCCCCCAAGAAATATTGGAGGCACACAGTACAGAACAACTCTAACTCAAAGATGTGTCAGCCATAAAGGGTTGAGAATCAGCACAATTTGTCCACTAGCAGGTATTTCCTTGTACCACGAGAACTCCTCTTGAAATGGCTAGGCTCCCTCCTGCTCCAAGGTCTACTAGGAGAAGGTCAGCAGATGAGGATGAAAGCAGAGGAGCAGAGAAGGAGCAAGGAGGGAGGAGCTGAGTTCTGTCAAAACCAAACCTCTCAGCACCTCTTTACCTTGTTACCATCAGGCAGAAGATATCGTAGTATAGCCTGCCACACCAACAGACTGAAGAACAGTTTTTATCCATGGGCTGTCAGAGTGCTGAATGGGAAACAATCCCAGGAAAAGTATAGAAGAACTGACCTGTGGGCTGGCGCATTCTGTTCAAGACTGAGTGGTTGCTAGTGGGATGGGGATGGGCTGGTGGTGGGGGTGGGAAAGGGAGACTCAGCCAATTTCATTGTGCACATGTTGTACATTGACAATAAAGTTGTTGTTGTTGTTGTTTTTGTTTTTGTTGTTGTTGTTATTCTGCTTCCCTGCCCACAAAAAAATTTCTCACTTTCCAAATGAGCTTCCCATCCCAATCCCTGCAAGCTGGAATCCTTTTCACATTGCTCCTTCAATAGCCTGGGTCTCAAATGACAGGCCTTGTTAAGAAGGGTCAATTTTGATAGGGTAGTGGTATGATTTGAAGTGCAGACACCAACAGAAATCTCAGGGGGAAATTGCAGAATTTCTTAACAGTTTAGATGTCTTTTGTTTTCCCCTGAAAGAACTGCCAAGCTTTGTAGGAATGTTACATTGCCTGCATGGCGTGGCATATTTCCTGTCCATGGCTTACTGGAAATAGTATTAGGTTCTGTTGAATTTGGCAGTTTTTTTTTGTAAAGAATGACAGGTTAAAAATGAAAACAAAACATAGAGGAAAAATAAGACTGACTTCATTTCTCATGAGAAACTGGAACATGTGCTTGATGCACAGGGATTCTCAGATAGGAGTCTAGGAAGAGAAAGACTCAGACAACCCCAAAAATAAGTAATTTTGTATATACATGTCACACGACTAGCACTATGGGTGTCTATTTCATCAGTTCCTGGCATATGTAGCATTTGAGACCCATTTGGTCCTGGACTTTACTGTAACTTTAAGTTCCCACTAGAGAAAGAAAGAATCATTGAGTTAGGTATGGGTGTGTGTTCATCATGGGTGCATATATGGATTATCATAAGACAAGAGAGCGAGTATGTTCATTTATATCAGAGAGAATTATCCATCCCTCATGGTACAAGAAAGCAGGAGGTAAAGCAGAAAATATATGTAGAAAGCAAGTTAAAACAAATGAATAATACCTCAGGTAAATAGCTGACATAATTTTTATAGTGTACAATTCAACAATATGCTAATACAACCCGAGTTCTTGCTAATTAAATTTACAAATGATTAGAACTATTTGCTGCTGAAAGATTTAAAGTCACTTACTGAATCCTAACTAACGCAGTAGCAATATATGTATTCCTCCTGAGAGTTTGCGGAGGATAGAGTGAATTAAAAGTATAATTGGTTTTAAAGCATGTTAGATTTAATTTTGAACATGATTTATGCTTTCTTTTCACCTTTGAAGTTGTGGAATCCATGCCTCTCTACACACTTTATATCCTTTATCTATACATTAGCCTGAACAGACTTCTATAGAAATGTCTCTGGTGCACCAAGAGGCTTTGACCTTCCTCTAAACACAGGAAATTCCATAGTCTCAGTGGTTTGTGGGTCAGTACTACCTGAAAGAAAGCAATCTTGGAATAAATCTCTCTCTCTCTCTCTCTCTCTCTCTCTCTCTCTCTCTCTCTCTCTCTCTCACACACACACACACACACACACACACACACACACACACACAAGATGTAGTCTGTACTAGATATGGGCATGAATTTAAAAAATGAGTTGCAAAAATCATTCAATAATTGCTAATTTGTCGATTTGTATTTGTATGAATTGATACCCCTAACAAATAAAATTTGATTGATTTTTAATGGTTTTTGATTTGTCAATTATCCACACAGAATTTGCAAGGATGCTTCCTGGTTCTTCTCAACAATCCCTCCAAGTTTGGGGATGATTGACTTTCTGGTGTCTGAGCTATGCATCCCCAAAGAGGAGCCCCCAGGAAAGCCCCACCCCCGGTACCTAGAGACACCAAACATGCAGAGGAGCATCATCTGACTCTCCTGTTACTACTACTCCAAATTTGGTGAAGATTGGGTTTCCTGCTTATATAGCATTTATAGCACCTCATAGCATTTATTATGGTGGTTTTCAATTTAATTATGTAAGCTACACAATGTCTACTCTCCCAGTGAGCTGGGTACTCAATTTACCAACCTTGGAAGGATGGAAGGATGAGTCCACCTTGAGCCAGCTCCTTGAGCCAGTTGAGACTGAACTCAGGTTGTGAGCAGTTTTCACTGCAGCACTGCAGTGAAAACTGCTGCACTACAAGGCTCCTTCTATCCTTATATATAATTGAAGAAACTGAACAGATCTGCCTCAGTTTCCTCAATATATTTTCTATAAGGATGTAAGCCTTCCTTATGTCCATAAAAGGATGCATCACTTGAATATATAGAGATTATTAATCACCGATCCCCCATCCAACTGGTGCTACTGCCGGTTTGCCTCCTTTCATCCAAGCCAGTGGAGCTCAAAATTTGGCCTACTACAACAGTGGTGGCAAACCTTGTCACTCCAGATGTTTTGCACCACAACTCCCAGAATTTCAAGCCTGTATTGCCAATGACAGACTATGGAAGTTGTGGCCCAAAACATCTGGAGTGCTGAAGGTTCGCCACCTCTGTTCTAGAACATCCATCTTGCATGGTCAATACTCAGGCCTTCTGGAAACAGGGATATTCACTGCCCCTTAGTGACCACAAAGCTATGCCAGGTTACTCAATGATCAGAAGAAACAGAATTAACATCAAAACTTAACTTCCCCCATCTCAGGCCTGTGTAAATTGAATATGAACTATAGGCTGGGTATAATTCCCCATTATATATTTTGTGGCATGCTAGCTGCAGCCAATGAATACCCTCCCTTGTCCCATTCTGGCAAGGGCCACATGTGCTCCATTCATAAAATTAATCCACAAGAGGCTGGATTTGCAGTTTGCAAGATGGAAATATCCCCAGGGGAAGCAAGCTGCTTGTTGACTTCAGAATGAGGATTAAAGTTGTTGACATCATCAGTCAAACGTATGGATTTCTTTCTCCCTGTAATTATGTATGAATAGCTTGAGAGGCACATAGAAGTCTTTGTATTTGCATAATATGTGCCACATAATTAAATGGAAATTAATATGGGATTGATTTTAAATGGAAATTAATATGTAAAAGAGTTGCTGTTCTCTACTGTTTAACAATGAATCTAAAGAGACTTCAGAAATCCCAAAGATATGAAGAGGAAATGCAGCAACACAATATTTTTGTATGCAGTTTTGCTGTGAAGATACACACTTGCCAGGAGCAATCTCCCTTAAAGCAACCCTTCCACCCCAGGAATTCATGCCAGACCAGCCCTTAAAAGTAGCAGCTTTACAGCTGATATAAAGAAAGAAGAAAGGAAAATGGACTGAGATCAAGCAGGAGCGCTGTTGCCTGCACATCTTGTGATTGCAAGGAAATACCTTGCATGGGACCACAGCAGGTCAAAAATGCAACCTATATGCCAGTGTGATCACACTCAGAAATTCATTGACAAACTGGTTGACAAGCAGTATCAATCCTCCCCTGGAATGGCTCAGCATGTCAGAGCAAAAGCAACAAGATGCTTAATCTTTACATATTTCTAACTACAGCGATACCTCTACTTACGAGATTAATCCCTTCTAAAAATAAATAAATAATTAAAAAATATTTAAAAATAAAAAAATGTAAGTAGAGCAGACCACATCTAAAATTTGTAAGGCAGCAGTTAAAACGCCAACGGTTTTCCGCTCTTAAGTTGAATCGCTTTTAAGTCGAGCCACTTGTAAGTAGAGGTACCACTGTATTTGTGAACCTCAACGGTCAATATGGTTAATTTATTAAGATCCACAAGACGTTATTTATGAAGTGGAACAAAGATGATAGTAAAGTGCTGGTTTGCATGCAGTGGGGTATCCACTCTTTTTTTCCTCTTTTAAAATATTTACTTATTTATTTATTTTAGAGTATTTTTACCCTGCCTTTCTCCTTGGAAAAGGACCCAAGGCAGCTTACAGTAATGAGGAACAATATACAGTCTAGTACTATTAAGACATGTTCAAGTATTTGAGAACAAGGAATTGAGGGACATCTTACAGCATTAATAGACAACATTACATTACATATAAGTAGTCATAAACACAAAGTCTATGTGAACCCATAGATTCATATAAAATACACCTGGTAGTCCATCGTTCAGGGAAAGCTTGCCTGAAGAGAAAATAGATGTTCAACATCAATTGCTTCAAGGGGAAGCAAAAATTAATTTATACTTTTTTATCTGCATGGGGCAAGCTTACAAGCTGTATCGTTCTCAGATGGGTGTGGCCGTAAATCCTTTTCCATGTAGTGCTCTGAGCATGGGGATTCTACCTCCTCTTCCCATCCCCAAAGTTGTGTGCCTTCCCATGTTTACATATGGGCTGAAATCGACTAGCTTAGTATAGAAAATCACATTACAGTAGACCAGTGGGGATTTGGTGAGTCAAGTCTTCCATAGGTACCATTGATTCAAACGGACCTGCTCCAGTTGTGAGTTACCTTGATGCAGTAAGTTGCAATTAAAGCAGGCCCATTTCAATCAATGGGATTTACAGATGAGGAAATTCACACAATCCCTGCTGATTCACACTCTGGTGTGGCTTACTATGCTAAGCAAATCAGGCAAAAACAAAATGAACATTTTAAAAACAGAGCAACACAGCTACCTCTTCTAAAACCAGCCATAGAGTGCAACACTTGCCAAACACACACACACACCTTACATGCATCCTGTCCTCAAGGTTACTGTACTGGAATTCCAGGATTGCTGAAACACTCCATTGGGTGGTGGGAATTCTTACAATAAGAGTTAGGCAGGATAAACCAGAAATGGTGTAACTGTTGTCTACCATCATCCTAGCTGGCTGTTGTGCCTTTCAACCTACCCACATTGTGCACTACCTTGTGCTCTTCAGCAACTGACCAAGTGCAAGGACAATCAAAAAACTGTGAAAACCTATTGTTCCTCTTATTCTTATTCTCTTGATATTTCAAAATAGGATTGTGATCATTGCTAGAGATGGGCACGACTTAGCGGTATTCCCGTTTCCGTTTCCGTTACTCGGTTCCGTTACTCTACGGAAACGGTAACGGGAATTACTCCGCCAGACTTCGAGCTCGAACCGACAAACGAACAATTTCGGTCTGATTTGTCGTGCTCGTTCCTTGCATCACGCGATCGCGCGATGCCACGCGGCACAGAAAAAAAGTTTTTAAAAGTTAAAAAAACCTGGTTCCCAGCCAAAAAGCAGGCGGAAAAATGCCTGCCGTGCCTCAGGGCACCTACCAGAGGGGTTGTTTCTGGAGGTCCCCGGCCTCCCCCCTCATCCCCCGTCCTGGGCTGCTCTGGTGGGACTCGCCGCAGGCTCGCAGCCAGCAAAAAGCCCAGTCTCGCCGCCGGCCGCCGCAATTAAAGCTCAAGCAAGCAACACGGACGGCACAGGAAAAAACTTTTAAACTCTCCCCCCACCCATTCCCGGGCCAAAAAAGCAGGCGGAAAAATGCCTGCTTGAATAAGGGCGCAGGGCACCTACCGGAGGGGTGGTTTCTGGAGGGGGGGTCCCGCCTCCCCCCGTCCTGGGCAGCCGGACTCGCCATGCCATGCGGTGCGGGCGGGGGATCCAAAATGGGGCGGCGAACGCAATATTGTTTTTGAAATCGTGGTCCAAAAACACACAAGCACAACAGAAACACGCGAAAATTTATAAACTGCCAGATTTTTCACAGTAGCACTGGGTTTTTTCTTGCAACAAAATGTCTCTCCTCTCCTCCTCTGTCCTCCATTGATTTTATTTTATTTTATTTTATTTACACCTGCGCAATGATGGGCTGGCCGAGTGGCCAGCCATGTGGGAGTGGACGACCATGCAAATTTTTGGAGCCATCCCACCAATCGCATGGCCACTTGGCCATGGAGACTTCTGGGATGTGCCAAAAAGCCCCTTAAAACCTGCCCTACCCCCTAACCCTAACCCTAATCCTTGACTCCAGTCCTTACCCATACGTCACAGACTGTCTTCTTAGTGGGTCAGAGAGGCACCCAGAGGTGCAACCCACTAGCCCACCGTAACCTTACCCGTCACTAGCCTAACCCTAGCCCTTGCACTAACCCACCTTAACCCTAAGCCAGATCTACTTGCATTGCACTACACACAAGTACAATTCCCTTCTGTGTGAGACATGGTGGTGCGAGAGCCTTAGGCATCACCTATGGCTCTGGGTTCACTGCCATCACTAGTCTCACTGTCTGCAACTGGTATGCATATCCATATGGCTATTGCATACCATTTTGCAGCAGCAGCAGGTGAGGAGGGGAGACCCCCATGTTGAGGGGTCTCTTGGAGCCTGCTTCCCTTTCCTAGTGGGTGAGGATAGGAGGCACCCACGGGTGCCTCCAGGAGCCCGCTTTCCCTTTATAGCGGGCTAGAGGAGGCACCCACCCCAGAGAGGTGCCTCCAGGAGCCCGCTACCCCCCCAAAAAACCAATACTAACAAAAACAAAAAAATGAAAAAACAAACCGACTAATTTTTGCGAATTTTCGTGAAAAACGGAAATGACCCAAAACCGAACCGGCCCGTCTAACGACAACTCGAAAAAAAAAATTTCAAGTCGTGCCCATCTCTAATCATTGCATTACAATTGTAATGTAATTTAGTTGAGACTTAGTTATTGCAGATACCCATGTTTGTAACTAGTTATGTTTCATTTCTGCATTCAACACAGAGATTCTTTGAGCGAGGAGTCATCAAGACCCATATATTTGCATCCTTTAAGAAATGCCATAAACCCCAGAGAAGTCCCTTTCAGTTACAGCCACATGACTCTTTCGACAAGAGCCAATTCAAATGTAGTGAGCGGTGATTAATAAGAAAGCAAATCGAGCAGCCATTAATCAACCTGCATTGTAAAGTGTGGCAAGGGAAGAAGGGCACCGGAACTGACACGGCAATTCTCAGCTCCTTGAGTTTGGTGGCAAGTGAAATAAAAGACAGACCAAGGCTAAAAAGTTCATGAATATGTTCCAATTAATCTGTATGCGCCACTGCAATGCTCTTTAGTTTGGTTCATTTAAATCTGAAATTCCCTTCCCTGTTGATGTCAGCTAGTTAGCCAAGATGGTGCATTACTGTTATGATCACTGCACTGCACATAATTTAGATTTATCTCTTTAGGGATTCAGCTCCACCCCCTGCTAGCTAATATGCTCACCATGTTTAATGATGCAAAAAATTTCCCTGAGTACAGGTTATTTATCTTTATCAGGGCCTGTTTTTGGCTGGCTGTCAGTTATCAGTAAGAATATATGTTCCTGAATGGTTTGTGCTCATCCATATTCTGCTGCAGTCCAGAGACCTATATTATCACTAATATTTGCAGTAAAAGTGTTTCTGATCTTATGATGCACTTAAGTAACACTGATTTATGAGTCTGGGGCAGCTCTCTTTCTGATTCAGGATATGAAGTTCCTGTTAAAATGTCACCAAAAATCCAACATAGCATAGCAATAGAGGTTGAGCTATTTTTCCTAACTACTCTGACCTCTGTAGAGTTAGTTGTGGTTCAGGTAAGTGCTGCATAGTGATGTGTGTTGGGGGAGGAGTAATCCATCCTTATTACTTCTGCAAGTATTTTATTCATCTCCACAAGATGAAAGAAATACTTGCAGAAGATCCGCTGGCTGTTTCCCTGCTTGGTTCTTGCTGGCCACCGCCTCTCAGCTGGTTTTGACAGCTCAAGCTGTCAAAAATCCCAGCTGGGAGGCAGGCTACTAGGGAGGTTCATTTCATTTCTCATTTCATTTCATAACTTTTTTTAAAAAATATAACTAATTACGAAATGAAAAAAAAACAGAACAAGAAACAAAATGAAATGAAACAGTATTTTTCTGTTTCGTGCCCATCCCTAGTTTTTAATCCACATAGTGATGACTGAGAACTGGGGCCCTCTTCAGCAGAGACCCAAGTGGTGAAATGTTGTTGTGCTTGGTCGTCACTGTAGCATTCTTTTTCTCTGTAACAAAGTTATTTCCAATCCTAAAAGAAGTGTAGAGATCATTGGATTTAGAATACTGCTGAAGATATAAGACACAACACACACTCTGTGTCACTGAGAAACATTCTTGTTTTCATATAACATTCCCTGATGGTGCCACCTTCAGAGCTCAGTCTCTCAGTCAAAGCGTAGAATTTAAGAACAAGTAATTCCAAAACAACTACAGTATGTTCCAAACAGGGATTTTCCAACTATGTATATGGAAACTCTCAAACAAGACATGAATGCAAAAGAAAATTTCCATTTGTATTCTCTACTAATGTGCATTTGAAGGATCATAAAAGACTTGTCATGAAGAAAAATCCTCATACCCCATGGTATCTCTGAATAAGCAATCACAAAAGCAATCCACTTCTCAAAATTTTAGATTAGGGCAAGCCCATATTTGAATAAACGGTCCTTTACCTTTAACGGGATCTCTGTACCTAATAATATATTAACACTATCCAGCAATTCAGCCCTTAACTGCTACACTGCAGTTATATAGAGTAGCTAGTAGAGATGGGCACGAAACGAACAATTTTTCGTTTCCGTTTTTGTTTTTTTGTTTTGTTACGTAACAAAATGACAAATGAATTTTGTCTCTGAAATGAAATGAAATGAACAGAAACACCGGAAATTTTGTCATGTGTTTCGTTTCCGTTACTGCAATATGAGTGAATGCTTAAAATTCTTTAAAAAATCAAAAAAATGAAATAAATGGTAACGAAATGGTAATGAAACAAACTAAAACGAAAATGAAATTTTTTAAAAAAATTCACGAAAAACAGAAACGAACCGAAACGGACCCCCCAAACGACAAACGACAAACGAAATGCAATTTTTTAATTTGTGCCCATCTCTAGTAGCTAGGATTGGTCTTTAGAATTTAAAATGAAAGAATGAAAAAGGCTTTTGGAGGGCTTTGGTCTGTCAGACCAAATTCAGCCTTTCACACTGCATAAGCCATTAACTGCATGCTTACAGTGCATATTTGTAAAATTATGTGGCACTGTTAGACTTTTTAGAAGTGGAAGGCAAAAAAACAAGAAAAGCGGACCCCACCACCAAGTGGGACAAACGCTAAGAAAAAGAAGCATTAGACTTTTTGCAAATGTTTTTCTTTTCGTAAATAAGTCTGAAGTCTAACATTACAACATATTGATTTCTTGTGAAGTATCTCTGTACTTGTACTCCGTGGCAGCCATTTGCTCAGTTGTGAGGTAGAGCCTTATTGTGTTTTTATTTATTTATTTTTTCCTGTGGAAGCACTGACTGCATGAGGGGAGGGGGAGAAGAGATCTATTTGCATTAGATTGCTGCTATTATCCTTTCTTCATATGACAGCACCATCTATAGTTTGCAACTAAAATCAAGGCCTCTTCATGCTCAGCATTGGAAAAATGCAAGGCCTTCGTTTTAGGCAATAAAAATTCATTTAAGATACATAGATGCCGAAAAAGAAGAGCTGCTATTAAATCCCAATTTTGGGTTGACAGGAAACTGAGAGCAACATTATAGTCCCCATAGATGAGTGATAAATCTGGAGTTCTTTCTATCTGAAAAATAAAGTTTACAAAATTTAGAAAATCACTTATGTCATTTTTATATTCCCCCATAGTATTTTTATAAAAATTAAAATCTTGCTAATCTGAATATGAAGTATATTCTATAGAAAAATATAACATAAATGCTCACCAACCCATCTCTCTTAACTTACAGTCTAGCCATGAGCAATAAAACATAAACATTGATTCTATATATTATGAATTGTTTTGCATTTCCAAAATATAGCTGAATTGTAGTATGATAACATGGAGAAAATAACATATATTGTGTGCACGGTGCTTATTACCATTCACAAAGCAATACCAAGCAAGGGACAATCCCAGAAGGTTTTTTTATTATTATTAACATTTTAAATAATTTTATTGACAATCCATTTAAGAAAATACAGTGAACCCTCATATAACAAACAGTTTGTATAACATAAAATCTGAACAACATGAAACATTACGGAGATAGGGGAAATTTGCTTAACAGAATCGCCTATGGGGCGAATCCGTACAACACAAAAATTGTCGCGATTAGGGATTACTCGGTTTTCAATGCATTCCTATGGGAAATTTGTATAAAGGAAAACTGCTTAACAGAATTTCATTTGGAACGAATTAATTCCTTTATACAAGGTACCACTGTACATACCATCCAATAAAACTTATTATACAAACAATACCAAATAACACAACAAATTAAACATTCTTAAACTATCCAACGGTCCAATCCATAATCTGATTTATCCAATTTAGTTTTTTGTATAACTTCTGAGGTTAATACAAGTTGCCATGTATTCAGAAATTTATTGTGTTTTATCTCTCCCTTGTATAGTTTAAACCTACTAGTCAGTTTTTCCATAACTACAACTTCCCGTATTCGGTTTACAAATTTTGTGAGTGAGAGATCCTGGGCATATTTCCAATTGTGAGTAATTTCCATTCTAGCCACGCCCATGAGAATTGCTATTAATTCTTTATGAGCTAGTTTTTCATTTCCCCCCAGTAAATAATGAGAATAATAACAACATTTCATTTGGAACTATTTTCTGTTTAGTTAATTTCTCTATCCAGTTAATTATGTTATTCCAAAATGTCTCTATATGCTCTAAAGAACTTTTACACCTGCAGTTACGCCAACATGCATCAGAGATCCTTCTGATAATGTTATATAATTTTGTGGGGAAGAAGCACTATCTATGTACTATCTTTAAAACTGTTTCCTTAGCTTTTGCTGAGATTGATTTATAAGGGTACCCAGTCCAAATCCTTGTCTATACTTCATTTGGTATCCCAGTTTGTTTACCAGACAATTTTAGACCCTCTCGTAAATTCCTTGTCTATAATACATGTATATATTAATGAAGTTAACCCCTTGTTTATATTCTTATCTTTTTCTACACAACATTGTTCAAACTCTATTAATAGTCTAATGGGGCCTTGAGTTTGGTATAATTTCACTGCAAAATTGTGTGTGTGTGTGTGTGTGTGTGTGTGTGTGTGTGTGTGTGTGTGTGTGTGTGTATTGTATCGTTACAGTTGTGACTGACTCTTCATGGAGTCCATGGAGTTTTCTTGGCAGCAATACTGGAATGGTTTGCAAGTTCCTACTCCAGGCGCCTACACACCTGGTATTCCCTGGTGGTCTTCCCATCCAAGTACTAACTAGGGCCCACCCTGCTTAGCTTCTGAAATCAGGCAAGATCAGATGTGCTAGTTTTAATTGTAGCCAATTAGTTTTTTCTCTTTTTCTCTGTTCTAATTGATTGACTGTTATTGGCTTCCCTGATTCAAATAAATCTCTAATTCTATAGCGTCCAATCTCAGTCCAGTGCCTAAATTGTTCAAATTTCTCTTGAGATTTAAAATTAGGGTGTTCCAAGATGGGACAGAGGGGTGATATGTGAGGAGCTAAGATTCCCATATGCTTCTCTCATATGTTTCAAAATTATATAAATTCTGGGTTTGGCCACTCTTTTTAAGTCGCTTTGTTGCAAAAGCATATTCATTCATTATACTTTCCTCCCCCCCCCCCATCCTTCCATCTTAACCGAATCAGGTACACTCTTCATCTGTATAAATTTGGACATTTGAGTGATTTGAACAGCTTCATAATATTTTTGTAATTGTGGTTTAGCCAAACCTCCTTTTGCACTTTGACTATACTTAATGCTGTTAACAAATCTCAAACTTTTTCCTTTGCCAGCAATAAAATTTTCAAGACTTTTCTGCACTGAACTCATTGTCTTTATGTCAGGTTGCAAAGGTATATTTTGAAATAAGAACAAGAATTTGGGTAAAATATGTGCTTTCACTACTGCAATTCTCCCTATTAGATATAAGTTTAATTTTTTCCTTGACAAATGTGAACAATTTTTTTAAAATTCTATAAATTAATTGGTTTGTAATTTTTGTTATCCAAATTCCAAGAAATTTAAAAGTTGAGTAACATAGGTCTATATTTGACCTCCTTTGGATTTCCTTTTGCTCTGTGATAGAAATGTTAAGCCAGAAAAGTTGAGATTTTTTATAATTAATTTTTAAACATGTGTAGGCTCTATATTCTTATAATAATTGTTTAAGTATATCTATGCTTTTAAGTGGGTCTTCCAAGAACAAAAGCATATAATCAGTGAATAAATTTATTTTATGATTTCTATCATTAAATTCTAATCCCTTAATATTTTTCATTCCCTCTGTGCAGCTAATGGTTGCATTATTAATGCAAATACAATCCCAGGTGACATCTTTTTAACAGTCAACCATTTCTTAGCCAAACACAACTCAATTGTCAGATCTGTTTTTCAACTAATGTGAATAGTAAAAAGTATAAGCAAACTTGGTTATTTAAGAAAATAGAATCATAGAATCATAGAGTTGGAAGAAAACTCAAGGGTCATCCAGTCCAAACCCCTGCCATCAAAGTACTCCTGACATATGACCATCCAGCCTCTGCTTAAAAACCTCCAAAGAAGGATCTAGAAGTTGAGTCATGGCAACTGGACTTCTTTTCTTGAGATATTGAACTATTTTGCTGCTCATCCAAACAATTTGCATCACTCTGAGGAAAGCTACTGGTAGTTGTGAGTCCTTCATTTTATAGTTCACTTTGAACTCATGTCACTCTGGTCTGAAATAGGCCTTTAGGTGAACGATGGCCTAAGGTGCTGAAACCCTCAACAGGGTGGGGGGGGCATTCAGGCACTGGCTTATCAGACAGTGATTTCAACAATACCCAGACAAATCAAAAATACTTCATGCCTCCACCACCAAGGCCATAGCTAATGACCCATAATTTATGCTTTCAGAACCTTAGGCCATTGATGGGTGACATGAGGTCAAAGTGAACTATAAAATGGAGGACTTGCAACTAGCTTTCCTCAGACTGATGAAGCTGTTTGGACAAGCAGCGAAACATTTCAGTCTCTCAAGAAAAGTAGTCCAGTTGCCATGATTCAACTTCCAGATAAACTCACCTAGATGACTGAGAATCTTCACAGATGCCAAAGAAGGAGAATTCACCACCCAATGTGCCAGCATATTCCACTGCTGGACATCTCTAACCATCAGGAAGTCATTCCTAATGTTCAAATGAAATCACTTTTCCTGTAGTTTGAAGCCATTGCTCCGAGTCCTAGTCTCTGAAGCCATGTTAAACAAACCTGTCCCCTCTTCGATACGAAATCCTTTCAAATATTATGAGCTATTTAAAATCTGGAGATGTTTAGGGTCTCCTATAACTGATTTATTAAAAATTACACTTTGAACATTCTTTACATAACTTATCACTCTTTACCCGATTTGGCATTGAACAAGAACAAATTGTCTGATATATTTGTATCAAATTTAATGCTGATCCAAAGTCCATATTCAGACTTATAAAGCTTTCCCAAACACGGCCAAACAGCCTGAAAAACTCACGATAGCTCTTATAAAGCTTCGTTTGGCTGCCCAAGTTTTAGAAATGCCTTGTACAATGTTGATTTGCTGTCCAGTTATATATAATAAATAAAATGGAATTGTTTCAATCATAAACTCTTAGAAGTATACAGTTGGAAGAGTCATGTATTCCATCCACCCACTAAAGAAGAAAGCCACAGCTAAAGTAACCCTAACAGGTCAACCTTTATTTAAAATCTCTAGTGAAGGTAGACCTCTCTAGAAGGTAGAAGGTAGAAGGTAGAATGAACTACCATTCAAGGCAGTCCATTGCACCGCAAAACTAGGTTTACCCCCAGAAAGTTCTTACTAATATTTAACTGGGATCTCCTTTCTTAAAATTCATTATTCATGAATTCATTAGTGTGTGTCCTACCCTCTGGAGCAGCAGAAAACAAACTTGCTTCATCTTCCCTATGCTGTCTCTTCAGATGTTTGGAGATGGCTGTCCTATCACTTGTCTACTGTTGAGTTTATGCTGATTGTAGTTTACAGTGCTCAGTGACTTACAAAATGCATGACTCTGTCCTGCTTATCTATCTATTCTAGGGTTTTATTTTAGGGAACACAGAATCTCCCAAAGGATATTACCTTTTTTTCCCCAAGGTGGAAAACTCCATTGAGGAGGGTTTGGCTGCTGAAACTTTTTTGAAAAGGTGTCTTATATATGCATAAATTTTAGGTGGTTTCTGCAGCTTACAGAGAGGTGCATGCCTGATCTGTGCACAATGTTTGTTTGTTTGTTTGATTGATTGTTTTTCAAATCATGTGGTTTCTTATTTTATTGTTTTCTTTGGTCTCCAAATAAACCTAGACTGAAATCTCATGATGTTACTTATGTGAAGCCTGGCTGGTCATTATGTGTTCTGCTGTGGAAAAGAGGCAGGAATTCCCTGCGATACGTCTATAGGCAGAATTTTTTTTTTTAGAGTGAAATAGTTTTGGGTTAAATAAGCCATACGTTTTTTAATCTATTTTCTTTAATATGAAATTTTTTCCTTCTACACAAGGCATACACAAGGCAACCAAAATAAAAGCAACTTCCTCATACCACTTTAAATTGGTTCTCCTCGTGCTCAATCTGTTCTTATTTTTGTATCTCACAAAAGGGCCAAGCACAAATTCTGCAAAATAACTTGGCTTTTGAAATCCTGCATACTAGGCTTTGTTTCACAGATCAGTCTTGACACAAATCCAGTGAAAAAGGTTTTCTCCTTAAAATGCTGTATAAAAGAATACAATTCTCTGGTCAGCTGCACAAACTACAGTACAGTGTGCAAAAGAACAGGCAAGTCTATTCTGCCACACAAACTGAAGCAAACTGGTTTATATATAATAACAAAAGCTTTAAAATGGAAAGCTACCCAACCATACTTGAGCAAGACTTAGTGACTAGGAGGTATTGCCTTTGCTGTCAGAAATTCTCAAACTCCCATTTATCACTTGCATGGCAATTTCAGATATGATGAGTTTACAGTCTTTATTGAGTTTGCCCTTACACCAACCCTGTCAAACAGCTCACTGTTATTCTGATTCAACACATGAAGGTTGAGGTTCTTTTAGACCTAGCTGTCTAAACATAACCCAATATAACTAGCATTATAGGCTTAAGAAGATTCCCACCGAATCAGAAAAGTAATACATCTTATCCTGACATGGGCTGGAAGCCTATATGCAGGATGAAGACGTTGGCCCTCCCCCCCCCCCCCCATTTTCTGCTCAGTGTCTTCAATCTGAAACATATGCAGTATCTGCAATTCTTTTTTAAAAACTCTGAAAATTACCTGAGTCTGGCAGGGTACAAAGAGTCCTATTCCATTTCCCAAACCAGAGTCCCTGCTAGTTCCATCCAAAATTCTACTGCTGCCCTACATCGCATTGGAAAAGCATGCTGTGTGTTTCCTTAAAAACAAAACATGTACTCCTTGCATGTCTCATCTTTGCGGATAAACATTATGACATTATTTTGAAGGCAGATGCATCTTTTTGCTACTGTTAATGTACACAGCAGTTAGAATTGTGATTAGTGATGGGCACGACTAGGGAAAATGACGTTTTCGAGTTGTCGTGTGTCGGAGGCGGCCTGTATCGGCTCATTTCCGTTTTTCGTGAAACTTCGCAAAAATTTGTCGTTTCATTTTTCGTTTTTTTGTCTGTCGTTAAACTGGTTTGGGGGTAGCGGGCTCCTGGAGGCACCTCTTTTTTCGGGGGGTGGGTGCCTCCTATCCTCACCCGCTAGGGAAAGCAGGCTCCTGGAGACCCCTCATACATGGGGGTCTCCTCTCCTCACCTGCTGCAAAAGGGTATGCATGCATAGCCATATATGGATATGATTGCATACCCAGTTGCACGCAGAGACACAGCAGACTGGCAGAGGCACCCCTCTTTTGGGGGTGCCTTCCCTGCATCAGTCAGGCCTCGGGGGCATGGTTTGCATCTGTCACACATGCTGCCGGCCGAGCCAAGCCTGCAGGAGTCACCCAGAGCCACAAGTGGCGGACTGGCAGACTCTCTGCACCCGCTGTGTCTCACTAAGAAGGGAATTGTATTTAATGCAAGTACAGATCTGGCTTAGGCAACAGGGTTAGCGCAAGGGCTAGGGTTAGGCTAGTTACGGGTGAGGTTAGGGTGAGTATTGGGGTGCACCTCTGGGGGCCTCTCTGACCCACTTAGAAGGACAGTGTACTGGCGTATGGGTTAGGGTTAGGGTTAGGGGGTTAGGGTTACGGTTAGTGGGCAACCTGGCCAGAAGTCTCTGTGGTCAACATGGCCAAATGGCCATGCGATTGGTGGAATGGCTCCAAAAATTTGCATGGTCACTCCCATGGCCAGCCCATCATTGCGCAGGTGTAAAAAAAAAAAAATAAAATAAAATAAAATAAAATCAATGGAGAGAGGAAAGAGGAGACATTTTGTTGCAAGAAAAACCCACTGCTACTGTAAAAATTCTGGCAGTTTTAAAATAGCAATTTTCGCATGTTTCTGTGTGGTGCTTGTGTGTTTTTGGACCACGATTCCAAAAAAAAAATTGCGGTCACCGCCCCATTTTGGATCCCCCGCCCGCTCCGCATGGCATGGCGACTCGAGTCTGGCTGCCCAGGACAGGAGAGGGGGGGGAGGCCGGGACCCCCCCCCCCCCCCCAGAAACCACCCCTCTGGTAGGTGCACTCTGCACTGCAGGCATATTTTCGCCTGCTTTTTGGCCCGGGAATGGGGGGGGGGGGGAGTTTAAAACTTTTTTTTTTTCTGTGCCGCTTCCGCTTGAATTGCGGCGGCCGGCGGCGAGTCCGGTGCTTGTTGCGAGCGACTACGACGAGGATTTCCCCCACCCCCACCACCAGAGCAGCCCAGGACAGGAGAGGGGGGGGGTCAACCACCCCTCTGGTAGGTGCCCTGAGCCCTCACTCAGGCAGGCATATTTCCGCCTGCTTTTTGGCCGGGAATCGGGGTTTTTTTTTTTAACTTTTAAAAACTTTTTTTCTGTGCCGCTTGGCATCGCGGGATCGCCGCGATGCCAGGAACGACCACGACAAATCAGACCCAATTATTCTTTAGTCGGTTTGAGTTTGAGTTCTGGCGGAGTAATTCCCATTACCGTTTCCGTTCCGTAACGGAAACGAGGAACGGAAACGGAAATGGGAATTCCGCCAAGTCGTGCCCATCTCTAATTGTGATATGTTGGTGATGTAGGTGGCCACTAGAGAACAGTTAAAAAACTGAATCACAGTATTCATCAGATTTGCCTAATATCCATGGCTTCATATCCCCCAGGTCAAAATACAAAGCCAAGACTGTTTACCGTTTTTATTCGTAATTATGATGTGCTGTTGCAATGTTTAATTTATTTGTGTTAATTTATTATTTTTATGATGTTGCTTATTTTTCTTTGTTTTTATTTTGATTGTTGTAAGCCACCCAAAATGGCCACCTGGCCAGATGGGTAGGGTATTAAAATAATAAATAATAAATAAATGTCCCTTTCTTTAGGCCTAGATTGCTTCCCTGATGGGCCTGCAGAACAGCTGATTGGTGGACCGATAGGCCAAATCGCAATCACAAAAGGAAGGGGGGAAAGGGCCTACTAGGTGGTGGGCTTCTCCCACTTTTCCATGTATGAAATCCCTGAGGAGAAAGACTAGAAAGGAAGGGGGAAAGAGGGAGAGTCAGATGGTGGAGTTCCCCCCCTTCCTTTCCTGGGAGCCCAAAATGGAGGCTGTCACCACAGGAAGGGGAAAAGAGGGATAGCCAGGGAGTAGATTCCCCCCCTTTTTTTTCTTTTAACACAGCCCTCGTTACTGGGCTTTTTTGTTTGGTTCGTTTTGGTTTTGGTTTTTGAGAAGCAGGCAGCTGGTCCTCTCTGTTCATGTGCCCACCTCTCACCTCATAGTTAGTCGCATGGTCGCAGAAGGCAATCCAGGCTCCCAGAAAGGAAGCCCACTGCTGTTCCCAAAGGAGGAAGACAAGGTTGGAAGGCCGCCAGGGCAGTAGAAATAGAGTGGGGGGGTCAGCTTTGCACGGAACCCCATCACCAACCAGCAGACAAGCAAGCAGGCAAACAGCCAAGGGAATGTTGTGGGTGGGGTGACCAGGCTGCCACCCTACCACCTCTGCCATCACTCTGTCCACACACACTCTCACAGTCACCGCTGCTGTCATCTTCAGATAAGAGCTTTCATTCTTATCCTCTCTGTGTCCTGGAACCAATCCCCTGTGAATATGAATATAATTAGACATATTTACTATAATATATATGGAAATATACAATGGCTTCTCATATTTCACATGATTGTGACTACATAACCTCCTTAAGATACAAAATGGAGAGAAAGATGGGATACAAATCAAATAAATGAAGCCTAATATTTGATAACTCTCTGAAACGCCCTATGCCTTATATTTTCTGTCATTATAAGGTATAATATAATTGACAATGATACTGTATCCAGTGGTAACATCCAGAAGGTCTGGGAAACATGTTGAATGCTTATGACTGACAAGTAATTTGGTCTACGACCATAAATAAAGACTTTTTCTCTTTCTTATGACTGACAAGTATTGAGCCAAAATTTATCAGAAGACATTTCTCCGATTAATGTTTTGAGATCATTACACTAAAAATTGAAAGCAAATTTGAATAGTTCCTCTAAAATATCTCCATTGTTTGAGGAAGTGTCTGTCTTTCCTCCACCAACCCTATAATGCTCCAAAGTTACACCAGGTGGAGAAAAATGTAAGGTAAGAAAAATGGTGGCCAGTTTGCCACCATCTGTCTGTCAATGCCACTTTCAATGGCAGAATTCTTGTGGGGGGGGGAGAGAAAATAAAGCCTTTGCTACCACCATTACCAATGGTGAGCCTACTTGTGATAGAGCTTTGGACAGCACCTCCAGTTTTGGAAAATTCCTCAATTCCCGTGGGAGTGGGAAATAGGCAAACAAGTGCCCTGCCCCTTATCCACCCACAAATATAGTGATGGTTTTAAAATGTCATTTGTACACACCCATACTGTCCATACAGTAGTTATGGAGTGCTGGTTGGCTATTGAAAAGAATAAAAATGGAGAAAAACTATAAGGAGAAGGATGGTGGAATGGAATGGAATGGGGGAAAGCATAGTTGGCTGGCTGGCCTGAAATGCTGAATAGGAGAACTCCACATAAATGTTCTTACTTGCTCCACATATAAGAACTATATCCATCTTTTCTACACCAACTACCAGACATCTTTTCTTCCCATCCAAATAGCAATCAAGCCCAGTTTAGGAATATAATAGCAGCACACGATTAAGCCCCTAATGCCACAGTCAAGATTTGAATTTGGAAGAGATTCCTGCTTTTGCTTTAAAATAACATGCTTAGGTAAACCCTGTATTCCAACATGGCTCCTGTGTCACGTTTAGCCATTAGTTGACTTTTCAAAAGTGTGTAATTGATTAGTTCATACAGTAAATTGATTCTTATCTACAGAAGAACATATAATTATTCGGGGGTGGGGGAATTATTTTCAATCAAACGAATTTCTCCATCATTTCCCCCAAATTATTATTTAATATTTTATATATTCATAAGTTTTGGCACACAAAAAACCCATAATCATAAGCCAGACCCACTTCTGAACAAAAGTATCAGAACACCTTTCTCAGCCATGACCCCTTGATCTCTGATGATGCGGTAGTTTCTCTGTTGCAAGCACTGCAGATTGGAGTCACACAGTCCCATGTTTTGTGTCTGAACGAACATAATTTCCATTACTTTTACTGGCTCTGTACTTCACACTTTCTATATCCACCTCTGAATATAAAAGACCTTTCTGTTTAATGCACAAAATACATTTCATATCACATTAGTTGTTTCCATACTTCTGCTTCTGCAGTCTTCCTTAGCTGAAAACTCAGAGTTGACAGTGATGTGAAATATAACGTAGGATGATAATAACCTTGGAAATGGATATTTCTTATGAGCAGAGTTCTCATTGCTCTTGATGGGGTTAGCAAGGTTAGGCCTTGCTAACCTTTGTGCTATTAAAATACATCCATACTTTTTTTAAAAAAAGGAACCAAGACATTTAAATGTCAAAAGTAGGCCTGTGTTCTGTTGCATCCTCCAAATAATCCTGACTACACAAATACGTATCTAAGTGAATTATGAGGCTCAGCACAGAGCCAAATAAAGTTCTGTTACTAAAGGCTGATAATACCGATAACAATTGTAAAAGCACATCTCTAAAGCAAGACTAAAACTACAGTATTTAGGGGGAAATATTCAGGTACCTTTCAGAGTTCACCTGTATGTAGTCATTCAATTTTTAAAAGAAGTAAAGAAAGAGCTCACTTGTTTTCCTCTGCCTGACACTTTGGTTATTCTTAAGATGCTAAGTGGATTATTACTGCCTTTACTTTGTCATGATATTGAGCCAAATGTCTTTGGTGGCGGCCCCCTCGTTGTGGAATATCCTTCCGAGTGATGTGCGCTCTGCAGAGTCCCTGCTGGCCTTCCGTAGAGCTCTTAAAACCCTGCTCTTTCGAGAGGCCTTTGGCGACCAAGTGTAACTTACTTAGTTAATGGCTTTTTTTGTTTTTTTACCCACCATCTGCTATCATTGCTATTATTTTAAAGATGTTGGGCCATTGAGCCCTTAGTTGGCCTGTGAAGGGTGCTAGCAGTGCTTATTTTAACCTACTGTTTGTCTGTTGTATTGTATTGTGTATTGATCCTGTTTATTGTATTCTGTATTGTATCTTGTATTGTATCCTGACCACTGTTGCATTGGTCAGTCTGCTGGAAGCCGCCCAGAGTTCCTTCGGGAAGATGGGCGGGGTATAAATCCAATAATAAATAAATAAATAAATAAATAAATTTCAAACACTTAGTGGAACACCAGTTTCAGTCTCCAGATTCCATGCACCCACCTTACTGTTTTCTTAGGATTAAGGGTGGCTCCAGGGTCGGCGCATCCATTAAGGCAAACTAGGCAGTTGCCTAGGGTGCCAAAATGGACAGAGGGCACTGGTCAGCCTGCTGACACACACCCCCCCCGCAGCTGGCCACCGCCGTCCATCCCCGCCGCCCCCCGCTGTCCGCCTGCCACCCCCCGCACCCATCGCCGCCCACCCCCGATGCCCGTCGCTGTCCGCCTCCCATGCCCGTCGCCATCCCCCACCATCCACCACCCCTGTCACCCTGCCCCCCTGCCCCCACCCCCTGCCCCCCTGCTGCCAGCCCCTTGCCCCGCCCCACCACCGCCCCTCACCTAGGACGCAAAAAAAACTAGCACCGGCCCTGGGTGGCTCCATATTATGGGGAACAAGAGTAAAAAAATTAGATTCAGGACAAGATCCTGCTGTGCGTTTTCCATTTTCATATCATTTTCAGAAATGTTAGGTAGATTGAGTCTCTTATATTTCTGCTTCCTTGCAGCACTCTTAATTCAGCTCCAGGACTATTTTGTTTCTGTTTGAAATGCAATGATCAATAGTGCCTGTTATTTTTTGAAATAGGACCTGTATCTTTCTCGAAGTCCATTTCTTGCCATTAGGAGTTAGATTCATTAGTTTCAGATGACAAGAGGAATTCATCAAAAAACCCACACCTGCTTTTCAGAAATTAATGGCAAGCAGCAGTCCCAGCACAAAGTGTTGAATTCATCTGCTTTTGTTGACTGGGAAAAGGGATAAGGATTAGAATACAAAAGTATGATCTAAATATCTATTATTCGAATGGTAAACAGGGACTTAGTCTGGATTACAATCAGTTAAGTCCTTGGACAACAAAACCTCTGTGGATGCATGGCATAAATAGCTTGATGCAAACTACATGTAAGGAATTCTAAAAGAAAAATAATTGGGCGAAGAGAAGAGAACTGAAGGAGGAGGGAGGAAAAGGGGTGAAGTTACTTAGATGGCAGAGGTTCTTGATGGAAATCCCTAAACTATTGTCAGGAACTCAGAACAAGACAGCCAGAATGTCTTTTCAAAGGCACAGATTGGGTCAGTCCCAATCAGTTTTGTGATGTTCCATTCATGGACCTTCCACAAATGTCTAATAGGCTTTTCTTCATTTTAGCTTTTTTTTAAATTTTATTTTGATCTTCTCCTTTTGTGTTAATCCAGACACAATGGAGATCCTGTTGCTGAGAGAATCATCAGACCAGTTAGAGGGATATTTACTTGGTCTCCATAATGTAACCCAGGCATGTCCAAACTTTGGGCCTCCAGATGTTTTGGACCACAACTCCCACAGACCTCTGCCACTGGAAATACAGGCTTGGAATTCTGGGACTTGTGGTACAAAACATCAGGAGCTTGGACATGGCTGATGTAACCCAAATGATTGTGTTCACATCTTGGGGGTTCACACTTATCTGCTATATGCTATAGCCAAGAGTGACCTTCATCAACTTCGGCTGATTACCCAGTCGAGTCGCTATTTAGAGAAGTAATGCCTAAAAACTAAAATAATCTCCTGTAAATGCTTTCTATGTAGGGCTACCCTTGAAGTCAGTGCAGAGACTTTATCAGGATCAAAGCGCAGCTGCCAGCCTAGTCACAGGCACCAGCAGATATGAACAGAGATCACCATTCTTAGAATGCCTTTATTGGCTACCTGTTAATTCCCATGCCCAACTAAAGGTGTTCTCATGAATTATAAAGCATCTAATGACTTAGGACAGGGGTCCTCAAACTATGGCCCATGGGAAGGATACAGCCCCCCAGGGTCCTGAATCCAGCCCACCACCACCCCAAGGCAGGTGTTGGGTCTCCCTGTTTTGCACCTTCCTTCCATCTCCTCAGGTGCAACTTCAGCCCATTGAGTGTGGACAATCTCTGGCTGGCTGGCTGGCTGGTGGGGTGTGGGGTGTGGGGGTAGGTAGAGACATGGGGGGAGGGCTCATGGATTCTGGGGCAGTGTATTCCCCCCCAAAGGAACTCCTCCAAGGCCAATGTCCTTCTCCGCATGTCGAGTCAGGGGCAGGAGAGCTTCTCGTTGTCCCTCCTGCTCCGGAACACTTTGGTGGAGGGACAGGAGGAGGTGAGCCCATGAGTGGTAAAAGAGGGAGGTGGGGGGGAGGCCTCCAGAGAACAGGTGGCAGGAGGCTTTGGACAGGTCTTCCTGCCTCCCCTCCCTCCTTTCCAGCCCTCACTCCCTCCCTTCCTTTTTTGCAGCACACCAAACCTGTCTGGGCCAGGAGAGGAGGCGACTTTCCCTCCAGGGCACAGTGAGGGCATGATGGTCAGGGTGCATGGCTGGATCTGCACACAGTGGCGCCAAACTCGCTGCCTCTGCCACGGCTACTGCTCCTCATTCTGAGCAGCTGCCCAGGAGACAAGGAGGGCCCCAGGTTTTCCTTGGCTACCACCTCCTTCCTAAAGGAAGGGAGGAAGGAAGGAAGGAAGGAAGGGAGGGAGGGAGGGAGGGAGGAGAGCCACTCCAGCCATCATTGCCACCACCACCACTTGCCTCAACCCTACCCCCTGGTTCCCTTGCTCCCCCCACCGCTTGCCTTAACCTTTCTGCCCATTCCCTCACCTCCCACCACTGCCAGCACCTCTTGCCCCAACCCTACCCCCAGTTCCCTCACCTCCTGCCCCCCACCACAACCGCTTGCCTCAACCTTCCCCCTGGTTCCCTCACCTCCCACCACTGCCACCACCACTGCTTGCCCCAGCTTTCCCCCATTCCCTCTCCCCCACTCCACCACTGCCACTGCCACCACTTGCCACTACCCTCCCCCCATTCCCTCACCCCCTCCACAACCACCACCGCTTGCCTAAACCCTCCCCCCATTTCCTCCCACCCATATCTTAAAATAGCACCACCTATCAAGTACAAAATACCAATTAAAAGGGGGCAGGGACCCTAAACAGCTCATGGAATGCTGAGCCCAGAGCATAGGGTCAGTTGAGAAGAAAGAGCAGGGAGGCATGAACAGTGGAAGCAGCTGTGAAGTAGAAAGGATGGCACCATCAAGAGCATCAAGAGAAAGGTAAGACACAGCCATCTGGGAGACATCCAAAGACCATAAATCCACTGACAGGATAGGGAAGCTGAGAGGAAGAATGGGTGAGAATTTCAGTTCAGTTCATTTTGTATAAAAATCTTCCAAAAATGGCCAATTTCTTATTTTTGCAATCGACCTCAGCAGTAAACTATGTTGAAAGTGTTTATTATTTTGGGAGCAGGTATGACTGGCTGTGGGTCCACAGAGTATGATGAAGCTAGTCCCTGCATCTGCCAGAGTTGTTCATCCCTGATATAAAAAATTCAATCAAGTACATATGTGACAAGAGAAGGTGTAGATTGTTCCACTTTATTTCTCTCCATCTTTATTGTCTCAGATAGAGCTTGGAACAATCCTTGCAAAGAGCAAAATCATTAATGTTGCCATTTAAGCAAGCAATTTGTTGCTTTGCTCATTATTAATGTGTCAACATTACTGTTACCATTGCAATGTCGAAAAATGTGGGGGGAGAGACACTTTTTTCAGAGAAATTACTTCACACACATCCCCACCTCTGTAAAAAATACAAATATAATTCTAACATTAACTTCTTTGTCTTCTTTTTCTTAGTGTTTGTCCCACTTGGTGGTGGGGTCCACTATTCTTGTTTTGGCCCTCCACTTGGCACGGTCATGGGCTAGGTCCGGGTGAACCTGGGACAATTTCATGTCATTCTCGAAGGTGTTCATCCAGTGCTGTTTTGGTCATCCTCTCGGTCAAGATCCGGTGACCTGCAGGGTGAAATCCTTTTTGGCCAGAGTTTCCCCATGGGCATGCAGGACATGTCCAAACCAGTACAGTTGGGCTTTGTACATTTTGTTGGTGATAGGTACAATGCCATATTTTGCTCTGATGTCATCATTGTGCACATGATCCTTTTGTGTGAGGCCAGCGGTCCATCGCAGCATCCTTGTCTCCATGACACCAAGGTGATGTTCAGTTTCTTTAACTGCTGGCCAGCACTCTGCTCCATAGAGCACAACAGGTTGAACAATGGTGCAATATATCTTTGGTTTTAAATAGTCACTGATCTTTTTGTCACACATGATGCTTGATGTTGTGCACCATTATAGCCAGGCACTGTTGATCCTCCAGTTTACCTTGTGACTCAGGCTCCCGTCGGCTGTGATCATGGAACCAAGGTATTTGAACTTCTCAGCTCTTGGTAGGTCAATACCATTGATTTGGTAACATTGGCAACATTAACAAACCACAAATTAACAGATGAAAAACATACTGCTCTTTCCATACATCATGTTGCCCTGCACACATCTAAGACCTTCTTGGCAAGAAAAAAGTGTTCTGCTTATATTGAACACACTGCAAATAAGCAAAGTATCCGAATTTACTTCACACAACCTTGTATGCCAGGTAAACCTTACCATATATGCCATCCTTCTACATCTACACAGAAAAAAAACACCATTGAATTGAGTGGGCAGTGTGTGCCTGTGCACTCTGGTATATATGACAGGATACAATAGAAATCTTGAGCAATTACCCATCCCTCTCATCTTGGATGTTTAGGTGTTAGCTTGTCTCCAGTTCCCTTGTTCTACTAAGAATTTGTTTTGCTTTGGAGTACTGTTCATTGGTGGAGATAGCAGGGATGGGGAAATGCAGAAACCTAAAAGCTTCTTCCTTGTTACCCTTGGAAACATGGTCAGGATCTGTATGCTCCTCACTCTCTGCTTAATACCTTATTTACAAAGAGAGTATATTTATCCCTCCCCTAGCAATCCACTGAATATTAATAATCAGGAGCCATCAAGTCAGTTCTGACTTAAGGCAACCCTTTTAAGGGAAAGAGTAGTCAGAAGTGGTCTCCCAATTCCCTTCATCTGGGGGCACCTTTGGACTGTGCAGCTTGCCCAAGGCCACACATGCTGCCTCTTTTCCCATGAGGGATTGTGGGGAACTGACCTCTCAACCTCCAGGTCTGTACCTAGACACCCAATCCACTGAGGTATTCCTCCAGCTCCTTCCACTAAAAAGTAACGAATTACAGTCATGTCCATTATAGACAGGAAAAGATAATAACTTAAAGGGTTTTCTTTAAAAAGCAGTGTTTACTATCTCTGAACGTCACTACATGTCATTCTCTGAGGAGCAGAAATTGTAGGTGAAGGAGTTGTCCAGCAATGGGGGGGCTGCCTTTTGAAAGCAGATGCTTCATTAAAAAGACCTGTGTTGCCATCTTCTAGGCCCTTCATGCATTCTTAAAAAATACAACATGTTATTTGAGATGAAAGATTTTTCACACCACCATTTTGGACTCACAGTCCATCCATTCTGTGAAGGAGCTACGGACATGTTTCTTCCCCCTTCTGAGGAATGATGACAGAATGTAGCACTGCCGTCAGCGGCTGAATCAATTTCGGTGAAATGCCAAAGATGAGGAAATCACAGCAATCAATCATATCGACTTTAGGGAAAAAATAATGGTATGGTAGGCAATCCCAAATTCATTTTAGATAATGTGTGGGAAGCCAAATTAATTTCTTCTCTAACTCTGTTTACTTTATTTGAGAAGAACATGGTTCCAGTATTTAAAGCAAATGATATTTCTACTCCAGCAAATTGTATCTTGGTGACATGTCACATGACAGCCAAGAAGAGAGAAAATGTGTCCCTGATGTTTCTAACATGGATTGTAGGGGAAATCATGGACTAAAGGGGGAATGTATTTTAAAGATTAATTTCATTTGTCATCCTTTTCACGCCAAGTTATTTATTTGTTTATGTAGACTCAGATGGAACCTTTTTGCAGTTACAGGCTGGAAAGAATAACTGCAAAGGTAAAAATAAAAAGAGAGAGGGAAATTGTGTGTATTCGACAAATGATTCATACCAGAGTTTGGAACTGCTGTTTTGGCGGGCTATAGTTTCCAGATTCCCTCAGTCATAAAGGCAAGTGACCTCAAAAGTAACAAAAAAAGTAACTTTAGGTTATATGAAGTGCTGCTCAACTCAAGCTCACACTACCCACATCCAGCTCTCTCCCGTTTCCCTACACAAAAGGAAGACTGTCTATCTCCCTGCCTGCCTGCCTTCCTGTGTGTGAGAGAGACATTATGTATTTTTGCTTATGCACCCGCTTCTTTGTGTATGTGGGTGTGTTCAGGTGCATGCATATATACTGCATGTGTGATACTGGAATCAAAGCAAAGCAAAGTGTTCTGCTTATATACCACCCCATACCACTTCAAGTAGTCTCTGGGTAGTTTACAGTTTTTTTTAATTACAGTATGCAGGCTACATACTCCCTCCCCTTCCCCCGACCTCAAAAGGATGGAAGGCTGAGTCAACTATGAGCCTGCTACCTGAGACTGAACCCCCAGTTGTGAGCACAGTTTCAGCTGCAGTACAGGCATTTGACCATATGTGTATATCAATACCGTCTGTCATATCTGTTATGACTTGTATCCCTGCATTGAGCATTGAGCAGGGAGTTGGACTCAATGGCCTTGTAGACCCACTCCAACTCTGTAATTCTATTATTCTATGATCCTTTTGCCTCTGTCTCTGACCATCGTTGTTGATGTCTGTTCTGACCACCAACCACAATAAACACTAGTGGCCAGCAGTGATAGATCCAATATGCTATACAATATTTATCTTCCATCAAGGCAAACCTTAAGACTAATCTCAGACCCCACTGATTTCTATGACAGGACCTTTTTTGCCACAACCATGTTGCAATAGAAATTTTACCATATCTTTTCATCAAACCATTTTGCTGGACATTTTATCTCAAAACAGGGGACTTAAGAAAGTTTCCAGAATTACCTTGCCACACTCAGCAAAAGGTTTGTAGAGTTATTTTTAGAAAAGCAACTTGTGCAAACTCAGATCCTACTATGAAGACCCCCATCATCTATTTCCTAAGTGCCTCATGGCATAGGAAAATTACTTGCACCATTTTTCTCATTTAAAGGGGGAATTAAACTAGAACCCCCACTTGACTGGGCATTTTTGTGGCAAATATACAGTATTTTGGTTGATGGAAAGAATGCTATGGCTCCAAGACAAAGCCCATTGTCACCCCAGGTGAACATAAACCATGGCTATTGAGGTACATGGTCCCAGGCTAGATCTGCTCACAGGCAACCCTAGTCCAATGTTCTGTTTCCACAATGGCTAGGCAATTGTCGGCGAGACACCCACAAAAAGGACACACACTCCATAGTATCTTGAGCTTGCTCTCCTCAGCAAGTTGCAATGCGATTGATATTAGTGCAGGGGGGCAATGCATAACCATCACCACCTCCTACTATAGGAATGCTACTCATATCGGAAAATACCTCTAAGATGCATACCTGTCACAGCCTTTAGAAGCTCAAACCAGATTGCTGTTTCAGATTTCTTTTCAAAAATGAGCTGTAACACAGACACACACAGACACACAGAGACACAGACACAGACACAGACACAGACACAGACACACACACACACACACACACACACACACACACACACACACACACACACACACACACACACCACCACCACCACCACCACCACCACCACCCCTTGGTGACCTTTCCAGTTGTATCAATTATGAAAATGAGCAGGAATCAAGAGTCATAATATAGAGGAAGTACACAAGGCCCGAGTTTCCAATAAACTTAAGCTATAAAATAGTTTGCATGGGAATAATGGCATTTCCCTGGAGCAGTAGTTCTCAACCTGTGGGTCCCAAGGTGTTCCTGGACTGCAACTCCCAGAAGCCTCCACCACTTGCTGTGCTTGAAGAGGTTTCTGGGAGTTGCAGTCCAGGAACATTTGGGGACCCACAGGTTGAGAGCCACTGCCCTGGAGTAACTGCTTGGAGAGGTGGTGGCCCATGTTTTTGCTTGCTCAAACCCTATTCTATCCTCATCTGCCGAAACAGCCAACCTGACCTCTTCCTTGATTCTTTTTCTTCTTATTTTTTCTGGAGTGCTGCTACCTCAGAAATGAAGTCTCTGCCAAAGGATTCTATAATCCAAAAGATATAGACAAATGGAAATATTATTAAGGGGGAAGGAAAAATTAATTTGGAGTGAAGGAATTAAATATGTATGAGACAGCTTGACTAAGAAATGACAAATGAAATGGTATAATGTGTTTGAGGACATAAACCCCTGGGAGCAGATAGAATTACTTAAGAGTTGTTCAAAGTATTGAAACTAGATCTGATGGGATGGAATTAAGAAAAGGCAAAGAACTATATATTTCAGGGGTGGAAATGCCAGATGAAAGTTGGTTTTCTATTAGACTGCGCAGTAATCTCCCATAGGAAGTAGAAAATGACCCAATCCTTGAGCATTTACATATTGTCTGGAGCAAGTACCACTAAACGTACAAGAGGGAATAAGACTACGTTGGTGGAAAGAGAGCCTGGCCTAGGATAATTAGCCTCTGCTATTCCTTATTGCTATAACTCTCCTGTAATTTTTACTCTATTTTTAATGAGGATAAACTCAAGGCCTTAACCTTTTCCCCTCTTTTAGAATGTTCAGTCCAACAGCTTATGAAACCTTCCCAAAAGCAAGGTTATCCTCCTAATGCTACTTTAAAGAAGTGAAGAATTTGCACAACACTTTACAGCCAAAATTGTACAGATCCAGGCTGACCTGGATACTCTCGATCCAGAGTCTATAAATAAAACTGTCCCCCTTGCCGGCCCTGTATTAATGGATGAGTTTCAGCCCCTACAACCTGAGGGTGTGGTCAGGACTCTTGGGGAGATGAGGGCCACCACATGTCTGTTGGACCCTTGCCCTTCCTGGCTCATAAAAGGTGCCAGAGAGGGTCTAGCAGACTGGTTACGAAGAGTAGTGAATACCTCCTTGGAACTCCCTGCCACAGGATGTGGTGATGACATCTGGCCTGGATGCCTTCAAAAAGGGACTGGACAGATTCCTGGAGGAAAAGTCCATCACAGGTTACAAACCATGATGGAGATTTGTAATCTCCAGGGTTAAAACTGGGGTACTTCAAGGACCAGATGCAGGGGAGTGGTATCAGGAGACAGATACGAGTATCTAGTCTCATGCGCTCCGAGACTCATTTGGTGGGGCCACTGTGAGATCCAGAAAGCTGAACTAGATGGGCCTTTGGCCTGATCCAGCATGGCTCTTCTTATGTTCTTATGTTTTTTTTTTTAAAAAAAAAACATTTTTATTAAAAAGTTTTGGTATACAGAAGAAAAATAAGTTCAAAACGTTAACAATATTGAATCAATCTATCACTAAGGTTAGGCTTCCCTCTGTTCTTCGCGCGGTTTTAACGTTATTCATCTCCTAGCCTTCCTTACTAATGAACCCCTTTTATATACTCATAAAAGAGAGATTCTAGAAATAAGTAGTAATCCTTCGAGTTCTACCCTAATCCGGTAAGAGTCTTTAATTCCTTACAATAAGTCTCCATATAGTTCTTAAATTTTTGCCAGTCTTTTTGGAACCTCTGGTTGTCTTGATCCCTCAGTCTGCACGTCAGTCTGGCATCTCTGCAAAGAGTTTCGCCCTCCATTCATTCAAAGACGGTATATACGTTGCAGTTCTGCGCTAGGAGCATTCGTGCCACTGCTGTTGCATATAAAAATAGGGTCCTATCTGCTCCTTTAATTTCATTGTCCACCAACCCTAACAGAAAAAGTTCAGGTCGTTTTGGGATGTTCTTCTTATGTTCTTATGTTCTTGTGTTAACATGGCAGGATTCCAGCATGCTTGAAGGAGGCAACAGTAAAACTGCCATTTAAAA
Source organism: Phrynocephalus guinanensis (assembly GCA_037367245.1). Taxonomy (NCBI): domain Eukaryota; kingdom Metazoa; phylum Chordata; class Lepidosauria; order Squamata; family Agamidae; genus Phrynocephalus; species Phrynocephalus guinanensis. The sequence goes on from CM074733.1 coordinate 139,334,568, forward strand.
AGCCCTCTTTAGATTCACCAATACTGAACAATTACCAACCAGTATCTAACATCCCATTTTGGGGGAAAGTACTAGAGTAGGTGGTGGCCTCGCAGCTCCAGAGGTTTCTGGGTGAAATAAACTATCTGGATCCAGCTCAGTCTGGCTTCAGGCCTGGTTATGGGACTGAGATGGCACTGGTTGCCTTGATAGATGACCTATGCAGGGAAATGGATAGGTGCTGTGTCCCTTTTGGTCTTACTGGACCTCTTAGCTGCTTTTGACACTATCGACCACAGCATCCTCCTGACCCGTCTCTCTGAAATGGGACTTTGGGGGCACTGTCCTACAGTGGCTTCATTCCTTCCTGCAGGAGAGAATGCAGAAAGTGGTGTTAGGAGACTCATGTTCAACACTACATCCACTGACCTGTGGGATACCTCAAGGTTTGTTCTGTCTCCTATGTTATTTAACATTTATATGAAACCACTGGGGGAAATTATTCAAAGTTTTGGGATGAAGTGTCACCAGTATGCCGGTGACACTAAACTCTACCTCTCATCACCTCTGGATTCCAAGGAAGCTATTTCAACTTTAGATCAGTGCTTAGCTTCAGTAATGAACTAGATGAGGAAGAACAAACTGAAACCAAACCCAGACAAGACAGAGCTGCTTCTGGTCAGTCAAAAAGGAGATCAAGGGATAGGGATGCAGCCTGTACTGGATGAGATTACCCCCCAATTGAAAAAAGATGTACATAGCTTAGAGGTGCTCCTGGACTCATTCTTGAGCCTAGATGCTCAGGTCACAGCTGTGGCATTTGCAAAATTAAAACTAGTACACCAGTTACGCCTGTTTCTTGAGAAACCTGCTCTGGCCATTGTGACAATGCCTTAGTGGCCTCCCTGCTGGACTACTGTAATGAGCTCTATGTGGGGCTACCAATGGAAAGTCTCAGGAAACTTCAACAAGTCCAGAATGTAGCGGCCAGATTGCTGACTGGGGCGGGTTACAGATATCACATTACTCCCCTACTAAAGCAGCTCCACTGGCTGCCAGTCAGCTATTGGGCACAATTCAAGGTGCTGACCTTAACCTACAAAGCACAAAATGGCCTGGGTCCAAGCTACCTCAAAGATAGAATCTCACAGTATGAGCTGGCTTGGGTGCTAAGGTCACCAGGAGAGGCCTTTCTCTCCATCCTGCATCTCAGAAGAACACATGAAAGGGCCTTCTCTGTTGTTGCTCCCAGGCTTTGGAACTCCCTCCCACTGGAGGCCAGGACTGCCCCATCTCTGCTGTCTTTCTGGAAGCTTTCCCTGAATTAGGGACTACTATGTGACTTTATATGGGTTACCATACATAATTGCATTGACTGATTACATAAGAACACTAGTGTTTTCCATGTTGCTTTTCACGCCTCATAATGGATTTTTCTTTTCTTCTTGCATTCTCATTATAGCTCTAATGTTACCTATCAATGTTCTAAGATGCCTCTTCAAATTCCTTAACTTGAATAGGTCTTAAATGTTCTGGGCTCTATATTGTCCTTCATTATTGTAAGTCACCTTGGGTCCTTTTCCAAGGAGAAATGGGGTAAAAATATTCTAAATAAATAAATAAATAAATAAATAAATAAATAAATAAATAAATAAATAAATAGTGGTTGAGAGACTCTTTTTTCTGTGGCCAATACCCTATTCAATATTTGCACACACACCTTGCACACCCAGAACCCATACCGTGAAAGCTGCCATTGTGGTGCAACAAGATCTCATAACTATGCATGACTAGCACCTCATCAGATTACTGTGGCAACTTCCAGAGTTTGAGCCCCATGTGCATAGATATTGATTAGGGTACTATTTGTCACTTAGGTTCCATCTAACCACCAGCAAAATCTCGTTATCTACCTTGAATGTCATGTAGATGTGGGACTATACAGAACTACTGTGCAAATGTTTGTCCCAATCATAATTAGAGCTGACCCAAAAGTTCTGAAATGGGAACTTCAAATTCAAAAAATTGGGAAGAGATTCAAGTACCATTTGGAAGAAAACTAGAGGCAATAGCAATGGTCTTTAGGAGCTTGGTAGGCAATGAAGGGCCTGTGAATTATTACTGGTATTTCAGTATTAATTTATTGATCTTGACTGCTGTTTCTGCTACTAGAAACACAGATGGTTACCATGTTTTCTAGCATGCCCTGGAATAATGCTATATCCATTTGGAAAGAAATAAAAAAGGAGGAGGATGTTGGAAGGAGCTTTACTGAAATTGCTTCCTCTGCTGGTGTCACTGTAACATGCAGTGGCACTAACATTATGACATGGTTTCATGAAAATTAGCATTTACTCCCCAGACCAGCATGTGTTATGTGTAGAGATGGGCACGAAATGAAAAAAAAATGTTCCGTTATTTGTTATTGGTTTCATTACATAACGAAACAAATAATGAAAATTGTGATGAAATTGGAACGAACAGTACAGAACCACAAAAATTAGGTTCGTTACATTTCGTATTCGTTAATGGCGACACGCAATGAAATGAGCTGTTTTTAAATGTTAAAAAACATCCTGAATACCCATAAAAACCCAGTGATAATTATTTATTCTGCCTGATGATACCTACCGGGGGGGGGGTCCTTAAAATGTGCATTTATGTCTTTTCTCAGATCGCTGTATTTTTTTTTCCTTTAAGGGGAGTTAGGGGACATCGACCCAAAATGGCTCCCAGATGCCTAATATTGATTTCTTGGGTATTAAAATGCCCTGGACATCCGTAAAAATGCAGCCATAATTATTTAAAATTATTACCTAACAGGGGGTTGCGGTCCTTAAAACGTTTGTTTTTGTCTTTCTCCCATTGCGATTTATTTTTTTCTTTTCCCTTTAAGGATGACACAAAATGGATTCCAGCCACAAGATCGATGCAAGCCATGTGATGGGATCATGTAAATTCTTGGACAATTTCAACCAATAGCATGCCCAGGTTGCAGACTGGGTAGGTGTGGCAGCCACAGAGGGCATAAAAAGCTTTGGCAGCCCCGTCCTCCTTGCAGTCTGCAATGGGAGTTAGGGTGGGATTGCTGTCTCTGCGACTCGTTACTTTAGGCCAGCCAGGCAGGTGTGTGTCTCTGTATTCCTGCTAGCTGCAGTCTGGCTCTTAGGGGAGACAAAGAAGAGATTTCTCTTGCAGCCTCCCTGTGTGTGTGCATACCTCTCAGTGAGTACCCTCCCCTGCCCCGCAGTGCAGTCACTCTGCGACTGCCTTATGCCCTGGGCAACGCCTGCCGCTGCCTTTGCAGCCTCCCTGCATACCTAGTCTATACTGTGTCTCTGCCAGCATCATTTTTTTAGTGTTTTCCCTCTGGTCTGGGGTGTAGGGGGACGTCCGCACGCGGAAATGCTTTAAGTGACACGAAAAGTGTGTAAAAACGAAAAATGAAAAATGCAAAAACAAAATGAAATATTTTCAAAAAAATTCACAAAAACCAAAAATGTACCGAAATGGACCCGCAATGAAAAATGAAAAACTGAAATGTAATTTTTTTCGATTCGTGCCCATCTCTAGTTATGTGCCCTCACATCTCATCTAGCCCAAGGTGATACATCTATGGAGTTGCTAAATATCTCACTCACCCTGACACCTTCCTAGTGAGTTTCCATGTCTATACAGGCATTCAAAACTGGGTCGAATCTATCACTCTGTCCACAGTATGTCTTCCCATCACCAGTAGCTAAAAAGGGGCAGCACATCAAGAACAAAGTGGAAATGGCCAATCACTTTTTTTGTGTGTGATCCTAGTCTGGCATGGTTGATATTTAGCAATGGACAAACACATACGAACCTAAATCACTGAGCAGTCCAGCAGTTCTTTAGTTGTACAGCCAAACTGGTATTTCAGAACACTACTGGTCCATACCTTTTTGCTTCTGAGCCTTAGGCTATTGAGAAAAGTATATTTTTCAACCTATGGAATTGTGAACTAGGAACTCTCTCTTTTTAAAGTGAAAACTAGCATTGTGAGGAAAGGAAACACTAGATCAAGTCTTAAATAAAGACCTATAGCTCAGCAGCACAGAGTTGTAATAGAATCTCATGAAATAATATTCCCAAAATGTTGTGCCCTTCTGTGTCAGCTCTTCATTGTACCAGACAGAGCGGGACTAAAAGGACAAGTGATGTAATAAAATAAAACTGTTCAATAGGGACCTATGGACCATATTTCCAATTCTGTACTGCATGCAGACATATACACAACCTATTTGGCTCACAGACAATACTTAAAAGATACTGCCTCAAATGCTCAACTTTTCCTCTAGACTGTTTGTAGAGCATCTTCTCCTTAAGTGAAGGAGAAATGATGTGAAGATGCACTTGCCATATTCCAAGTTCCTATCAATTTCTGTTATTTCAACAGAAGAGACTTCAGTCAGAAATTCCTTGCCTTGAAAGATGCTCCAACTCCAGGGAAGAACAGAGCAGGAAGTGGTCCCTGCTTCAAGATTTCTCCAGTTTGTACAACATGCCTTTCTGGCAGCATGCACAAAACTGGTCTCAGGAAGGGTACTAGAAACAATCAAGAAGCATTTAATATGTATAAAACAATTTAAGGTTTGCAAAGCAGCAGCTGTGTTAGTTAGTCCCAATATTAAAAAGAAGAAGAAAACATTAGTACAGGTGAGGCCTAATCCTGAGTATTTTGTCTGGTTCTGGACACTGAATTTCAAGAAAGATACTGACAAAATGGAACTGGTTCAGTGGAGGGCAACACTGATGATTGGGGGGGAAAGTAAACCATGCCCTATGAAGAAAAAATGAATGACACCACAGCCACTGGACCTCAAACGTGTGAAGAGTCATGTTGTAAATGCCAACCTCTGTGCCTATCTGGCCTTTAAAATGTGACCCTTGGCATACCTATCAGCAAATCTTATATGAAACCCATCCATTTGCCATCAGGAGCAACATCAATCAGGCTTTCCAAGCAAGTGAATACTTAAGGGGTGGTTTTACTGGTTCCATTTTCCCCATGAGTTTCCATGGCCAAGTGGTGATTCAAACTCTGATCTCCAGAGACTTAAGCCGCAGTCTTACCAGAATTTTCTTCATATATAAATTCCCTGCGTATTTTTGGGGGGCGGTCACATGGTTTTTAATGTGCAGTTAGTGTCCTCTCTTCTGCATCGTATTTTCGTGTTCTGGTTCGGTCTCTACCTGTCTACTTCGCATTTTGTCCTTCTTTCCAGCTCTAATTTCCAAGCCTCCATGGTGATAAAGGGGAACAACTGATTTTACTGCATATTTTCAGGGTCCTGTCGTGGTTACAGAAGCAAATAAGCAAGCATTTTCGAGCGAAGTTTCTAAATCCAGCCCCTGGTGGTGGTTTAGGAAACTTAAACTGCTGTTCCAGGGGCATGGTTGGCCGGGACCAGAATTTACTTCTCTTCCCGGTTAGCACACGGTCTTTTACTGCGCAGTTCGCTGCCGGGAAACTACGCAGAAAACGCTGGTAGGACTGTGGCCTTACTCCATCACTCTGCCCCACTACACCGCACTGGGTATACATGTGCATTTTTAAATCCTAGAAAAAGCTAACCCTCAGAGCTATAACTAGCAATTTTGCACCCAGGGTTTTGCTGCAGTGGTTAAGCTTGGTACCTGTGAGATTGGCATAGGTAGGTAAATGGCAGCAGAAGAGGGAGAAACACTTAGGCATAGGTATGCAACTACTACAGTGGACCCTTGTATAACAAACAGCTTGTATAACATAAAATCTGTACAACATAAAAAATTCCGGAAATAGGAAAAATTTGCTTAACATAATCGCCTATGGGGAAAATCCGTACAACATAAAATGGGATTACTCCATTTTCAATACATTCCTATGGGAATTTGTATAAAGGAAAATTTGCTTAACATAATTTCATTTGGAATGAATTAATTCCTTTATACAAGGTACCACTGTATATTGATTTTATATTGAGCCTTCCTGTTTTGCATGTTCTTCTGTGTTTCACTGGGACAGGGAGATTCTCACCTTTTGGGCAGTGAATCTGAGTGCCATTGAAATTCCTGCACCCTGGATTAAAATCTTGGTTAACCAATTCCAGATGTTCCTCTGCTACCCATTTACCGAATGATGGGTTAAAAGGACTAGCCTCAAAATAGAACCTGTCATATATGCAGAATAGATATCAACATGCTAGAGGTAGCATGAGTTCAATTGCTGCATTTTCAAAGCAATCTTCTAATGCTAACATTTTCATACGTGGAAGTGTCTGGATCCAGTGAAGCCCCTTGAATTATTCAATGCCTCTTTATATTAAATTGATTTTCCTTCCCATTGTTGTTCTTTATGCATGAGATCATAGGTCTTAACTAGCATGCAGTAGAAACAGTGATTCGGCTGTGTAATTAATGTTGGGAGGAAAACTTGACTTCTTCACTTGAAGGAGCTCCACCACTTCAATTCTGTGGTTAAATTTCTTCATGTATGGTGGTTCTTGGGTGCAAAGGTACAAAATTATTTGAGCACCTAAATTTTGAAATGTTAGGAGAAAAATGCTTTTTTATCCAGCTCTGGGTCAAAGGGATATTGTTTAATTTTCTTTTGAAATTAAAGAACTGGCAAACTCAATAACACAGGAGTTAATGATGGTCTGAACTGCATGGTAACTCCTCTGAGGGCCATAAAATGTATCAAGACCGAAGTGATTTTGTACAGCAAGTGGTACTTCAGTGCTTAATTCTCCGCAGGGTATAAAATCACTTCGAGGATAATGAAATTAGACAAGAATTTTAGCTTCAGATTAGATTTCCAGCATGACAAACATTAAGGAAAATATGCTTGGAAAATATTATGGGAATGTCTTCTCATCAATGGACAGATGACCGGGACTTGAAAATACTTTGATAAATAAGGTCATGAAAAAATCTGTAAGCCACACAGCTGTTGGCATGATAAAAAATGGAAATAAAAACAAGTACCTTTTTTAATTCTAACAAGAATTGTTAGAATAAAAAAGGCTGGATTCCCTGTAAGGAAATCTTCCATTTTGAGTAAATGAGATCTGTATCAAAAAATACAGAGGGGAAAAAGGGTGAAATCTCTCTTTGGCCATGCCATGTCTGTGCCAATCCAGCTCCCCCCCATATAGCTATCCAATTTTCTAACATTCCTATTAGAGACGGGCACGAATAAAAATGGTGTTTCGTTTGTCATTTGTCATTGAGAGGTCCGTTTTGGTTCGTTTCCGTTTGTCGCAAATTTTTTGGAAAAATTTCATTTTTGTTTTTTGTTTTTTCGTTTGTGGTTTTTACCCGGTTTTTGCGCGATTTTTAAAGCATTTCCGTGCGCGGGCATCCCCCAATGCCCCAGACCAGAGGGAAAACACTAAAAACAATTGATGCTGGCAGAGACACGGTATAGACTAGGTTCGCAGGGAGGCTGCAAAGGCAGCGGCGGGCGTTGCCCAGGGTGCAAGGCAGCCGCAGAGTGATTGCACTGCGGGGCAGGGGAGGGTACTCACCAAGAGGTACACACACACGCACACAGGGAGGCTGCAGGACTGAAGCTAGAGTCACAGAGACAGCAATGCCACCCTAACTCCCACTGGAGACTGCAAGGAGGATGGGGGCTGCCAGAGCTTTTTATGCCCTCAGTGGCTGCCAGACCTGCCCAGTCTGCCACCTGGGCATGCTATTGGTTGAAGTTGTCCAAGAATTTACATGATCCCATCACATGGCTTGCCTCCATGTTGTGGCTGGAGTGGCGACATCCATTTTGTCATCCTTAAAGGGAAAAGAAAAATACATTGCGATGGGAGAAGACAAAAACAAACGTTTTAAGGACCCCTACCCCCTGGTAGGTAATAATTTCAAATACGTAATTATCACATTATCGCTGCATTTTTTTGGATGTCCAGGGCGTTTTAATACCCAAGAAATCAATATTAGGCATCTGGGAGCCATTTTGGGTCGATGTCCCCTAACTCCCCTTAAAGGAAAAAAATACAGCGATCTGAGAAAAGACATAAATGCACGTTTTAAGGACCCCAATCCCCCCGGTAGGTATTATCAGACAGTATAAATAATTATCGCTGCGTTTTTATGGATGTCCAGGGCGTTTTTTAACATTTAAAACAGCTCATTTCATTGCACGCCGCCAGTAACGGAAACGAAACGTAATGAACACAATTTTCGTGGTTCTATTCGTTTCGTTTCATTTTCACCACAATTTTCGTTTGTCGTTTCATTACGTAATGGAACGACAAACGAACAACAGAAACGAAAAATTGTTCGTTTCGTGCCCATCTCTAATTCCTATACATATGCACAGGGAAGTCCCATTCTGCCCAGTGGTGCCCACCTTTTGCTCAGCTGATTTCCATTCAGGAGTCTTGGAGATTTTACCAGCTGCCTATCCTTGAACAAAGTCCAATGCACCTGACAGACACATATTCCTATAGATTGGAATCTATTCCTATATATAGGAATCTAATATATTTCTAGAGATTGGAGCTTCTGCTGCATTTTTTTCCTTTCAAAGGCAGTCCCAGGACACTGTGTTTATTTGAACAGAAATCTCAGCTTATTTGGCTTAATTTAGTTCCAGCCATTACTTGCTCAGCCTAAGCTAGTAAAATTTATGGGCACATTTATCTCCCCCTTTTTTAAAAAAAGGCTTCTTTTGTTTCTGTACAATGAGCACTAAAAAGATGTGATTCCAGAAGCTGGGCAGGCTTCTATCCCTTTGTGCCAAGTTCCACATTATATTTATCTCTCAGCTATCATCCAAACACAGGCCCATTTTGTACAAAAAAACGCAGCCTTTGTGCTGCCAGCAAGGCTTCTTTCTTCAAGAAGCATAAAATAGGCAACGGGCCGGCTTTCCAGTCTTGACGGTTCTCTTCCTTCCTGTCACTTCTTCAACTGGCTGGCAAGTCTTCCCCCTCATCTTCTTTTAATGCTTCCTTTTATGCTCTCACCCACCCACCCACCCAATTCCCATTTAAAATCTCTTCTGTTGCCTAGAGAACAATCTGCAAAGGTGTTGATCATTACCCATATAAGGTCCTTCTCTGAAGGAGAGGAAAGGCAAACCAATTACATGATCTCTTTCTGAGTCAAGCATGAAGCATCTGCATAGGATTCTCCTGTTTCATGCACAAGTTTAGTTACAATCTTATGCTGATACTTCACGTCCATTTCATCGCTGTTCGCGGTCCTGCTGGGGACTGATATGAAGAAATCTAACCGCATGTCCATTGCGGGATGAGGGGAGTTCGTCCCAACCACGCCCCCTGAACTGCGATCTAAACAGAATGAGAGATTCCCCTCCCTGGCCTCGGGAATCTCCTCATCTCGCTTCTCGTTCTGATATGAGTGCCCGTGAGGTAAGGCTCATCACGCAATGTGTCATTCTCCATCTAGTGGCAGGAGTGCGAAGTGCCATTTGCCAGTACATTCCCTATGGAGTCAGCAACTCAGTGCAGAGAGATTAAAAGACTAATGCCTCAAACTTAGCTCCGTAATGCATTGAAGGCAAGGATTTGGAGAATTGAAACATCAAAAAGCAGGTCGGGCCGGAAAAAAAAATGGAGAACAAAGGCATGGAATTTCACATCTCATCACGGAATGAGAACGTGTGGAAACAGTCATGCCGGTATCATCAATCACGCCCATGTGTACACAGGAACAGGGACAGAACTGCAAGAAGACCACATGACCGCGACCGACATCAATACGCAATGAACTTCCTCCCGGGATGAGAGTGGACGTGAAGTAACCGTCTTAGAACTGCAAACCCTATGAATCATCTGAGTCTAGCCCCTGTCAAGCAGGCATAGCGGGGAATTGAACTCCCAACCTGTTACTCTACAGCCAGATATCTAATTCTCTCCCACTTAATCAGACTGGTGGCCCTCCAGACAATCCTTTTCGCTACAACCAGCCTCACCCAGCACGGCCAGTGGCAAGTAGGGTTGACCAGAACATAGGTGTCATCTCTGAGGTCCGGGTTTGAGGATTCTTTCTCCAAGCAGCCATTGGCCATTGCACATCTTTCACAAGCAGGATGCTCTGATGAACAAGAGTTCCACTCCACCAGCGCTGATTAGGATCTCAGCCCAGGTCTTAGGACTGGGCTCTGAAATTTCTGAGACAACAAAACGGCTGACTTGGCAACCCAAGTTTTGGAAGTTTCTTCTCAGGGCTTCAGAGCAGCCATTTAGACATGCTCAAAATTCATTATTGTTCATTATCTTGCATGTTCTAGAGATGATGGTGCTGCAAAATAGAAGTTGATCATCCTTGTCTTGCTGCAAGTGTCCCAGTCTCCAAGACATTGCCCAAATGCACTATTTGTTTATGATGGATGCTGTGAGACAGAGACAGAGGAGCAGCCATTGCTTCTGGAACATGGTTAGAAACAGAGCTTGTGTGTTGCAAATGCATGTCCCTTCCTAACTGCTTCTGGTGAGTTCCATCTTAAGTCTGATCTCAGAGAAATATGTTCCTATTAAATATATATACTTGCCTCCCATTACCTGTTACAACCTTTGGTATGAATATTTTTTTCTAAAAGCCTCTGGATGGAACACATGTAATACTACATGGACCATTAAATTCATCATTGTCATATTCAGGCAGCATTAAACCCAGGAAAGTGGTGAGTGTACAGCCCAGCTCTGTCTGTCACCATGTTCTTCACAGATAGAGCCCCATGTCTGCTGAGGAGAACCATTCTTCTTGCACTGAGGCTAAAAATGCAAATGAAAACCTAAATGTTTTAAGTAGTTTTGCTCTGTGTAGCACTTACACAGAAGCTGGGGGGGGGGGAACCTTCATTCCAATCTAGTGCTATAACTGAGAGGACCATAACTAGAGAAGGGCACAAAATGAAAATGACATGCTGTTTTGTCATTTCATAATGTATTTAAGTGTTTCATTATGAAACAAAATGAAAGAAACCATTTCAGCCTGAACCAAACCAAACCACTTTTCTTCAGTTCAGAAACCAAACAGGGAAGCTGCCGGATCTTGCTTCAGGAAAGGGGCTGCAGTGAGATCTGGACGCTGGAGTAAAGGTTTTGAATTTTCCTGCTCTGCTCTCTGGTTCCTGCCACTGCCATCCAGCTGGTTTTGACAGATTGTGCTGTCAAAACCAGCTTGCTGGTGGCAGCGAGAACCAGAGAGTGGAGCAGGGTTTTGAATTTTGCACCACAGCAGCACCGTCACTGCTATCACGCGAAATTCAAAACCCTGTTCTACTCTCCAGTTCTCATCACCGCCACCCAGCTGGTTTTTTTTTTATACAAGTCGGGCCATGGGAAGGGGGACCCACCAATCTGTCAGGGGGGAAATACAGCAGGGTGCCAGTGGTGAAAATGGGACAATGGAGCAGGTGGTGCCAAATTCAAAACCCTGCTCTGCTCTCCAGTTCTCACACCTGCCACTGCCATCCAGCTGGTACTTTGTGAGAGGTCAGGCTATGGGGAAGGGGACCCTCCGTCCCCTCTCCACAGCCCGACATGTAAAAAAAAACAGCTGGATGCCAGTGGCAACAATGGGAGAGAGGAGCAAGTGGCGCCAAATTCAAACCCCTGCTCCACTCTCGGTTCTCGCCACTGCCACGCATCTGGTTTTGACAGCTCAGGCAGCGGGGAGGGGGGCCACTGCTGCCACAGCCCCCCTCCCCACAGCCCAAGCTATCAAAAAAAAGCTGGGTGATGGCAGATTCTGAATCATTTCATTTTGTTTCGTTTCCTTGTGAACACTGTATTAAAAATCATTAATTACAAAATGAAATAAAATGGAACGAGCTACAAAACAAAACAAAACACTAGTTTTCTGTTTCGTGCCCATCTCTAAACATAACCACAGAGGGGGCAGAGGTAGGCATTCCACTTTAAAAGTCTGTACAGAGCCAGTATGTCTGTGACAGGCAGAAAATTGTTGTTGAAGTCTCCACTCCACTCACCCCCAACATCACACAGGCATGTGTCACACAAGCCCTCAGTTTTTCCCCCTGATGACTCAAGGAATGAAGTGTTGCCAGTCTGGCAATCACAGTGATAACGTTTTTGCCAGAATAACCTATGTGATGTCACTTCATTCAAATCCTTCCTCAGAATTCATTTTTTTTCTTGATATCTTTGGCACTCTCCCTGCTGTACAGCCACTGAGTCCATAAGCTAAGATAGGGCCTTTTTACACGACCCCTAAGATCCGCTGGCCACTTAAATTCGGACCAGAGATCTTAGGGGTTCCTCGCTCTTCCTCTGTCCCCACCCCCCTCGGCACTTCCTGGTTGCTGGCTGCCTGAGGGACGGAGAAAAAAGAAAGAAAAGAATGCCGGTTTACCTCTGTTTTGTTCCCGGCAGCATTCAGATCTCTTAAAGGGGCGGGGCGCAAAAAAAGAACAAACGGAAGCCAGGAGAGCCCCACACTCACTATCCTTACACCGGATCAAATATTTGTCACCTCCAAAAAGCAGGTACAAGAAAACTGCTGTTTGGTCTTGCTAAAGTGGGCGGGGTCGCACTTAATTGTCTGCAAAGTCCGGAGCTGGTGGGTAAACATTTTTAAGGTCCGGACCTTGCAGCCATTTGCGGCGGAGCTTAGGAGTCGTGTATAAACGCCCATAGATGCAAGAGGTAGGATGTGTTGCTTACTTCTCTTCCTCCCCTTCACTGAATTCATGCCTTTTCATTGGATATTACTGGTTGCTGGGGGTAAATCTTTTCCCTCCTGTGCTATTTTTCTTTTAAAATCCATTTGTATTAGAATTGTGACACAGAACCATGCTATTTTTCATTATTAACCACTGGATAAAATACCTGTTTTCAGTACCGGAAAGAAGCCAAATTCTCTATCAGCTTTTTAATACAAAATCTGACTGCTTTTTTTTTTTTTTGCCTAAAGCACAAGTGTGCATTACAAGACAACGACTCCTTTGTTCTATAATTATTACACTGCAGTTTGCCCCACATGCCTCTAAGGCCAGAAATAGAGGCCTTACAGGCTGTCCAAATTTGCTTCCAAGGTTTTAACATATTTAGACCAAAATCTACAATGTTATGTATATTAGCAACAAGGGAGAGTTTCACATTTTGATTCAATTTGAATTTTTACTGATATCTTCCTTGCAACATAACTGTGCCTTAGACACAACAAACATATGCATACTCTCAGTGCAATGGGTCCGTTGTATGCAGAATGACCAAGTTTTGTATTTCATGGGCAGCCATTCTCTATGTAAGCACTCTACATTTGAAATGTCTTTCAGCCAATGACTGGTTTTAAAAACATTAAAATAGGAAAACTGATGTATTGTCACTGCCCATCATACATTAGCCCCCAAACAGGAGAGTGAGGAGCAGGTATACAGATTAGCTGGTCATTGAAAAACAATGAAAATATATAGTAATAGGAGTCCACCTAGTTGTATGGTTGTGTGGTTGTTGATGTTATGATTTTTCTTTTTCTTTTTATTGATTTAGTATGTTTGGGGTTTTTTCTGTTTGGGCAAGTCATTTATTTGCAATTTTTTGTACACCACCCAGAGTTCCCAAGGGAAAGTTGGGTGGTCAACAAGTAAATAAATAAATAAATAAATAAATAAATAAATAAATAAATAAATAATCATTGTGTTTGTATGCAAATTTTCATCCCCTTTCACCATCGCCTATGTGCGTGTTTTGCTATCAATTCAGTTCTGATTTACAGAAATCCTTCCCAGGTTTTCTAGATGCAGAGTACTCAGAAGTGCTGTACTATTCCCCTCTTTGGGAGGTATCCTGGAACTGTGCTGCTTGCAGAAGGCCACATGGATTGGATGCACTCCCAGAAGGCATAGTGGGGAATTGAATTCCCAACTTCTGGCTCTGCAACCAGCTAAGTCACTGAACTATATAGTGTTCTGCTTATATACCATCCCATACCACTTCAAGTAGTCTCTGGGTGGTTTACAGTTTTAATTACAGTATGCAAGCTACACATTGCCCCCCCCCAAGCAAGCTGGGTACTCATTTTACCGACCTCAGACGGATGGAAGGCTGAGTCAACCATGAGCCTGCTACCTGGGATTGAACCCCAGGTCGTGAGCACAGTTTTACCTGCAGTACAGGCATTTAACCACTGTGCCATGTGGCTCCTTAAGATCAGTACTGTATATATCTCCCAATATTTGTTCATAACCAAATATAGATCTCCAATCTTTTTTCCAAACATACTTCCCAGCTTCCTACCTTAGAGGGTTCATCAGCTAAGAATGCCTCTTTGCTTCTATTCTGCACTTCCTGAAACAGAGCAAGCATTATATAGTATTCCTCTGTATTTTTAACATGACCACAGACTAGAAGGATGTCATTACAAGATGCTGCTGAGGCGCCATCTTGATTATCCTGGTTCCCAACACACACACACACACACACACACACACACACACACACACACACACACACACACACACACACACATTCCATATACTCTATCTTTAAAGGATTTGGGGGGAAAGCATTGAAAGAGCCCACTTCTTCACACAAAATATAGGCTTAACTTATGTACCTTACATTACAGGTAGATTTTAGAGTGTGATTGCTCAAGGAAGGAGGAGGAGGAGGAGGAGGGGGGGGAGAAGAATTATCTATCATTTATATAATAAGAGTATTTAGTATATATAATTATTTAGTAATTGGCCATGGCAGTTTTCAATTTATTCAACTTCAACTGAATTCCTTGTTCCATTGCCTTTGTCAAAGGGGTTTTCTTTTTTCTTTCTTTCTTTCTTTCTTTCTTTCTTTCTTTCTTTCTTTCTTTCTTTCTTTCTTTCTTTCTTTCTTTTTTGTTTCTTTTTTTTGTACTTAGAAATATACTTGACAGGGCAAATTCAAATAAGAGAAAAAACAAAATGCAATCCTAGCTACAAACACTTCTCGCTGCTCTATCAGGAGATATTTTTGTTCCAGATTAGGGAAAGGAAGTACAGATTTATGAGGCTTAGTAATTAGAGGAAATGTAATGTATACAAGAAATGGACAATTATGTGTTTGCCTTGCAATCAGAGTGCTTTCACAAAGGCATTGGCCATATGGGTGTATAACAAAAGAATTCCTAAAGTAACCCCCCCTCTCTCACACACACACACATAACAATGATACTGTGAGGCTTCCAAACAATACAACAATTTCAATTCCAAACAATCACAATTTGCCTTTGCCATCTCTAGGTCCCATAGTGTTGCTCTACAATTCCCATTAGCCAGCACCAGCTTAGCCATTTACAAGGGATGGCCAGGGTCCCGCTAGAACAGCATCTAGGGAAGGGTGAACTAGACAAGAGGAATGAAAAAAAATGATTTAAGCCCTATTTGTCAATTTAAATCTCTGATTTAATTTCTCTTATTAATGTCACAGACAACTGAAACACAACTTCAATGAAAATTTAAAATGCTGAGGGCCAACATGTACATGTTTCTTAGGTCATATGTACTGACTCAGTAGACGGATTGACTTTTAAACACCCAATATGTAATCATCGTTACCTTGTAAACTGAACAGACTGCACTGTTTGTAAGAGTTGACTGTCATGTCGGAATTTAATTTGTGCTCAGAATTTATCCACTGGTTCCACATAGTATCCTTGTTGACATGAATTTGTTTCTAATAGCACTGAATTCCAGAAGTAACAAATCCTTCCCCACCGCTCAAAATGTGTTTACACAAAATTGTTCTGAAGTACCATTACTCTTATCTTCCACATCAAGTTAATACAAAGGTCGGCCAAAACAGAACACTGAAAAGATTCCATCCTGTTCCTTGGGAAATGTGTCAGTGTTCAAAATTCAGAACAGAATGGCTATGAAAAAAATATAATTAGTGATCCATGGTGTTTGGCTGATTTGACTTGCATCGCCGAACTGACACACAACATTAACATCTATAATTTTAAACTTCAAGGCAAAAAGGGAAAATTGTCACACAAAAATGATTGGATCAGTCAGAATCTTCAAAATAGAACCACAGCTGTGGAAGATCCACCATACTATCTAACATTTCCTTCTCATTTCCCATCTTCAAAAGAAAGTTAAAGGAGACACAAATGTTGATAATACTTTGCTGAAGAGCTTGACAAGATTGCAAAGAGTTTAAAAGAAGAATTGGGGAAGAGGTACAAACACAGCAAGCCAGCAGTCAATTTTCTGACTAACCCTTTCATCATTGGTGAATAAGCCCGATTACTAATATACACACAGCTGACACAGAATGGAAATCAAAACACTGTAAGCAGATGCGCAATTAAAGCAAGATAATCTAGACCAGGTTTTCAGGCATTCACTGAGCATGGGAATTTCCATATCTGAGTGGAGCTCTGCTTGTGGCACTGAAGACAATGAAGTCCCAATTTCAGCTGCATCTGGACAGATGTGGGCCATATTCCTGTCTGCCTGAATGATGGCAGCGATGCCAGACCACAGATGTTGGCTGAGATTGTACACGGCTAATAAAGAGAGTATATAATTGTGTTTGTTGTATGTTGGGGGGGGCTATTATAGTAACCTTGTAATTATGAAAGTCTTAACTCATGACAATTCATAATGATAGCTGCACTCCTAAAATCACTTACTATGACATAAAAGAGTAAATGCTGCCCAGTAGATAAAGAATGAACCTACATTTTGAAAATACTGTGTCAAATACAAATCCAGACATGGATTCATCAAGAGACTGAGCAAATCACTAGTTCCAGGTTTCAGTTTATTTATTTATTTATTTATTTATTTATTTATTTATTTATTTATTTATTTATTTATTTATGAGTATTTTTACCCCGCCTTTCTCCTTGGAAAAAGACCCAAGACAGCTTACAGTAATGAGGGATAATATACAGTCCAGTACAATTAAGACATGCTCAAGTATTTGAATTAAGACATGTTCAAGTATGTGTTATAGTTGTCTCTTATTATTATCTATCTGTAATTATTATTTATTTATTATATTGTTATATCACATGATCCAGTAGACCTGCCACTCTCTTAGTTGCTCTCTTCTGCACCTTTTCCAGTTCCACTATGTCTTTTTTGAGATGTGGTGACCAGAATTGTACACAATACTCCAGGTGTGGCCTTACTATTGTTTTGTACAATGGCATTATAATGTTGCCTTTTTTTATTTTCAATCCCCTTTTTGATAATCCCTAGCATGGAATTGGCCTTCTTCACCGCTGCCACACATTGGGTAAACACCTTCATGGAGCTGTCCACCAACACACCAAGATCTCTTTCCTGATCAGTCACGGATAGCTCAGAGCCCATGAGTTGATAAATAAAGTTTGGATTTTTTGCCCCCATAGGCATTACTTTACATTTTCCTAAATTGAAATGCAATTCATTTGCCATTTCGCAGCCCATTCCCCCAGTTTGGAGAGATCCTTCTGGAGCTCTTCACAATCTTCTCTGGTGTTTACCACCTGGAAAAGTTTCATGTCATTCACAAACTTGGCCACCTCACTGCTTATCCCTGTCTCCAGGTAATTTATGAACAGATTGAAAAGCCTCAGTCCCAGGACAGATTCCTGGGGCACACTGTTTTTCACCTCTGCATTGTGGAAATTTCCCATTGACACCTAATCTTTGTTTCTGGATTTCAACCAGATCTCAATCCATAAGAGGACCTGCCTCTTATCCCCTGACTGTGCAATTTTCTCAGCAGCCTTTGGTGAGGGACTGTGTCAAAAGCCTTCTGAAAATCAAGATAGACAATATCCACCAGTTCATCCAAATCCACATGCCTGTTGACCTTTTCAAAGAATTCTAAAAGATTTGTCAGACAAGACTTACCCTTGCAGAAGCCATACTGATTTTCTCTCAGCAAGGTTTGTTCTTCTATGTTTTTTAAGATTTCCTTTTGGATAAGTCTTTCCACCATAATCCCTGGGACAGATGTAAGTCTAACCGGCCTGTAGTTTCCCGAGGCTCTCCTCCTTCCTTTTTTAAAAATTGGTGTGACATCCGCTATCCTCCAGTCCTCTGGCACTGTGGCCGTTTTAAGAGACAAGTTGCATGTTACCATTAAGATATCCACAATTTCATTTCTCAGTTCCCTAATAACCCTTGGGTGGATGCCATCTGGGCCTATGACTTGTGGATCTTCAATGTATCAATTAAACCTAAAACATCCTCTCTTTTGAGCTGTATTTGATTTAATTCTTTAGTCAAGACAGGCCGTTCAGGCAGCGGAATCTCCCCAAGGTCTTCTGTTGTGAAGACAGATGCAAAGAACTCATTTAATTTCTCTGCAGTTTTCAAGTCCTCCTTTACCTCCCCTTTTCCTACTTCACCATCCAGAGGGCCAACTAGTTCTCTGGCAGGTTTTCTACTTCTAACATATTTAAAGAAGCTTTTATTATTTGCATTTATATTGCTAGCCATATATTCCTCAAAGTCTTTCTTTGTCTCTCTTATCAACTTCTTACATTTCTTTTGCCAGAGTTTGTGTTCCTTTTTATTTTCCTCATTTGGGGAGGATTTCCATTTATAGAAAGATTTCTCCTTGTGCTTTAGAGCCTCTCTAACTCCACTCATTAACCATGCCGGTGTCCTCTTGGACTTACTGTAATGAGCTCTTCTTTCTTTGTGGTATGCACTTGTGCTGGGCCTCTATTATTGTTGTTTTAAACAGGCTCCATGCACTCTGAAGAGATTGGATTCTTCTAACATTCCCCTTCAGTTTCTCTCTAACTAGTCTCATCATCTGAGGAAAGTCCGCCCTTCAGAAATCAAGGGCTTTTGTGTCTGATTTGTTAGACATTCTTCCCCCAACATGCATGGCAAAGGAGATTGCAGCATGGTCACTGTTCCCCAAAGGCTCAGTGACATTCACATCTATGACTAGGTCCTGAGTATCACACAGTATTAGATCTAGGGTTGCCTGTTCTCAGGTGGGCTCCATGACAGGTTGCTCTAAGGCACAATCATTTGGCAGGTTGAGAAACCCAGTTTCTCTTTCTTGCCCCAGGCTTGCTTTGGCCCAGTCAATGAGGGGATAATTGAAGTCCCCCATGATTACTATCCTATCCTTCTGAGACACCTCCATGATTTGTCTCCTCATTTCAAGGTCCCCCTCAAGTTTTTGATCTGGAAGACGATAGCACACCCCCAATATCACATCACTCCTTGGACCTGGTAGTTTAACCCACAGTGATTCTATGGTGGAGTCAGACCCACCGTCAACCTCCATTCTGCTGGATTTTACCCCTTCTTTGACATAGATGGCCACTCCACCTTAAAACCACCCCTCTCTATCCCTTCTATAGCATTTATATCCTGGGATTGTGGTATCCCACTGGTTCTCCACATTCCACCAGGTTTCTGTTATGGCTATAATTTGGAGACGGAGTTAGGATTTTTGGCTTGAAGGCTTAACTGCAGTATTCTGAGCTACAGCAACAATTTCAGAATCACTTAAAATGGGACTATGACAGTTAAAGTGGTATCAAACTGATATTAGGGTGTAGTGCCCAAACACCATAAGTTCTGGTGAAGGATTCTTCATGACTTTATGAGCATGTAAGAGGTAAAAACAAGAATTAACTCGGAAGGTCCACAGCCTTCAGTGTTTTCCAGGTGTTGAGAGTGAACATCTCCAAAGGGAACATTTTTCTACTAATGTGACAGTGCACTAAGATCTCGATTCCACATTACTATATATCTGGCGACTATCCCTGTGTGTTATGGGCTATTAAAATGCATCCAACTTACAGCAACTATGGTAAGTTTTCAAGATACATGAGATATTTAATTATTGGTTTTGGCATTTTAAAAGAACAGTGTTTAGGCATTAAACAAATTCCAGGTTTCCAGAAGAACAGATTATTTGAGAACTTTTAGCAGAACTGAATTTCAAATTGGTTTTAAAGGAAAAAAAAACTACTTTTGATATTTACATATTTAGGGTACTGTTATTATGAATGACAAATTAAGCAGTGATTGAAATAGGATTTATAGTACTTGTATGTAGGTTTCATCTGAGCTTTTCACAGGCATTTAAAACAGTCCTGACATTAGCAGAAGAGAAACCACAAGAGTTCCAAACCTTAAAAACAAGATGTTATAGAAGAAGGCATAAAGGTTCTCCCCTAAAAGGCAAGAAAGCAACCTTCAAACATTTGAGATAATGTGTACGGGAAGAGTGAATGGATGAGATTGTTTTACATCAAAAGTTTTGTGCAAAATATCATTTAAAACATTCTCAATAAGGCTGTGAAGGGCCGTTGCCATCTTTGTTTAATTAATTTCCTGGCCACCTATGTCACACACCCCAGTGAATTTCTACAGCTAAAGAATTAGAACTCAGGTCTTCTGAGACATAGACCATCACTCTGTCACTACACTAAACTGCCTCCCATTACAAATGAGAGTTTTGACAACTCTGTCTCTCACACACACACACCCATATACATGTCATCAAAACTGTAGGGCAAAGTCGTCGTCATCGTCGTCATCATCATCATCATCATCATCATCATCATCATCATCATCATCATCATCATCATCATCATCTTGTCAAAACTTTGATCAGCTTCTGATGCACATCTTAGTCATACCTGTAAGGCTGCAAAATATAAATCTTTTAACATAACTTCTGGTTCTCATCCAGCATTTTATACACCTTTTTCACAAAGTTAATTACGAAATACTTATGTAGCTGCTTACAAAGTAGCTTAATCATCTTGTTCAGTGCTTCCTGAACACTGACCATCCACCTTGTTTCCTGCAATTATTTCAAAATCAATGTGCTTGAAATCATTTGAATTACCAAGAGATTATATATTCAGAATCAGTGTCATCACCTTTCCTTCATGATTAGACTGTATTGAAGATCCATGAAGCTTTTTAATACACACACACACACACACACACACACACACACACACACACACACACACACACACACACACACACACACACACACACACACAAAACCAAGCTGGATCAATGACACCAGCAGTTCCCACACTGGACTCTGCAAAGTTTCCAGTATGCCAGCTTGCCTCTTGATCAATGGTGCTGAGACTTCTGAAGGTTCCAATGGCTCTTGTAACTAAATAGCTTCCAAATAATAACATTGCCTGTTCTCACATTGTTTTCTGTCCATTATTTTCTTTAGTGGCTTAGAGGAAAAAGCACTGGAAATATTGAAAGATGGTGTAGAGTCCTAGTGGTTAAGAGTGAGAGGCTATACAATTTCACTTTTCTATACTGGAGTTGTCCCAATAACCCGCCATCAAGTTTAAGGAAAGTTATATTTTCTTCCCTCACATTTTCCCCTTGCAAGAACTCTGTACTTGGTGAGCTCTTTATCCCCCAGAAAGCTTGACACAGCCAAATGGAAATTTGAACTAGGATTTCCTTAGTTTGTCACTCAAGCTTCTAAGATGGTTTGTCTCTCAACCCCTGAGAGGCCTAGCCAGCATGGCCTGCAGTCACAAATGCAGAGAATTGTTATCAACATACAGCACTTAGAGGGTTCCGGCTTTAATTACTACTCTACTCTAGCTCAACCTGGTTTTGGCTAAAGCCAATGTAAGTAGATCCACAGAGGTGTTCCACCAGCAATAGAACCTCACATGCCATCCCCACTTCCATCACACATGATCCCAGCACCATCATTAAGGAAACATTGGACACAGCTACTTGGCAACATCATGCCATTTGTTGAACAGGTGAAGAATCATATAATAGTGATGTTGGAGGAGGCCTATAAGGCCATCAAGTCCAAAACCCAGCTTGATGCAGCAATACAGTTGTCCACATATCTCTTGAATGCCTCCAGTGTTGGAGCACCTCACCACCTCTTAAGGTAATTGGCTCCATTGCTATACTGCTCTGATGTTTTCCCCCGATATTCAGCTGAACGCTGGATTCTCATAATTTGAGCCCATTCTTGTGTGGCTTGGAATCAGGGGTGATCCAAACCATATCCTGCCCCTCCTGTTTATGACAGCCATTCAAACATTTTGAAAAGTACTGGCATAGCACCCCTTAGTCCCTTTTTTTTGGTAGATAAAACATGCCAAATTATCCCAGTCTTTCCTTATAGGGCTTGGTTTCAAGCCCCCTAATCATGCTTGCCACTCTCCTGTGAACTTGTTCCACTTTGCCAGCATATTCTTGAACTGTGGTGTCCAGAACTGAACACAATACTCAGGATGAGGCCTAACCAGTGCTGAGTAGAGGTAGGCAAGCCACGCCATTGCTTGTGCCCAGGAAGAGTTTCAGCTCTGGGTTTGCTGGCTTCCTGCTGCACCCATTATCTGTGATTAAAGCTTTAGTTGGTTAATCACACCAATTAACAGATTATAGGTTACAGTTTTAATTATTTCCTGTTGTCTGTACTTCACGCATATCTATTATGAAGAAAGCAGGACAGATACATCCCTTTTTATTTTTCCTTTGAGGTACCTCCCTGCTAATTCTATCTTCTTGGTGTAAAATACTTCCCAGTGGAAAAGTCACCAAAAACAGTGCAAGGAGCAGCTTTTACCAGAGACATATGCTTGCTAAACATAAGGCCAAATAACGCAGCTTCAAAGTGGGACAAAGTCCAAGTAGTTTATGGTGCAATATAGTCACAAATGGTCTCAGTTAAATCTTCGGTGTGCAGAACATATCTTATATATTCTTCAGCTGGTAGCAGTGGTTAAATGCCTGTACTGCAGATAAAACTGTGCTCACGACCTGGGGTTCAATCCCAGGTAGCAGGCTCATGGTTGACTCAACCTTCCATCCTTCCGAGGTCAGTAAACTGAGCTCGCAACTTGCGGGGAGGGGGAGCAATGTGTAGTGTGATACTGTAATTAAACTGTAAACTGCCCAGAGACTACTTGAAGTGGTATGGGGCAGTATAAATTAAAAAAACATGTTCGCTACCCACCACTGCTGCCTCCAAATATTCTGAAATGCAAACACACTGGATCAACTTAGCATATACATTTTTCTCAGTTCTGGGTTGAAAATATTTAATGCCAACCCGATCTCTACTATGTTATCTGGAAGAAACAAAGGTCATGTTTAGACATGGGCACGACTTGGCGAAATTCTCGTTTCCGTTTCCGTTCCTAGTTTCCATTACGCAACGGAAACGGTAATGACAATTACTCCGCCAGAACTCGAACTCGAACAGAAAAAAGAAAAATTGGGTCTGATTTGTCGTTGTCGTTCCTGGCATCGCAGCGATCGCGTGATGCCAAGCGGCACAGAAAAAAAGTTTTAAAAATTAAAAAAAACCGATTCCCGGCCAAAAAAGCAGGCGAAAATATGCCTGCCTGAGTGAGGGCACCTACCAGAGGGGTGGTTTCTGGGGGGGGGGGTCCCCGGCCTCCCCCCCTCTCCTGTCCTGGGCTGCTCTGGTGGGGGGCATCCTCGTCGTCTCGCCAACTCGCCATGCCATGCGGTGCGGGCGGGGGATCCAAAATGGGGCGACCGCAATATTTATTTTGAAACCGTGGTCCAAAAACACACAAAAGCACCACAGAAACATGTGAAAATAGCTATTTTAAAACTGCCTGAATTTTTACAGTAGCAGCAGTGGGTTTTTCTTGCAACAAAACGTCTCCATTGATTTTATTTTTATTTTTTATTTTTTTTTACACCTGCTCAATGATGGGCTGGCCATGGGAGTGGACCATGCAAATTTTTGGAGCCATTCCACCAATTGCATGGCCACTTGGCCAGGTTTTGACCGAGACTTCTGGGATGTGCCAGTCGGGCATAAAAAGCCCACTAACCCTAGCCCAAACCCTAACCCTAACCCTAACCCTAATCCATACGCCAGTACACTGTCCTTCTTAGTGGGTCAGAGAGGCACCCAGAGGTGCACCCCACTAACTCACCCTAACCTTACCTGTAACCCTAACCCTTGCCCTTGCGCTAACCCTAACCCTAAGCCAGATCTGTGTACTCGCATTGCACTACAGCAAGTACACTTCCCTTCTTAGTGAGCCAGAGGGCGCCCATAGGGGTCCTCTCTCACTTTGTTCCTCCCCATCCCCAGCCCAAGTGCACCGTATGCCAGTGAGTCACAGTAGAGGCACCCAAAAGAAAGAGAGGTGCCTCTGCCTGCCACTGCAACTTGGTATGCATATCCAATTGGCTATGCGTACCCTTTTGTAGCGGGCCAGAGGAGGCACCCACCCCAGAGAGGTGCCTCCAGGAGCCCGCTTTCCCTTCATAGCAGGCCAGAGGAGGCATCCACCCCAGAGAGGTGCCTCCAGGAGCCCACTTTCCCTTCATAGCAGGCCAGAGGAGGCACCCACCCCAGAGAGGTGCCTCCAGGAGCCCGCTACCCCCCCAAAACCAGTACTAACGACAGATGAAAAAACAACTAATGACAGATGAAAAAACAACAAACAAAACGACAAATTTTTGAAAAATTTCGCGACAAACGGAAACGAGCCGAAATGGGCCGGCTCCGACACACGACAACTAGAAACGTCATTTTTCCTGGTCGTGCCCATCTCTAGTCATGTTTATTGGTGAGAAATACAATCTTCCACCCTTCTTCTTTAACAATGGGTGCCAATGGGGAGCATGAATTATCCAGCATACTACTAACTTAATCGCTGATGGTTTTCCCCCCCTCTCCTCCTTGTGACTGCTTCCTCCTTCCAGATGTGCCTTTGTCAGCCACCGTTCTTCAGTTTCTTTCACCCCCATTTTCTTCCTGCCAATGAAGGCAGCGGTGTGAAAATGTGGGTCCACATTATAAAAGGGAAAACCAAAAGCATGTACTGCAGGAAGAAGTGTTCTTTCCTTTAAATGAGCTGCATCTAGATTGGTCTTCTCCCCCAACCCCCCCCCGAGCAATGTTGGTGAACCTATGGCAAGGCTGCCAAAGGTGGCACCCGGGGTCCTTTCTGTGGGCACCTGATATCACCCCTTCACAGCTAACTGTATCCAGGATAAACAGCTATATTGGCACTTTGAGGAAAATTAGTGGGTTTTGAATCGCAGTTTGGGCACTCGGTCTCTAAAAAGTTCTCCTTTTAGCACTCGGTATCTAAAAGGTTCTCTCTCCCTGTCCTAGGGAGAGAGGCAAAACTGAGCTGAGTTTCCCATATTTTCCTCTGAACCAGAAAGGGAATAACCAGGTTCCAAATCTCTCCAACAAAATCTATCTCCAGCTATTTCATAGTGCAACAAAACACAGTTCACCATTCAGTTTGAGTTAGCAAATAGAGTTTCTTCTTCTGACACTTGTCAGGGATTATGTTTTATGCCATACTCACTGGAGTCTAAGATGTACAGCCCACGGTATGAGGTAAATGTCCCATTATTATTTTTTTGCTGTAAGTTTTCTCCCTTTCAAGAGCAATCTGTGGCCATGCTGATGCTGATGCTGATGCTGATGCTGGCAAACTGGCCTACAGAACACCATGAGACACTCCGCCCTTGAAGACTGAATGATTATGAAGATAGATGACACAATGCAGCAGTGAAGGCAGCCTTTTTTTTTAAGGCAGAAGCAGCAACAGCCTTTTCTATTCCAATGCAAGATCAGCACAGCTGAAATTCAGTCTCTTTATCCACCATTACTGCAACTGTACCAGAGAGCTACTCTCTTAACTTTTAAAGGATACTGGGGAAAGTTTTCTTAAAACGTCAAGCACTTGCTGAACATTTGAAACTACTTGGATGCAGATGGAACCATCTGCCTCTTCGCCTCAGATGTTGCCCAGTGGAAAGTTTCCTTTCATGTACCATTTCCATTCTTGGGATTTTCTTTTGCCGCCGTAATATGAGTTAAAATGACCAACACATGGAACTGAATAGGATGCCGCTGACTAATGAAAACCTTAAGGCCCTATGAGGACAGATCACTAAGTTACAAAATGAGCTCAAATGTAAGTCAATTCCACAGTAACTGAAAAAATAATAATAATATCTGTCTCATGCTGTCCACTTTTGACCAACCGAGTCTTGATATATTGCTTATTTTAAAGGGCAGTGTGATTCAGTGAAGGAGAATATATCCTTGCTTCCTATCCTGTTCATTGGTTTTACAGCTTAAATCCTATCTCTAGTTCGCAGGGGCAGGCAGGGAGCTCTGTCTGTTCAGCAACTTAAGTTGAATTGCCCAGCTACAGATCACACTGGATGAGAGTTGCCAACTCAGACCTAAGTATTTTGTTTGCCAGCTTTGTTTTGTCCTGCAGTATTCAAACACAAGTGGAGAAACAAGCTGAAGGGGGGTGCCAAATCTGGGGGTTGGTTGGGATGGTTTTTCAAGGTTATATACCAGCCACAGATACAGTACAAAACAGACCTTTGGTTCGGATGTCTTTTTGCTTTCGTTAACATTATGAGTTTGTCAGTTCACAGTTCCCATCAGCCCCAGCCAGCACAGACAACAACCAAAGGTCAGAAAGACCACATTTTCCTCATCCAAGATGTAGACAATAGGGAACAAAATAAACTCAAGGGTTTTAACCAATATAAGGCAGCTCCCTGGATTCTCACATTGATAACGCTAGTCTCAAAAGAGATTGCCCAGGGTTACACAGGCTGGCCCTTCTCCTATGAGTCAAACTGGAAAACAATTCCTGACCCTGGGCTCCATAGCCACATACTCAACTCACTGAATATCCCCTAGACCAGTGATGGCAAACCTTTTAGAGACTGAGTGCCCAAACTGCAATTCAAAACCCACTAATTTTTTTTTTTTTTGCAAAGTGCCAATACAGTAATTTAACCTGTATACAGGTGGCTATGAGGGGACGATGTCAGGTGCCCACAGAAAGGGCTCTGAGTGCCACCTTTGGCACCCGTGCCATAGGTTCACCATCACTGCCCTAGACTCTATATTAATTTGAACAAAAATAATGAAACTACAACTATTCTTTTGACCGGTTAAAGCCAGGATTGCATCCTGGACATTTAAAACATAGCCCCGGCATCGTGGAGAGAAGATATTACTGGAAACAAATGTTGTGGCTAAGAATAATTAACATGAGCTCTAAGACTCCACACTAAAGCTGTTAGTCTGTGGAACTCCCTGCCACAGGATGTGGTGACGCATCTGTCCTGGATGCCTTCAAAATGGGAATGGAGAGATTCCTGGAGGAAAAGTCCATCACAGGTTACAAACCATGATGGAGATGTGTAATCTCCAGGCTTAAAACCAGAGTACTTCATGGGCCAGATTCAAGGCAGTGATATCAGGGGATAGATATCTAGTGTTGTGTGCTCCCGGACACATTTGGTGGGGCCACTGTGAGATACATGAAGCTGGACTAGATGGCCTTTTGGCCTGATCCAGCATGGCTCTTCTTATGTTCTTATGAATAAGCTGATGTTAAGATGAAAGGAGATGAAGTCCAGAGGTGGAGAAAGTGCCCATGCTTGCTGGGATATTGTATGAGCTGTAGCGCAAACAGACCAACTTTTAACATTTATGGAAAGAACATGAATGGATGAATGACAAATAAACAGGCTTGACCCTTCTAGCCATAAGACGGCAAGGGAACATGGCATCACATGGTCTGGGTTCTTATCCATTGGAAAGTAAATTACCCTGAACCAACCATTGTGTCTCGCTATGGAAAAAAAAATTCTGCCTCTTTCACAGATGAGCATCCTTCAGGTTTAATATTGAAACATGTACAAGGGAGGGAGAGAACTCTGGAGCTTATTATTCTTACAATGCTACATTTAAATATCATTCTGAGTAGTTTAAAATTGAACATCAGCCGCATCTGCAGCAAGAGGTACACATGGAATTATTTTCCAGAGGAAAATGCATCTCAAGCCTACACAGTTAGCACTCTGCTCTCAGAAAGCTTCCAGGAACAGTTGAGTTTTGTTTGCTTGAGAATTATTTTGCAGGCAAAATTCTAGATAGAGGAGAGAACATGTGGGCACAGGCAAGAACAAAACAGAAAAGGTCACTCTCTCATCTAGAGAAACAATAAGATTATTCCTTTTATCTGGGAGGGATTGTGACAGAGGCGTAGGGTGAGGGCTGTTTGGCTATCCTGCCAGCTTCTGCAAACACTGTTGTATGACTTTGCCTCTTATCATCAGCAAGCGGGAACTGCTGCTGTTGAAAGAGCATCAGTCACCAGGGCTTTGCCATTCATAGACTTAGCCCTAGAGCTTGGAATGTGGAGAGGACAGCCTTTCATTTGAGCCACAATAGGGAGCCCTGTCGCTGTGAGAAACAGGCTGTCGGAGGAAAGCAAATCGTCATGGATAGTGTAACCAAGAGTTCACTTGTTCTGTCAGACAGATTAAGATAAAGCTGAACGAGGTCAAAGCTATTAACAGTTAGACTACAGGGTCTATATCCAGTTAGCATCTAGTCAGACAGTGGGTTCTTTAATTGGAGAGTAGCTTCCTTGCAATGATATGTAAACACTAATATTAGCTGAAGCCTGGGTGGTCCCGTCATTGCTACCCAGAGGACATATTTCATGCACCCCTAGCTTTCTAATCCAAACCACAGTTGATTTGTAAATGAGCCTTGAGTCCTGTTCCTATACTCTACTAGCAAACATAAAGCTCCCAAGTTCCAGAAACTTTCACTTTACATTTGGTTTCCCCGGAGTCAAATACTTTTTTGCATGATGCATGTGATATTGAACGGTCTGTGCCATCCCTTTCATTGAATGGTGTTGAGAAAGTTAAGAGACTGTTTAGCCCTGGTTATTCATTTCCCTTCATCGAGTTCCAGTCCCGTGGGCAGTAAGATCAGGATCACACCTGCTCGTATAGCCTCTCCCTGCCATTTCATGGCCACCCTCATTCCCCCTCCCAAAATATGCTCAGTGATGGTCAAGGCAGTGGGCCGTTTGCAGAGTTCAGCTTCCCAGTGCAAACTGTCAGCCTTCCAGTATGTGGATAGTAAGAAAAGAGATGCAATGGGAGGTTAGAGCTCGCTAGAATATCCTCACTGTTTCCCACCCACACCTTTTCAAGAACCAAATGTCAAAGTGAGACATTGCCTTCTGCTCAGTAATTAGCTACCTTGAGGCGGTGATATAGATTTCACTCAATTCATGCTATGGGTAGACGTGGGGCATGGAGGTGCATCAGCCTGCACTTCATTTGTCTATTCAGAACCTACACATTTGGGTGCAATGTGAATTATCTATATGCATCAAGGACACAGTTTGCCGTTTCTCACCATCTTTAACAAAGAAAATAGAAAAAGAGCAAGGGAATTTCAGAAACATAAAATGCAAAAAATGTAAGGGCTTACAATTCAAAATATAAATTCAAATGATCTTTTTCTGTCTCTGATCAAGTGAGTTTCCATCCCAATCATGAATATAATAAGGACTGCATTTAACCAAAATAAGTTTGTACACAATGAATTAAGCTGCAAGGTAAAGCACATAAGATCCAGTTTTAAGGTCCTATGCAGTAGTTTTCAAAGAGCATGAACAATTAACCTGGCTCATGTGGAGAGAGTCCATCAATCAGAGCAGAAAATATTCTTCTCTCCAAATGCACCATTCAAATATGATATTTGTGGAAATGAAATAGGTCTCTCTGTGTTTAAGCAACTTGTTCATACTTACTTCACACAACTTTTAGGATGACCTCCTTGGGCCATTTCCATGCCTTTAGCAAGTCAGTTATGTTCAGCTGCAGTTGTCATTGCACATTTCAGCTTCTTGTTCACCATGTCACTATCTACCATATTTCTGTCTATAAGATGATGCCATATATTAGATGCCCCCCACTTTTAATACTAAAAATTAATAAAATTAATAAATCCTCCTTGAGTTCTCCTCCACCCACCTCACCCCACTGTTTTGTTTCCTTTCTGTGTTCTGAAGACTCCTCTCTGCTTTGTCCTTGCGGGAATGGACCCTTTGTTTCAGCTGGGAAAGGCTTAGGGCTGGAGCAGCCTATTAAGAAGTGCCTTTGCACACTGAAAAGAAGGATCCATTCCTGCAAGAACAAAGCAGAGAGGAGGACAATCAAGTGCTCCCAAAAAGAAAAGAAGACAGCAGGGAGTGGGGTGGAGGAGAATCCAAACTGACCTTGCTGTTTCACTTACGATCCAGGAATGCTTGATTGCCCTCTTCTCCTACTGGCTCCAAAATGATCTGCGAAAGCCCAGGAAGTGTCCGGAAGCCTCCGACACACAAGCAGCCAATCACTTACCTTGTTCTGTGCCTGCACAGAGCTGAGCTCCAACAAGGAAGCAGGCTCCGATGTCATCTTTGCTCCTCTGTGGTGTTGGCCAATCAGGAGCTGTGCAGAGACAGGCATAATCCTGTCTCCATCTCTTATTGGCCAGCACCACGGAAAAGCAAAGATGACATCGGAGCCTGCTTCCTTGTTGGAGATCAGCTCCATGTGGGCGCAGAGCAAGGTAAGTGATTGGCTGCTTGTGTGTCGGAGGCTTCCAAACACCACCTGGGTTCATGTGGGTTGTTTTGGAACTGGTAGGTTCCAAAATGAATTGCTCATCCCTAATGACCAGCTCTATAGCAACTTTAGGATTTAACGGGGAAGCAGGGATCAGGGATACATTAAAAGAAAGCAAGTGCCTATTTCTGAGAATCAGGATGAGAACCACAATGGCATCTCTTATGGAAAACGTGTGCCAGATCAAAACAACTTCTTTCAGCTATAGTAGATATTTGTCCCTTGGAAGGTACTATTTTCACCAAACAAGTATAAAAAGTTGTATCAAACACGAAGTTCCATTTCACAATTTTGTTTCATACCCTTTTCTTCAGTTACTGTGTTTGTCTATCAAAACCAACACAGAGTTGCTCAGGTTATTTCTCTTCCAATCCTTATCTTCACATCCTAGAAATGTTCCCTCTAGGATATCAACATTGACATCATCAAGGGACTGCAGCAGGCAGAGTGCATTGATTTATTCATATGGCGAAGGCTCTGGATACAGAGGTGGCACAAAATGGAGAAACCTTTTTTCTATGAAGGCCACACATGGCAGAAGGCAGCAGGTTGGGACCACATACCAACCATGGAAGAACAGTGGGTCCCCTTTTTCATTCTCTTTGACACACAAGCAAACACATAAGCAAATAGTGCATATGGACTACTAAACAGAGAGGCAAACAAATTCAGTCCCCGTCTACCAGTTTTAGTATTTATGGGTGGAAATGTTTTAAACTACCTTTTCTGGAGTGTTTAGAACCCACTCAGTGCCTCTGTTCTTCCATTTGCCTAGTTGATGAGCACTGGGAACCTCTGAGAAGCAAGTCAAATCTGTGCAGTCCTCAGCTGGTATACAGATTTCCAGATTATAATTAGCACTACCATCCTATGCTGAAAGCTACTAGTCAACCTTTAGAGACTTCATTCTTCCCAACCCTTCATAGAAGCCTGCTAGGAAATCAGATGGGGCCACGTTAGGACTTTTTTTATTATTATTGGAATTAGAGTGAATACAATAGCAAGTAATGCAATAATGGCAAGTAAACTCATGAACAAAATCAAAGTCTTTAAAAAGTGTCTTCTCCCATCCTGTAGGCATCATGTCATACTGCAAAGCTATCTATCTATCTATCTATCTATCTATCTATCTATCTATCTATCTATCTATCTATCTATCTCTATCTATCTATCTATCTATCTATCTAATCTTCCAGCTTTCTCCCCAAAAGAATCCAACAGCAATTCACCATTCCAACTCTTGTCCTCTCGTGGCCGTCCACTGCTCATCTGAGATGCCCCCCAGTTCAGCAATCAATGCTCAGTCCATCATATAATGTACAAAATAATAAACCAGTGCTACTGCTCTGGAAATCCCTTTTCTGGGGCAGAATGAAGGCAGATGCTTTCTCTG
The DNA here is from genome assembly GCA_037367245.1 of Phrynocephalus guinanensis. Taxonomy (NCBI): domain Eukaryota; kingdom Metazoa; phylum Chordata; class Lepidosauria; order Squamata; family Agamidae; genus Phrynocephalus; species Phrynocephalus guinanensis. The sequence continues at coordinate 139,366,385 of CM074733.1, forward strand.
CATTAACAGCTAAAAACATTTTCAAGTTGCTCTTTGGAAAGACAAGTGTTTTGCTCCTTCTATTGAAGTGAAGGCAAGCAGCTCTTGAAGACATCCTAAAGATCCCCATCTTCTCACATTTTAAAGATGAAAATGTGAAGCAGCTCCAGGTATTTTCAGACATGTTTAAAAACAACTACTAACAGCTGGGCTTCCCTTAGTCCTACCCCACCGTCTTTACATCACAATTTTCTAAGTGGAGCATTCTACATAAACACATGTATATACTTTAATTCTTCTAACAAGCACACATACATCCAAGTGCTTTCTTTGTAACATTGGTTGCATCTGCAATAATATCCTCTCTTAAGTTGCTAATGAACTTGGGAAAATATGTTGCATCCAACCTTTGTTTTTAAAAAATGGCCCTTCAGGCTCAAGCATCTTCTTTCTATTGAAAGGCTGAACAATTCCTTCCTATTGTCCTTGTAATGTTCAAAGGAGACATCTTTCAAAGGGATTCAAGCATCTCTTTTGTCTGAAATGCTGCATTTTAACAAAATAGTTTCATCATGTTTTGAACCTTCAAAAAGACAGACAAGAATCAACCCAGATTTGATTTCCGGAAGAACGACGCAACTGTTCAAATTATTTCTTCATTTCTTAGGCAAGAGTAATGTCTGCCTCTGTATTACTGTTAGCAGAAATTTGGGCCAAAATAGAAATATTTAATCTAGATCTATCAAATCCAACAAAAAGAAAATACATTCACACACAAACAAATGAAAAAGATTATATTATTATGTCTTAGTTCAAACTGTCAAAGCCTACTCTTGCAAATGACACTTTTTATAGGTGAGTTGTTTGAAATAAACCAATTTGTTAATAACGGAATTATGTGCATTTGAAGTAGGGATTTCAGCAACAATATTTTTCCCTATAAATGAAAAGAACCATAAGATGAGTGTTACAAGTTACTGCAACTTAATGATTCATCCAAGCTGTTGTTACAGCTCCATTTTGCGTCTTTACAGGCCCTTCTGTGGTCGTAAAAAAGAAACAGCAAAATAGTTGAACAGTGCCGTGGCCCTGTTACTGTCAAAACTTCGTTTTGCGATAATACTCAGCCACAAAGAAGTCAGTGCATTCTAGTGACAGAAAACAGAGTCTTGTGTATATTTACACAAAAGCAAGTCTCTTTGTATTCAATGGGCCTTCCTCATATGAAAAAAATGCATACAATGCTAGTCTAAGGAACTCAGCTGTGAAGTGGGACCTCGTACAATCTCTTCATGCATAGAATGAGTAAGAGTCATTCTAATTGTGCTGTTTTAAATCAGGAACATGAGCCGAAATCCTGTTGTGCAGCTACATGCAGCATAACATTTGGAAGTAAATTGTCATTAAGTTAAGAATCTCCATATACAATAGATGTTACATACTGAGACACTTGACTTGGCTTGGAACAGATATGATCTACCAAGATTTCTTAATTCATGGTAATCTGACTGTTACTCTGTTTGTGTAAGTGTCTAGTAGAGATGGGCACGACTTGAAAAAAATTTTTTCCGAGTTGTCGTTAGTCGGGCCGGTTCCGTTTCGGGTTGTTTCCGTTTTTTGCAAAAATTCGCAAAAATTAGTCAGTTCATTTTTTTCGTTTTTTCGTTTTCGTTAGTACTGGTTTTGGGGGGGTAGCGGGCTCTTGGAGGCACCTCTCTGGGGTGGGTGCCTCCTCTGGCCCGCTATAAAGGGAAAGCGGGCTCCTGGAGGCACCCGTGGGTGCCTCCTATCCTCACCCACTAGGAAAGGGAAGCAGGCTCCAAGAGACCCCTCAACATGGGGGTCTCCCCTCCTCACCTGCTGCTGCTGCAAAATGCTATGCAATAGCCATATGGATATGTATACCAGTTGCAGACAGTGAGACTAGTGATGGCAGTGAACCCAGAGCCATAGGTGATGCCTAACTAAGGCTCTCGCACCACCATGTCTCACACAGAAGGGAATTGTACTTGCGTGTAGTGCAATGCAAGTAGTTCTGGCTTAGGGTTAAGGTGGGTTAGTGCAAGGGCTAGGGTTAGGCTAGTGACGGGTAAGGTTACGGTGGGCTAGTGGGTTGCACCTCTGGGTGCCTCTCTGACCCACTAAGAAGACAGTCTGTGACATATGGGTACGGAGTCAAGGGTTAGGGTTAGGGTTAGGGGGGCTAGGGCAGGTTTTAGGGTGCTTTTTGGCACATCCCAGAAGTCTCCATGGCCAAGTGGCCATGCAATTGGTGGGATGGCTCCAAAAATTTGCATGGTCGTCCACTCCCACATGGCTGGCCACTCGGCCAGCCCATCCAATGCGCAGGTGTAAAAAAAATAAAAAAAAATAAATGGAGGACAGAGGAGGAGAGGAGAGACATTTTGTTGCAAGAAAAAACCCACTGCTACTGTGAAAAATCTGGCAGTTTATAAATTTTCGCGTGTTTCTGTTGTGCTTGTGTGTTTTTGGACCATGATTTCAAAAACAATATTGCATTCGCCGCCCCATTTTGGATCCCCCGCCCGCACCGCATGGCATGGCGAGTCCGGCTGCCCAGGACGGGGGGGGGGAGGCGGGACCCCCCCCTCCAGAAACCACCCCTCCGGTAGGTGCCCTGCGCCCTTAGTCAAGCAGGCATTTTTCCGCCTGCTTTTTTGGCCCGGGAATGGGTGGGGGGAGAGTTTAAAAGTTTTTTCCTGTGCCGTCCGTGCCGCTTGCTTGCGCTTTAATTGCGGCGGCCGGCGAGACTGGGCTTTTTGCTGGCTGCGAGCCTGCGGCGAGTCCCACCAGAGCAGCCCAGGACGGGGGATGGGGGGGGAGGCCGGGGACCTCCAGAAACAACCCCTCTGGTAGGTGCCCTGAGGCACGGCAGGCATTTTTCCGCCTGCTTTTTGGCCGGGAACCGGGTTTTTTTAACTTTTAAAAACTTTTTTTCTGTGCCGCATGGCATCGCGCGATCGCGCGATGCAAGGAACGAGCACGACAAATCAGACCAAAATTGTTCGTTCGTCGGTTCGAGCTCGAAGTCTGGCAGAGTAATTCCTGTTACCGTTTCCGTAGAGTAACAGAACCGAGTAACGGAAACGGAAACAGGAATACCGCTAAGTCGTGCCCATCTCTAGTGTCTAGCAGATTTCGGCCATTTTGATGTTACTTAGTTTAGTTAGTTATATTTATTTATGGTCAAAGACCAATCTAAAATAAATATAAGTAGCAAAATGTACATAACGATTAAATATGCACTACATAATAATGTTTAAATTAATCCATAAAACTGATAGATCAAAGGTACAGATTACAATTAGATCTGGTTCACAGTAGAGCAGTCATCAGCTACATGGCTACTATGCTACTTGACCTCCATTTATGATCTGTTTTTGAACCCTTATTGCTACTGAACAAAATTTGGTAAAATTTGTCAGAGAGGAGCAGATGCAAATAAAAGTCTATTGACCCCCCAGGGATTTTGCCTATGATTGGGGAGATGTGTTCTCTATGTAAGTCTTGATAATAAGTACAGAATAAGAGGACATGTTCTACAGTATCCAGTTAGTACTGTCCATTAGTACATGGACAGTTATGATCTAATAGTGGTAAACCTTCATACCGTCCCTCCAAAAGCTTACTTACTTTCAGGCAATTGCCACCCTCGTATCAATGCAGACAGTGACCAACAACTATTGTTAAAAACCATAAAAATGAGGTGTTTGTCTTACAAAACATGCTGGGAAAATCTGGAGAATCACATCTCTTCCACTTCATCCTATGGATGTCCAAGGGGGGCATCCTGGAATTCAGAGTAAGATTTAACTGTCCTTTCATTGACCATCTCTCAATATCTTACTGTAGCCTAAAGAAATAAAGATTCACCACTTCCGGTCTCATCACCCACATTTCTTTCTAATTTTCAAGCTGTTGACATCCATTTCTTGAGGGTGCCCTCCACTGGTTATGTGCTCAGGCCTTGAAACATGGTCTTCTATCTAGCTAGGATAAGTGTTTCTATCGAGGTGGTGTGGTGGTTAAATAGGGCAAACTGGTGGGCAACATGCAAAGATGTGTGGTTTGGTTACTTCCCAAGGAGCTTGCCCATCCATAGGAGGTGCTAGCCAATCCAGCATCCTGGCACCATGGACCCTGAGATTCTGGTGCCAGGATGGGGTGGGTGGGTGCAGGGCCTACCTCAGGCTGCAGGTCACCTAAGAGTGCAAGGCTTCGGAGGCCCATGGCCTGGGGCATTGAGTTACAGGAGGATCTGTCCTGGAGTGTCAACACAAGGGGGCTTGCAAAGAAGGCTCAGCAGAGACTATTTTTCTTGAGAACCTTAAGGAAAAACCATCTTCCACAAAAGCTGCTGCTGGCCTTCTATCATTGTGCAATTGAGAGTGTGCTTACTTACGGGTTATGTGTGTGGTATGGAAGTTGTACCCACCGGGATAAGACAGTGTTGCACAGAATTATAAGAATTGCAGAGAATATTGTGGGCTGTTCACTCCCCACCCTAGAACAAATGTATACTACCAGGTGCCACTGTAAAGCATTAGATATATTAAGAGATCCATCACATCCTGGTCATCACCTCTTCGAGTTGCTGCCATCGGGACGGAGATATAGAGTACTTAGGGCAAAAACAAACCGTCTCAAAAATAGCTTCTTTTTTAGAGCAATATTGGCCTTAAACGGAAATCCTGGACTTTGAAGTCAGCTTATTTTATATGTCATATTTTAGTCATTTTATATGTCATATTATGTGTTGTACCTGTTTTTAAGTCTATGTGAAATGTTTTAAATGAGTTTTATATAGCAGCCACAAAATTTTGTTGTTCCTGAAAGGGGGCAATGACAATAAAGATTCCTATTCACACATTATGGCACAGCTTTAGGGCTTGGGAATGACATATGCAAGATTGGAAACAGCAGCCAGTTGGTACCACTGGCTCTCAACCTAGGTGTTGTAATACACTACCCCCAATGGGAAGTGGGAGGTTAGTAATAAGGTTGTGGCTTTAGTTCAAATCCATCACCTATCTTGCCCCTTTATTTCAGATGGAGGTTGACAATAAGGTCGGTTTAAATGGCCACAGGGAACATCATTGCTATTTTTCTCTGCTAATAAAGACTTCCTAGTAGACCACTCTCAATCGAATTCAGCAACCTGAATCAAAATTTACAATAATATAAGGATGCCAGCACCACCGTGGGCTGCGCCAGGACTGGATATGCTCAGAAACATGCAAAAAAGTAAAACAACAACAAAAAAACCCCTCCAGATTTGAAAACCAAAATTCAGGTTCACACTTGATCTTAGCCATTAGAACTGTAGAACATGTGCTTTTATTCTGCATCTATTATCAAGATCTACACAAGGAACTCCTCTCCCCAGTTATAGGCAAATTTTCTGGGAGGTCCATGTGCATTTGCTCCTTTCTGATAACACTTACCAGATAACTAGGCAAGTTGCCAGATTCTGTACTGCAGCAATAAAGGTTCGTAAACAAATTTTAAACAGAGATAAGGAAACAGTATTTTATTGCGGCTGATGACTGCTTTTATCGTAGCTGATGACTGCTTTTATTTTGGACCAGAGTTAATTTTAATTTGTATTTATGATATATCAGTGTAATAAGGCTTGATTCATGTGTTGTCTATTGAGATGCATATTTGATTATTCTTATTTTACCATTTTATTTTTTGGGGTTTTGGTCTTTGATTGTAAATATTTAATAAATAAAAACACTTCCAGTTCTTATATGGTGCATTTTAGTGGGTGTGATCAGTGGGCATTAGAGGGACTCTATCCTGTTATACCCAAAACTGCCACTTTGTGTGGAACAAATTAGCCCAATATCAGCAAATCTTAGCTTGCATTTCATGATCTGAGCCATAATTCATCAAGGTATGCGTACAGTAAGTATCTGTATTTTAACTACCAAAGTGGTATAAAAAAGTGGTATAAAAATAAAATAGTTTAAACAAGAATGCAAAATAAGATTGATTGGAGTGGATCCCCAAATCATTCTGTGGCAGGTCCCATTATTTCTTATAAGAATTCCTCACCCCTGCCAGACCTCAGATATTCACCAGACACCATTACTAATTGCCAGTGTACTCCTGTTTCTGTAGAACCTCTCAAAATAATTGCTAAATGAGCAGAGCACCTCATAAATGTGCGAGTGCCAAAGGTTTGTAGAGTACTTGAGTTTCAAGAAGGAACTTTTGACTACAGTTCTCATAATGCTATCGGCTATGGTAGCTGATGCATTCTGGACATTCTATTCCAAAAGAAGTAATTTTGACAAACTCGGGCAGTCAAAAGGCAAAATCGGACATTGTTAACTTCCCAATAAATGAATTAATCTCCTTCTTCAGACTGACAAGGAGTCATGTAGTATTCCATAAGCATTCACTTTAAAAAAATAAAAGAACCATTAGGCACTAAAGAAAGGAAATATTAAGTAGATACTCCAAAGCACTGTAAATCTTAGAACAAAAGAGTCATTTTGAAGTTTCCTATCCAGTCTTCCTTCTAGAGGTGACTCTTTAAAAGTATCACTGATAAGAGTTTACTAGAACTAAGATATTTAACTTTATGAAGGTTTGTTATACATTTCCTTTATGTGCTGCACATTATGAGAAGAAATTTCCACACACGAAGGCACTGAAATCCACCACTGGAGAGCTCAGTGCATTAATTCACTTGATCTGTAAAACACAATTCATCCACACAGAGCAAATTAAAAGCATATCAAAGGACAGTGGGGAAAATGGTAGGTTAGATAGTCCAGAACAATAACCATCAGGATGGAACTCTATCTTATGAACTTTCTACCCTAAGTAACTGACATTTTCTAGTGAATCTGTTCCTCTGCTGGGAGGGAAACAATACTCTCAGTTGGATATAAGATGGGGGGATTCTCATTTATTGCAAGTAGTTATAGGTAATAAAGCAAAAAAGAAAAAGAAAAGTCTTCTGCTTATACACTACCTCATAGTGCTTAAAACCCTCTCTCGGCAGTTTACAATTTAATTATGCCGGCTACACATTTTAGAACACAAGCCTGTCATCATGAGTGGGGCCTTGTGAAACCACATTGGCTGACTCTTGTGTAATCATAGAAAAATAACGTTAGGAGTGCAGAGGTCAAAGGGCAGAACCTCAGTCAAGAGTCGGCTCATGATGACTTCAATCCTGATGGGCTCACATAGCCAGCTCAAGGTTGATAAGTCACTCTTCCATCCTTCCAAGTTTAGTAAATTGAGCACACTGATTTTGTGGGGGGGGGGCAATGTGTAGCCTAGAGTATTAATGCTTTCAGCGGTGTGGGACAGTATATAAGCAGCACACATCACTCCTTTTTGTCTCTACCAGTGAGAAAATGACACAAATAATGTGTCACTTCTGAGACAACTATTTGATGTGCCATACACATAAAATGCCTTTACATTAATTATTTTATTTTATTATTTATTTATTCAATTTATATACTGCCCATCTTACCAAAGGCCACTCTGGGCGGTTCACAACAGAGAGCAAACTGTTACAGTATAAAATAATGCAAGAAGATGATACAAAACTAAAAGTAATGCGAATAAAACATAATTAAGTCAACACTAGGGATGGGCACCATACAAAAACTGGCACACTGTTTTGTCATTTTGTAAGGTTTTGAAACGTTTAGGGGGGGAAAAACAGCAGACTGCATGTCGTCAAGAACTGAAACAAAATGACACTTTCAGTTCAGAGGAACCGAACCAGGGAGCCACTGCCAGATCTTGCTTCAGGCAAGGGGCTGCAGCAAGATCCGGTGGCTATTTCCCTGCTCAGTTCTCCCCACTGCCACCCAGTTGGTTTTGACAGCTCAAGCTGTCAAAGCCAGCTGGGTGGCGGTGGGGAGAACTGGAGAGTGGAGGAGGGAGGCATTTGAATTTCCCACCCCAAAACCCTGCAGTTCCAGCAGGTCTAAGAGTGTGAGTGGTTTTGGGTTTTGTTTGTTTGTTTGTTTTTGTGTCTTGACAGGTCAGGATGTGGAGAAGGGGGCGCCTGTCCAAAAGCCCCACCTGGGAGGCAGGGTCACAAGGGAGAACAGAGCAAGCGGCAGAAAATTCAAAAGGAGCGCTGCTTGATCCATTCTGACGCCACCCGCCTCCCAGGTGGTTTTGTTTTTACACAGGCTGTCCCCCACCTGTCAAAAAACAACAACAACTGGGTGGTGGCAGCTTCCAAATAATTTCATTACTCATTTTTTTATGTTACAAAACTTCTATCAACAAGTCTTTTAGAAGCAAAATGAAATGGAACACAATGAGTAACAAAAGAAAACACTAATTTTTTGTTTCGTGCCCATCTCTAGTTAACACCATTCATAAAGTCAAAAGTGAATAAGATGGGCTAAGGGCAGATGAAATCAGTAGAACAGTGAAACAGTAACTGGGGAAAGCAGATTTAAACAGCCATGTCTTCAAATATTTTTTGAAGTTCAGCAACATGGGGGCATGGCAGATCTCTGAGGGACGTTTGTCTTGCAAGCTTCTCTTGGTGTTGGCGCCCTAAGATGACCTGCCAGTGATGAACCAGTGACATGGGATGAACTTTGGGGTATGAGCCATTCTGACAGGTAGAAAGGTCCTAAACCATGGAAGCTATTGATCCCTCATGTCACTTTCAAAACTCAGCAAATGCAGCTATGCCCTTGAGTTCAAAAAAATCTGAGCAGTGCTGATGTTGATAGAACAATGGATGTCATATGCTGGAAATGACAGGATAGCACATACCAACAACAGCTTTATCAAAGACCTGACACTATTGGAGAAACGGACTGATAGTGTGAATCAGAACAGAAATGTTGGTGTTTCCATATGGTTTGGCCATGAGAATGGCATGTTCAGTGCTTTGACTCCATTAGACCACTGTATGTGTTATAGGCAAGTTAGGCATCCCCATGGCAAAACACTTATAAGGTTAACTAAAGTACTCAGCATCATCCCATGCAACCTGTTACACAGATCAAGACTGAATGGAAGAAATGAAATGCCAGAATTTGATTAAATGGCAGGCCACCCCATCACCATGCAGCATAGTGCCTGCAGTCCACTGCAAGACAAGTCCACGTGCTTCAGCTCCACTTGGCCCCTCACAGGCCTGTTCCGATAATACGACAGAAGCACCCTTGTTTGCACTGTACTTTCACCTTTAAATTCAACAGAAACGAGTCAGCGACAGTGTATTGACACATGTATACAACAGTTAAGATGGGTCAGTGTATAAGTCCCCAGTACCGAGTGCTTTTGTCCAGTAAGTAGGAATTTGTGGCATATACTGCCAGCAACCATTTTTTTCAATTACTTTCTAAGACTCTGTTGTAGATGTGTGCCAAGGAAGCATGATTAACTATCTTATGAGAAGCACCAAAATATCTCTTCGGAGAAACCTGGAGGATTACTTTTCTACTAATAAACTTTTTTTTCTCCTCCGAAGGATATATTCTGAACACAGCACAGCCGTAAGCTGACTAAAGCTGGGTCATGCCTTCACTCATTAAGTGACTTTCTGTTTGGAGGACTTATTGGATTGCTTCTGTTATTGGTCAGAATATCTCCGTCTTTATTTCCTGCAAGCCTTGCCTTGCCTTAATGGAAATGTTAGCCTTTCATGTATATTTCCTGGAGAGCTAAAGAATGTTAATAATGAGGAAGCCTGTGCCACTCATTGGCGGGGCTTCCAAAAGCAGTTCAGGAATAGGGGGCTGGCACTGGAAGGATACACAAAGGCTAATCAAACCTCCATCTGCACAGGAGGCTGCTTACAGAAACAGACAATTAATTGCCAGACTATTAATTTATAAAGCCCCATGCTATGTATGCTTCAGGAATGAGGAACATATGGAGAAAACTGAATTCCCTAGGCCCATAAAATGTTTGTTGGCTCTCCCAAGGATGGTAAGCATTCGGTACATATGAAACAGGAATAGACTTGCTTGTGGAACCAGGTTGTCACCTCACAAACAAACAAACAAACAACTCCTTCCATTGTTTCACTCTTAAGTATAGTTATGATTACTCTGCAATGATTATTGTTGATCTTCTCCAACTGACCTGGCTGGAAAATAGTACCTGTGAAAGGGATCTGGGAGTCTTGGTGGACCACAAATTGAACATGAGTCAGCAGTGTGATGCCATGGCCAGGAAAGCCAATGCGATTCTTGGTTGCATCAACAGAACCATAGTGTCTAGATCAGGGGTCCTCAACCTAAGGCCCTGGGGCCAGATGCGGCCCCCCAAGGTCCTGAATCCGGCCCCTGGGACCAATTGCAACCCCCCTACCTACTCCCTGTTTTGTGAGCAAGCCGGCCTCCGCAGCTGCTTTTGGACTGTGATCCGGCCCCCAGTGGTGTCTGGGTGGTGGTGGACTGGCCCACTGTTTGAAAACTTTGAGGACCCCTGGTCTAGATCAAGGGAAGTGATAGTACCACTCTATTCTGCTCTGGTCAGACCCCACCTGGAGTACTGTGTCCAGTTCTGTGCACCTCAGTTTAAAAAGGATGTTGACACCCTTGAGCGGATACAGAGGAGGGGGACCAGGATGGTTGAATGTCTGGAAGAAATGTATTATGAGGAACAGTTTAGGGAACTGGGAATGTTTAGCCTTTCAGAGACTAGGACTCATGGCAATGGTTTCAAACTACGGGAAAAGAGATTCCATTTGAACATTAGGAAGAACTTCGTGACAGAGCTGTTCAGCAATGGAATATGCTGCCACAGAGGGCGGTGGAGTCTCCTTCTTTGGAGGTTTTTTAGTAGAGGCTGGATGGCCATCTGTTGGAAATATTGTGTTGGGGTTCCTGCATGGCAGGGGGTTGGACTGGATGGTCCTTGAGGTCTCTTCCAACTCTATGATTCTATGGTTCTATGACCTTCCTGTGGCCTCAATGATAATATGACTACTACTAATATAACATGCTGACAAATCAGTTCTGGCTTATGATAACCCTTTCTGAGGTTTTCTAGGCAGAGTCCTCAGAAGTGGTTTACGTTTCCCTTTTTCTGGAGTCATGCTAGGACTGTGACGCTTTCCCAAGCCCACGTAGTCTGGACCTACTGGAATGCACAGTCTAGAACTGCACACCCAACCTGTGGTTCTGCAGCCAGATATCTAACTCGCTGAGCTACCCAGTCAGATTGCCCTCAGTGGCAGTCCAGTCAAATTATTTTTTGAACTAGAATGGATTTTTGTTGTTGTTGTTGGGTGGGCAACCATAAAGCCACAAAAATCTTTTAGTGAGTGGCAGCTCTGGTTAGTCAACACTAAATATATCTCACAATTCTTATTGTTGTGGTACAGTTCATTGAAATTAGTAGAGTTTAAAAGGACTACTGGGCAGATAAATGTAAGCAGAAATCTGACTCACAGATTACATAAAAGCAATGTGTCTTCTTAGTCCAAGACTTGGACTTGGACTAAGTCTTGGACTAATTCATCTGCAGTGCAGATGAATTACCCAAGGTCTACCAACTTATTTTGAAAGACAAAGTGTTGCAATTAATGCTGAGCTTGGGAAACCTTTTGGGTGGCAAAACTGGGCAGAACTCCTTGCTATTCTGCACAAAATGCTGCTCCACTGAAGGAGAAGGGGTGTGATAGTATGTCAGTTAATGTTAAGCAACAAGGTGTCAGAAATCCTGGTCCGTTTATTGCAACTCACCCAGAGAACTACCAGCAGATGCAGACTTACTGTCTGCACACACCTGTTTACATCTCCTCTTGCTGTTTAATTCTCTTGTAGCTTCAAGTGATTCCCTTATCGTGGAGCATGGTGCACAATACAAACCATTTGTGGAGATGGGCTGAGTCATTATTTATGGCATGTGGTGAAGACGCTGTCCTTCAAGACTTGCTGTGCAAACTTGACAAGATCTAAACAGCCCTCTCTTTCACAAACCCCACATTTTCAAATCAGCAATGGTACTAACTTTTTGTTAGCTGTACCTTAGGAGAGGTTAATATTTTATTTATTTATTTTATTTTACAGAATTTTTTACCCGCCCCACTACCAAGTGGTCTTTGGGCATCAAGTAGAAAGTAGATGAAGTCTCTGTTTGGTAGAAATGGAATGTTAATGCTAAGACAACCCATTAGGATGGCCAATTCAGTTTTAATATGCAGTATATACTCATGATAATTGAGGATGAGTCCAGACAGTCACTCAGTTGTGGAGCACATGTTTTGCACACAGAATGACCCAGGTATAGTCCCTGTCAAATACTACTACTACTACTGCTACTACTGCTACTACTGCTACTACTGCTACTGCTACTACTACTACTACTACTACTACTACTACTACTACTACTACTAGTAGTAGTAGTAGTAGTAGTAGTAGTAGTAGTAGTAGTAGTAGTAGTAGTAGTAGTAGTAGTGTGGCCCCCAGGGCTAGATATGCAGCATCTGAATTAAGCAAACAAACAACAATTAGATAAGGCAGCAAGTAAGGGACTTTAGTCAGGACCTTGGAGAGCTCCTTCTTGTCAGGGTTGCCCAAGTTGTCTGGGCACACTGTCTGTAAATTGGCTTTTCATGTTGGATTTTAAGATGCCACCTTAAAAGTATTGTTGCTGTGATCTAGATTTGTGATCCAAATCTAGCTACTCTGATTCAGTTTTTCCAGAACACCAACATTTATTGCTGAAAGTTTACATCTCTTATTTACTCTTTAAATATTTTATTAGAACAGGAAGCAATGACATGTATGACTTGCCTGCATGTAACGCTATTGGGAAAATGTTAGGAGGATTATGTTCAGTCCACCTGATCTCTCTCAGTAGCTTTTGGCATCGTCAATTGTTATACTCTCATGGAACAACTCCATGGCTGAACTTCATAACCTGAGTAGTCCCATTGGATCGGTGAGGATTTGATTAGTCAAATCCTGCATGAATTACATTGATTTACTCAGTCTACTCTAGTTTTGACTTACTACTGGATGTTAGCCAGTTTATTGAAGGTTGAGGGGCCATGGTACTCCCATGTTCCTTGGTCCAAAATGTAGCATCAGGGGATTCAGTGCTCCTCCATGGCATTCATGCTTTTGGGTCTCATATGTTTCCATTCCATTTGGTATGTTTTTAAAAATCCATACAAAGCTGTGGGAAGCTATTATTAGTGATAGATGTTATCAATATGTGAATGAGACCAAACTTTATTTTTTGTTTATTACCGTTTGGATCATATGAAATTGGATGGCTGATGGATCAAATAATGGATTGAATAAGGCCAGTATGAAAACTGTCAATACTGCATGAGATACTGACGACAGACAATCCCTGGGTCCACTAGATAAGTTTGGTGCTCATTCTAGGCAGAATTGGCCCCTTCTGGAAGAAATGGATATGTAACTTCCATGTTCTCTTGGATTCCATTATTTCAGAAAAACGTCAGGTGGTCACAGTGGCCACAAGTCTCGTTTTTCCAACTCCAGCTAGTTTTCCAGCAATGACTATTCCTGGAGCTATGATCAGACTTGTTAATCATCATTCTCCATGGTTTGGGACCTGTCTATTTGGCGGAGCGGATCTCCCAGAGATCAACCTCATCCCGAACAACCAGAGCTTCGTCCTCTCTTTCCCTCCGAGTGGCTACATCGAGAGGAGCCCGTAGGGCTTCAAGCCGGAATCAGGCCTTTTCAGTGGTGGGTCCGGCCCTTTGGAACAAACTGCCTTCGGAAATTAGGCAGGCAGATTCGCTGACGGCTTTCAGAAGGGCCTTAAAGACCTGGCTCTTCAGGCAATGCTTTGGGGACTGCTGAGCACATTGTGATTGTGATTGTGATTTGTCTGTTATTGTGAGGGTTTTTTTAACGGCTGGCACTAGTCTCTCTTGCCGGAGCTGACCTTTTTATATTGTATGTTTATATTGTATTATAATTTTATATTGTATTTGCACATTGATTTGCACTTTATGTTCTCTTTTTATTTTATTTTTGGATTTGGGTATGTACTGGGGTTGTAGTTGGGCAGTTGCTGTTTGGTGACGTGTTGTACACCGCCCAGAGTTCCCTATGGGAAAATCAGGAGGTCAATAAGTACAATAAATAAATAAATAAATAAATAGTAAATAATTCTGTTTTCAGGCTGACACAAAGCCTTAAAATACCTTGATACCTAAGGGAATACCTTTAAGCTCAGCTGAAGAAGTCTTTTGGTTGTGGAATCTTTCCCCTCTGATCTTTGGTGTGATGCTGTGTTCTACAGCAATAGGTGCCAAGTAGACATGAGCACGACCAGAAAAAATGATGTTTCGAGTTTTCGTTTGTCGGAATGGGTCCATTTTGGGTCGTTTCCGTTTGTTGTGAAATTTTTCAAAAATTTGTCGTTTCCGTTTGTCGTTTGTCGTTTGTCGTTTCCACCGCAATTTCGTGCCAGCGCTAGGTGTTTTTGCACCCTAGGCGGCGGGCGGGGCAGGGGGCAGGCGAGCAGGCAGGCCGCAGGCGGGTGGCGGCGCGGGCGGGCGGGCGAGTGGGCAGTTAGGATATCACTTAGGATAGAGGTTCTGTTCTTGGCTAGCACCCCAAATGTGTGTGCGTGCAAGCAAATTGAAGTTGGGAAAATAGAAAATAAATGGTAGTATATAATATATTTTTTAAATAAATCCACACCTCCCACTCCCAGTTGAACCTCCCCCTTTATCCAATATCAGAAAAAATCCTCACAAACTGCCAGAGAAGAAATAAAGAATAAACTGCTATTCCCTTCAGCAGACAAAGCTGCAGGGAATCAAAGAAATTATTTTCTAAATTCAATTCCCTCCCTGCCTGCCTAGCTTAAATCCTAAAGCCTCCAGCCTCCCTCCTCAATCTCGATCGGATCACACCAGCACCAGCAGCCAGCCCTCCTCCCTCAACCACATCCATACACCCGACTGCGATTTCTGGAAGGTGCCTCGGCTTTTTATGCCCTCCGAGACATCCAGAAGTGTCAGTCAAAAACCTGGTGATGCCATTGGTGGAATGGTTCAAATAATTTGCATGGTCCCATCCCATGCCCAGCCCAAATGGGCAGGTCTAAAAAAATAAAAAATAAAATAAAATAAAATAAAATCAGTACAACGTTTTATTGCTATAAAAAAAACCCACTGCTGCTACTATTAAAATTCAGGCATTTAAAATAAATAAATTTCACGTTTCTGTGGTGATTTGGTGTGTTTTTTGACCATGATTTCAAAAGAAAAATTGCGGTCGCCATTTTGGATCCCCCCCACCGCATAGCATGGCGAGACAACGAGGATGACCCCCCCCCCAGCCTGGTGCAAGCAGCCCAGGATAGGAGAAGAGGGGGGGAAAGGCTGGGGACCCCCCAGAAACCACCCCTCTGGTAGGTGGCAAAGCCTCAGGCAGGCATATTTTCTTCTACTGTTTTGGCCGGGAGTCAGTTTTTTAAAAAAAAAACTTTTAAAAACTTTTTCTGTGCTTCGCATTGCGCGATCGCCGCGATTCCACAAACAGAAACGGAAAACCCGACCAAATTTTTCTTTTTTCGGTTCGAGTTCAAGTTCTGACGGCTTAATTATCGTTACTGTTTCTGTTACATAACAGAAACGATAACCGAAAACGGAAACGACAATTTCGCCGAGTCGTGCCCATGTCTAGTGCCAAGTGAGGATATGCCTTTTTCTCTTTTGATGTTTCCACTTCTAAATTGCATCTGTTTTCATTTATTCACTGTGATACTCCTCTGGATCATTAGCAATGAGGAACAGCCTGTGTATTGTATAAGTAAAGTCAACCCAGGATAGTTTGCAGGATAGTCTTCTAAAATTTGGAAAATTTAGGAAGCATCTCTCAGCCAAATTCCACACTCGTTCTGAGAGGGAATTGTATGCTAAGCCAATACGTTGGTAAGGCATTCAACGTGTGAACGAATAAGGTTCTCATGTATATGTATGCCATGTATAGAGTCATTTTCACTAATTACATTAGCTGTATAACACAATAGTCCATTAAATCCTTCCAAGAACTGAATTAGGGTTCTATGGCAATAAGAAACAACAATTTAAAATGGTGTTGTTTTAATAGAGTTACTGAGATTTTGAGGAAAATATTAAAAACCAAAAAGGCATCAGTTGCATTGTGGAAATTCTCTTCAGGTACAACAAACTCCAGGGTGAATAAACAATAGTTATAAGTTCACTTATTCATTTTACTATTTAATTGAAAGGGGACATCAAATCTAGGCAAATATCTATGTAGCTTATGTTCAGTGTTGGAATGCTTGCTTCCCCAGCAGGCTACAATCAAATCTACTGTCTCTAAATCTCTTATTGAGGAGATACTTGAATGCTTCCCATTAGAACATGATTGCAATCATTTGTAGTTAAACATAATTAAAATAATGGTACTCATGTTACTCTGCGTGCGTTATTCTCACTTACACACTGTCCTATGGAATTAAAAGAAATGGCATGTTTGGCACTTGAAGCAATGCAGCAGAAAAGAAATCAGCATATTATTTAGTTCTCACAATCCCACAAACACACATTTCTATTGTTTCATAAAGAGAACCAAGACACATTTCCATATCCGGCCGTAGAGACTGCCTTCATGGTAGATGTTTCCCCTTCAGAAGTCTGATCTTTGAGATTGCTTCTACTTAGGTCCAGACCAGTGAACCATGTCCTCTCCCCATGTGCAATGGCATCTATCCTCCCTGGCAATGACCCCATTTCCAGAAGGGGAAGATTGTTCCTTTAGAAACACTTGGTGTCTACTTTAACAGCCAGGGAAGAGATAAACAAAGAGGCTAGTCAGTGCCCCTTGAACCACCTAGACAGCCTTTGCAGCCGAGTAAATCAGAATGAGAAGCACTGATGCAAAGTCCCTCCCTACATCAAAACCAAAATGCAATAGATTGTTCCCCAACAGTTCCCTTTGAGAGCTCTTGGGGCTTTGTTCTCTGGCAATAAAGATTTTCTGTAACTCCTAGCTGCTCCCTCCTTTTCATCTTGTATGTAGGCTTGCAAAGCAGCAGCTAGAGATGGCCAGACCTCCCCCTTCTGTTTGTATAGGCTTCTGTCTTGTTCTACCTGTATCCGTTCCACGCCACTTCCATGTGTATTTCTGCACATATTTTTCAAATGGATGCTTTATGGGACGCATGGTGTGTTGATTAAACAAAGTCTATTTGGGTGCCTCTTACTTACCGTATTTTTCCGTCTATAAGATGTCCCCATGAATAAAATGACCCCCACTTTTCCAACCCAAAATTACAGTTTTGCAATTGCATAGTTATCTCCTCGGCTTACTTCCGTGTATAAGACGACCCTTAATTTTCAGTCTAACAATTTTAGACAAAAATATAGTCTTATACACAGAAACAATGTATTATGTGTATCTATCCCATCCATGCATGTTATCAAGTGCACTTATTTATTTATTTATTTATTAGTCTTATACCCCGCCCATCTTCCCAATGGGAACTCTGGGCGGCTTACAATAAAATGGTAATACAAAAAACAACAACCAGGTAACAAGCAAAACAAAACACAAGGGGAAAGGAGCAAGATGGCGGGCCATTAAAAAAAAACCTAACTAGAAAGGGCACCAAACACCTCCCTGAAGAGGTGAGTCTTCAGGGCTTTTTTTAAAGGTGGGTAGGGACTCTGCAAGGCGCAGCTCACTGGGGAGATGATTCCACAGCATGGGGCCCACCACAGAGAAGGCGCGGTCACGCGTACACGATTTCCGTGCCTCTCTGGGTGTGGCCACCCTTAGTGAGCGCGCCTGCACCAATCTCATGGGTCTGGTCCCAGTTGACCTTTGAGAGATACGCTCCACCAGATACTCTGGTCCCAAGCTGTTGAGGGCTTTGAAAGTCAAAACCAGGACCTTGAACATAATCTGGAGGACAACAGGGAGACAGTGCAAGCGAGCCAGAACTGGGGTGATGTGCTCGAATCTCCGAGCACCCACCACCAGCCTGGCCGCTGCATTCTGCACCCGCTGTAACCTCCGGACCAGGGTCAAGGGCAACCTCACATAGAGGGCATTGCAGTAGTCGATCCTCGAGATCACCAGAGCCTGCACTACTGTCCTCAGGGAGGACTCATCGAGGTACTGGCAGATCTGGGCGATCCTACGGAGATGGGTAAAAGCGGCCCTGGAAGCAGCCATCACCTGGGCTTCCAGGGAGAGGACTGAGTCCAGGACCACGCCCAGATTCCTGGCCCTGTCCGTAGGCTGGAGGGAAACAACCCCCAGTTTAGGGAGGGGACCATTGTACCCAGACGAGGGCGCCCCGAAGGACAGAACCTCCGTCTTCTCCGGATTCAGCTTGAGCTGGTTATCTCTGGTCCATTCCAGAACTGCCTTCAGGCACAGATCAAGGGAGCGAACTTCCTCCACTGCAGACGACGAAAAGGAGAGATAGAGCTGCGTGTCATCAGCATACTGATGACAGCAAACTCCAAATCTCCTGATGACCTCCGCCAGCGGCCTCATGTAAACATTGAACAGCATGGGTGAGATTGCCGACACCTGGGGCACCCCACAAGGGAGAGTCCAAGGAGACAAGTCATCACCCAGCTGAACCCGCTGAGTCTGGCCGCTGAGGAAGGAACGGAGCCAGGCCAAGGCCTGACCCCCAATTCCCGCCTCTGCAAGCCGGACCAGCAGGTTACCATGGTCGACGGTATCAAAGGCAGCTGACAGATCAAGGAGAACCAACAGGGAGGAACACCCCCTGTCAGCCTCCCTGAGGAGGTCTTCCTGCAGAGCGACCAGGGCAGTCTCGGTCCCGCGAAGAGGTCTGAAACCAAACTGGAATGGATCCAGGATACGATTTACCTCCAGATATGACTGAAGCCTGACAGCAGCCACCCTCTCGACAACCTTGCCCAGGAAGGGAACAATGGCAATCGGACGATAGCTGGATAGATCGTCCGACGCCATGCCAGGTTTTTCAGAGTGGGTTTCACCACGGTCTCCTTTAAACGGGCAGGGAAGCATCCCTCCCCGAAAGAGGCCGTGGCAATAGCAGAAACCCACTCGGGCATGTTCCCTTCGGCAGATTTAATAAGCCAGGCCGGGCAAGGGTCAAAGGGAGTGACTGCCGGCCGGCAACAAGCCATAGCTCTGGAGGCCTCCGCCGGAGAAACTGGCCCAAACCCATCCAGGAGGGAGGGACAGAGGGGTGAGGCCCCAGGGATCTCAGAGGGTGGACTAGGGCAACTGGGGGGGGGGGCAAGTCAGAGTGGATGGCCTCTATTCTGGATCTAAAATGGGCTGCAAATTGCTCGCTAGTGAAATCACTAGGAGGAGGCCTCAGCTGACTGGGATTGGAGAGGTCTCGAACCACCCGGAACAACTCTGCTTGGCGGTTCAAGGCCTCGCCAATTCTCAGGGAGACATAAGATGTTCTAGCGTCCCTGATTGTGTGAAGATAACGGCCAATCAGCTGCTTAAGGGCATCCCTATTCTCTTCCATCCGGTTTGCCCTTCAAATGACCTCTAGTCTCCTGCGTTCTTGTTTCATCGACCGCAGCTCAGCCGTATACCACGGAGAGGAGCAGTCTCCACAGTGCAGGAGGCGCTTGGGGGCGATCCGGTCCACAGCCCTGGTGGTCCCCTCATACCACCTATCCACCAGGGCATCGACCGGATCGTCTGCCAGGCCGCCAGAGAGCTCCCCGAAGGCTTCCATGAACCTGGCAGGGTCCAGAAGCCTACAGGGGTGGGCCCAAATATAGGGCCGACGCTCCCCGTGGGGCGGGGGGGTGATCGACAGGGAAATTTTTAGCAGGTGATGGTCCGACCATGACACAGGCAGGGGCAAAATACCCCCGACCCTCAGACAAGAATCTGATGACATGGAGGAAAGCATCAGGTCTAGCGTATGGCCAGCTCTATGAGTGGGACACACAACATGCTGAGATATATTCATGGAAGTCATGGATTCCATGAATTCCAGAGCTGCACCAGAGAGATCCTCCTCGGCATGCAAGTTGAAGTCCCAAACCACCAAAAGGTGGGGGGACCTCAGCAAAGCAGCTGAGACGAACTCCGCGATCTCTGGAAGGGATTGTGCTGGGTTGTGGGGAGCACGGTACACCAGCACAATGCCAAACTTATCTCGCTGACCCACTGATACATGGAGGCATTCTACCCCAGGACACACCATTGCCGCAGAACTGCTAACATGAAGGGATTCCCTGGAAACGATGGCCACCCCGCCACCCCTACCCTCCGACCTGCCCGCCCACTGGACCTGAAACCCAGGGGGGCACAAAAGAGCGAGAGAAGCCCCACCCTCAGCGCCCACCCAGGTCTCGGTGATACATGCCAGGTCGGCTCGCTCATCCATGATCGCATCATGGATGAGAGGTGTTTTATTATGAACCGACCTGGCATTTCCCCTTTCATGTAGCTCCTTTTGTGCTTTGAAATGCTGCAAATCGCATCAGGTTCAGTGTTCAGTGCAGTAACTACCAAACTGAGTAAAACTAGGGTTTTTTTTACAAAAAATCGAGTGGGGAAAACTTCCCACCCATCTCTCATTGCAGCCAGATGACCGACTCTCACATCCTCTGACTCACAGGTGGTTTCAGTGGCTGCTGCTTACCTGGGTCATTTAAGCATCTCATCCCTTCCCCTTTCTCAAGAAGCACTTTGATGTCTTTTTCATA
Organism: Phrynocephalus guinanensis; assembly: GCA_037367245.1. Lineage (NCBI taxonomy): Eukaryota > Metazoa > Chordata > Lepidosauria > Squamata > Agamidae > Phrynocephalus > Phrynocephalus guinanensis. Next base: position 139,387,056 of record CM074733.1, read on the forward strand.
TTACAAGTTGAAGAGATGATGTACAGAAGGGCAAAAGTTCAACCCAGGTGGGGAAAACTACAGTCTCTGAGCCTCTCCTTTCACAAGGGAATATAAAGAAATCTCTGGATTACAATCCCGCACCATTAAATCAAATTCAACACAACAAAGGCAAACAAAGAAGAGTTATTCCAATAACAGTTGGAAGAAAGATGCTGAAGTTTCAGGAAATGTGTCCATTTTGTATATCTGATCCTTACTCCTTCCTATTGGAGGAACTGTTGTTACTAATGAGCTGAGAAAGCTGGAAATGGAGCCTAATGAAAGATATGTATTTTCCCCGCTTTCGATTCCAATGAGATGCATTCTCATTATTGCTGCGAGTGGCCACAGCGGTTTCAGCACTGTTTATGGCTGAGTGGTAATTCCTTCAGGAAAGCACTGAAAGCCTTACACAAAGCAACAGTCACATCAGTTCTGACTCACTGACAGTGACTTTCTGTGTCTTAATGTGCAAGCCAAGATGCCTCTTCTGTGGAACAGTCTAGATAATGAGACCCAGAAGAAAGAGAAACCGAACCGAGCTGCAAGTGCTTTCACACCACGGGTTGGTGCTATGCCAATGGCCTTGTTAGGTCAGAATCTAAATAAAATTGTATATGCTGCATTCATGAAAATGGACTCAGAGCCATGCCATTTGACCAGCTTGCATGCTGGTCAAATAAGCTGATAGCACTGGATATTTTCTTTATATGAAATACTTCAAGAATTCTCCATTGATCCCTATGGGATTAAGTTCCATTTAACCTGTATTCAGATCATGGTTGTGAGCAGTGGGCTGAAGGTTTTGGCCTTGCCATTAGCTAAAGGGACTGCCAAACTGTAGGCTGCAGAGCCAACCTTTCTACCTCAAATCTCCTAATACTGTGACAGAAAGTGCCTCCTGTTTATTCTCAGAATCCAATATAATTCCTGCAGTTGATTTAATATTGGATTAGTGAAGGTGATTTCCCCCAAGCAGACCCTCAACTGCTCACTATGGAATCACTCAAAGTGCATGCAATAAAAGCAGCCATCGTTGTTCATTATTCTGCACAATGGTTCTTACTTTGCATAAAAGATCATCCTCTTCTCTTGTTGAGGTTGCCACAAAATACCTTGGATTGTTACAGGGCAAGAATAATAATTTTGCATTTTAGTGTTCTCATCTGCGAGGATAAGAGGAGTGAAAATCTTCTCTCTCTCTCTCTCTCTCTCTCTCTCTCTCTCTCTCTCTCTCTCACTCACTCACTCACTCACTCACTCACTCTCCCTCTCTCTCTCACTCACTCACTCACTCACTCTCTCTCTCTCTCTCTCTCTCTCACACACACACACACACATACACATATCAATAACTGTTTTTAAACATCCATTTTACTATAATAAGGGGGGTGTGGTGGCTCAGTGGACTAAGGCTCCCGAAAACTGTAGGCTGCAAAATCAGTAGCTCGGCTGTTCGAACCCCGGGTACCACGCAGCCGAGCAAGCTACTGCTGATAACCCCAGCTCCTGCCAACCTAGCAGTTCGAAAGCATGTAAATGCAAGTAGATAAATAGGTACCACCGCAAAAAGTGGGATGGTAAAACAGTGTTTCCTTGCAGCCATGCCGGCCGCGTGGCCAGGGACTTGCACAACACTGGATCTTTGGCTTGAATATGGAGATGATCACCACCCCCTATAGTCAGACATGACTAGCACGCATGTGCAGGGGGATTCTTTACCTTTTTTTACTATAACAACATGCACAACAGCAATTCTGTTTATTGTGCATGCAAATCTAGCTTTTCTCTCTCCTTTGTTAGGAATTTCATTGCAGTAAGGGGCATGTCTTTCTTCACAACTTGAAAGTAATGATGCTTTAGCAACTGCAAAGGGTTCTTAAGATTCACTTTAGAATTAAATAAAGAGTGAAAATTTTAAATCAATTTTTTTGCATGGCTGGAGTTTATAGATGACACTTCTGGCTTATTATAGTATATATTATTTACTCTTTCCCCCCCCCCCGTGTGTTAATGTGAATATCAGTTGTCATAGCTGGTTCTTTAAAATTATTGTTTGCTTAGAGGTTGTGCCAGCACCATCTCTGCACACCACCAGAACAATAGTACTGTAATTATTCTTGCACTCACTTTTTTAGTAGGCAGTTTTTCTGCAAGAACTACTGGGGCTTTGATGCACTTGATTCCACACTGGTTGGCAGCCTTAATGACACTGAAGCCATGTGGTGGATGCACTCCATGGCCACCCAGCTGTATGAAAGTTCTGCTTGCTAAGAGGTTTATTTTCCCCCTAATTCATTATTTACTAATAACAGCTGACTATCACTTAGCAGCCCATGAGGGCCACCAAAGCAAGTATCACCTGTTGGAATGAACCTTCTCCTATGAAATAGATATATTTATGTGAGGTGATTCTTCTTTCACCCCATATTCAAGGACAGTCCTTCTACAATCAGCTGAAGTACTGAGAAGTCACCTATGCTTTCCAATCTTAGATGTTATATAGCTCAGTGGTTTATGCCCCTGGTTGAAAAGCCAGAAGTCATAATCCCCCCACTGTGACATAGGCTGGATTCTGTGACCTGTAAGGTCCATTCCAGCTCTGCAAGTTCTAAGACAGGCATGTCCAAAGTCAAGTGTGGCCCATTTTCGAATTTCGAGTAGCCCACAGCCTCTTCTCCCTGCCAGCTCAGCCTGTCATGCATCCCTGCTAGCTGGCCCCTCCCCATATGGGATGGAGATGTCAACTTCCAGTTTTATGGTTTGCCTGCCCTCCCTGCTTCCTTCCGTTCCCCCAGCCACCTGCCCAGCCTACCTGCCCCTGCTGCAGCATCCTCCCCACATCCTTGCATATCCTAATGCGGCTGAATGGCCGGCCCCCATACATTTTCACCTCACCAAATCTGGCCCTCCTTCCAAAAAGTTTGGACACCCCTGTTCTAAGATAATGGTGATATTCCCAAATACTCACAGAGGGGCCTCTCATATACAGTAGTAGAGATGGGCACGACTTAGCGGTATTCCCGTTTCCGTTTCCGTTACTCGTATCCGTTACTCTACGGAAACGGAAACGGGAATTACTCCGCCAGACTTCGAGCTTGAACCGACGAACGAACAATTTGGTCTGATTTGTCGTGCTCATTACTTGCATCGCGCAATGCCAAGTGGCACAGAAAAAAAAGTTTTAAAAAGTTAAAAAAAACCCGATTCCCGGCCCTAAAAGTAGGCGAAAACTGTCTGAGGGCACCTACCAGGCCAGAAGGGTGTTTTATTTGGGGGGGTTCCCTGCCCCCCTCTCCTTGGCTATTGCTACTGCTGCGCTGCTGGTACCAGGCTGGGAGGGCGCATCCATTTGCCATGCAGTGCGGGGGATCCAAAATGGCGACCGCAATATTTTTTTTGAAATCGTTGCCCAAAACCCCACCAAAGCACCACAGAAACATGCGGAAATTAGCTATTTTAAATGCTTGAATTTTTACAGTAGCAGCAGTGGGTTTTTCTTGCAAAAAAAGTCTCCGTTGATTTTATTTTATTTTATTTTATTTTATTTTTTTACACCTGCGCATTCACAATGATGGGCTCGCCCATGGGAGTGGACCATGCAAAGTTTTGGAGCCATTCCACCAATCGCATGGCCAGGTTTTGCTGACTGTACCAGGCTGGGAGGGCGCATCCATTTGCCATGCAGTGCGGGGGATCCAAAATGGCGACCGCAATATTTTTTTTGAAATCGTTGCCCAAAACCCCACCAAAGCACCACAGAAACATGCGGAAATTAGCTATTTTAAATGCTTGAATTTTTACAGTAGCAGCAGTGGGTTTTTCTTGCAAAAAAAGTCTCCGTTGATTTTATTTTATTTTATTTTATTTTATTTTTTTACACCTGCGCATTCGCAATGATGGGCTCGCCCATGGGAGTGGACCATGCAAAGTTTTGGAGCCATTCCACCATATCGCAATCGCATGGCCAGGTTTTGCTGACTGTACCAGGCGGGGAGGGCGCATCCATTTGCCATGCGGTGGGGGGGATCCAAAATGGCGACCACAATATTTTTTTTGAAATCGTTGCCCAAAACCCCACCAAAGCACCACAGAAACATGCGGAAATTAGCTATTTTAAATGCTTGAATTTTTACAGTAGCAGCAGTGGGTTTTTCTTGCAAAAAAAAGTCTCCGTTGATTTTATTTTATTTTATTTTATTTTATTACACCTGCACATTTGCAATGATGGGCTCGCCCATGGGAGTAGACCATGCAAATTTTCCACCAATCGCATGGCCACTTGGCCAGGTTGACCACAGAGACTTCTGGGATGTGCCAATTGGGCATAAACAGCCCACTAATCGTAGCCCAAACCCGAACCCTAAGCCTAACCCATACGCCAGTACACTGTCCTTCTAAGTGGGTCAGAGAGGCACCCAGATGCACCCCAATAGTCACCCTAACCTCACCCGTAACTAGCCTAACCCTAGCCGTTGCGCTAATCCATCTTAACCCTAAGCCAGATCTACTTGCATTGCACTACATGCAAGTACGTGAGACACAGCGGGTGCAAAGAGTCTGCCAGTCCGTCACTTGTGGCTCTGGCTGACTCCTGCAGCTTCCTCCAGGAGCCCGCTACCCCCTCCCCAAACCAGTACTAATGACAATGAAAAAACGAAAAAACGAACCGACTAATTTTTGCAAATTTTCGCGAAAAACGGAAACGAGCCGAAACGGAACCGGCCCGACTAACGACAACTCGGAAAAAATTTTTTTCAAGTCGTGCCCATCTCTATACAGTAGTCTTCTTTCCTGTCAATGGAACGACATTTCCCCATACACTAAAAATTAGAAGATAAACACAGACTTTTCAACTGGGATAAAACAAATTCCTACTGTTAATGAAGTTCTCTGCTGGAGAGCTTCGTGCACATATTCCCTACCCCTCTTATACTGCACAAATTGCTGAGTAAATAATAATTCTAGTTCTCTCGACCATTCACTTTTCCTAATGCTGTTATTTTTTGTTTTTGTGCCCCCCACCCCACACATACACAGGGTTCACTTGCTCACGCTGCACCCTTTATGTCTCCTGCCCTAGCTCTGACGAATTCTCCTTTTAAGGTATTCAAGATAGTGTATGAGGAAATTACATGATGTAAAGTGAGTGGTGTTTTTTCCCCCAAATCTAGTTGTAAAGCTGCCTGACTGGCAGTTCCTAGCCCCAAAGTTGCAAACATGGATGTGGTGAAAGTGTGTTCGATGAAACATTACTCCTGCCACCATCAGTGGAAGAGGCACTACTCAATAAATACATTATACCCATAAAAAGATGGGATCGTCCAGACCAATGCTTCTCAGGGTTTCATTGGTACAGGATAGGAATTTTCTCTCATTTTCTCAAAAATAAAATCTCCCTTAGCTCTGAGACCCCCTTACCCTCTTATCTCTCATGATATTCTGCAGGGCAAGGAACCAGGAGGCCTCATGCAATGAGACATGGATCAGTGTCCAGGCAGAATTTGCCCATGAGAGGCAGAGGCCTTCAGTAAACAGAGCTGAGGATCTTTCCTTTCCAGACAGGAAAGAGATTTCCCCTCTGTTCCAGGTCCTTGTGAACAGCAACATTTTAAAGAGGTAGAATAGAATGGCTCTGTTCAAGACCACATTGGAAGACTTCTTAGGAGTAAACAACTGCAGATGTAGCGCCTCCATCCTGCTGGCAGTTTCTGGCGTTCTTTAGCTTAGTATAAATCATAATCTGCAAGAAGAGCCCCTTGATGAAGCAGAGGTAGTGGAACACATTATTTTTAACCTCAGGGTTTCCTACTAAAGCTTTGGTTCACCTGGCATCCAATTCTTGATTGTTAATGGACTCCATCTCTACTTTTCCCTCCATTGGTTAATAAAAGCCCTGGAGGGATGTTCTTTCGTTGAGATCTCAATTCAACTTCTTGCACACTCGTTTATGGCTCATCCTTATTTATTTAGTTCACCACCCCACTTTGTAACTTGACCTTGGTTTGACTTCCCAGACTTGGCTTCTGCCTATTCCTTGACTGCTTATAGCTACCAGGGGGATTCCTATTCTTAGCTGGATTGCCTCATGTAGTGCTTGATAATCCCTACCTCCATTCAGAAGATGGGGGATCCCAGCTTCAGAGCAACTCCAGGAGCATACAGAAAGGTGGAGGAAGAAAGAGGGTCAGATGTAATTGAGGGAAAACGTCCTCTGATCTCTGATCCCTCTATGAAGGAAAGAAGGCTTTCTGTTTAAAACTGGGCCATTCTGTTAGAGGAAATTAATATATGTTTCTCTTTAGTTTGTACAGAGCAGAAAGGAATCTAAATCTGAAACTCAAATATAGTCAGGCATCAGTCCAAATAGTAGTTAAACCGCAAAGGAAAAGATCTGTCCTGTTTGCCATCAGGCCAACATTAACTACCATGGAAATTTCACTAAAGGGTGAGCCTTGCAATTTCCCCAAATGCAGGAAGGTCAACTGCATAATTTGTGGTATTTTTTATTTTTTATTTTTTTATTTTTTTATTTTTTTACTATACACAAGAAGTTTCTTTAAGACCATTAGGTCCACAGTCTCAAAAAGGTTGACCTTCTGTGCTACGGGTTTTTATCTCATCTGCATCATCAACTGTCCCTAAATAGGATGAATATTAGATTTAGAACATCCTCCTACCACCTACTATGCTTCAATAAAAACATTTCCCAGGGTGTCATCCATTTCCATTTTTGTTCTGCATTAATAGACAAAAATCCCCCTTGAAGCTGCAATAGAGATTTACAAGTTTTCTTGTCAGATAAATATGTTATTGTGAAGTATGGCTTGTTCATTTCTTCAAAACTCAATAAATATTTAATTTTAACAAGGAGGCCAAAAGCAAACCAACCAACCAAAAAGAAGTTGCTATAAGCTAAAAAAAAAAGATTACATTCAGTGAACAGTGTGGCAAGACGGGAGGCTGATCAGAAAGACTCTTTGACGGAAGAGAGCAGAGGGTTCTTCTCTCAGAACAAGGGGAGCTATAATGAGGCCTTGCTCAAGTAAAGGAAGATATCTGAGAAACCGCCTACTTCCACATGATCCGGTCCATCCCCTTAGGCAGGGGTGTCCAAACTTTTTGCAAGGAGGGCCAGATTTGGTGAGGAGAAAATGTGTGGGGGCCCGACCATTCAGCCTGAATGGGGGAGAAAGGGCGTGATTCGTGCGCATCTGCAACAGCCACAAATGCTCCGGTTTCAAGGTGTCCAAGAGCCCAGCAGCTGTTGCACAGCTCAGGGATTGGCTCACGTGCACCCAAGATGCACCACTGCTCGCATATGCTTCCCTCCCTTGCAAGGAGGTGGGGAAGACACTGCAGCATCAGAGCCAGGAATGGGTAGGCAGGGCGGGTGGCTGAGGGGATGCAAGGAGGCAGGGAGGCAAGCAAAACATAAAACTGCAAACTGACATCTCTAACCAGCACAGGGAAGGGCCAACTGGCGGGAATGAATGATAGGCTAAGCTGGCAGGGAGAAGAGGCTGAGGGCCACTCAAAATTTTAAATCGGGCCACATTTGGGCCCCGGGCCGGACTTTGGACATGCCTGCCCTTAGGTCATCGGAGAAGGCCCTTCTACGGGTAGCACCACCCAGGGAGGTGCAAGGGGCGGCAGCAAGAAATAGGGCCTTTTCAGTATTGGCACCGATATTATGGAATTCCCTCCACTTTGAGTTAAGAACTGCCTCCTCCCTGGAAACATTTAAATGAGGCCTTAAGAGTTTTTTTTATTTAGGCAAGCCTTCTGAAACCCCCCAGCCTTTTTACAAATTTTAGAATATCTTTTTTTTTAGTCTTATTGGCTGGGGATCTTTAAAAACTCTGCTGCTGCTGTTTTCTTTTAGCATTGTTTTTATAGTATTGTATTGTATTTTATTGTATTGTTTTGTTTTTATAGTTTTGTATTGAACTATTGTTGTAAGCTGCCTTGAGTCCCCTCAGGGAGAAAGGTGGCATAGAAATAAAGTTGTTTTTTGTTTGTTGTTGTTGTTGTTGTTGTTGTTGTTGTTGTTGTTGTTGTTGTTGTTTTGGATATCTATTGCAGCCAGAGTGCTAGAAAGGAGAATAAAAATGGATGGGCTCTCCTCATAAACAAAGTCAAACAGGTGCTAAGGAGGTGAGGACGGGCTTCTGCACCTTTCTGTCTCAGATGGGGGGGGAACCAACTTGACTAGGCTGGAGTACCATCATGGTGAGGAAGTGGCACCATTAACCGATGCACTTCAGGCTAAAGTTGCTTCTTAACACTCAGAAGATATCATGCATGTCTCAACAGACAGACATGCAAAATAAATGCATGTTCACCTTCCAAGGATGGATCACAAAAGAAAGCCCAGTGAGGAAAATGAATTCTGGGAGTACTTGTTATATCCAAGTGCTAAAGATCAGGGGGTAACTTGACCATTCCTGATTGCCCTCTCAATGTTTCTTTCAAATAGAGAACGTGTTCAAAAAGGAGGGCTTTTCTCTTCAAAATACATCACATGGTCACCCTTCTTCAGGCACAAAAAATATCCCCTTATCCATCCTCCCCATCCATAACATCTGTGGATTTGGACCATTACAAAGAACCAAAAATCCCTTAATGGATTACATTAAGTACAATGTAGTACAACCACATATGCAGGGCCTCATATTGAAACACATCAAGGAAGAAAGAGGCTGTGTCTACTGTACCCCTTTCTCTGTGACGAGCCCATTATCTGCAAGCAGGAACCCTCTTGCTTAGAAGCCGTGTCCCTATAGATTCCGCTAGCTAGGGAAAACATGTTTGTTTTTGTTTTGTTTTTTGGAAAATTCTAAGAGCCCAGCTGCTAGATGAGAGATTCTTAGAGCCCTAGTTTTAAAAGTAACTTTCCCAAGTTCTGGACAGTACATACAGATGCTCTCCCCTCCCCTACCCCCGTGTTTAAAACTTCAGGCAGAGAGCAGTTTCTGAAGAGAGATTTAGAACCATTGTGGTGGTTCCCACCCCCGTGTCATGGTCAGACCACCACCTGCTGTCCTTCTCTGTATCGATCGCCGCCCCACCCCGCGGGGACCTCCGGCCCACTGTTTGGGCCCGCCCCCGTAGACTCCTTGACCCTGATCGGTTTCGGGAAGTCCTCGGGGAGCCTCCTGGCGGACTGGCTGACGATCTGGTAGACTCCATGGTGGATCAATGGTTTGATGAAACATCCCGGGCTGTTGACCAGATCGCCCCTAGGCGCCTCATCCGCTGTAGAGCTCGTTCCTCGCCGTGGTTCACGGAAGAGCTTCGAGCGATGAAGCATGAACGGAGGAGGCTGGAGCGCAGCTGGAGGAAGAACCGGACGGCTATTAAGAAGGCTGCAGTCATCTCACAGTCCAGGCGCTATGTTCATGCGATCAGGGTTGCTAGAAGATCTTATTGCACCCTGAGAATTAGTGAGGCCTCGAACCACCAAGCAGAATTGTTCCGTGTGGTTCGCGACCTCACTAATCCTGGACTGACTAGGCCTCCTCCTACTGATTTCAGTAGTGAGAACTTTGCAGCCTTTTTTCGATCGAAAATAGAGGCCATCCGTTCCGGTTTCGAATCCTGTTGCCATAGCCCACTCTCGGCATCCCCGGCGGCTGTGCCCCCTCGGTCTCCTCGCATGGTTGAGTTTGGGCCTGTCACTTCCCTTGAGGCCTCCAGGGCTATTGCCCATTGCCGGCCCGCGTCCACCCCCTTCGACCCTTGCCCCTCATGGCTCATGAAAGCAGTTGCCATGAACATCTCGGGGTGGGCTTCGATCATCGCCACGGCCTCCTTCAGGGAAGGGATTTTCCCTTCCCGTTTGAAGGAGACCGTGGTAAAGCCCATCCTGAAGAAACCGAACTTAGCGCCGGGCGAATTATCCAACTTTCGCCCGATCGCTAACGTTCCTTTTATGGGCAAGGTGATCGAGAGGGTGGCCGCGATCCGGCTTCAATCCTATCTGGAGGCCGAGCATGCCCTGGATCCGTTCCAGTCTGGGTTCAGGCCTGGTCGGGGGACCGAGACAGTCTTGGTCGCTCTGCAAGATGACCTCATCCGGAGGGCCGACGGGGGGTGCTCCTCCCTGTTGGTCCTCCTGGATTTGTCAGCGGCCTTTGATACCGTCGACCACGGTATCCTGCTGGATCGGCTCTCCGAGGTTGGGATCGGAGGCACTGTTCACAGTTGGTTCCGGTCCTTCCTCGGGGACCGCCCCCAGCAGGTTCAGCATGGGGGCGAGATGTCGGCCCCTTGGATACTCCCTTGCGGGGTTCCACAGGGGTCGTCTCTCTCTCCCATGCTGTTCAACATTTACATCAGGCCGCTGGCTGAGGTCATTAGGAGGCATGGAGTCTGCTGCCATCAGTACGCTGATGACACGCAGCTCTATGTCTCCTTTTCTACCGCTGCAGATGAGGCTGTCCGGACCCTCGATCAGTGTCTGGGCACAGTCATGGAATGGACCAGGGCTAACAGGCTCAAACTCAACCCCGATAAGACCGAGGTCATGTTCTTTGGGGCTTCCTCATCCAGCTACGATGGCCCGTATCCCACCTTGGAGGGTGTTTCCCTCAGGCCATCGGACTGTGTCCGAAATCTGGGCGTAGTCCTGGACCCGGCGCTCACCCTGGACGCCCAGGTGTCCGCCGTGTCCAGGGCTGCCTTTTTCCATCTTCGGCGTATTGCCCAGATTCGTCCGTACCTGGATGAGGACTCCCTCAGAACTGTGGTCCAGGCGCTGGTGATCTCCAGACTGGACTATTGCAACGCGCTCTACATGGGGTTGCCCTTGACTCTCATTCGGCGTTTGCAGCGGGTCCAAAATGCAGCAGCCAGACTGGTGGCTGGTGTGCGTCGATTCGAGCACATCACCCCAGTCTTGGCTCGTCTGCACTGGTTGCCCGTTGCAGCCCGAATTAGATTCAAGGTCCTGGTTTTGGTTTACAAAACCCTCCATGGCCTAGGACCTGGCTACCTGACGGAGCGGATCGACCAGCGGTCAACTTCGGCCCGTCCGACTAGGTCGTCGCGGGCGCACATGCTGCGTGTGGCCACGCCTAGGGAGGCTCGGAGAACTTCCACCCGTACCCGAGCCTTCTCTGTGGCTGGCCCAACCCTATGGAATCACCTACCAGTAGAAGTGCGCCTTGCAGAGTCCCTGCCTGCCTTCCGGAAGGCGTTGAAAACCCTCCTCTTCCGGGAGGCGTTTGGGTGACACATTTTTTTTTTGTCCCGCCATCTGCTGTAGCCGTTTGTTTTATCGTTTATTTCAGTTGCTGTTTTTGACCTGTTGTCTATACATTTATTGTAAACCGCCCGGAGTTCCTTTCAGGAAGACGGGCGGTATATAAGCTGTATAAATAAATAAATAATAAATAAATAAAAATGTGTTTGGGGAACCCTTTTCAGGTTCTCTTAAAATACTTGCAATGAATCCATGTCCCATATCTGAATAATCTTACCTGATTAATTGTCTCATGACAGAACCCGGAGGTGAGGGTTGCAAGCCATCAAAATCCTTGAGAGAACAAGAAAATAATAAACCACAAAGGAACAAGTGGTTTAAAGGCCTCTGCCCCCCCTTTAGCAGTCTTCCAGGGAAGCCATTGGATTTGTAAGGGGGTAAGAAATGTGCATTCCTTGCATACAAAAAATATCACCTGCCAACTAGACCACCACTGCCTAGAAGAAAAGACCTTCCAGTTCAGTTTTCTGTGATTTCTGTTGGGGGGTGGGGATGCATATTTGTTCTATTCAGTCAAGACATTTTCTCTGTAGAGATATCTTGTTTTTTTAGCAAGCTCATATCTTACTAAACGTCTACATTTTCTCATTCTCTAGATATAAAACAGAAAGTATCAACTGTAATGAAGGAGGAGGAGGAGGAAGAGAGACTTGTTTTCAAACAGAGGTGTACCACCACAGAGAGTCCTGCAAGGATGGACAAAAGAACACTTGTAGTGAAGGAGTGCCATTTTAGAGAGCATCAGACATCCTGTGCCCTTCAGGACCCACGGCTGTCCATCTTTAGCCTGAAGTTCTTGTGACAGCAAGGATTGGGTTAGCAGTGGGCAATATTCTCCCCTCCCCAAGGCATTTGATTCAATTACTGGGCTCTGTAGGCCATCAGGCTGCCTGAGGAGAAAGGGAAGGGCCAGCCAAGTTCTGTGGCCCACAGAACCTGGCAATTGAACCAGGTAACTGGTGGAGGAGAGAGATAGGGCTTAGAAACAGCTGGGCAATGTCCCTTCCCGCTTCGTACAAAGCAGAAAGCACCCATCTCTCATTGGAATGTATCTCTTGCACTGTTTATTGACAAACCGCATCAAAACTACCAACACCCTGCACAGGCAAAGCCCTGACATTTTGCAAAAATTTGCAAAAAGTGGAGACTAAGGCTAGGCATTCCTGCCCTCCTCCAGTACTGATGTGCTTGTCTTTCTTGATTTTTTTCCAAACGGGTCTCAACTAGGTGGATAGATAGGTCAGTGAGTTAGAGAGTGAGGGCGTTTATACACGACCCCTAAACTCCAGGGCAAATGGCTCCCAGCTCCGGAGATTAAAAATGTTTACCCACCAGCTCCGGAGTTAACAGGAAATTAAGTGCGACCCCGCCCACTTTAGCACGTCCCAGCGCAGCTTTCAGGTACCTGCTCTTTGGATGTGACAAATATTTGATCCGGTGTAAGGATAGTGAGTGCGGGGCTCTCCTGGCTTCTGTTTGTTCTTTTTTTGCGCCCCGCCCCTTTAAGAGATCTGAATGCTGCCGGGAACAAAACGGAGGTAAAACGGCATTCTTTTCTTTCTCTTTTTCTCCCTCCCCTCACGCAGCCAGCAGCCAGGAAGTGCGGAGGGGGGTGGGGACAGAGGAAGAGCGACAAACCCCTAAGATCTCTGGTCCGAATTTAAGTGGCCAGCGGATCTTAGGGGTCGTGTAAAAAGGCCCTTAGAGAGTTAAAGAGCCAGTGATTGGAGAGTTTCATTCCCCACTGTGCTTTGGAGGACAACAGTCAACAACATGGTCCCAGAGCACCCCGGAAGCAGAAACCACTTCTGAATAAACATCTTTTTCTGAAGGGCAAGAGGCCATTGGTGGGTGAGAATAAACATTTCCAACAGGATTTGAAGCATCCATATTTTGCCAATATATGCGTGCAGAAGTAGAATCAATGTGCAGCTTCATTTGATAGTAAAAAAAAATCATATTTGGATGCAACACATTAGAAGATGAGAGAGAGAGAGAGAGAGAGAGAGAGAGAGTTTGCCACTGCTGAGGTATGTAGATGGTCAATCCAAGGCTTCATGGATGAGCAGTACAGATGGGCACGAAATGAATTATTTTTGTTTTGTTTTTTGTTTTTCTTTTCATTTCAGAACGAAATGAAAAATGAACAGATTTAAAAAGAAAACAAAACGAACTGGAAATTTTCGGTTCATTCCGCTTCTTTTTTTGTTTTTTTCTTAAAACACTACACTGTCTCTCACTACCACTTGATTCAAAAACAGTTTTAAAACCCCATGCGTTCCCCCCCCCAATCAGGCGCATTGTGGGGGGAAAGCGCAGGGGTTTTAAACTGTCTTTGAGTCAACAAAGCAAGAGGTGGCAAGAGACAGTGTAGTGTTTTAAGAAAAGAAAAACAAAAAAGCGGAACAAATTTTTAAGTAACAATTTAGTAAAAACAAAACAAAACAAAATGAAGAAAAATTAACCAAAACTGAAATGAAATGCCTTTTTTTTTCATTTCTTGCCCAATGCCGTCTCTAATCTATCTATCTATCTATCTATCTATCTATCTATCTATCACACACACACACACACACACACACACACACACACACACACACACACACACACACACACACACACACTTTAAGGGCAGGGAGAGAAACAGACAGCAAAAGGGAAGAACATGTAGGACTGCTATATTTACATTTATTTTTCCCAGCATAAAATTATATGGGGGAAAAACACTTCCTGCTGCTGGCATAAGGACAATGGCTTCCTACTTTTCCATTATCAGGTGCTACCACATATGCCTTTTCCAGGAACTCCAACTTCAGAGTCTTTCTTCCCACCTGACAAAGCCATAAAAGGTGAGGGAGGGACTTGGGAGTAATGGGTGACGATACCCAAACATAAGGACTGCTGTAGACAACAGAATGGTGCTGCTGCTGAATTATTCTACCTGTGTTGCAAGTCCTGAAACTTTAGACTAAAAGATAGCTCTGGGAGTATCTACCTGACTGCATTCACCTGCATTTCACAAAAACATATGTTTGGAGATAAAGATTAATGCAGCATTGTCAATGGATGGGCACAGTTTCACATGAACAATTAGAACTGCCATTGCCTTTTGGCTTAAAAACATCTTCCAGGATTATCCTTTTCCCTTCCTGAAGCAAAACAAACTGGGGAAGATTGATGAACTGCTTACTAATCATTATCTTTTATGGAGCCTTAAAAAATACCACATTAACCAAATACGCCACTGTGATAGAATTTAATTTTTTTTTTAAATTAAAAAGTTGAATAATTCTGCCCTATCTCCTCATAAGATACCTGTAACTTAAAAAAAATGGGAACGTCAAATAATATTATCCATAATCTAAAAATAAATATATATATATTGGCACCTTATGTTAAATGACATGAGCTCAAGGACAGTTTTAGAGAAAATACAGAAATCATTTCACATCCATTTTTAAAAATCTTTGGCTTGCTGTAATTATTAAATCATGCTTGCAATGTTCACATTTTTCTGCTAAACTATCCTATGTGACTATCCTATGTGACTTTGTACTCACACACAATTATTTCACCTTTGACACTAAAACCTACCTCCAGATCAATGGAACTGCAAATCAGCACTTGCATAGTCAAACATTTCATGGTTGGGCTGGAACAAAGCTTTCTTAATCACTGCACCCCAAAACCACTCCTCTAACTGAGATACAGTGATGACATTTTTTCCTGATTTGGACTCATGGAGAAGAATCCCTAGAAATATTCCACCAGGATTTCAATAATTTCCATTCAAACATCAACCTCACCCTCACCCTGGAACGATCCATACAACAGATGGATTTTTATTGGAAATATTTAGTAATATCTTCCAAATCCCTGCATGCAAACGTGCCATACACCCAAGAGCCAATGTATATTTGGTATGAAACTGATATGTTATTCAATATTTCATTCTTTTGCCATGTGTTTGAAGACATGCACTTGATCCACAAAAGCTTATATTAAAATATAATAGTTTACCTTTAAGGTGCCAGAGGGTTATGACTTTTGTTTTGTTTTTTTTCTTTGTATGTTGACTGGTATGCTTCCTGTATCAGCCAACCCTGAGACCACATGACCCTTGAGACCCTTAGCCCTATAATTTCATGGGCAGGATTCCATTTATCTGAGATCTCAAGGCGGGAATGAAATCTGGAGTGGCTGTTCATGTTTGTTTGTTTGTTTGTTTGTTTGTTTGTTTGTTTGTTTGTTTGTTTGTTTAGAGTACAATTAAGACATCTTCAAGTTTGAGAACAGGGAATTGAGGGACAGTGTACATCGTTAAAAAACAACATTAAAGTTACAAGAGTCTGTGTATTAATATATAGAAAAATATTGTAAATATACCACTTGAACTTTCCTGCTTTTATCCTTAGAATTTCCACCCCACCCATCCCCCATCCTATGTAGGGACTCCGATGATATGAAATAAATAAATAAAAATATTTTTAAAAATTAATATGCGGTTAAAAAAAGTTACAACAGAATGCAAGCAGTTAAAGAGAGAGTAAACATTCCATGTGAAAGTTATGAGTGATGGAAACTAACATTGAAAACATAGCGTCAATTCAATCCCACAAGGTTATAAGTGGTTATAAACACAAAGTCTATGTGACCATGTATGGTAGATTCATATAAATGACACGGCAGGAGTCCTTCCACGTTGCATCTCTTTTTTAAAAAGATTGCTCCTTGTTTCAGCGGTATTGGTGATAAGAGAAAAAGTATTTTCTCAGTGTCCCACAAACCACCATTTCCTTCATCTCATAACCTTCCAGTGGCATTCTTCAGGTAGAGGTAGATTTTGAAGTGCAGAAAGTGCATTATAACAGTTCCCACAGCAATGTAACCAAGGACAGCCCAGAAATGTGGGCAACAGAGCAGTGGCATAACTAGGGTTTTGGAGCGCCCAGTGACAAAGTCAGTTTTTGCACCCTCCCCTCCTCCCCTCGCTGTGTCTCACCCACCCAGCAAGGGGGGACCAGATCCTGGGGGAACAGTGGGGGAGGGGAAGAAGGTCTCTCCTTCTCATGCCCTCTCTGTGGGTCTCCTTTCCACTTAAGCATCTCTTGTGCAAACTGCACAGTGTGTGTATAGCGCCAAGTGGGCAAAGTGTTTTCTAAGTGTCACCTCTGTAGCATCCTTCCCCCCCTCCTCCTCCCCCCGCTAAGGCTTGGTGACTGTTAGCCCAGGGAAAGAAAGAGAAGGAAGTAGCCGATGGGATTTCTTTTCTAAGCAGCAACTCCATTGCACGCTTCCCTCTCCTCCTTTCCCTGGGCTAACAATCGCCAACCCTTAGTGGGGGAGCAATTGATAGAGGTGCTGCTTGGAAAAATAACATCACCTGCTTCCCTCTCCTCCTTTCCCTTGATGTGCCTTGATGGCTCCACAAGCTTCTGTACTGGCTGACATAATGCATGACACTACAATGCATGTGGCCTGCCATACCTCCCGGCAAAAAGATCAGCTGCTTTAGTCGATCTACGTGTTCATGTGCAACTTAAATTCACAAGCGGTCTCTATTCTTCTGACCTCCTTACCAACTTCTCAGACAAAGGATGTGAAGGGTGGTCCAAGGGGCATCAGTCCATTTCAAAAGTGCTTACTCTTATCCCCTCTGCTTCTGTTAAGTGGTTCTGCAGTGATAGACTATATCATTTGAATTGCAATAAAGGAAGAGAGGAGGGGAGATGACAGTCAGGCAGAATTTAACCATCCGCAAAGCACATTAGAATTTCATAATCTACTCATTAGTCCAAGCAACAGAGTTTCCAGGCACCTTCACTTATAGGTGGCATGTAGTGGCATTCTGGCAAATGTCCCTGACCTTTTTTTGCCATTAATATTTTCAGCAGCACATTCCACACAGGCCACATCTCCGTTATCAGAAGTAGGGACAGCTCTGCCTAATCTCACATTTCAGATGGGGGAAACCTTTGAATTCAAAGCCACAAGTAAAGAGTTTGGCCACTGAACCCCAATACATTTATCATATCCAGTTAAGCCATTTTTATCCAAATCCCATCAGTGGAAAAGCAAACAAAAGCAATGACGACTCTGCACGATCAAAGAACTGTTCACTCTCTAATGTGATCTCTGTTGCCCTTCAAAGCCTGGCTCAGGAACTGGATAAAAGTTTTATTGTTGCTTCCAGCTTTCAGAGGCTCTCTTTAGGCTTTGGGCTGGAGGCCATTTGCCATTCATGTGGCCCAAGCAAAATGCAGTACCAGAAGCCCCATATATATATTGCAATCATGCGTCTGCCCCCGAATATTTCTTGAACACTACAACCAAATACAGAAGTCACTGAGTTCTTTAAAATGGATTGCGTAATAAGGCCAGAAGGTAGCAAGCCATCTCTATGTAACATGGAGCCATGGGGATTTCTTGCTGCCAAAATGTTTATTCGCAAGTGACAGCTGTCATTCTCATCCTAAAATGCATTTCTATGTAAACTGCAGATGCTTAGGGTTGTGTAATGTAAGACAGGGATTTAGGTGAACTGCGTCCAAGATGTAGCTCTGAGGGCCATAGCTACCCCTCCCCCCCCAATAAAATTCCCCGTTCCTGAGGAGAAATTCAGACACAGGGAAATGCACTTCCGGAAGCATCTGGGATATACAAATCCCAATTTTTCAAAGCACCTGAAACCAAATGGTTCGGCCAAAATAAGTTGGGGGGGCAGATGGCTATGCAGTAGATAGAGGTCTTGGATGGGAAGAAAATGGAGTGCAGTGGCCTCAGACTCTTTATGTCTGTTTAGCTTTGGTGCAGTGGCTATTGGCATGAGTTATAAAATGTCATAGACAAGACCACTCCCTGTGTTTACCCTTTTCTCTGTACTCATACTAGCTGAGGAGCAGCTCACGCATGCTAATGGGCCTACATTCATTCTTTCTTTTCTTCATTCACTCAATTTATCAGATGCCTGCCACTGCTGAACAAGGTTCCAACTTGCTTACAAAAGAAACATGCACCTTAACAAGGAAATGACAATCAATATAGACCTTAATCAATAAAACAAGATAATAGAACTGTGGCTTAGAAACAGTGAAACGTCATTTAAAAGTAAAACCAACCCAAAAGCATGTGTTTATCCATAGTATTCATACTTACACTTGCCATTTACCTCTTCCACAATAGATACCACAACAAAAACGCACCGACAAGCACGTTGCTTATTGGAGAAAATGTAATACATTTTTGTTTAGTGTCAAAAGTATGTCAGGACTGGGCAAAGCCCCTTGGATATCATGTTGCCTAGAAATGCATCTGCCAAGACCATCCAAACTTGAAAAAAAAGCATAACAAAGGAGGCCTTTTCTTCAATCTAACTGAGGATGGGGGAAAAGACTCATAGATAGATTCATCATAACTCAGAGGAGACATGAAGGCACATGATAGCAGAGAGTCAATAGTAGATTCACAATTGTTGGGCTTAATAAAATTGCATATGCAGTTTTAAAAACCCAAGAGCACATTAACATCTGAGCAATAGTTCAGTAGTTTCCCGGCCGTGATATTAATGTAGCTGATCTTCAAGTCACCACGCGACAACAAAAGGAACCTGCAACATGAAGTTGTTTGGTTAGATTTTACCAGCTAATTTGACTTTACTTAGTGGTGTCTCAGTTGGAATTGTGGTTTCTTTCCTCTAATGTTAAGCATTATGTTAAGATAGCATAACCTAGCTAGAAAGAGTATGGGCTGCATCCAATAGTTAGTCCCAAGATAATAAATGAGTAGGTGAACACTAATGGAAGTCCCACTAATTCAATGAATCTGTTCTAACTGGGACTAATTGAGTTTAGACCAGTATCCTCACTCCCACCTTATCTTGTATATATTCATGTTCTTCATAGGAACACTATGAATGCTACTTTTTGGATTAGGCAAAATTTGGGTTACTGATGATGATCATTTCTTTGAAACCTCTGTCACTTTGTGTAGGCATATATCCTGAGAAAAGCACACCATTCATCTGATGAAACTTTTGCCCGGTTGAAATCTCTTTCAGTGAAAATCTGTGGATGGACACAATATACAGTATACTGAAGGCTACTTCATGCTGACCTAAGGTCATTGCCTAGTTTATTAAATAAATTGGACACAAACTACAAAAACAGAGGTGGTTCATGAGTCATGGCTACCAACGAACTTTGCTATCTAAACTTTAAAAAACAAACCATGAACTGGTTCACTTTTTTGTCTGTGAAGATTCTGCCATCCAAGTGAGATTTTCTGGAACTTGAGTCATGGCAACTGGACTTCTTTTCTTGAGAGATCAAAATATTTCACTGCTCCTCCAAGCAGCTGCATCAGTTTGAGGTGAGTCCTCCATTTTATAGTTCACCTTGATTTCACATCACCCTGTTATGAATAGGCTCATAAGTTGGGCAATAGCCTGAATAGGCTCATTGGTTAGGAAATAGCCTGAACAGATTTGTAGGTGGACCATGATCTGAATAGGCTTGTTATGTGGATAATGGCCTATGGTGTGTGAAAGTACCACCTATTCAACCTTTCCCAACATCCATTAAGTATAGGTCATTTGCTGTGACCTTGCTGGTAGAGGTGTGAAGTGCTTCTGATTTGTCTGGGGATTGATGAAAGGACTGCTTGATGAATACCAGACAGATTAAGTCTGCGTCCCCACCTCTGTTGAGAGAGGTTCATTTAAAAAAAAGTTTTGGGGTGAACCATCAGCTGATTGGTGGATGCATGCAGAGAGACAGCTGTCAGAACCCTTGTAAAAGAAACCAGGCCTCTGCCTCCCCTAGTGGAGGTGGATGACAACAATAAAGAGGAGGAAGAGAAGGCAACAGGACCAGGTAGGGACACGATGGGGGCAGTAAGTAAGGGCCAGGGGCAGTCTGTGGGTGTGGGGGGCAAACAACCCCAAAGAAGTTCATGAAATCACAAAAAAAGTTTGTGTTTCAGATCTGTTCAAGTTCATCGGTTTTGAGAAAACTGAACAAACTCAAACCAACAAACCCGCAATCGTCCGTGAACTTCCTGGCTCTATTGTCACTTTGTGCCCATCTCTAATGACTAGTGATGTAGAAAGAAAAAAGTAAAGATAAAAAGTACAAACAGGTGATGCCACAACATTATGTGAACTCTTTATGATGCTCATGCAAATAATTTTGCACGTGTTAATTTCTCTACCCTATCCAAGAGATTAGCCAAACAGGGAAATTAGCCAGTATTGGAGATGGTATCAGGATATATTGATATCCTTTCAGGTGGCCACAGAACAATATGTTCAAAAAGAGGTGTCCCTAAACTCTTGTCCTAGGCAGCTGTCCATTTGCCCAGTAGGACGACTGAGAGACTGAAATATAACTGTTTTGAAGCTGGAATACAAATGGAGGATGGATTTAATCCCATCACACTGTGCCCAGATGATACTCTAATGGAAGATTTCAACATGGATGAATTAAAGTTAATCAGAAATGTGAGACTCATACCCAGAGTAAATGAATACAACTCGATTAACATTGTTTGGGTTGCACCCTCCTACATCAGAGGTGAATTTGCCCATAAATCTATAAAGCAAAATGAAATGTTATCTCAGGGTATGTTCTTGCAGCTGTCCTTCAGCTGAGAAAAGTTCAGACTCACTTAGAGAATCAATATGTTGATACAATCGTGTTTTCAATAAAAATGAGGGTGTGAATAGCTGGCTGGGTTATTAATTTCCAGGGGTAGCCAGTGAGTTTTGAAGATTTATATTTAATTGGCAATTATTAGGATATGGTAGGATGATTGGCAAGAATGAAGATTTAAACAATCCTCTCTTCCTTTCTGCATAAGCGGGAAACCCCCCCCCTTGCTTTTTTAAAAATTATATCCGCAAGAATATGTGGGAGAGATCATTTTGCTGAATTTCCAGTCTTTTTTTTTCTCAGGGAGCCCTATGCTCATTCTGCCACCTAGTGTATATTACGTATATTACAAGGGCTCATTAAAGCACTCTCTTTTTTGTACTCCATGGTTTTCTTCCTCTAGTTGTGATTTATCCCAACATTTTGAGATGTCTGAATGCCACTTAAATCATTCTTCAAAGTATAACCCATTGGCATGTGGAGAATGTATCAAGGCTGGTTAGAAAATATTTCAGTTACAGCACCCAAATCTTTCCTAGCACCAAAATATTTTAAAATGAATATATAATGTGACTATCCCACAGCAATATGGCATTTACCAGTTAGGTAAACAAAAATTTTATGTGGGTGTATAAGGCCATGGGGCATCTTGGAAATCAAGACAAAAAAAAACCCATACTAGCTATGAAATTTATGAGGTGGGAGTCGCAAAAACATGAGAGATATCAAGTGGTTCTCGCCTGTCAATCTGATGGTATAGTCCACTTCCATGACAGCTACCAGGCATAGACAAGTTTTCTCTGCTCACATAATCACAGAATGATCTCACCTGATCTTGGAATCTAAGCAGGGTCAGGCCTGGCTAGTACTTGGATGGGTGACCACCAGGGAATACCAGGTGCTGTAGGCTCCTGGAGTAGGAACTGGCAAACCACTCCAGTATTCCTGACAAAAAAACTCCATGGGCATGGGGTCACGGAGAGTCGGTCATGACTGTAATGACACCACCACCACCACCACCCACCACCACAACAACAACAACAATGGCTTAGAATAATTAGGTTGGTAAGTGCCAATAAAAGCTTGGCATCCAACCTCCTCAGTTCATGTATTTCAATCAAAATAGAACTGAAAGTTGAGCTGAAATTTGACTTCCTGTAACTTGAGACCATTAGTATGTGTCCTGGAATCTGGGATGGTTGTGAATATGGGGTATATTCTGTGCTCTTCATTGATAGCGACCATGGCTGAATCATCATAGTAAGTCACTAGAGGAGACTCACCAAATCAGTGGGGATTTGCTGAGTCAACTATTCCATAAATTCTGTTGATTCCAATAGACCTATTATAATTGTGATTTACTTTGCTAAAGTAAGCCACAACTAGAGGGAGCCTATTTGCATCAATGTAACTTGCCAATGAAGTGACTTGCGAAATCCTCACTGATTCTAATGCAGATTATTGAACTAATGATTTCAGCTAGAGTGAGGCAACTACTCCAGAGGGGATTTGCTGCTCCATCACAAACAACAAAATATATTGGGTCAGCCATGACAGCTGCAGATCTGACCACAGCTGTATTTCAGTATGACCGATAAAAATGACTAGCCTCAGCAAAGTATCAAAATGGATTTCCACATAACCAGAAAACAAAACATTTCACTCTTGAAGTGTTCACTCTTCCCTCATTTTTTTATTCCATAGGAGAACCTGCCAACAAACATAAGAGTCCAGCCAATACATCTTACAATTTGTTCCAAGAGTTATGCAAGAATATAACCATTTACTCTCTTCTTTGACAGAAGTGGTCAAGGTTGATCATGAGAAGGGTGGATGAGAGCCCACTGAGTGTGATTACATGGTCAAATGCCATGGGTTTTGCTCTGCTTAGAAAACTAGTGAATTCATAGTATTTTTTATTGAGCACACAGTGCAAAGCCTGGTTTGAGTTGCCCCAGCCCTTTTTGGTTCCAAAGCAGTTCTTTCTCTTTCTCTTTCTCTCTATCTCCTCCCACCCACCCACCGTGCAGTGGGGAGCTATAGATTTTCAAGCTGGAATGATTTACATGAGCTTTTCCCCATTAGGTAAGTAACATATGTGTTTAAACTATTGGCATGATCAACATCTGCCAGAGATGAGCTATTTTCTGCATGTATTACTTGAAAGTAAAAGGAAAGAGTAAGAGATGGGAAAGAGAAGGTGATGATCCCCGCTATGAGATCATTCCAAAGTGTGAGTTACATATTTTGCAAAATTACTGTTCAAATTTTGTTCTGTACTCTTAGACTTGGAAGTACCTTCCCAAGTTGATTTTCTATAGAAAAGTTTTCAGACATGTAAAGCTTTAAATGAGAAAGTGGCTTCACAGCAAACTATAGAAGGATCAGTAGAAGTGAGACCAGAAAAAGGAAGGATCATGAAAGGTGGGACCAGAGATGGAGAGAAGGATTGGCAGAGGCGGGACCAGAGGAAGGAATAAAAGAATGGGATACTGTGGGATGTGATGTGATTCGCATTATATCCATTGTGAATGGTGAACTCCCATATCAATCCACGGTCCCTGTGTGAGCACTGCTTGTGATTTCAAATGTAACACAGGATGTGAATCAAATGGCAGTATACATAGGTATATATTATATATAAAAATACTGATTCAGCTTTCTGGTGTAGTCTTGCTCTTTTTTACCAAGGACACTCCAAGTCACTATTTTTCCAACAGGAGAACTAGTGACAAATTTCCCCCTTAAGAGAGAAAGGGGGAAATTTGATTAGAGAAACAAACAAAACTAAAGGGATAAAGATTACCTTTTTTAACCAAAGTAGCATAAACCAGGTATACATTCAATACACAATGTTTAAAACAAGAGTTCTACCTCTTAGTTAGACAATCCTGCTTGCTGCAGAAGGTGCCATGTTCTCCTGCCATTCTCTGCCATCTATCCATCCACATTTTAAACTAATTATATATGTCGTTAAGCATAGTAGTACAAGAGTCAGCCTTTTTACTGCCCTGGCAAAGGGTTCTCTCATTTCAAACTGACTTTGTGCAATGAAAGGTATAGACTTAACTAATGCCTTCAAGGAAGCATACACATAGGACTGCCAAATTCGCTCACTGCAATTAATAGCTCAGGTTTCACAAAGATGGCAAACAGAAACAGCAGCCGTCATTGATGTAGTTAATAACTCTCACTGGCTAAGATAAAACATGGAGGCTAATATTGTAAAGGCCTGCCAGGGAGAAAAGAAGTCCATTAAAAAAAATGACCTCTAAATAGTTTACAGCCAGAGCAAGAGATGGGAACTGGAAGCAACTGACAGGAAACTTTTTAGGTTCCCAAAAAAAAAGAATGGGAAGTGAAAATGGTAGAATTTCACGCAATCAATATGTCACCTGACTTTCTCCTAAAGTCAGTAAAAACACAAAGAGAGCAACATTAAAATATCTACTGGCTACATTTCAGATAGACTAGGCCTGAGCTAGGACAGTTACTGAGGAAGGACATACCAAAGCCATCCATATAAATATGTGGGAGCATAATTCTCTGGGACATAGAGCATCATCCTGTCACTACTCAGTTATGGCTAACTTCAGCACAACACTAAATCCGTGCTTCTTAAAAGTAACTTATCAAGTTTGCTTTAGACTCATCTCTCCACAAGCCATTGGCTGTCCACCAAGCCAGATGTTGTGGGTTCAATTCCCTGCTGTGCCTCCTTGTCAGGGACTGGACTTGGTGGCCCTTTGGATCCCTTCAGGTTCTGCAGTGCTAAGATTATTTATTAAATCAAATGTAGTTTAGCAGGACATTGCTATTTGACCTTCTCTTTGTCAAGAGCTGGACCAATCTGTCGATTTCGGCTTCTTTTTATTTTCTCTTGAATCAGCCATCATTTCAGTTTCATCCTGTTTTCTCATCAGCACGTCTTTTAAGAGTCCACACCAAAATCTGTATGTGAGTTCATAAATGTGTCCTCAATACAAGCATTAGCTGTGTGATATACAGTGGCGTGATTTTTTAAAATTTATTTATTTATTTTACCATTTTATTTTAATGTTTGTCATTTTCTCTCCACCAGTGTGTGTGTGTGTGTGTGTGTGTGTGTGTGTGTGTGTGTGTGTGTGTGTGTGTGTGTGTGTGTGTGTGTGTGTGTGTGTGTGTGTAGAGAGAAGGAACACATCATCAAATTCTAAAAAATGAGATTTGAAAAGGATTACTGTATTCTGTTCACATACTGGTTCAGGGACTGTGAATATGGTGAGTCACAAGGATGAAAATCATGAAGAAGATCACTTTTAGTTGATAATTATTCAGGCTCTCTGAAGTTACAAAAACATTGACACGCAAGGAGGAGGAACATACAACTCCCACCATATTAGAGTACTTCTGTTACCCTGGTCATGTGGAGTAATTTTCTAAACAGGAGAGCCTTTTGTTTGTGTGAAGACTTTGTACATGTTCCAGAGAAGGCTAATTTCCCGAGAGTTCATAGAATCATACAATCATACAGTCATAGAGTTGGAAGAGACTTCAAGGGCCATCCAGTCCAACCTTCTACCATGCAGGAACCCCCATCCAAGTACTCCTGACAGATGGCCATCCAGCCTCTGCTTAAAAACCTCCAGAGAAGGAGACTCCACCACCTTCCATGGCAGCATATTCCACTGCTGAACAGCTCTATCAGGAGGTTCTTCCTAATGTTCAAATGGAATCTCTTTTTCTGTAATTTGAAAACATTGCTCCAAGTCCTAGTCTCTGAAGCCATAGAAAACAAGCCAGTCCCGTCCTTTCAGACATTTAAACATGGCTATGATATCCCCTCTCTGCCTTCTAGGGATTGGCACAGAAACAAAAATTGAAATGCTGTTTTGTTGTTTCATTACGTAATGAAATGAAATGAAATGAGGAAGCAGCATTTTGTAATAGACAAAACAAAATGGCCATTTTTGCATTGAAATGAACCATTTCGTTCCATCATTTTCTGAGGGCTCCTGCTGAGCTGTCAGTAGCTGGAGCCCTTTAAACCTGGTCCAGTTGGCACCATGGGGATGCTCTGCTGCCGACTGGGCCAGTTTTAAAGGGGTCCAGCTGATAATAGCTCAGCAGGAGCCCTTTAAAAATGGCTCAGGGAGTCGCGGGCACCAAATCTGGTGCCTCTAGGACCCAGGGGAGCTGTTTTGTTTTGTTTCATTTTGTTTCATACAATTTCTTTTTAAAAAGATTCATAAGAAATGAAACAAAACAAAATGGGAGTAAGCATGAAATGAAACAAAGTGAAACATTATTTTTCCGTTTCGTGTCCATCCCTAGTGCCTTCTCTTTGTAAGACTAAACATTCCCAGCTCGCTAAGCCGCTCCTCCTAAGCCATTTCTTCCAGACCTTTAACCATCCTGGTCACAAGTTTCAGATTAGGAAAGCTGATTTTCCATGGTTCCACATCATATTCAGAGTCTGTACCTGCTTTAGGTTGTTGGATAAAACTAGTAGCATCTTTAGTTAGGAGCTGTGCTTTTAGGCCACACAGCTCTCAGGCACCGCCAGGACTTTTATTTATTTATTTATTTATTTATTTGATATCTCTACCACTCCATCTGACCAAGGGTCACTCTGGATAGTTTACAAAATTTAAACATAAAACAATACAATAGATAATACATTACACAATATACAATATACCATATATAACTAAATAAAAAAACAACAAATCATCCATAATTCAACCAAATAACAAAAAATTAACGATAAATCTAAAATAACATACAAGAAAAGACAGAGGTGGATAAAAATGTCAAAACCAGATCAGCGGAATTATGATCAGTAATCAGGAACAGCGAGTCTATCCAGGTAGGTTTTGATCTCTTTGTTAAAGGCTTGCAGACTGGGGACCAGACAGATCTCAGAGGGCAGCTGCTTCCATAGATGGGGTGCGACCAACTTGTTGCATCTTTCAGTGGATTTTGTCTGTGATTTCCTCTTACTCGTTTCCACCTGAGCACTGGAAATGGGGTCCTTCCAATGATGTTGTGGGCAAAAGTTTAGCCTAACCTTGATTAAAAATTGAGCACCCAATCAAAAAGCTGAAAGAATATGTGGCCAAAAAGTTAGAGCCCTGTGCTATCTGCAAGCCAACCAGCAGCTGATCAACCCTAATGAGGAAAAATGGGGAAAAATACTCCTTATGGGGTTGGAATGAAAAATACATTACTATAATACTTCAGGTGTTCTAAACCCATCCTGGCTGTCCTCCATAAATCCTATATCCTATAACCAAGCGAGCAAAGCAGGTTCCCCACTAAAGATATTTTGAGTGATCGAGGAAATGGTCATGGAGGTGGTGGATTTCATGGGGGCATCCCTATATTCCTTTGTGTGATATCAACCACCCAGGAGATAAGGACACCTGAATATGCATCTCTTTGTGTGTGCAGTCCAGGAGACAACCAGCTTTGGGTCAGGTGCCTGCATTGTGACAGATCTTGGAGACTCTGTGTGTGGTTTATGCAGTTTCTGCAGCCCAGAAGAAGCCAAGGTTGCTTATATCCTTTGTCAGTTCACCGCAGGATATTTCAAGCTTGCAGAGCTCCTTCTGTTAGCACAGCTAGTTTAGACTTGACTGTTGAACTTCTGCTCGAGGCTAATATGCTTCTGCTTTGGAGTCTGTGACTCTCCAATGGCACTCTAATTGCTCCTTTATGAGAAAGTCCAAGGGCATTCCTTTAAAAGCCTTTCTTTAATATGTCAATGCATTTAAGGTGTCCCCCTGTGCCTGCCTGCCTTCCAATATTATTCCCCCCCTCAAGTATAATTACTCATTAGATAAATAACAGTAGCAATAAAAAATGCAAAAGAGACATGGGATCAGATTAAACCAAACCATTAAATGGGGCCGAGGCGTGTGCGCGTTTTACTTAGCATTGCTTAGGACACAATGACTGTGTCAATGAGGATAATGACTGTACAGTGTTCCCCAGTGTTTGTGAAAACACAACAAGCATCGCTTTGGCAGACTTGAAAATAATTGGGGAAAATGTTTACTGTGGGGTTCTTAAAATCTCTGGGTGGGATTTTTAAAAAACTCAAGCTGTTGTTAATTTCATCCCCTACATTGTTTCCTGTGTGTTTTAAGGCTAAAGAGTCTCTACTAAACAAAAAGCGGAAAACCTCATATTTTTAAGGTTAAGTCAAGCCTGAAACTTCTGTGTGCGACTTTCAGCGGCTCTGGGAGACCTCTAGCCATTTCAAACGTGCAAGCTTCACTGTTCCAAGCACCATGCTGATAGCACCGGAAATTAAATTGACCCGTTTCATTTAAAAACTTTGGGGGAGTGTAAACCTCAGCTGTGTGACTGCCACTGTGTCACAACTGCTGATGACCTGAGCCACGAATTTAAGGGATTGTGCTGGCAACACTTTATAATAAGTGGCAAAAGATTATTTCTGCTTTTGGTACTCATTATTATAACATTAATTGAGGTGAAAGGTAATCCGTTTTGTATGCTAAATCATGGATCTTCTCTTAAAAGGTTAGCAGGCAGATGATGTGCTGCCTGCCTAAGTATGCAGCAATCCAGCATGTAGGATTCAAGCTCACACATGTGCACAAGCACAGGCAGGCAGGCAGACAGGCAGGCAGGCAGGCAGGCAGGCAGATAGATAGATAGATAGATAGATAGATAGATAGATAGATAGATAGATAGATAGATAGATAGATAGATAGATAGATAGATAGATAGATAGATAGATAGATAGATAGATATAGAAATGCTTCAACAATGCAGTGGTATGTCTTACAGTTACTGTAATGAAGCAGATAGAGGCATTTGAATATGGCTACCCATGACTGAATTATCCATTATTCTAAAACCTCATTCTTCCTAGACTGATCTAGGAAGAATGAGGTTTTAGAATAATGGAGTATGGTCACTGGTGGACATGGGGACAAAAATGCTGAACTCTGCATATATAGCCATAGTGTCTAAACTGGTACTCGTGCTTAATCAGGAAAGATATCTCTAAGTGATAGAGAATCGCTCCGTGAATGCATAGACCCCAGAGGCAGTAGATGTTCTAAAGGCAAATTCCACCATTACAAAGGGGATAAAAAATAAAGCTTTCGCCAGCATACTCTGTTTATACGGATATACGATCAGAACGCAACAATCTTTGGATTACTGAGTACAGTCGTGGAGTCTGCTTTTCAAAATGATATTGCCAAAGTGGGAAAAGTGGGAATAGGCAGACAAAATTATCAGGTACTAAAATAATTCCCTGTAAGAAAAGAATATACGTGTTTTAATACAGGCCATTTTAAGTTGAATATTAGGATAGGGTAATTCAGGGGTATATAATGGTGTCTAGTGTGGAGATGTAAACAGGAAATCATTTATCTTCCTCTTTCATAATAGTGGAATCTGAGGTCCTCCAATGACAGACAGAAGAAAGTACTTCTTCACAAAGGATTAGGCAAATTGATTTGATGATTAGATTATTAGGGGTTATTAGTTATATAGCTAAGCACTGTGTCCTGGATCACAGTTTTTCAGTAAGAAGGAAGGAAGAAGAGACTACATTTCTGCTTACGGATTTCCTCTAATAATCTGTTGGCCATTGTGGGAGACAAGCACTGGATCAAATAGGTCAGTGTTGGTGAATCTATGGCACGGATGCCAAAGGTGGCACTCAGAGCCCTTTCTGTGGGCACCCGACATCGCCCCTTCACAACCACCTGTATTCATGTTAAATTGCTGTTTGCAACTGTATTTAGGTTAAATTGCAATTGCTGTTTGCAATTGTATTCAGGTTAAATTGCACTTTGTGAAAAAAATAGTGGGCTTTGAATTAGAGATGGCCACGAAACAAACAATTTTTCGTTTCCGTTTTTGTTTTTTTGTTTCATTACGCAATGAAACGACAAATGAATTTTGTCTCCAAAATGAAACTAAACAAACAGAAACACCGGAAATTTTGTCGTGCGTTTCGTTTTCGTTATTGCAATACAGTGAACTGCTTTAAATGCTAAAAAAACACAAAAATTGAAATAAATGGTAATGAAATGGTAACGAAATGAATGAAAATGAAAGTGATTTTTTTTGCGAAAATTCGTGAAAAACGGAAAAGAACCAAAACGGACCCTCCAAACGACAAACGACAAACGAAATGTCATTTTTTTTATTCGTGCCCATCTCTATTTTGAATCACAATTTGGGCACACAGTCTCTAAAAGGTTCGCCATCACTGAAATAGCTCTGTGATCTGATTCAGGAGATATTTTTCTATGTTCTTGGGTCTAGACAACTGTGGAAGGATTGCTGACTACAGCCTTGGTTCATGCTGGGATCTTACACACACGGACGTGACTGTACAAATTATTTTCAGTGTGGATGGATTTGTTTCTGAATAGGTTGGGGTGACAAATGATGGATGAGTAGTAATATTGAGTATTGTAAGGATTATTCAAGTTCATGGGATTCAAGTTATATGAACAATTGCGAGTACCTTACAAAGCTCATTGTGAACAATTTGTACAGCACTTTGTGGGCAAAATTCTTTCCATCTGCTCTGACTTGGGAGCTATAGTTAATACAGGTCCTGTGGATGTAAGTATGGCCTTACTCCCTTTGAAAACACAGGTGCACCGCTTGGCAGGCTGTTTCCTGGATTCATCTTTGTGCCTGTATATTCAGGTTTTGGCAGTGGCCAGGAGATCCTTTGCATAGTTGAAAGTAGTGCACCAGACTAGCGGTCAGATCTGACCATAGTGATACAAATCCTAGTTACATCTTGGCTGGATTACTGTAATGTACTTAGTGCTGCTTTCGGAAAGTGTTTGTAATCTCCAACAGGTACAAAATGCTGCAGCCAGATTGCTAAATGGAACTGATTACAAGATACATATAACTGTTGGTTGTAAACCACCCGAAGTAGTGCCTCTGCACTAAAGAGATAATGTACACATTTCTAACAGTAAACAACTCCCCTGTTATAGGTCTGTGAATATTTCAGTCATCCTATTGGGAAGTTGAGTCATGCCAACTGGACTTCTTTTCTTGTGAGATTGAAATGTTCACTACTCATCCAAGTAGCTTCATCAGTCCAAAACACAAGTGGTTCTTGTAGTCTGCAACTTTTCTTACTGTTCTTTCATCTTCTCACACCAGGTTCAGAGTATCTGCCCCCAAATGTGTAGCAATGTGTCTGTGAAGATTCTCAAGCATCTAGATGAGGTTATCCA
Organism: Phrynocephalus guinanensis; assembly: GCA_037367245.1. Lineage (NCBI taxonomy): Eukaryota > Metazoa > Chordata > Lepidosauria > Squamata > Agamidae > Phrynocephalus > Phrynocephalus guinanensis. Next base: position 139,418,225 of record CM074733.1, read on the forward strand.
GAAGCTGAGTCGTGGCAACTGGACTTCTTCCTGCTCCCCTGTTATAGCGGCTCCACTGACTGCCAATCAATTTCTGGGGATAATTCAAAGTGCTGGTTTTAATCGATAAAGCCCTAGATGACTTGAGTCCAAATCTCAAAGACCAGATCTCACTCTTTGAGCCTGTCCAGATGTTCAGATAATCAGGAGAGGCCTTTCTCTTGGTCCTACCACCCTCACAGGTACACGGTGGGAACAAGGAAGCGGGTCTACTCAGGAACTCCCTCCCACAGGAAGCCAGGCGGTCCTCATCTTTATTGTCCTTCCACAAGTGGGAAAACACCTTTATCTTTGGGCAAGCTTTACTCTGTTGCAAATTAGAGACAGCCGTGGCTTGATTCATAGCTCTTTCCCCTGTACCACTTCTCAATGTCTACCTGATTCTTGGCAATGCACTCAAAGCAGTTCATTATGTATACAATACAGTTCAATGTGTAGAAAATTAACACAACCCCTCCCCCTAAAATCAGTCGAGTACTTTGAGCTTATAAGCCCCTGCATTTCATATTACAGTAGTGACACTATGGGGGGGAGCCTTGAAATACAGCATCACTTTGGAGACATGCCACTCAAAAAAAGTACATTCCATTCAATTAATCTTAAATTCCAAATTCTACAATGCCATCTTTAGGGACTAGATTAAAAACCCTTCCTGCCCCAGCATCCCAGAGAGAAGACTAGGCTGAGCCAAAACAGGAAAGTGAACTGACGAATGAATCTGAAACCGTAGACTGTGAGCTTACTTGTGAAACTGGGATTTAGAATGTGATGTCCCTGAATAAGTATTTCCATTCTAAAAAGGAGAAAATAATTTAAAGGGCTACTGAAAGGTCCCTTGCAAGCCATCTTCTCTACAACATGAAATGTGACCTTTAAGATAAATGTGCCAGCCTTACTGAGTAATCCACTCTTTTGTTTGTCTTGTTGTGTGTCTCCAATGAGCATCCCTCATGCCAGTTGACCTACCCAGAAGCTGCAGCATCTCTCAGGAAGGTCAAGCAGTCAACGAGACCAAGGGATGGATTCAAATGGAAAGCTACTGATAAATCCTTGCATTTATTATACCCTGAAAGGAAATTTTGGAGGTTGTTTCAATTAAGAGGAGGTCTGTTAATGGAATAAACATGCCAACTGTGTAACATCCATCACTGATTTGAATGGGACAGTACAGACAAGGTTCTTGGCCCCAGATCTTGGAGATATGGGATTTGAAAGCAAATGGAATTGAGTCAGTGATGGGAAAGGGTTTATGAAGACTGGGGCTTAGCAAAGCACCCAAAGCACAAGGGAAGGGAAGCACACATTTTGAGCAGGCAGTAATGTAACAAATTAATAAGGAATGGAGAACAGTTTTATTAATTTTATTTTTCTACTATCCATCTGACTGAAGGTTACTATGGGTGGTTCACAAACATGTAACAACAACATTAGGGCTAAAGAAGACTCAATGACCAAATAACATGAGAGCTGGCATTTTTCCAGGAGTAGCACAAGGTTGAAACCAATATTTGATGTATAACAAAACATTTGAAAAGGGCTTAGTCACAAATAGGAAATATGAAGCCATTCGCTTTACAAAATACATGCTCTTCCCATGTTCATATATACTGATGCAGTTATCTGGGTTTTTGGACTCTATTATATTAGACCAGAGGCTAGCTATGGGGACTGTTAGGATGAGCCCCTGAGCTTCACTATTTATCATTACACTGCTGGTTCTCTGATGCCTGCATGCAGCCTCTATGCAAGCTGCCCATTTCAAATGCAAGAAATGATACTGTCCAGTACTGAACTCAGATCCAACTGTTAGTTGAATTACGTTCTCCACCTGGAGCTGGAGGGGAGTATCTCCTCCTTGACCAGAAACAGCAGAATTTATTTGGTCAGCAGTGCACAACACCTAGGGAGAGTCAGAGGCCACAGAACTTTCGAATATGGAAGCCCACTGTCTGGAATGAGATCTGGTTAAGCTTAATTTCCCATGTCCCAGTGTGAGCAATGTCTCCTGTCTCCTAGATAGATGGGCAATGCATACTTATCAGACGAGAAAACGAAGCTTGGAATCGTTAGCAGTAGTGCTAACATGTTGATGTTAAATTATTAAGGGAACTGTAATTTGTTTGTCTTGAACCATTAAGACGTTTAATTCATAAATTAATCTTTCAGATGCCACATAAAATTATGATGTAACGATCCTATTGGATTTTACTCTGAACTAAGTAAAACTGTAAAATCTAGAGCAGCATCTAGCTAACCAGGTGCCAGCTGTGTGCCTGACCATACACCTGTTTGCATAACAGGCACACAACCAGGCTTGCGACCAGCACCTTATTAATGAACTCCAATTTGCTACTTGTCTTGAATGGTTTCACAAGTAAAATATCTGTGGGATTCTGGGCACTGTTAGGAATAAAAATGATTTTAAAAAACAATATTGTTTAACATTTTAGCAAGGACTCAACTACATGTAGTAATATTCTTGGTGGTTTTGTTTGTTTTTTGATGTGCCTAGTGTAGTAGCATGGGTTTTAGTGATTTCAGCAGTGATTTCAGCTCTTAGACATAGCAGGCTGGAGACAGCTTCTAGTGTAACAGCTCTTTATTCAGGGAGAGAACAAGACTGGGGACTGGGGAGAGGGAGCTACATTTATAGGAGCCAGGACTGGCTAGGAAAATATACATTTTGGAGGGAACAATTACAACCAATCACAAAGCTGCCTTTTGGCAGAGACCAAGAGGATTGAGGATCCAAATGCAGCAACTTGAAAAAACCAATAGACCTGTTCCCTTTGGAACAGGAACAGAAACCAATAGGAATACAGATCAATACACAACACCCCTTCCCCCCTGGTGGGCACAGCACACGTAATCCTTTAGATATTGTGGGGCCCTGAGACTTCTAATTGATCTCCTGACTACGGGTGTTGCAGGGGCTTGAGCAGGCAGTGTCTGTGGTGGAGAGTCTACTGTAATACCTTCGTCTGACACGGAGGGGGTTTCAGACAACTCAGTGTCCCTGATCTGTTCCTTGGCACCATGAGGACTTGCAGGAGCAGATTCATTTGCTGAAGCCACTGGTACCTGCACTCCTGGGGCATCTCCGCTCTGATCTTGCAGCTGTGACTCATTCATGGGGGTAGTGTCACTCTCAGGCTGCAATTCTCCCACTCCTGTAGCAACTCTACTGGGCGCTCTGCGCCTCGGTTGGTCCACGTGCCTACACCAGACCCTGCCATCTTCAATGGTCACGTAATAAGAGACTGGCCCAGACGCTCTGGTGATCACCCCTGGCACCCACAGGGGACCTCTGGCATAATTTCTCACCCAGACCAAATCTTCAGGAGCAAAATACCTTGTAGAGTCGCTCTCTGCCAATGGAGGTGCTCTAGCATTGCGGTTTGGCATTTTGTCTGGGTGGACATAGTCCAGCACCGTTACCAGCCTTCTACCTAGGAGCAGCTCTGCTGGCGACTTGCCCGTAGTAGTACATGGCGTTGCATGCTGCAAGAACAACATTTGGGCAATGCGCGTTGACCAGTCACCCTCCATCAAGCGTGCAATAGATCCTTTGGCTGTCTGCACCATGCGCTCAGCCCGCCCATTGGATGAGGGATGAAAGAGGAGCTGAGGTGACCCCTCTTATGAAATTATCAGCCAGAAATGCCCTAAATTCTTGGGATACAAAGGCTGCTCCATTGTCTGACACAATAGTCTTGGGCAACCCGTGGGTTGCGAACAGCTGTCTCAACACTTTGATGACCGCAGCTGACGACATGCTGGGAACCATAGCCACCTCTAACCATTTAGAATACGCATCAACGATAACCAAAAAAACCTTTCCTTGGAATGGCCCAGCAAAAGTGCATCTGGCTCCAGGGAGTCCGGGTCTGCTCCCACTAGTGGACTGGTGCTCTGGCAACTTCTGGGTGCACTTCCTGACATGCCTTGCACGTCCGTACCCATTGTTCAACATCTTGGTCCATCCAGGCCACCATACATAGCACCGGGCCAGCGACTTCATCCTGACCATTCCCGGATGCCCCATGTGTACAGTGTATCCAGAACCCTGTTTCTCAGTGGCGCTGGGATGATCACCCTGTCTCCCCACAGGAGACAGCCCTTATGCAGGGATAGCTCATGTTGCCTTGTTGCGTATGGTCTAAATTTTTCTTCATGCGGGCCACCTGGCCATCCACTCCCCACCCACGTGAGCACACGGGAGAGAGCGGTATCTTTCCTTGTTCTCTCAGCTATTTCAGTGGCAGTTACAGGGGGCCCTGGAAGTGTTTCCAGCATCATCACCCGCTGGGGCAGGATCCGCATCGCTCACACCAGGAAGGGGCAAGCGACTTAGTGCATCAGCGTGGCACAACCTTTTCCCTGGAACATGGGTCAGGGTGTACTGGAACCCATTCAGGAATATAGACCATCACAACATTCTGGGGGAGAGAATCTGCGGCGTCTGTTTGTTCGGGTTGAACAATCCTAACAGAGGCTTGTGGTCAGTTTCAAGGAAGAAGTGGCGACCATATAAATAGTCATGAAACTTTTAAATCCCTGCCACTATTGCCAGGGCTTCCTTGTCAATTTGTGCGTAGTTGCGCTCCGTTGGCAACAACGTACAAGAATAGAACGAGATGGGCTTTTCTGACCCATCCGCTTCCCTATGGCTCAGCACAGCTCCCAGCCCATACTGAGAGGCATCGCATGCCAGGACAAGAGGTTTTGACTCATCATAATGAGCAAGGACGCTCCTCCTAGTCAGCATACCCCGCAATGTGTCAAAAGCCTTCTGCTGTGCCTGAGCCTAACGCCACACACTCTTTTTCTTCAATAGTTTGTGCAACGGTTCCGCTATTGAAGCTTTCTGAGGTAGGAATGAATGATAAAAGTTAATAAGTCCCAGGAATGACTTTAACTCCATCTTGTTCCGTGGGCGTGGTGCCTCAGTAATGGCTTTAATTTTAGAGTCAGTGGGGTGGATGCCCGTTGCATCAATTTTAAACCCCAAGAAACCCACAGATGGTACCCCAAAACTGCATTTTTCCTTTTTTAGCTGCAGCCCCACCTCTTTAAATTTGAGTAACACAGCACGGATACGCCCAACTAGTTCCTGGGGGTCTTTCCCAGCAATCAGAACATCATCAAAAATGGCAAGACCCCTGGCAGACCCCTTAACAGGCGCTCCATTAGTCCTTGAAAAATCCCTGGGGCCACACAAACTCCAAACTGTAACCTGTTTACTCGGAAAGCCCCTTTGTGTGTTACGATAGTCTGTGCTTCCGCAGATTGCGGAGTCCCTGGCAGCTGCTGGTAAGCTTGTGCCAGGTCAAGTTTGGCGAAAATTTTCCCCCAGCTAGTTTTGCCAACAGCTGTGAGACGACTGGAATGGAGTATGAATTTCCCCTGAGTGCCTTGTTGATAGTACATTTGTAATCTGCACAGATTCTCACTTCCCCATTTGCCTTAAGGGGCATGACAATAGGAGTCTCCCACTTAGAAGAGTCCACAGGTGAAAGAACTCCCTGTTTGACCAATTTGTCCAGTTCCGCCTCAATCTTGGGTTGCAGCGCAAATGGCACTCGCCTTGGCTTGAGTCGGATTGGGGCCACCCTGGGGTCCAGCTCAAAGTCAATTGGGGGCCCTTTATAACAACCCAGTTTTCCACTGAAGAGTTCGGCAAATTCCTGGCCTAATGCCTTGCCCAACTCTGGGGAAGTTTGGACTGAGTTGAGCCCTGATATACACAGTCCCAAGGTGGGAAACCAGTCAGTACCCAGGAGACTGGGGTGACTCCCCTTTGCAATCACCAATTTAAGCACGGCCTGTTTCTCCCGGAATTGTACCCTCACCGCACACATTCCTAGAATGTGGATGCAGCCAGCTGTGTATGATTGCAAGGTTGCTGGGAATGGTTCCAGAGAGGGGAACTTACCCCCAGGGAAGAGCCCCCTTGCAGTCTGGTCTGAAACAATGGTGAATCCAGATCCAGAATCCACCTCCATGTCGCATGGTTGACCTTCAATCTTCACTCTGATGGATGTTTTGCCTTGCGCCGGGAACTGCATGGTATCTCCTTTGATCTCTGTGAGATAATTGCAGTCGTCCAGGAGATGAGTCGTGGTGGATGATCTGCGACGCATTGATCTAGGTGATCCCGTTGTTCCAGCTGCCACCAACCTACAGGCCCTGGCGATGTGTCCTGACTTTCCGCATGCCCAGCACGTAGCATCACAAAAACGGCAGCTTTTCGGCTCATGGTTACCGCCAGAGCCTGGGCAAGCGCCTCGGTGATCTTTGGGCCGTGCATCAGCCTGACGCACCAACTTGACACCACGGACTGGGCTCTGGCTTGGACTACCCTCTGGTTCATCCATGGCATGGGCAGCCTCTACCCGCAGCTTCGTGGCCTTGCAACTGGCATTGAGCTCTTCCTGCTCATAATTCTCTGTGGCGGTGGCCTCTTTCAAGGCAGAGGCAAGGGTGACATCTTCCTTTGCCACAATGCGCCTTTGGGCTTTTTTGCTGCTGAGCCCCCCAACAAATCGATTCAAGAGAGTGTCTTCAAGATTTGGGAAGCCAGAGTGCTGAGCAAGCTCCCAGAGTCCTGCCAGGAATGCAGCCACAGATTCTCCGGCTTGCTGCTGCCTTTTCTGAAACTCCATCCACCAGGCCATCTTGGTTTTGGTAGGTGCCAAGTGGCTTGTCAGCTGGGTGAAAATGTTTGTGAGTGATGTCTCACTCAGCTTTGCTGGGGCGAGCAGTGCTTTGGCCAACATGAAGGTCTCACGCCCACAGCAACTCGGGAACGTGGCCTTCTTTTGCTGGCACCAGTGATTCCTTGAGCCACCATGAAGAACTCGAAGCGTTCAACATAGTCCTCCCAAGTGTGGGGCTCCAATGGCTGGAAGGGCTCCAATACCCATGGACTTTCCATTCTCCAGGCGGGCAGGGTCGTCTTCTAAGCCGGCTGGTGAGTCTTGTTCTCCACTGCGATCCAGACTCTGAGTCAGCGTGATGATCCTCTGCTTCTCAGCATTCCGGATCCCACCTTCGTCGCCAGTGTAGTAGCGTGGGTCTTAGTGATTTCAGCAGTGATTTCAGCTCTTATACATAGCAGGCTGGAGACAGCTTCTAGTGTAACAGCTCTTTATTCAGGGAGAGAACAAGACTGGGGACTGGGGAGAGGGAGCTACATTTATAGGAGCCAGGACTGGCTAGGAAAAGATACATTTTGGAGGGAACAATTACAACCAATCACAAAGCTGCCTTTTGGCATAGACCAATAGGGTTGAGGATCCAAATGCAGCAACTTGAATAAACCAATAGACCTGTTCCCTTTGGAACAGGAAGAGAAACCAATAGGAATACAGATCAATACACAACACCTAGCTTATCTGAAAACAAAGTAAAAATCTTCAGCTACACAACATACAGTTAAGCATGAAATGTGTTATGGCATGGGATTTTAACCCGGTGATTTCAGCTCTTAGACAAGCAGGCAGGAGGCAGCTTCTTCAAGTAACATTCTTTATTCAAGGAAGAGCAGGACTGGAGACTGAGGGGAGGGAGAGACGTGACCAGTGGGGTGCCCCGGGGTTCTGTTCTGGGTCCAGGTTAAACTGCTGTACTGCAGCTAAAACTGTACTCATGACCTGGGATTCTATCCCAGGTAGCAGGCTCATAGTTGACTCCGCCTTCTATCCTTGCGAGGTCAGTAAAATGAGTACCCAGCTTGGTGGGGGGGCAATATGTAGCCTGCATAAATAAATTATAAACTGCCCAGAGATTGCTTTAAGTGTTCTGGGGTGGTATATAAGCAGAACACTTTGTTTTGTCGGAGTAAATAGTGTATGCAAGGGCCTGCAGGGTTTGCCAAGTTTTGTGTGTCAAGTACAATGGATTTTGGAAAGCAGGATAGTCTATTTTTCTCTATTTGTTTCTATTTTAACATTGCATCAATCTAGTGCTATGCCACTTCAAAAAAATTCTAAGGCATGCCACTGTCTTATATTTAAAAATTAAAAAAATGCAACTTAGACCAGATGTGATGATTCTTAAAGAACAGAGGAAACAGCTGTTAGGACTGTGTTGTAGGTTGCTGGTGCTAGCTTTACTGAATAAAAGCTGCTGAATACAGTGTCAGCTGACTCAAAGGCAACCTCCACCTTGAGAAAGACACAACGTACAGTTGAGGTAAAAATTCAGTTCCTGGTACAGAAGGGAAAGCAGAACCTGGAGTGCCAAAGTGTGAAAACATCCACAGCTTACAACCAGACTAAAATTTGTCCCATGGGGCTGCACAAGTTAACACACAAAAACATGTGATGCTAAATCCATTTCTAAAAACCTAAACTTCCTGTTTAATTCAACAGTGAAGTTGCACTCTAACTTTAAAAAGTTGTGCTAAAAATACATGAATTAGGGCAACAAAATGATGTTAGTAAAGCTGTGACTCAAACACTGACATGGAATCTGCCCACTGGTCTTCTATTGTGCACTCACAGTGGCAGTGGCTTACAAGGGCTTCAAACAGAAGTCTTTCCCAGCATCAATAGGGATGTCACTGAACCTCCTCAAGGAATTGAGGGAACAGGTTTGTTTTCCATGGCTTCAGAGACTAGGACTCGGGGCAATGGTTTCAAACTATAGGAAAAGAGATTCAATTTAAACATTAGGAAGAACTTCCTGACACTTAGAGCACGTTGACAGTGGAATATGCTGCCATGGCAGGTGGTGGAGTCTCCTTCTTTGGAGGTTTTTAAGCAGAGGCTGGATGACCATCTGTCAGGAGTATTTGGATGGGGGTTTCTGCATGGCAGGGGGTTGGACTGGATGGCCTTTGAGGTCTCTTCCAAATCTAAGATTCTATTATTTTTCCAATCAGGCATAATTCTACAAATTATAACACCACTAATTTCCAGATGTTTCCAGCTCACATAGTGCAGTTCATATGTGCATGACATATTACTCAAATCAGCACATGCAGCTCCAAATTCCTATATAGACAATGTCTGACTCAAGGAATCATGAACAAAATTATTTTCCTGATACTAAAATAACAAGCACTCTTACAGATTTTCCAGTCAAAAATGTAGCAGCCCAGTACAATGACCCAGCCTAAACCATTTATGTTCCTTTAATGGATGGAGAATGAAATATTGGGCTGCCTTTTTATCCCAAGACGGCATGCTTCTTGACTTCCAAAACCGAATAAAGGATGAATAAGCACACATTATTCAGTTATGCCAGTTACAATTTTTGTCCTTCTACTTTTTTTATCCTTATTGGATTTGGGGAAATGTCTTCCAGAACTTATCAGACAAAACCACAGGGCTTTACCATTGAACTCAGTTGAAATGAAGTTTAAGTGCTTTCCTTTCTTTAACAGAGATCAGTGGAGGTGGGGTTGGCACTGATAGCAGTGGCTGATCAAAATGGTTGAGTGTCAGATCTTGCTTCTTCAAACAATTTGCTTGGTGCCTACAATGAACAGACTCAGGGGCAACACCAAGGAAAGTGGAAAAAGGGACCGTGATATTCTCTGAATGTAATTGTCTTGATAGTTAGTCTTTACTGTGTGTTGTTTGCATTAAAATCTGCATTTCTCTCACAGAACATGGACACTTGTCCGAATAAGCAAGGCTGCTTGTTGATGATTATGATGTCAGTTGACAGGGGATTGAAGGTGTAAAAATTCCAGGTCAAGTACTACAGTATTTCAAAAGCCAACATGCTCCCTTGAGGGGGGGGTGGACAACAAAACTATTTACTTCCATGAGAAGAATAGCAAAGAAACTATGTATTCACACAAGATCGCTCGCTCTTATTGACCTAAAGAATTGCCCTCTGTGACTTTTCGCCTTACAGACACTCCACATATGATGTTGTAAAAGGTTTACACTCTCTCTCCTCATCGATCACAAAAGTTAAAGCAGGAGAATGTGTTGTGTTTTTGTACAAGCAGGATTCCAATGCAAGTGGGAACCTTAATGGATGTTGACATTTACCTGTAAACCTGGAGGCCAACACAGTACTTGACAAATCCTCAATGTTTTACCCTATTTTCTGTTGTGGTTTAGTGCAGGTCAATATCAACAACAGATCTTTTGCAATCATCCAAAGTGAGTTTGGTGATTCAACCGTTTCCGATATGTAACATTCAGTTCCTTTCACTGCCTGACTGAAACTTGTTTCATCTCTAACCAGTGGTAGACGAAGTATATATTGCAATCCAATGATTAATTAATTTAATGAAGAATTGCACATGCGCTTGCCTCTTATGCTTCCATTCAAACCACATGATTGTTCTGTCCTCACCACCACCATTGCAACCCATAGCTCCCCCTCCATACCTTTCCATTTTGTTCCAGAGGGCCTCCCATTAGGATTGCAGTTTTTTAAATTGCCTTTTTCACCCTTCTCACTGAATTTTAAAGAAGCAATGGCAGCAAAGGAGGTTACAGTGTGCTGAAGTGTCATTTAATAGAGAGAGGAACACCAGCACCCCAGCCAGCTCATAAATGCTGCTGTAGGAAATCCAAAAGAAATTGGAAAGTGTCCTGAAAATGAGGCAGAGAAATGAGAACTCTTTGCAGCAGAAGGAAATTGGAGAAGTTTCAGCATAGCAACATGTCCCAAACCTTCAGGAGGGTTCACAAACACCTCTCATTATTTCAGGACACAGAATCCAGACAAGTGATGTTGGAAAAAAATATTTTTGGAGGTTGATCTCTTTCTTTCTCCCTCAACTCTTTCTCCATTAAATAACTCAGAAAGCATTCTTAAATCATCTATATTTTCTCTGTATACATGCAAGGATTCAAGCTGGTGCTACTGACTTGATTACATGAAGGGATGAAATGGCCATTAACACTATACAATAGTGGCCAAACACTTCCAAATGCTTCCAAATAACTCTCAGGGGCTGGCATGGATTTCCAAAATAATAAAATATCTACCCCAATAGCAGATGCTCTGCCCTGTCTGTATGTACGGCTCATGAGTGCTTTGTGCTCCTACATATATGCTTTTCTGTGTGAATAGCTGTGTCTATAGTTGTATAAAGTAAGCAAGGCCAACCATAAAACTCCAAATGGCACACTGTGAAAAATATAGACCACATTTAGTAGCTATTAAAGGAATAATCAGAAGCACATTGAAATGCACGGATTTTCTATGGATCCATGATATAATGTTTGTGGCCACTGAGGTTTTTTATTTTATTTTTCTGATAATGGGTAATTTCTAAAATTATTCTTCATAGTCACTCATGCAAATGACACTAAGCATTTTAAACATTATTCAAGGGATGAGGTGAGTGGAAGTATTGGTCTGTGCTCCATTGTTCTTGTTCAACATTTCACTTACCTTGTAAAACCCAAACTTAAACTCTGGAGACAAAAAAACCCACCAAATCCATAAACAAATGAGCTGCTACTCCTGACCTCTGTTCTCCAGTAAAAGTCTGCATTCCATACAGTTTTATATAAGTTCAAGAACTTAAGTCACTCAAAGCGAAGATGAAAGTATAATCTCAGGTTGACCTCACAGACAAGGCGAATAACTTTCCATATGAAGTGCATTTCTCCACAAGCTGTGAACTGCGGCTGGGACACTTCAGTTACAGGCAAGGTTTCTAACGTTTCCAGACATTTTTACAGGCTGAGAGAGCCAGTTCTGAATGATCACCTAACAATTCTGGGATGCCTATGGATGGAGAAACCACACATTGTACACCTGTTGGGTAACTGCAGCACCATAGAGGCACCAAGGCTCACAGCTTGGGAGGGAATTCAAAATCATTAGGAATGATGATGTCCTCTACCACTCTTACCACACCATCCCCACAATACATAGCAGTATGTCTGTGGAGAGTCTTAAGTCATCAAGGTGAGGTTATCCAGGAGTTGAGTCATGGCTAGAGAAGTGAACGCACAGGAAAAAACAACAACCTGAAAAAAATCAGAAAACATTTCCCCTTTTTTCCTGAAGCCTTTTTTGTTTTGTTTTTCTGAGAAATTGTAAAAATTGAAAAAAGAAAAAGAAAAAAATGATTATGGAATGTTTTATTTTAACATGATGAATAAAATATTTTAAGACAGAGTGTTCAAATATTTTCCAAATCATTTCTTTAAAGAAATGCCTAGTATCAGATTGTTCTAATTTTTGTGCACTGAGGACAAGCAAGTCCTAGGTTACAAACTGAACTCTTCAGTGCAAGAACAAGATGCATTTCTTCTTTTAGGAAGTGCTGTTATTGTCACAAGAAAAAGAAAAAGGTTTCACTTTTGGTTTTTGCATGTAGGTAGGAAAGTTTGTTTCTGTTCTGTCCTCTTCTCTAGGCCTCAAACAAAGCACTGGAAGAAAATACAGAGCGATAAATTTGCCAAGTCAAATTGTCCATAGTCATATTTTACATTCCTAAAGTAACAGAATGACTTTCAAGCTATAAAGGGGAGGATGGTAATGTAGCATTTTTTTTTCAATTGTTCTGAAAATTTCTGTTTTTTGTTTTTTTCGGGAGGAAAGGGAGGATAAAACAAGTTATTTTCCGAGCTTCAAAATTTTTGAAAATTTTACATCTCTAGTCATGGCAGTTGGGCTTCTTTTCTTGAGAGATTGAAACGTTTCACTACTCATCCTCAGTATGAGGAAAGTTAGTGAGAGGCTTCCAATTTATAGTTCACTTTCATTTCACATCACCCTGGTCTGAATAGGCTCATAAATTGGACAATGGTCTGAATAGTCTCATAAGTTGAACAGTGGCCTGAATAGACTCATTAGGTGGACGATGGTCTAGGTGCATGAAAGTCCCATCTATGCAACCCTTCCCAACACCCATTAAGATCTGGTTCTTCCATCGTTCCAGGGTCTCAGGCTGATCCATTGTTGTTCTGGGTTGGGCCACTTCTGTTTTGAAGGCTCACTTTGAATATCCACTGACCCTGAGTGCTGTCTTCAAAAACCTGACGTCCTTTTTTAGGCTAAAGCTACCTTGTTTCTTCTGCTGTTTTTCATGGTCCTTATTTGCCACACCATTGACTATTATTGTTGCTTTCCTTGGAACACATTCCAGATTGTATTTTTCTTAAAACATGACAGTCTAAACTGGAAACTACTGTATAGGAGTTTGTTACTTATTCATCTTCATCTTCATCACTCATAACCTCAAGTTCTGTTATTGCCCTGTAGAATTATGCTTACATTGTTTTCATCCAAACTCTAAGGATCCAACAGCAATTTGCGTTATAACAGGTAAAGGTCACACAAAGATATTGTTACAGAGTAAACTCCCTCTGAACTCCCCAAGGTACTTAAATGACTGGAACAAAACTGAGGGGGGGGAAGATTGCTGTGGAGATTATCATAGGTTGGGTCCTATGATAACTGTGCAGCAGCCCAGGAATAAAAATGTACAAGAACCCACCACCACCACCACCACACACACTGATCAGAACCTACTGTTTGACTCCTACCATCCATTACAAAACAAATTAGAAGTCACCAGGACTCTAAACCATAGAGCAGAGAGCATCCCCACCTCCATAGAAGCCAAGAAGAAGCTCCAAAGGGGGTGCCTCTAGGAAAACAAAACTTTCTAATTTGAATTGGAACTTCAGAAGCCAAGCCATGAGCAAGCATAGCACTGCTGCATCCTGGCTTCAATTCCAATTAGAAAGATTTTTATTTCAAGGGGCACGCTCTTTGGAGCTGTATAACTCAGACCCCTGAACCCCAAACCTTTCCAAATTTCAGGAGCTTAGCTAGAATCATTTTAGGAAGCTAGCCCTACCATTTTGGTGCCAAAATATGCCTGGGATCAGTATTTTCGAGTGCATATCCCAGGCATGTGTTGGGACCAATGCCTGGTTCGTTTGTAATTTGTATTAGCTTCCCAAAAGAGGGAGGGGGAGATGGAAAATGAAAACCATGCAGCTTATGGGAGTTAAAACAACAATTGCCCATCACAGTTTTGTTGCATTGTTGGAATGATGTAAATGGAATTTCAGCACTTACAACAGGAAGCCCCAAGTGACATTCTTATAGGTCAGGCCTAATCCAAGATACAGCCAATTTCCTCCTTCCCTGACAGTGAAGGCAATGTTATCATAAAATAATCAGCAGATTGGTGACATTTCATTAAAATAAATTACAGGAGAGGGTTGCCTCACTAGCCCTAACAGTACAGCTGGTCCTGATACGAGCACAACACATTGTCACTGAGTTAACTGTAACTCACGGCATTTTTCGAACACTGTGTGTAAACTGATTTCAGTGCTGGGAGAAGAAAAACCACCTAGAGATACTATTGGAACCACCTAGAGATACTATTGGAGTTTTCCACTCTGTCTTCTATTAGTTAGATGTTGAAAGAGCATAATATACAACATCATTCTTCTGGTTCACCAACTGCCGCAGTGTGTTGCCTTTACCAGTTTTGAGCAAGATGAAAGTTGTGCGAGCAGAAAAATCAATGCCTTATTGTTCCGTGATTTCTCTTTGCATGTTTCGTTGTGTGCTTGCGGGGAAGAAGACACACTCGTTCTCTTGCTCAAAAATGCATTCACTAATAACTCATTTTAGAGCTGAAACACAAAGATACCATGTGGCATTAGTATTCTCAAGCAGTATTGATTAACGGCTTGACATGAAGATGCATAACTGATGAAAACACTGGGATCCTGCAGGGGACATTTCTTCTGGGAGGTGAAAGGAAGACTGGCTTTTTCAGAAGAAAACATGGCGGGTGGGGGTGGAAAATTAACTACAAGGCAGTCTGAGTTTACTCTTGAACTATGGGAATAAGGAATTTTCCATTAGAGCCATAGTTGTTAGCAAAGATAAGATTTCCCTTTGGGGCAAAGGCATCAGCATTGGCCTCATTTCTTCTCGGGAAGTCTGCGTCTCTCAGCTTCTGATACAAATCTCCACTGTTCATCTTCAGGTCGCATGCTAATATCCATAAGTTGCCTTGCAACAGCAACCCACCTTTTCATCAGTAGACAATCTATTGGTAGTGTAGTCCATTTCAAGTGTTCATGAGTATATGCTTAAGTCTGTTCTATCCCATTTCTGGGACAGAACAGAAATGGAATCTTTCTTTCTTGCTTGCTTGCTTGCTTGCTTTCTAAATATGCCTTTCTAGATATTGCCCTGTAATGCATATGTTTGTGAGCATTTTTGGTAGATTGTATAAATCAAAATATATACATAAAATCAAGAGAATATTTTAAAACACAAATGCAAGAAAATGTGATCCCTTTTATTGGACCACTAAAAAAATTAAACAAATAACAAGCTTTTGTGAATGAAATCCACCTCCTCAGGCTACGTACACCTCCTTCATGAATAGCACACAAAAATGTAGGATCACTATAACCCAGCCATGTCCAAAGTCCGGCCTGGGGACCGAATCTGGACCGCCAGGCCCTTTTGTTGGGCCTACAGCTGGCTGGCCTACCCCTCCCTCACCCTCCCTCCTTTGCCCTCCCCACGCTGACCAGTGCTCTCGCAGCAAACAGAGAGGGGGAGCCACATCCCTTGACTCTTTCAGCTGGCCCCGGGCCCAGCCCAGCCCAGCCCAGCCCGGAGGAGGCGGAGACTGGGGAGGAGCCGCCGTCACTGGATGCAATGAAGAACTAGCTCCGGGTAGTTAAACTGCCCCATTTTTGTCATTGTTTGTGTGTAGTTCTTTATATTGCTTTTCTTATTATTTTTATTTATTTATTCATCACCTTGGGTCCTTTTCCAAAGAGAAACATGGGGTGGGGCTTAGGGACCAATGGGTGGGGCTTGCAAGGGGTCAGCAGCTTGCAGTGGGGGGGCAGGGTTGGGCAGCAGCAGCCCCCCCACACACATTCTCAGCCACCAAATCTGGCCCTCCTTACAAAAAGTTTGGACACCCCTGCTATACTCCAAATTACTTATCAATTGGGAACATGCCAATTGGCTCGATGTGCATTAAAACGATGGCTGAACTTAATCCTAAACATCCCAGCTCAGTTTGGAAGCTGCTGGACTGCCATGAGGGGATGATGATAGAGAAAAAAAATTGTGTGAATGATCAGCTTATTCATATGTATCTTGACAGCCACAACAACTTCCACCAATAAATATCTGAAAAGATCAAGACCCTTGAGGAATAACATGACACACTCTGCTGTGATCATCAGAACTAAAAAAACATTTGCTGGCATGGACATCTGAAACTCTCTATGTAGGGATCCAAGGACAGGAGTAATGTTCTTGCAAAATATTTGCAGACGGAAATAGCATTGATGGAACACATGAAACTGTGTTACACTGTCAAACTAATGGCCGATATAGACCAGTAACTTCTGCAGCAACTGGCACCTGTGTTTCATGATTTTAGACAGCAACTACTGTCTGCCCAGCTCAATTTCTCTTCTTGACAATGCATAAATCCTGCCACCCATCTAATTTTATTCTTGTAGCATGTCTTACTAAAGGTAAAGGTCCCCCCCCCCGCACATGTGTGCTAATCAGGTCCAACTCTAGGCGTGGTGCTCATCTCCGTATTCAAGTCGAAAAGCCAGTGTTGTGCAAGTCCATGGACACATGGTCGGCATGTTTTACCTTCTTGCTTTTTATGGCAGTACCTATTTATCTATTTGCATGTACATGCTTTCAAACTGCTAGGTTGGCAAGAGCTGGGGTTATCAGCGGGAGCTCACTCCGATGCATGGCACCCAGGATTCAAACCGCCGAGATGCTGACTTTGCAGCCAACAGTTTTCAGAAACCTTAATCCACTGAGCCACCACGCCCCAAGCTTTGCAAAATTCTCATCTCATTTTGTTCCCTAATGCTAGGGAGTGAGGGGACAATGCTGACCTACAAGAGGCCCAGCTTCTTAGAGCAGGCATGTCCAAACTTCGGCCCTCCAGATGTTTTGGACCACAACTCCCACAGTCCTTTGTCATTGGCAATCTAATCTTAGAATTCTGGGATGATGGTGAAGTAGCAGGTGACTTAAAATGGCTTCATATTGTATGTACAAATCTTTAGGGGCTACAATGGGAAGGAAGTCTTAGGGGGGCGAGAAAGAGAGTTCCTACTATGTGTCATTAAATTCATTATTTATGAAATAATGACACAAGTTTTGTTAAATATCAGGAAAAGTAAGTTTCCCATATGAAGTGAGCCAGGATTGCATATTTTTCAACTGAATTCCATGTGACTATTGTTTCCTGTGACTCCACTGATACTCCTTTGGGCACTTTAAACAAGCCAAGCAAGTATTATGGTTTGCCAGATGCTTGACAACTCACTGTTTTTTGTTGGTTTGAAGTCTGCAACCAGAACAAGTTGCGTGGAATTCCTGATGCTACATTCTGCTAGTTTTCCCTTTGTGACACAGTAGCTTTCCGTTGCACAAATAAGACATTGGCTTTCCTTCTTTATTGGAAAGCAATATTTTGATGATGTCTGTGAAACAGGTGTCATCTATTATGTTCTAATGATGTGTGAGGTGTGGAAACTTGGTCTTTTCTCTTGGGCTGTGATGCCATAGGGAGAAGAATAGTCTTTCAGCAGGAAGAACATCTGGCAATCCATCGTTTTAGCACCATTCCTCCTTGCTATCAGTCATTTGCTGTAAACCAGCCTTAATGTTTCATACATAAGATGAAACTAGTGAATACAACATTGCTTTTCCAGAGGTTCAGGGCAGAAGGAGAAAATGATGAATATAATTGAGGAAGATGTCTGGTGATTGCTCTGTGCCGCCAACAAACATCCATGTTTTTTTTAAGTGTTTAATTTTAATTTTGGTTTTACCCTCGATATATGTTTAATTAGCTCTCTAATGTGGTGTTTCTATGGTATTTTAAACTTTTTTTAGTATTGCATAGTTTCAATGATTGTGAGACGCCTTGGATTCCGTATGAGGTGAAAGACAGCATGCAAATCATATGAATGAGTGTGTGTGTGTGTGTGTGTGTGTGTGTGTGTGTGTGTGTGTGTGTGTGTGTGTGTGTGTGTGTGTGTGTGTGTGTGCATGCGCGCGCGTGTGCATGTGTGTGTTGTGTCATTACAGTTGTGACCAACTCTTTGTGACCCCATGTCCATGGGGTTTTCTTGGCAGGAATACTGGAGTGCTTTGCCAGTTCCTGCTCCAGGCGCCTACAGCACCTGGTATTCCCTGGTGGTCTCCCATCCAAGTACTAACCAGGGCCGACCCTGCTTAGCTTTCAAAATCAAGTGAGATTGGATGTGCTTAGGGCATCTAGGCAGCTCATATGAATGAATAAAGCAAAGCAAAGCAAAGCAAAGCAAAGGCAAACATTTCTGCTTATATACCAGCCCATAATGCTTAAAGCACACTCTGGACAGTTTACAATTCATTTATGCAGGATACACATTGTGCACACACCCAGATTGCTGGGCACTCACTTTTTCAACTTTGTAAGGATAGAATGCTGAGTCAGCCATGAGCCAGCTACCTGGGATTGAACCCCAGGTCGAGAGCACAGTTTTAGCTGCAGTACAGGCATTTAACCACTGTGCCACAACGCTCTTCAAATGAATAACAGACCTCAGCCATTGTGGCTGTAACCATTCCTTTTTAATAAAGAAATCCAGTAATCCATCACAACTAGACTAGACCCACTGAATCAATGGGACTACTTTGCTTGCAGCTTACTACCAGATTTCAGCCAATATATGAAAGAAGGTTTCTAACCCATTCTTCAATTTTCTAACAACTTCAATTTGGCTGCCCATTTTTTTTCTGGTTCCAGGGTTACCCTGCCTTATACAGAACTGATTCGCGTTTATTAATTGCGAGCTACACTTGCTTTCACCTCTTGGACAAACTTTCACTGCACCATCCTATAAAGGGGAATTGCTGAAACTGAACACTAAAGAGCAAAACACTGGTCTAAAGGGTGTTTCTTGAAAAAGCCTGTTGTGTCCCCTTGAGTTGCTTGCTTTTTCTGTACAATGGAATTAAATCAAGAATTAGCCAGTGAACTAGAAAGTTGCTTTCCATATTTTTGTGGGGAGCAACAAGCCAGAGTCAGGTTTTTCTAATCATCTTGGGAATTCACTATACAATTTATCAGGATTGCTTTTGACCTGAATCAATGCCCATAAATTAAAAGCATACTCCAATAAGAAGGCAGCTTTGAAGTCTAATAGGGATTCAGTGAATCCATTATTTTAATATTTTAGATTTATAATCACAAGACTTGCCCCCTTCACTCTACTTTACAGAAGACTATTTTTCCTCCCATGGTTCCTTATTATGCCCCTTCTGACAAATGTTTTCCTCAGATTATATTCATTAATAGAGCTGATGCACAACTCACCCTTGGGCTCAGGGATCAGAGACAATTTGAAATGTCAGCTTTCCCATATATTGAAAATAAAGTTCAAAAGGAGTTGAGAAGAGCCTTCAACGAAACTGATGGGTTTTAATTTTGTGTCAGTGAGTGAATTCAGCAAATATAAAACAGTATTTATCAAGGAGCCAAAGAATCAGCCATCATGCCCATTAATGTTAGGTTTCCAAAAAAGGAGGAATAATCACGGGTTCATAATTTTCAGGTTTATATCAAGTTATATAAAAATAACTCTCTCTCTCTCTCTCTCTCTCTCTCTCTCTCTCTCTCTCTCTCTCTCTCTCTCTCTCTCTCTCTCTCTCTCTCTCTCTCGTCTTTCTGCCTCCTTCACTTTTTCCTATGCTTTGATTTAATGATTTTCTCACCCTTTCCTACTCAAAGTATATGTCGTCCATATCTGGCATATACCCAAAGTAGGCTAAAATCACACACAGGTTTACAAGTGAAATCACACACGTGTTAAAGAGACGTTTCTGAGCCTGTCATTAGTTATTAGATTTATAGAGGAGAAGCCTGCTCATGGCGCAAAGACTAATTAGAAAACAGGGCAAGCTAAGTGCGGGCAGATATGACAGCATCACCCCCGTTCTGGCTCACTTGCATTGGTTGCCCATTGCATCCCAAATAAGGTTCAAGATACTGGTTTTGATTTACAAAACCCTCCATGGCTTGGGACCTGAATACCTGGCAGAGCGGATCTCCCAGAGGTCAGCTGAGGCCGGACCCACCAGAATATTGCAGGCATTCTCACTTCAGGTGGCCACGCCTAGGGAGGCCCAGCAACTAATCACTCAAAACTGGGCGTTCTCTGTGGCTGGCTCTACACTATGGAATCTCCCAAGTGAGATTTGCCTAGTAAAGTCCCTGCCAGCCTTCAAAAAAGCGCTTAAGACCATGCTTTTTAGAGAGGCATTTGGTGATCACTAGGTTTTTTTTCCTTCTTCTTCCCACCATCTTGTCAAGCATCCTTATTTGCTTTGTTGTTCTTTCTTTTCTTTTTTTCTTTTTGATGTGTGTGTGTGTGTGTGTGTGTGTGTGTGTGTGTGTGTTTGTGTTTGTGTATTTGTTGTTAACCACCCAGAGTTCCTTCGGGAAGACAGGCAGTATAGAAATAAATAAATAAATAAATAAATAAATAAATAAATAAATAAATAAATAAATAAATAAATAAATAATGAAGTGAAGTCAGCAAAATTGTGCGGTAATGCTATAAAGTGTGTGAAGGAAGGGGCAAAGTGATTGCTACATCCAAACGGCTGTGTGTTTGCTGTGGCCAGAGCAAGAACATATGTTTTTCTTTTAATTTTCCTTTCAAGGGGAAATTAATATTATACTAAGTCCAGGGCTGATATAATTTAGGGTCTTTTCAAGGGATATGTGAGTGAAATATGAGTATAAGTAGTATAAAACCAGTATAAAGGTAGTAAAAATATAAAAGGTACTTTAAAATAAAATATATACAAAGGATTGGACTCCTAGTTCACAGCATGTCTCGCTGAGCCACGCTGATACACTTTTCAGAATCATGATGATTGCTTCATTCAGGGAACTCCACTTTCATGTAGTCAATCTTTGTTGCTATAGCTAAACATAATTGAGTGACTGGACTGCGCAATGGGTCAGAGTAGATACCCCTTTGGGTACTTTACAATGAAGAACTAAGTTTCCAACTCTCTGATCTATAGTTATCTCATGGGCTTTAGATTCTAATTCATTTATCTGCAGTGCATTAGCTCCAGCACTGTTGCTAAAAGCTGCATAACTTGCATAAAATGACCATTGTTGGATTCTCTAATGAGCAGTGTGCTAGTAAACACCGATGCCAACAGCCTGGAAACTTCAGCAGTCTTCCAGGAAAAGTAAGAAAATGCACACTGAAAGCTTTTATATTCTCCAGCCTTCCATTTGTGCTTCATCAAATATTCTGAAAACTCTTATCTAGCCAGGATCAGAGTGCAGGGCCAAGACAAAATGGTTTGCATTAGAGATAAAGTGGCAGAACCAATTTAAAATGTACAGCTTTTGAATGGTATTACCGGTAAGATGGGTTGTTTTGTTTGGGCTTTTCTGCTCCATTCTTAGAGAAGCACATCATTTCTTTTTTATTATGAAGGTTTATACATACTGGCAAGGCCACTGTGACAAATTAATGACAATAAATGTAAGCCAAGATCAAAACTTGTACAAGCAGAACTTGTAACTTGTACAAACAGACAGAGAAGAAAAGCCAGACCAGGACATGTGAGTAGATAAGATGCAGAATCTCAAACTAAAAACTCTTAAAAGATGGGCCTCCACATGTTCCACCTGGGAGTTACTATGTGTTATGTGAGTTACATTATTTCAGAAGCCAGCGTCTTTCATGAGGTTACAGAATTGCCCTAGTGAACAGTCAAGCTGAAGGTTTGTCACGTCCATGCTCCATGAGCAATGGCATGTGGGAAAAAAAAGGGGGGAACTGTCCCCACACTGTAAACCACACACCTTTGGATGCTATGGTATTTGTGGAGTGAGGCCTACAGCTGCAGATATTGATGGCCGCTCATCCCAGAACACTCACCATTGAAAGTATTGCCATTGAAAGTTTTTTAGAACACAAACTTATCCGTGTCTTCAAAAGAAGCAATTAGCTTGGCTGGGAGTAAAGCCATCGGGAGGAAATAAGATAATCCTTTGGCTCATCCTTGCCTCACCAGTGCAAAAATTTTCTCCTCGCCCTGCAAGGAAGCGAGATGTTTCCTCACACTCAACAGGAGCTCTAATCTTGATGGAAAGAGTTTTTGCACAAAGTTGCCAGCTGTGCAAAACCGACAATGGCTGTTAGCAACAGGGATTGCAGGCTTCAATGTTAGCGGGGCATCGAATCACTTCCAGACGTGACTCTGAACTTTAAAGATGGTATCCAAGAAAATGAAACTATTTGGGATCTTTAAAAACCCAACCTCTGTTTGTGAAGAATGCAAAAATTTCCCAGAATATCCCCATCCTGAAACGATGATAGCCCAGATTTTTGCTTGATTTCTAGTGAGGAGAAGGAGCCCACTATTGAGTTGAATTGTTCTGCTGCTCTAATTGTTAAGGCTACTCTCTGCCTGGCTAAGGATGGAGATGATGGGAGCTGGGATTCCTCAACATTTGGGGGGTGGCCAGGGATTCCACAGGGGAGCAATTAATCAGAAGAAGCTGGGAGGCAGATAGATCAATTTCACGGATCAGTCTGAACAAGGGATGTGCACAAAATGAAAACATTGATTTTTGTTTCATTTCATTTTGTTTTAGCCCCATCTTGTTTTGTTTCAAATGAATTTTGTTTTAGCCCCATTTTGTTTTGTTTCAAAAAATTGTTACAAAATGAAAAATTTACAAACACTTTCATAATTCTAAGAAATGGCTCCCCTGGGTCCTAGAGGCACCAAATTTGGACCCAGGGGAGCCATTTTGCATATTAACAAAACAGTTTGTTTAAAACAACCCCCTGCTGTTTTATTTTGTTTCATTTTAAAATGCTGCCTGGCGTTTTGTAAACTTACAAAACAATTTGTAAGCTCATGAAATGATGAAACAGTGTTTTGTTATTCGTAAGGTGCCCATCCCTAGTCTAAACTCATAAGCAAGCACTACAGCTATGCACTTTTAAATGTAATATTCTTCCAGAATCATATAGATCAGCTTGGTGGCCCTTTGTCGGTCATCCTTGTCTATAAATGTCAGCCAGTATGCAGTGTTTCTAGTCCTGAGGAAGGAAAGCAACAAGATGCAGAATGTAGAGGACAAATCTGTTAAACTTGGCATTCGTCTACTTAGCCTACTTCCACAAGTTTGAATGCCTGAATACAATGGCTGGGCTAAGGCTGGTCAACACACCTTGCTTTAAGAAGAGGTCTTGCCAAAACATTTATTTGATGCTCATACCTAAGCTCTGCCAGGAGACGCAACGGTCAGGAGAAGTGACGCACAATGTTTAAAATGAGTTTTAGCCACCAGCCCAAGCACTTGCCTCAGTGGCTAAAAGTATTGATCTGAATATAAGTCGAGGGCCTCTTTTTTTCAGCCCAAAATTAGGGCTGAAAAACTAAACTTATATTCGAGTAGATACAGTAACTATTCCATTTCTTCAAGAGAAACAAAGGGTGAAATTCAGTTTTTATTTTAGAATTGACTGAGGGGTGGGGGAGTGGGTCCATCCGCAATGCATACATTCCTTATGCAATACTGACATAGGCACACAAATAATCTGGAAATGCCTCGCTTTTTAATTAGTATTATTTTAAAATTTAACCCTGGGTTGTGGGTTTTTTGTATGTCAGTTAAGTGAATTTTTACTTCAATCTCAGAAACCTGTAGCAAGAGTGATTTACTCCACCAAATGTCTGCCTCATCTTTGATTCAAGCTGTAAAGAAATAAGAAAAATGCTGCAATCTTGTGCTTAATTGTCTGGGAGCAACCGGTATTTAATGGAATGGGGCTTACTTCTAAATGGTGCAAAGGATTGCACTATCACCCTTTACAAATCCTGTGCCTACTCATTGGAAAGCTGGCAGTATTTATTTCACTGGAAGTTTTGAAATATGCTTAGCACTGCAATCCCACTGAATTTTTTTTAAAAAAAACTATAGTTTATGCCCTCAATGCTCACAAGTCACTTACATTTCTTATATTTTATATTCCTTTATAGAAAAAAGAACACCCTCCTTGCTAGATCTCAGCGTGTATTCAAATAGCAATTGTTTACTTCGATTCAGAATGACACATTCAGGAATTATGGCATCCATTTGTTCTGCTAGATACTCTGTCTCCCTTGCCTATGCTTCTTAATTTCCTTCTCCTTCTGTTACTAGTCTTATGACTAAATGCTTCAATTTATTTGCCATACAATGTCACTACACTCGATTTTGGTCATTTATTACATTTTCTCTCCTAGCTTTATGGTATGGCCACTGTGGAAGTGGAGGGAAAGAGTGCTTTAAAGACATTGCAATGTATCAAGGTTTTTCAATTTGATGCTCCCAGGCCCTTGAGGAGTCAGAACCGTGTTTCAACGAGGTCACGGAAACTTTCTTCTTTTTCTAATTTTATTTCCTACCCTTTCATCTCAAGGTTGCCAGATGTCTCCCCAGATGGAAACTCTGGTGTGATAAAGCAGGAAGCTCCCTGCAAGTAAACAGAGTTCTACAACTAACAAATGCCTATGACAATTATATTATGCAACAAATATAGGCTGAAATCATGTTGCTTAGCACAGTAAATTGCACTACAGTTGTGCCATTAATGGGTATTCGCAAGACTAGGCTATATGTGATATATTTAGAGGTCGCTAGTGAATTTGTTGACTCAGCTCCTTCCATTGATTCAATGAGGCTACTCTAGTTGTAACTTAAGATGCTGTAAAGTAAATTGCAACTAGAGTAAGAGCCAAAGGAGTTTATGGATGAACTGACTCAATCCGATTCAATGGGCCTACTCCAGTGGAACTTGCTACTCTAATCAACAGGAGTTCAACCATTCAGATCTCTTTAAAAGTCTAATCAACCAATCTGGATCAGACGTCAATAGACAAAAATACCATCCATTAGCAGCAGAGATAGAATCAGCTTGTTTGATTCTATTTTATTCAGTCCGATAATTATTCTGGGTTGTATCCAATTAGTTTTTATCAACTGCCTTTCCCCTCCAAATCAGTCTCCAACACCTGTTTACACACTGTTCAAAATGGTCTCCCAACTCTTTGAAGCATATGGGGTGGAGGACAGGGAGGAACAAGGAATAAATAAGTGAAGACAAAAACTTTCCCCCTCTGCTGGATCAAACAATATCCCATTGTCAGAGAGATACCAGTGATAACTGGATACATAATTTGGCTTGTTACCTATAAAAATAGGAGTTGTTTGATTGTATGGCTTCCACAAGGAAGCCCCATCCTTCAATTTGCAAGACTTGAGCAAAGCTGACCATGACAGAACCTTTAGAAGGTCATTAATCCATAGGGTTGTCATTAAGTCAAAAGTGATTGATAGCAGACAAGAGTAGTTTCCCTGCCCACCACTCCATCTCAGGCTTCTTGCAAATGACCGTGATTGCAGACAATGAAATATTGTTGTCTGCTCATGTGGTAAATTACTGCATATCCACACCGAGTAGTTATATCACATTGCTCCCATTTTAATTGCCATGGCTCCATCCTAAAGAATTCTGGGGTATGCAGTTTGGTAAGACACTGAGAATGCTCTGCTACAGAGGTCTAGCAATCTAACTCAAGAACTCCATAGGAGAGAATTCTCTACATTACTAAATGAAAAATCCCATGAGCCCTTAGAATTCAACCATGGAACTTAAAGTGACATTGGATTGATATAACCATGGACTGTAAATACACTCTGAGACTCTAGATTATCATATAGAGATATTTCCTACTGCTCCCTTATCACTTTCTTGAATTGGAGATGCCAGGAACTGAACGTAGAACCTTTGGTCCCCCATTCTGTGACCTACCATGAAGCTACAGATAAAAACAACTGAAAACAGTGTTTTGCCTTTGGCTTATTTGGGCTCATTATTCATCCTAGCAAACAAAGTTCAATCAGCTTCAGAGTGGAAGAGAGACCCAATTCTTATTGCAGGGAAGAAGTTAATAGCAGCTTTAGCCTAGCCCTAAGCTCTGTAAGTACAGCTACATCCACAAAGTAGGGCACTTTCACATTTCAACATATTAGGACATTCCCATTGTGTGCTTCCAAAGTACAAGTAAAACATTGTACAAGCAATATACACACCACACAGAACACACATTGACTGAAAACCTGTTGCTTGGCATAGAAAGACACAACCAGAGTGCACCTAGTGAATTGGTGGAGATTAGTTGATGCCGCCCCTCCATAAATTTCCTTGATTCAGTTGGCCTAATCTGGTTTCTACTTCAGCAACCCAGCAACAGATTTCAACCAGGATCTTGCTTGAACATAGGAACTAGATGGCCTTGAGCCTGATTGGCACTTAAATGGGTGACACCATGAGGGAGTACCAAGCATCTCTATCTTGGTCTAAGAAAGAATGCTGCCTTTGGCAATACCTTATATCATTTGGGGGGACCCATATGTTATGTTTTTAAATTGATGTTTTTCTATTATTCTTTATATTGGGATTATATTTTGTTTATATTGCTATGATTTGTTGCAATTTGATCGGTATTATTTTGCCAGGGGTCACCTGAGGGTCACCTTTCTTATTAATGTTAATGACTGATTAATGGGAATGAGGGCAATTTATTTCCATTATGATTAGTTTTGTTGCATGGTTTGGTTTATTTCATGTGAACCATACTAAGTAGTGATTTCACTAAACAGGGCAGTTTATGATCTACATAAATGAATAAACAAAACAAACAACCCCAGAGAGATGCTGCCACTTGGTGCTGAAAATTCTGGGGTGGAGGGAGCAACAGCCTGACTCACTTTCAAGCAGATTCCTGTTTTCCCAATGGAAGAAATCACAAACATGGTTATGATATAACAAAGGGAACATCTCTCTCTCTTGGCTCCTAGAAGTCTTCTGCTGAAAACTTCCGGTTCCAGCTACACCGCAGCGAGACAACTTGACAAGTGATCCAGCTTATCAAGTTGAATTCCTCCAGATAAAGGGACCCTAATAAGGGTAAAGTTTCCTTGGAGGTGAAACAAAGAAGAGGCAGCAATTGTGGATCACAAAAGGAGCAGTGGCAAACTTTGTGGAAGCAGGAAAATGCTTCATCACCCACTGGGGGAAGACTTTTGCTATGGTGAAGGTGGAGCTGTCGGTGCTAGCCATTAAAAGCTGTAAATGTTTTGTGTGTTGTGAGTAGAATACTTCTATCTCTTTCTATGCAGAGCTTCTCCTTGGTATCTGGAATTTTTTTCCTTCAAACAGGCACTAAACCTCCCTTCTGAGGAAGCGGCTTTTAGCAAAACATAAAAAAAGGGGGGTTAATATTTTTGAAAGACAAGCACAGAGGAAGTGACTGTTTTCACATCATTTCATTAACTTGCCTTTCTGCCTGTTGTTTGCTTCCTGTGGAAAAATATTTTATGCCTTTGCTGCTCTTTATATGTGTTGGATTTAAAGACAAAATTTAAAGGAAACTACCTTATGCCTCTGTGCTTTCTATGTTGAATTTAAAGATGTAACTGTAAGAGCAGCATTGGGAAAGTAGTTTTCTCAAAAAACATCATCTGACTTTGGAGTAACCACATGTTTTGAAAATAACGCTTGAAGGCTGTTCCTCACTGCTTTGGCTTCAATTTAGTCTAGTTACTCTCCTCTGTATCTCTCTTGTTTGGAAACTAAGTGGCAGAAACTATTACAAGCAATATTAACACTTTCTTGTGAGCTATAAAAATGGATTGGGAAAACATCTCAGAAGAATATTTTGCCAACATAATTCTATCCGGTTTGGAAAAAAATTACAGATATCTACACAGACTCAATCTATGAAGATATAGAGATTTTTAATTCTGATAAAATCACAGAGGCAAAACAGATAACTCAAGATGGAGTGGTTGATAACACTGAGTCTGTAGAAATAACTGAAATTAGTTCTGATCAGGAGATTGTGCTAAAACAAAGAGCTAATCTACAGACAAACACAACAAGATTGATGCAGGATAAATCTCTGGATATGTCAAATTCACAAAATACGATAAACACATCTATTGAAATCAGCTCAAATCAAGAGATCAAACCAGAACAAAGGGCAGATCTCAGAATGAAGACAAATATGACAAGAATTGTGCAGGCTAAACCCTTAGAGGTGCCAAGTCCACTGAATATGATAAGCACATCTGTCTTACTTAATATGGGTGTCAAAAAGAGGAAAATTTGGGACATTTTCAATAGCAGAGTGGCTATCAAGATTTCTATCAAGATAATACAACAACTCATGAAGATAAGGGATTTGACAAGGGAGAAACAACCTGTGAAGATAAGGGACTTGGCAGGAAAAGGAAAAACTGGAAAAAAAGGATTTCAGGCTTAGTGAATTTGTTACATTAAAAATGTTTTCTCTATTCTGATTGTATAAGGCCACCAGTCAATTGGTATGATATGGGAAATGAAAAATGAAAATGTGAAGACAAACTTGATATCTAAATAAATGTTAATCTGTTAGATTTTTAAAAGTATATACAAGAACTTCTATGCATAGAGTGAAACATATAGACCAGGAGACAGCTCTCTTATAATAGCCCATAAAGTATTAATTTGAATTAGTGATGATTACTGAAATTAGGCATTCTTTGGAAGAATGGGTAAATATACTGTGGATGATATATAGAATATATATATATATATATAGTTAGCCAAATCTATCCTAAATTGCTTAGTACTGAAGAGCTAGACAGCAAGTTGCAATAGATTGTTGAGATTAGAACGGCTATATTCTTTGTAATAAATATAGAGGCAAGTAAAGATAGAAGAAGAATGAGATAGTAAGGAAACTACGTATGAAAATATGCTCATTTAAGCTGGGAAAGGAGATATGAATTATATTGAGCTCAAATGTTGGGGAAAAGTGTGACTGAAGGAGTAACACGACAGAAGAAGAACAATATATTTGTTTTATGTAACTTAGTGTAGAAAATAAATAAAAATGTTAAAAAAGATGTGTTCTGCTGAAATCCTCTCTGCAGTTTAAAAGATGGAGCAAAAATTACCACTTGCCATGGCAGTAAGAAATGTAAATGGCCATTAATGGTACAGTATCTTATGTGCAACTGCAGTTAAAGCTCTTGCAATAAGAAATACGAATCAAATACAAGGGCTTCGTAGCACTCAGCGGCTGCCCTCATTTCTCATTTCTTCTTTGAAAACTTGATTTCATCTTAAAGCAAAGAAGAAAGAGAAATATATTGATTGGAGTGTGCGAAAGCAGATGCTCTTAAACACCGGTTAAATCACAGTCTGCCTTGGTAACTGTAAAGAAAGAAACCGTTGGAAGCCAGGGCACTTATTGAAAACCTGAAAAGATTATACTTAAATTATGCTATAATTGGAAAGGAGGCAACAATCCTTTGCAGTGATAATGACCAGACCATAGCATTGGAAATATCAGGGTGGAAAACGACACATATGCAGATAATGGGGCTTATTGGCCTGTGGCAAAATTATCATTAAGATCTTTTGGAACCAGCCAAAATGAGGACATCGGAGAATAATTTCACTAGATTTATTTGCCAAACTCTGACATAAAAGAGCAACTAGGCTGGAAAGAAATGCTTTGCTTTAATTTGCCATCTCTTCCCTGCTAAAGTTACCCCACATTCCTAGGATTATTTCTTTTCTTGATACCCCAACTTTTACAAGTCTAGAGCCTGATTAAAAATGCCCCACTAACCCCAATAGCAATAAAAAGGCAGGCCTACTCCTTATGATCTCTGCAGGTGCTCCATTTCACCAGTCACCCAGGAAGAGCAGTAGAAAATCCCTCATTTTATATTTCTATCAGTAAATATAAATAAAGGCACTCCCCCCCCCCAAAAAAAACCCTACTGCTCATTAAAACCTTTTATCTTTGTTCTGACTAGCGTCTATGAAGACCTGTGAATTAATATCCTTCTTCCAATACATATATATTTTTATCCATGCATTCTATTAGGTAAGAAAAAAAATTATTTACCTTTTTCAATGTGCGCATTAATGGGAAATAAAATTGCAATTTTAGGATATTCCATCATATGCTCGCATTGCTTGCTTTTGTGTTATGAGAATGAGATTTTCTTTAAACCTGGCATAGTCCAAGCTAATTATTTAATCAATAATTGGAACTAAATTATCTAGGATTGTGGCTTGACTAGGAAAGGTAGGGTTTGGGGAGAAATTGCTGAAGGTGGCCTATAAAGCTCATTTTGAAGTTAACTCTCCTAAGCGGATGCAGTGGTCTTGGAGAATATTAATACAGTGTAATGCACCAGAGTACCCTCAGGATGTTCACCTGCCACGGAATTTAATTTATTTTATATCTCATCTAATAGCCTGAATCTCTCTCAATTAGGTAAATATAATGTGAAAATGTTTCCTTGTTTCTCTAAGGAGCTTGAAACCTGTAAGGTCAGTCCCATAGCAATTTCTTACTACTATATAATTGGGTTGAAAATTGTGTCCCAGTGCTTGTCATTCTCCAAAAGAGAAAGCCAAAAGTACAACAGGGGGTGGGGCCATTTCCCTATGATACGAAGAGGCAGCCATTGTAGATAGATAGGAGAAGGCATCCATATGGTGGGGAATTTGGTTCTGAATTAAAACAAGGTTCTCTTAGATCAAAAGCCATCTGCCAATAAGAAGATACCCCACGTTTTCTGCAGGCTTGAGGCCACATTTGTAGTGCCACTGTATATGTATGAAGACGTGAAAGCACTACTGTCTTTGTGCCTTTCTTACAAATGGAACAATATCTGCTGAGTGGGATTTAAACCCGCATTAGATCTGGAAGACATTGTCAAAGGAACAGAGCCATACATATGAAAGAAAACTATAGATCTGGAGTCCCTGGCCAGCTATCAACTGCAGTTCCTCTAATCTCTCACTATTGATTTTGTTGATTTGAATTGATGGGACGCCTGCTGTCCCACCAATGCTGTAAAATAAAGTTCTGTCACTGGTATAGAAAACATGAACTACAGTAGTACCTCTACTAACCAGCGGCTCTACTTACAAGCAATTCAACTTGAGAGCGGAAGAGCATTGGCGTTTTAACTGATACTTTACAAATTTTAGATGCAGTCTGCTCTACTTACAATTTTTTTCAATTATTTATTTATATATTTGATTTTTTTTAGATACGGCTGCTCTACTTATGAGTTGTTCGATGTATAAGCATGCATTTGGAATGGATTAAACTCGTTAGTAGAGGTACCACTGTACTGTACAGTATAACAAAAAAGGAATATCACTAATACTGCTGCATTTCAATCTGCTGCACTGCTGTATGTCATAATAAGAATTGGATATCTTTGCTGAATTTTCTCCTTTGCAATTACAAATTAGTTTTAGCACTGCTCTAATGTAATTTTATTAAAACTAGACAATGGGGCTCATGTTCTTCTTCTTGTTGTTGTTCAGTCGTTCAGTCATGTCTGACTCTTCGTGACCCCATGGACCAGAGCTCGCCAGGCCTTCCTATCTTCGACTGCCTCCTGGAGTTTGGTCAAATCCATATTGGTTGCATCGATGACACCATCCAACCATCTCATTCTCTGCTGTCCCTTTTCCTATTGCCTTCAATCTTTCCCAAACATAAGTCAGTATTCCCAATGCATAGAATATACTTTATGGTAATCAAAGGTTATATATCTTTCTGTCCATTGATTCTAGAATTGTCTTCCACAAGAAGTTAGATATTACTTCTTACTCTTTTGAACTTTGCTCCCATCCCAAGATGGTTGAGAATACCTAGATTTTTTGCAAGTCCCATCGTGTATGCTACAATATTTCAGTGATCTGTTCCACCCTCTCCACTTGTTTTTCTACTTTTAAAACCTGTAAATGCTTGTGGTTGTGTTATTAGATGTTCTTGTCTGCTTTTGGTTCTAGCTAATTGGTGAACTGTTCTCATAACAAAGAAATGGTAATTGACCCCAAACCAGGGCTGCCACTGATTTTGCTATTTGACTGAAACCTACCAAATCCCAAACAGTGAACTACCTTGCTCCATTACAACAAGTTCTGGATTACACAAACATGAGCAAGACCAGAACAGAAAACAGAATAACACAGGACCAGATCTAATAGTCTCTGGATTGTAATCAAATATAAGAGTACTACCACGTAGCATGTCTGGTTTTTCATGCTCCAATCTGCATTTTCTATGCTTGAGAAGAGGACCTAGATATTCTTCAGATGGTGGCTATCATCCCTCTAACACAGCGTGTCACTCGAATCTTGGTGGCACTTAAAAACATACATAATAAATATTTTGCCTCATGGTAAACCTCTAGAAACTTGGAACAAGGATAAAACAAGGATAGTGAAGAGGCTTAAATCATACAGATTGGGTAGGCAGAAAAATAAATATCTCTAGGTGGCCTTGACTCAAGTTAAAGAATTTGGAGGAAATGTTCTCAAGTAAGTTCACTTGCTGGCAATTTTTGTGCAAAAACAATTGAATCAACATCCTTTTCCCATGTCTTGCAGAGCTCCACTTTAAGACTCCTGTACTAAAGGGAGAGAAAGACAAATTGCCTTAGGAAGCATGAGAGTTAGCAAATGGCAGTGTAAATATGTTCCTGGGTGTCCTATTTATGCAGTGCAGCATCGCTCATCATGGCAGGAACCAAAAAGGCAAATGGACATGGGAAGCAGAGGAAAAGGTGAAGAAATGCATCAACTTGATGGCATCAGAGTGGTAAGAGAAGGCAAAAATGCACAGGATACTTTTTTAAAAAAGTCGGTGTGAATCAAGGATGACATTACAGTACGGAGGAAATTGAACTCATCTATTCCTGATAACAGAGGCTTCATTATTCAGCTTTGCTTCCCAGTGACATCTTTGAAATATGAGGCCATCCCTATCTCATGAAGATAAATCCATGATCTGTGGTATCCCTCCAGCATTTTCTCTTTATGAAGGGCAACTACTTAACAAATGTCAGTAGGAATAGTATTTTTATCTTTAGCCATACATGAAAAGGCAAGAAAGAAGATGGAGCCCCAACACACAGGGAGAGCACTCCATTTCTCTGGAACAAGAATGTGTAACTTGCACCCGTTGCCGCAATTTTCTAAGCAGGTCTGGCCATTTAGTCCATTTAGTGGCAGTCTCCCAAATGTGCTGTTCTCATATGTGCCCATGTTGCGTCTCATGTAAGGCAACCTATTGGATTAATGACCTTCAAATGGCGGTCATTCCCATGAGTATTTAGGTCTTGCAACACTTCATTTTACAAAGCATACGGTTTCCACTGAAGCAACAATAGTAGAGGCTTTGTAACAAATATAGCACCAAATCATGTGCTTTACAAAGAGTTTTTTTTTTCTTTATGGTGTTGAATGCACAGATAAAAGGCCCCAAGAAAAGGTTAGTGGGGAAGCCTCATTTCCTATTGGGAATCTCACTTGCTGACTACAAACCCATAATCCTTGGCAGGGGGAATTGTTTGCCCTGAGGAACAGAAGGGACTCTGGAAAAGACATCCTGGCTGAAGGATTTATCAATTTGTCTGTTAGTTGTGTCTTATTACACACTGGCATTGTGTTAGACCTTTCCCAACTCAAGTAGAAAATGAAACTTCACCACCACCCCTCACTTCCCAGAGGTTCCCACTATCCCATTATGTGCAACAATATTCATGTAGAGAGAGAAAGAGGAGGGGGTGGGAAAACAGAGACAACAGTGAAGGCAGAGAAGAACTGACAATTCTTCGCACACATCCTGCTAAGACTGGGAGAAGGCAAGGAAGCCATTGCTTAGGAGAGCCCATGTAGTTCCACGCCACTGCATAGCCTGAGTCCTTATGGGCCAACTATTTCCATGACAACTGACTCAAAATGAGGTCCCAAGACCCACAGCACTGTGAGAAGAACCACCACTGCCAGCACAAAATGTAGAGTCACCGCTGAGCTTTTATAATTAAAATTAATGTCTTCACCTTCCAGGGGGGGGGGGTCCCCAGAGGCAACACCAAACTGAGTTTCCTTCGGGAAGGAAGTCCAGAACTCAGAGGCATCAGCTTCCAAGACATTTCTCTCTGCACTTCCTCCTGATATTGCCTCAGAGGCTGATGGGAGAGATTAAAGAGCCAGAAAAGCTTTAAACCAGGGAGACCTATGTGGTAGAGTTCAGCCTTCTGGATAACCTAGTAGCAAATAGTGTTGTCATAACCAGAATTTTTGAAACAGGCCCAGAATACAGTAATATGAAAAATTAGCATGGCCTGTGAACTGCTTGCGTCTAGTCTAGTCATTTAATCTGTGGTGCGTGATCTCTATCACCCACTCTTTCCACAGTATAATCAAGCTCTTGATTTCTAGGAGAGATGGGCATGAATTTAAAAGCAAGTTTCAAAATTCTTCAAAAATCACTAACTCATCCATTTGTATTTGTATGAACTGATACCCCGAGAAATACAAATTGATTTCAGTGTGTCTAAGTGTTGCGGGGGGTATTCTGTGTGAGTGTGTCTGTGTTGTGTCATTACAGTCGTGACCGACTCTTCGAGACTCCATGTCCATGGAGTTTTCTTGGCAGGAATACTGGAGTGGTTTGCCAGTTCCTACTCCAGGCACCTACTGCCGCTGGTATTCCCTGGTGGTCTCCCATCCAAGTACTAACCAGGGCCGACCCTGCTTAGCTTCCGAAATCAGGAGAGATCGGATGTGCTTAGAGCATCTAGGTAGCTAGAGGGTTTTAAAGCAAAAATGAATTGATTTGTTGATTTGTAAGGGGGGGAAATCATTCATTCATTATTTGTGATTTGTCAACCAAAATAAATCACTATTCTTCTGATTCATGCCCATCTCTAGTTTCTAGTCTAGTGTTGGGTGCTGCCTCTTCATTGTTGCTTCTCGCAAGCAACTCAAGTTCTCTTTCCCACCACAACCAACTTCCTTTTTGTGTTTGCCCTCATTAGAACAATATATAGTGGGTAAAAATGTGAGGGTAGGCAGTACTTGTGCCAGAATATTAATCTACGCGATTTTAAAAAAAATATTGATGCATCAATATCTCTCTCTCTCTCTCTCTCTCTCTCTCTCTCTCTCTCTCTCTCTCTCTCTCTCTCTCTCTCTCTCTCTCTCTCTCTCTCTCCCCCCCCCCCCTCAGATCTGAATATGTCTTGGAAAGTGTTTCTAATGTATTTCTGACCCAGACCTCTACATCACTATGCACTGTGACAGAGATTGCAGCAGGTAGACCGGTATGCACGAAATGGAGCCGAGCCTGACACGGAGCCCCCCATCCATCTTGGTTTTTCCTTTAAGGATCAATGCAAAAGAAGCTGGGGGAGTCAGAAAGCATTTTCACCGATGATGCCAAATTGCTTTTGAGCCTCTCTTGCACTGTGCAGAATGGAAAGCAGGATGGAGGAGGCATTTCTCATTTGAGTGAGCATTCAGACCCAGGCACATTGCAAACTGATTTAAGCAAAATGGCTACATCTGGAGACATGCTGGTGTAATGGAATGTCAAATGCCTCTCTCCTCCCAGGAACATCTCTGCATGGAGAAAAATATAGCTGTAGCACCTGGCATCTTCCTCACTTCTGTCTGTGCGAGGCTGACACAATCACCTCGAGCTGTTCCCTTCCTTAGCAACTACTGCCTTTTACCCTGGAGCAAAAGATTCATATATCTTTCCTAAATGGGCAACACTGATACTGTTCAGTGTTTGGCTGTGTCTTCATTATGACCGCTTTCAGGGTTCTGTAATGCAGCCATTAAAATCTGTCTCGGACTGAAACTTGGCATGTCATTATATGAAGCATACAAAGCAAGGAAAAATGGCTTTGATTTCCTGTAATTTATGGCTGTCTACTCCATGCTCAAGAGCAAGGAATATGACCACTGGCTCTGATTCCATCTGCGCAACCAGTGAATGGAATTTTCTTCGTCTTGGTCTACAAGCCATAAATTTTATCCGCAGATGCTCTACAACTCGCTGTCTAAGATACAGCATGAAGGGAAGAGAGACAGAGAGGACCCTGTAGATCCATGAATATATGTTCAGACAAAACACAGAATGAATTCCACGTGTGCCTCAAAATTCCAGACATCTGCAAGGGAAGCAGAAAAAACTTGCTACTCTGACACAGTAGTCTGCACATACACACATGTGTATGCTAGTCTAAACCAGATAGTTTTCACCTCAACCCAGGGGGCGGTTGTCAGTAGGACTAAACCTTGAGAGTTTGTCTCTGAAGTCCGTATATGCATAACATCTAGAACTGATTATACTGATAGGCTTTATATGGAACAGCTTTTGAAGAAGTCTAAAAAGGGTCAGTTAACATGTACCTGTAGTTCTGTGGGCAGGATTCCAAATGATCATCATTATCTTCAAAGCTCTACATACTGTAAAGGCTGGGGCCTGTGGGTCTCTAGAAGTTGCTGGACTCTCCTTTCTACATACTGTATGTCTGCCCAACTTATCAACGGTGAGGAGTGATTGGAATAACAGCTCATAATCTGGTAAACCACAGATTCCACTCCTATTCCAAAGCAGATTTACAATGTGTTGTATCAATATCACCTGGAACCCGATTACCCAAAGGATCTTTCTCAGGGCGTTTATACACGACCCCTAAACTCCGGGGCAAATGGCTCCCAGCTCCGGAGCTTAAAAATGTTTCTCCACCAGCTCCGGAGTTTACAGCACACCTTTCAAGTACCTGCTCTTTGGAGGTGAAAATTCCTTGATGCGGTGTAACAATAGTGAGTGCGGGGCTCTCCTCGCTTCTGTTTGTTGTTTTTTTGGCTCCCGCCCCTTTAAGAGCTACTTTACAGAGACTGGAATGTTGTCAGCAAGAGCGAGAGGCAGAACGGAGGTAAGCAGCATGCTTTTCTTTCTCTTTTTCTCCCTCCCCTCACGCAGCCAGCAGCCAGGAAGTGCGGAGGGGTGGGGACACAGGAAGAGCGATGAACCCCTAAGATCTCTGGTCCGAATTTAAGTGGCCAGCGGATCTTAGGGGTCGTGTGAAAAGGCCCTCATTCTCTCTCTCTCTCTCTCTTTCACACACACACACACCACACACACACACACACACACACACACAAGGGGGGAGGGAGAGAGGGTCTGTTGCAGAACAGGCTCCGCTCTCCACCCTCTGGCTGTGGCTTGCCACTTCCCGCCGCTTGGAGAGCCCGCTTCGCGGACCGCTTCGGGGACTGCCGCGGCTCATCCGCCGCTGACGCCCTGGAGGGCCTGCCTTGACGTTCCACTTGCCCTTGGCTACCCCATGTGTGCTTACGGACTGCTCGTTCCTCTCATGTTGCCACAGCTCGGAGGGGTTGGTGGGCCTTAGCCTACCTTATCTCTGTACTTCCCACTTCCCCTTCTCCCCCCCCTCCTTCTTCCATTCTGCCCTGGTTCATGCGCCCAATTTTTGTTGTATCTCTTTTATTGTGTTTTATAGCTCCTTTGCGTTTTGTTATAATTCTCCACTGAATTTTGCATTTTGTTGTGTATTTTGCATTTCGTTGTGTATTTTTGCACCTGTTAATTGTATTGTTTTTATATTATTTTATTTATTTTGTTTCTGCTCCCCTTCCCTCTTAGGCCACCATGTCGGCAGGGACTCGTATCTCTGTGGTGTCTGGCCGTGGGAGGTACGCTCTGGACGGAGGGATCAGTCGGGTAAGAAGAACTCGGGTCCGGCACTTACTGCCTGTCCCCCGTTCTGATCCCCTCGCCCACCGCCATCTACCTGGGTGCCATCCCGCCAGCGCCTCCGACCTGTCCTGCCTCCTGATTAATGCCAGGTCAGTGCATAACAAGACCCCGCTCATCCTTGATTCTATCTTGGATGAGCACGCTGACCTGGCATGTATTACCGAGACCTGGGTGGGCGCTGAGGGCGGGGCTTCCCTCTCCCTCTTGTGCCCGCCCGGGTTTCAGGTTCAGTGGGCAGGCAGATCGGAGGGTAGGGGGGGGTGGGGTGGCCATCGTTTACAGGGAATCCCTTTGTGTTAGTAGGTCTGCGACAATGGTGTGTTCCGGGGTGGAATGCCTCCATCTATCAGTGGGTCAGCGAGATAAGTTTGGCATTGTGCTGGTGTACCGTGCTCCCTGCAACCCAGCGCAATCCCTACCAGAGATCGCTGAGTTCGTCTCGGCTGCCTTGTTGAGATCCCCCCGCCTTTTGGTGGTTGGGGACCTCAACTTGTATGCCGAGGAGGAACTCTCTGGTGCGGCTCTGGAATTCATGGAATCCATGACTTCCATGAACTTATCTCAGCATGTTCTATGCCCCACCCATAGAGCTGGCCACACCCTGGACCTGGTCTTTTCCTCCATGTCGCCAGATTCGTGTCTGGGGGTTGGGGGCATTTTGCCCCTGCCCGTGTCATGGTCGGACCACTACCTGCTAAAATTTTCCCTGTCGATCGCCCCCCGTCCCGCGGGGAGCACCCATCCTACATCTGGGCCCGCCCCCGTAGGCTCCTGGACCCCTCCAGGTTCATGGAGGCCTTCGGGGAGCTCTCTGGCGGTCTGGCAGACGATCCGGTCGATGCCCTGGTGGAAAGGTGGTACGTGGGTTCCGCCGGGGCGGTGGACCGGATCGCCCCTAAGCGCCTCCTACGATGTCGAGGCCGCTCCTCCCCGTGGTTCACGGAGGAGTTGCGGTCGATGAAGCAAGAACGTAGGAGACTGGAGGTCATATGGAGGGCAAACCGGACGGAAGTAAACAGGGCTGCCCTTAAACAGCTGACTGGCCGCTATCTTCGCGTGATCAGGGATGCTAGAATATCATTTGCCTCCCTGAGAATTGGTGAG
Source organism: Phrynocephalus guinanensis (assembly GCA_037367245.1). Classification (NCBI taxonomy): domain Eukaryota; kingdom Metazoa; phylum Chordata; class Lepidosauria; order Squamata; family Agamidae; genus Phrynocephalus; species Phrynocephalus guinanensis. The sequence continues at coordinate 139,457,081 of CM074733.1, forward strand.
GCCTCGAACCGCCAGGCGGAGTTATTCCGGGTGGTTCGGGACCTCTCCAATCCCAGTCAGCTGCGGCCTCCTCCTAGTGATTTCACAAGTGAGCAATTTGCAGCCCATTTTAGATCTAAAATTGAGGCCATCTGTTCCGACTTGCCCCCCAGTTGCTCTAGTCCACCCTCTGGGATCTCCGGTGCCTCACCCCTCCGTTCTCCCCTCCTGGATGAGTTCAGGCCAGTTTCTTCGGCGGAGGCCTCCAGAGCTATGGCTCGTTGCCGGCCGGCGGCCACTCCCTTTGACCCTTGCCCAGCTTGGCTTATTAAATCTGCCGAAGGGATCATGCCTGAGTGGGTTTCTGCTATTGCCACGGCCTCCTTTCGAGAGGGATGCTTCCCTTCCTGCTTGAAGGAGTCCGTGGTGAAACCCACTCTTAAGAAACCCGGCCTGGCGACGGATGACCTTTCCAACTTTCGTCCGATCGCCATTGTTCCCTTCCTGGGCAAGGTTGTCGAGGGTGTGGCCGCTGTCCGACTTCAGTCATACCTGGAGGTAAATCATATCCCGGACCCTTTCCAGTCTGGATTCAGGCCTCTTCGCGGGACCGAGACCGCTCTGGTCGCTCTGCAGGATGACCTCCTCAGGGAGGCCGACAGGGGGAGCTCCTCCCTGCTGGTCCTCCTTGATCTCTCAGCAGCCTTTGATACCGTCGACCACGGTAACCTTCTGGCCCGGCTCGCTGAGGCGGGAATTGGTGGTCAGGCCTTGGCCTGGCTCTGTTCCTTCCTTGGCGGCTGGACTCAGTGGGTAGAGCTGGGGGATGTCTTGTCGGCTCCTTGGACTCTCCCTTGTGGGGTGCCCCAGGGGTCGGCAATCTCCCCCGTGCTGTTCAATGTTTATATGAGGCCGCTGGGGGAGGTCATCAGGAGATATGGAGTTCGCTGTCATCAGTACGCTGATGACACACAGCTCTATATCTCCTTTTCCTCATCTGCAGAGGAGGCGGTTCGCTCCCTCGATCTCTGCCTGGAGGCCGTTCTGGAATGGACCAGAGATAACAGGCTCAAGCTTAATCCAGAGAAGATGGAGGTTCTGTTCTTCGGGGCGCCCTCGTCTCGGTACAATGGCCCCCTCCCTAGTCTGGGGGGTATCTCCCTCCAGCCTACAGACAGGGCCAGGAATCTGGGCATGGTCCTGGACTCGGCCCTCTCCCTGGAAGCCCAGGTGATGGCCGTCTCCAGGGCCGCTTTTTTCCACCTCCGCAGGATCGCCCAGATCCGCCAGTACCTTGACGAGTCCTCCCTGAGGACAGTCGTGCAGGCCCTGGTGGTCTCTAGGATCGACTATTGCAATGCCCTCTACGTGGGGTTGCCCTTGACCCTGGTCCGGAGGTTACAGCGGGTGCAAAATGCGGCGGCCAGGCTGGTGGTGGGTGCCCATAGATACGAGCACATCACCCCAGTCCTGGTCCGCCTGCATTGGCTTCCCGTTGTCTTCCGGATCAGGTTCGAGGTCCTGGTTTTGATTTTCAAAGCCCTCCATGGCTTGGGACCAGGGTACCTGGTGGAGCGTATCTCCCAGAGAGCATCCGGTTCCAGACCCACGAGATTGTCGCAGGCGCGCTCACTGAGAGTGGCCACACCCAGAGAGGCGCGGAAAACGCTCACGCGAAACCGCGCCTTCTCTGTGGTGGGGCCTTCTCTCTGGAACCATCTCCCCTCTGAGCTGCGCCTGCTGGAGTCCCTGCCTGCCTTTAAGAGGGCCTTGAAGACCTTCCTCTTTAAAGAGGCTTATGGTGACCTTATCAGTTAGATTTTTTTTTTCTTTCCTCGTCCCTATCTGCTGCCGCCATCTTGCCCTCCGTTGCTTCTCGCTCGGAGGTTCCTTTACTTATTTTTGTGTTTTTTAACATTGTTAGCCACCCAGAGTTCCCGCCAGGGAAGATGGGCGGGATATAAGCCTTTAAATAAATAATAAATAAATAACTCTAGCGAGGTACCTTTGGCCTCTCAGGTGCCCCCGGTAGTACCCCTTCTGCAACACACCAGCTTGTCTCTGAACCTTTGTTTCCATCCTCAGAAGGAAAGCAAAGGAGAAGTATATACATTTCATCAAACAAATAGAATTAGATGTGGTGTTTAAATTGGGCTGCTGTTTTAGTCTCACAGAAACAGAGGTCTAAAAGATAAAATAGAAATTAAAAGAGGGGCAACAGTGGGTTATTTAGCCATGTCAAAAAAATATCTGGAAGAAGCTGACGTGCAATGGAGAATCAACAAGACACTAATCAGCAGTTTTACTGAACAGTGGCCACCTTTTTTCATTCTTCTTCAGTCTAGTACCCCACTACCTTTATAGCAAGTTTGATGTGGGCCTACTGCTGAGCAATAAACACCAACCACACCAATTGGAAATAAAAAAGGAAATAATTATTTCCACCAATTGGAAATAAAAAGCTTTATTAACTGATTGCATCCACAGTTTGCTGGCTAAGCATTAGGGTTGGGTTAGCTTACATCGGGGGACCCAACTGTCTCCCAATGTGGCAACCACTTCCCAGATACTTCTGGACCATGCTCTGGGTGGCAGATATTGGGACATCTGCCACATGGTCTTATATCACTCTTTGCCCACCACCACCACCCCAGGGGCAGGGGCAGAATCCTACCCCTTGATCGTGCCCCATATGGGAGAGGCTCTTCCACCTTAGAAGCGAGTAGATCCCAGCCTGCAGTCTATCACCCACCAGATCGATATCTCCAGTGCTTCCAAACTGCCACCTGAGTGGAACTAAGCTCCACTCCCACCAAATAATTGCAGCTGCAACCAACCAATCAAGCCTCCGCAAATGTCTTGTAAACAAATGTCATGGCCACAATCAGAGAGGTGCACTCCATCTGACCACAGCAATGTACTGTATTTGTAGGCTATGCTGGATTGCTTGATGAATATGCCCCACCCCCATGAAGAAGCAGATGACCCAATGCTCTGGTGAACTTTTGCTGAGTAATATTATTCATCCTCCTGGGATCCCAGGATCCCCTCCACACTTGCCTCTCCAGGAAGTCAGGCCACATTACAGTACCTGAGTATTACAGTCATGTAATAGTTGTAGGTGAGCCTTCATAAATAGTGCCATGTCAAGGCCTTTATGAGTTCTTCTGAGGTCATTTTTTTCCTATTTGAAACAAGAGGGCACCAGAAGAACCATGAGTCTTCATTCACTGCCCAAGGCCAGGCAATAGCTGATCCCAGGACAACCCTCTGTGCCCCAGCCACGTGATTGTTATTGACGCAGACAAACCAAGGCTGACACCCTATCCAGATGATCGACAACAGTGAGACTGAGGACCAATAATTCCTTTGGTTTACCTGTGAGGGCTAGAGAGAAAAGGTACATTAGTGCTGCATTATCCCCCTATGAATGTAAGACTGTAGTCCTAAAGCATGGATTACCTTCTGCCAGTAGCCATAATTCTATCAGGGGCTAAACCCTCTTGCTGCTGTCTCTGTTGCTGCCCCAATCCAGAAGGTTGCAAAATTACAGGGTAGAAACCCTGTCTTGGACAAGGCTGATCACATAACCCCAGTGAATTGGAACCTGGTAAAGGTGGGTGTCCCATCAGCATGGATGAGTACTGGTTCTTTTTTTCCCTCTTGGTGGAGCTTGAGGAAAGCTTCTGTAATGTGTACAGGACAAGGGCTGCCTCCCTGGTGTTGACTGACCATAACATGCATCCCTTGCCCCACAGATCAGTTTTTTGATGCACTTGGAGTGAGGGTTAAACCACCCCTCTGTTTTGCAACATCCTGTTTATGGAGAGCCCTCCCTTTCATGTTGATGCAAGAGTCTACCATCAACTCTACCACACAAAAAATTCAAAACATGCCAAAACATAAACAGCCTGGAATAGGGTCATCTGGTAGTGAGACTGGCAGACTCCTGGGATTTGCTCCAGCATGGCAGAGAGAATCTGGAATATAGTGGGGTTTCTGGGTGTCTGTGGGCCTTGGTGGTGTCCAATCTCATCCTCTGATGGCCCTCTTCATGAGCAAAGCCTTACGTGGATCCCAAAAGCCTGAACCTAGATGAAGAAATAAATTGCCACTTTGTGTGTGCGGAAAGTTCTAGAAGCCCATCCCCCTCAACTGGGAAAAATGGAGCTACTTCAAGATGGGTGTTTAGGAGAATGGGAGTGATGGGATGTACCCAGATTGAGACCAAAACAATATAAAGAATCCATGACCAACCTGTATGCCCACAAGGTCAGGAGTCCCTTGATCAAATACACCTTACAAGACTCCAGAGCTTGTCCAGGAATGGATCCGGGGTACCATTTGCCCAAGAGACTAGGTACTTAAACCAGTCTGACTGGAAATGAGAGAAGGCATCCACAATGCTGTTTGTTGTTGATGTTAGACAACAAACATATCAGCACAAGCCTTTTCACCAGCCTTATTACCTGCTCTGACCTGGATGACTGGTGGTTGAGTACCGCCACCACAGCCTGGCTACCACACCACATCCTAAGACACTTGTTGCTAAGTTGGTCTTGCCATAGGGAGACCACCAACAGTATTGGAAACAACTCCATAAATATGAAATCTCTTATTATATACCAGGATTTCCAGTCAGGTGGCCACTTTTGTGCACACCAGCAGCTGTTGAAGAATACTCCACAACCTCTACTACCTGTTGTATCTGACTGAACATGGAGGGTGGCTCCAGATTCTCATGGCTGCTGCCAAATGGCAATTTCCTTGAATTCAGTGAGTTAGGCTAGACAAATGAAGGTATTTTTTTTTCATTCCTCTAGTTAGCCTAATATGGTAGTGCAGTGACCAACTCCAGCGGTTAACCCTAGCTAGCCTAGAATTGGGTGGTGGTGGTGGTTTCAGAACGCTGAAGGCAAAGTTTAGGTGGCCTAATAATGCCTGTAGATCTCTCAAAGTATATTTCTTCCATCATAAGAGGTCTGTAATGGTAGTCTGCAAGTCATCCAACTTATACTGTGGCAGGCAGAGATTGTGTCCAGCTGTATACCCAGATAGGTCAGAGAAGTCCCTGGCCCCTCTGTTTTTTCCTCTGCTAGGAGGAATGCCCAGCTCTGCTGTCAAGCTCTGAAAAAGCTTGAAATATTAGTACATTTCTGCTTCTCCGCTTTCTCAATAAACAAGAAATCATCTAAATAATGTGTGACTGTCCCAGCCTTTTACAGGCTCTGAAGAGCCCACTGAAAGAATGTGCTACAGGTCTCAAATGGGCATGGCCTTATCGAAGTACTATTGCCCTTAGAATTTGAAACTCTAGAGTGAGAAATCTCCAGGGTGGATGGCAACAACCGCAATGCCAATTGAATATCTGATGCTCTGCATAGCAATATTGTGTGTTTCCAATGTGTTTTGCTGTTCGTTTTTTATTTGACATATAGTATGTACTTGGCAATTCTAATGACATTCCATAACTTTCAAGTTTCAACCTTTCCCTCTTCAGGATTAGTCATTTCTTCTTCATCAGTTGAGAAAATAACTTCTTTTGATAATAATTTAAACATCTGGTTTACTCCTTTCCTTATATTCAGAAAATCTTCTCTCATCTTCTTGCTGTTTGTTCTTTTTTTATGTGTCTGTTATGTTCTGGCAAATCTAGCAGGCCAATATCTCTGACCCTTAATGAAAGCAAGTTCATGTGCTTACATAAGTCTCCTTATGATATATACAGCTAAGCTGTAGCTGAAGTGCCCCGCTAGGTGTCAGTTGCAGTTTAGCTGTATATATCATAAGGAGTTTAGAACCAGAGCTTCCTTGCATACCCAAGCCCCTCACCTGCTCCATGGCAACAACTCAAGGCCTTTGGAGAGCTGCAACAAGCTTTGTTTATGAAGTGTGTTTAGGTCAGGTTCCAAGATGATACCTGGAAAATCACATTTTTAATGTATAGGAAACTTGGAGCAAATACTTAAACAGATAAGAAGGTCACCATCACTGACTTTAGGGCAGTGGTTCTGATTTGCTATTCCAATGAACTAAAGCAGCATAGGTTTGGGTATTTTGCTAGATACTTAGTGGTTTAGGTATCAGGCTGCAAAGCCAGAAGTTGAGAATTCAAATTTTCACTATATCTCCTTAACAGTGGGTGGACTTGACAATCCACAGGGTCCTTTTCTGCTTTACAGTTCTAAGACTGTTAATGTTGTTGATGGTGATGATGACTGGGTCAATCTATTTCTAGTTTTTAAACCAACCACACATTAGATATTCTCACCATTTCATCATGGGGGATTACATTTCCTGAAGTAAAGAGAGGATGTCTATCTCTCTGTCTGCCTGTCTGCCTGTCTGCCTGTCATCCACACAATTCAGTCCTATGCACGCCTGTTCAATGGAACTCCCTTTACTGAGATATGACTGGAGTCAGAAAATATACTGGTATTTGACTGAAAAAGATTTACATCAGGAGGAAAGTGATTTCCTGGAATTATCTTCTTTATTTGTTTTAAAAAAATTAAAATCACTCCTGAGTTTTTACTTTTCCTGAATAATTTTTTAAAAAAACGACATAGCTGGCCATTTTTTATTTTTATTTTATTTTTACTTTTTTGCTACTCACTACGGGTGGCTGGGTATAATCCTATAATTTCCAATGCCATAATGAGAGGTTTAATTTTCCATTTGTTTCCACTGTGAGACAGCATGCGGCTTTGAATACTCACACATGTCTGCATGGGCACAGGCTTTGCATTGCTATGAAAGTCAATATCTGCACAAATACAGAGACAGGGAATTCTAAACTAGTTCAAATGTACCGAATCACTTCTCATTCTCTTGTGTGTCTTACTGGTTTTTGTTTTCCAGCTATATTGTTACCTAATGATTTGTTCATAGCAATTCCTCTTGCTCAAAATAACACTGTACTATCTGGCCCTAAAAATTCATCAGCTTTGAGTTAAAAAGTCACTCCGGGGTATCCTACATACACCAAGATGTTATCTAGAATATCAGCGATAGCAACAACTTTTGGATGTAGACATACCAATATGACTATTGCAACGATGATAAATTCAAGGCTCTGAGATTAGTTCCAGCCCTCTAGCAGTCCCTGACTGGCCTTCTGGGCTCACATCTCTTCTCCCATAATATCATCATTTGCTTGTTTTCCCCCTCCTTCTAATGTCTAACCTTTATCCAAGTTTATGAACCTACTTTGGGGACGAAACTGTCAATCTTATTTGGTTTTTGTCAAATTTAGTAGAAAGCCTTCAATGAAATCACCAGTCTATGAAAAATGGAAGTCACTAAACTCCACTGTCCTAAAAGCTTTACTTTTCTGCCTCCACCTGCCCCAAATAAAATACAATCATCCAGATCTGATCTGTAATCCAGTTTAAGATGAGTGAATGGTAGAAGCAAAGTGATCAACTTGAAGACCATTCAAGTCATCTGTGTGGAGACCTGTCATTCTGTTTATTTTCTGTTCTTAATTAAATGGCCGTTTCTGAAATTATATCAGAAAAAATGTAATTAAAAAAAATAATTCTCACTTGAAAGCAATTCCTGTTAAACTCTTTCCCTATGCACGCAAGCCCATCTGTTTATAACTAGAGATGGGCATGAACCCCCGGTTCAGTGGTTTGTACCACTTTGCCCTTCAGATGAACATGTGCTCAGCAGATCCCAACCCTACCTCTTCCAGCAGGCACCTTTTCAGAGGCTTCCTTGCCCTGCCTCCTCTGGGTGCTACCCCTGAGTCTGAAGTCCAAACCAGCAATTCATGCCTATCTCTATTCACACAACGTATAGTTCAACTTATACTGGGTTCTAACATAATTACACTCTCCCCATCCCACTGAGCTCTACATTACAAGATGGAGGGAGGAAACTCATGTAGTTGTAAGGTTGATATTTTAATGGAAGCCATGTGTTTCTGGAGGATTTTATAACAACCATAACAACATCTTCAAGAAATTTCAGAAAATAAAAGGAATAAGAGGAAACAAATTCATGGGGCAGGATATTAAGGGCACTTACACACGACCACTACAATCCGCAGAAAACTTTGATCTGAACCACATAACTCAGCTGTCACGTGGTTGATGTTGCGGATCCAGTGTTCCCATGGTCATCTTTGGAAATCCACAACCGATCTGATCTCATGCCTGAGAATAGCAGCAAAGTGCAATTTTCCCCTTCGGTTCCCAGGACTGTTAGTGGGTCTAAATAACCCCCCTCCTTGGCTGTATACTGGCATGCCGGATTTTAGTTTCACCTCTCCCTTAATGGCATTGCTTAGGTTTCGTTTTGAGTTGTAATGGCTTGCACTGGGGATATTGATTGCATGTGACTGCAGGGTGTCAAACCACTAGTGGGCCCCTGAGGGTTTACTGATCCAGAAACTGACAATAGATAACCCTGAATGAGCGTCAGTCACTCCTTTAACTTCAGTTCCTCCTCCTGCCTGCACAAAACGTCCGCATCGAACAGCAACAAAAATTTTACCACCTCCAGAGCAGGTACTTGTAAAAAGCGCTTAAGTGGGCGTGGTCAAACTTTATTTTTTTATAGTCCGCTGCTCATGGGAAAACAATTTTACGCTCCGGATTTGCGAGCACTCTGTAGCGGATAATACTGTGCATGGGAAAGTGCCCTAAGTCTCTCATAAGCAAGTTCCCTCATCCTGAATCAATTCCCTATATTAGTACACTCATACTGCTATTATAAATTGAATTTTTTAAAGGCATGCCAACAACTGTCATGATCTTCCTGGAACACAGCTTAATCAGGATATAATTCAGTGCCCTTCCACAAGTTACAGTTATTCAGCCCTCCTAACATTTGACAGGAAAAGTGCCATTCGGATAAACATTTGAAAAAGTGAGCGATGTAACATCCTACTGAGTTGTTTGGCTTTTTTTTTTTTTTTGCAACACTGTTGTTTACTATTAGGCTTGGCTGATCTATTTATTTAGACTGGAAAGCTGTTACTTGGCACACCTGCTGTGTTCTGTAAACAAGTGGCAACAAACAAGGATTTAAATGAAATCACTGTGTAATCAGAAGACTCCAACGCCTCTTATCACTAGTCAAATATCCATGTAACTGTGTGGAGCGGGTACATTTAGTAACATAAACATTAGGCTTTCCCATTGCATTAATTTTTGTTAGGAAGTTAGCAAAGGCTTGCATCCTGAGTTTGCACATCAGAAGAAATATTCTTCCTGTTTCAGACTGGTCACAGTCTGAAACAGGAAGGAGTAGCTGAAGGTCTGTAAGGCTGCTATCTCACCTGCGTTTTGATCCTGATCTTCTGAAGGTCCGGCTTCTCCTCTTCGTCCCATCATCATGATGATGAATAAGTGGGACAGGAGTTCCCATGTCCAAAGCTGTTTTTTTTTTAAAGTGCAGTTCAGCCCCCTTGGCCAGCAGGTGGTGCTAGCATTTGAAAAAAACGGACCACTTGGCTGGGGAAAATTAAAACTTAGGGCACAGCATGGAGCTTCCTGTTTCTCCGAAGGTGAAAAGAAATTTTAAAAAACAGTGTCGATCGGCCCCAGGAGCAGCCGATCGGTGCTATGAGCTAAAAAGAAGAAGAAACCCAGATCATCTGTGTGGTCCCATGACATCTGCCTTCTTAAAAGGTGGATTTTTAAAGCAAGGCAAAAAATTCCCTACCTCTTGGGTGAGTCACAGAAACCTCGCTTAAAGGGGCATTACCGGGTTTTCTTTCGTGGGGATGGCAGTTTTATCTAGTAGTTTAAACTGCTTTTAAAGGGACGTGGGACCGAGCCCTAAGTGGTGAATATGGCTGCCAACAATTGTCTACCTGGGTCACACAGCGGCATTCCACACACTCACACACACACACCGCCACCAATTTCAAGAACTGTGACATTGTGGGATTGCTCCCTTACAGAATCAGACTCTGTTTTCCAAACAAATGTCTCAGTTAAACAGGGATGGGAAGTTGAGACTGGGGCCTTGAGTATCTAGTCAGACTTAAGTCACAGCAGTGACCCAACTTGAACTCCACTCAGGATTGTTATTTTCAATGACTCAGGCTTGACTCACAATTTGGAGCCCACCCATCCCTCCCTTTTTTCTTGGGAAGCTGGTTTTTAATACGGTTTTTAATACTGGAAGCTTGTGGCCTGGTACCAAAGGCTCAGAATCAGGACTTGGTTCACAAGACTTGGTCTTGAGGCTCAGCTCCAAAGACTTGATAACATCCCTGCTGTTAAGCAGACTTTTTCCAGGCAGACTTCATGATCTGAGCTGCAAGATTTTAAAGGAATTGTATGCTTGTGTTCTGAACAGCAGTGAAAAACAAAGCAAAATGTATTCCATGAGACAAATTCCTGATACACACAGAGATGCTTTCAGTAGTTAAGCAATTCCTTCTTGTAAACCGCCCAGAGACTACTTGTAGTGGTATGGGGCGGTATATAAGCAGAACACTTTTGCTTTGCTTTGCTAAAGATAATTTTCTTGAAATATCTTTTGTTGCTCTAATAGTTTTCCCTGCCTTTCCTCATATCCTATCAATAGCAACCAACTTCCCACACCTGCATCTCAGTTGCTTACCTTGCAAGCCAAACACAGGCAGTCAAAAGGAAAATGCTGCACAAATAGCAGTTCCTGTTCACTCAGGATAAAGGAACGTGTTTAATTCACATGGCAATGGTAATTTTTTCTGGCTTTCTCAATAGAACAAAGCAGTAACTGAGAATGGTTGTAAAGGCAGTTCTAGATGTCAGTCTTTTTTCTTTAATGTTTTACTGCCCCAGTAACAAAAATATCAGATAAAGCATTAATAAAGCCTGGTTCAGTTAGAAACCAAGGCAATATCATTTACTGTATATACCCTCCATAAAATTTTGTGAATGGGGGAAATGAAATTACAGAGTAAGAACTTATGACAGAATCCTCACCTGATGATGTTATTAATACTCAGTAGTTTTTTCCTGTGACAGAGCAAGCCACTGAACTGTTGGTTTAAACATTTTTTTAAAAATCCTTTTTTAAAAAAAGAATGCTCTTATCCTTTTGCTACTACCATATATACTCGAGTATAAGTCGACCCGAATATATATCCGGGCCCCTAATTTAAACCCCAAAAACTGGGAAAATTTATTGACTCAAATATAAGCCGAGGGTGGGAAATGCAGGAGGGCCTGGCAACTCCTCCTTTGTGAGCTGGGTGTGTGTGTGATGTTTAAAATGACTTTTAGCCACCGAGGCAAGTGCTTGAGTTGGTGGCTAAAAGTCATTTCAAACATTGTTTTAAAATGACTTTTTAAAAAGTCATTTTAAACATGGGGGGGGGGGTCATGAGAAGCGGCACACAATGTTTTAAAATGACTTTTAGCCACCGACCCAAACTTGCCTCGGTGGCTAAAAGTATTGACCCGAATATAAGCTGAGGACCCCTTTTTTCAGCCCAAACTTAGAGATGAAAAACTAGGCTTATATTCAAGTATATACAGTATATACCACCTTAGGAGTCCATAGACCAAGAGGCCATAAATACTGTAAATACTAATAATTAGAGATGGGCATGAATCAAAAAAATGGCATTTTGTTTGTCGTTTGTCATTTGGAGGGTCCGTTTCGGTTCGTTTCCATTTTTCGCAAATTTTTGCAAAAAATCATTTTTGTTTTTGTTCGTTTCGTTACCATTTCATTACCATTTATTTCAATTTTTGAGATTTTTTTAGGATTTTAAGCAATTCACTCATATTGCAGTAACGGAAATGAAACGCACGACAAAATTTCTGGTGTTTCTGTTTGTTTCGTTTCATTTTAGAGACAAAATTCATTTGTCATTTTGTTACATAACGAAATGAAAAAACAAACATGGAAATGAAAAACTGTTCGTTTCGTGCCCATCTCTACTAATAATAATTAGGAAGGTGCAGAGCAAAAACTTTTAATTTTGTTTTGTTTCAGGTTCTTTCAAGGAGTCTCCTTCATCTTGTTTTCCATGCACTGATCCTTTGGTGTAACATGAAAGGAAACAACTTTTGAGGTTATTTTACTTTATTTATTGCTAACAGATACTTATATTACTCAAGAGATAGAAAAGAAGTTACTTAAGCTAGGACTTTCAATTGAAGCTGTGGGTAGTGCCGACTACCAGAAAGTCAAATCCTTTGTCATTCAAAGACTAAAAAGTTCAGATGTGCTGCTCTCCATTGATTTATAACAAATTTAACAATTATGGATTTTTTTACTGCCCCATGTGTATATGCATGCACTACCCATCTTAAAATATAGGAGAAACATTTGTTTTAGCCCAATTCAATTTACTGCCATCAGCTATACTGAAAAGGCATTTTGTCTATATGGAATTGGAGCAATTGAAATGGTTGAACATATAATCTTTCACTGCAGACTGTATCATGTAGAGATAAATTAATCTCTCCATTATTATGTACCTCTCCATGAGGTAGCCTTATAAATTTATCACTGTTTTGTTTAGAGGGGGTGTTCAATTATATTACTATAAGGGTTTCTAAATTTTTATTCATTGTAATAAATGTTAGAGGGGAAATGCTGCAGTCTCCCTGAGGGAAGGATCTTTTTAATCTATATGGCATATACCAGGGGTCTTCAAAATTTTTAAACAGGGGGCTGGTTCACTGTCCCTCAGACACTGTTGTGGGCCGTACTATAGTTTGAAAAAAGGAACAAATGGACAAAGCTGGGGGGAAAGCAGGGACCACGGTGGGCCCTCCCATGTTTAAATGCCCCACTCGGCTCAAAGCAGTGCTGGCACACCAGTCATCTGGGCAAGGGGGGAAAGGGAATCAGACTCCCCTGACCCATGTGCTCGGGGTGGGGCAACCGCCAGCTTTTTTCCCATAGGAATGTATTGCTTCAATGCATTCTTATGGGAAAACAAAAAACAAAACAGAGTGGAACGGAAATTTCTGTTTCCTTTCATTTTCATTTCCTTTGAAAGGGCTGTTCATTATTCATTTTTGCTATGCAACAAAATGAATAACGAATAATAAAATGAATAAAAATACATTTCGTGCCCATCTCTATCTGGAAGGCTTCCTGTTGGTCTGCCCAAATGTACATGGACAGCATCTGCTCATGGACCAAGTGATAAGAGCTGGTAAATATAATAAACTTCTCCTTCCCAGTCATGGATCCATCAGGCAGCACCTTTGGATGCTCTCTGCATTTGGATATCACTCTGTGTTCCACAGCATTGTGTAAAAATATAATGACATCTAGCCATATTGACTTCTATAACAGAAGAATGTGGGATACATAACACAACAAGGGACATACTGACAAAACATAGGGCCCATCAGAGTACACCGCCCTCCTGTCCAAAGCTGGCCCCATGAAGAGACTTTGCATGAAGTTCATACTAGTTGGGAACCCCACAGAGTAGACCAGTCAAATATCAAAGTCCTCAAAGGAACATGAGTTTTGATAGCGTTAATAAGGCACAAACCAAGAATTCCAGAAGAAAATCACAGAAGGAGAACCTTGTAATTTATAAATAGATAAGATGAGAGGGGCAAGATTTGTAGAACTGATTCTACCAGTAATTGAGTTTTATCAGCATCTTCTCTAGAAACCAGCAGAAGAGTTAGTATTTGTAAACCCACCAATGTATGTACTTAGGATTTCTTCATGTTTTCTCTCCAATGTGCTTCATTAGATTTTTGCTCATTTTGTTGTGACCTTTGAAAAAAACCCTCATTTAAATGTTTGCCGTGTAGTCTTGTCTCTCATATCTGAGGAAGTGGGATTATCCATGAAAGCTAACATTATCTCCATTAGTCTTTAAGGGGCCAGAACATTCTTTATCATGGCACAGTGCTTAAACTGAAATATCGCAATACTGAGACTCTGTTTATGACCCGAGTTTGATCCCAATAGGCTCAGGTAGCCAGTTCAGGATTGAAGCAAGGAGAATTGCTGGCTAGCTCAGCGCCTTAGGTACTCTGGCTGTGCCTCCGGGAGGGGGTGGACATGATCATTATTTATTTTTCTTTTGTTTTTGCCTGATATCATACAGTCAGTCCCTTCCATGTGTTCATGGTTAGTTGCATATCCACTGACAACTCTTAGCTTTCAAATAAAAAGTTCTGTGGGTAGGAAATGGGAGAATTTAACTGCTCCTTTTTTCTGTCCTGAAAACAGCCAGGGGGAAAAAAGACTATAATTTGACAATGGGGGATCTTTTTTTCTTGTGTTATTTGCAACACAGGAGGATGCATTTTTCTTCAGATCTCAAACTAAAGGATTGCAATGGGGGAGAAGAACAGGGCATAGTCAGGGCATGTCACAGCATGTGACAGCCAGCTACAATGACTTACACTTGTGCCAGTCTCTACTAGAGATGGGCACAACCAGGAAAAAATGATGTTTCGATTTTTCATTTGTCGGAAAAGGTCTGTTTCGTTCCGTTTCCGTTTCTCGCGAATTTTGTCAAAAAAAATTCGGTTCGACGTTTCGTTCATCGTTTGTCGTTTCTACCGCGATTTAGTGCTATTTGACTTTCCAGAGCATGGGGGCGTCCCGCAATGACTTAGAGCAGGCGGAAAACACTTTAAACTGGGTGATGAATAATATATTTAATAAATATATCATAGCATAAGACTGCATCCTATGCAATAAAGCAAACAAAGTGGGCAGAATGCAATATTCTTTTTTTCTCTTGGTCAACGCTGACTGAACCAGCCACCTTACTTGGTCTGGCTGCCTGTTATACTTTGTTGTTGTTGTTGTTTTGAAGCCTTTATCCATCCCATTTCCCCTCCACCTCTCAGAGGCAGCAGGAGACACAGTATTCCGTTCCTCCCCAAATCTGGATGAGGGTCTACTCCTCTCAATGACCCCTCCCCATGACACTCCTTGTAAAGCCAAGGAAATGCCACCCTGGTCAACTAGCGGCCAGAGATTCAGATGCTTTCCCCAAACACACTCATCCGGATGAGTGCCCCTCAACCTCTTGGGGAATCATCGCCAGCTGGAGTATCCCAAGGAGCTCACTGGCAGAATCTCCAAGGATCAAATTCAGGACAGAGCAGAGGGAGCACCCAGTGGGAACACCCTGGAAACGCCATACCAGTGTGGCCCAGCTGAGCTGCCTGCCGAGCCTTTGCCTGGGCAGGTTTGGCCTTTGCCTCAGATTCTTGGCCCCAGCGCGATGACCGAGGAGCCCGGTTCGCTCATGGAGCGAGCAGACCTTCTCTCTCCTTGACCAGGTGGCGCATTTCAAGGCCCATCTCCAGGGCAGAGACCCTCTGCTGCCCTCCACCCCGTCCGGCTTCCCTGCCATGTCACCGGAAGTGGCCTAACCCTAACCCTAACCCTAACCATAACCATAACCCTGTAACTGTTTTCATTGGGGGCCGACTTGCAAGAAGGGCCACCTGGGAAGAAAAGGACCCCCCCGGGACTGCCAGCAAAAGGGACCACTGGTTTTTCAAGAACTGATTGCCAAAGGCAGCCATTCAGACAGCAGGAAGGACAGGTGGTGGGGTTGGACCTGCTGCCTTGAACGGTTGGGGTGCAGGCAGCTGAGCCCGATTTGTGACAGTCCACGCAGCAAAGCCACGAAGCCAGAGCACCAGGGAATTTTTCTTGGTTGGGGAGGGATTGTTTCAGCGGCCTCCTTTGGAGGCCACAAGGCCAGAGTTCTGCCTACCCAGTGGAGACAGAGTCCACGCACGCAGCAAAGCCACAAAGCCAGAGCGCCAGGGAATTTTTCTTGGGGAGGGATTGTTTCAGCCACCTACTTTGAAGGGCAGTTTTGCCTACCCAGGACAGGAGACAAGAGTTCCACCAACCCAGTGGAGACAGAGTCCACGCATGCAGCAAAGCCACGAAGCCAGAACAGCAGGGAAGTTTGGGGAGGGATTCTTTCAGCCGCCTACTTTGGAGGCCACCAAGCCAGAGTTTTGACTGCCCAGTGGAGAAACAGTCCACCCAGGAAAGCCATGAAGCCAGAGCTTTGTAGGCCACGAAGCCAGAGTTTTGGATGCCACCAAGCCAGAGTTTTGACTGCCCAGTGGAGACAGAGTGTACGCACGCACACAGCAAAGCCATGAAGCCAGAACGGCGGGGAAGTTCGGGGAGGGATTCTTTCAGCCGCCTAATTTGGAGGCCAGTTTCTCCAAACCAGGAGACCAGTTCCACCAACCCAGTGGAGACAGAGTCCACGCACGCAGCAAAGCCACGAAGCCAGAACGGCAGGGAAGTTTGGGGAGGGATTCTTTCAGCCGCCTACTTTGGAGGCCACCAAGCCAGAGTTTTGACTGCCCAGTGGAGACACAGTCTATGCACGCACGCAGCAAAGCCACGAAGCCAGAACGGCAGGGAAGTTCGGGGAGGGATTCCTTCAGCTGCCTACTTTGGAGGCCATCAAGCCAGAGTTTTGACTGCCCAGTGGAGACACAGTCCACCCAGGAAAGCCACGAAGCCAGAGCACCAGGGAACTTGAGGGAGGGATTGTTTCCGGCCTGATACTTTTCTCTCTCAACGAAGCTTTCAGGAACGAAGCCAGAGTTTTGGAGGCCACCAAGCCAGAGTTTTGGAGGCCACTAGGCCAGAGTTTTGCCTGCCCAGTGGAGACACAGTCCACCCAGGAAAGCCACGAAGCCAGAGTGCAAATGTTAGGAAGGGATTGTTTCTTCCGCCTTGGGAAGCCGGAATGCTAGTTGGAAGGAATCTCCCCTCCTTCTGCAAAGGGATTTCTGAACCTGGACTGTAACCAGTGGGAGTGAACCCCCCCATGGTGGAGGACAGAGTACCCCAATTCTAAACAAAATAGTTGATGATGACTGTGCCTGTTAAAGTTGGTCTCCCCAAGTGATTTTCCGCCTAGAGGCGGGGGCAGCCGGGGGTTGCTGCCTGGGGAAGTTGAGGAGAGTGGCCGACAGGGCGCATGTCGGCTCGGAGGCTGAACATGAAGCACTGAACCGCTGATAGGCTGAAGGGGAAGCACCTGGAAGGCCTCCTCCAAGCCGGGAGTCCCGGGAGCCTGACAGGCAGGCAGGTAGGCAGAGGGGCGGGCAGGCAGCCAGGCAGGCAGGGAAGCAGGCAGTCTGGCTTACAGGTAGGAAGGCAGGCTTGCAGGGTACCCACCCAGGCTAGGGAAGGCACAAAGCCAAAGTGCCAGAAGGGAGGATTGTTTCTGCCTTTGGAGGCAGAGTTTCTCCAACCCAGGAGACCAAGTTTCGTCAACCCAGGAGACAGGGTGGATGCAGGAGAACAGGGCTATTTCTTTAAGGCTGTAAGGAGATCTAGGCCCCTGCTAATCAGTCTTTGAGGTAGGTTGTTGTAAAGTGCATCACGACCACTTTGTAAGCAGAGTGGCTCCAAAACCCCAGGGAAGGGAGGAACGCATCAAGGAAGGCAGGTATTAGGGTGTACTACACTCAGACCAGCCATGGCCAACAGGGAAATATTGGGCCTACACTGACCCTAGAAAAAAATATTCCTGGGCTGCTATAAAGACCAGGGAAGCCCTATAAAAACAGGGCTAATTATGTAGCCCTTATTAGATTCATACATGCAGCGGAATTACAGGCATTCAGGCAGGCAAAGGTGGAAGGCAGGCAGGCAGGCGAAGCATTCAGGCAGTCAGTCATATAGACAAAGCAGAGAGCCAGGCATAACTGCATTGCGCTGGTGGAATGTTAGGATGGGAGGCATACAGGCATTGGTTAGATTGGGTTACGGTTAGGGTTAGGGGAAGTTGCACGGCTGCAACCCCAACAGTCTTGTCCAGTTCAAAATTATAAACATTGAGTGGTCCTCCCTGGTTCGGAGACAGGCAAGGGCTAGACAAATTGGGCCTACACAGACCCTTTGAAATGACACATTGAGTGGTCCTCCCTGGTTTGGAGCCAGACAAGGGCTAGAAAAATTGGGCCTACAGTATGATTCCCTTCAAATGACACATTGAATGGTCCTCCCTGGTTTGGAGCCAGGCAAGGGCTAGAAAAATTGGGCCTACAGATACAGTATGATTCCCTTCAAATGACACATTGAGTGGTCCTCCCTGGTTTTGAGCCAGGCAAGGGCTAGAAAAATTGGGCAATAATCGAACCCTTCAAATTGAGTGGGAATGCAGGAAGGCGGGCAAGCAGGCAGTTAGGCAGGTAGGCACAGGGCCAGCCAGGCAGGTAGGCTGGTAGGCAGGCAGGCAGGCAGGCTGGCTGGCAGGAAGTTGGGCTTGCAGTGAGGAAGCCAAGCTGGGAAGCAGGCACAATTGCAGGCAGGCAGGCATAAGTGTTGCTCTGGTAGTGCATGTTAGACCAAGGGAGGCCTGTTTGGAAGGAACCGGTGGAAGAACGACTGTGGACCTAGGTCTTGGAGTGTTGAGGTAATCCCAACGTGGAAAGGTTGAAGCGGATGAAAGTCAACCTTTCCACGGTCTCCGGGTCCAGACGAGAGCGGCGCAGCCTCAGGACATCTCCCATATGGGAGAAGACACGCTCACTCTGGACACTGGTGGGTGGGATGGACAAGAGGTCCAATGCCAGAGTCGAAAGAGTGGGCCAGATGTCTGCCTTTCTGGCCCAGTAGTGGAGTGGGTCCAAGGTGAGGGGTTGGAGGGGCTCGGTGATGTATTCCCTCACCATGGTCAGAGCGGGGTCAGGTTCTTTTTCCTCCCTTGCCTCCACTGAGGAGGAGACTGCCATTGCTAGGGCAGAAGCCAGGTAGTTGGCTGCTGGTACGGAACCTGGTCTCTGGGTGTACACTCCTGCAGTAGAGGAGGAAGAGGATCCTTGCGAGGATTCCTCTTCTGGATCACTCTGGCTTCCGTGTGCCCTCGGGAATGCCTGGGCCTGATTTGAGACAGCCCTGCGGACTTGACGGCATAGCTCCGTCTTCCAGGAGTTCAGGTCAGCAGGGCTCCCCGCCAAGGAACCCTTGACGCGAGAAGCACACAGGCATGCCATCTGGTACACCTTTTCCCTCCTCAGTGGGCTAAGGCGGGTATCCACACCGGTCAACAGCCTGTCTGCCAAGGCCCTGCTCTTTGGGAGTTCCGCTTCTTCCCGGGTACTGGCCTCTAGGCGTTGGCGAAGGGCATGTATCAGGGGGAGTATGTGGACCAGGCTGGCATTGTAGTTGCTGAGGACATGGGTGGTCTCCTCAAAAGGTTGCAGGATACTCACCATCTGGGAGAGGGCAAGCCACTGGGTAGCACCAATGTCCAACACCCTTCCCTCAGGCAGGACTGGAGTGGTTGACATGACGTATTCCACCACTTCCCTCTGCTCCACCAGGCGCTTGACCATTTTGTAGGTGGAGTTCCACCGGGTGGTCGCGTCCTTGATCAGGACGTGCTCTGGTGGCCCATCTCCGCCTGCTTCTCACGCATCATCCTGGATGCCTTGACGCTGCGTGAGAAGTGCCCGACTATTTTCCTGCACTTGTCCAGCAAGGCCTTGGTCTCCAGGGTCCCCTCACACCAGGAGTCCTTCGGTGCACCCAGCCCAATGGCATCGCCCACCACTAGGTGCAATTTGTGTGCTGCGCACACAATGCCCTGAAAACCTGCCCTTTCAACCGCATTGGTCATGTTACGTCCTGCGTCAGTGACCATGAATCCGCGATTGACCTGCCCCTCGGTTGCCAATCCCTACTCTCGCAGTGCTGTCTTGAGGACCTCAGAAATGTGGATGTCTTTGGCACTGTCCTCCATGCTTTGTGCCTGGAGAAGCACCACCCTGTACCCTCTTGGGGTGCTCCCTTGTGGCTCCCCCTGCAGCTGTTCTTGGGATGCCCTAGTGTCAAGGATCTCATTGGGTTGCCACCAATGAGCCGTCAGAGAGAGGTATCCATGGTGCCCACCAGTCCAGAGGTCGGAAGTGAAGTGGATCTTCCTTCCTCTGGCCGCCTGCAGCAGGGCCCGGACCATGTCCCTGACGGACTCAAAAAGGGAGGGAATCACCCGCCTGCTGAAGGTACGCCAGGATGGAGGCTCGTACCATGGAGCTACGTGCTTCATCAGGTGCCTGAAGCCCGATGACTCCACAAAGGAGAGGGGCAACCCATTCATGGCCACCATTTCACCAACCACGCGAGTGGTGGTCTCCTGTGCCTTGGCCCTATTACGTTGGCTGACAAAACTCCCATACAGCAGCACCACTTCCTGCAGAGTGGCCTGCCTCTTCCCACTCTCAGTGGCGCTGTCTCTGGATGAGTCCTCCTTCCCCATTCCTGCTTTCCCCCCTCTTTCTCCCTGAGGAACCAGGGCCTGACACTGTCCCAGGCAGAGTCCCAGGGTGCCTTCGCATGAGGTGGCTACGCAAGGCACTTGAGGAGAGGGTCATTCCCCCTGCGCACGACCACCCCGCATTTCTTGCACACTGCAAGCCGAGTCTTCACGGCTGTTCTCAAAATGCTCCCAGAGAGAGCCGCGAGGCTTATGGAAAGTACTGCCCCCTCTGGTACTGCCTGCCGCTGCTGTGCTGGTGGTGGTGTGGCTTGTACCCTGCTGGGACAATTGACAGCTGCTGTCACTGGTGGTGCTCTGGTCCTGGGTTGAAGGAGGGCTGCTCCTTCCATCACTGCCTGAAGCCTGTCTTTCATCTGTTCCTGCCAACAGGTCCTCAGAATCCGGCATATTCAGATGCAAAGAGCCTGTTTCTGATTCCGAGTCCTCGTCTTCCTCCTGATAAACGGGGGGGGGGGTGTCCATGTCAAAGTATGGTGGCGATGGGTATCGCATGCAGTCATCCATGCTTCCTTCGCTCAGTGACAGAAGATGGTCCGGTGGTGCTGATTGTGCAGCTGCTGCTTGGAGAGGGAGTGGCAGCAATATCACTATCTGCACTACTTCCTGTGTCTTCCTTCAGAAATGTGCCCCTATTTATTTTAGTGGTGGTCCCCCTGCCCTTCCCTCTGGCTCTGCCAACCCTCCTCATATTTTTTTTATTTCTCAAAGTTATCGAAATATATTTTCTTATTATATTTGTGTTAAGTAAACAAAATATTCTAATAAACTTATCCTTTTGACCCACAAGCTTACTCTCACATTGTGTTCTTTTGTACAAGCTTTCAATGTTGCCCTGCTGGTCCTTGATATAATTTTCTAAATTCTGATTTCAACTTGATCCACTGAAATGGAGGAAAACTTAGGAAGCAAATGGTAGTATTAGAAAATAAATGGAACTAAAAATAAGCCTGAAGTGCAAAGAGAGTAGGGGTACTCTGAGATGCCTCCCCAAAAAGATATTGGTGTGTAAATAAAATATAGTTCAGTAGTATATCAAGGCAACAACTAAGAGTGGTGTGGCACAGCTAAATGAATGAATGAAATGAAATATAAAAGTGTATCTTCTTGCTCTCAGGTCAGGTTGTAAAACTTTAGGAAGCAAATGGTAGTATTTGAAAATAAATGAAATGAAACTATTAAATCCAGACCAGAAGTCCAGAAGAAAACTCTTCTTCCCTTCTTCAGCAATCAGTCAGCAAAACTGCAGTGCATGTAGGCTAGGCACAGTCAGAGAATAAAATTAAAATAGTTTTCTAAATTCTAATTCAACTTGATCCAATGAAATGGAATGTGTCTGTGTGTTCAGTGCACACACACAACACATCAAGTTTAAACAAACAATGAAGTAAGTAATTAGTAAACTAATAATATTGCAAAATATTCTCCACTTAGGATAGAGGTTCTGTTCTTGCACCCCAAATTTTGGGTGTGTGCAAGCAAACTGAAGTTTGAAAAAATAGAAAATAAATGGTATATTTTAAAATAAATCCACACCTCCCACTCCCAGTCGAACCTCCCCCTTTATCCAATATCAGGGGGGGAAACCCTCACAAACTGCCAGAGAACAAAGAAAGAATAAACTGTGCTATTCCCTTCTCAGCACTGCAGACAAAGCTGCAGGGAATCAAAGAAATTATTTTCTAGATTCAATCCCCTCCCTCCCTTTCTAACTTAAAAGCCTAAAGCCTCAACCAGGCCTCCCTCTTCCAATATTCAATCTCAATTGGATCGCACCAGCAGCCAGCCACAGCCCTCCTCCCACCACATCCACACACCAACTGCGATTTCTGGAAGTTGCCTCGGGTTTTTATACCCTCTGGCACATCCAGAAGTGTCAGTCAAAACCTGGCCATGCCATTGGTGGAATTGATAAAAAAATGCATGGTCCCATCCCATGGCCAGCCCATCATTGCGCAGGTGTAAAAAAATAAAAATTAAAATAAAATAAAATAAAAATCAATGGAGACGTTTTATTGCAAGAAAAGCCCACTGCTGCTACTATTAAAAATTAGGCATTAGAAATAAATAAGTTTCAACATGTTTTGTGTTGTGCTTTGGTGTTTTTTGGACCATGATTTAAAAAAAGAATTGCGGTCGCCATTTTGGATTTCCCCCCCACCGCATGGCATGGCGAGATGACGAGGATGATGCCCCCCCAGCCTGGTGCAAGCAGCCCAGGACAGGAGAGGAGGGGGGGAAGGCTGGGGACCCCCCCCCCGAAACCACCCCTCTGGTAGGTGGCAAAGCCTCAGGCACGCATATTTTCGCCTGCTTTTTCGGCCAGCCGGGAATCGGGTGGGTCTTTAAAAACTTTTTTAAAAAACTTTTTTCCTGGTCTTCGCAATCGCGCGATGCCACTAACGGAAACGAAAAACCCGACCAAATTTTTCTTTTTTCAGTTCGGGTTCGAGCAGGGCAGGCTTAATTCCTGTTACGGTTTCTGTTACCTAACGGAACCGAAAAAACAGTAACGGAAACAGAAATTTTGGCGTTCCGTGCCCATGTCTAGTCTCTACTGCACAATCCCTGCCAAGAATTTATAATTCAAGACTTCACTGGAGCTCACATCTATTTGCCTTTTCCTCCAACAGAAGATGGTGTGCCATGAAACATATGAGCTCTGAGAATAAATAACTACATGTTGTAAAATGTTAATTTTCCCCCCCCTCCACCCGCAGCACACTGGGTTTATTCTTCTGATAAACATTTTGCCTTGTTCCAATGGCACTACTGTTCTGTCCTGTTTCAGACCAATTGTAATTTGAGGGTGGAGATGAGTTGCTTAGAAAAGTGTATGTAACCTTACCTCCTTACTTACTTCCATACTGTAGCACCCATCCAGTGGGTGGTTTACAACAAACCAAAACACAGCCACACATCCATTCGCAGACCATAGGCATGTGGTAACAATCGAGGTGGATGACACAAACTGAGGGTCAGTGGAGACTAGCAAAGGGGAAGGGTGTGACAAAAGACTTCTTTTAAATGTTCTGTCTTAATTGACCTGTGAAAGAAACATAAGAACAGCCTTGCTGGAACAGGCCACAACCCATCCAGTCCAGCATTCCGGCTCACACAGTGGCTCACCATTTGCTTCAGGGTATTCCCAAGCAGATGTCTTCACCTGCTTATGAGTCCCTACAAATGGCATTGAGAGATACCCTACCTATCTCTCCAACCTGGAGGCTGTCCTTAGGCATCCATAACAATAGCCATTGATACCCTTGTTCTCCATGAACTTGTCTAATCCTTTCTTAAAGCTGTCTTGGCTGACAGCCGTCACCACTTATTCTGTCAGGGAGTTCCATAGACCAGTGATCCTCTGGGTGAAAAAGTACTTTCTCAAAGCCTGGAGGGATGATGTTAGGTAAATCTCCAGTTGGGGTAAGTTCCACAGAGACAAGGCCCAATTTCTGGTTGACACCTCCTGGTTCTCCTTTGGTGTTGGCACCTGTAGCAATAAGGCTTGTGAGGAGCAGGTGACATGGGAAGCAATCTTCATGGAGAGATAAACCAACAGATATCAAGGTCCCATACCATTTAGGGCTTTATGTGTCACCAACAGCAACTTGAATTTGATGCAGAAGCCTACAAGGTCAGTGCAATTGAACCCGGATTGGGGCAATATGATTGAATATTTTCTTGTCCCAGCCTACCTTTGCATATGAGGAAAAGGACTGCCAAATTGTTGTTCTTGTCCCACTGGAGGGCAAGGCATTTTGTGTGCTTTCAGCAAGCAATGCCTTTCTTGCATAAATTTAGAACATCTTCATGAATAATACAAGAGCGTAGGTTATACAAAATGACATTGGCTGCTGTTTCACTGCATAGACATTTAAGGATTTGAAAGATGAGAGGAGTTGCTTGCACTTTTTTAAATCAATCAGCCAGTTGCTATATCTTTGCTGTATGTGTACATTTTCCTTTTCAAAGAGAAAAGACATTAGTTTTGTGCATAGATAATTTGGGGAAATTACATATTTAACTAAAAGTAAGAATAAGCTCAAATACGGGTATGTGTGTTTTGAAATCTTAAATTTTAATAATGATAATTATCATTAAACTGATAAAAATCTTTATGAAAATTCCACAGTTCTCTTAGAATTCCTTCATACTCTCTGATTGGGTAGAACCATAGTCTGGAGATCTTGTGAACCATATCACAATCCCCCCCATCAAGACCTCTTTCTGTAGTTATTCAGCTACATGCCTCTGGATGATCCTAAAATGATAGAATTCAGGGTGAGCAGATGTGGGGATATGCTACCAATAACTGAGACCATTTCACTCCCCGACACTGTGCATTACAGATGGGCACGAATCAAAAAATGGTGTTTCGTTTGTCGTTTGTCGTTTAGGGGTCCGTTTCGGTTCGTTTCCTTTTTTGCGAATTTTTGCAAAAAAAATCATTTTTGTTTTCGTTCGTTTCATTACCGTTTCATTACCATTTATTTCAATTTTTGTTAATTTTTTTTAGCATTTAAAGCAGTCCAATGTATTGCCGTAACGAAAACGAAATGGACGACAAAATTTCTGGTATTTCTGTTCATTTTGTTTCATTTTAGAGACAAAATTCGTTTGTTGTTTTGTTGCGTAACGAAATGAAAAAATGGAAACGGAAATGAAAAATTGTTCGTTTCGTGCCCATCTCTACTGTGCATGTTACAAAGGAATTAATACACAGAACACAACAGCCTGTCACCACTGCCATAAATACAGTGGTACCTTGTATAAAGGAATTAATTCGTTCCAAATGAAATTATGTTAAGCAAATTTTCCTTTATACAAATTCCCATAGGAATGCATTGAAAACAGAATGATCCCATTTTATGTTGTACGGATTTTCCCCATAGGCGATTATGTTAAGCAAATTTCCCCTATCTCCGGAATTTTTATGTTGTACAAATTGTATGTTATACAAGCTGTTTGTTATACAAGGGTCCACTGTATATTAAAAACTTAGAAGCTTGGTTGCAGATAGGACTGGGTTTCAGTAACACTTCCCTTTTGTTCACTATCTGGACAACTGCTTGAAAAGATTTTTGTGTTTTATTAATAGGAAGGGAAATGGCCACTTAAAAGAAGAAAAACTTCACAAAGAGAAAATAACTTTAAAAATTAGGAGCAAATGTGTTTACAGGATTACAATATTCAAGCAGAAACACACCAGAAAATAATGAAATAAAATTTACTCTATGTGACACATACCTAAGCACAGTGATGGAGTAGTTCTGGAGCCCACTACAAGCAGTTCCCAGCAAGCTTCATGAAATTGTATTATTTATTTATTTTATTTCGAATATTTTACCTCACCTTTCTCCTTGGAAAAGGTCCCAAGGTGGCTTACAATAATAAGGGACAATATACAGCCCAGAACATTTAAGACATATTCAAGTTAAGAACAGGGAATTAGAAGATGCATCATAGAACACTAAAAGGTAACACTGAAGCTACAAAGAACATGCAAAAAGAAAAAAAACATTATGAGGGGTAGAAAATAACATGGAAAATACTGGTGTTCTTATGAAATAGTCAATATAATCATGCATGGTAGTCCATATAAAAGTCACATGGTAGATAGTTCCTCAAAGCTTGCCTGAAAAGGGAGGTCTTTGCCTGCCTCTAGAAAGACAGCAGAGATGGGGCAGTCCTGGCCTCCAGTGGAAGGGAGTTCCAAAGTCTGGGAGCAGCAAGAAAGAAGGCCCTTTCATATGCTTTTATGAGACGCAGCTGTGAAAGTGGCAGGTTGGAGACACAGGAGTCTCCTCATGAGTGGCAAAATATGGTCTCTTTAGAGTTATGTTAGACTGTTTCCATTTTATATCAACAAATGAGCCATTAGCACCTGTGGCCACCAGTCCTTTAATAACTCTTAATCCCATTTTCATTCAGCTTTGATATCAACCGACAACACGCCTACGCCTCCTCCTCAGCTCTGAAATCTGCATAACCTCTGGGAAAAGAAGCAGCCTGATTTTTAGATTCCCCTATTGAGAGCACAGGTACACAAAAGAGAAGCTTGCAGTCTCCAGTCTTTAAAGAGCACCACAACATATGGTGAAGTATCCAGCAACAGCAGATACAGTAGGAGTGCAAATTAGTTTGTCACAAGTTGACCTCTTCTTTCACTCAACCTTTTGTACAATATGGAAATATGGGATGATCCAGAGATTTCACTTTAGATTCTATATTCCCAAACTTTTTAATTTCTTCACACATCACCTGGGTCCCCATGTTCTAATATTATTCAACAAGTAAGACCATAGTATTTTTCTTAGCTTGTGAGCCTTTCAGAATTGGTGCCTGGTAACCATTTCTCGTTACGTTCTCTCTTCCTTTTAACAGCTCCCTTATGACAAGAAGAAAAGTGCTGTGGGCACATCCTTTTCTGCCGCTTTGAAGTCACAGCTGGCACCACTGTTCTCCCCATTGACTCCCTGTGCCGCACAACAGGTGGGTATGCCAGAATCAATCTGTGATTATAGGAAAATTTATGCTTTCTCTGGGAGTTAATATATACTTTATTCTAGGCAGTTTTATGGTAGCCACCAAATCTTATCCTGAAGCTGATGGTCATAACAATGAAATAATAGCATAATTTCTTTTCTACTGGAAATGCAGCTTTTAACAAAATTACATTAAGAGAAAGAGCTGCCCTAGGAACTCATACAGAAGGCACTTAAAGAGTCATTATCTGCTGAATACTGGTGAAGTGTCAGGTAGGTTCATTTACTATTTGAACTACATAAATTCCAAAATATCTTTCTTCTGAACTATTGTTCACACTTCTCTGCCTAGAGTTAATGAAATATTATTTCATTTTGACTACTCTTAGGAGGCATATTTTGTTTGGATGGTGTCAGTTTTTAATACACATTGTCCCAGACAGCCTAACAGAGAGATTTGGCATTGTGGAGTTAAAAGCTTTCCCCACAAGTACCTTCCAAACTCTACATACAGCAGGACATCAATCCACAGAGGAAAAAACTGCACATGCAACTGAATGTATATTAAAGCTATTACAACCATAATTGAAGTGCATAATTTGATTGGAAATGGGAAATCATTATCCCATAGCTGTGCACCCATCTTAGCAGCCAGTTTCTTGTTGAAAACACCAGCAGGTTGGATATTTTAAAAATAAAAGTTCACAATATGGCAAAGCAAAATGTTAAGGACCCAAGATTTTCAAAGATTAAGAATTAACTAGCTAGCCAGTATATATTGTGCTTTACAGTATTTTCCTGTGTACAGCCTTGCCAAGACAGGAAAAAAAATATTCAAATGGATGCACACATACACGTCCCAGATTAGCCCCTGGATTATTTCTGCTACTACCTATGTTGTTTTCAGAAAATGTGTACCATGTTCAATTTATCTAGTGTTCCGGTGTTGAGTAGGAGGGACAAGGTTCCCCCTGGTTGCCTAGCAACATCCTTTCCCTTCTTCTCTGACACATAGAAGGGAAATGGTTAGAAGAAGACATCTGCAAGTCTAGCATGGGTAGCCCTGACAACTCTTAAGATTAGCCATCAGATGGTTTCTAAGGAAACCTTGAAGGATCAGTGCCAACGGGCAACCATGATGTAGGAACAGATATAAAAATTTTAAAAAAATAATTTTAATAAGCATCCTTGGCACAAGGCAACAGGTTTCACAGCGTGACATATGACATTGCACACAACACATGATAACAGGCAAGACATTTTACAAGATAGCTAAAGAAATATTTCAGTTACTATCCTCAGCCCATCACAAGCAAACTTTCTTCTCCTTTGCTTCTCTATCTCAAGGTTCAGGCCTGTGTGATTCTAAAGAATGTATTTCCAACCCCTTAAACAGTTTAAATGTACATAGGATAAGGAATCTTTATTTTTATACATGATAAAAGATCATGAGGCATGCATGCACATGTGTCTCTTTTTTGCCACCATTTCTCCACAGTGTTTGTGTGAGTCTTTTTTCACAGAGAGCAAGAGACCGCACACACGATTCATTTCAACCCTTGCATTAAGACCCTCCAAAGTCCTCTAGCATTTTTTTCTATCTCCAAACAATCCACCACTAACTTCATGTTGATCAAATCCTTTGTAACAGAGATTCCATTCTCCCTAATGAACCACGACAACAACAGGAACTGGTGACATTATTTAATCCTTTGTCCCAGAATGGCTGATAAACCTGTCAACTACTTGGCTCTAGAAGAATGAGGCTTGAAGATCACCCATATGCATATGCACTGGTGAACTACACTGCCCTACACCATTCTAACATGTAACTGAGAGTGCTTGGCTGCATGCAGATATTTGAGATGGACATACAGTAAGTGCAAACAATACAGCACTTAAAAAAAAATTCTCTCACAATTGTGCAAAATTAAACTTTAAAAGCCAATGAGTCAGAGATTTCGGTGTTCAGTTCAGTTTCCCATGTTATTTTTGACTCTCTGTGCCTTCACAGCTGCGTTCTCAGTGAGCCAGGTAATACATCTGAGAGGCTTGAGCCTCTGTATTGTTACAGAGAGCATGACCGCTTGTGGTCTCAGAGGCATATTGTATATGCTTACGTTAGTGGAGATCTGCATCCGCATCACACACACACACACACACACACACACACACACACACACACACACACACACACACACTACACACACACAAATACTCAAGAGGTAGGTGGGGTCCCTCTACAAAAGATGGTACACATCTAGTGATGTCCTCCAGTTCTCCATATTTAATATTGCCTAAATTTATCCGGTAGACAGAGTTGTGCATTGCTCAGAGTTGTACATTGCTCAGAAACAGGAACATGGGGAAACTGCTGGGAGATAAGAATTTGACCCAAGGTTTTGAATTTATGTCAAGAAAGATGTAGCTACAAAGAGTTTCTTCTATATCTATAATAATATTTGTTGTGTGCCCTGAACTCAATTCTGACTTACAGAAAACCTTTCCAAGGTTTTCTTGGTAAAGAATACCCAGACGTGGTTTTACCATTCCTGTTGTCTGGGGGTACCATGGGACTCTGTAACTGTCCAAGGACACACAGGACTCTTCCCCTAGGAGGCACAGTGGGGAATTGAACTCCCAATCTCTGGCTGTGCAGCCAGATACTTAAACCACAGAGCTATCCAGCCAGCATTAATCTTTTTTTCCCCAAAGAGGCATCTGTGTCGTTTCAGCATGTATAACAACAACAATGGCAAGCAAACATATTGTGACACCTTAAAGACTCGCAGATTTATTTCAATGTGAACTTTCATGGATTATAATTCACTTCCTCGTATATGTGGTACTTCAGGCATATGCTATATTACTCCTGCCATCTTTCTTTGCCAGAGAAGCAGGCACCATCTATCTTCCAGAAAAACTGCCTCAGTATATATTACACCAAGTTATCCTCCTCATCTAGAATGGGCCGAGACTTTTATTATTTACCACAGGAATAGTATTAACACTGATGTGTTAGTACATCTGAAAGCTGGGGAAAAGTTACAATACCTACATCTGGCTTGTTAATTTAATGCCCATAGGGCACATGTGATCCTTAATCCCTGTTTTTGCCCCCTCAGTCTCCCCATAGTTGACCTATAGTGCTATAGAAACTAGCTTCCTAACCATGTCATCACAGGGATGTTCTCTGCCTCCACTGATTATTCCAGTAATTTCATCAACCTTTACTTATGTCACTTTAGCTATGGGAGCTTCAGTGCCACTCCCATCAAGGGCTTTGTGGTGCAAGCAAGGCCAGCACATCCATTAAGGTGAACTAGGCAGTTGCCTAGGGTGCCAAAATGGAGAGGGGGCACTGGCCAGCCTGCTGCCCACTGCTGGCAACCGCCACCCATCCCCCCACCGCCCATCGCCATCCGCCCGCCGCCCCCGTGCCCATCGCCGCCCACCCCCCGTGCCCGTCGCCGTCCGCCCCCCATGCCCATCGCCGTCCCCCATCATCTGTCCCCCCCACCGCCACCGCCACCACCTGCCGCCCCACCCCACCCCCCACCACCACTGTTGCCTTTTTGTCCAAGCTTTGGGCCACCTAGGCACATCTGGTTAGCCACTGGGCAAAAGTAGATGCTGTCCTCAATAAATGTTTGGTAAAAGCAATCAGTAGGGCTCTTCCCATATTCATAAGTCATTGTAAAGAAAATAAAAAATCAGTTTAATCAGTATAAATCTACCATTGTTCCTGACTAGGAGTAATTATATTCTTTTCAGTCTTTTATGAATCTAATGTAAGCCATAGACGTTAGATACATGAGAGAGAAAGAGAGAGAGAGAGAGAGAGAGAGAGAGAGAGAGATGATTTCACTAAAGGAAGATAAGACTTCAGTATGCCACCATTTCAAATGAACACCCTACTTTTGACCCATGCCTGAGAAAGCAGTAAACATATTTTACTGAAAGCTTTGAAGGCTATGAAAGAGAGAGACATAAAGTGCCCTAATAGATTCTTTTTTAGCAGAAATTCAACATTTATTGGGGAATTTTACTATCCACAATAATGACTTTTCATCTTAAGCTTGTTTTGAGATTTGTCCTGCCAGACAGGATCTGTGGCCTTCTGGTTCATGCAGTATAGGTGGGGGAGAGTTGTGAGACTTGTCACAACCGGGAGGCAGAATGAGTCAATAGAGCTAAGGTGGTTTCCACTGAGATATCCTACAGAGACACTCTTGGGATGATAATATGCTGCCAGGATTCTCCTGACTGTCAGTTCTGAGCAGAGCTCAGAAAATATAATACTACTTCCAAAATTACCCATCCAGTCTAATAATGATGGTGACACGCCATCATTTTGATTGACCTATGGTGTTTCTCACTTATATTTCCAGTTGACATATGTTTTCTAGTCACAAGGTGCCAAGAAGTCTTTTACGAGTCTCTTCCTCTGCAGACATCCTGAGAGTATGCAGCTGTGACTACAACACCCACAATCCCTCAGACAGCATGCAGTGCAAATGTTTATTAAAGAAAGTACTGAAAATTCTGTAGCATTGACGTGTAAATCCCGAAAGACCATTAAATCGAAATATCAAAAAAGTTTTATTTATGATATTTTTAAAGGGGTTAAGAAAGCAAGACAAATTTAGAATTTATCACGGAACCACGTGACCACGAACAACACTGTCATGGTACAAACGTAATCACGGAACAAGGTGGGATGTGAAGTAACCGCCCTTGATTTTATAACTTTCCTCAGACTGATGAAGCTGCTTGGATGAGTAGTGAAACATTTCAATCTCTCTCAAAAAAGGAAGTCCAGTTGCCATTACTCAACTTCTAGATAACCTCACCTGGATGACAGAGAATCTTCACAATTTGGCTTGTTCGCTTAGCTCTTGATTTAATTTATGTACAGCTCACTGTCCTTCCATGGAGAACAATATATAGAGTGTTCCAAGGCTGTATCCCATTCAAGATACAACTGAGGAGATCTAGACATGGGCAGACCACCAGGTGAACTTGATGCCTCATGTAGTGCCTCAGACCTGACAAAAATGAGAACCATTCAATGACAGCATGTTTTCCCAGACAGGATGAAGTTTTGGCCTAAGACTAAGTGAATATACATCTGAGTAATAGCTAGACAACTTCTTGGGGAGCAAAGACATCCTTATTGCAGATTTACCACCCTATTTAAATGGAAAATACTGTATTGAAATATAAAGACAAAATGTGCCATCTGGTGTACTGTAGTCTTGAAGAAGAAGAAATCCCATATGCTCACCCTTCTCCTCCTAACAAAGGCACCCCATGTGTTTGCAATAAGCTGGAATTAACTTTGAGTTCTCCCCGTTTTGGCCTTTTTAAAAAAGAAGCTTCCAAAATCAAACTAAGATGAAGGCAAAAATGAATACTGTATGAACTTTAAAGAAATAAATATCAAGTGGTTTGACTCTATAATTTCGCACCAGGATTAGTTTATTGTGTTTGATTTTTTTAAAAAAAAACTTATCTCCAGTTAAATGCACTAACTATTCTCTGGCTGGTTAAAAACCATTTTTGCAGTCATATATGGTGTCAGTTGTGATAAGACCTCCTGCAACAGAAATCAATAAAGCTTAGCTTAATAGCCCTTTTTCCCGCTACCCCATAACCTCAAAAATTATTTTGTGCCACAATGATCGCTACTGGGTGGGAAATAAAGAGATGTTGAAATCTATCAAAGTTTTCTTAGGAAAGCAGGATTAGTTCAGAACAGCACAGCATGATCGTTAAAAGTTTGCTATTGGTACAAGGTGGATGGGCAGAGAGAGGCTGTGAAAGAGTTGTGGACAGTTTATTTTTTCCCCCTTCCAATTTTATTTCAGGGACAGGACAGAGACCTTGCTTCTTTTAATGAGGAAACAAAACGAACAGGGGGGGGATAGCTACACTGTATTTTTGAGAGTCAGTGGGCATTCAGTTCAGAATGAAAATAGTAATTTAACTGAGGTTTTCTCCTTGGGAGTGTTGCAGTGGTGTGTGGAGAGACTACAAATATACCCAAAGGAAGGATAGAATGTTTAAAGGGGATAGAAGCTTAAAGGTACAAAAAACAAACGACATTACAACAGTAAATTTTAAAACAGTTAAAAACAGTTAAACCTATAAGCACCTCAATAATTAAAGCATAACGCATGACGATGGCGAGAAAAAAAAAGCAAAGTTATGAGTCGCCAAAGGCCTCCCGGAAAAGGTAGGTTTTTAGAGCCTTCCGGAAGGCCAGCAGGGACTCTGCAGAGCGCACTTCAATAGGGATGGAATTCCAAAGGCTAGGGGCCGCCACTGAGAATGCCCGGGTCCGAGTACTCATCTTCCAGGCCTCTCGGGGAGTGGCGACCCGTAGCAAGTGCGCTCGCGCCTGCCGAACAGGTTGGGCCGAGGTGGATCGCTGAGCGATACGCTCTGCCAGGTAGTCCGGTCCCAGGCCATGGAGGGTTTTATAAACTAAAACCAGGACCTTGAATCTAATCCGGGCTGCAACGAGCAACCAATGCAGGCGGGCCAGGACCGGTGTGATGTGTTCATGGCGACGCACACCGGCCACCAGCCTGGCCGCCGCATTCTGTACCCGCTGCAGACGCCAGAGAAGAGTCAAGGGCAACCCCATGTAGAGGGTGTTACAGTAGTCCAGCCTCGAGATCACCAGTGCTTGGACCACTGTTCTCAGAGAGCTTGCGTCCAGGTACGGGCGGATCTGGGCGATCCGACGGAGATGGTAATAGGCGGACCTGGTCACCGACGCCACCTGGGACTCCAGGGAGAGCGCCGGGTCCAGGAGCACACCCAGATTCCGCACCCTCTCTGCGAGCTGGAGGGAAACTCCCCCCAGACAGGGGAGGGGACCACCGTACCCCGACAGCGAGCTCCCAAAGAACATAACCTCCGTCTTCTCGGGGTTGAGCTTAAGCCTGTTCGCCCCGGTCCAAGCCAGTACGGCCTCCAGGCACTCGTCGAGGATCCTCACCGCTTCCACTGCAGAGGTGGGAAAGGAGAGATAGAGCTGTGTGTCATCAGCGTACTGATGACAGCAGACTCCAAAACTCCTGATGACCCCCGCCAACGGCCTTACGTAGATGTTGAACAGCATGGGGGACAGAGACAACCCCTGTGGAACCCCACAAGGGAGAATCCAAGGGGCCGATAACTCCCCCCCATGCTGAACGTACTGGGGCCGGCCCTCCAGGAAGGACCGGAGCCAACTGCGAGCAGAGCCTCCGATTCTGACCTCAGAGAGCCGGTCCAGCAGGATACTGTGGTCGACGGTATCAAAGGCCGCTGACAGATCCAGGAAGACCAACAGGGTAGAGCAACCCCTGTCGGCCGCCTGGACAAGGTCATCTTGCAGGGCGACCAAAGCTGTTTCGGTACCCCGACGGGGCCTGAACCCGGACTGGCATGGATCGAGGCACTGCTGATCCTCCAGGTATGATTGCAGCCGGACCGCCGCCACCCTCTCGATCACCTTGCCCATAAACGGGACGTTGGCGATTGGGCGATAGTTTGTTAAATCGTCCACCGCCAGGCCAGGTTTTTTCAGAATGGGCTTTACCACCGTCTCCTTCAGACAAGAGGGAAAAACCCCCTCGCTGAAGGAGGCGGTGGCGATGACAGAAGCCCATTCGGCCATAGTCCCTCTGGCAGCTCTAATTAGCCAGGCAGGGCAAGGGTCGAAAGGAGTGGAGGCAGGCCGACAATGCACCATAGCCCTGGAGACCTCGACAGTAGAAACAGGCCCAAGCGCATCCAACCGAGGCGACGAAGGCGGACCAGCAACTGGGGATGGCGGGGCAGGACCACTGCAACCAGAGTCGAAGCCGGCACGGATGGCCTCTATTTTAGTTCGAAAAAAGGCTGCAAACTGCTCACTACTAAAATCAGTAGGAGGAGGCCTGGCCAGACTAGGATTGTTGAGGTCCCGAACCACACGGAAAAGCTCCGCCTGACGGTTTGAGGCCTCAGCAATTCTCAGGGAGTTAAAAGATGTTCTGGCCTCCCTGATCGCGTTGGTATAGCGACTAGACTGGGCATCAACAGCAGCCTTACTCAACACCGTCCGGGTTTTCCTCCAGCTGCGCTCTAGCCTCCTCCTCTCCTGCTTCATTGCCCTAAGCTCCCCCGTGAACCAAGGGGAGGGCCGGGCTCGGCAACGGAGGAGGCGCTTGGGGGCGATCCGGTCTATGGTGTGGACAGCTGTTTCATGCCAAAGATTGGCCACATCCTCAGCCGGAACGCCAGTCATACCACCAGGTAGCCCCCCGAAGAGCTCACTGAACTGCTGAGGGTCCATGAGCCTCCGGGGGCGGGCCAGAACAGAGGGCCAATGGTCCCCGCGGGGAGGGGCCGGGATCGCCAGGGAGAATGAGAGCAGGTGATGGTCTATCCATGACACAGGAAGGGAGGCAATGCCCCCCACCTCCAGACACAAGTCCCCCAACATGGAGGTAAAAACCAGATCCAGGGTGTGCCCAGACCTGTGGGTGGGACATAAAACATGCTGGGACAGACCCATGGAAGCCATGGATTCCATGAACTCCAGAGCTACACCAGAGAGTCCACCACCCACGTGCACATTGAAGTCGCCCATGACCAATAGGCGTGGGGACCTCAACAGAGCAGCGGCGAACTCCGTGAGCTCTGGGAGGGATTGTGCAGGGTTGCGGGGAGCTCAGTAGCCCAGCACAATGCCAAATCTGTCCCGCTGTCCCACTAACAGGTGAAGAGCTTCCAACCCCTGGCTAACCAATGTCGAGGCCCTGCTGACGTGAAAAGAGTCCCTGTACACGATTGCGGCCCCTCCTCCCTTTTGACCCCCCAGCCTTCCCACTCCCTCTACCCGAAACCCGGGCGGACATAGCAGGGAAAGGGAGCCCCCCCCTCCGAGCCCACCCAGGTCTCGGTAATAAATGCCAGATCGGGCTTCCCATCCGCGATGGTATCATAGATGATGGGAATCTTGTTATGTACCGATCTGGCATTCATCAGTATACAGGGAAGGTTGGGGGCGCTGGTGGGATGACTCCCGGGCACGTGGCAGAGAGCCGAGGGGTCAGAACGAGGGACAGGCACGAGTTGTCTGACCCAAGTTCTTCTTTTCTGACAAACCCAACGGCTACTAGCGTACCGCCCACGGCCCACCACCGTCGGTATGTGAGCCCCTGCGAACATGGCGAGGAAAAGGGAGGGAGGGAGAAAGAAAGAAAAAGGAACCCTACTACTGCTAACTAAGACAAATAATACAGTGCAGCACTAAAATTACAAACCACAAAACTACAAATAACACAATACAATAGTACTAAAAATAAATGACAGCACAGCAATACTACTGCATTAAGAAAAAAACAAAAAGAAAAAACAAAAGCACTACAGCAGTACGAAACTAACAACAAACTGTAGACTGACGAACAAAGCGTCAGCGAACAGACGGCAATCAACAGGCAATAGTAGGTAAATAAAAACCAAAGTACAGTAAGCAAAAATAAAGAAATAAAAGCCGTGTGGGCATTCTGCCAGGGACAGATATAACACACCTGGAGAGAGGGGGGAGGGAGCCAGAGCCAGAGCTAGGAGATAGCTATTATGAGCAAGGACATAGTGAGTTTGTCTGGGCAGGAATGGAAAAAGCACCAGCAAACTACAACAAGGAGGGAGAAGACGGGGGGAGCAGGACAATGCATCGGGGCCATGATGTCCAAGCCACCCTGATGATGCCTCTCTAAACCACCCCCGACCCAGTTCTTTTAGGGCCCCTCTAAGTCCCACTCCTTTGTCGCCGCTCTCTGCCATGGTGCCAGTGGGGCAGATCGACAACTAGACCCCGGTCCGATGAGCAGCCGGGAAGCCGGCTTAATGGAGAAGTAAGCGGGGCGAGCCCCTGTGATGGAAGTCCCGCAACCACCGGTGGCCAAGCATGCCACCCGAGTCTCCGAAGGTAGCAAAGGGGGTGATACAAGCGCCCTCGCCGGCGGCCGGTATGCCGCCCGAGATGCAGCTTACATGGCTCCTCCACTATCAGGCAAAGGGGGCCAGATGGTAGGGGGCCCATCACCGGTGGCCGAAAGCCACCCGAGTACCCGAAACGGCAGGAAACCAGCAGCAATACAAGCACCGGCGGCCGACCCACCGCCCGAAAGGGTATGTAGGGCTCCCCATTAGATGGATTGGGGAGCCCAGATGGAAAACAGTCCATACCCATGCCCGCCGCATAGAGAAGCGGCCAGCCGCGATTAGTTGGAAGCAGAGAGTCCCGGCAGCTGCGACGCGCTTCACCCCTCCGCCCCCATCTGCAGGGGGGACCCGTGATGGCGACCACCGCCTCAGACCGCAGGTCTTCCAGACCGTTGCGGACGGGCTGGTCGCTCAATCCGGGCTCCCCACAAAGGAGAGCAGGAAGGGCAAGCATGGCTAGGGCGTCCGGAGGGAGGGCGAAAAATAAGCCAGATACGAAACTAAGCGATATTATCTTGCATCCTTCGCATCCTTCCCGGGGAACAGGCTCGGCAAGCTCGACCAGGTCCGGCAGGCTCGGCAGAGTCCGGCAAGAGTCCGGCAAGTATACCAGCAGCTCGCGGTCGGCATACAGCTCCGCATAGGGCTCAGCGGACAGGCTCCACATGGAAGCGGCGTAAGGCTCAGATCAGGTAAGCTTGTAAAGCCCTCTGACAGAGGGCCGAATCATAAAGTCCAACTTTCCCCTGGCACCCTGGCGAGCCCAAAAGCATTAGAAAAAGAATAAAAACCGTTGGCTCAGCAGCAAAAACAGTGACATGTCCGAGACGCTGAGGTGCAGAAGCGCCGCGGGACTGCTGCCGCCCGCCATTAAGTCACTAGATCTGGTGGAGGAGCCTTTAAACCTGGCTCAGTTGGCAACCGGAGAACCCGCTGGTGGCTTGTGCACAAAATGGGTGAGTTATAATTATAAACAAACAAATGTTGTATTTCAGTGATGTCAACCACCTTGGGTCTTTTTAAGTAGAAAGAAGGGGTAAAAATATTTTGAATAAGTAAATTAAATACATATTTTCACAATCAAATCATCTTTGTGGCACCCAGAAGTCTTCTTCCAGTTTATCATGTCTAAACTAAAGGGGCACTGAAAACAGAAGTCTCTTTCATAGGGAAGGAAAATGTTCTGGAACTTAGAGGACATAGTTTTCTCTTCCTGAATCAATCAATCAATCAATCAAAGCTTTATTACAGTCAATGACCAGCAAAAGATACAGTATAATAAATAGTAATAAAGAATAAAAAATAATAGATATAAAATATAGAAGATAATATATAATATATATATAAAATATATAATATAATATAAAACTGCCCACAAATCTATCCTGACCATCACAAAGCTATACCTTATTAATATCTGAGGAATTAGTGATGCCAATGAGCCAGAGAGGAAGATTGAAATTGATATATACAAGGGACATCAGGGTGCATATATACAAACTGTTCCATGCACATAAGATATTCCACATTTGTTGATTAATCAAAAGTTCTTGATAGTTAGCGGGCTATGTATCATACTCCCTACCTGGCATAATTGGAAGGAGCTATAATATTTCCATACATAACAGAGACAAAATATATGTACTATGACCCTTTTTAAAAAAAAAGCTTAGAAGTTCTGAAGAAATCCGTGAACTCTGAAGAACAGCAAGCAGTGAGACACTTTTCTGGGAAAGATTTTGATTTTTTTTCATAGTCTTCTAGAGTTAGAGGACCATTTTTACACAATTTATTTCCTTTTTTTTTCAACATTTCTGGCAGCTTCCTCCTTGTTGCCATGACCTCAGTGCCTTGGAATGATACTAGGTAGAGAGCATCGTAGAAGCACCGTGGGTTCTTTTGAAGATAATTAATTTATTATTAATTAATTTTATCCTTAGAAATACTACTCCATGTAATAAGAAATACTGAAGGAATTCAGGGTCTGTGTATTAAAGGAGAAGTCTATAAGGTGCAAGCCTTTGCAGATGACCTGCTGGTTATTTTGGAAGATCCACAGCTTTCTCTTCCAGAGCTGTTAAAGATTTTTAGATGCCTACTCTAAAATCTCAGGATTAAAGGTTAACAGAGAAAAAACATTGATGTTAACCAAAAATATGACCCCATCTATGACTGTGAAGTTGGTTAATTTGTCGGATTTTCAACATGTAAACAAGGCAAAATACTTAAGCATCACTATATCCAATTGGCCCAACACACTTCTCGAAGATAACTATGTCAGTGTGATAAAAGCAATTAAAGCAGACTTGGAAATCGGGTCAAGACTTCAGCTTTCACTAATGGGTAGAATTGCTGCGATTAAAATGACTGTCCTACCCAAATTGCTTTTTCTATTTCAATGCTTACCTATATTACCTAATTTTAAGATTATTTCTGATTTGGAAAAAAGTATACGGGTGTTTATATGGCAAAACAAGAAAGCAAGGATTAGAAATTTCTATTTACAAGATAGAAGTAAAGTTGGTGGTTTCTCCCTACCCAAATTAATATTGTATTATAAAGCAGCAGCTATGACTAAATACCAAGCCTTACATCCAGATGAGTCATCTAATTAGCACAGCTGATTCAGTTACAACTGTGCTAGAGACCTACCGAGAACTATTAAACTCTTTACAGTATCATTTAAAGCATGAGACCAATTACAATAGGATAAAGACTCGAAATAGCACTTATTCCAAACCCTGATTTGATAGGGAATGTAGAGAGATGAAGCATGAGTTATTGAATAAATATAGATTTTACAAACAACAGGCCCTGGAAAGAATTCCACCTGAATGGTTCACACTGAAAAGGGAATACAAATCCCTGATTAAGAGGAAGAAGGCTGAAGCCCAGAAGGAATTATGGCTACAATTAATAGCTGCAACTAGATCTAAGGATCCCTCATGCTTCTGGAAAATCGTGACAAGGGGCTTGACCACCTACCCGGTTGTCAATGAGATATGTATCCCTGCAAAGGTCTGGGAAGCAGCATTTTAGGGGAATCTACTCACAGCATTCTGACTCTGCAACCAGAGTTCAAGAATTGCCTTTAGGCTTGGCAGAGTGGCCCCCTGTTTCCATGCAGGAAATCATCTTGCTGATTCACCAGCTGAAACCAGGCAAAGCCCCAGGCGCTGATTATATAACAGCTGATTTATTGCAGGATAATTTGGAGTGGTGGATCCCAGTTTTGGCCTCGATATTTACTTGGATTGACCGCACAGCGGTTATACCAGAGGACTGGGGGCTTGCTATTATAATGCCAATTTTCAAGAAAGGATGTAAACTGGACCCAAGAAACTACCGCCCAATAAGTCTGCTAAGCATTATTAGCAAGCTATATGCAAGGCACCTGTTGGGGAAGCTTCAGGATTGGTTAAATGATGAAAATATTCTTGCTGAAGAACAAGCTGGGTTCAGATTTGGTAGGGCCACTATAGATCAGGCACTCGTTCTACACCATCTAGCAAATAAATATTCTACTCCAAAAGAAGGTTCCTTGTATGTGGCATTCATAGATTTTAAATCAGCTTTCGATCTGATACCCAGAGAAAAATTGTGGGCCAAATTAGAGACCACAAATATTGACAAAAGACTTCTGCTAATGAAGTGACTGCATGAAAATACCAGTCTTAGGGTTATTTGCAATAAGGCAGGGGCACTAACATAATTCCATCATTCAATGGGGTCAAGCAAGGCTGCATTTTAGCTCCAACATTGTTTAATTTTTACATTAATGATATTGTGAGCAATTTATTGAGTGCAGACTTTCATCCCCCTACACTAGGCTCACGCCCCCTTTCAATCCTGCTTTATGCAGATGATGCAGTCTTGATGTCAATCTCGTGTGTGGGATTACGGAGAATCTTGAAAGCCTTAGCCTCATACTGTACAAAAGAACAGCTGACCATTAATTATGATAAGACTAAGATCATGGTCATTAGCAGGAAACGTAAAAAACATAGATGGACAATAAATGGAAATAGTATAGAGCAACTGTCCTACTATAAATATCTAGGTATGATATTTCATTCATCTGGCTTATGGTCCTCCCACGTGAACTATGTAGCATCTAATGCACAAACATGCAGCTCTGCACTATCGAGGTTCTTTTATACCAAGGGTGGTCAATACGTGCCATCAGCGATTCAAGTTTTTAAAGCTAAAATTATAGCCCAAATGCTTTACGGAGCCCAACTGTTTGTATACTCAAACGTGAAGCCTTTGGAGACGGTGCAGACAAAGTTTTTGAGAAGAATTCTTGTAACACCTTTGTGTGTCCCTAATACGACACTCCGACTGGAGGCTGGACTAATCTCCATTAAAGCACGTGCCCTGATCCACATGTTCAGCTATTGGCTGAAACTTATTTTTGCCCCATCTGGCTTGGCACCCCTTGTATTAGTGGATACATTCCAATCAACTTGGAAAAGGAATCTAACTGTTAACTTATTGCAGCTGGGTTTTTCCTTAGAGGCTATTTTGGCCATGGGTTTTGGCAATGCCAAGGCTGCAATTAAAAGGAGAATCTGGGATGTAGAACTACAAGAACATCTAGCAGCCCATGATAAACTCAGCACAGTTAGGAATAGTTCCTTTAGAATGGCCAACTACCTATCCAATATAACCATTCCCAAGTTCAGGAGAGCCTTCACCTTAGCTCAATTTAATGTTCTGCCCTCCAGATTGCTGGAAGGCAGATACCAGGGTCTTCCAGTGGATAAACGTGTTTGCCCTTGTGACGAGGAGACTATT
This sequence comes from Phrynocephalus guinanensis, assembly GCA_037367245.1. Lineage (NCBI taxonomy): Eukaryota > Metazoa > Chordata > Lepidosauria > Squamata > Agamidae > Phrynocephalus > Phrynocephalus guinanensis. The sequence continues at coordinate 139,498,556 of CM074733.1, forward strand.
GAAACTATTGATCATGTCCTCTTGGAGTGTTCCCTTTATCGGGATATCCGGAGGACTCTTCTTCAGTCTATCTTGCAGCAAACTCAGGGGAGGCCAAGGGAGTTTTGTATTCAACACCTGCTAGGAGATAAAAAGCCAGATGTAACTGAGGTGGTGGCCAAATTATGTGCCGCAGCAGTGAGGCATCCATCGCTCATCCCTGCCCACTTCAGGTGGCGAGGTCAGGTGATTGGCAATATCCATTGTGTATTTATCCTTACCTCTTCTCATGACGTGGGTTGGAGGTGGTCAAGAGCAGTGCTCCCCAACCTTTTTATCGCCGTGGACCGGTAAATGTTTGATAATTTTTCCGTGGCCCGCTTGTTTTCATTTAATAATTTTAATTTAATTGTATTTAAACATGCCTTCATGTTTGCCCAGGGAAAACCGCCTCCCGCCCAAATTCAACCCACCAAACCCCCCATCCCCCGGGGGCTCCCGATGCCAACGTTGGTGGGGTAAAATATTCAAAATAAATAAAATAAACGTTATCCCCCCTTTTTTTCTCCCCCCCCCAGCTGCGCATGCCTTCCCGTCGGGCTCCTCTCCTCATCCCGCACCGGCAGAAACCGAATGAGAGCACCTCCATTCCCCCCGCCTCCTTCGTCTCTGAAACCGCCTTCGCCTTCCGAGTCCCAACCACCCACCGCACCCACCCCCCGCTCCTCCTCTTGTGGGCCTGCCTCGACGGGCCCAACCGCCCCCCCCACCACCAGCCTCACCCCGTATCCTCCCCACCGGCAGAGGATGAATCCTTCCCCCCACCCCACCCCACCCCACCCCCACACACCTGCCAACCCCCGCTGGGAGAGGCCGTTTCCCCACTTCTCCTCCTCTTCGAGCCTCCGCGTCCACCGGGCTCCCCCTCTTGAGGGCTGGGACTGGGGCAGGGGCGCGGTGGGGGGGAAATAAAGCATGAGCAGCAGCCCCCCTCAAGCGCTGGCCATGTGCCCGCTCCTAAAGAGCCCAGGCCGCGCTTCGAATTAAATTTACACATAAATAAATCAAAGCCACCCTCACACACACACACACACACACACACACACAGGCGGGCGCGCACGCGCCAGCCAGCCAGGGAATCCAGTCTCCAAACCAAAGGGCCGCCCCGTCCCATCCTCTCTTCTTCTTCCCCATCCCCAACACCAGGCCCGGCCTGAGACGCCCCCCCTCCCTCCGCTCACCCCAAGGCGGGCAGGAAGAACCGAGCTCGCGGCCGTTAACACTTGACTGCCGCCTTCGTCGTCTTCTCCCAGTTTGGCGAGGCGCTCTGGGCTACCCCTTCTCCATCACTCGATGGTTCGAAGTGGAGGGTGGGTGGGTTGTTTCCCCTTCTTCCACCTCGCTCGCCTCGCTCGCCTCGCTTTTACGCATGTGCCCAAAAGGTAGCTTCCCCACCTTAACCCGCCTGCTCAATCTCAAGCCTGTGGTTCCCTTAATCATTTCTGGGAGCTGGGCCGCTGCCACAGTGAAATGATTTGAAGTTCCTCGGGCGGCGGCCCGGTGCGGATTGCTCCAGGGACCGGCACCGGTCCGCGGCCCGGGGGTTGGGGAACACTGGTCTAGAGCATGGGCATGGTCCCTGGTTGGAGACAATTCTAGTCCTATTGAGTTGATAACTCTGTTATTGGGCCTACTGGGCTTGGAAGATTTTACCTGTTCTGGCTTTTATACAAAGAGTATGCCATTGTATTATGCTTGTCTTGTGTGCATGCTTTTATTGTTTTTATACGCTTTTATTTTCTTTTTATGTGGAATGTATCTTGTATTTTATCTGGTAAGTGACTGAAATGAAGACCTACCCTATGACTTGGGTCAAAGACTGGATTTTAATGACAAATAACAGAATATTACAGCTCGAAGGTCACGATCTGGACAAGGGTTGGCACCATTACTTATGGCTTAAGGGTAACATACCTACTCTCTTCAAAAAACATTGGATAAGGAATGCGTTAATTAAAATGTGGTTAGCCATAAAAATCAGTTTTATGCCAAAACTTCAATGTGGCTTTCTCCATTAGGAGCGATAACTGGTTCCCATACAAGTGCAACCCTTAAATCTTTAACCTACAGACAACTTTTGAATGCTGATTACTCCTTGAAGCCACTTACTCAATTAGTATCTGAAGGTTGGAAAATAGATTGGTGGAATTACCAACAAATATATTCACATTTCAAAAATCTCATTAAAGAGGTGATTTTATGACTAATGATACTTCACTTGACAAAATATTATCCTCTGGTGATACAAAGCTCCTTAGTAAATTCTATAGTATTTTGTTAAATGAAAAATCGATTGATACATTGGAAAAGATACTATAAGATGGGCAGAAAACTTTGGCTACTCTATTCACTTAAGTAAATGGGACTCCCTGTGGAACACAGTAACACTTTTTAAGTCGATAGCCTTTAAGGAAAACTGTTACAAGATGTTTTATAGATGGCATTTTTCACCTCACTGCTTATCTAAGATGTACAATTGCTCACCTAGATGTTGGAAATGTAAACATGATAGCGGCACTTTCTACCACATGTGGTGGACATGTAAAGAGGTAAACACATATTGGAGAATGGTAAAACTATTTATAGAGAGATCTTTGAAGATTAAGTTAGAGCTTCGACCAGAACTTTTCTTATTAAATATAATAGACATAAATATTTCCTTTGATCAAAAATATGTACTCCATCATGTAATAGTTGCGGCAAGGATATTATATGCGAAATTTTGGAAACAACCTGAAGCGCCTACTGAGAGAAATCTTCATGACAAAATAAGAGAATGTATCGAAATCGATGGGCTTTCTGGATTCCTGAAGGGAGAATATGAAGAGTGTTGTGTATTGATCTGTATTCCTATTATCTGTACTTGCTTTTGTTGAAGTAACTGCCTTCCTGTTCCAAAGGGAACAGGCCTATTGGTTTATTCAAGTTGCTGCATTTGGATCCTCAATCCTATTGGTCTCTGCCAAAAGGCAGCTTTGTGATTGGTTGTAATTGTTCCCTCCAAAATGTATCTTTTCCTAGCCAGTCCTGGCTCCTATAAATGTAGCTCCCTCTCCCCAGTCCCCAGTCTTGTTCTCTCCCTGAATAAAGAGCTGTTACATTAGAAGCTGTCTCCAGCCTGCTATGTCTAAGAGCTGAAATCACTGCTGAAATCACTAAATCCCATGTCACAACAAAGAGATCTCCAAAAGAAGATGGCAAGAAGTAGTTCACCTACTAACACTTTGACAATACTTTGTGATATCCTGTTATGTATAATCGTTATCTTTTGGCTTGATGTATTCAATACAACTTCTTATACTGTACCCCTTTCCCCCTTTTCCCTTCTTTCCCCTCCCTCTTCCCCCTAAAATCAATAAAACTCTTCAATAGGAAAAAAAAACAGCTTATATAGTGGCTCTTGCAATCAGTTGCAGTTGCAGTGGGGAAAATATTTTGGGGAGGGGACAAGAAAGCTGCACTATAATCACCAATATGCTGAACCCAAACAACAACACAGTATCTCTCTTTGTTCTGGTTAAATTCAGTGAAATAGTCCCTACGGTTTCTCTTCCTGCAAATTAGGTCAAGAATTTTGAAAGGCTGTTTGGACTCATCTATACTTTCAACCAATCCACCCGTGCTTTATTTGCAAACTGTCTTTTAACATTCAGTATGCCACTTGGTCAGACATTCTTAACGTAGGACTTGGTCAGACATTCTTCAAATTCAGGTTACAAAAATGCTTTTAAAAGTTCATATCTTTCTTTTGTTGTTTTCATTTTCAATAGTGCAGTATAGCATTAAACATAAAAAGGAGAAAGAATATTAAAACGCAGAACTAGTCAAAAGTTATTATTAAACTGGGTTTAGTTTCAGGTTTCTTTTGTGTCCTCAATAATTTGTTGTAATGGTCTATAAAATGTCTCTCCAGCATTTTGATATTTCTTTACAATTTATGGGTCTGTTCTGAGGGAATAATAAAATCTATAACCTAGGTTATGATCCTGTTCTAGGTTAATTTCTCCAAAATTTGTAGTACTTGTTTGTAGGAGAATTTCTCTTAGATTAAAAGTGATGTTTAGCATTTCATGTCCCTGCAGATTCTATCCATCTTTTTAAACTTTCCCCCACTTTTTTTCTAAGCCTGGTCCTGAGACACTCCATTAGCCAAGCTTGGCTGTAAAACAGGTATAGGACATTAATGAGAGGAACAATCAGGCACAAGAAGGGCTAATAATGTCTTCATCTTACTCACAAAATGACCCCTGAACAACCATTTGGGTTAGCTCAGCAGTTGTGGTTAGTTATTATTTCTTCCTTTAAAGCAGAAAAATAGACTTTATTTACTTTGACAAAGTGAACAAATATCTGCTAAAGCTGCAATTATGTCTTTGCAGTGTTACTTTCTTTCAAGAGAGAGGGCTGGGCCAAGATATTTTGCTATCTAAGAAAGTAGTATATTATGTTCTTCTCAAGAGTCCCTCAGATTGATTCAGAGCAGGGATGTGTAAATTCCATCAATGCAATTTGGTCCAAATTATTTGTTTTACAACCTACAACTGATTCATTTTAGGTGATTTGTAGCATATTTTATAATCCTATATTATCCCCATCAAGCTATTTCTACATGTATCTGTATTTACCCAAATACAGTAATACCTTGGCTTACAAGTATCTTGGTTTAAGAGTATTTTGCAAGATGAACACTTCTTTCAAATTTTGCTTTGATCAACAAGTAATGTCTTCCAATAAAATCACTGGAACAGGTCACATGATCACATGTGAGCTCCCCCCCCCCCGGAATGTGCGTGATTGTCTGGAATGTTCCATCTCAGGCAAGCCTCAAAAGGAGAGGGAGGAAAGATGAACAAAGGTCTCCCTTGAACCAGCCTCTAAGGCAGTGATGGCGAACCTTTGGCACTCCAGGTGTTTTGGACCACAACTCCCACAGTCCTTTGTCATTGGCAATACAGGCTTGGAATTCTGGGAGTTGTGGTCCATAACATCAGGAGTGCCGAAGGCTCGCCACCAATGCTCTAAGATTTCAAAGGTGAGTGCAGATTAGGGGTTTGTTATATTTTTATTTAATTTGTTTTCAACATCTTCTTATTTTCCAAATCATTTCTAGTCATGAGGCAGCTAGTCAAGTGTGTATACGGCTACAAATTGCATTTTATTATTGTCACATTGAAAACATAAACTAAAATCTAGCTGTTAATTCCGTACAGAGCAGATTCTGCAGCCAGGTAGATAAATCTTGGTGTGGACGTGGACTTCTAGCTAACTTCATTTGTAAGTTTTGGCATTTTTTGTGTACAGTATGTGGTCAGTGTGGCACCAGAATGAATTATTTCTTATAGGGAAATTTGCTTTGATAAAAAAGTTTTTTTGTTGTTTACAGGCATGTTTCTGGAATGAATTATGCTCATAAACCAAGGTATTACTGAAGTAAAATATATACAAATTAGGAAAATAAAGGACTCTGATTTGGAATAGGAAGACAGTAAAACTCAGCATCCATTGTGCAGACAAAGCACCCATTCAGTTTATTTTTTCTTACCTTTCTTCCTCCCTCTCCCCCCAAAATCAATTGGTTCTCACAACAAAAATGTTTGTTGAATGGTGGAAAATATTCATGGTAAAAAAAATGCTCTGACTCATTAGATAGAGTAAATGATCACTGATTTGCAAGGCATACTTAAACCACCCCTTCCCATCATACCCAGTGAAAAAATAAAAAGATAAAGTACTTCATAACTAAAAGCCAGCAGTAAAGTAAAGGTAAAGGTTCCCCTGCATATGCATGCTAGTCCCTGCTCATCTCCGTTTTCAAGCCAAAAAGCCAGTGTTGTGCAAGTCCATGGCTATGTGGCCGGCATGGCTGCAAGGAAACACTGTTTACCTTTTACAGTGGTACCTATTTATCTACTTGCATTTACATGCTTTCGAACTTCTAGGTTGGCAGGAGCTGGGGTTAACAACAGGAGCTCACTGCTGTGTGGCACCTGGGATTCGAACTGCTAAGCTGCTGATTTTGCAACCGACCATTTCAGTGCTCTAGTCTGCTGAGACACCAGGCCCCCTTTAAAAGCCAGCAGTAGGCATTTTTAAAAATACAAAGTGGGGAGGAAAAACTTTCTTAAGCCCTTTTCCTAATACTACTGCAAGCTAAGCCACTGGAATCTGGCATGATGGCACAAATTTCACACAGAGTAAATTACATTTACTGAAAAGAGAAGGGTGACGCCTATGTGAGATAATTGAGGATATCACTTTAGTCACCTGTGATGGATAATGTGAGAGTCCTGCCTCAAGTTTTATGTTAGAATGATCAGCATGCAAAGCCGGGTTCTTTGCCAATTGTACCATCTTGTTGGAGATAAATGGTCAAGCAACTGTACCATTTCCAGTACACTAAATGCTACCGCCCATCTGGCAAAGTGACTCCGCTGCCAGATAGGCAGTATGAAAATTTTATAAATAAATAAATAAATAAATAAATAAATAAATAAATAAATAAATAAATAGGCCATTTAGCACTATCAGAACCAAATCGGCCCATTTGATTTCAATCTGGTCCTCAAACAAGTCAATTCATATCAGGCCGAGTCCTAATACCTAGTACCAAAGGTAAGCCCAACTATATTATTCTGATACCCAAGGCAAAAAATTTCCACAAGCATCTCCTTTCCTACCAGAACACAACCAATGTAAATAAATAAATAAATAAATAAATAAAATGTCATTTTTCTATCTTTCTTGATACCCCAAATGTCTAATGCCAGGGCCAGATAAAAATTAGAATTCCTGATTTGATATTTTCCCAGTACAATCAAATATATGAGCTTCATATTATCATTACTGACACATAGATCAGAGAGGGCAACTTGGAAATAACAACAAAAAGTCATTTATTTTGTTAATTCTGGGGTGGGGGTTTGTTCTAGGGATAGGGAAATTAGTGGTGGGATTCTCCATCTCACATATCATAATAAAGTGACTGGCTTTGGGTACTGTGCACCTTGATTTTTTGAGTCAGCAGGGACTGTTTCTTGCAACTCCACCTTAGACAGAAAAAGACCCAGAGCCAACACTGTTGGATCCACTATCTGTAAATTTTATCACAAGGTCATTAGGCTTAAAAACCATATTAACCTTCAAGGAATCATCTAGCACTGTCAATATTTTACTACTATACTGAACAAATTAGAAGTCCAAAAAAGCTAAAAGCTCTGAATAGAAGACACATTGTCTGGGAGACTCTGAATAGATTAAATGTTACTTCACTTTGCTTTTTTTTAACATGCTAAAATGCCTATCTGCCTCCTGCTGCTTAAAAAATATTAAAGATTAAAGCCAATCATTTTACAGCCTGAATATTCTGTAATGGCTTCATGAGAAAAGGGTGTCAGCATACCAGACAAAGTAGCTGCTAGCTATTAAATTGTTGCTACCGTGGACTGCGCTGACTTGTGTCAGTCACTTAAATTGAATTATTGTCATTGTTGCGCAGTAAAACAGAAGAACCTTTAGCTCCAAGTCATGTAACATCTTTCTAGTAAAACAAGCCCCATTGACTAATCTATAAAATTGGTTCCCTGGGTCTAAGATATTTTAAAATGATTTAGAGACTCTGTTTTTAGACCTTTTGTATATTTGAGAAGACAAAGAGCAGCATCTTCCATTAACATGATTCCAGTAATAGCTGGAACTTAGCAAGCGGCTGTGGAAGATAATATGAAACTGAGAATACTATGCGCTCCTGACATTCTAGAAAGTTTCTTTCTATTTAACTTCAAGAGTTCAGAAGACATTATAAACATTTATCTCACATCCTACTATAAAAGGATGTAGACACTGACTTCCTAGCAGCTTCTATAGGTCAGCTAGAATTGCATTTCTGATGTTTTGTTGTTTAAAGAAAAATTATCAAAATTTAAAATATGATATTCCAGATGGGAAAATTGCAGGGGAAGGAGTCAAGAAAGAAAACAATCATGACAAATTCAGTTATCCAGGCACAGGCCTTTAACTCTTAAACTCAAGGGTTGAAATCATGTGTGTTCAACCATGTCCACTCATAATCACAATGGCCAGACGTTGTGTTTGTTTTCTATTTGCTTGCATGTTTGTTTAATGTTCTTCATCTGTAAAATGCATGATGGGAACATCTGTACTTGATTTATTTTGTCAGAGAGTCTCTTTTATCTTTGAAGGTAACAACATCAACACATTTTATTATATGGAGGAAAACAGAAACTAGAAGCTCCCTTTCCAGCCTGATAAGCTTACCTAGGTAGAGGACAACTTAATTAAGCCTATCAGTTCAGGCTGAATGCAGCATTATGTCTTTCACACTTTGTGGTTATCATGTATGTCATTGGTTCTGTACTGTCCATTCTCTCACTCTCTGCTCCTTTTGAGAATAGTAGTTGTGTTGTGACATCTCAGAAAGTTTGAAACAGAAACGGTTAAGATCAATAAAATCTTCAGCCGTACTTTGATTGCCCAGCCATAAGGGAAATTTAATGTTTAGGTATAAGTTGATTGTGTATGCAGATCACATGACCTAATTAAACATTCCATTCTCATTTTTCTTCCTTGCTTTTTATTAATTAAAATTTTATCAAAATACCTACTTTGGAAGTATAGACAGCTCAAAGTTACATTCTTACCATATGAGCTAAATGAGGCAGCTATGGTTCTGGTTAAAAGGGCACACTAGCATTTAGTTGCAAGATTAGTTCTCATGCCTGTGAGCAGATGTGTGTTTTCTTTCACTCTATGATGTCACTCAGCTGCCTAGATGCCCTAAGGCACATCTCACCTGATTTCGGAAGCTAAGCAGGGTTGGGCCTGGTTAGTACTTGGATGGGAGACCACCAGGGTATACCAGGTGCTAGATATGGGCACGACTCAAAAAATGGTGTTTCGTTTGTCGTTTGACGTTTAGGGGGTCCATTTCGGTTCGTTTCCGTTTTTCGTGATTTTTTTGCAAAAAAATCGTTTTCATTTTCATTCATTTTGTTACCGTTTTGTTACCATTTATTTCAAATTTTGTGGGGTTTTTTAGCATTTAAAGCAGTTCAATGTATTGCCGTAACGAAAACGAAACGGACGACAAAATTTCTGGTGTTTCTGTTCGTTTTGTTTCATTTTAGAGACAAAATTTGTTTGTCGTTTCGTTGCATAATGAAATGAAAAAACGAAAACGGAAACAAAAAATTGTTCGTTTCGTGCCCACCTCTACCAGGTGCTGTAGGCTCCTGGAGTAGGAACTGGCAAACCACTCCAGTATTCCTGCCAAAAAAACCTCCATGAACATGGGATCACAGAGAGTCGGTCATGAATGTAATGATGACACAACATACACACACATGATCTCACTGTATGACCACACTTTCTAGCAAAGCAATCATATGCATGTGTTCAATGTGTGCAAAACTAAAGCCCCCGTTGACTTATAGCACATCATGGTCTTTTAAAACCTCAAAACAGGAAGTAAAATGGGACACATCTCATGCTGTATGCATGAAACGGGCATAGTTATCAGCCAACTTGCTTGGATGTTTCTGTATTCACAGCAATGATCCTATACCTCAGACTATAAGGAAATTAGTGAGATTGGAGTGGCAGCTAAAAACATTTTCATCTTATTTGTGTGGATGAACAAAAGCTTTCATCCCACCCCTTCCAAACCAACACTTACTTTTAGATCTTCTCCAGTCTCTCTTATACCTTTGGGTAGTGGGCGGCATACAAGCTATATAAATAAATAAAATTAAATAAATAAAATACAGCTCAGTGATTGCTCAGAGAAACTAGGCAACAGAGCTGTCATATGGAGATGATCTCTCTATATTCCATACCAACGGAGGTAGGTGGGAGCACTAAAATATATTACAAATATGAACGGGCTTGTCTAGGGCACATTTTATGATTTATTGGTATTAAAGATGCCTTGGCAGCAATGTTTGACTTTTGACTTTGACGCAGCTTATCAGACCAGTTTTACCTTCCTCACAGACATCCATCTTCAGGACATTTAACTGCAAATTGGCTGTGTTGATAGATGCACATATCATAGCCGCCAGATGTTTCTGTACAGTGTGTAATTGTTGTTCTGTCCTCCTGCACTCCTTACCTCTCTTCCCAATTATTGTCTTACATGAATTGCCAGTCACTCTTGGTAGTCATTTCATAAATGATGCAGTCATCCTTGTATTTCCCAGTCTGCAATTTAAAATTTTATTGAACTGCATTCTCAGAAACCAACTCTTTAAAGCTTTCTGTACCCACCTCACCCATGCGGGGGTTACATTACATTGCTCATGCCTTAAGGCCATGGAGACCAGAAAGTTTTATTTTATTTTGCAGAACTGACCAATAAATTACAGAATTGGCTGACTGTACATTTGTTATTGATTGGAAGATCTTTTGCTAGACGTTCCATAACATGAGAAATTTTAAAGATGGATAACATTGATATAATAAATTAAACTAATAAGGAGTATTAGATGTGGCATGTGCTTTTAATTATGGTGTTGTGAAATAAAAAAATCACATACTGTTCAGGATCCCGGCATCTATGTCAGAGTTAATATATTTAATGTATTCTCGAAGGGTTTCATGGCCAGGATCTGATACAGTAGTTGTTGTGAGTTTTTTGGGCTGTTTGGCCGTGTTCTGGAAGTTTTCTTCCTGACGTTTTGCCAGACTCTGTGGCTGGCATCTTCAGAGGGCAAGGAGCTCAGGGAACTAGGAGTTCTCTTTGTGCTCTGAATTCCCTGAGCTCCTTGCCCTCTGAAGATGCCAGCCACAGAGTCTGGCAAAACGTCAGGAAGAAAAACTTCAAGAACATGGCCAAACAGCCCGAAAAACTCACAACTATCATTAATATATTTAATTCATTGCCTTCCACTGCCTTAACCAGAACTGAATAGTATCCTCACTGATTATCCTAGAGCCCAGTGGTTCCTAACCTTGAGTAACCCAAGTAGTCTTGGACTATAACTCCCAGCAACTCCAGCCAGCACAGCTGGTGGTGAAGGTTACTGGGAATTACAGCCCAAGAATACCTGGGCTAACTAAGATTAGTAACCAGTGCTCTAGAGACACTTCTTGGAAACCACAAGTAGGAAACTGTCTTTACATAGGAACAAAAGAACATAAGAAGAGACATGCTGGATCAAGCCAAAGACCCATCTAGTCCAGCTTCCTGTATCTCACAGTGGCCCCTCCAAATGGGTCTGGGAGTGCATGAGACTAAATATATGTCTCCTGATCCCAATCTCCTGCGTCTGCCTCTTGAAGTACCCTGGTTTTAAGCCTGCAAATTACACATCTCCATCATGGTTTCTAGCCTGTGATAAACTTTTCCTCCAGGAATCTGTCCAATCCCCCTTTGAAGGCATCCAGGCTAGATGCCATCACCACATCCTATGGCAGGAAATTCCACAAACTAACAACACGCTGGGTAAAAAGAAATTTTCTTTTGTCTGTTCTCACTCTCCCAACCCTCAATTTGAGTGGATGTTCCCTAGTTCTGGTATTTTGTGAGAGGGAGAAGAGTGTCCCTCTATCCACTTTACTCATGCCCTGCATAATTTTGTATGTCTCAGTCATATCCCCCTCAGATGTTTTAGTCTTAACTCATGAGGGAGGTGTCCCAGCCTAGTAATCATTTTAGTCGCTCTCTTTTGCACCTTTTCCAGTTCTACTATGTCTTTTTTGAGATGCAATGACCAGAATTGTACACAATACTCCAGGTGCGGCCTTACTATCGTTTTGTACAATGGCATTATAATGTTGGCTGTTTTATTTTCAATCCCACTTTTGATGATCCCTAGCATGGAATTGGTCTTCTTCACTGCTGTCACACATTGGGTAGACACCTTCATTGAGCTGTCCACCAGCACACCGAGATCTCTTTCCTGATCCGTCACAGATAACTCAGAGCCCATGAATTGATAGATAAAGGGTTTTTTTGTTGTTTTTTCCTTTAGTTAACCCAATTGACCAGAGGTGTAGTATTTAGAAAATAATACATTGCAGTCATTCAAAATATAGGAAGTACAGTACACCAAAAGATAACCTGAGCTTTTCTTCAAACTTTATGCTCCTGATTTAGTATCCTAAGACATTAATTATCATCTAGGTAGTTGATGCTCGAACTCAAACTTAAAATGGATTTAGATTTCTTTGCCTCATGGTTTACTTAATGAAACCTCCAGTGTTGGTACACTTATATCCATGGGGTTAATTCAAACCCAGGGATACAAGTAAGAAAGCTGCTGTACAGATTTGTAGAGCTATGAAATTTGACTGCTGACTTCAACTCAGGTATGTTAAATAAACTGCAAAAAATGTTCTTAGATTTTAAAAAAGCAATCAGGATTTTTTTTCCTGCTCCAATGATTGCACTATGCTTCATGCCCCCTTCAGGCTCCAGGTAGCCAGACATGAAGACTGTTAACTTACAAAAAACAATCAATGAGAACCAGACATTTTAAAGAAAATCCTGGATGATCCATCAAGGCTAAATAACAAGCTGGTCAAAGTCTGGCTGGTCAAAATCCTCCCTGTTCAGAAAGGTGGCAGAAGAACAACACAGAGAGATAGACCAGTAGATTGAGGCATTGTCGAGGTTACTCTTTCTGGCGCCTTGCAATTGACAAGAAATACCACTGGATAAAATACGAAAGTTCTGATGGGCTATTGCAAGCAGCAGGAAGCTGTCAGGCAAGCCCAGGAAAAGAAAGGCTGGGCAGCCATTTTCTTTGATGCCAGGGCTCTGGAAATGGACTGCCATGAGGCTGAGTTAGTTTTACTACAGGAAATTAAGAGGTTTGTTTACTTAAAGCATTAATGTCTAGCCTTATTCAGTTGTGCTTCAAAGCATGGTGCTAGCATATTCCAATCACTTCTGCTGTCTGATTAATCGCATACCTCATTATATCACAGGGAAGGCTGTTCTACCCAGGTAGTGTTTCCACATAAGCCACAATGACCTCACCCCCCCCCCCAAGGTTCTGGTTAACGTGAAGAGGTACAGATGTTTTCCCTCCTCATCAGGCAATTGCATTTCCATGATATAAAATATGATGTAGTGGTTGTCTTGCATACACGTGGACTCCACAGACTTCAAAGCAAATCTAAATAGGGTGTAGTAGGTGTTTCTAGGAACTTGGAGTGAGGCATAATACCTTATAGATAGTAAACTGGGGTTCAAAGAAGGCAAACATTTATCAAGTCTTTTGAAAGGGTGCTCTCCAAAAGTGGCGAAGAACATCTGTTTGTCACAGTATGTTAATCTTTTTTCTCGCCTGCAACATTTTGCATTCAAGGTGCTTGGCTTTGTGACTGGCTACAGGCAATAAAGATGGTCTCAATTTGCAACTCAGATTGCTGAGTCATGTCAGATATTACTCATGTCAGATATTAGAAATGTTAAGGCCCTTCTCTGAGCTGCTTGAGCAAGAACAGTCTTTCCTCTCCCAGGCAGAAAAGTCTAGAATAATTTTCCTTCCAGCAGGAAATAATAGCTTAGACCAGGGATGTCCAAACTTCGGTCCTCCAGATGTTTTGGATCACATCCTCCACAGTGCTTTGTCATTGGCAATATAGGCTTGGAATTCTGGGAGTTGTGATCCAAAACATCCGGAGGACCGAAGTTTGGACACTCCAGGCTTAGACTGTAAGCCTCTGAGATGATCTCCTGTTCTTCAAGGCATGGATGCCTCCCAAATAAGCAGTGCCCCATCTTTCCAGTGTAGAGGACCAAAGATCAGAGTTAGGAAATAGTGGAATTAGGTGCTGAATGTGTCCCAAAGGCTGCCAGCTGGGAATCCTCAGCTGTCTAAGAAAGTCTGACATTGGTCCTCATATCTGGATCCCTCTTTTTTGCTTCCTTTTTCAAAAATGTCAAGGCTCCTTCCACTGATAATGATTTTCCCCCCACAGATATCATTGCCTTGAAGGAAAAGGAATTGACATTTCCATATAAATTGTCATATGTGATGAATACCCATATGCCTTTTATTGTATGACAAAATAAATAACTGTCACAAATGACAGTGTCAAATATATGCATTTTTACATTAAATTATACCATATGGGGAAATTACTGTATGAAGCAATTTGTACTCTCTATAAGCCAATGTAGGGAGGAAAATAGTGCAGAATATAAAATTCACACTCTCTGCTATGCACTTGGCATAATATTTAGAAACCTTCAAATAGGTCTTGTTCTGCAGCGCGACTGCGTGGGCAGGGCCCTTTTGCCTCCTCCTGGGCCAAAGTATTGCAAGATGTGAAGTGGGTGCTCTCGTGAGGCCGGAGGCAACGCAAGATCGCCTCCACTTTAAAAGGAGGCAATGCCATTGCCCCGGCCTCTTTCCTGCTTGGTGCATCTGGTGGCATCTCGCGTATTCATTTCAGCTCTGGGAGGGCAAAATATTTTGTAAATTCCTATCAGATAATAACAGCTCTGGCAATTTCTCGGCTTACTTTTTGAAATGCAAAAAATATGCATTGACTTTTAGCTGAACGTTTTTTGTATGTGCAGTTACTGTTAAATGGAGATTTAGCATGCAAAGGTGTGAGTTGATCAGAGAAAAAAAATTTAAAAATGATGAAAGCTCTGATATAAGGAAAGGGTTACAGAGTTACCAAATCACTTGATGAAAAGTGTTGATGTGGCCAAATGATACACTCACCACTTATCATTTCCTTGTGAAGGAACTGTGCACTAAGATGCATATGTAGTTCTCCTCACACAAAGAGTCCTGATTAGCCAAGGATTCCCCCTCACACAAAGCAAAACTACATTTTTAGCTCAATACATTCTGGTCCCAGTAAAAAGCCTAAGCAAAAGGAACTGGTACACCCACAGAAGTCAATATACAGATGGGAGACAGAGTCTCAGGATGTATAAAAGTAGAAAACCTTCCTTTTGATGAACTCGCCCTGTCTTTATTTTCTCCCAACAGTATTACATAAAAATAAACATCCTATGATCTCTGGAGATTTTCTCCAAATGGGGCAGTAATTAGATCAACAGGCTGGTGAATGCCAAAGCTACAAAAAGCATAGACAGCCCAGAGAAAAGAAAAATAATTTTAAATCAAAATATGAGCTGAATCACATACTATAACTGAGTTGTGGGTGAGCACAGCAATCTACTCCAGAGCAAGACATTTAAAGAGCTGGTGCTGTTTAAACAATGCTTCCAAAATAGGGCATAACTGTAGAGACGGGTGTGAATTAAAAATAAATTCCAAAACTAATTGAAAAATAGCTAATTCATCCATTTGTATTCATACGTATTGATACTCCTCCAACAAATACAACTGGATGAATTTTAGTTATTTTTATTAGTTGATTCATTGGAATATACAATGCCCCCAAAGTACCTAGAGACACTGACTTTACAGGTAAGCTTCACCTGACTCTTTTTGACACTCTCCCTATGTTTGGGAAAGACTGGATTTCTGCTTATTGAGTTATGCACCCCCAAAGAGTTCCCCCAGAATGCCCCCCCAGTATCCAGAGATTTGCAGAGAAGCTTCTTCTGATTCTCATCTAAAATTCCTCCAAGTTTGGTGAAGATTGAATTTCCCCTAGTCATTTGCTCAAGGGCACTTTTCTGGGGGGGGGGGACCCCTTTGTGGGTATATAACTCAGACATCTGAAATCCAATCATCACCAATCTTTGAGTGATTGTAGAGAGGAGCAATAGGAGACTTCACTGCAAATGTGCCTGGGTTCTCCTTCCTGAGTGGCCCTCCTTGGGGCTGCATAATTCGTACACCCAGAGCCAAACATCACCAAACTTTCATGACTTGTAGAAGAAAACCATGGGAAACTTCAATGAAAATCTGGTGACTCTAGGTGCCTTGGAGACTATTTTTCATTTCTTTCTTTTTTGTAATTTGTAGACCTTGATGAACCACAAATCAAAATGAATCACCATTTTTCTGACACATCCTCATCTCTAGGTACAACTAGATATGGGCACAAAACAGAAAAATAGTGTTTCATTTTGTTTAATTTCTTTAGCAGTTGTTTCATTTTGTTTGAATGAATTTTTAAAGTAGTTTTGTTATGAAACCAAACAAAATGAAACAAAATGCTATGCTTTTCTGGGTCCTAAAGGACCAAAATGGCAGGGGAGCTTCCTCAAGCTCATCCTGTAAGTACCCAAAATTTGGAAAGGTTTGGGGGTCAGGGGGCTGAATTATGAAGCTCCAAAGGGGGTACCCCTAGGAAAAAGATCTTTCCATTGGAATTGGAACTTTGGAAGCCAAGCCGTGGACAAGTGTAGCACCGCTGCAGCTTGGCTTCCGATTCCAATTAGAAAGATTTTTTCCCTAGGGGCACCCCCTTTGGAGCTTCATAACTCGGCCCCCCGAACCCCAAACCTTTCCAAATTGTGGGTGCTTACAGGGAAGAGCTTGAGGAAGCCCCTCTACAATTTCCTCTAGGATGAATCATTTTGTTCTGGGGGGGGGGGTGTTTCATTATGAAATGAAACACATCCTACCATTTTGTTAAATGACAAAGTAATTCGTTACTAAATGAAACGATGAAACAGTGTTTCATTTTTCATTTCATGTCAATCTCTACTGTGAACACAAACATTCATCAAATTTTTAAAAAAGCTTGCAACCAAATGCTTGAGCTACTTTATTTCCCTATGACAGGCACAAGACAAGGCTAGTTGGCTGTACTCTTACTCCAAGCAGTTCTACAGCGCTAAGTGCCAAATCAATTATCTACTTAGTGACACCACTAGCCAAGGGAGAGGGGCTCAAACTATGCTCAGACCTCAGGCTACTGGACCTTATGGAACATAATGAAGGCCTGCTGGACTAACAAGGACTGCTTAATAGGAGGCACCATAATATCTCCAGCTATAACTAGTAGGAAAATATGAGTCATTGCTGGGGGAAAGTGGCCCTACATCCAGGTTTGCTGGTGGTAGAGTCAGAAAACAGGTGCAGAGTGAGCACCAGTAAACAAACCACCATTCCCTCTAAAAGCAAGAGAATTCTAACCCCACTACAGAACTTCAGAGGGAAGGTCTCCCAGACACCTATTATAGGGTTGTATGGGGATGTTTCAAAGTAAGCAACAGAGCCTGTATGAAATTACATACATTAACTGCTGATATGGGCAGTTCCATGAGAACATGGAATCTTTCCCTGATAGGTCAAAAGGAGCAATGCTTCTCTCTCCCTTATAGGCTGTAAGACTGCATAAATCGCATGTGATCAGGAAATGTTGCTTATGCTGATCTCCTGGAAGAAGGACATGACCTTCTTCCTTTTCTACCCCCCACAACTGGACTCATAGGCATTAAACACAGTACTTGTCTCATAGCACCATCTGGCGGCCATTTTACCTACCAGCACCTTTCTCTTACAAGCTTCCACGCCCACATTGTTATAGTTCCTTTTGCTATTTTAGATGTTGCTCCTTCTCTTCACTCTTCCTTCACTCTGCTTGTGTAAAAATTCAGAATGTCCCATTAAACTGGAACTAGAGAGCAAAGAAGAAGCTATTATTTGAAGGGGAAACGCATTTTCCAAGTAGAATGTCTGTACTGTATTGTTTTCCTCCCCCCCCCCCCCCGCAGTGATAAATGGAGGACATACATGGGGAAATAATTTCCTCCTCATCCTTGTCCTTCTTCAACACTCTGTTCAGTTATAATATCAGAAATCTTATTGCCATTACTCAACTTTCAGAGGATTAATTGCAGTTTGTCTAGTGGTTTTTGTGACCTCCTTGGCCAACTTTATGTCTCCAGATCTTCTTGGACTACAAGTCCTAGCACAGTGAGTGGAGAAGGCATCTGGGAGTACAAGAATGAGGAAGGGCTAAAACATTTGGGGCTCTTTAGTCTGGAAAAAAGGCGCCTGAGGGGGTACATGAGTGAGACATACAAAACAATGCAGGGCATGAGTCACGTGGATAGAGGGACACTCTTCTCCCTCTCACAAATTACCAAAACTAGTAGGGAACATCCACTCAAACTGAGGGCTGGGAGAGTGAGAACAGACAAAAGAAAATATTTTTTCACCCAGCGTATTGTTAGTCTGTAGAACTCCCTGCAACAGGAGGTGGTGATGGCATTTGGCCTGGATGCCTTCAAAAGGGGATTGACAGACTCCTGGAGGAAAACTCCATCACAGGTTACAAACCATGATGGGGAGATGTGTTCTCTCCAGGCTTAAAACTGGGGTACTTCAAGGGCCAGCCGCAGGGGAGTGGTATCAGGAGACAGAGATCTAGTCTTGTGCGTTCCCAGACGCATCTGGTGGGGCCACTGTGAGATACAGGAAGCTGGACTAGACAGGCCTTTGGCATGACCCAGCATGGCTCTTCTTATGTTCCTATATTCTAAACTTTCTGGCATCTTAGGTTTTAGCAGTCAAGTCACAGATTTTTAAGCATAGCTTTGTACCCATCATCAGAGCTAGAAACATGCCTTGCTTAAGCATGAAAGTTGTGCTTCTTAGGAAGCTACTTTCTTTACTCTATATTAAGCTTTTCTGTATTCCTGCTGAGGAATAACATGGACCCAAATGAACGATGTTTGAGAAGGCTTATATTTGTGACGTAGACATTCTAGGAAATGATTACAAATTGCATTCTCATACATGGGGTGTGTTTATTACTATTTATTTATTTATTTATTTTTAAAACTTATATGCCGCCCACTACCCAAAGGTCTCTGGGTGGCTTCCAATCAAAGAATTAAAACAGTTAAAAACATCAAACAACAATAAATAATTAAAACAATAACAAAAACCTTATACTAAAATCATCACACTAAAATTGCCATCAGAAGACCCACAATCTAAATTGTATCAATTAAAAAACTTCTGGAACAGGAAGGTTTTTACCTGGTGCCGAAATGTCATCAGTGTTGGCACCAGGCGGATCTCACTTGGGAGGGCATTCCATAGCTTGGGGGCAGCTGCCGAGAAGGCCCTGTGTCTGCAAGCCATCCCTCTTACCTCCTTGAGGGATGGCTCTTTCAAAAGGGCCCCCTGGCTTGATCTTAATTGCCGGGTAGTTTCATATGGAAGGCGGCGGTCCTTCAGGTATCTAGGTCCTAAGCCATTTAAGGCTTTATATGTCAAAACAAGCACTTTGAATTGGGCTCGGGCAGCAACTGGTAACCAATGTAGGCTACGTAGAATCAGCGTGATGTGATCCCTAGCGGCCCCACCACTTACTAGCCACGCTGCACGATTCTGAACCAGTTGCAATCGCCGAACCGTCTTCAAAGGCAGCCCCATGTAGAGCGCATTGCAGTAATCAATACGGGATGTTACCAGTGCATACGTAACTGTCATGAGGCTCCGTTCATCCAGGTAGGGGCGTAGCTGATATATTTTCCGCAGCTGGAGAAAGGCACCCCTGGCCACCGAGTCCACCTGGGCTTCCAGAGTTAGAGCGGGGTCCAGGAGCACCCCCAAGCTGCGGACCCTGTCCCTTAGGGGGAGTGCAACCCCGTCCAGAACAGGGAAGTGGCCCTCTAACCTGTCTGGCAAAGCACCCACTAACAGCACTTCCGTCTTGTCTGGATTAAGTTTCAATTTGTTAACCCTCATCCAGTCCATTATCTGGCCCAATGTTCTTTATTCCAATGTTCTGATCATTTAAAATTAAAAACCATGTTTGTCTGGTGCAGGGGACAAGTTTTTGAGATATTTGATCAAAGAAGCTTCATTCCATTCTTGAAGAGAAAGAAAAATTGATGTGCCCTTTACATTCATTCTGCATGACAAAATATTAATCTGAAGTGGGTGTTCATTTTCCATCATGAAGAAGCATCGATACATAGATCTCATCAGTGAAGTCATCTATTTAAACACACACACATACAAACACACACACACACACACACACACACACACACACACACACACACACACACACTTTTAATGTTGTTGTTTTTTTTTAGTAAAATGTCTGTAAGGATTCTCAGTCATCCAGGTGAGTTTATCTGGAAGTTGAGTCATGGCTTATGAGCTTATTTCAGACCAGGGTGACAAGAGGTCAAAGATGACTATAAAATGGAGGACTCACACTAGCTGTATTCAGACTGATGAAGCTGTTTGGATGAGCAGTGAAATGTTTCTGTCTTTCAAGAAATAGAAGTCCAGTTGCCATGGCTCAACCTCCAGATTTTTTTTTTTTTTGGAAAGTGTGACTAAAAAGAATGGTGATGGTAATGGTTAGATTTATTTTCTGTAATGGTTATAGAGGAGGGGTCCTCTCCTATCAACTTATTCTTTGAAGAAACAAACGTTTAGTGAATTAAAGGGATATATCAGTTAAGATTACAAATGAAAGCTTGGTGGTTGGAGTAATCCTTCACTCATGAAATTCCTGTGTGAAGAAAAACATATTTCCAGGTGACTCTTATCCCCCCTTTAGTATATTTCTGCTTTTGTGTGGAATAAATGATCATTATAGCAAAGGTTTATAAAAATTCCTCAGCTAATATAGCACAAACTCAAGTTTATCACCTAAGAATGAATTGAAGCAAACGTCCTCCCATTACCACCACCTCCTCTATCTTCGCGCTGCGGTCCTCATCAATGTTATCTTATTTTCTTGAGGAAGTACAAGGTTGTACATAGATTTAGGGGAGAAAACAACCATCACATAATTGAGGATATCATACTTTGGGGAATCCTGAGAAAAATTGACTCGCAGGAAAAGACAACAAGACTAGGAAAAGCTGGAGGCAGCAGGGCGAGAGGAGAAGTGCCTATGAGATAGATTGATTTCATAAAGGAAATCACAGCCTTCAGCAGTTAATAATGGGATGGTTTGGAGTTCTCACAGTCATAAGTCAGAAGTGCCTTGACAGCACATGACAATAATGACAACAGAATGCCCCTAAGTTTACACTAAAGGATTGAAGAAAAGTTATTCAGCTGCCAGTTAGATGCACTGCACACAGCCTGTCCAAGGAAAAGTAGCCATGCTTAGACCCAGGTAAGTTTTTGCCAAAAAGGGAAAAGATGTCTGGATTGTACCACAGCTGAGGACTCATGGAAATGAGAAGGGGATTGGATGCTGGCAAGAAGTGGGAGAAAAGGAAATCCAGGTGCATGGGTGAAAAGCCGGTGGTATATGTTATTAGAATATGCATGATAATATTGAATATTATCATATATGTTAGTGTTTTTCCCTCTTCACCAAGCCCCAGACTCCAGCTGATTGGCACTGGGGTGGAGAAATAAAGGTTTTTCTCCTCCACCCCAGCACCAATCAGCTGGAGCCCACAGCTTGCCTCCATGGAGGCATTGCACGCCTGACCCCTTGGGGCATGGGGGAGTGGCGTGCAATATTTAAAATGTCTTTAAGCAACAGAACCAAGCTGGCTCCGTTGCTTAAATACATTTTAAACATCATGCACGCGCTCCCAGGCCTGACCGAACCTGCATCTGCATATCGCGGATTTTCAATGATTGTGGGTCGGGTCGGGTCCCTAACCCCCACAATAGATGGGGGGGTTACTGTGTATTTCATCTTTAAGTTCCTTGAGAACTCATGGATGGATGTCATCTGGTCCTGGTGATTTGTTAGCATTTAGTTTAACAAGACATGCAAGAACCTCCTCCCTGGTTATTTCTATCTGGCTTAATTTATTGGTTTTCCTCCCTACGAATATAGGCTCTATTTTGGGCATCAGGCCTCTGTCTTCTTCAGTGGTTACTGAAGCAAAGAATTCATTGAGTCCCTCACATTCTCTGTTTCCTCTTTAATAATTCCTTGTCTTCCATTATCATCTAATGGTCCAATGGCCTTCCTAGTTGGGTTATTACTTCTAATGTACTTAAAGAAGTCCTTGTTATTTATTTGAGTGTTTTCAGCTATACGCTCCTCCAAGTCTTGCTTTGCTTTCCTGATTGTGAAACATTTTCCTGATTAACGATACGTCCTACTGTTTCATTACCTAATGAAGTACGCATTACGTAATGAAACGATGAAACAGCATTTCATGTTGTTGTTCAGTTCTGGTGTATTAGTCTTGTGTTCTTTCACCTCAGCTTGGCTTGTGTCCTAGTGGGTCAAGCGTCTTACCAGGACTCAGAATTCCTGGGTATAAATCTCTGCTTTGCCATGGAAAATCACTTGAGAATAGTAATCCTAAAGCATCCCTTGAAAATCTCACATACTCTGAATGTCATATCAAGGTCCCTGTAAATCAGAAGCAAGTAGATGCCATACTGCAACAATAGCCCTCATGAGCTCACCTGTCTCTCTAGGCTTTGCTATTTCAAAATTCAGGGGAATACTAACACAACTGAATAATACTCCATTCATGGTCTCTGTATACAGATCCTGAAAAAGCAACAAGCTCGCAGAATTTTTATTCCAGTGTTGAATGTTGTGATTTGTTGGTATAGTTGTTTAATGACATTTCCTCGATCAGACCTTTCCACTGCAGAAGATAATATGGGGATTAATTGCAGCATCTGTATTTCTGAGTTTAACTGATATTTATTGTTTAATGCTTTTCTTTAAGGTTTTTTTTCTTTTAAGCCTGTTTTTGTTTTTTCTGTTCAATGAAACTGAATTGAAATGGAAATTGAAATTCAGTTCCATTTACCTTTATTTCAGTATTAATTCTATATGGGATACTGGAGGCAAGGCCAGTGGCTGGTTACCATAGTCAAGGGAGAAAAGAATTGGAAATGAAAAGGCACACAAACATTGTCTAAGCCAATGGGAATAAGGCCTAGTCATCTGAAGGCTTAGAACAAGATATGCATCCCCACTTGGAATCTGTATCAGAATAGAAAAAGTCTACTGTCATGGATACACACAGGATAAGGTACCTTTGGAGAACATGGAGGCAGATGCACATTCTATACTTGGAAGAGGTAGGGGAAGTGGGGGCACTTTTTTATTGTACTTAGGCTCGTTTTGATGTGCTGCATTGGTTTTTTAAAAATTTTAAAATCTTAACGTGATCTCTTAACAGAAATATGCAACTTGTCTCTTAAAATGGCCACAGTGCCAGAGGACTGGAGGATAGCTGATGTCACACCAATTTTTAAGAAAGGAAGGAGGAGGGAACTGGGGAACTACAGGCCGGTTAGACTTATGTCTGTCCCAGAAAAGATGGTGGAAAACCTCATCCAAAACTTATAGAAGAACAAGCCTTGCTGAGGGAAAATCAGCATGGCTTCTGTAAGTGTAAGTCTTGCCTCACAAACCTTTTAGAATTCTTTGAAAGGGTCAGCAGGCATGTGGATTTGGGTGAACCGGTGGATATTGTCTATCTTGATTTTCAAAAAGCTTTTGACACAGTCCCTAACCAAAGGCTGCTGAGAAAATTGCACAGCCAAGGGATAAGAGGGAAGGTCCTCTTATGGATTGAGAATTGGTTGAGAAGAGATCCAAGAAACAGAGAGTAGGTGTCAATGGGAAATTTTCACAATGGAGGGAGGTGAAAAGCGGTGTGCCCCAGGGGTCTGTCCTAGGACCAGTGCTTTTCAATCTGTCCATAAATGACCTGGAGACCACGATAAGCAGTGAGGTGGCCAAATTTGCAGATGACATGAAACTTTTCCGGGTGGTGAAGACCAGAAAATATTATGAAGAGCTCCAAAAGGCTCTCTCCCAACTGGGAGAATGGACAGCAAAATAACAAATGCATTTCAATGTATGCAAAGTAATGCAAATTGGGACAAATAAATCAAAACTTTATCTCATGATCTGTGAGCTATTTGTGATGGATCAGGAAAGAGATCTTGGTGCTGGTGGACAGCTCAATGAAGGTGTCTACCCAATGTGTGACAGCAGTGAAGAAGACCAATTCCATGCTAGGGAAGGGGATTAAAAATAAAACAGCCAACATTATAATGCCATTGTACAAGACAATAGTAATGCCGTACCTGGAGTATTGTGTACAGTTTTGGTCACCTCATCTTAGAAAAGACATAGTGGAACTGGGAAAGGTGCAAAAGAGGGCAACTAAAATGATTACTGGGCTGGGGCATTTTACAGCATTTGGGGCTCTTTAGTCTGGAAAAAGGTGCCTAAGGGGGGTGGGATATGACTGAGGCATACAAAATTATGCAGGGCATGAGTAAAGTGGATAGAGGAACACTCTTCTCCCTGTCACAAGATACCAGAAATAGGGGAGAGCCACTCAAATTGAGCTTTGGGGCAGTGAGAACAGAAAAAATACTTCTTTAGCCAGCATGTTGTTAGTCTGTGGAACTCCCTGCTACAGGTTGTGGTGATAGCATCTGGCCTGGATGCCTTCAAAAGGGGTTTGGACAGATTCCTGAAGGAAATGTCCATCACAAGTTACAAGCCATGATGAGGATGTGTGATCTCTAGCCTCTAAAAGGGTACTTCAAAGGCCAGATGCAGGAGAATGGTATCAGGAGACAGATATCTAGTCTTGTGAGCTCCCAGAGGTATTTGGCGGGGCCACCATGAGATACAGGAAACTGGACTAGATGGGCCCTTGGCCCATCTTCTTATGTTCTTATGTTCTTACATTTGCCTTCTCTTTATGAGCCAGTTGAGAAACTGCCTGCAGCCAAAACAACCACTGTAGATTTGACTGCAGGTGGTTTCTCGACCAGACCTTTAAAGAAAAAATATTTTTAAAAAAATCTAATGAATGTAGCACATCAGCGGTAGTCTGCATGCAGTCCCAACAATTTTTTCCAATTCTGTCAAGCAGGAGAAGTGAATGATTTACCAGTATCGTCAAGTCATTTGCTTATTAAGCCACTTCACAATATTGGCGAATCATAAGAGGAAGGCTTGCTTTGGCTCAGTTTCAGCAATCATATGCACTGAATTCAATCCAAATGCTACCCACACCAAAAGAGTAGAAGCCCCTTGAAAGGGGCCGTAAAAGTATGCGTACAAATGCTCTGGGGTGGGGTGGGGGGCTACAGTAAAGATGTCTGACTGCCGTCTTTAACAGTGCACCAGCCTGTCCCCGCAACTATCCAAACAGGAAACTAAGCAGCCCATGTAGTCAACCTTTCTGGAACTGCTGTATGCCACTAAATGGCCCTTCCTCCTATAGCAAAGAAAATTCCACCTTTCTTCCTTAATTGTTATTTAACTTTGTACAATATTGTTTATTCCTCCTGTGTGGAGGTGGAGAAATGAGGCATGCATGCAGCTTTTGTGCACAGTAAAAATTGCCTTCTCATTTATTACACTCTTACTTTGATAGATTTTTGCACACATGCTTGGACAATTTTTAGAAGCATCATCAATCTAAGATTGTGTCGCCGTTGCTCCTTTACCCCCTGTTCAGCCTATAACTGAAGATCTGCTGGTAATAAATGAACGATATGGCTGAGTGTCACCAACCTGCTGTAACATTTAATAGATATTCATAACATGTATTGATCATACGGTATTCTGAAGGGCTGCAGTCGTGCAAGGTGCTAAGCGCCTCCAGCATCCCACTCTTGTCAGTGGGACTTGAGATTTGAAAGACTGGGAGCTCCTGATCTTCTGATGTCGTTTCCCCATCCCTGCCTTCATTTCCTTCAGACTCCCGTTTATCAACCGCAGACAGAATGTATTTAGAGGATGACTATTAGAGGATTTGGGTTCTAAGTATGGTGTCATGGGCAGAGTAAAAGACTAGGCCTCTGGAGAACAGGGTTAGAATCCCCACTTAGCTATGGGACCTCACTGAGGAACTTATAAAACCACTACTTAAATTATCACACTTACTTTGAAAGCCCTATTAGGGTCACTATAAGTCAGTTCCAACTTAGCACAGAATACATACACACACTAGTAGATTCACACAGGGGTATTTTTAGCCATGGTTTCTTGGCACCTAAGAGAAACTTCACATTGTATTCACCTCAGTTCCACACAAGCTTTGGGGAAAGGTGGATGGAGTCACATCATCTGCTCTGAATCTTCATTAACTTGGTGTACTCTTTGCCCTTTCTGAAACATGAACAGCATTGGCAAAAATATTGTACATTACTCAGCTAAGATGTCAATGAAAGCCCAAACAAAGCTATTTGATGCTGAAAAGACCTGAACAACTAAACCCACTCTCAAAATTGCTCTCTTTGCTTTCTGCATTCACCATACCAGCCATCCACTGTTTCTGGAACCTTAATGGACTGACTCTCTTACAGCACTGTACATTGTTTTTAGGAACGGTATTGCACATGTCAGCTCAATGCAGCATCCAACATGATTGCGACAACAATACAGGCTAAAGCTGCAGAAATCCACCGACACGAAACCTGAAGAGTACAAATGGATAACAAAGGTGCCAAAGGAGACCGAGTCCTACTGAAGGACTTAATCCAAAAAGTTAATAGCCAACCAAGAGGAGGCCGTTTGTAAATACAATAAGAGAACAATCTGACGCCTACGTGTTTATTAAAACATTGTGTCATGATTAGATTAATGTGGAAAGGTTGGAGTGAATTGCAAACAGTTCCATGCTACATATAAAATGAGCACTTGTCACTATTAAGGTAAATTAAAAGTTCTGATTTCATTAATATTATTTTTATCCACCATCTCTGCTTGAAAACAAAGCATAAATGCTAACCCCAAAAGCAGTAGAAAATCATGACCGAGTTCAGCTCCTAAAAATGACTTTTGAAGCAGCTGGTTAGAATAGGGCGATGATGTGTCCACAAACACTCCTCCTTGAGCTATGAAGCACAAGACATCATCTCCCAGTCCTGTCCCTCTCACACACACACTGTGCTTCAAGAAACTCCAGCTGGAGAACATCAACTTCAATGTATGTGCAATATATTATATATTACAGTAACCCTCCACACTTTCCAGCCCCTAGGGCAGTGGTGGCGAACATTCCGCACTCCAGATGTTTTGGACCACAACGCCCAGAATTCCAAGCCTGTATTGTCAAAGACAAAGGACTGTGGGAGTTGGGGTCCAAAACATCTGGAGTGCCAAAGGTTCGCCACCACTGCCCTAGGGTAAGCTGGAAAGGCCTGTTTCAGACCTCCTGTACTTACCCCAGGCTTGGTGCTGCCGCAAACGGGCCTGTGAGGGCCTTCCCCGGCCCGTTGGAGGCTCCAAAAGGGCTTACCCGCGAACCGCAAGTGACTTCCGGAAAACAAGTGACCTCTGGGTCACCTGAAAGCACTTTTGGGGCCTTCGAGGGCCTTTCTAGGCATGACAGAGGACTCAGAAATGCTTTTCTCTGAACCGGAACAGAAACACAAAAGTGCTTTCAAATGATCCGTTCGGGGCAGCGCCAGGTTGGGGATAAGTACAAGAGCACCCAGCTATGCCCCCCAGGCCTGGCCCGACCTGCATCCACATACCGCAGATTTTCAATTATTGTGGGTCGGGTCTCTAACCCCATGATAGGCGGGAATGTTACTGTATGCATTTACAGTACAGTGGTACCTTGTATAAAGGAATCAATGCGTTCCAAATAAAATTATGTTAAGCAAATTTTCCTTTATACAAATTCCCATAGGAATGCATTGAAAACTGAGTAATCCCATTTTTATGTTGTACGGATTCTCCCCATAGGCGATTATGTTAAGCAAATTTCCCCTATCTCTGAAATTTTTATGTTGTACAAATTTTATGTTATACAAGCTCTTTGTTATACAAGAGTCCACTGTATGTTATATATGGTATGTACACTATACATTATATATCCTGCTGCTGTATGTGCTGTTGTATACCATCATGTCACTTCCAATCTGTGGTGACACTCGTAAGGTTTTCAAGACTATTTGTGAATGGAAGTGTCAGCTGATTGGTTGGTATAACTTCTGGCTTGAGAGATTATGTTTGTATATAAAGGGGGACTATATGTGTAAGATGTTGGCTGTTTAAGCACCTTGTTTACTATTGTTAGAGACAACTGTCAAGTGATGTTGCATACCACTAATTGTGCTAGAACACAGTTTACATTGTGTCACCAAAGTAACAATGACTGTGTGTTTCACTGGAAGCATTCTTAGGGCAGTATTTCATGAGCAGTTTGATCCGGTTTTTATTTACAAGTAATCCAGCTCAAAAATATGTGTCTCCATGACCATCAAGTTTTAAAAAAAAGAAAACCGATTCAGTGGGTTGAACTGAGCTTTCCATGGCTTAGGGGTGATGTTGAGCATTTTTTACCCAGTTATAAATTCGTGTTTTCCAATGTGGGGATGCTGATTATCCAGGTTTCCCCTCTTTTGCCCTATTAGCTGATTGTAACTTCTTTTTAAAAAAAATTAAAATACTAATTTGGCTTTCCTTTCTTTTTTAAAAAAAAACTTTCTTCCCATCCCTGAGCCCGCACTACAGCTAATAGGCGCTTGGGGCTCATTATGGGGTTGGGAAAAGGATGTGGGTTTTTTTGTTTTTTTGTGGGGCTTTTTTTTGTTTGATGGTTTTTTTTGTTTTGTTTTTTTTGTTGTTTTGTTTTTGTTTTTTTGTTTTTTTGCTGAGCCACAAGCACCAATCAGCTGTAGCGTGGGCTTGGGGCTGGCAAAAAAAGTTTTAAAATCACTCATTTCCCCTCACCCCATCAGTGGTTTTTTTGTTTGTTTGTTTTTCGCCAACCCCCAAGTTTAAAAATTGCTCAGGATCAAACTTTAAAATGCAGTTTTAGGACGTGGGAACATTAAGATTCGTTTATTAATACCACGCCAATGAGGACACGATAACCGAATCTTCAATCACGTGATGACTTTAGAGAGTAAAAACATGTCTTTATATAAAAAAAGAATCTTTTGCCCATGTGATAGCGCCCTTGCATAAAGTCGAGCATTAGTTGTAAAATGGCTCACTGTGTTGTTTGCCTGGATTAGTCACAGACATAATTCAGGAAGAGGAATTCCTGTTTGCAGGTTCAATCTCAAACTTAGGACTAGAGATGGGCACGACTTAGCGGTATTCCCGTTTCTGTTTCCGTTACTCGTATCCGTTACTCTATGGAAACGGTAACGGGAATTACTCCGCCAGAATTTGAGCTCGAACCGACGAACGAACAATTTGGTCTGATTTGTCGTGCTCGTTACTTGCATCGTGCAATGCCAAGCAGCACAGAAAAAAAGTTTTTAAAAGTTTTAAAAAAAACCCGATTCCCGGCCCTAAAAGTAGGCGAAAACTGTCTGAGGGCACCTACCAGGCCAGAAGGGTGTTTTATTTGGGGGGGGGGTTTCCCCGCCCCCCTCCCCTTGGCTATTGCTACTGCTGCGCTGCTGGTACCAGGCTGGGAGGGCGCATCCATTTGCCATGCAGTGCGGGGGATCCAAAATGGCGACTGCAATATTTTTTTTGAAATCGTTGCCCAAAACCCCACCAAAGCACCACAGAAACATGCGAAAATTAGCTATTTTAAATGCTTGAATTTTTACAGTAGCAGCAGTGGGTTTTTCTTCTTTTTTATTTTATTTTATTTTATTTTATTTTATTTTTTTACACCTGCACATTCGCAATGATGGGCCCATGGGAGTGGACCATGCAAATTTTCCACCAATCGCATGGCCACTTGGCCAGGTTGACCACAGACACTTCTGGGATGTGCCAATCGGGCATAAACAGCCCACTAATCGTAGCCCAAACCCGAACCCTAAGCCTAACCCATACGCCAGTACACTGTCCTTCAATACTCACCCTAACCTCACCCGTAACTAGCCTAACCCTAGCCCTTGCGCCAACCCATCTTAACCCTAAGCCAGATCTACTTGCATTGCACTACATGCAAGTACGTGAGACACAGCGGGTGCAAAGAGTCTGCCAGTCCGTCACTTGTGGCTCTGGCTGACTCCTGCAGCTCCCTCCAGGAGCCCGCTACCCCCCCAAACCAGTATTAACGAAAACAAAAAAACCAAAAAACGAACCGACTAATTTTTGCGAAATTTCATGAAAAACGGAAACGAGCCGAAACGGACTGCCTCCAACACACAACAACTCGAAAACGTCATTTTCCCTAGTCGTGCCCATCTCTACTTAGGACCCAGGTTGGGAGTGCTTGCCATCTGAATGGGGATGCACACAGGGAGAAAGGCTGAGCAAGCGCACTTGGAATTGGCATTGGGGCAGGTCTGTTTTAGTAGCAAATGTCACCCCTGTACTTCTTCTAGCCCTTGGGCTTGGCGTTCCTTCAAATGTTTTCTGAATAGTAACTTAGACCATGAGAATCAGCAGATAAAGCAGCTGAGGATATATATGTATAATTCAGTCCTGTCCAAACAGGCCAATTTGGGCTCAATAGCATTCAAAGGAACTGGGAAAAATATATTTGGTATGGTAGTCAGCACTAAGAAACAAGCCTAAAGAAACCTCTGAAGCAGAGATTTACTATTGGTGTTAATATGGAGAAGAGAAGACAAAAGGAAAATAGTAGCAAGCACCGCCTGTACAAAGGACATCTTCTGGCATGTGTGCATTGTCAGGGTACACATTGACCTCCCATAAACCTAAGCACCCTTTGTATTGTCTTCAGCTTCACATCTATATTCCCAATGCACACCTCTGTCATTAGGGTTGATGAAAAGCAGAGGGTGTGCACTCATGCTGAGTCTTTGGTGTGAATCCTTATATATGTTAAGTGGTCTGCAGATTCCTTTTAGTTAAATTCACCAGTGAGCCAAATAGTCAATGTATCTTAAATGAAATTTTAAACACCTGAGGATGCTAGTGGTCAAAGTAATCTACTGTGACAATGAGATCAGCTCCAAGTCAGAATTTTAAATATTCCTGATGATTTCTCGTCTTTAGCTGTTCTCTGAACAACATATATTATTAATACTCAATGCATACTGATACTGATACTCTCTGTCATTAGTCCATGATAAAAAGTCATATCTGATTCCACCATGACCTCCACATCACCTAAGCCTTGGATTCTAAGCTACCAAAAGAAAATGATTCCATCTCTGCAGTGTTTTAATATAGGTAGATATCTTTTTCCACATAATGAGAGGCACCTATACTTTCTTTCTATCTTTAAAACTGCTCTACAATTTCATTATGCAAATTCTCAATATGACTCATTGTGAAAAAGAGCATA
The DNA here is from genome assembly GCA_037367245.1 of Phrynocephalus guinanensis. Classification (NCBI taxonomy): domain Eukaryota; kingdom Metazoa; phylum Chordata; class Lepidosauria; order Squamata; family Agamidae; genus Phrynocephalus; species Phrynocephalus guinanensis. The sequence continues at coordinate 139,529,625 of CM074733.1, forward strand.
ACAATATTACAAAATGAGATATCCAAACTGCTTATAGAAGAAGAAGGAAGGAAGGAAGGAAGGAAGGAAGGAAGGAAGAAGGAAGAAGAAGAAGAAGAAGAAGAAGAAGAAGAAGAAGAAGAAGAAGAAGAAGAAGAAGAAGAAGAAGAAGAAGAAGAAGAAGAAGAAGAAAAGCTACAGTATAGGAACAAGAGAAAGAAGCGGAAAGATAAATTGGATGAATAGGCCCTAACATTCAAAATGTATGATCTTCCACATAGAGGAAAATGTTTCCAGTTACCAGACATTTTCCCCTTAATTCCCATAAGCTTGCCTGTTGTCTTCAGAAGGCAATAGGACTAATTCCAGTCCTTAAAATATAAAAAGGAGGAAATTTGATTTTGCATGCACATTTAAACACGTCAAATTATTATTAACAGCAATGACAGAAAAGGCAACCTTTGGCATAACCTATGAATCTGGATGTTTTGAGTTTGTTCAGTATCCTTGTTCCTGGAAAGTCTCATCTCTTTCCCAGCAAAAAAATGCAGGTATGATGACTTTGCAGTAGTTGTTAAAATAGTTTTGAACATGGAAGGAAACTTCAATTCCCTGTGTCATGTGCCAAAGATAGGGACCATAAGTCTTTTTATATTCATGATGCTAGAAAATGCCAGAAAGGTCAAAAACAAAAGGCATTAGTAAGTTCCTCACTCAGTGATGATATTGTGCCTTGTGAAATTACCCATTCACTCATGCCCATATGATATATGACAAAATGGCGCATGTAAGCGGCTCTATGGGCTCCTCTGGCTGAACATAATCACTGTGGACTTTTTATTCAGCCTCCAGCAAATCAGGTAGAACTAGGGGCTCCTCTTTTTCCACTCCTGTTTTCCCCTCTCCTCCTTCTTCTCCTCCTCCCTTATATCTCTTTCCTCCACCTCGCCCTTTCCCTGAACAAGTGCATTTCATATGAGCTCTTAAGACAAACAATGGCATTGTTGTTTGTTCAGGTTCGCATAAAATGGGGAGAAAAGAAACTAAGTTCTAATGTGGCACTCTCGGTTTAATACCTTCTCTGTTTTCAGCTGTCAAATAGATGTACAGTATTTGGTGTGGCAAAATTAAGCTACTATATCACAAATCTTATTATGAATGAGAGATTTAAAACCTTGAGGAGTTTGTGGAGGAGGGCTCTTCCCTCACAGTCAGGGCATAACATTCAGAAGTGAGAAATCGACTCTAGTTTCATCTCAATATTTGTATGGGGCCTCTGATCAAATTCCCCTCACCTTTGGCTGACCTCATTCTCTTGTGCCAAGTTCCGGCAAATCCCAATGACCTATCATTTTGCTCTTGCTAAACAATTTGGGCTCAGTTATAACTACCACAGCATCTAAGATGCTCTGTTTCGCAAAGACATTTTAGCAACCAGAAGAATTTAATGGCTTTTAAGGCTAGCTCTTTCATACTAACTATTCCAAAGAAAATATTTCATGTTTAAGCCAGTATGATCAGTATACAGGAGAATGTTGCACTTATCCCGGTTAAATTTCATCCTGCAGGAGGGAGTTCCAAAGTCTGGGAACAACGATAGAGAAGGCCTTGACCTGTGTTCCCACCAAAAGCATGGTGGAGGTGGTAGCACCCAAAAAAAGGCCTTATAATGGGAGACAAGTTCCTTGAGATAGCTTGGACCCAAGTCATTTATGTTAATCTTGGCAAGTTGTTATGTAAAGTAGTCATTCTGGACATGATTTGGAGATCTACCTGCAATGAGAAGTGCAGTGGATGAAACTGAGGACTCCCTTGTTTATTTATTTTATTTTATTTATACAATTTATATGCCACCCACTACCCCAAGTTCTCTGGGCAGCTTGCTGTCAAAAAGGACACTTCTGAACAAATTAGCTCTTTTATTCAAGATTATATAGCATATAGAATTGCTGACTAACTAGTAAACGGCAAAGGAATAAATAAACAGTCACACATTGCATTGAACTATGGAACATTCAGAGTGTTCTCGATTATGGAGACAAAACTCTGAATCTGCTTGTTTTCTCTTACTGTCAGGGCTGACAGGTACTGTTGGCTGTCCTGACAATCTGCCAAAACCAAAAATTGCTTTATATTTCCATCCACAAATTACATTGATCAAATCAGACTGCAGGACACATTGTCTACATCAATATCTGGAATATTAAAAAAGAAGAAAAGAATAGCACTAACTTAATTTGGAAATATATGGTCACAGGCAATCTAAAATGCATGTTTGTTTTGTAATGTCACTGCATTTAATTATTACAACAATCAGCCTTTGTTCCACAACTAATTTTTTTTCAGATACTATTAACACTCAAAAATATTGCTTTACAAATTTATAGTTTTGAATTCTGGCTTTTTAATGATCACATGGAATTTACTGCTGCATTGTGGAGATAATCATTAGATTTTTTAAAAATTATATCAGTATTTTTCAATAGCTCCTGCTTTATACACACACAGAGAGTGAGTGAGTGAGTGAGTGAGTGAGTGAGAGAGAGAGAGAGAGAGAGAGAGAGAGAGAGAGAGAGAGAATGGGGCAATTTTTAATGCTCAATTCATAATCATAGTGCAAAGCTCATGCTTCTAAGTATCATGTTATCAGCTACACTAAGTTATGAAAAACTAAAATAAACAAACAAAACAGTGTAGCCCTAAGGTAATACAAAAGCAAGGTCAGGTGATATTTTTATTAGACCACTCAAGCTATAAAATAAATTGTGGGCTTTCAACCTTCATCAGGCTATGCACCAATATATTATGGTTAGTGCAGAAAAAAAGTTCCAAAAACCATTGCAAATGTCAGTGTTTCTTAAAAGTGAGTTCCAAAAATCAGATTGCAATCACCAATCAGGCCTATGAGCCTCTAATTCCATCCCTGTGAATGTTGGCTGGATTGAATCACCAGGGCATTTTTATTTTTATTTTTAGAGGTCTATTGAAGGTATCTCAGTACCTGCTGTTGTTTTTGTATTGTGCAAGGGCCACATGGCTTTGTTTGTTTGTTTTTTCTAGACCAGGGAGGATATCCTGAATCGCTTCTCAGAGCACCATCTAGAAGACAACATGGACGTTAGCCAAGGATTGCAAACTGGAGAAGACATGTGCTTCCAGTCACTGTTGTTGTTATGTGCCTTTAAATCATCCCAACTAATGGCAACTACATGAATGAGCATTCTCCAAAACATCCTGCCCTCAACAGCGCTTGCATACTCAAGCCTATAGGGATTCAATATGTCTCATATGTCATCCTCCTCTTTTCCTGCTGCCTTCAGTTCTTGCCAGTATTATTGTCTTCCAGAGAATCCTGTCCTCTCATGATTTTCCCCAAGTAAGACAGACTCAGTTTACTCATTTTCCCTCCAGACATTCAGCATTGATTTGATCTAGGACCCACTTGTTCATCTTTCTGGTGGTCCAAGATATCTGCAAAGCTCTCATCCTGCACTACATTCCAAACCAATCAATGCAGCTCATGGCACAGTGGTTAAACTGTTTTACTGCAGCCATAACTGTGCTCACAACCTGGGGTTCAATCCCAGGTAGCCAGCTCAAGGTTCACTCAGCCTTCCATCCTTCTGTGGTCAGTAAAATGAGTACCCAGCCTTCTGGGGGGGAGGTGTAGCCTGCATAATTATTTGTAGACCAGCCAGAGTGTTTTAAGTGCTATGGGGTGGTATATAATCTGCATGCTTTATGGTTGAATCAAGGTACAATGGTACCTCATAAGACAAATGCCTCGTAAGACAACAAATACGTAGAAAAAAAATCCAGGGATAGGCAAGCTTTGCATGACAAAAAATTCCCTATGGGATGTGTCACAAGACAAAAAACTGTTCCACATGTACCCGGTGTGTGTGTGTTATTTTTGTCTTTATTTTAACCTCCAGAATGGACTAATGCATTCCCAATGTAATCCTATGGGAAACCGTGTTTCATGAGACAAAATTTTTGGAAAACAAAGCAACCCATAGCCTCTAGAACTGATTAATCTATTTTCAATGCATTCCTATAGGAATCTGTTTCGAAGGACAATTTTTTCTTAAAACAAATTGACCCATAAAATGAATTAAACTCATTTTAAGAGGTACCACTGTATATAAAATCTCTAGCCACTTCAATTTTATCATTCTCAATGTCAGTTGTGTATTTCATCTGTAATCATGAGTCTGAACTTCTTGATGTTCAACTGCAGTCCTGCTTTGGCACTTTCATCTTTCACTTTCACTAAAAGTCCTTTCAAATGATGCTTTTTGCCAGTAAGGTGATGTCATCTTAGATTATTGGTGTTTATTCCACCAAGTTTTGCTCCTCCACCATCTGAGTCTTGCCTGGCTATCGGTACAATATGTTCTGCATACAGAATGAACAAACAATGGGATAAAATGCATCCTTGTCTGAAACCTTTGCCTGTAGGGAACCATTGCGTCTCTCCATATTCTCTCCTAATGGTAGCTTCTTGACAGTGGTTTGTTCATGCCGGGGGGGGGGGTAATTAGCCTGTTGTGCTGCTGCCACTGGGAGAGGAGGCAATGGGAGGACCAGGTAGGAAAGCAAACAGGACAGTGAGAATGGGTGGGGGGTGTCCTTTTTGTTGAAGCCAAATGAAGCACTGGAATTAAAAAAAACCTCAGTGCTTTGTTTTGCTTCAGCAAAACAGGATCTCCAGATTGAGCTGGTGAACCAAACCGTAAACCACTCATATTCATTAGTTTTTTCTGGGTCATGATTTCACTCATACCCATCTATCATTTGGAACCACACTTGCTTGGTGACAGGTCACACTACATAAAATAAATACAACAAAACTGAGAATTATTGGTCCTAAAGAAGCATAAGCATAAGCACTAATGTTACATTTTCCCCAATAAAAATAAAACATCATCTTATCTTGAGGAAGAAGTCTACCACAAAGAGCCACAATATGACCTTCATTTGTAGCAGAGCAGACTTGCTGTGAAGCAAATCTAGGCAGCCATGTTGGGGCGAAAGCGGGTGTTCATGGGGAATGACCCCTCAAGTAATGAAAAAAGATATAATTGTGAAAGCCCATTAAGACAGGGAAGCACATGAGTCTCTGGAATGGAAACAGCTTCCTTTGCATGTCCTGTTCCAAAGACGGGCATAACAAAAGGAGTTAATAGGGAGGAAATATATTTCCTTGAACAGCAAACACTAGGGTGGGAGAGGGGTAGCTATAAAGTATTATATTATGAATACAGAAGCACCTTTTACTCTGTTTAGTGCCCACGTGTGAAAAGGAGCATCAAAACGTCTTGGGAAGGTCTTGATTTTCAGTTGTACCAGATAAAAACCTATGTATGTCCAGATGTTCAACAGTACAACAGTACTTCTACATCCATACATACGGACATATTATTACAAAATCAAGTGCCAAGGTACATGCCCTCTATTAAAGACAGAATAAATTATTTTAATTGTCCTTGTTATATCCATATTCTTTTGAATGTGATAGTGCTTTACACCTCCCAGTTATTTCACACAATAGCCAAGATATATAGAAGGCAAAGAAAACATTGTGGCTCTTATGCAGCACCAAAGATTTCCACACTGCATGCTAATTGTCAGCAAATATTTGAATACAACAAAGAAAGATTATAACAATTCCAAATGGAAATTATAATAATAGAACATTAAAGCGCTGCTGAAAGTCAGAAGCTATGTGCTTAAAGTTGCAACAAGTAACTGATAAGATGTCTTAGTCAAGGAGATGCCATGGGTGGGCTAGCTGCAGTGAAATATTTCATATTCAGGCCAGAGACCATAACAAAATGAAATAAACAAGAAGACTTCTAGGCAAGAAGGGCTTAATTTTTTATAAAATCTACTACATAGCTAAGAACGTACGCTTGGTGACAAAAATGGCTTATCAACAGTTATACGGCTTAGTTGCTAACTGAATTTTATTTTCTGTATGTTGCTTGTCTGGCTAAACAGTCCTTTTGATATGAAAAGGATTTTTTTTAAATATAATAATGTAATATTGTACATGTCTATTCAGAAACAATCTCCAATGAATTCTATAGTAGCCATGCACAGAATCTTCTACAGCTGTCAGAGTGCCTGCTTCCAATGAGGAGAACTGACAGTGCCACCTGATTCTACCAGGCATATGTTCTGGGGGCTTTAACCCCAGGAGGGGCCTATAAGGAAAATTAGGAACTGGGCCTTATCAGTGGTAGCCCCATACCTGTGGAAGATTCTTTCTGTTGAAACACACCTGGGTTCTCTTTGAGATCTTAAATGTGTGTTGAAAACCTGGCTGTTCAGACTGCAGGCTTTCCCTCAGAATGGAATATAACGGCAGCGGTCCAAACACATTATGATCTAAGTCTTTGATCTACTGCCATCCACCTCACTGTTTTAATCTGTTCAATTGTTATAAATTGTTTTCGTTGCCGAGTTGCTTGATTTTGATTAGATTTTGGATTACTGACTTATTGTATGATTTTAATTTATGTTCTAAATTGTTACAAAACACCCTGAGTGGCCCTGCTGCTAGATGGACAGTATAAAAATTTAGCTAATAAATAAATAAATAAATAAATAAATAAATAAATAAATAAATAAATAAACATCTTAAGGAATTGCAGCAATTACCGGGGGGGTATTGACGCATCCTTCATTGTATATGTAATGTCTAGGACAGTGTTGACGAACCTATGGCACGGGTGCCAAAGGTGGCACCCAGAGCCCTTTCTGTGGACACCCAACATTGCCCCTTGTGGCTTGTGACCATGGGGAAGTGTTGTTCAGGTGGCTGTGTGTCACCCCTGGCATTTGCCATTTTTGTGTGCGGCCTAGTGCTGCGCACCAGCGGGACAATGTTTGGGGCCATTGCTCCCGTTGATGAGGGTGCTTGGAGCCTTTTTGGATGGCATATTGGCCATCCATTTTTAAGAAGTCCAGTGGCACGTGGAGCCCTTGGCTGGGGGAGTTTGCCTGACCATCCACCCCCAGCCTGCTGCCTTTGCCCTGCTCAAGGGGAAGTTAGGTGGGCCTCAAGTCCTGAGGGGATTAGCCTCCTGATCCCCTGCCTCTTAAGCCCCCCCTTTTGTCCGGGCTCCCTCCTGCACGCTTTGGTTCCCAGCACCACTGGCTATTTCCTTAGCTACTCGGCAATGGCTGTAGCATTGCCCATGCCATACAGTGCCACCAGGGTCCTGCCGCTTGCTGCTACCTCCAGTGTTGGTGCCGTGTGGTTTCCTCCACACCGCTCCCACATCGCTGCCACCTGGCTACTGATGCTGGGCTCCGAGCCTGCCACTGCCGCTGCTGCCGGTCTTCAGGCATTCTGCTGCCACTGCTGCTTCCATGCCTCTCCATGATGACGAGGTCCTGAAAATGCCAGTCGTCTGGCAGCAACTGTGATGGCTGCCATCACCGCCCCCCCCCCTTTAAAAGGCTGGGCCGGCTCTCTCCACTGCACATGGGTTCATCCGGAATTGGTTACATGGGGCCAGCTGACAACTTGCACCACGAGCGCTTCATGTGCCACATGGCAGGTGCCATTTTGCAGCTATTTAGCTGGGAGGATGTTGATGGGTCACGTCGGCCACAATGCTGGGCCCCGGTAAGTTGGGGTCCATTCATTACTTGAAAATTGTATTTAATCTTCATTAATGTTTAGGTTTTTTTAATGTATTGTTTTGTATAATATTTTAACTTGTTTTTAGTGTGCATTTTTAATTATTGTGAGCCACCTTGGGTCCCTTATAGAAAGAAAGGCAGCATATAATATAATTTATTTATTTATTTATTTATTTATTATATTTATACCCCGCTTATCTTCCTTGCGGAACTCTAAGCGGCTTAATATAATATAATATAATATAATATAATATAATATAATAGTAATTTAGGCACTGGGAGTGAACCAATTTGCCACACACAGCCCAACAGTGTCAGTGCACTGACTGTTGCAATTGTCATGTGTGCAAAATTGGATTGCCTACATGGTGTCAGTGATGATCACTGATTGGCTAGGATGACTTTGGCAGCAGCAAGACTGATTGATTAAAAAGGAGTGCAAGCAGTATTCTGTCATATTCAGAAAAAATAGGTGCAGGTTCTTTACCCTATTTACCATCCAAAAAGGAAACAGATTTAATCTACTGAAAGCTATGTTTTGTCAAACCATATTAAAAGACTCAAAGCTGTGAGAGCAGTTGTACATTAGAGAAAGAAATCTAGAAGCTTACAGCATTTAATCACGGTTTTAAAAAATTATGTTTTTTTTTAAATGTTAAATACCATACAATGGCCAAGGTTATCTGTACTGGTGATAGTAAATACACCATTTATCCATTACTGTCAGTACTAGAGATGGGCATGAATAAAAAAATGGCATTTTGTTTGTCGTTTGTCTTTTAGGCGGTCCGTTTCGGTTCGTTTCCGTTTTTCGCAAATTTTTGCAAAAAAATCATTTTCATTTTCGTTCGTTTTGTTACCGTTTCGTTACCATTTATTTCAATTTTTTTGAGATATTTTTTAGCATTTAAAGCAGTTCAATGTATTGCCGTAACAAAAACGAAACGGACAACAAAATTTCTGGTGTTTCTGTTCGTTTCGTTTCATTTTAGAGACAAAGTTCGTTTGTCATTTCATTACGTAACGAAACAAAAAAACGAAAACGGAAATGAAAAAATTTTCATTTCGTGCCCATCTCTAGTCAGCACTATATAAATAATATATTTTTAAATTGTATTAGTGCTTTTAATTTAATTTTGTGAATAAAGTCCACTGAATATTTTCAGGAAAAGAATAGATAGTCAGGGATTCAAATATGAAATAAATCTTTGATTTGCTTTATTTTATTTTATGTATTCATTTATTTGCATTTGGATACCTTATTAAGCTTTCAGTACTTGGTCACACTTTGTAAAAAACACTGACACAAAATACTGACACACACACACACCGAATGGTTGAACCTAAAGTTTAGACTCACCACTGTTGTACACAATTAAGAATTAGAGCTGATGATTGTTTAAAATTAAATTTTCTTTTCTTTATTCAGATTGTGATTTACAACATCTGTCACTTTGAAAGTCTGATTTTATGTCACTGGTTGATCGTGAAAAACCTCATTAAAACGTTGATTGCAAAATTTCCAAAGCACTCCTCTTGTGTGATTAAAAATACCAAATTGTCCTAATTTAAAAGTTATGTTGCCACACCTCCGGTCCGCTACTGGCATTCAGATACAAATGCTGGTGCTTAATGTTAAAATATTTGAAATGCTTCACAAACATGCATGTTGAAAGAACCTTTTGTGTTTCTTCATCACTTAAAATCACAAAGGGGGATTTTGGAGACAGCAGGGAGTAAGAAAATTGATCTCAGCTTTCATACCAAGTCCTAGAGTACTTCTCCAATGTGGAGTATGTATTAACCCAACACTAACTTACAGTGGGGCATGTAACTAACTTAAAGCAGCAGATGGGCAGAATGTGGTAGAACTTTTCTGTTTATATCCTCATCTGCATTTATGACATTCAGGATTTAGACCGAGATAAACCAGCCTTAGAATCCATTCAGACAATATAGGCTGCTTTTACACGACCCCTAAAATCCACTGCAAAATGCTCGCAGATGCAGAGCATAAAATTGTTTTCCCACCAGCCCTGGACTTTTTTTAAAAAAGTATGACCACGCCCACTTAAGCGTGCCCCAGCGCATTTTACAAGTACCTGGTCTGGAGGAGGTAAAATCCTTGTTGCTGTTCCTTGTTGCTGTTTTAAAGCATTGCATGCCTGGCCCTCCTCAGCTTTTTGTTTGGTTTAGCTGCTGCCAATGGCAGGTGGAGGTGAGCCTGCATTTTTTTCTCTCTCCCCTCACCGCAGACAGAAGCAATAGAATCAAGAGTGCGGGAGGTGGGAACATAGGAAGCGGAACAAAAACCATGTTGGGGGGATCTGCATTTAAGTTGCCAGCAGATTTTAGGGGTCGTGTAAAAGCAGCCATAGTAGCATAGTAAATATGACACTAGTAAAAGTGACACTAGTAAAAAAAAGTCCAATATCATAAATCTCAAGATTATATTCCATACAAAATGGCAGTGTTTTTCAACCACTGTTCCACGGCACACTAGTGTGCCGCGAGATGTTGCCTGGTGTGCCGTGGGAAAAATTGAAAAATTCTAAAGAAATTCAACCCAGGGCTGGCGGGCGGTCCACAGCTGGGAGGCGCTATAAATAGCGTCCAAGGGCCAGCTTGGCTCCTGCCCCCCGCGGCCCGCGGCGCTGGCGTCACTTCGTCCCTGGCCGGACCTGGCCCCCCTCATTCTCTTAGTGTTGGCCCTGTGCCTGCCGCCGCCGCCGCAACTCGCTCGCTTCCCTCTTCCCCCCTCCTTTTTTTACCCTGGGACCACCACCACCCCTTTCCTGGGAGCTACCAATGGACTGAACCGCCCGACAGCCCGCCTGCCAACAAGAGCCGGCCCGGGAGCCCCAGCCCAGAACAAACCACCAGGTGAGGGGAAGGGGAGGAGGGGCGCCCGGCTGCCCCACGAGCACCGCGGCAGGGCTGCGAGGAGGAGGGGATGGAGGAGGCCTCCGCCGGGCCTGGGCTGAGGAGGCAGGCGGGGGGGCTACTGGCATGGCTGGACGGCTGGCCTTTAGAGTCCGGGAGGGGAAGAGCCATCTCTGAGGGGCCCCGCGATGGGTTCCTTGAAGTCTTGCCCCTTTCTTTCTGTCTTGGATCGCCCTCTTCTCTCGCTCTTGTCTTTTCTTTTTTTCCCCACCTCTCTCTTTCCATTCGTACCCTTTCCCCTCTTCATAGAAACGTGCTCATTTCTAGCCTGCATATGTGTATGTCTAGCAGCCTGCCTACTGTAATTAAAACTGTAAACCGCCCAGAGGCTCCTTGAAGTGGTATGGGGTGGTATACAAGCAGAACACTTTCTGCCTTCTTTCCTTCCTGCCTTCCTTCATCCTCCTCCCCTCCTGTCGCTGGACTTGCTGAAGACATCTGCCTTGGCCACAGTGTGGAGAGCAAGATGGGCTTTTGGGTCTTATTTGTGTTCCTGGAGAGTCAGTGCCCCTTCTCAGGTCTCCACTGGACACAGAAGTCCATGCAGGGCAAAATGTCTTTAAAAAAACAATACAGGTAAGTGGTAACTGAGTGCTAGAGAGCGGGCTGCCTCAATCTGTGGCCCCTCTGTCCTGCTTCTCCCTACACCAGCAATGGCGAACCTTTTAGAGACTGATATAGGCACAGAGTTAAATTTTTTAACATTTTCTAATGGTGGTGTGCCTCGTGATTTTTTTCATGAAACAAGTGTGCCTTTGCCCAAAAAAGGTTGAAAAACACTGCAAAATGGCACCTGTTGCACTACTAACACATAAATTGGCACCAATTCTCTATTTGATGAACACTAGAAATACAATGAATTTCACACTGGTTCAATAATCTCTGAAGGGGAGCTGAAAATTTACACATTAATCCACTTTCTCAAAGTTTTCAAGTGACTTATCATTTGTTTCATTCAATTTTTGTTGAAAACTCATGATGTACTTTATTCAGGCTTGTACAAGGCAGGTGCTTTTGATTGGTTGCTTGACAGTGTCTTCCACGTGGTTTTAAAAGGCTTGGGAAGTGACTTTACCTTTGCCCTTTAACATCAAACCGTGTTACTAGCGGAGTCAACTTTAACAGTGGAGATGGTACAGTTGGAAAGAGCTCAGCCTACATACATACATACATACATACATACATACATACATACATACATACATACATACATACATACATACATACATGTTTTATAGTCCTTCATTCATCTCTCTCTCTCTTGGGAAAGCTCATGAGATTCCCCCTTCCAAAGCCATGTTGCACCTATCATAAGAAAATTTAATTTTGAAAAAAAAAAACCAGACAACATAGCCATTGCTGATGTGAGGAACCCTATTTTGTTTGTATCTGTTATTAGATACAAACTCTGCTCCTCTCTTTAGTTTCCTAGCATGTACTTCCTCATCTAAATCTCTCTGTCCAAAATGAATGTTATGTGGTGTGGGTTTTTTTAAAAAAAAGAGCTATCAATGTATTGATCATTTCCTCTATGCAGTGTGTTCTTCTTACCTATTCCTTGAACATTAATTTAGTTGAATTTGATAGCAAGAACACACTGACATTGTTAAAGTTAATGAGCCAGTGGTTTACAAGACAAGACACACATCAAGTCAAATTGATTGTATTAACTGTTTTATTGAGTAACATCCACAAGAGTTGGTAGTTCACAATGTCCTCAAGCAAAGTCTGTGTGATTATATTAACGGTGAAAAGTGTGTCCAAATTCATTAGGTAAGTGGCACTTTTTGTATATGAAATCTACAGCTCTAGGTAACTAAAAATTCAAGCTTCGAGACAATAAATATATCATTTTACTCATCTCGTATCTCATCTAGCACTGAAAGGCTGATTTGAATCCTGCATGCAAATTCACTTGCTGCAAAATCTGTGAGGGTCTGGGAGAGGGTCAGAATTTGCAACCCAAATTCTTTCAACAGCTGTCCCCTCACCTGCACCCCATCTCTGAGGGCCCAAGTTCCATGACTGGTCCCTTTGCTGACCTGAGGTCCAGCAACCTCCCTGTCACACAGGGCTTCCAGAAAACAACAGGCTAGATCAAACAGGCCGCCATCAGCAGGGACACATACACACACTCACCCACATACACATGGCTTCCTGTGTCTCTTTGGGCACTTTTACATGACCCCTAAGATCCGCTGGCAACTTAAATTCAGACCAGATATCTTGGGGGTTTGCTCCTCTTGCTGTGTTCCCACCCCTTCACACGCCATTGCTCCTGTATGCAGTTAGGGGAGGGAGAAGAAAAGGGAGAAAAGAATGCAGGTTCACCTCCGCTCTGCCTTTGGGAGCAGCCCCAGAAGCATTCCAGTCTCTTAAAGGGGAAGGGGGCAAAAAAACCAAACAGAAGGCGAGGAGAGCCCGGCACTCACTGCTTTACAATCCGCATCAGAAAACTTTTTACCTCCAGAGACCAGATACTTTTAAAATGCGCTGGGGCACGCTTAGGTGGATGTGGTCGTACTTACTTTTTTAAAAGTGCGCAGCTGGTGGGAAAACAATTTTAAGCTCCGCATCTGGGAGCCCTTTGCCTCGGATTTTAGGGGTCGTGTAAATTTCCCCTTTAATACTCGACTAGAAATGCATCCCTGCACCTGTAATTTTAAGGATAAAGAAAGCCTAGGCAACTTTCGAAGATGCAGCAGAGATCAGAGAAAATTCCAAAACAACGGAAAAAGGCAGAACATTTCCAAGAGGACCACAGACAGGAAGGTGCTGGCTGAATAGCAAGCTTCAGCCTGTGAACTAAAAATCTATCTCAGATAATTGACATTTATTTGATTGAAACAGCAGGGTGCCCTCCATCACCATGGGAGGAGACCATATGGAAGAACAGTGTGAGTGGAGATAATGTCTGTCTGCTGAGTGTGACAATGTGTTTAGAGATTATTCATAGGACTCTAGGGACTCCTGTATGGTAACGTTTCCGCTAAATTAGAATCAGATTAATTGCTCTAATCTAATTGAAAGACAATGTTTATCAAATTATTGCTCATTCACCGCATGATATTGCAGAGTTATTATTCTTTAAATTGAAATTAAAAATAATAATAATGAAAAGAAACTCTTGTAACACATCTGCTCTAGAGCTGAGCCCTACGCATGAGCATTAATGAAGTTTATGACTCTATGAGGTATCAAATAAATTAGAGCCAAAAGGTTTGTGAATGATAAATCTGCTGCCTTTCTGTGGGAGTCCCTCTTATTGCATAATGCAAACCTAAGTTAATTAAAATGTTTTTGCAGAGCTCTCTTTCATCTCATTTTAAGTGAAAAATATTTCTTCTCTTAAAATTAAATCTTATTTTACAGGAAGTAATATTTTTTTAAAAAATTAAAAGTACATTTTAGTTCTGCTACATTTAGTTTTATCCAAGTTTAATTTCCCACCACCCAATGATACTTTGAAATTTATTCTGTAAATTACTTTTGCAATTTAGTAACAGATAAATGTTGTTATATTTCTCTGGAATTCATCATTCCTCTGTCAGGTAGCTTAGAAATAATATATTTGGCTACCATCTGTTCAGACCAAAGTGGTAAGAATCTTAACATCTGGGTTTATGCAATACTGACTCAGAAGAGAGACATAAATTACCTTTGCAAAGCAGTAGAGGGAGCCTTCTTAGCATACTCTTTGGCTAGAATCTACTATTAATTCACAACTAAAGAAGGACCAATGACTCAGTGGGGATTTGGTGAGTCACAAATTTCACTGAGATTATGGTCCTACCCTACTTTCCTCTTCCTACTGGATTTTGGGTATTGTTTGAACAGTGGCAGTCACATAAGAATAAGAATAAGAATAAGAATAAGAATAAGAATACGAATATGAATACGAATACGAATACGAATACGAATACGAATATGAATAATTTGTGTCAGAAGTATCATCTGCCCATAGCAAAGAACTGGTGGGATCATAAGCCTGAAAAAGTGATTGAAAATGAGCATGTAAAATTACTTTGTGAGTTCCGAATATAGACTGACAGGGTTTTGGAGCATAATACCCAGATATTATGACTGTGCAGAAGAAAAAAGTATGGATCATTGATGTTGCTATACCAGGTGATAGTAGAGTCACAGAGAAACAACTGCAATTAGATAATATCAAGCATGGGCAAGTGAAAAATGTGGTCAGTGTAGAATATATCCAAAGGGTTAGAAAAGTACTAAAAAGTAAGATGAATGGTGGTAACACCATCAAGGCCATTAATAGCTGGGCCATACCAGTCATCAGGTATACTGCTGGCATTATAAATTGGACTCAGATAGTGGGGCTAGATAGTCTCGATAGGAAGACAAGAAAACTTATGGCCATTCAGCATGCATTACATCCACACAGTGATGTTGGCAGGCTAGAAAATTAGGTGGTAGAGGTCTTTTGCAAGTGAAGCAGACAGTTGAAGAAGAAATAATAATAATAATAATAATAATAATAATAATAATAATAATAATAATAATAATAATAATAACAACAACAACAACAACAACAACAACAACAACTTTATTTTTATGCCGCCTTTCTCCCCAGAGGGACCCAGAGCGTGAGTTGGCAAATTATGTAAAAAATAGTACAGAGCCAGCATTATTGGAGGTTAAGAACAAGGAGGTGTTTAAAGTAAAGCAAACAAAGGGTCAATACAGGAAAACAACGATGCAAATACGAGCTGAAAGCTGACATAATAAAGTACTGCATGGGCAGTTCCTAGAAAAAAATCAAAGGAAAAGTAGATAGGAAAAGACTTGATTATGGCTCACCAATGGAACCCTGAAAAAAGAGACAGAAGCCCTGATTTTTGCAGCTCAAGAACAAGCCATTAAAACAAATGCAGTTAAGGTAGAATAGAAAAATCAGTGGAGTACTCCACATATAGACTCTGTAAATTCCGCGATATAGCAGCACCGCAGTATATAAACCGCGAAAGGGCGAGGGACCACTGTATCCAGCAAGAAGCAAAAACAACTTGTAACAAACAAACAACAAACACAGGGAAAACAAAACACACCTAGCAATTGCCAAAGGCATCCCTGAACAGCCAGGGTATTAAGGCCTTTTTAAAGGATGCCAAGGATGCGCCTTGATGAATCTTGCTTGGCAATTTATTCCAATTTATTGGTTGCCTTCCTCTGGACCTATTCAAGGTTGTCAATATCCCTTTTAAATTGAGGTGCACAGAACTGGACACAGTACTCCAGGTGGGGTCTGACCAGAACAGAATAAAGTGGTACTATTACTTCCCTTGATCTAGAAACTATGCTTCTATTGATGCAGCTGAGCCAAGAATCGCATTAGCTTTCTTGACTGCTGTGTCACACTGCTGACTCATGTTCAATTCATGGTCCACCCCAATTCCCAGATCCCTCTCACATTTATTATTCTCTAGCCAGGTATCTCCCATCCTATATCTGTGCAGTTCATTTTTATGCCTAGATGCAGGACCCTACATTTCTCTCTGTTGAAACTCATTGTATTTGTTTTGGCCCAGCACTCTAATCTGTCAACATCATTTTGGATTTTTATCCTATTCTATAGGGAATTAACCACCCGTCCCAATTTGGAATCATCTGCAAATTTAATCAGCCTGCTCTCTTTCCCTTCATCCAAGTTATTAATAAAGATATTGAATAACACTGTATCCAGAACAGAACCTTGGGGCACCCCACTAGTCACCTCTCTCCATGCTGAGGAGAAGCCATTTATGATCACCCTTTGGGTACGATCAGCACAGACACCCAGACACTCTTTTTTCCCATGCATTTCACATGGCTGAAGGCAGAATACATACAGTATATGCATGAGTTGCCTAGTGGAAACCCATATCTACTTGAAAGTTCTGGCTCGTCTGCAGTGGTTGCCCGTTGTGCTCCGGATAAGGTTTAAGTTCCTGGTTTTGGTTTATAAAACCCTCCATGGCTTGGGACCTGAATCCCTGTCGGAGCGTATCTTCCAAAGATCAACTGAGGCCCAGTCAAATAATGGTCAAATATAATGGTCAAATGTTTAATTTGGGGTCAAAAATATACTTTAGCCTCGATCTATGCTCCCAATAAAGGTCAAGTTAGATTCTTGAAAAAATCTTTAAGTAATATTGAACAAGTCTCTGAGGGGTTGGTGATAGTGGCTGGAGACTTTAATTTGAATATACAGGACAATAAGGAAACTCAACTGTATTGTAGATCTCATTTATGGAGTAATGTGGCTAGCGTAGAAGGCAAACAGGGGGATCCAACGTTTTATTCAAACAGGCACAAAAAGTTTAGCGTAATAGACTTTATGCTGGTGAGGGAGGAACTTAAAGAAACAATCTCAAAATTTCAAGTGGGGGGCTAATGCAATTAGATTCAAACCTTCCAAAAAAGGACTGGAAATGGAGATTTGACTCAAGAATAATTTCTTCAGAAGTTAAGAGAAGGGAAATGGAAAATAAGATAAAAAGAGTATTTAGGGAAATTGATGTAGAAGAAATTAAGTCATCTCTTTTATGGGATGCCTCAAAATCGGTTATAAGGGGCTTGTGTCTAGAGGAAGAGAGGAGATATAAGAAGGAACTGAGTGAGAACTGAGGCCCGGCCCACTAGAATGTCGCAGGCGCTCTCCGAGTGGTCATGCCCAGGGTGGTATGGAAATTGGTAACCCGCAACCACGCCTTCTCAGTGGCTGGTCCTTTGCTCTCGAACCATCTCCCGCGTGAGTTGCGCCTTGCACAGTCCCTGCCCGCCTTTAAAAAAGCACTCAAAGCCTTGCTTTTTAGAGAGGCATTTGGCGACTTTTAACTTTCTTTTTTTCCTTCCCCTCTTCTATCAGAGATGCTGTCTTGCCGATGATTCTTTTGATTAACTTTTTTTCTTGAGTGTGTGTGTATGTGTCTCTTGGTTGTTATACTGATTTTATATTGACTGTTTTACCCTCTTTGTTAACTGCCCGGAAGATGGGCGGTATAAAAATAAATAAATAAATAAAAGGAAGGAAGGAAGGAAGGAAGGAAGGAAGGAAGGAAGGAAGGAAGGAAGGAAGGAAGGAAGGAAGGAATCAGGTTTCAGGACTGTATTGTGACACCACCTGAAATTCTGCTACTTAATTACACATGCTGAAGGCAAACAGCATACCATTCAGTCACATCTAGCTGGCAGTTAACAGGTCACCCCCAAGGATTCTCAGGGAAGCGGGGTGCACCCTCTCTGACTTGGCAAATGGCCAGGAATCTTGAGCTCAGGCCAAGCAAACATAATTTCATTGGCCGTTCTTCAGGTCCAAGGAGTTTCCCCAATATATCATGCAGTGATTAAAACACGAAGTACAGAGAAAGGCCCGAAGAAATTGTGTCTGCCATTAAAGCAGAAGGTATAGTGGCAGGATTTGTACAGGAAGGATTCATAGTGGCATTTAATTTGCATTTATCATTTTTATGACGCACTTCGCTAACTTAAATATCTCATTTAAATACATTTTATTATTCACATTCTTTACCCTCTTCACTGCAGTTATTTGGAAATGATTCAGAGTGACTGTGGTAATATCGAGAGAATCATAACAGATGGCAGGATAGGGAAAACACATAGGAAGCCCCATTTGTAGTCGGAATATATAGCTTAATCTATTGTCAACACAGAGACAGAAAGTATTCTGCTGTGTAGGTGACTTTGTCAGGCATCAAATTAAAAGATTTGCAAACTAACATCAGAAGTGGCCTTTCTGACGAAAGGGATTACTTGAATCTTATTACTTATTTTAAATTACTTTTAGTGTTAGAAATGAACAGCGAGCTTTTCAGACCTGTGAAGCTGTAAAGGGTAGTCCCCGATGCACAAAGATTTAAGCTGCATTCTGATCTCAGATAATGTAAGCCCCTCGCCACACGGGAGAGGGCAACCACCTTTGGGGAAAAGCCTTGAAATGCCAGCGGACTGGGCCGAGTGCAGCTCTTATCCTGCTTTCGGAGAAAGGTCACTCGTCATTGCTCACTTCTGCCAGCATTTCTAAATTTAGTCTTTGGGGAAGGCTACGGTTGTCCAGTTCACCTTTGGATGGTTTTATGTCTTGGGCCACGCCTAATCATGTAGCCCAGAGGAGCAGAAATAGAATGGCAGAACATGCAGGAGGGAATGACACCATAAGCTGCAGTCCTCCTAATACATACATACAGCTACCAATAGTGGGCCTGAAAAGAGACACAATAGACTGCATTGTCAAGTAGCTTCCTCTCTGCAGATATAGAAGTACAGTGGTACCTTGTATAAAGGAATTAATTCGTTCCAAATGAAATTATGTTAAGCAAATTTTCCTTTACACAAATTTCCCATAGGAATGCATTGGAAATGGAGTAATCCCATTTTTTTGTTGTACAGATTTGCCCCATAGGCAATTCTGTTAAGCAAATTTCCCCTATCTCTGGAATATTTTATGTTGTACAAATTGTATGTTATACAAACTGTTTGTTATACAAGGGTCCACTGTAATACTATTTAAACTTCATTGACTAGTTTAGTTCATAAATGGAAAATATGGAGGTCTATTCCTCAATTTTTTAAACCTGATTGGGCCAGTAGTGTAGTGCAGCTAAGGCTCACAATGTTGAGGGGCTATAATATCATCCCTTAGACTTCCTGTTCCCTCTCCAATTAGATGCAACCGTCATAGTTGCTGCCTTTTTTCCAGGAAGGGTCCATTGTTCCAGTTCATTCTGACTGTAAAGAAATGGACCCAAGAGCATTTTGGTCTTCAATGGAAAACTAAATCCCATAAGCTGTACAAAAGACCTGTCTCTGGTGGAAACAAAAACACTTGAACACGTTTATTGATATATGTTTCTCCAGCTACCTCCATTTGTTTTAATTCTCTAATAGGGTCTGAAGAATGGCATGATGAGTCCTTGCTCATCACATTGTCATTACTGAAGCAAGTAAAACTCATTTCTGACACTCTTTTTTCCCCATGCAGTTCACATGGCTGAAGGCAGAATACATACAGTATATGCAAGGGAAATTCATTCACTCTCTGATTGTAAATCAAACTGACACACAGGGGAATCGATATTCCCTACTATGAACAAGATTTTTCTCCTTCCATAGGATTTCCTCAGAGATACATACTTTAGTAATCAGGCATGCAAATTAAGCCCTTGTGTACTATTCACTAATCAATCAGATCACAGATCTGAACCAGAGCACCGAAAACAGAAATCACGCACTATGACAAAGAGACTTCTGCTTGGGCTGAGGCATCTCGTGATGGAAAAATGAGCTGGAGAACCACCAGTGTCATTTGAATACCAAAGTTAAAATCAAGTTAAAAACATAGTAGGGGAAAGTATATGTTAGTTGCTGTTTAGTCGTGTGATTTAGCAATACTATCGTGTGTGACTTTCTGGAGTTTTCAACATTGGGAACATTCTGGATGTTGTTAGTTTCTGTTCCACATGGTATGCGTGGAGACGGAAACCAAGCTTTCAACATGACGACACAGGGCCTTTGTACATGACCCCTAAACTCCGCAGCAAATGGCTGCCAGCTCCGGAGCTTACAATTGTTTCCCCACAGCTCTGGAGTTTGCAGGAAATTAAGTACTACCACGCCCACCTAAGCGCGTCCCAGCGCACTTTTCTTGTACCTGCTCTAGGAGAGTGAAAATCCCCAGGTCCGGATTTAATCTGGTGAGTGCGGGGCTCTCCTCGCTTCTGTTTGGTTTTTTTGCCTCCCGCCCCTTTAAGAGAAGAGGTGGGAAGCAAAAAAAACAAACAGAAGAGAAGGAATCAGGACAAAGACAGGGCTCCAGGCAGCTTCGGAGGTGAGCCTGCATTTTTCCTCTCTTTTTTCCTCCCTCCCCTCACGCAGACAGGAGCAAGGAAGTGCGGAGGGGTGGGGACGCAGAAAGAGCAACGAACCCCCAAGATCCCTGGTCCGAATTTAAGTGGCCAGCGGATCTTAGGTGTCATGTGAAAAGGCCCACAGTCAACGAGGAAAGATGGTGAGGACAGGAATGCACCCGTGCTAGTGATACTGGATCACTCAAGTAGTATCAATAATGCTGACAGCCATTAAATGAAGACCCTTTGCACGCATGATGATGAGATCGACTCCTCGATCTAACAGCAGAGGACTGCTACACATTGTTCAAGAGCTAAAAAAAAAAAAGCAGGGTACCCATGATCACCAAAACAGATCCAGAGCAAATTCAAGAATCTGAGGCAGAAGTTCCATCATACATTACTCACTTCTGGGGAGAATCCGGAGCCTGATCTAAAGCCTCCTTTCTTTGACCAACTAATGGAACTTTGGAATTTGGCCGGGAAACCAACAGCCTTGGTTTGTTCAATTAATTAAATAATTTAGATGTTCTTCAGTAATGAATTTTCTTATTTTTTCCCTACAGTTCTAACAATATAATATTGAATTATATTCTAATAGGGGGGGAGGTTCTACTGATATTCCCATTAGTATCAACCTAGATATAGGAACTGTACTGTTTCTTTCCATATGTAGACCTCCAGTTTTAAAAAAGCCATTGGTAGATGACTGAATATGTTTTAATTTGCGGGCCAGAATAGTGCAGATAAATGTTCTTTGACTTTTCTGATTTACAAAATATTTCTGAGGTCTAGAGTCAATCTAAGTGGAGGTACATTTTTACATTTACCACAGATGTTCCCTAGTATTATCCCATCAGCAATATAAACTTTTTTATATCTATTGCAGTATCATAACATGCTCTAAGACACACCTAATTACTTTGAGAATTATGTGGGACACGTTTGCAAAAAAAAGTGAGACAAATAAACTACACTATACAGGTCTTTTTTCTTGATTAAGGAGATACTCTGGTTATCACACCTTTTCTATATATTATGCAAAGTGCACCTTGTTTCGTACAAAGAACTACATGACAGGCCGCTAACAGCATTTAAATTTGAATCACCCATTTGCTGCAGGCCATTTTTTATTATTAGGATAGGAGGCCTATGGCTTTGTTTTTCAAACACAAAAGGTATATTTGGTATCTGCATCAGAGAGGCTTCATGTGTTGTCAAAGAAACCCATGTAAGTCCCTCCCATTGGAGTCCTTGAGGTTCCTCAAGGTTTGAAGCCATTCCACACGATTGTTGGCATCTTTTTCTTCACCCATGTTTACACCTCAGTGAGTGGGTAGCAAAGAATGGAATTGTAAACCTGCAATTTCAGGAGCAAATAACCCTCATTTATATCCCTGCTTCCTTATGTCCCAAGGAGTGAATCTCATGATACAGTGGAGCCCATGATTAACCCTATTTAGAAGAGTGGGGTCCACGCCCTGCAGCCTTGTTTCCCATACATGCTTGTAATTCAGCATCAAGTTTTTTAAAAGAGCTCTTATATTAAAAGGTAACGCTTAATTTTAGTATCCCCTCAGCACATTGCTCCATGAATTGTAATCTGTAGGGAAGGAAGATAGATATGTGTGCATGGAGTTATTTGAAAGTATGTAGTCTTCCTATTGGGAGGCATAATAGTAGGCAGAATAAATATATTCCTTTTTTTTCCCTTTTCTTTTTTGTGTGCTCTTTATAGTATTTTTATTTATGGACTTAGACCAAAGTACTACATATGCAATCTAAAATAAGGAGTAATACAAATAATACATATGAGCATCAATGTCCAGTCAAAAATTAGAAATCATGTAAAACCACACAGCAGTAAAATTTATAGATAGATATACTAATACTCTACTGTTATTTTTCAGTGCTCTAAAATGCCTCTTCTAATTTCACTGTTCTTAACTTAAATATGTCTTCCATTTTGTGGGCTTTATATTTTGCCTCATAACTAACTGTAAGCCAACTTTTCTTCGTTTACAGGAAGAAAAGGTGGGGTAAAAATATTCAATATAAAAACAAAAAAAATATATTTTACAACTAACCCATAATACTTTTAAAGATAAAGTGCATAAGTAAGTTGTATTGGATATGATTAATTAATTATTTATTACAAGCAATATAAAGAATATAGCTTCATGTACTATAAATATTATAAAATTTAAAAGGATTATAAAATTTAAATTCGGTCTCTTATGTTAGTTTTTATAGGTTACTAAGATGTGCACTTTATTTTTGAAAGGAACAGGACCAAGGGGAGCAGGGGCATACCAACCAGAATTACCAGTTGAAGAAGAAAACTTTGTACCTGAAGGTAAGTAATCGTTAGGCCAAATTCATAAAATGGAACTTGTGTTTTTAACATGGGGCTGACAGTGTTTTATATCCACCACAAAACAGGTGAGAGGGAACCTACTCATGATGCTTTGCAGCCTAGATTACACCTTGGGGTTGAAATTGGATATGTTATAGCATATCTTCATGAGTTGTCAAACAGAAGTATGTATAAGATTCACATTTATATTGGGAAACAATATCTCTGCATACAAGCAAACATATATGTACATTTTAATATATGCTTAACATACTATTTTTAATTGAAATTAGTTTTACCTCTTTTTCCACAGTTGGTGCTATGTAATCCAAATGTTTCTATCGTATATTTCTACATTGGTTATCTCTCAATGACACTTTAGGAATGTCAAAGTGTAGTCACACTTTCTTTATTTTCTAACAGTACTCTAAAGTAGGACATAATATGTTTTGGCTTGTTTGCCACATAGTTGTATAGGTTTTGTTTATTATTCACTTAATCGTTTAATGTGTAACTACTGCAATACAAATGTGATCCTTCTTAAAAAGAAGCAAATATGCAGGTAAAAATATCTGTGTTATTTTTGATGATTTCTGTAGTAATGTCTAAGTTTAATTGCAGCAAATTTGTTTGTTTTTAGAATGACTTCATACAAGGACTGTAATAAATAGAACCGTGCAGTCAAGGCCAAAACTATGGGTATAGAATGATTGCTTTATCTTACCAATATTACGCATGCAATAATTTGTTGCTTCAACTGTATGTATTTTCTATGTACTGCAAGAGAACAGTAGAGGAACAGTAAACAATCTTTTTTATTATTTGAAGATTACTAGAGACATGTTTATATACAGCAATAGTACTACAATAGCAACTATTATTTAAAACATTGTCTGGTTTCTATGTTTAAAATCTCATATATCTGTGATTGTTTTCATTGAATCGTTTGTTTTTTTCTGCCTTGCACAAACGCACATAATAAAAGAAGCATTTCCACTACCTATACCTTGTAAAATACTACGGAATTATTTTTGTAAGTAAAAAAAATAGATGGCAATTATGTATTAAGTTTATCAAGAAATTAAAAAAGTATGACTACTGATAACCAGTATGTAGTTAAGTTATTGGGGTGGAAAAAAACATTTTTCTGATACACTTCAAAGGAGTGACAACTCCATCTGGCTTATTAGCATATTCTGATTCCCTCTTAGAAGAATCATTTTCATTCTTTACTATCTTGTAAGGATCAAAAATATCAGAATTTTCAAGTACTATGGCATCTGTTCTTTTATTAACGGTGGTTGATATATCAGTTTCGTTCATTACTTGGCTCTCTGATGGGACCTTGTTCTGGACTGATTAAATTAAATGTAGTCTCAGATAAACCATCAGAAATAACTAAGAAGTCACCTTGTGCAACTTGTGTGTGACCTCTCTGAGTTCTATTGCGTGTACAGTCACACACACCCCCGCTGCCATTTCGTGGTTCAGGTACCGTGGTCCCACTACATCGCAGGGTCGCAGTACCGGCACTGCTGAGGGGCGATCGGGTCGCTCCCTGCAGCCCCCGGCCCCTCCGAAAAGGCTTGGAGCCATGCGGCGGGTGGCGGGGAGCAATGCAATTGCCCCCTGCTGCCCCCTGCACGGCTCCGAGGCTTCTGGAGGTGTGGGGGCGGCGGGGTGGATCAGGTCGCTCCGTGCCGCCCCCTGGGCCCCTCCGAGAAGTCTCAGGGCCATGTGGGGGGCGGCAGGGGGCCCCGCAATCTCCATTGAAATGCATTGTCAATGGATTTTGATGGAGAAATTTTCCCCATTGGAAAGCATTGAGCCAATGTTTTCCAATGGGGAAAATGTTCTCCATTGAAATGCATTGGCAATGCATTTGAATGAAGACGGCCCCGGACAAGAAGTCTTGGGCGGCGCAGGCGGGTGGCAACGGAAGGTCAGATCCCCCTGCCACTGCCGGCGTGCGCCGCCCTAAGACTTCTGTGATCGCCCCCCCCGCCCCCAGGCCCCCCCACCCGCTTCTACATATTGCGGATTTTCATGGATCGCGGGTGGGGTGGGTCCCTAACCCCTGCGATTGGCGGGGGGGGGTTCCTGTATATCACTCGGCTTGTCTGCAAACCGTACTAAATCATCATCACTGCTATCTGTATCTGTTTCCTAAAAAAGAATTTTTTGCAGACATTCTTGGTTTTTTCACAGATGATTTAGATGCTACAGCGTTAGTACTATTTTTTAAATTTTTTTATTAATTTTTAATTATTTTTAATTATTTTTTATTTTTTATTTTATTTTATTTTTATTTTATTATTTTATTGAGGAAGTAACAGCATATATTTCCAGTCTTTACAAGTTTCCAAAACATTACATCATCCTTTGGTCGCTTCCTCATTAACCCTCCCTCCCCAGCGTTAGTACTATTGGCCATTGATGCTGTAGAAGTAGATACTGAACCTTCAAGCACAGCATGGTCACTGGCACAGGGACACGATTTGAAAGTGCAATGGATGCATATTTCAAAGTGGAAGCAGCTGATTCCAAGGACTCGCACAGTCTTTCTATTGCTGAGTTCTGCATTATCCTAGCTTTCTTCTGCTGCTTATTTTCTTCAGAGGAAATGTTGGCTTTCCTTACACTCTCACACTTCATCCATTGCATATACTGATTCAATGTGGCATTGAGCTCTGTGGCTGCTGATGCATGCTGCTTTCTTCTTCTCATGATGGCCAGCTTAGTAGTAGGCTCCTAACAAGCTTCTGGATTACAGGATTGATTGGCTTTGAAAAGTATTAAAATATTTATAATTATAGGTTAACAAATATAAGTACAAATGAAGCTTCATAAAAGAGACTGACACTCATAATTGTTGCAAAATTAAATTCCAACCTTGTCCACATGGAACATGAACATCAGTAGACCTGCTCTGTGGTGGAGGACTTTCCATGGAAAAAGTACCTTTAATCACAGTGTCTTCAATGGTAGTAAATAAAATTTTAATTTCAAGGAGTGAAAAAAAAGGAATATTTAGTGGATTGTTACCTGGCAATGATCCGTAATATATATTTTAAAAACTCATTAATATAATTTTAATATTAATTTACAAATATTATAATATAAAAATAATTTTAATAGTATTAAAAACTGTATTAATATAAATAATATACATTTTATATTTGGTGTCACATTATTTCAAGGAAAATAAAGGTTACGTACAAGCATATGTGTAGATGTACGTAAATTTACCTAATAGTAATAAGTAATATGTTCATAACGATTGTTTGTATACTAATACTTTTAATTTTATAATATATAGAAAGTATAATTTATAAATGTATAACTTTAAGGAGTTATAAAAGTATACCTTATTAAATTTAAGAATTTCAATTTATAATTTATATCCTTTTTAATAAAATATTATATATATATATATATATATATATATATATATATATATATATATATATATATATATATATATATATATATATATATATATATATATATATATATATATATATATATATATATATATATGCATGTTAGGGTGGATTCGGGTTTCTTCCCGTGTAGAAATCTGGTTGTTTTGGCGACGTTTCGACGAGGTCTCACTCGTCATCTTCAGGCTGGTGTTCTGGCTTCTTTCTTCTTGAAGCAAAGCGTGATCTCAGTTGAAGTCCTTCTATAAATACTGCTGGGGGGGTGTGGTTTGCTTGCTCTGTTGCTGATTGTAGGTTCGTTTGTTCTTTTGTGATCTGCTGTGTGGCTGAGGTGATCGTTAAGGGCTTAACTGCTGGTGGGTTAGATGGCTGTTTAGAGACATCATGTGTGGGTGAGGTGCTGGATGTGTGTCTATTAGCCTTTTGTTTCTTAACGACCTTGGTGATGGGTGTTCTGGCAGCATCCTGGGCTTTGGTGGAGTGGGGTCCTGTGTCTTGTGAATTCATTTTGGTCTGGCTGCGTGTCTGTGGTCTCCCAATGTTTTTTTGGCATGTGTAAGTGTGCTCCATGTGGTGGCTGGAGTGGGGGAGTAGCGGTAGATGGTGCAGTCGTGGTTTTGTTATTGGATGGTGGTTTCGTTTCATCTGTGGGAAGGGTCTGGGTTTGTGTTTGGTGTGGATGGAAGGTGGTGGCATCTTGTGTCCTTTTGGACCTGGTGTCAGTCTTTGTGACAGAGGCTCGTCTGTTGACCAGGGCTAGTTTCCAGATGTCAGGCAAGCGGGAGGTGTCATCACGTTTATTCATGTTGTTTGGGTGTTTCTCTATTTCAATGGCTTCCATGATTATTCGACTGTTGAAGTGTTCAGTTTTGGAGATGAGTTTGGTTCTTTTAAAATCAATTTCATGACCTGTTGTTTTTATGTGCTGGAAGAGAGAGGAAGATTTTTCTTCTTTTTTGACTGCGTTCTTGTGTTCTGCGATGCGTGCGCTTATTCTCCTGTTTGTCTGTCCGATGTATGTGGCTGGGCAGACTTTGCATGGTATTTCGTAGACTCCTTGGTTTTCTAGCTCAATCTTGTCTTTGGGGTTTCTTAAAATGTTGGCTATTTTTTGTTCGGTGCAAAAGGCTGTCTTGATATTGTGTTTGTGGAGAATTTTGCTTATTTTGTCTGTGGTGCCTTTGATGTAAGGGAGGAGGGCAGTGCCGTTGTTCTCTTCTGTTTCTTGGTTCTTGGGGGGTGTTTCTTTTTGGATTAGTTTGGTGATGGTGTTTTTTTGGAATCCGTTCGCAATTAAAGCATTCGAGAGAGTGTGTAATTCAGTTTTTAGGTGGTCTTTGTCAGCGAGGCGTTTGGTTCTGGAGATGAGGGTTTTTGCTACGGAGTTGATCTGTGCAGGGTGGTGGTGTGATTGTGCATTTAAGTAGCGGTTTGTATGTGTTTTTTTCCGGTAGATGGGTATGTCCTAAGGAGCCGTCGGGTTTTTTGTAGATTAGGACGTCCAGGAAGGGAAGTTGGTTGTTGGCTTCTATTTCCATAGTGAATTGTATTTTGGTGTGTAGGCTGTTGAGATGTGTGAGGAAGTTGTTCAGTTTGTCTTTCCCGTGTGGCCAGATAACAAAGGTGTCGTCAACATATCTGAGCCAGAGTTTGGGTTTATGTTCGGACTTCTGTAACGCGTTGGTTTCAAAGTGTTCCATATATAGGTTTGCGATGACCGGTGAGAGGGGTGATCCCATGGGTGCTCCTTCTATCTGTTTGTATCTTTGTCCATTGTGGATGAAGTATGTGTTGGTTAGGCAGTGGTTGGTCAGATCTAGGATGTGCTTGGGGGGGTTGTATTTGTTGTGGATAGCTGTCAAGGCTTCTTGAATGGGCACTTGTGTGAAGAGCGAAACAACGTCGAAGCTCACGAGTAGGTCATTGGGTTGTAGGTCTTGTTTCTTTATAATTTCTATGAAGTGGAACGAGTTTTGTACGTATGAAGAGATGGATTCTGCATAGGGCTGGAGTTGTTTGGCAAGAAATTTGGCGAGGTTTTGTAGGGGTGAGCCTATGGAGCTGACTATGGGTCTGAGAGGTGTTCCTTCTTTGTGAATCTTGGGGAGGCCGTAGAGCTTGGGGCATCTGGAAGATTTCTCTCTGGGGATGATGCTTGGCTTGATTTCTTCACTTAAGGGTGAGGCTTTTATTTTGGCTTTGGTGGTTTTTTCCAGGTAGGTGGTGGGGTCTGTGTTCAAAGGTATGTAAGCAGGGTCTTGTAGTAGGTTGGATAGTTTGGCTTGGTAGTCAGATGTGTTCATCACCACTGTGGCATTGCCTTTGTCTGCTGGGAGAATGATTATGTTGTTGTCTTTCTTCAGGTTGGTGAGGGCTTTTTGTTCTTCTTTGTGTAAATTGCTTCTGGGTGGTTTGCTGGAGCAGAGGATATTGGTGACTTCGAGTCTGATTTTGTTGGCTTCATCTGGGTTGATTTTGGTTAGGCTGGCTTCCACTCCGCATATGATGTTTTCAGTGGGGATGTGTCTGGGGGCGACTGCAAAGTTGAATCCTTTGGACAGGACTTTGGTCTCTGCGATGGTGAGTGTCCTGTCTGATATGTTGTGAACTGTTTGTTTCATGGGCTGCTGTGGGGGGTTGGGCTTCTGGCGTTTTTCCAGTTTGTGGAGTTTGTTGGTGTGTATGTCTGTCTTGTGGGAGGTCTCTGTTTCAGCTCTCCAGGCGGCGAGTTGCTTGGATTTGTTCCAGAGTGTTGGGTGGATTTTGTTGCTGAGTTTGAGGTGGAGAGTGAGTAGGTCTCTGTTGGTTTGATCTAGTAGGTATCTTTTCTTGTGTAGTTCGTTTCTGATTAGGGCTAGTTCTGTTCTTTTCAGGATCCTTTCGCTGGATGGGGTTTTTGAGTGGAATTTCAGTTGGAAGCTTGTGGGGATCACATTTTTATCTCGGCAGTTGCGTAGGAATGCAATGTCACATAAGATGGTGGCTCTTCGGACTTCTAGTTTCTCGTAGGTTCTGGTCAGCTGGAAGGTTTCCTCCCCGTAGAGGTCGGATATTTGTTTTCGTAGATTTTCACGGGTATAGGTATGCATGTTAGGGTGGATTCGGGTTTCTTCCCGTGTAGAAATCTGGTTGTTTTGGCGACGTTTCGACGAGGTCTCACTCGTCATCTTCAGGCTGGTGTTCTGGCTTCTTTCTTCTTGAAGCAAAGCGTGATCTCAGTTGAAGTCCTTCTATAAATACTGCTGGGGGGGTGTGGTTTGCTTGCTCTGTTGCTGATTGTAGGTTCGTTTGTTCTTTTGTGATCTGCTGTGTGGCTGAGGTGATCGTTAAGGGCTTAACTGCTGGTGGGTTAGATGGCTGTTTAGAGACATCATGTGTGGGTGAGGTGCTGGATGTGTGTCTATTAGCCTTTTGTTTCTTAACGACCTTGGTGATGGGTGTTCTGGCAGCATCCTGGGCTTTGGTGGAGTGGGGTCCTGTGTCTTGTGAATTCATTTTGGTCTGGCTGCGTGTCTGTGGTCTCCCAATGTTTTTTTGGCGTGTGTAAGTGTGCTCCATGTGGTGGCTGGAGTGGGGAGTAGCGGTAGATGGTGCAGTCGTGGTTTTGTTATTGGATGGTGGTTTCGTTTCATCTGTGGGAAGGGTCTGGGTTTGTGTTTGGTGTGGATGGAAGGTGGTGGTATCTTGTGTCCTTTTGGACCTGGTGTCAGTCTTTGTGACAGAGGCTCGTCTGTTGACCAGGGCTAGTTTCCAGATGTCAGGCAAGCGGGAGGTGTCATCACGTTTATTCATGTTGTTTGGGTGTTTCTCTATTTCAATGGCTTCCATGATTATTCGACTGTTGAAGTGTTCAGTTTTGGAGATGAGTTTGGTTCTTTTAAAATCAATTTCATGACCTGTTGTTTTTATGTGTTGGAAGAGAGAGGAAGATTTTTCTTCTTTTTTGACTGCGTTCTTGTGTTCTGCGATGCGTGCGCTTATTCTCCTGTTTGTCTGTCCGATGTATGTGGCTGGGCAGACTTTGCATGGTATTTCGTAGACTCCTTGGTTTTCTAGCTCAATCTTGTCTTTGGGGTTTCTTAAAATGTTGGCTATTTTTTGTTCGGTGCAAAAGGCTGTCTTGATATTGTGTTTGTGGAGAATTTTGCTTATTTTGTCTGTGGTGCCTTTGATGTAAGGGAGGAGGGCAGTGCCGTTGTTCTCTTCTGTTTCTTGGTTCTTGGGGGGTGTTTCTTTTTGGATTAGTTTGGTGATGGTGTTTTTTTGGAATCTGTTCACAATTAAAGCATTCGAGAGAGTGTGTAATTCAGTTTTTAGGTGGTCTTTGTCAGCGAGGCGTTTGGTTCTGGAGATGAGGGTTTTTGCTACGGAGTTGATCTGTGCAGGGTGGTGGTGTGATTGTGCATTTAAGTAGCGGTTTGTATGTGTTTTTTTCCGGTAGATGGTATGTCCTAAGGAGCCGTCGGGTTTTTTGTAGATTAGGACATCCAGGAAGGGAAGTTGGTTGTTGGCTTCTATTTCCATAGTGAATAGTATTTTGGGGTGTAGGCTGTTGAGATGTGTGAGGAAGTTGTTCAGTTTGTCTTTCCCGTGTGGCCAGATAACAAAGGTGTCGTCAACATATCTGAGCCAGAGTTTGGGTTTATGTTCGGACTTCTGTAACGCGTTGGTTTCAAAGTGTTCCATATATAGGTTTGCGATGACCGGTGAGAGGGGTGATCCCATGGGTGCTCCTTCTATCTGTTTGTATCTTTGTCCATTGTGGATGAAGTATGTGTTGGTTAGGCAGTGGTTGGTCAGATCTAGGATGTGCTTGGGGGGGTTGTATTTGTTGTGGATATCTGTCAAGGCTTCTTGAATGGGAACTTGTGTGAAGAGCGAAACAACATCGAAGCTCACGAGTAGGTCATTGGGTTGTAGGTCTTGTTTCTTTATAATTTCTATGAAGTGGAACGAGTTTTGTACGTATGAAGAGATGGATTCTGCATAGGGCTGGAGTTGTTTGGCAGGAAATTTGGCGAGGTTTTGTAGGGGTGAGCCTATGGAGCTGACTATGGGTCTGAGAGGTGTTCCTTCTTTGTGGATCTTGGGGCATCTGGATGATTTCTCTCTGGGGATGATGCTTGGCTTGATTTCTTCACTTAAGGGTGAGGCTTTTATTTTGGCTTTGGTGGTTTTTTCCAGGTAGGTGGTGGGGTCTGTGTTCAAAGGTATGTAAGCAGGGTCTTGTAGTAGGTTGGATAGTTTGGCTTGGTAGTCAGATGTGTTCATCACCACTGTGGCATTGCCTTTGTCTGCTGGGAGAATGATTATGTTGTTGTCTTTCCTCAGGTTGGTGAGGGCTTTTTGTTCTTCTTTGTGTAAATTGCTTCTGGGTGGTTTGCTGGAGCAGAGGATATTGGTGACTTCGAGTCTGATTTTGTTGGCTTCATCTGGGTTGATTTTGGTTAGGCTGGCTTCCACTCCGCATATGATGTTTTCAGTGGGGATGTGTCTGGGGGCGACTGCAAAGTTGAATCCTTTGGACAGGACTTTGGTCTCTGCGATGGTGAGTGTCCTGTCTGATATGTTGTGAACTGTTTGTTTCATGGGCTGCTGTGGGGGGTTGGGCTTCTGGCGTTTTTCCAGTTTGTGGAGTTTGTTGGTGTGTATGTCTGTCTTGTGGGAGGTCTCTGTTTCAGCTCTCCAGGCGGCGAGTTGCTTGGATTTGTTCCAGAGTGTTGGGTGGATTTTGTTGCTGAGTTTGAGGTGGAGAGTGAGTAGGTCTCTGTTGGTTTGATCTAGTAGGTATCTTTTCTTGTGTAGTTCGTTTCTGATTAGGGCTAGTTCTGTTCTTTTCAGGATCCTTTCGCTGGATGGGGTTTTTGAGTGGAATTTCAGTTGGAAGCTTGTGGGGATCACATTTTTATCTCGGCAGTTGCGTAGGAATGCAATGTCACATAAGATGGTGGCTCTTCGGACTTCTAGTTTCTCGTAGGTTCTGGTCAGCTGGAAGGTTTCCTCCCCGTAGAGGTCGGATATTTGTTTTCGTAGATTTTCACGGGTATAGGTATGCATGTTAGGGTGGATTCTGGTTTCTTCCCGTGTAGAAATCTGGTTGTTTTGGCGACGTTTCGACGAGGTCTCACTCGTCATCTTCAGGCTGGTGTTCTGGCTTCTTTCTTCTTGAAGCAAAGCGTGATCTCAGTTGAAGTCCTTCTATAAATACTGCTGGGGGGGTGTGGTTTGCTTGCTCTGTTGCTGATTGTAGGTTCGTTTGTTCTTTTGTGATCTGCTGTGTGGCTGAGGCGATCGTTAAGGGCTTAACTGCTGGTGGGTTAGATGGCTGTTTAGAGACATCCTGTGTGGGTGAGGTGCTGGATGTGTGTCTATTAGCCTTTTGTTTCTTAACGACCTTGGTGATGGGTGTTCTGGCAGCATCCTGGGCTTTGGTGGAGTGGGGTCCTGTGTCTTGTGAATTCATTTTGGTCTGGCTGCGTGTCTGTGGTCTCCCAATGTTTTTTTGGCATGTGTAAGTGTGCTCCATGTGGTGGCTGGAGTGGGGAGTAGCGGTAGATGGTGCAGTCGTGGTTTTGTTATTGGATGGTGGTTTCGTTTCATCTGTGGGAAGGGTCTAGGTTTGTGTTTGGTGTGGATGGAAGGTGGTGGCATCTTGTGTCCTTTTGGACCTGGTGTCAGTCTTTGTGACAGAGGCTCGTCTGTCCACCAAAGCCCAGGATGCTGCCAGAACACCCATCACCAAGGTCGTTAAGAAACAAAAGGCTAATAGACACACAGAGTGTGTGTCAGAGTCACAATACTAAACATAGGAAGGCGTTTGGAGTCTTAAAATCCGATAGATCCATAACCACAAGTATCAATTTTTGATCAGTCGGCCATAAGCCAAAGTGTCTCACCTTCCCCTTGCACCGTGTAGAATTGTTTTTCAATATATTTATTTACAAATTAAAAATAATGAAGTAATTGGTGTAATTGTCATGCTCATTCTGGTCACATAGCTCTGCTGTGTAGTCTAATAGAGTTGGGAACTCTGAATCTTCCAGTGTTGAGCTGAGATCTAGAGAAGAAAAATGAATGGCTCTATAATTCCATTGATTACTTATCGTCATTGTTAGATGACATGCACATAAAGCACAATACATGCTATTAAGTATATATACATGCTATTAAGTATTGGCTCTGTCTTAGTGTTAACTGCTTTTAGAGAGAGATGTTGAATTTTAATCATAGAACAATTTAAACTTGGAATCAGGAAATTCTTCAAATTATAAATGCTTATGGTCTCTCCTGGGATCTACTGAATGCTCCAAATTTTAATGAGGTAGCACTCTATTTCAAGGCTCACATCCTAAAACAAGATCTTAGAGCAGGCCACGCTTCTGTCTGCTCATCTAAATGTGCTCTTTAGTATGCAAAACTACCCATCCAACCCCATACCCACAGTATCTAAATAAAGTGAAAACCCCGAAATGGATAAATGCTCTTACTACCCTAAGATGCCAATCTATGGTGACAGCTGTGGTCGAGGGACGTTACCAACAGATTCCTTTGGAAGAGAGAATCTGCCCATGTGGTACAAATGAAATAGAAGACCTCGCTGACTACCTACTTACCTCCCCCTTCTATAAGGACTTAAGGGCAACCTTATTCAGTGAGTAGGCCTGGAACCCAATAGATCTGATGCTTATCTGATAGATTTTCTACTTGGGGACAGATTACCATATATCTCAGAAAAAGTAGGTTGTTCTGCTTTTAAAGTATCAATTTTAAGAAGGAAATGTTGTATTGATAAGGAGCCTGCAGATTGGGTCCGGTGCTCGTGGGCTGGTAGTGGGCCCGCACACTGGATTATTTTATTTTATTTTATTTTATTTTATTTTTATTTTTTATTGCTGACCACGGCTGCCTACCAGTAGTAGCGTGGTCGGTCGGCTTTTTTTGGGGGGGGGTCACAGCAAGGAAGACCGGACGGTCCCTCCAGGAAGGACCAGCACCAGCAGGTAGGATGCCATTAACGACCCGAACCTGTTGTTATCTTTTTAATCTTTTTTACTATCTTGAAGATTTCCTGTGCTTTTTATGTGAACCGCCCAGAGTTCCATTTGGGAAATTGGTGCAGTATATAAATATAAAAATAAATAAATAAATAAATAAATAAACCGAACCATTTTTGGAGGAGGTTCGTTTCGTTTCATTCCAAATTCACTCTGGGGTTCGTTATTTGTTTCATTACATAACAAAATGAATAACAAATAACAAAACAAACTAAAAGTTCATTTCGTGCCCATCTCTAGTTACAATGACTAAAGTGCTGCTGCACAGCTCCATATGATGATATCATCAGCAAACCCATTAAAAGCTTCCTTTGGGAGTTTTGAGGTATATGTGATTTTGTTTCAGGGTCCACCTCAGATTCACTTTAAATCAGCGGTGGTTTGCCTTTAATCAGCAGTAGTTTGTCACTGAGGAGGGCATCATCACCATTATGAACCTAGAGCTGTGAAGCAGGACTTCAGACATTGTGAGATAACACATTCTCAAGTGTCACAATGCAAAGGATTCCAAGTTTGAACCTGAAGACTCTAGATGCACAGCTACACTTGTGTGAAAAATGCAGGGAGCAATAAATAAAATATGCTGTGATCTTGTGTGTTAACTCTCAGTTAACCTTGACTTTTAGTGCTGAATGAATTCCCCTCCCAAGGAGATTTTTTTTTGGGGGGGGGGAGAGAACATGCAAACATGAACGGAAAGTTCATGCTTCATATCTAATGATGATGATGATGATGTGCTGTCCAGTCAATTCTGACTTATTGTGACGCTTTCCGGGGTAGGCAGTATTCAGAAGCAGTTTACCATTCCCTTGTTTGGGGTGGGTGGCCTGGGACGGTGTGGCTTGCCCGAGGCTACACAAGCTTCTGATCTCCTAGGAAGCGCAGTAGGAAATCGAATTCCCAAGCTCTGGCTCTGCAACCAGACACCTAAACCACAGAGCCCCTTCATTCCGAGCAGAATCCCCCCCACACACACACACACAAAATCAAAGTGTTCTGCTTATATACTTCCCCATAGCACTTCAAGCACTCTCTGAGCAGTTTACAATTTATTTATGCAAGCTACATATTGCCGCCACCACCCCAGCAAGCTGGGTACTCATTTTACCTCCTTCAGTCCTAGCAGCCCCCCCCCAAAAAAAAAACACAAGTCAAAGTGTTCTGCTTATTTACTGCCACATAGCACTTCAAGCACTCTCTGAGCAGTTTACAATTTATTTGTGCAAGCTACATATGGCCGCCACCACCCCAGCAAGCTGGGTACTCATTTTACCTACCTCAGAAGGATAGAAAGCTGAGTGAGCCTGCTACCTGGGATTGAACCCCAGGTCGTGAGCACAGTTTTAGCTGCAGTACACGCATTTAACCACTGCACCACGAGGCTCTTTAGAAGAAAAGGTCAACAGGAAAGGTTCCCCCTGCACATGAGTGCTAGTCATGTCTGACACTAGGAGCAGTGCTCATCTCCATTTCCAAGCCAAAGAGCCAGTGCTGTGCAAGTCCGTGGCCATGAGGCTGCCACGGCTGGATGCATGCACACGGAACACTGTTTTAAAACTGTATGGTTAATATGCCATGAACTATCCTATTTAGACTGCCTCCTGCCAATTGGGCGGTATAAAAATCCGATTTAAAAAATCAGGGAATATCTTATAAATGGGGCACATTTCTACTTTTGTGTCCCAGTTGATCAGTGAGGCTACAAAATAAAACAGGCTGAACTGTGCTTTCATCATTGTAAGGCTAATTACACTGGTGACAATGAGGCCTGTAATAAAACTTCCTGGGGTAGGAACTGGCAAGCCACCCCGGTATCCCTGCCAAGAACATCCCATGGTCAGAAACAAAAGGCTAAAAGATATGACGCTGGAAGATGAGCCCCTCAGGTCGGAAGGTGTCCAACATGCTACTGAGGAAGAGCGGAGGACAAGTACAAGTAGCTCCAGAGCTAATGAAGTGGCTGGGCCAAAGCCGAAAGGACACTCAGCTGCAGACGTGCCTGGAAGAGAAAGGAAAGTCCAATGTTGCAAAGAAATATACTGCATAGGAACCTGGAATGTGAGATCTATGAACCAGGGTAAGCTGGATGTGGTCAAACGTGAGATGGAAAGAATAAACATTGACATCCTGGGCATCAGTGAACTTAAATGGACAGGAATGGGTGAATTCAGTTCAGATGACTATCACATCTACTACTGTGGGCAAGAATCCCATAGAAGAAATGGAGTAGCCTTCATAGTCAACAATAGAGTGAGAAAAGCAGTGCTGGGATACAACCTAAAAATGATAGAATGATCTCGGTACGATTCCAAGGCAGTCCTTTGAACATAACAGTAATCCAAGTTTATGCACCAACTACCGGTGCTGAAGAGTCTGAGATTGACCAATTTTATGAAGACTTACAAGAACTTCTAGAACTGACACCAAAGAAAGATGTTCTTCTCATCATAGGGGATTGGAATGCTAAAGTAGGGAGTCAAGTGATAAAAGGAATAACTGGCAAGTTTGGCCTTGGAGTTCCAAATGAAGCAGGGCAAAGGCTAATTGAGTTTTGTCAAGAGAACAAGCTGGTCATTGCAAACACTCTTTTCCAACAACACAAAAGGCGACTCTACACATGGACATCACCAGATGGACAATACCGGAATCAGATTGACTATGTTCTCTGCAGCCAAAGATGGAGGAGCTCTATACAGTCAGCAAAAACAAGACCTGGTGCTGACTGTGGCTCAGATCATCAGCTTCTTATTTCAAAATTCAAACTTAAACTGAAGAAAGTAGGGAAGATCACTGGGCCAGTCAGGTATAACCTAAGTCAAATCCCATATGAATACACAGTGGAAGTGAAGAATAGATTCAAGGAACTAGATTTGGTGGACAGAACACCTGAAGAAACTATGGATGGAGGCTTGCAGCATTGTACAGGAGGCTGCAATGAAAAATATTCCAAAGAAAAGAAAATGCAAGAAAGCAAAGTGGTTGTCCAACGAGGCCCTACAAATAGCGGAGGAGAGAAGGGATGCAAAATGCAAGGGAGAAAGGGAAAGATACAGAAAATTGAATGCAGACTTCCAAAGAATAGCAAGGAGAGACAGGGCGGCCTTCTTGAATGAACAGTGCAAAGAAATAGAGGAAAACAACAGAAAAGGAAAAACCAGAGATCTGTTCAAGAAAATTGGAGATATTAAAGGGGTATTTCGTGCAAAGATGCATATGATAAAGGACAAAAATGGTAGGGACCTAACTGAAGCAGAAGAGATCAAGAAGAGATGGCAAGAATATACAGAAGAATTATATCAGAAAGATCTGGATGTCCCTGATAACCAAGATAGCGTAATTGCTGACCTGGAGCCAGACATCCTGGAAAGTGAAGTCAAGTGGGCCTTAGAAAGCATTGCAAACAACAAGGCCAGTGGAGGTGACGGCATTCCAATTGAACTCTTTAAAATCTTAAAAGAGGATGCTGTAAAGGTGCTGCATACGATATGCCAGCAAATTTGGAAAACCCAGCAGTGGCCAGAGGACTGGAAAAGATCGGTCTGCATCCCAATTCCAAAGAAAGGAAACGCCAAAGAATGCTCCAACTATCGCACAATTGCACTCATTTCACATGCTAGCAAGGTTATGCTCAAAATTCTACAAGGCAGGCTTCAGCAGTATGTGGAAAGAGAACTTCCAGAACTACAAGCTGGATTTCGAAGGGGCAGAGGAACTAGAGATCAAATCGCCAACATGCGCTGGATTATGGAGAAAGCCAGAGAGTTCCAGAAAAACATCTACTTCTGCTTCATTGACTATGCCAAAGCCTTCGACTGTGTAGACCACAACAAACTATGGCAAGTCCTTAAAGGAATGGGAGTGCCTGACCACCTTATCTGTCTCCTAAGAAATCTATATGTGGGACAAGCAGCAACCGTCAGAACTGGATATGGAACAACTGACTGGTTTAGAATTGGGAAAGGAGTACGACAAGGCTGTATACTGTCACCTTGCCTATTTAACTTATATGCAGAGTACATCATGAGAAAGGCCGGTCTGGATGAATCACAAGCCGGAATTAAGATTGCCGGAAGAAATATCAACAACCTCAGATACGCAGATGATACTACTCTAATAGCAGAGAGTGAGGAAGAATTAAAGAACCTCTTAATGAGGGTGAAAGAGGAGAGTGAAAAAAATGGGCTGAAGCTCAACATTAAAAAAACTAAGATCATGGCCACTGGTCCCATCACCTCCTGGCAAATAGAAGGGGAAGAAATGGAGGCAATGACAGAGTTTATTTTCTTGGGCTCCTTTATCACTGCAGATGGCGACTGCAGCAACGAAATAAAAAGACGCCTGCTTCTTGGGAGGAAAGCAATGGCAAACCTAGATAGCATCCTAAAGAGCAGAGACATCACTTTGCCAACTAAGGTCAGGATGGTTAAAGCTATGGTTTTTCCAGTAGTGATGTATGGAAGTGAGAGCTGGACTATAAAGAAGGCTGATCGCTGCAGAATTGATGCTTTTGAGCTGTGGTGCTGGAGGAGAGTCTTGAGAGTCCCCTGGACTGCAAGGAGATCAAACCTATCCATTCTGAAAGAAATCAACCCCGAATGTTCACTGGAAGGACAGATTTTGAAGCTGAGGCTCCAGTACTTTGGCCACCTCATGAGAAGAGAGGAGTCCCTGGAAAAGTCCCTGATGCTGGGAAAAATCGAAGGCAAAAGGAAAAGAGGACGACAGAGAATGAGATGGTTGGACGGTGTCATTGATGCAACCAAAATGAATTTGACAAAACTCCGGGAGGCAGTGGAGGATAGGAAGGCCTGGCGAGCTCTGGTCCATGGGGTCACGAAGAGTCGGACACAACTGAACGACTGAACAACAACAAACATCCTATTTAGAAAAAACAGTTGAGATCCTGCGAGTGTTTGTTAAATATATCATTATATGTGAAGCACTTGGGCTAAATAAGACACCTGGGAATTCTGCATCTGAGTGTCTTGTGTGGAATAAAAGGGAGGGAACGCGACAACAAAACTGTTCTTGAATTGATTTGCCCTTTGCCTCTGTTACAGATATGTTTCCCCTGTTATGACAGGTAGTTGTAATTCTATTAGTAGCTCATCAACTTCCCTGTGAAATCGATCCAGGCTGGGCTAGTTGGGTCCGCTTAAAGGGACTGATTTTATAGCTCCTGCTATTTTTTTTTCCTTTAAAAAAAAGGTGGCAGAAAAACAAGTGCTTTGCCACTCCTGTGATCAAAGCACCCAAACAATGGCTGAAAATTAGCAACTTTTAGCTCGACTGCTGATTGCCTTAGTGGCAGGTGAGCGGTGACCTTTGGTTGTCCGAGCTGCTGAGCAGCCTGCTGACGGTGGCATGTATAAATGATTGTCAATTTCCTTTATTAATTTACTTTGCCATCTCGTGTATAAGCCAGAAGATCTCATTCTCTCCCACACCTCCCGTCTTAAATGTCTCCAGCATCAATCTTACCATGTTTGCCTGATTTGTAATTTTGCACCATCCTGCACAAGCAGTCAGAGATGGAGAAGTGCAGCAAATGTATTTCAAGGCCTGTCCTTTCATGCATATTATAAATGGGGGCACGCAGGTGAATCTTCAGTTGACAGCACTTTAGCTAAGGTCACGGAAAGAGGTTATCATAATACTTCTATGTATTGAGTGACACCAAGAAGAGGGTAATGAATCACTTTGGTGCCAAAGCTGTCCCTGAATTTTAAAAGGTAACCATTTATGTTGCATTCATTAATTATCCTTCAGGCAAACCAAAACCAGGCAAATTATTTAGCTGTGTTTTTTTTCCTTGTCTACATGTATGTATCTCTGCTGATAATATCTGCACAGCATTGAGCATGGCTTTGGTAGCAATGTTATAAAAGCATGGTTAACATTTTTTTTTAAAAAAAAGGGAGAATTCTCCTAACTAAACTTCAGTCTTAATACCTCCTTGCTCAAAATAACATTAGTATTTATGTAATTATTTGTTCCATTTATCCACCTTTTATCCAGTGAAGTCAGTGTAGTGTATGCAGTCTTTTCTTCTTCTTCTTCTTCTTCTTCTTCTTCTTCTTCTTCTTCTTCTTCTTCTTCTTCTTCTTCTTCTTCTTCTTCTTCTTCTTCTTCTTCTTCTTCTTCTTTGTTTATTGTTCAGTAATGCCAGGCACAGTCAATCAGGTTGCTGCTAAATAGTATTCCTACTCTAATCTTGAGGTGCACACAAGTTTGTATCATTATGTGCAAGTTGAAATCAAAGCAAGGATGATTTAACACTGATGTCACTCCTGTTGATGGAACAGGATACTGGCCAGAGTATTTAGAAATAATACAAATTTCAAAATTTTAGTGCACATCCCACTGGTTTTAATATTGTTGTATTGGGTCCAACTATTGTGAACAAATCTTCAGGTACAA
Organism: Phrynocephalus guinanensis; assembly: GCA_037367245.1. Taxonomy (NCBI): domain Eukaryota; kingdom Metazoa; phylum Chordata; class Lepidosauria; order Squamata; family Agamidae; genus Phrynocephalus; species Phrynocephalus guinanensis. The sequence continues at coordinate 139,570,342 of CM074733.1, forward strand.
ATTGTGGATGTGAGAAGTGCTGAGTGTGAGAAAGCCAGAGTTGGAGAAGCAAAGAAAAGTCATATGCCAGAGTATTATTTAAGTGTTTAACCAAATGATGCCAATGTTGTAAGTCTCACCAAATCAGTAAAATACTATATATTTATATTCAGATGTGATTTGGACAATATATCTTTTTTGGTCAACAGGATCTGACATGGACACATGTTCTTACGGACAGTGACCCATTCTTTCCACATCTGGGTCAACTTCAACATTCTGTTTCCAAACATGCCACCCAGAAGGACATGAAGGTCACATCTTGCTTCCACTACAGTATATCTCCCTACCATTGAAATTCAGAAGCATAATATCTTGGAACATCAAGGTTTAAGATATCTATCATGATACCTAACAACTATCAGGTTGGATCCAGCTTTGGGCACATACAACAGAACTAATGGAAATAAAGTTACCCACCTCCTTCCCTGTGTGGTCTCCTTTGCCCCCTTGTAAGTATTGCAGGCAGCGACCTTACTGGTGAAGTACATCCTGTTTCAGAAAGGAAGGGGGGCAGAGGATTAGGGTTAGGGTTAAGGTTAGGGTTAGGATTTAGAGCATATGGGGACAAAGTTTGTTTTTGCACCACTCCTGCCATCCCCACTGCATTGCACTCGCCCAGTCCTGCAGGTGTGTGTGTGTGTGTGTGTGTGTGTGTGTGTGTGTGTCTGTCTGTCTGTCTGTCTGTCTGTCTGTCTGTGTGAGTGCATGCACATGGGTGGGGGGCAGGGCAAAGAGGTGCTTGTGTGTGTGCGTGCACGTGCGATAGCTCTCCTGCTGAAAGCTTCACCCGGATTACCTTTGCCGCTATTACGGGGGGCCGAGGGTTGAAAAGACACGCCAAGGATCAAAGGAACGGAGAAAAACTTTAATTATTGCTGCAGCAAGGCGCCCAGCCGAATTGCGTCGGAAAACTGGAGCAAAGAACATGAAAACTTCTACAGTCTTTATAGAAAAACATTCACCAACTCCCCTTCTTTATCAGGAAAAAACAAGGATACATCTGGGTGGCGTAGAACGCCCACAAAGAACAAAAGAAACTTCAAAAGATACATAGTTTGCACATTGTTAGCACCCCGTTAACACCCACTTATCAAGGGAAACACACAGCGGACGCTATTAATCTTGTTCTCCAGCGCCCCCTGTCATGTAGTTCCCGGAACGCGCTGCTGCTTTCTCCGAAAGCGGTTTGACAGCTGTGTATCGATGAATCGATGCACGGATGTCTGGCTATCTTGCGCAGGGGCCCCTTTCCGTTGGTGACCTCCTCACAGATAAGTGTTGTCCGGTTAATTTATGGCCTGTTTATCTCACAGGTCAGGCTTGGGGGGAAACAGTGTAGTGCTTTCTGCAACAGTTTGTAAAGGGGGAAAGGTGAATCAAGGGGCATAAAATGAATTTAAAAGGATAGAAATACTGCCATTTTATCTACAATGACAGCTTATAAAATACAAAGTATATTTAATAATCATCCCTATCACTGCAATAGCACAAAGCAAGGCGAGGAGGAGGAGGAGGAGGAGGAGGAGGGAGCCACAGCCACCGCACTCCCCGCACACCTGCCTGCCTACCTGCTTCATCGCTTGCCTGGCACACAGCAGCAGAGGCCGCAGAGGGGGGCCTGTCACCAAGCCTTAGCCGGGGGAAAGGAGGAGTGATGGTGGGGGGGGGGTGCACAGCTTCCTCCACCTGCTCCCCCTCCAGGTTCCCCCTGATTGCTGCGGCCCGGGGCAAATACATCCTTCTGCCCCCCCCCCCCGATACACCCTTGAAGGGGGATACCTAAAATCAGAGAGAAAAATATTCCTATGGGAAAACCTTCCATCAGTAGAAGCGGAATACAGAATCCAGGCCAAAATATAGACCTGGATATGGAAAATCAGTAGCCACATAATCTCTACACACCATGTGGCAGTGAAAGTCATATATTCATTATACCTTGGAAGCATATAGCAATGCCCTTGTGCAGCAGATGCACCAGACTCGTAGGCTACTTAAACCATATCAAAAGGGGACTAATTCTACTTTCAGGTTTGAATTTTTTTCCAATTATTTTTTTTCATGAAGACTCTACGCAACTAATGTTGCTGAAGTTTACGATTTCCTGGGTTGAAATAGAAAGGTACTCAGGTATTGACTATGAATTATGGGAATTTTACTCTAAAGGTTACTGCAGAGCAACAGTTTGGGAAGGCTGACAAGAAAGGGCCATATGCAGAACCTCTTTGCCCCCTGTCTCACACACAAACAAGCCAACGTCAGTCACTAGCTGCTTTCCCATACTTTGGGAGCCCGTGACTCTCCAGATGTTGCTGGACTATACAGTCCATAATACCTCCTCATTAGCCATGCTGGTCTGGATCAATGAACATTAGAGCAGAGCAATACCTGGTGAATAATAGGTTCCTCATTCATAAGCAGGCACAGGGAGCTATTCCCAGCTACGGAGACTACAGAGTATCTTTAGTTAGCAAGCAAAAAGGAAAAGGATTCCAGAAATAACAGAGAATAAAGAAAGGAAAAAAATTAAAAAAAGAAAAATACTTTTCCATTCTCATTTAGCAGTGATAACAGTCTTATAGAGCCAGCAGTACAACCTAAAATGGCTACAACACTAAGAGTTTAGGGCAGGCCTGTCCAAAGTCCAGCCTGGGGGCCAAATCTGGCCCATCAGGCCATTCTGAGTGGCCCGTGGCTGGCTGGCCCGCCCCTCCCTCCCCCTCCTTCGCCCCATGTTTTTTTAAAAAAAATCTTCTGCCAACACTGACACCACCAGCTAGTTTGAGGGGCTGGGCAGGCAGGCCAGCCGGTGAGCACAAGCTTGTGGGGCTGGGTGGGCAGGCAAGGGGTGGGCCACTACCACCAGCACCGCCAGGAAGCTTGTGGGGCTGGGTGGGCCAGCCGGCCAGCCATCGCGTGGGCTGCTGCCACCGGCACCACCGGCAACCATGTGAGGCTGGGCGAGCACGCGGGGGTGGCGCACGTGCGGGCCGCCACCACTGGCATCACCTGGAACCTTGTGAAGATAGGTGCCAGGACCCTGCCTGTCACAGAACCTGACTCTGGGGGGTTAAATGGTGAAGAGCTGCTGGAGGAGCCTTGCAGCTCAATAGAGATGGGCACGACTTGAAAAAAAAAATTCGAGTTGTCGTTAGTCGGGCCGGTTCCGTTTCGGCTCGTTTCTGTTTTTCGCGAAAATTTGCAAAAATTAGTCGGTTCATTTTTTCGTTTTTTCGTTGTCGTTAGTACTGGTTTGGGGTGGGGGTAGCGGGCTCCTGGAGGGAGCTGCAGGAGTCAGCCAGAGCCACAAGTGACGGACTGGCAGACTCTTTGCACCCGCTGTGTCTCACGTACTTGCATGTAGTGCAATGCAAGTAGATCTGGCTTAGGGTTAAGACGGATTAGCGCAACGGCTAGGGTTAGGCTAGTTACGGGTGAGGTTAGGGTGAGTATTGGGGTGCATCTGGGTGCCTCTCTGACCCACTTAGAAGGACAGTGTACTGGCGTATGGGTTAGGCTTAGGGTTCGGGTTTGGGCTACGATTAGTGGGCTGTTTATGCCCAATTGGCACATCCCAGAAGTCTCTGTGGTCAACCTGGCCAAGTGGCCATGCGATTGGTGGAAAATTTGCATGGTCTACTCCCATGGGTGAGCCCATCATTGCAAATGTGCAGGTGTAATAAAATAAAATAAAATAAAATAAAATAAAATAAAATAAAATAAAATCAACGGAGACTTTTTTTTGCAAGAAAAACCCACTGCTGCTACTGTAAAAATTCAAGCATTTAAAATAGCTAATTTTCGCATGTTTCTGTGGTGCTTTGGTGGGGTTTTGGGCAACGATTTAAAAAAAAATATTGCGGTCGCCATTTTGGATCCCCCGCACTGCATGGCAAATGGATGCGCCCTCCCAGCCTGGTACAGTCAGCAAAACCTGGCCATGCGATTGGTGGAATGGCTCCAAAACTTTGCATGGTCCACTCCCATGGGCGAGCCCATCATTGCGAATGCGCAGGTGTAAAAAATAAAATAAAATAAAATAAAATCAACGGAGACTTTTTTTTTGCAAGAAAAACCCACTGCTGCTACTGTAAAAATTCAAGCATTTAAAATAGCTAATTTCCGCATGTTTCTGTGGTGCTTTGGTGGGGTTTTGGGCAACGATTTCAAAAAAAATATTGCGGTTGCCATTTTGGATCCCCCGCACTGCATGGCAAATGGATGCGCCCTCCCAGCCTGGTACCAGCAGCGCAGCAGTAGCAATAGCCAAGGAGAGGGGGCGGGGAACCCCCCCCCCAAAATAAAACACCCTTCTGGCCTGGTAGGTGCCCTCAGACAGTTTTCGCCTACTTTTAGGGCTGGGAATCGGTTTTTTTTTTAACTTTTAAAAACTTTTTTTCTGTGCCGCTTGGCATTGCGCGATGCAAGTAACGAGCACGACAAATCAGACCAAATTGTTCGTTCGTCGGTTCGAGCTCGAAGTCTGGCAGAGTAATTCCCGTTACCGTTTCCGTAGAGTAACGGATACGAGTAACGGAAACGGAAACGGGAATACCGCTAAGTCGTGCCCATCTCTACAGCTCAAGTCAGCAGGCAGCTGGGTCTGATGACTCAGCTGAAAACATATCTTCTCCCTGTAGAAGGGCTATGAGCAGGATTCTGCAAAGACATGCTACCAGGAGAGCTAGGGAAAGGGTCTTTGATGCTAGATGGGGAATCAGGTCGGGAAGCCCTGAGTACTAGCAGGAGCCTTTCCAGAGGTAAGGGTGTGTTCCCTGTTTTGGGATAAAGTTGGTAAACTCACCTTGAGCTCTCTGTGGGAGCAACGTCATTTGAACTTGCAAACAAGTTCCTGCTGTGACCTTGGCTCTGTTTCCTGATTTCGGACTGGCTTCCTGGACCACGGCTTGATCTGTTCCCTTGGGTTTGGCATCTGGTTTCCGTGAGATATTCTGGTTTTGACTTGGACTGTTAATTGCTGGGAGTTGGATTCTGTTATTTATCTGGGACTTGATTGTTAGCAACGGACTTGAACTTGCCTAGCTTTCCACTAAAGATCTTGGCAAAGAACTGAACCCTGTTTGTGTGTGTGCTCTGTGTGCAGGGCTTGACACTAGGCACATGCACAGAGTGGCACGCGGGCGGGCCGCCGCCACCGGCACTGCCGGGAACCTTGTGAAGGTTGGTGCGGGAATGTTGTGTGGTTGGGCGCACGCGTGGGGCAGTGATCGGGTGGGCTGTGCCACTGGTACCACTGGGAAGCTTGGGTGGCTGGGCGGACGGGTGGTCTGCCTCCACCGGCACCGCAGGGGAATGTGTGGGGGTGGGCAGGCCAGCGGGCCTCTGCCACTCCCAAGGAGCTTTGGGGTGGACTGGCGGGCAAGCCATCGCCACCACTGGGGAGTTTGGGGGGGTGCAAGGTTGCACAATCTCCTCTTCCAAGGGGCAACCTGTGGCCACGGCTCCCTGTGCTTCCTTTGGTCCCCACCTTTCTTCTTTCCTCCCTCCCTTGGTCCCCACCTCCCTCCCTTGGTCCCTGCCTTTCTTCCTGCGGGTGGGGTTGCAAGGGGTCAGTGGGTGGGGCTTATGGGTCAGTGGGTGGGGCTTGCAGTGTGGTGGCAGGGTCAGGGAGCAACCAGCCCCTGACACATTCTCAGCCACCAAATCTGGCCCTCCTTACAAAAAGTGTGGGCACCCCTGGTTTAGGGTATGTTAATCACACATTTTCATTAAACAGGACACCTCATAAGGTTTCTTAATCTGGTGGCCTCCAGATGACCTGGACTGGCCATATTTCCTGGGAATTCCTGGTGATGGGGCCACTACGAGCCAAGTCCTCTTGACCAATATCACTTTTGGACATGTACCTTTGACACTCATGTCTTTGGATTTAACAATGGAAAAATGGTCTCTGAAGTGGTCCTGGCTAATGTATCCTAAAGGGCTGATTTCCCCTCCACCCACCCACCCACCCACCCACACACACACACACACACACACACACACACACACACAAAAGAACACTGTATATGCTTGTCTCTGCATTATTAGTCCCATCATGGCTTGATGAAAAGCCTCTAGGTCTGTCTGGAGGTCCCTGCCTAGTTTAAGGAGAACATGTGTCAGGATTAAGGACACAAATGGTGCACTTTAGTCATAACCCCTTTGTATACTGCAGTGGAACAAATAGGCCATTATACCAGTTTAATCAGCCAACAGACAATTCACCCAGCCTGGGGAATCCCTAAATTACATTAGAGCAATATGGGATTTGGCTATTTAACCCAAATTTGTGGTTCATTTTCACGAGTTTAAACAAAAGCTCACATTTTGACCATTTGTGCTATGGTAGCATAAATGCATATCATATTCATGCTCATAAGAATTACAGAATAATCATCTCCTAAATAGCACACAGAACGGGGAAGACTTATAGGGGTTATTAAGGTGAAATGAAATGTCCTCTAACATGAATAAGAACAAGAACGTCTTTAAAAAGCTACCCATAGGAAATCAGTTCAAACTCCTAATTAAAAGAACTGCTAATCCTCTTTCCTAATAGAGCTTTTATCACAGGGGCAATGCCTTTCCCCCCTCTTGTTTGAACATAAGGGAAAAGATCAAATACGAAAAGAGGCAGTATCATGACACCATTATACGAACATACAGTTCAGATAAATCTGTGGGGTTCTCCATGTTGAGTTAGGCTTCAAATTCTAAACTCAAGAATCCAGTCAGGAGAATGCTTTGTAGGAAGGTATGTGTGTTCCTGGGTATGCCAGCCCTGTATTGTTTGTAGCCCATTCTGGTTATTCTGCTAAATGGAGACCCTGGACATCTTCCCCAAATTATGGTTGCCATGACCTTATATCTGGAAAAGACTGCATACAGTTCTGGTTGCCACATCTCAACAAGAACAAAACAAAACAAAAAACACTGTAGAGCAAAAAAGGGAGTTTAAAATTCTCATTTTTCCTCGCAGGAATCATAAGGAAATATTGTAAGCTTCAGAGTTCAGAGAAAAACAGAGTATGTGAGTACGGCGGTGTGTGCCTGGGGGGGTGTCCACGTGTACCCATATAGGCATGTGTCTGTGACGATTCTCAGTCATCCAGGTGAGTTTATCTGGAATTTTTTTCAAGGAAAAGAAGTCCAGTTGCCATGACCTAACTTCCAGATATGGGCATGTATTGGTTTGCATGACTGACCAGGTTTTGATTGACAGTGGAAATTTGAATGTGTGCCAGAAGAGTCAATTATAGTGATTAGGAGATCTGATAAAATAAGTGTGAACAGAATTGTGTTGGCCCTGAGGAGAGGGCCTTCAAGAAGGCAATAAGAGGTAATCCAGTTGTAAATAGATCCTGGATTTCATCTGTATTCTTCTTGGCTCTTTGAGTCAAGTTTTCATCTCTAGAAGCAAATGGTAATTCAACACTGGGACTTAATTAAACTATCTGTTGTTATTAATTTTCTATCTGCAAGATGCGCACCTACACAAATATCCTACTGTGCCATTAGCTGGTGAACAAAAAACAATGTAATTAAGGTGCATGAAAATGAAGGTAAATATTTTCTTTTAAATTATATTACCTGGTTTTATGCTGCTAATTACTGAAATATATCATACAATTGACTCAGCAAGAGAAACAAATTATCCAACCGGCACCCTTCAGAGCAGTTTGTGCATGGTCATAGATTATGGTATGGTTAATCTAACAACCAGTGAATCTGTGTAGGATTTAGTATGCCCGCCAATTTTGTTTAATGTCATATCCAAATTAAGCATCAAATTGGCACATATCTTTTTTAGATGCCTATTGGAAAAAATAAGTCATGTCTTAATAAATTCTGAGAGTCACCTACATCTCCTAACCAATACTACTACTTCAACATATCATCAAAGATCTACATTCTGCCCCAAGCAATAATACTTCCTTCTCCCAGGCGATGGATAGACAGATGTACTAGCTGAACAAATGCTGCACATTTATGCCAGTGAAGTACATTTTGGAAGCAAACTGCCATAAATAAATAAATCTATGTTTACGTTGAATGTGGCATACTGAAGAGCTTCATGGAACAGTGGTTAAACTGCTGTACTGCAGCCAAAACTATGCTCATGATTAGAGATGGGCACGACTTGAAAAAAAATTTTTCGAGTTGTCGTTAGTCGGGCCGGTTCCATTTCGGGTCTTTTCCGTTTTTCGTGAAAATTTGCAAAAATTAGTCGGTTTGTTTTTTCGTTTTTTCTTTTTTTCGTTTTCGTTAGTACTGGTTTTTGGGGGGGTTAGCGGGCTCCTGGAGGCACCTCTGTGGGGTGGGTGCCTCCTCTGGCCCGCTATAAAGGGAAAGCGGGCTCCTGGAGGCACCTGTGGGTACCTCCTATCCTCACCCACTAGGAAGGGGAAGCAGGCTCCAAGAGACCCCTCAACATGGGGGTCTCCCCTCCTCACCTGCTGCTGCAAAATGGCATGCATAGCCATATGGATATGCATACCAGTTGCAGACAGTGAGACCAGTGAGTGAACCCAGAGCCATAGGGTGAAGTGATGCCTAAGGCTCTCGCACCGCCATGTCTCACAAAGAAGGGAATCGTACTTGCGTGTAGTGCAATGCAAGTAGATCTGGCTTAGGGTTAAGGTGGGTTAGTGCAAGGGCTAGGGTTAGGCTAGTGACGGGTAAGGTTACGGTGGGCTAGTGGGTTGCACCTCTGGTTGCCTCTCTGACCCACTAAGAAGACAGTCTGTGACGTATGGGTAAGGAGTCAAGGATTAGGGTTAGGGTTAGGGGGCTAGGGCAGGTTTTAGGGGGCTTTTTGGCACATCCCAGAAGTCTCCATGGCCAAGTGGCCATGCGATTGGTGGGATGGCTCCAAAAATTTGCATGGTCGTCCACTCCCACATGGCTGGCCACTCGGCCAGCCCATCATTGCGCAGGTGTAAAAAAAATTAAAAAAAAAATAAAATCAATGGAGGAAAGAGGAGGAGAGGAGAGACATTTTGTTGCAAGAAAAAACCCACTGCTACTGTGAAAAAATCTGGCAGTTTATAAATTTTCGCGTGTTTCTGTTGTGCTTGTGTGTTTTTGGACCACGATTTCAAAAACAATATTGCGTTCGCCGCCCCATTTTGGATCCCCCGCCCGCACCGCATGGCATGGCGAGTCCGGCTGCCCAGGACGGGGGGGAGGCGGGACCCCCCCCTCCAGAAACCACCCCTCCGGTAGGTGCCCTGTGCCCTTAGTCAAGCAGGCATTTTTCCGCCTGCTTTTTTGGCCCGGGAATGGGTGGGGGGAGAGTTTAAAAGTTTTTTTCCTGTGCTGTCCGTGCCGCTTGCTTGCGCTTTAATTGCGGCGGGCGGCGGCGAGACTGGGCTTTTTGCTGGCTGCGAACCTGCGGCGAGTCCCACCAGAGCAGCCCAGGACGGGGGATGGGGGGGGAGGCCAGGGACCTCCAGAAACAACCCCTCTGGTAGGTGCCCTGAGGCACGGCAGGCATTTTTCCGCCTGCTTTTTGGCCGGGAACCGTTTTTTTAACTTTTAAAAACTTTTTTTTCTGTGCCGCGTGGCATCGTGCGATCGCGCGATGCAAGGAACGAGCACGACAAATCAGACCAAAATTGTTCGTTCGTCGGTTCGAGCTCAAAGTCTGGCGGAGTAATTCCCGTTACCGTTTCCGTAGAATAACGGAACCGAGTAACGGAAACGGAAACGGGAATACCGCTAAGTCGTGCCCATCTCTACTCATGATCCTAGTTTCAGCCCCAGGTAGCTGGCTTCTGGCTGACTCAGCCTTCTATCCTTCTGAGGTTGGTAAAATGAATACACCTTGCTGAGAGGGGGACAGTGTGTAGCCTGCATAGTTAAACTGTAAACTACCCAGAGAGTGCTATGGCGCAGTATATAAGGAGTGTGCTTAGCATTTGCTTTAATGCAATTTAAATGCAATTTAGCATGCAGCAGATATAGCCAAAGTGGGGATTTCTTTGTTATTATGTGCCTTCATGTTGGAACTGAGATACCGCTGCACTAATGGGGTTTTAAGGTAAGTGAGATATTTTAAGGAGTGTTTTTACCAGTCTCACACCACCTATGTTTTTTCATGGCTGAACGGGAATTTGAACCCAGATCTTCTGAGCACTAGACGATCACTCTGTCCACTACACCACATTGGGTATCCTTGAAGGGTTTTTTTTTAATTTTGCTTACAGCAATATAGATATAAATGTTACACTGTTTGCCTATCTGCAACAGGATTTCAGCCACCCAATTACAAGCAATCTCCTTGATCTTAAATACAATGAGTTTCCATATACAGTATACAGTGGTACCTTGTATAAAGGAATTAATTCATTCCAAATGAAATTCTGTTAAGCAACTTTTCCTTTATACGAATTTCCCATAGGAATGCATTGAAAACGGAGTAATCCATAATCGCAACCATTTTTAGGTTGTACGGGTTGGCCCCATAGATGATTCTGTTAAGCAAATTTCCTCTATCTCTAGAATTTTGTATGTTGTACAGATTTTATGTTATACAATCTGTTTGTTATATGAGGGTCCACTGTATTCTGTAAACAGACTTATTTACTTATTCCTCGGTTAATGTGATAAATACTATCCTCTGCATTAAAAGCATAGATCAAGCAGAAAAATTTCTAGGCAAGAGCAAAATCGACCCATATCTGACCTGAGAAATGGCAATACACAAAAGCCAGTTCCCAAAGACTTCAGTTTTCCAGGATACTCTATTACTCATCTCAGTGTGACTGCTGTGGAGAAAAAGGAATTGAGAGAGGGGCAGCTGAAATAAACAATGTTTCTAGATACATTAAAAGGATTATGCACATACACAAAGGCCAAAGATTCTCAGCACCGTACAGTATGGTTAAAATTCTGTGGTGCAGCTGGATACAACAGGGATGACATCATGACCGGTGGTGAATTGTGCTGATGAAATGTGCACCCTGAAATTGCAAAAGGGAGCCCTTAATCAGCAGCAGTTTGCCACTGTTGATGACACCAACACTACTGCATGTGCAGATCTGTGCAACAGGACTTTAGCCTGTATATAATGTATTTATACTGTATTCTGGATTCGGCAGCACTTACATTAATAAGTTATTTTACACAAGTTCTTTGGCATACCCCTTGCTCCTGTCTTTCCAGAAAAGCCTAAAGCCCCTGGTTCTGCCAGTTTATCTAGGGTGAATCAAGCAGCCATCATGCTTGGAGATGGCAAACATCTTAGATCCTCCATAAGGTTTGCCGCTTACTCCTGATAATTATGTATGTAATTGTGTATATGTATACATTGGTTTTATTGCTTTAGATGCTCTTTAAGGTATTTATGCCCACTGTTTTATCATGTTTTATACTGTAAACCACATATAGTTCCCTCTGAGGAGATGGGCGGTGACAAATCTAAATAAATAAATAAATAACACAAACCATCTGGTTATGGAGGCCCTCTCCCCAGTTTGGAGGGTGTTTCCCTCCGGCTGTCGGACAGTGTCCGGAATCTGGGCGTAGTCCTGGACCCAGCTCTCACCGTGGAGGCTCAGGTGGCTGCTGTGTCCAGGACTGCTTTTTTCCACCTCTGACAAATAGCCTAGATTCGTCCCTACCTAGATGGGGACTTCCTCAGGACTCTTGTGCAAGCGTTGGTGATCTCGAGGTTAGACTATTGCAACGCTCTCTACATGGGGTTGCCCTTGACTCTCCTTCGGCGATTGCAGCGGGTACAGAATGCGGTGGCCAGACTGGTGGTGGGTGTGCCCCGGTTCGACCACATTACCCCAGTTCTGGCTCGTCTGCATTGGTTGCCCGTTGTGTCCCAAATCAGATTCAAGGTCTTGGTTTTAATTTATAAAACCCCCCATGGCCTGGGACCTGACTACCTGGCAGAGCGGATCTCCCAGCGATCAGCATCGGCCCGACCGACCAGGTTGTAGCGGGTGCACATGCTGTGGGTGGCCACGCCCAGGAAGGCTCGAAAAATGTCCACCCAGACTTGAGCCTTCTCTGTGGCTGGCCCTACCCTGTGGAACCATCTCCCCAGCGAAGTGCGCCTTGCACAGTCCCTGCCAGCCTTTAGGAAAGCATTGAAGACCATGCTCTTCCGAGAGGCGTTTGGTGACCTTTAATTTAATTTTTTCCCCCGCCATCTGCCTTTTGCTTTCTTTGTGTTTTATTGTATGCTCAAGTGTTTTTAAATTGTTATATTTACATTGTTTTTGACTTTGCTATATATTTGTTTGCTGTGAACCGCCCGGAGTTCCTTCGGGAAGACAGGTGGTATACAAGTCTTTAAATAAATAAATAAATAAATAAATAAATAAATAAATAAACTTCCTGAAAAGCATCTGCTTGCTGATAACAGAATGTCTATGAACTCAGCATTTTTAATGTACATAACTGCTGTTAATGTTCAGTTGTTAATGTGCAATTGTTCATTCTGGAAGTGTATTACTGAAGTAATTGTCACCCTCTTTTTCCCAGCAGTTATATTCCAGCCCTCTGCCATGTGCTCTGTCTATATACAGTACAGTTGTATAAAGGAATTAATTCGTTCCAAATGAAATTATGTTAAGCAAATTTTCCTTTATACAAATTTCCCATAGGAATGCATTGAAAACAGAGTAATCCCTAATTGCGACCATTTTTATGTTGTACGGATTCGCCCCATAGACGATTCTATTAAGCAAATTTCCCCTATCTCTGGAATTTTTTGTTGTACAGATTTTATGTTATACAAACTGTTTGTTATACGAGGGTCCACTGTATATACTGTACACCTGACACCTTCTTATGTTGCATGTGTCTGAGGAAGTGGATTTGAATTTCACAAAAGCTCCCTCTGAAATGAATCTGTTAGTCATCATGATCTCAAGAACAATTCTTTTGTTCAAAAGGTAAAGCATTTTTTATATTTGCTAGGCGTACTAAGACAGGCAAATGTGACTACCTCTTTGGACATTTGTAGCTTCTGTATCTCTCTACAAGCACCATGCTACCAGTGGAACTATGGACAGGATAGTGTGACATGCAACTGTAGGGCTGTTAGAGCAAAGGTGTGAATTCCCTCTCTATTAGGACAGTACAGTTTCTGAATTAGCAACAAAAATCCAGATACTATGAAGAATATCATATTGGTATTCAGTTATGGAATAAGCCTGCTTCTCCAACCCCAGTTTGCTTTTCTCAAATACACAGTCTGGATTAAGAAATGTGGCATATGGGCCAAAGGGAAATGTTTCCGGTTGCAATGTGGCAACTGCTGAACCTAAGCAGTCCTATCACAGCAGAACTGCTATAGGTAATATTTGCCTGGTCATTTGCTACTGCTTTATAACTGGGAAAGCCACCCCTGCTTGCCCCGCAGCTTAGGGAATAAATGGGGGCATAACTAGGAGGGACAAAAGGGTACATCTGCCCTGGGTGCAGACATTTGGGGGGGGCACCTGGACCTGGGGAGGAGGAGGAGGAGGAGGAGGAAGTCCTGCGCCTTCCCGCCACTGCGAGCCAGGCGAGCAGCAAAGTGTGAGAGAGTGGTGGCCACGGTACCCTTCACCTCCTCCTCCAACTCTTCATCGCCACCGCAGGATAGGTAAGGTGTGCATGCGCACGCACGCACGCACACACACACACACACACACACACACACACACACACACACACACATGCCTACACATTGAAAGGAACACCCCCAGAAAGGAACACCCCCTGCATTGAAAGAAACACTCCGCCTCCTTCTCCAGTTCTTCGTCGCCACCACGGGCACACACACGCACATGTGCATGTGTACCCCACGCCCACCCCACACCCGCAGGATTGTCGTCCCCCCCTTGCTAGATGAATGCAATGGGGACAACTTTGTCCCCAGGTGCCCCCAAACCTTGCTACGCCACTGGGAATAAAGTAAAGCCATGTTGAGCAGAAGACAGCAACATAGTCTGGGGCCAAGGGAACCAGCATTCTTTCTCCATAGCACAACCACAGGGAGCTTTTAGAAGAGCTGCAGCACCAACAGTCCCGTTGCTCTCCTGGCTAGGGAGGTAAGGTGTGAGCACAATAGGCTCTTCCTATATTGGAAGTGGAGTTCTGCAACCTTTGCACCACAGAAGATCCTTCTATATGCCAAGAAGACATAAATGCATAAACAACAGGATGATCCCCTACAAGCCTACTCTGTGGTCAGGACTTGTCTTTCTCATCCTTCCAGGGAGTGTGGACCACTTGACCAGTTTCAAGTTTCAGATAGTGTTCCGCTTCCATGAAAGATAGCTTCCATGAAAGAATGGCATCCAGGCTAGCGGGATCTTGGCCACTGCCTATTGCTTATATGCTTCAAGCTTCACCTTGCAGTAACAGAAAATTGCATGACAGTCAGGTGTCACAGTCTTCGCTTTATGCTCAGCCTTGTTATTATTTTGAAAGTATTTTTGCTTTGGATTCATCAAGGTGATCCATTTTTCATTAATATCTAAGGCAGTGGCTCCTAACTTTGGGTAGCCCAGGCGTTCTGGATGCCTTCAAAGGGGGATTAGACAGATTCCTGGAGGAAACGTCCAACGCAGGTTACAAGCTATGATGGGGATGTGTCACCTCCAGGCTTAAAAGCAGGGTACTGCAAAGGCCAGATGCAGGTATCAGGAGACAGATATCTAGTCTCGTGCGCTCCCAAAAGCATTTGGCAGGTATAGAGGAAACCCCCTTGGGGAGAAGGACATGACCCCAGCTGCCTGCATGGGTAAGGCCTTTGGAAACCATTAACTTCTCTACCTGAGCGGGAAAGCCCTGGGTGAAGAGGAATTGATTCCATAATTAAGCCCATATAATCAGGAATCTAGCTCTGTCTGTATCTCCCCTCAGATCAGCCACGAAGCCAGTGTTTGCAGGACAACAGCTGCCTACGACCCTCAGATAAGCTTTCCCCTACCAAAGGGATTCATGGCTATGTGACTAGCTGCAGGTCTCAGTCCAAGACCCTCCCCCCTCCCCATTGTGACATGTGTGATGCCTTGTTTACTGTAACTAATAAAAGCCTTCCGCCTGGGAGAGAGAGGAGATCACACGGGACTCTGAGCATGCTTGAACCTGACTGATGTGTGGTGTAGTTCATATCGCTGCAGGCAGGACCACTGTGAGATACAGGAAACTGAACTATATGGATCCTTGGCCTGATCCAGCATGGCTCTTCTTATGTTATGTCATGTTCTTTCACCTCCAACTCTACTGGCCAAGGCTTCTGGGAGTTGAGTCCAAGATTACCTGAATTACCCAAGGTTGGGAACCTCTGATCTAAGGGACATGAAGACTAGGGTTCATGCGTACAGATGGGCACATCTATTCATATGCTTTGTCAACATAGAGAATTGGTTGTTCCCATCCGTGTGTTAGTATTTTTGTCATTAAAAGAAAGTGGTTACCCTGCTTTACATAATGCTATCTGCATGGATCTCGCTCTCGCCTAGTTTTGGAAGCTAAGCAGAGTCGGCCCTGGTTAGTACTTGGATGGGAGGCCACCAGGGAATACCAGGTGCTGTAGGCGCCTGGAGTAGGAACTGGCAAACTGCTCCAGTATTCCTGCCAAGAAAACTCCATGGACATGGGGTCATGAAGAGTTATTCACAACTGTCATGACACCACACACACACACACACACACACACACACACACACACACACACACACACACACACACACACACACACACACACACCCTGCATGGGTCATGAACTATTGGTTAATATTGAAACAAAGTTTGTCCCAGGACCGAATGATCACCAGTTGTTTTGTAGTACAATATTTAGGCCAAACTTTTTTAAAAACCAGGATAGGACAGTTCAAACTTCCAGAGTCATGGTTTGTTGCAGACCCCACTCTGAATCAAAGGTATATTGCAGGCATCCTATGATACTAACAGCTGTAAACAATGCCAAGTTTCAGATGCTTACTGTTATAGTTGCCATTTTTAAGATAAAAAGGGGCTTAAAGTGGTGTTTTTAACCAGCCAGTTCCTACATTCTATAGTCAAAAAACTTCCTAAACAGAAATTGTCTTTGTTGTTTCAAGACAAAATCGGAATGTGTCCCCTCTAACTTCTTTTTCTTAAAATATGGTGTGGTCACTCAGTGAGACATAATTCATTTTTCAAGCTGTCATATTTCATATTTACCTTACATGATTACACCTAAGCTCTCAAACTAATTTATCCTCTAGGGAGGAAAATAAAACAATATTCCACAAAAGTGCATTTTAGAGGCATATTCCCTTGGGCTACAGTTAGACGAAATGTGTGCTAATGTATACAAGTTTACAAACCTTGTTTTCCTCTTTCCCATGCAATTCCATGCCTCTTCTTCAGTATAAGGTGAGTTTCTCCCAATCATTTACCATACACAAAACAGGGCTTTTTCATGCAGCAGCATCTCGGGTCATGGAATTCTATCCCATGGAAATTAAGGCCAGTGGAGCATCACTTGTGCTCTCAGCAGAAAGCCAAGGCTTCATTGGCCAGTTGGACTTTAAAATTCATTTTAAAATTCACATTTGGAATAGTTTGCAATCTGTTCTTCAAGAAAGTGGGTCTTTTAAATGTTCTATCTATTTTATTGTTCATTGTTTTTGGGACTCTGGCACGCAGAATAACAATAATTGAATTAATTAATTAATTGAATAATTTTCAATCAATCAATCAATTAGTTTACTAGGAGGGCTGTTGAGGGCAGGACATTTTGGAGACTGCTTATTCATAGAGTTGTCATAAGGTATGAGGGAATTTGATGGCACATAACAATGGCAACACTTTACTAAAGACTTAACTGCTATATTTTAATGCAAGCTTTCATGGATCAAGTACACTCCCTCAGACATAAGAGTTTTTCTTCAGTGAGTTATCACTGGGAGATGAGCACACACAATCTTTCTGCATGCTTGTCATGCAGAAAGCTCAGCTTTGAAGGATCCTATCAGTGGTAAAAAGGATACCCCTTTTCCTCCAAACACTTCCTTACTATTTGAGCTTTCTGAAGAATAAACCACTGGTACTCTTCAATTAAATGGTAACAATCAAATAAATGTCTCAGAATAGGCACATGTACACACAAAGGGTGCACATGACTAAGATTTAGTATAAAGCACATGGCGTACTACAACAACAAAACAGAGCAGAATTGGCACTCAGGACAAGCATGGATTCTGTGTGTGTCTCCCCCCAGAGCAGCAACCGGGGCACATGTCCTCCCTGCACCCCGCCAGTTGTGGCCCTTCATGAAATATACTTGCAGATTTACTATTGAAGAGTAATAATGAACACATAATTTTGCAACTGATACAGTGAAATGTTAAACAGCAGGTGCTTCACCTATCGACATTTAGGAACCTGAAAAATTCAAAGCAGCTAAAGCATATTAATATATTTCAAATAATATACATGATGTCTATGAGCAAAACAATTTACCCCATAATATAAACAAATCAAATAGTTTCTGATCTACATTCAGAAGCAATATACATGAAGTTAGTTTGATTCATAGTAGTTCGCTGAGCCTATTAAATGAACTTTGACTGCAAATTTATATTGGAGCCTTACCTTGTTTTTCACATAATTAATGTGATGTTGGAAAGGTCATGTTTTCTCAAATATCTTTTTGCTGCTGCTGCTGAAGGTATCTTCAAGTAAAGCCATTCAAATGTATGTAGCTAATCACTAAGTATAAATAAGAGGGGGTTTTAATGGACCACTAGAGATGGGCACAAAACACTAAAATAGCGTTTTGTTTCATTTTTCATCTAGTTTCCTTCTGTTTTGTTTTGTTTGAAACGAATTTTATTTTTTTAATTGTTTCATTTTTCATTTTGCTTTGCTTTGTTTTTTGTTTGCGTACTGTGTGTGAGATACAGAGAGATAGTGTGTGTGGTGCTTATGTAACTTCCCGCTCCGATTGGGGGTGGGAAAAGGCAAGATTTGTAAACTGATCAGCTGTAGCCTGGGCTAGGGGTGGTAAAAAAGGTTTTAAAAGCCCACCTTTTCCCCCAACCAATTAATTGGGCATGGGGAAACTGGGGATTTTTAAATTTATTTATTTTTTATTTTATTTTTTGGCTGACCCCCAAGCGCCCATCAGCTGTAGTGTGGGCTTGGAGATGGTTAACAGCAATAATAAATAAAAGCAGATCTCAGACACCCAGCAAAATGGCACGGCACCCCCCCTCCAAAAAAAAAACTAAAGGTCACCAAATGCCTCTTGGAAAAGCAAGGAGTTGAGTGCTTTTTTGAAGGCAGGCGCAACTCACTTGGCAGTTGGTTCCAAAGTGAGGGGCCAGCCACAGAGAAGGCTCGGTTTCAGGTTACCGATTTCCTAGCCTCCCTGGGCATGACCACCCAAAGTGAGAGCGTCTGTGACATTCTAGTGGGTTGGACCTCAGCTGACCTCTGGAAGATCCACTCTGCCAGGTATTCAGGTCCCAAGCCGTGTTGGGTTTTGTAAATCAATTTTAATTTTAATTTATTTGGAGCTATTAGTTTACTTAAATATCTGTCAATGAACTCTGTAACTATAATGTCACAAAATGAGTCTCTTCTTATTCCCAGTAATATAACAACATGAGCAGTTATAACAATGAAATGCTACAATTTGTTCAGTATACCAAGGTCCTAGGCAACAGTACCAATACAGAAGTTTCATGTAGAACTGAAAACTTCAAATATCCTTTAGAATTCAAATTCAGATAAAAGTCCAAGATATCGTCCTCAACTGGGTTGGCTATCCCTAAAACAGAAGAATCGGCTCCACATGCAGAATTTTCAGAGCGTTTGAACAAAATATCAACTCACTCCTCATTTTTATTCTCACAACAACCCTATGAGGTACCCTAGGTTTGGAAATAGTGACTGGGCCTGTCAGATATTAAAGAGGAAAAAACATTTTGTATTAGAGGGAAGAGGTTTGTCTACAGGTGTTTTGCATGTACATTTAATTGATTTGTAAAATGGAGTCCACAATGTAATACTGAGTCGTAAACCCAGGTGTACAGAATAGATATAATGAGTGAAGTGATGCAAGATAGGTGCAATAGCATGATGTAACCAATTGCCTGATTGGTTATCATAAGTATAAAAGGACTCCAGATATCAGTAGCCTTTGGTGAGAAAGTACTCATATTGCCATGCTTCATGTCTGTATTCTGTTATGTTGATATGCTGTCTCTGTGAAGTGAAATGTTGCTGAAACTCTGTTACATCTGTAAATTGTGTAATAGAGCTGCTTTTAAGAAACCCTGCCTGTTTGAAGTGGATTTTGTCGCCCTGAGTTAAGCTTCCGCTGGCAGATCAAATTGCCAAAACTCTGTCAGGGCCAAGGTCACCCAATGAGTTTCATGGTTGAGTAGGAATCTGAATCAAGTTCTACCTGGTCCTAATAAATCAAGGAAATTGGAATGAAAAAGAACAGTGGGCAACTTTTGCCTGAGCCACAACATGAGAAACCAGTGTTGTATCATATGCCTGACTATGGTTGCCATGCCAGAAGGAGCAGCCTGTGCCATCAAATGGTCGTGTGTTCTCTTCTGCAGAGGACAATTCTCTGTTTTCAAGGACTACCCCCTCTCTTTGAAGGAAAGTCCAACCAAACTCTTCAAATGATAAAGAACTAAAGGAGGAACATCAAGGACCTTGAAAGTGACTCTGGCACTTTTTGCATGGCAGGGGGTTGGACAGGATGGCCCTTGAGGTCTCTTCCAACTCTATGATTCTATGATTCTTCACAATGACCAGCTGGAGCTGAGAAGCCTCGACAACAGACACGCAAGTCACTTGCTCACAGGCTTTCCACTCTAATGCAGTTCTGCATAATTCTGCTCAAGCTATAAAAATAATTTCTCCTTCTGTGTATTCAAAAATGGTGACCTCTTCTGATCTCTTTTAGGGGATACATGAGTGGCACCTTTACAATTCTACTCATGCCCCCGACAAGCTATCAAAAGGTAAAAGGTAAAGGTAGTCGTGTCTGAATCTAGGGGCGGTGCTGATCTCCGTTTTCAAGCCAAATAGCCAATGTTATGCAAGTCCGTGGCCATGTGGCTGTCATGGCTGCAAGGAAACACTGTTTACCTTCCCACTTTTTATGCCAGTCCCTATTTATCTACTTACATGTACATGCTTTCGAACTGCTAGTTTGGCAGGAGCTGGGGTTAACAGCAGGAGCTCACTCCACTGCATGGCACCCAGGATTCAAACCGCCGAGCTGCCGACTTTGCATCCGACCGTTTCAGCGCTCTAGTCTACTGAGCCACCACGTTCCTCTCTTCCCTCCTACCCCACCCCTTAAAAAGGTATATACAAACTGCAACTGATATGATCACTGTCTTTAGTTGCTATGTGGACTTCCTTCTCTAAAATGACCAATAAAATCAAGTGGTTAATGCAAAGGAGAGTAACACAGTCTTACGTTAATATCGCACACAAAAATGCCTCACAAAAGCGCAAGAGTAACGCTTCAAATTTTTGGATTACATAGGCATCTTTCTTTTTTAAACTCTGTATTCGGGGAAGGAAGGAAGGAAGGAAGGAAGGAAGGAAGGAAGGAAGGAAGGAAGGGCACATTTCTCAGAAAAATGCAGCCTGGGGCATTTTATTTGTGCTTGGAGTGACTGAGGCACCTGCCTGTTCCAACATTGCCTGGACTGGGACATTTCCCATATACTAGTCTGCTGCCTAGAACGGTCACCTTTTCATAGTTATGGCAGGAATTCACTCCTTCTAGAAGGATGCATATTCAATACTGTTAATTTTCCACAGAAGCCCAATGCACTTGTTATCACTTGCTATGAAGGGAGAGAAGATACCCTTCTAAAATGCACTAATACTTTGAGAAGCAAATGCATTATTTTAGTCAATACTTCACCCTCATTTAAAATACAGATTGATTTCCTTAATCTCAGTGGCAATGAGGACTTCAGACAATCATTACAGGAGCTAAAGGAAGTTTTTGAAAAACACAACAACCTAGGTAAATGAGTATCTTCTATATTTTATGACAAGGATTATTTAGTTGACATATTTTAGGTCAAAATAGCAGATGTTCGTGTGTGTTCGTATTTATGATTCCTTCAATTGTGGATCTTGGAGACTTCTTTATTGTCTGCCTGTTCATTATCAAGAAAATGTAACAAGTGTCATTTTAAAAGGGTTTTTTAATAAAAGCAACTCTTGGCAAATATGATATGAATTTAATTGGATGTATTTGAAAATAAGGGGTTTTTATATTTTGCTATGAGTCATAGCTATAGTAATGGAAAACCCTATGTGTTCATGGGGTTTAATGGTTTATTTCCTTACATATATTTCAAACTTCAGCAGACCTGAAAGAAAAGCATCTGGCAGAGATTTCCTTTTATAGATGATTCCCACTGGAAAGGGGAAAGCCTTCTGAGATTTATGAAATAGGGGAAAAAAGTTGCATTATGCAGTACCAGTAAATTCAGCTTGCATCCTAGTATTCCTGGATGCTACTGAAAATTGACTCTTCCCTGCCATTCACAATGATTCAAAGGTTAATGGAGCTTCTACATCTAGATTCTACCTGGTGTGGATTTTTCAGGGTTAGCCTCCATTAGAAGGGGTTAAATATTGTGTTATTTTGATCACACAACCTGTTTGAGTTCACATTCCAGTAATAGGCATGGCCAGAGTCAAACGTGAGACTCTAACCAAGAGTGGGCAGCTGTTACTTTCCAGACATTTTAGCCTACAACTTCCACCAGTCCTAGCCAAGCACAGCTAATGATCATTTATAATATTATAAATGGTTGGGGATTGTAAGATCTATATATTAACACACACAAACTGACATTTTAGCGATCCAGGGGTGTGGCTCCACTAAATGGTGAAAGAAAAATATTGACATAGTTCATAGAATCATAGAATCATAGAGTTGGAAGAGACCTCAAGGGCCATCCAGCCCAACCCCCTGCCATGCAGGAACACCCATCACAGTACTCCCAACAAATGGCCATCCAGCCTCTGCTTTAAATCCTCCAAAGAAGGAGTCCCTACCACCCTTTATGGTATCGTATTCCAGTGCAAGACAGTTCTTCCTAATGTTCAAATGGAATCTCCTTTCCTGTAGTTTTGAACCATTGCCCCGAGTCCTAGTCTCTGAAGCCATGGAAAACAAACCTGTTCCCTCTTCAATATGACAGCCTTTCAAATATTTAAACATGGCTATCATATTCCCTCTCAGCCTTCTTTATGTAAGGCTAAACATTCCCAGCCCCCTAAGCTGTTCCTTGTACGACATTTGTTCCAGACCTTAAATCATCCTGGTCACCATCTTCTGCACCCGCTCGAGGTTGTCAACATTCTTTTTAAATTGAGGTGCACAGAATTGGACACAGTACTCCAGTTGGGGTCTGTCCAGAGCAGAATAGAGTGGTACTATCACCTCCCTTTCTCTAGACACTATGCTTCTGTTGATGCAATCAAGAATTGTATTGGCTTTCTTGGCTGCCGCATCACACTGCTGACTCATGTTCAGTTTGTGGTCCACCAAGACTCCCAGATCCCTATCACAGGTATTATTCTCCAGCCAGGTGTCTCCCATCCTATATCTGTGCAATTCATTTTTTTTACCGAGATGCAGCACCCTACATTTCTCTCTATTACAAGACAGCTCAAGTGCTGTCTTGTACTATAACTTGCATTGCTTCCTTTAGCTCTTTTTCTGAGCTGACAATTAGACAAGGGCATGGAGCAGCGAAATTCTCGTTTCCATTTTCGGTTATCGTTATCGTTACGTAACGGGTAATGGTAACGAGAATTACTCCGCTCCAGGTCGAACCCGACCCGATAAAGATAAATTGGGCCTGATTTTTCGTTGTCGTTCATGGCATCGCGGCGATCGCGCGATGCCAAGCAGCACAGAAAAAAAGTTTTAAAAATAAATTAAAAAACCCGATTCCTGGCCATAAAAGCAGACAAAAATATGCCTGCCTCAGTGAGGGCACCTACCAGAGAGGGGTTTTTTCTGGGGGGGTCCCCGGCCTTCCCCCCCCCTCCTGTCCTGGGCTGCTGGTACCAGGCTGGAGGGGCCATCCTCGTCGTCTCCATTTGCCATGCGGTGGGGGGGATCCAAAATGGCGACCACAATATTTATTTTTAAATTGTGGTCCAAAAACCCACCAAAGCACCACAGAAACATTTGAAAATTAGGTATTTTAAATGCCTGATTTTTTATAGTAGCAGCAGCGGGTTTTTCTTACAATAAAATGTCTCCATTGATTTTATTTTATTTTATTTTATTTTTATTTTTTTACACCTGTGCAATGATGAGCTGGCCATGGGATGGGACCATGCAAATTTTTGGACCCATTCCACCAATCGCATGGCCAGGTTTTGACTGAGACTTCTGGATGTGCCAGAGGGCATAAAAAGCCCACTAACCCTAACCCTAACCCTAACCCTAACCCTAACCCATACGCCAGTACACTGTCCTTCTTAGTGGGTCAGAGTCACCCAGAGGTGCAGCCCACTAACCCACCCTAACCTTAACCGTAACCCTAAGCCTAGCCCTTACCCTAACCCCAACCCTAACCCAGATCCGTACGCAAGTACGCTTCCCTTCTTAGTGGGTCACAGTAGAGGCACCCAGAGAGGTGCCTCCCAGCCAGAGCCCACTACCCCTACCCCTAACCTGTACGCCAGTACGCCAGTATGCTTTCCTTCTTAGTGAGTCAGAGGCACCCAGAGAGGTGCCTCTGCCACTTACCCCCCCAACCCTAACATAATGTAATGTATGTATGCGGCGGTTACGTGAAATGCTTCCCTTCCCTTCTTAGTGGGTCAGATGTCAGAGGCACCCAGAGAGGTGCCTCCCAGAGCCCACTTACCCCAACCCCAACCCCAACCCCAACCCCAACACAAACGACAAACGGAAGCGACAAATTTTTGAAAATTTCCGCAACAAACGGAAACGACCCAAAACGGACCCGTCCCGACAAGCAACAACTCGAAACATCATTTTTTCTGGTCGTGCCCATCT
Source organism: Phrynocephalus guinanensis (assembly GCA_037367245.1). Taxonomy (NCBI): domain Eukaryota; kingdom Metazoa; phylum Chordata; class Lepidosauria; order Squamata; family Agamidae; genus Phrynocephalus; species Phrynocephalus guinanensis. Next base: position 139,594,424 of record CM074733.1, read on the forward strand.
CTACTGACAATGAAAGAGATGAAATGAGATTACGTATTTTGTTCCATACACCACCAACCTTTAGCACTCTGATTTTTGCAGAACTGAAAAGTAATTATGATAATTACTTTTATGAAACAGGAATAGGGAAAGATAAAACTGTGTAACTGTGATAGTTATTTTTAAGGTTGTCAACTACTTTTGCCCATTTAGAGAGACAGAAAAATAAAGTTACATTTAATTTAAAAAACCATGGTGACTAACTACTTTGGGACCCTGTAACTGTAGCAGTACGTTAATCCTCAGGATGTTTGCACATCCTGAGTATTGGAAAGGACTTATTTAGAGTAGCAGTAGTAATGCACACAAAAAAGAGTATTTATTTCTACAGCCTCGCATGTCTGAATTACAGTCTCCTAGAAAATGCTTATGTCATTTATTTAACCAAGGCTTAAAAGAACCTTGTGTTTCTGATAGCTTCCATACTTATACAGTATGAACCCCCCATCCGTTGATTCACTAACTGCGGGTTCAGTTATTCATGGTTGGTGATCAGCAGGCACTGGGCAGGTCCAAGCCAGGTGGCGAGGCGGGAGGGTGGCCAGTGTCGGTGAAGTTTTTTTCTTCTCGTTGCTGTCACCAGCCAGGCACCCTCCTCGCCGAGGGCACCCAGTGTGCGGCGGCAGGAGGGCCACTGGCCAATGGTGACAGTGGCAGCAAGGAGGGCAGCTAGCTGGTAGCGGTGGCAAGGAGGGCTGCTGCTAGAGGTGGCGGTGAGGAGAAAGGGGGGAGGGGGAAACTTTATTCCCTCTTTGCTGCAGCCACCGCAGGCCAGCCACCCTCTTCGCCGCCACCACCACGCTACCCAGTGTTTGGTTTGGGGAGTGTCAGGGGTGGAAGCTTTTACCTCTGCACCCTACCACCCCTATCGCCACCATTGACCCGTATAAAAGCATTTGCTATTATCTGCAGATTTTGCTATCTGTGGGGGGTCCCGGAACCGATCCCCTGTGGATACGGCGCTCCTACTGTATTTTTTTTAAAGGATATAGATACAAAAATGTATGATATGGGCCACTCTTGCTGTTATTTTCTAACATAACGCAACATGCAATTCAACAAAATATGTCTGCAGCCTTCAAGGGTTGGCAGCCACCTACAAAAGAACAAAGCAAGGTCTGAATGCTATTTCAGAGGAGGAGCCGTGCAAACAAAAGCCTCTTTTGCAGAAAGCTGCTCTAGGATATAAGATCAAAAGAATATGCAAGTTCACCTTTGAAGGATATGGCCTTGTTAAAGAGCAGAGATGGACAGCACACAGACCTTAAGATAACTAATTAAAGAAGGAGCTCCACTCCTGCAAAAACAGAGAAGACCGGGCTAGAAAAAAGGTTGCCATTGACAAGCCTGTACTACAAGTGCAACTAGGAATAAAACCAAATAAATACTTCATGCTGGGTGGGGGGGAGCGGAATTCTTCAGAGAACAATTTTGTGGACAATTTGAATCTGCTGGCTTAAAAAAAAATAAGCCTCCACAAAGCCTTGTTTTGCTCTGTGGTGAACATTCCTGTTATAATTTATTTATTGCATTGCTAGCCTGTCCGTCCTCCCAGGGCCTCTATTAAAAAAAAATCACGTTGAAGATTGAAAGCGAGATGGAGCATGTGCAGGGAAGGCAAGAAAGCAGGTGGAAATAACACCAGCAGAGAAAAAATGAAAAATAGAGCTAGGGAAGTAGAAAGAATCATTGGAATGAAAGCGGGGGGGGGGGTGAACGGCGCGCTGGGGAAGGAGCAGAGAAGAGAAGATTCAAGGTGGGCAACAAAGGTAGCAACAGGAAGAGAATTTGGGGTCAGAGGAATGGGAGAATTTCTGGAGCTCCTCGGAATGTGAGGACTATACTGGCTATACTGATTTATATTTGGGGGGAAGAAAGAACCTAAGGCAGTGAGGCAATCACCAGAAACTCTTCTTTGGGCTCCTGATGTCAAGCAGGGATGCAGGCGCCTGACCCACGTGTATGGAATGCTCTTTCCAGACAGGTTTATCCATCATCCATGCTCTATATCATTTCACAGTGCAAGAAACAGACCTTGGAATTTACCAGGACTGATGTTCAAACTTTTGACTTCTCCTCTTGAAGAAATGTGCTTTCTTGTAAAAAACACTTGGGGAAATATTTAAGAAGGAGGAGACTTGGGATTTTCCCCTCAATTTACATTTTCCCCTAATTTTTTTCTCTCCCCCCCCCACTGTGCTAACTGTAAGCCTCCTAGCATAGGCATCAATTGCAAATAAAACAGCCAATAAATGTACCAATACAGACATCAACTGGAAATAAATAAGCACCAAACTCTGCCCCAGTACAACACATTTTTTTAAAAAAAGAAGTGCTGGCAGAGGGGGCAGTTGGAGTGGAATATTATAAGCAAATGTTCTGTGCAAAGCTAGAAATAAAATAAAATATATTCTATGCTCTTCTTTCAATTGAATTATTTAAGTTGCCCTTCCAAAAATATTTGAAGAATAAGCAATGCAATACTGGCGGGGGGGGGGATACATGATCTAGTAATTATATTCAATCTTTTATTTTGGTTGCTTAATGATACATGAATGGCAAATAAGACAGAGATATTGTTATCAAGACAGTAGTGTAAAAATGTTCAATCAAGGCATAAAAGTTAAGGTTCCCAGGACAACAGTAACTTTGCCATATGGAACAGCATTTCTAACAGATGTTTCACTTTGGATTACCCTCTCTGGTTGTGATAATAAACACATTTATTAGGCGATCCCAGTGGTCTCGGTGGACCACATTCATGAGTAATTGTGTTTAGGTCTGTGGCTGCGCTTACCACACAGTCATCCTGGCTGTTTGAAAAAGAGGCACATTAAATGCAGAAGCGCCCAGACATATCAGAGCAGAGTTAGCATATTACAGCACTGAAATACTACTTCATTTCCTCTGCAACAACAAGAGAGTGCGAAAAATTGTTCCTGCTTCCACCTCTAATTGTTTCAATACTCAACCACTGAAAAGAAAAATGTATTCCACTAGCCAGTCAGAGCAACGGCCCTTCTCCTTATGGCAGAGTGATTAAACTGCTGCATTATTTTATTTTATTATTTTAGAGTATTTTACCCCGCCTTTCTCCTTGAAAAAGGACCCAAGGTGGCTTACAGTAATGAGGGATAATATACAGTCCAGTACAATTAAGACATGATCAACTATTTGAGAACAAGGAATTGAGGAACATCTTACAGCATTAATAGACAACTTTACATTAAAGCTACAAGGTTATAAGTAGTTATAAACACGTGGTCTATGTGAACCTATAGATTCATGTAAAAGACACATGGTAGTCCATCATTCAGGGAAAGCTTGGCGGAAGAGAAAGGTCTTTGCCTGTTTCCGGAAAGACAACAGAGATGAGGTAGTCCTGGCCTCTAGTGGGAGGGAGTTCCAGAGTCTGGGCGCAGCAGTTGAGAAGGCCCTTTCATGGGTTCCCACGAGACATACCTGTGAGGGTGGTGGGATGGAGAAAGGGGCCTTTCCTGATGACCTTAACACCCGAGTCGGTTCATACCATGAGATTCGATCTTTGAGGTAGCTAGGACCCAGGTCATATAGTGCTTTGTAGGACAAGGTCAGCACCTTGAATTGTGCTCAGTAGCTGTTTGGCAGCCAGTGGAGCTGTTTTAATAGGGGTGTAATATGATCTCTGTACCCCGCCCTAGTCAGCAGTCTGGCTGCTGCATTTTAGACCTGTTGAAGTTTCCTGAGACTTTTCATCAGTAGCCCCACATAGAGCGCATTACAGTAGTCTAGCCGGGATGTCACTAGGGCATATGTCACTGCAGCTATAACTGTCCTCACAACCTGGGATTCAATCCCAGGTAGCATGGTTGACTCAGCCTTCTATTCTTCTAAGGTCAGTAAAGGACTACCGAGCTCACTGGGGACAGGGGACAATGTGTAGCCTGCATAAATAAATTGTAAATCTCCCAGAGAATGCTTTAAGCGCTATGGGGCAGTATATAAGCAGAACACTTTGTTTGCTTTTGCTCATCAAGACCCTGTTTTTATCTTTGCAGAGACTTTTTATCCAAGGGGGGGGGGGAATGGCAGTCCTATGGAGCAGTGCTCCCCAACCTTTTTGTCCCCACGGACCGGTAAATGTTTGATGATTTTCCGTGGCCCGGGGCTGTGGGTGGGGAGGGGGGGAGATGGGAGGTGCAGGGGGGGTCGGGCGGGGGGGGGGGGGAGGGTGTGTGGGGGGCGGGGGGATGGGGGGAGAGAGGGAGGGGGAGGGGAGGCGGGGGTGCGGGGGGGGGGGCTTGGAGCGTGTGCCTTGCGGGGGGGCATGGGAGCGGCGGCGGCGGCGCTTGCCGGCTTGGGGCATCGGGCGTGCCGCTCGCCCCCGCGCGCACGGGCAGGGTGGGGGGGAGCCTGGGGCTCCTGGGCGGGCGGGCCCCCACCTCCTCCTCCTGTCGGTGGCCGCAGCGGCCACGGCAGCCGCCCGGGTTCGGCCACCGCCGCCGCCTGCCTCCGGCTGCGGCCTTCGGGCGGGCGAGTGGGAGGGGGGAGGGGAGGGAGGCCGGTGGGGGGGTGGCATCCCCGCGCACCCCCCGGAGAGGCCAGTGTCCTTTCTTCAGCCCTCCCACACACACACACACACACCCCTGGCCACCTCTCAGGGAGGCGGGCAAAGCTCACCCCGCGCCGCGCGTGCCCTCCCCCGCCACCAAGACTTGCCCCCCTCCCGCCGGGTCTCCGGGCCGAGAAGGGGGAGCCCGAGCGCCTCCCGCCGCCGCCGCCTCTCTCACCTGCTGCTGGAACTTGTCCGCTCTCCCGGGGAGGCGGCGAGGCGGCCGCTGGGGACTGGTGGAACCCGGCCCGCCCCGAAGGGGCTGCAACGAGGGCGGTAGCGCCTCTTCCTCCTCCTCCTCCTCCTCCCGCCGCCGCCGCCGGAGGAGCAGCAGCAGCAGCTGGGGCGATTGCGGCGGGGGGTCGCAGGGGCAGCGGCGACCGCGGGGGGGGGTCGCGGCGGCGGCGAAAACACCCAGGCCGGCCCGCGACGCCCCCCCGCCCGCCCCCAACACAGGCGCAGTCCGGCGGCGGCAGCAGCGGGGGGGCTCCGCCCTGGAGCGCGGCCGCAGGGAGGGGCCAAAGGGCGCGTGCCCCGGGGAGGAGGAGGAGGAGGAGGAGGGGCACCCACCTCCTCTTCCGACCGAGGGGGCCCCCACGCTGCGGCGGCGGTGCGCGCGCACGCGGGGGGGCTCGCCAGCGCCTCCCGTGCGCGCCCCCTCCTCCCCGCCGGCCCCCGCGCACCCGGCCCCCAGCTTCCTGCTGCTGCTGCTGCTGCTGGTGGAGGGTGAGGAGGAGGAGGGCGGAGGAGGAGGATGCGCCACCGCCACCGTCGGCGGCGGGCAGAGGAGGAAGGTAAAGGCAAAGGCGGCGGGGGCGGCTCCTCCTGCGCTCCTCCAGCCTTCCTCCTCCACCGGCCGCCCGCGGGAGAGAAGAGGAGGAGGAGGAGGGCGGCGGAGGAAAAGGGGAGGAGCCTCCCCGGCCTCCCCAGGCGGCCCGGTGCCGACCGGTCCGCGGCCCGGCACCGGTCCGCGGCCCGGGGGTTGGGGACCACTGCTATGGAGGAAGGGAGACTTTTATCCAAGATTTTCCACAAATCCAATTCTGAACGAGAAACTTAAGTCTCGGGATATCCCTTTATTTCCATTTAAGATCCCCAACACATTTTGGCCTACATTTTGTCCTTTCTCCGTTATGTGGATTTTAATTTAGATCTTTTATTCAATCTGTACACAACTCCATCATGACACCTAGGTGATAAAATATCTAACATTAAATCTACGCCCTTGAAAAAGGCCATAAAATTGAGGCTGAAATACACCAGGAACACACACACACACACACACACACACACACACACATCCTGAGACTGGTTTCTCCTTCAGAATTAGATTTGTAGGATGTAACCGTTCCTTTTCAGTCCTTTCCGCGATTCCAGCCTGAAAGGCTGCTCTAATTAGGCTGAGCCTCCTTTTTGCAAGTTAGCAGCAGAACAGGAACAGATGCTTCCTTGGAGCAAAAACCAATTGGCTGGTCTCTCACGTGGTGGGTGAGGAGAGAAAGGAGAAAGAAGCAGCAAAGGTGTTTCCCAGTGCTCACATAAATGACTTTCTCTTGGTCCTTTCTCCACCATTATTTAGGAGGGTTTTAAAGTACCCCTTAATGTATTACAATAGAAAAGGTCCCAATCAATGAGCTGAGGTTTTGTGCACACCCAAGAGAACAAAAGAGACGGGGGGGAGGGAGGGAGAGGGAAAGGGAGAGGGAGAGAGAAACATCACAATGTTTGTGAGGGCAGAAAACACATGGTATTCATTTCTAGAGGAGTTGGTATTCATTTCTAGAGGAGTTTTAAATAGACCAGGGGTCTATTTAAAATACAGTGGTACCTTGTATAAAGGAATTAATTCGTTCCCAATGAAATTATGTTGAGCAAATCTTCCTTTATACAAATTCCCATAGGAATGCATTGAAAATGGAGTAGTCCCATTTTTATGTTGTACGGATTCTCCCCATAGACGGTTATGTTAAGCAAAATTTCCCCTATCTCCGGAATTTTTTATGTTGTACAAATTTTATGTTATACAAGCTGTTTGTTATACAAGGGTCCACTGTATAGCATTCATCCGAGTTGCATTGCCTCACGTGCTTCCCAATCTGTGGACATATCTGTGTGCGAATGTGTGTGCTTTAGAAATATTTGCGTCACTGGCCAGGCAGGTGACAAAACACCTTGGAAATATACAGCGGTTTGGTGGATTATACATTCCGCAAACTTAGGAGAATACTTACTCTTATTGTTGGTAGACAAAAACCTTATTGCTGGTAGACAATAACGATCTTGGACATTATGCTGCGGTTTTGTCGAGGAGTCTGTATTTACATCACAGTATTCCTTTAATTGGAGGTTACTCCTCAGCTGAAGAATGAACTTCCTCCTGCCATTTGTTTGACCCCTTCACTGATGGGGTTTTTTTTAAAGTCACTAAAAGTTATTCAGGCAGGCATTTCAAAAACATTATAGCTGCAGAGTCAGGTGAACCTATTTAGTCTTTATATTAGCAATTCTGTCATTTTAAATGTTCATTTATGTTAATGTACTTTAATAGTTTCTGGTTGTATCATTTATTTTTATTTTTATTTTTATCTCATCCTGTTGAATTGGTGTTATAATCAAGCTGTTAAGTACATAAGAACATAAAAAAGAGTCATGCTGGATCAGGCCAAGGGCCCATCTAGTTAGGTTTCCTGTATCTTACAGTAGCTCCGCCAAATGCCTCTGGGAGCACACGAGACTAGATATCTGTCTCCTGATTAGAGATGGGCACGACTCAAAAAAATGGTGTTTCGTTTGTCGTTTGGTCGTTTAGGGGTCCGTTTCGGTTTGTTTTCGTTTTCGTGATGTTTTTTGCAAAAAAAATTCATTTTCGTTTCGTTAGGTAACGAAACAAAAAAACAAAAACAAAAATGAAAAATTGCTGTTTCGTTAGCATTCTTTTTAGTTCAATGCATCTGCTGCAACGAAAACGAAAAACACGGCAAATTTGGTTGTTTTGTTTTCGTTTTCATTTTGTTTTTTAAAAATTCGTTTCGTTTTCGTTGCGTAACGAAATGAAAAAACGAAAACGAAAATGAAAAATTGCTCATTTCGTGCCCATCGCTACTCCTGATACCACTCCTCTGCATCTAGGCTTTGAAGTACCCTGGAGATTACACATCCCTATTATGGCTTGTAATTTGAGATGGGCATGAAATAATTTTTTTCATTTTGTTTTTCATTTGTCATTTCGTTTCCTAACGAAACAAAAAAAACCTGGAAATTTTCATTTTGTTCCATTTCATTTTTTGTTTTTTGTTTTTTGTTTTTGTTTTTTTGACAAGCGGCATGGGGCCCTGCCAGCTGCCCCCCCTCCCTAGTGCTGATCAGCTGGATGGGGGAGATGTCAGGGCCCCATGCATCAGCTGATCAACACGGGGGGGCTGTGGGGGGCATGCCAGCCTATCAGTGCTTAGGGGGGTGTCAGCAAGGGGGATGATGGCTTGCTTTACTGGCAAAAAAAAAGTTTAAAAAGCCCATGCTTCCCCTCACATCCCTCTGAAAATGGTTGGGTTGCCAGTTCAGGGCCCTCGTGCTAGAGTCCCGACCATTTTCAGAGGACTCCTGCTGAGCTGTCAGTGGCTGGACCCCTTTAAAAATGGCCCAGATGGCACCAGGGGGATCCCTTGGTGGTGACTGGGCCATTTTTAAAAGGATCCAGCCTTCTGAAAATGGTTACGATGCCAGTTCGGAGCTCTTGAGCTGGCATCCCGACAACTGCTTGCTTCAGCAGCAAAAAAAGCCTTCACACACACACACACACACACACACACACACACACACACACACACACACACACACACAAATCAGGCACATTGGGGGGAATGGTGCAAGGGTTTTAGCATAAAACAAAAAACAAAATTAATGAAAAGTGAACTGATTTAAAAAAAAATCATTTCACATGAAACAAAATGGGGGGGGGAATGAAAACAAAACAAAAATGGCATTCTGTGCCCATCTTTACTTGTAACCTGTGATTGACTTTTTCTCCAGGAATCTGTCCAATCCCTCCCCTTTTGAAGGCATCCAGGCCAGATGCCATCACCACATCCTGTGGCAGGGAGTTCCACAGACTAACAACACGCTCGGCATAGAAGTATTTTCTTTTGTCTGTTCTCGCTCTCCCAATCCTCAATTTGAGTGGATGTCCCCTAGTTCTGGTATTTTGTGAGAGGGAGAAGAGCATCTCTCTATCCACTAAAGAGCCCCAAATGCTGTAGCCTTTCCTCATAATCATTTTAGTCATTCTCCTGCACCTTTTACAGTTCTACTATTGTTGTTGTTATTCCATAGAGCTGTGCACCATGCGCTAATCTCTAAGGATAGAATCGCCCTTGCTAGTGGAGGTTTGCTGGGCATATCTTCAATGAGTTATTGTTAGTATAACTGTTTATTTATAAATGAATGCTACACAGTGATATACAACAATTGTGGCCTCCAAAGATTTCATATTCAAACAACTTCAGAGAGATGCTAGATTAAACACAAAGTGCTGCTGTAGCAGAGGGAAAGTGAAGGATTACCACTGGTGAAAAACAAAGGGAAGTAGTGAAGGTGACCAGTAGAGAAGAAGTACAGGTTTAATCCAAGCATAGTAATGTGAGAAATGAGACATGGATCAAAACACAGAAAAATAAGAACAGTGGAAGCGTAACAAAGCACAGTCTTAAAAGACTCTTAAATGGAAGAGAGGAAAGTGGTAAGATATCATTTTCACTCAATGAAACTTTGTCTTTGTTCATGTCAGAGGCACCATAGTGCAATTAATAAATACTGTATATACTCAAATATGTATATACTGTATATACTGTATATACTCAAATATATATACTGTATATACTGTATATACTGTATATACTCAAATATAAGCCTAGTTTTTCAGCCCTAATTTAGGGCTGAAAAAAGGGGGCCCTCGGCTTATATTTGGGTCAATACTTTTAGCCACTGAGGCAAGTGCTTGGGTCGGTGGCTAAAAGTCATTTGAAACATTGTGCGCCAATTCTCCTGACCCCCCCCCATGTTGCAGGGGGGTGGCGTACAATGTTTAAAATGTATTTTAGCCACCAACCCAAGTACTTGCCTCGGTGGCTAAAAGTCATTTTAAACATCACACACCGCCCCCACAGCTCACAAAGGAGGAGTTGCCAGGCCCTGCTGCATTTCCCACCCTAGACTTATACTTGAGTCAATAAATTTTCCCAATTTTGGGGGGTTAAATTAGGGGCCCCGACTTATACTCAGGTCAACTTATACTCGAATATATACGGTATATCCCGTAATTTTCACCCAACAATGGGCAAACATCAAGATCGTTCGGGGCAGCTAGCTTTAGCTCTCCCATAGGGCATAGTTGAAGGGCACAGGGTATAATAGCATGGGTGTGATGTCACCTATTCTTCTCTGTACTCACAGAGAGTGCTTTGCAAGACGATGCAAGGTGATGGAGAACGAGGTCATTAACCACAGAAAAGAATTTTGGGCATGGCTTCATGTTAAGCTACATTTTTAGTGTCTTTGTTGTGATTCCTTAGAGCTATGCACCACGCGCTAAACTCTGACGATAAAATCGCCCTTGCTAGTGGAGGTTTGCTGGGCTTATCTTCAATGAATTATTGTTAGTATAACTGTTTATTTATAAATGAGTGCTACACAGTGATATACAAGAATTGTGGCCTCCAAAGATTTCATATTCAAACAACTTCAGAGAGATGCAAGATTTTTACTTAGCTAAATTTGTAGAGATATCCATAGTTCATGAAACAGCATCGACCAATATCAAATGGCAAGGGTACATTTGCTATGAACTGGGGAAAGTTAACTGCCCATTTAATTTTTATTTCTTCTCCAATTCTGCTCCAGGTGAAAAAATAAAAAAGTGCTCTTTCTTTTCAACAATAAACTCTCCCACACTTCTATCAATATCTCAAAAATGTGCACATATGTACATTAATGTGTAAATTAATTTAAATAATGGATTAACTTATCAAAAGATCAGCAATCAACTACAAATGCATTGAAATGTCATTTAGATAGTAGGGCAGGATTCCATATGACAAAGTCTAGAGAAACCCGAAGAAGAGATTTGTGAGATATAGAGTACACAGACCAGAAGCTTTAGTATTGGTCATTCAAGCTTTGTGTATGAAAGATATCTTTTCTCCACTGGTAAATCTAAAAGGCAGGGGTTTGATTTAAAATAAATAAATAAATAACAAGAATCAGTCTGACCAGTATAAGAGGCATTCTCAGCTAGGTTGCAACTTGCAACTTAAGGGATGGAGCTACGTGTTGCAGATAACTCACTCTACACTTTTTATTGTAGGTCTTCCAACATCTAGAGTGAAACCACTCCATTCATATGCACATTAAAATGCAGCAAAAAAGGAATTATATTATTTATTTAATTTTTTTTCCTCTGCCAGCTGTGGATAACTGATTCAGGGGTTAATGAATCAGTGGATACAGGGGCCTACTGTATTTAAGAAACTACTTAATGATCTAGAATCTAGGCAATCTATCACTTTGTTGCTTCTGTGTTCATCAAAAAAAAAGATTGCTCCAAAGCTGCAAACATGAAAACTTTAGTAGTCACAGAAAAGTTTTTAAAAGAATTTACTGGAAGCCTTAACAGAAATATATTTTAAAGCATCTCTGTCTGTATATTGTATTTTACAGTGATTCTGATAAAACAAATGCTGGAAAGGCAGGAAAATATTTTAATTGTCCAAGCAGCATAAAAGATTCTAATGCATTTACTTCTAAAACATTGCTTTTTGTTTAAAAATTACATTATCTCTGACACATCAATATTTTCCTTTGTGGTCCTCCAAACAGAAATGTGTGCTCTGCAGAAACAGTATCCAAACAACAATTTCTGTTCTAAAAGTAGTATTTTTACACTTACGGTAAATAGGGGTTCAAAATATAATGGTGAGTCATCTAAAATAATGATCCGTGTGCACAGAAATTTCTGACAGCTCAAAATCTTACCTGAGCTTCTGCACTTTGGAAAGAGAGGAAGTTTACATTTCTTTTACAGCTTGCACATGAAGAAAAGGCAATAAAGTAAGGCAGCTTTCTCCTACTGTGAAAATAATACTCTCTGCATATGACATTTGGAAGCCAATTTTTTTAAAAAATGAAGATTTGCCTAATGTGCAATATTTTGTTATATACAAGCTCCCAGTGTGCTGAAGTACCTGAACAAATTATTAACTAAAAGGGCTCGAAGCTTAACAAGCAATAGAATAATGGGAGGTGTACTTCTGGAAGCAAATACTGTATATTAATACAGTAACCCCCCACCATTTCGCGGTTCAGATACTGCGGACCTGCTATACCGGTGGTCCCCAACCCCCGGTCCGCGGACCGGTGCCGGTCCGTGGACCGGTCGGCACCGGGCCGCCTGGGGAGGCCGGGGAGGCTCCTCCCCTTTTCCTCCGCCGCCTTCCTCCTCCTCCTCTTCTCTCCCACGGGCAGCCAATGGAAGAAGAAGGCTGGAGGAGCGCAGGAGGAGCCGCCGTCACCATCTTTGCCTCCCTCTGCCCGCCGGCAGCGGCGGCGCATCCTCCTCCTCCTCCGCCCTCCTCCTCCTCGCCCTCCACCACCAGCAGCAGCAACAGCAGCAGCCACGGCGGCAGCGGCGCGTCCTCCTCCTCCTCCTCCGCCCTCCTCCTCCTCCTCCTCTTCTCTCCCACGGGCAGCCAATGGAAGAAGAAGGCTGGAGGAGCGCAGGAGGAGCCGCCCGCCGCCCGAGGGACAGAGAGCGCGATCATGCGGCTGCTGCCCCGGGCACCTCCGCCGCCTTCGTCCCTGCCGCCGCCGCTGCGCTTCGCCCTGGCCTCCTCCTCGTCCCCGTCGTCATGCTCCCTGGTGGCCTTTGCGCGCCCGGTTCTTAGAGCAGGACGGTGGGGGGTTGGGTTGGGAGGAGGCGAGGAGGGGCAAGTGGGCCAAACGGGGTTCGGAGAAAGGAGAGCCCCCCTCCCCCTTCCCCCTTCTTGGCTGGGCTTCGGGTCCTCCGGCGCCTCCTTCCCTCTCGCGAGAGACCCGGGACGATACTTGGCGAAGTGGGTGTTGGGGGGGGAAGGAAAGGAGCCGCGGGCCGGGAGGGAGGGGAGGGGGCAAAGGGAGGGGGCGCCTCATAAGAGGGGAGGGGGCGGCGGAGCGGCCGAAAGCAGCCGGGCAGGCAGAGCATCTTCCAGACACGCGCGTGCGCGTGTGCATGCCCCCTCCCCTCCAGACCCCCGTTCCACCCCCCGGGGGGCGCCTCCTCCTCCTCCTCATCAGCCCTCTTCAGCCCCGCTGAAGGAAGGGGGCGCGCGCGCGCGCGGGCGGAGGTTTCGCCGGCTCTGCCTTCTCGCCTCGCCCGGCCCGGCGGCGCTTGACAGGCGGCGGACGGAGGGAAAACGGAGGGGGGGGCGGCGGCGACTGATGCTGGTGGTACTGGTGGTGCGCGCCAGGGCATCCTCCTCCTCCTCCTCTTCCTCCTCCTCAGCGCCGGCCGCCCTTTCTCCTGAGGGGGAGGCAGAAGTAAGCGGGCGGGTGCGTGTGTGTGTGTGTGTGTGGAGCTTCTGAGGCGCGCGTGGGGGGTGCGGGGGTGGGACTGCACAGCGGTGGGCGAAGGCTCGGCCGCGTCCAGGAGGAGGAGGTGGAGGAGGAGGATGTCCCTGGCCGGCTAACGGTCCCCTTTGGCTCCCTCACTCTCTTCTCCCCGCTCACGCCTCCCCCCCACCCGCCCCTCCCTCAACCCTCCTCCTCCTCCCCCCCCCTCAGCCAGGCTCTTCTCCACCCGCTGCCTCCTGCCCGCCGCCTTCTTCTCCTTCGCCTTCCCTCTCTCGCGTCCTCCAGTGGCGCCCAGCCCCGACGACCTGTGAGCCCGCGGCCGGAGAGGGCGGCCCGAGTCCCCCAGCAGCCCGTGGCCAGCCGGCCGGCCGGGCGCCGCCGCCTCCTCCTCCTCCTTCTTGGCCGCCGGAGGGAAAGAGAGCGCGGTCATGCGGCTGCTGCCCCGGGCGCCTCCGCCGCCTTCGCCTTCGCCCCCGCCGCCGCCGCTGCGCTTCGCCCTGGCCGACAGGAGGAGGAGGCGGGGGCGCGCCCGCCCAGGAGCCCCGGGCTCCCCCCCACCCCGCCCGTGCGCGTGGGGGGGGGAGCGGCACGCCCGACGCCCCCAGCCGGCGAGCGCCGCCGCCGCCACTCCCGTGCCCCCCGCAAGGCACACACGCCAAGCCCCCCGCACCCCCTCCTCCCTCCCCCCCATCCCCCGCACCCCCACACCCTCCCCTGCCCCCCCGCCCAACCCCCCGCACCCCCCATCTCCCCCCCTCCCCACCCCCAGCCCCGGGCCACGGAAAAATCATCAAATATTTTCCGGTCCGTGGGGACAAAAAGGTTGGGGAGCACTGTGCTATACCACAGGATTGCAGTACCTGCCCAACGCCGCTGGCCCGTGCTGCTCTGAGAAGTCTCAGGGCAGCGTGGGCGGTGATGGCAGGGATCAGATCCCCCAACGCTGCCTGCCCGTGCTCCCCCAAGAAGGCTCAGGGCAGCGTGTGTGGGTGGCTGTGGGGGATCAGATTCCCCCAACGCTGCCGGCCTGTGCTCCCCCAAGAAGGCTCAGGGCAGTGCACACAGGCAGCTGGGGTGCAGATCCCCCAACGCTGCCGGCCCATGCTCCCCCGAGAAGGCTTGGGGAAACATGCGTGGGCGGTGGTAGGGGGCCTGATTGACTGTGCCTGGCATTACTGAACAATAAACAAAGAAGAAGAGAAGAAGAAGAAGAAGAAGAAGAAGAAGAAGAAGAAGAAGAAGAAGAAGAAGAAGAAGAAGAAGAGAGAAGAAGAAGAAGAAGAAGAAGAGGAGGAGGAGGAGGGGGAGGAGGGGGGGGGGGGAGGAGGAGGAAGAGGGAGGCCATGGCAGAAAATGTACACGTTGAATAGATGTACACAATTGAATATCCATTGAATAGTGAGGGATACAAGACAGAAAAAGAAAATCCTTCTTCAGATAGCACTTTGTTAGACCATTCACTTTCAGACTCATGGAAGAAAAGGTTAGCATATTATGAATTTGTGATAGCCATGCTCTGTCACCAATATCAAAGCAATGCCCCTTGAATAGCAGTTGGAGAAAACATGGGCAAGTACCTTACATGGGCTTCCTGTTACATACTTAGTTGGCCACTATGACAACAGAGTTCTGGACTGAACACATTTTTGGCCTGATCTTGTATGCCTCTTCTGACATTGCTATGATGGACCTGTTGCACCAATTAGACCAGTGGTTCTCAACCTGTGGGACCCCATATGTTCCTGGACTGCAACTCCCAGAAGCCTCCACCACTCAGTGTGCTGGAAGGGGTTTCTGGGAGTTGCAGTCCAGGAACATCTGGGGACCCACAGGTTGAGAACCACTGAATTAGACTGTGATTCCTACATTTGGGTTTCTTCATACCCTTAGACTGAAGCTCCTACCTGCCTGCACTAGCTGGGGCTTCTCAAACCTGTAGTCCAAGGCAGACTCACATTTGGGAACCACTGATATAGTTGCAATGGAAATGGGATGGGTTTTGTATCAAGAGTTCAAAGTAAGATAAGATAAATCAAAGACTGCTATATAGAGAAGTGTACTCAGCATGTTCCAATTCCTCGGTCAAATTCCTGGGAGTCTTGCAAAGCCATGCTGTTCTATGCAAAGTGTCCTTTCTTCCTGTTTTAACCCTTGTGAGTTCTGACTGTGTGGTGTGCAGACTGCAGGCTGAACACAGAGCATCTTGTCATATGTCCAGAAAGAGTGTCCAAAATAATTTATCAAGTGCCATGGTCCAAAGCTTCATGGTGGTATGTTTGCCTAACTCAGTGTTGGTGACTCTATGGCACAGGGGCCAAAGATGGCACTCGGAGCCCTTTCTGTGGGCACCCAACATCGCCCCTTCACAGCCACTTGTATTTTGGTTAAATTGCTATATTGGCACTTTGTGAAGAATTAGTGGGTTTTGAATCACAGTTTGGGAACTCGGTCTCTAAAAGGTTCACCAATCCATCACTGGCCTAACATGCATACCACATGTGCCATTACAACATACTGTGTCTGTCCACATCAATTAAAACATAAATACATTTAAGATTCAGAGGGCCTCTTTCTTGCCTCCTCACATTCATCAACGGTACCCAGTCACTTAAGTCATAATGCCTCTGTGTGGAAACTGATGGGACTGTGTGATGATTGGTGGGTGAGGTCCACCCTACATTCTTTTTTTTGCAACACAAGAAAGTCTCTTTCAGGCACAAGAGATACAAGCAAATATATTACCCAAGTGTGGATCTTGCAAACATGGAAATAGTCCTCTGAAATCTGAAATCTATAATCTTAGATTGATGACACGGCACAACTTTTAATTCTAGAGTTCCCCAGAACAATCATTGTAGATGAAATTGGACAGTTCCCCAGGTAGCAGTTTGAAAATTTTCACTCTGTTTCCAAGGAAAGGTTTTTTACAAAAAGATTTTTTAAAAAAACAAAAAGTATTTTTTCTCAGATTGTCTGGCTGAGGATACCTCTTCAAATAAAACTTTTGAAAATGAGACGTAAGTAAGGAAATTTTTGCAAGGAGTTAACCTTGTAATAAAATCTCTGAATAACTATAAAAACTACGGAAAAATGGGAGACTTGCATGTGACTGCATGCAACTTGAAAACTTAATGAAGCATTTTTAAAATCCTATAATTTCAAGATCTGGAAGGCAGTTTTTGTGCAACAGCAGTGCCACAGTACCACCTTGTGGGAATGAATATAATTGCTATTTTGTTTTTAGTAAGATTGAGAAAAGGAGATTAACAGATCATTTTCTGTATGCCATCTTTTATTTATTTACCACTGTTATGGAGTACATTATCTGGAAAGCATTCAATAAAATTCAAGTTCCGGAGAAAGAAGGAAAAGAAGAGCATTAAATATACCACACAATCATGTATTTTAGTCAACAGGCAATGTAGTCACATATCTCTATCTACAGCTAATATTCTTAGAAATGCATATTTTTAGAATGCAATAGTCAAGTTTAGTTCAACCATTGCAAGTTTAATTCTTGCAGACTTACAAATAATTGTTCTGGCAATTTGGAAACTAGGAATGTATCTTGTAGTAACTTAGATAGGGTGCAACAGTGTACTGAGGACGTGGAGACTGAGAGGGTTTCATTGTAGACCAATGAAGTCGATGGTGGCAGGTGAATTCCTGATAAGCAGGCAGAAGGTTCCAGCTGCACGGTCAGAATGGTTGATATAGAGTGGAATCTTGGATAGGGTGAACAAAAACAACTAGAGATGGTCATGAACCAGTTTGTACCAGCTCATAAAGTTGGCAGCTTCCTCTGGCGTGGTCAGCCACTCACCAGAGTGTTAGCTTCCTGCACCTCCTCAATTGATCTTCCAGTCCTGGCAACAGCTCAGGCTTCTTTGCCTCATCCTCTTGGCTGATCTCCCACTCAAGCAAAATGGTGGGACAGAGAAGTCTGTGCTGTTGCTCGTGACTGGGAGATTAACTGAGGAAGTAAAGAAAGAAAGGAAGAGGGGCCTGGTGAGTGGCTGATCAGCTGAGGAGGCAGGCGTTGGGAACAGCAGCACCTATGCTGCTACCTTTACAAACTGACACGAACAAGGACGAACCGGTATGTGCCCATCTCTAAAAACAGTGCATGCCCATGAAAAAAGGCTGGGTTGACTTGAAATTAGCTGTACATTGTGTAGTTGACAGGAAAAAAATAATTTATTTGTATCAGTTCCAACACAAACGGCAGAGTAAATTGCAATGTATGCACACTCTTACACGTATACATTTGGTGAGCCTAACAAGCAAAAAGTACTACTGTTAATCTGAAACAGAGAGAGAGAGAGAGAGAGAGAGAGAGAGAGAGAGAGAGAGAGAGAGAGAGAGAGAGAGTTGTACAACTCTAGCAGCATCTGGAAGTTGAGTCATGGCTACTGGACTTCTTTTTTGAGAGATAGAAACGTTTCGCTGTTCATCCAAACAGCTTCAGACCGATGAAGCTGTTTCGATGAACAGCGAAACGTTTCTATCTCTCAAAAAAGAAGTCCAGTAGCCATGACTCAACTTCCAGATAAACTCACCTGGATGACTGAGAATCTTCACAAATTCTAGCAGCATTGCTGCTTTCTTGCTTGCCAGTTTCTGCACATTTAGAGAGCAATAATATAGAGTTGCTGTCTGCTAATGGGATGGTGTGTTCCCTTAAGAGAGAGGGTAGCAATTTATACGAGACAGAATGATCTACAGAGAGACCTGTGGCAGCTATGAACCATTCAAAAGAGGAGGGGAACAATCTGCACCGCAGTTCAAGTAGCATGAATAACTTTGACATCAAGCCGCTTGGCTTGAAAATGCTGCTGCTCATCGCCAGGTCAGTGAATGGGGAAAATTTTATTACTGTACCCAGGACTTAATGTCATTTATGATGACTACAAGTCTGTTTCAAAAGATATTTGAATCCACCTGCTGCAGGCCACAATCTAGCTTTTAAATATTGTCTTTTTAATGGTATATGCACATTGAGTCCTTTGAAGGAGAAAGGCAGGGTACAAATATTTTAAATAAAGAATAATGTATTATTATTATAATCTACTACTACTACTACTACTACTACTACTACTACTACTACTACTACTACTACTACTACTACTCTGTGTCAGTTTTCAGTGGGTTGGATATTGGCAATGTTAAGGTAGACAAATTCTTTGTAATTCTGTTGTCATGGGCAGATAATTACCTGGTAAGGTTTAGACCCACTGGAATTCTGCAAGGGTGGGGGCTGATTGATGGTCCAGCCCAGGAGGCTGCTGGATTTGAGTGGTTTCCTAATGGCTGTTGGAAAAGCACTTGTGGAATCCTTGAATGGGGAAATGGCCAGGGCATGGATAAAATTACTGACTGCCCCCTGCCATAGAGTGGTGCCAACTATATCCCTGGGAGCTGGCAGTGATGAAAGAAGCAGGATGGAGATTACAGTGACAGAAGAAAACCTGGAGTGAGTATGACTGAACACGGGTGTCGCGTGCACGTATATTCTGCTGACACCATTTAACTTATTTATTTTTAAGACCAAGTGTGGTATTTGAAATCATGGCGTTTTCACAGTCTTTTCTTTCAAAACAAATGGGAATGGTTTATTGTAGTACAAAGAATAAAGAAGTTCATGCTTTTTGGTATTGACTTAAGTTATAATTCTGGGCTGTCCAACTTTGAACAGACCAAGGTCTACTTTTTCCAGATGAAAGTGCCTGAGGGCTATTACACTAAAACCTCTACTTATGACTTTTATCTGCTCCGAGCATATGCTCATGAGTAAAAAAAATTGTAAGTAGAGCAGCGGTTTCCCATAGGAATGCATTGAAAATCAATTAATCCTTTCTGGGGGAAACATGTTTCAATGCAACTTAATTTGTCATGACACAGTGGTGCACCAATCATCTGGCCAGTAGGGCGAGCAGGGGACTGTGCCATGGCCTTTGAACTGCCCCGCTCAGCTGAGACAGTGGGCTGGCAGACCCAGAGCTTTGCTGAGGCAGTGGTGGTCCTTGGTTTGAGGGAGGTAGAGGTGGAGAACTTATCCCCTCACATTTTTATTGATGGCTACTTTTGAACCCTTCATGGGCTACTGGTAGCCCCCGGTCTACCTGTTGGGCAGGCCTGTTATAATTTATATATGGAACATGTAACATAATTTTCAAGTTAACCTACTTCATATCATTCAAATAACAAGTCCCTATAATCCCTATCAGTTCCTAACTTGGCCAGGCCCTCTCTGGCTCTCTAAATACTTGCACAGATAGATAGATAGATAGATAGATAGATAGATAGATAGATAGATAGATAGATAGATAGATAGATAGATAGATAGATAGATAGATAGATAGATAGATAGATAGATAGATAGATGACTCCGCCCACAACTCTTATTGGAGTATGCAAAACAAGATCCCTTCCAACATTCTAAATAATAAATATTCATGGTGAACGCCACAACGAGTTATAGCCCATGGTTAATTTGGTTGGGAGAAATCATTTTCAATCACCAATGCCTGAATATGTGGATTATAGGGATTATCAAGGTCAGATTCAGTCTGACTTGAGACACAGCTATTGGATGATTATTCAGTAGCCCCAATGAATGAACCTCTCTGAAAGCTGAACAGGGGGAATGTATCTCTCTTGGTCCCATTGGACCTCTTGGTGGCTTAAAATACCATCAA
This sequence comes from Phrynocephalus guinanensis, assembly GCA_037367245.1. NCBI lineage: Eukaryota > Metazoa > Chordata > Lepidosauria > Squamata > Agamidae > Phrynocephalus > Phrynocephalus guinanensis. The sequence goes on from CM074733.1 coordinate 139,614,350, forward strand.
CCATAGTCTCCTTCTGGGTCATCTATAGGACAGGTCTTGAAGTTATTATCTTGCAGAGCCTCCAGTCAGTCCAGAGAGATGAATTCGGAATGTGGTGCTGAGAATTTGATATCCTGGTCATTATTATTTATTTAACGTAAACATGACACTGCTGGGAGGCTTTGTCTAGCCTATGGGAGTTCAATGCCACATCTTCATTGATTAGTCCAACCTTATCTTTCCCTTTGTCATCTAACTCTAAAGAAGCTATTTTGGTCCTGGAGCAACATTTGATATCAATAATGGAGTGGATGAGAAAGACCAAACGGAAACCTAATCCAGTCGAGACAGAAATGTTCCTGGTTGGACAGCAGACTGGGTATAGGGATTTAGCCTGTGCTGGATGGGGTTTCAGTTCTGACAACTCCTGTTCCTAATTCAGAATAGATTCTTCTTAGAGCTTAAATGGCCAGGTCTCAAAAGTGGCCAGAGCCTGTTTGCATAGCTAAAACTATTGTACCAGCTGTGTCCATTCCAGGAGATGTTTGATCTGGTCATTGACACATGCCTTATTTGCAACCAACTGAAGAATGCCCTACATGCTACTGCCTTTGGAATGTGTTTGGAAACTTCAGCTCATCCAAGAAGATGCTGCCAAACACAAGAGAAGGTATTTTGAGTTTAGCAGTCTTTAAACTCTCTCCCTAGGCAGGTCATGCTGGTGGCCACCTTTCTCCCTTTTGATGCTGTTCTTCTACAAGCAGGCAAATACATTTCTGTTCAGGTAAGGTTTGGCCAAAAAAGTAACCTTTTTAATGCTTAAATTGTTTTAAACTGATTTATTCAGCTATTTTAAAATACTGTGTGTTGTACTTTTCGTTGTGACTTTAAAGGCCTTTTCATTTAGTCCAGTCATTGTAACAGTATTTTACTACCATTTATTATGTGTTTCTTGGTTTTTGTTTGGGGAGAGGATTGTGGGATTTTATTTTGTTTCGTTACAGAATGGTCTGTACTGTTGCTGCTTTTTAATCCATGTTGTGAGCCACTTTGGCTCCTGCAAAAGACAAAAGCAGGACAGAGAAAGAGGGAGGAGGGAGGAAGGGAGGGGGAGCAGGGTTGAGAGAGAGACAGAGAGACTGACAGTATTTGTACACGACCCCTAAACTCTGCAGCAAATGGCTGCCAGCTCCGGAGCTTACAATTGTTTCCCCACCAGCTCCAGAGTTTGCAGGAAATTAAGTGCGACCACGCCCACCTAAGCATGTCCCAGCGCACTTTTCTTGTACCTGCTCTAGGAGGGTGAAAATCCCCAGGTCCGGATTTAATCTGGTGAGTGCAGGGCTCTCCTCGCTTCTGGGTTTGTTTGTTTTTTGCCTCCCGACCCTTTAAGAGAAGGGGCAGGAGGCAAAAAAAAAAAAACAGAAGAGAAGGAATCAGGACGGACGACGGGGCTCTGGGCGGCTTCGGAGGTGAGCCTGCATTTTTTCCTCTCTTTCTTCCTCCCTCCCCTCACGCAGACAGGAGCAAGGAAGTGCGGAGGGGTGGGGACGCAGAAAGAGCAACAAACCCCCAAGATCCCTGGTCCAAATTTAAGTGGCCAGTGGATCTTAGGGGCCGTGTGAAAAGGCCCAGAGAGACAGAGAGAGAATGACCAATGACCAGACTTTTCTGGAAGGTGAGTTATGGCGACTGGATTTATTTTCTTGACAGGTTGAAATGTTTTGCTTCTCATCTAAGCAGCTTCATCAGTCTGAGGAAAGTTAGTGGTGAATCCTACAATTTATAGTTCACCTTGATTTCACATCACCCTTGTCTGAATAGCCTCATAAGTTGGACAATGACCTGAAGAGACTTTTTAGGTAGACAATGGCCCAAATTGGTTTGTAGGTGGACCATGATCTGAATAGGCTCATTGGGTGCATAATGGCCTAGGGCAGGGATCCTCAAACTGAGGCCCAGGGGCCGGATGAAAATCTGGTCCCCGGGACCAATTGTAGACCCCCACCTACCCCCTGCTCCGCAAGCAAGTCAGCCTCCGCAGCTGCTTCTATTGCTGAGGCAGTTCAAAGTGGTGGGCTATGTTGCTCCCCCCCTCTGCCCCCACCCACCGCCCAGATGATCGGCACGCTGGCAACTCAAAGTGGGATGGCCATGGCAAGGTGCCCTGCTCCCCCCACCCACCGCCCACATGGTCGGGGCTCTGGCTGCAGCCGAGTGGGGCAATTTAAAACGGGAGAGCTGCAGCAAGGTTTCCCACTCTCTCCATGGCCCCGAGGCCCGGCCCCTGCTTCTCCACCCCACCCGCCTGCCTTCTTTGTGTGGCTGCCACCTCTGTTATTGCATTTGTGAGTAAGGAAGGGGGCAGGTGGAGGCAGTGCCAGCCAGCCTTCCAAGCTGGAGCAGCCACGGAATGGCGGGCTATTGAGGGGAAACGGAGCTACTTCCCGCCCACCCAGGCCCCCCCAAGCTGCTACCGTGGAGCGAGGGAGGAGAGGAGGGAGCCCAGCTATGGCCGGAGGCTGAGGCCGCCGCCACCACTAGGTTAGAGACCAGAGAGGAGGAAGTGGCAGAGAAAGAAGAGAAAGAAGGGAAAGAAGGGAAGGGAAGGGAAGGCCGACGGTGGCCTGGACTGGTTCCTGGGAGGCTGGAGGGCCTGCATTTATCCCTGGTTGGTGATGGACAGGTCTTCCTGCTTCCCCTCCCTCCTTCCCAGCCCTTGCTCCCTTCCTCCCTCACATGTAGCGCACCAAGTCGGGCTAGGCCAGGTCAGGCCAAGAGAGGAGGCAGCTTTCCCTCTGGGGTGCAACGAGGGCATGATGGCCAGGGTGCACGGCTGGATCCACGCACAGTTGCACCAGCCTTGCCGCCCTTGCTGCTCCTCATCCTGAGTGGCCACCTAGAAGGTGATGAGGGCCCTGAGCTTGTCTGGGCTGCCACCTCCTTTCCGATATAATGAAGGAAGGAAGGAAGGAGAGCCACTCCAGCTGCTGCCACTGTAGTAGGAAGAGGCACAGCAGAGGGATCCCAGTAGTGGCACCTCAGGGTGGCGATCCGGAGCAGGAGGCATTGCTGGGCCCCCGGAGAGGCACCGATCATGGGCTGATTATGGGGGGGGGCTCTGCCCACTTGGCCCTTCCTTCCCCCCTTGTTTCCCATGTAGGCCTTTTTTTTTTAACTGTGGTCTGGCCCCCGGTCGTGTCTGGGTGGGGGTGAACTGGCCCACTGTTTGAAATCTTTGAGGACCTCTGGCCTAGGGTGTGTGAAAATCCCAGCTATGTAACCTTACCCAACACCCATTAAGTATGGGTCATTAGCTATGTCTTTGCTAGGTGGACTTTCACCCATCCTAGGCCATTGTCCACCTAATGAGCCTATTCAGGCCATTGTCCAACTTATGAGGTATTCAGACCAGGGTGATGTGAAATCAAAGTGAACTATAAATTGGAGACTCGCCACTAACTTTTCTCATACTGATGAAGCTGCTTGAATGAGTAGCAAAACATTTTGATCTCTCAAAGAAGTCCAGTTGCCATGACTCAGCTTCCAGATAAACTCACCTGAATGACTGAGTATCTTCACAGACAAATGACTGGTCTTGTAGGCAAAGATCAACTGAGGCCCAACCCACGAGAATGTTGCAGGCGCTTTCACTCCGAATGGCCATGCCCAGGAAGGCATGGAAATCGCTTACATGCAACCGCGCCTTCTCTGTGGCTGGCCCCTTGCTTTGGAACCATCTCCCAAGTGAGTTGCGCCTTGCACAATCCCTGCCCGTCTTCAAAAAAGCTCTTCAAACCATGCTTTACCGGGAGGCATTTGACGACCTTTATTTTAGATATTTTTTCTTTTTTTCGACGCCTCCTGCCAATGACTCTTTTTAATTGTTTTGTTTGTTTGTTTGTTTGTTTCTCTTTCTGGTTTTTTTTCACTCTTTTAATCCATTGTAAACTGCCCAGAGTTCCTTTTGAAAGATGGACGGTATTATTATTATTATTATTATTATTATTATTATTATTATTATTATTATTATTATTATTATTATTATTTCTTGTTGCAAGAAAATTGCTCAGACTGATTACAAAAAGCGTCATAATGTAGTTGCTCAAATGGTCCACTGGAATTTGTGTCAGAACTATCATCTGCCCGTAGCAAAGAACTGGTGGGATCATAAGCCTGAAAAAGTGACTGAAAATGAGCATGCAAAATTACTTTGGGACTTCTGAATACAGACAGATAGGGTTTTGGAACATAATACCCTGGATATTGTGATTGTGAAGAAGAAAAAAGTTTGGATCATTGATGTTGCTATACCAGGTAATAGTAAAGTCACTGAGAAACAACTTGAAAAAATTAGCCGATATCAGGATCTGAAAATTGAACTTCAGAGACTCTGGCATAAACTGGTACAGGTGGTCCCAGTGGTAATCGGGATGCTCAGTGTGGTACCTAAAGAGCTAAGCAAGTATTTAGAAGAAATTGGAGTTGACAAAGTCACCATGAGTCAGATGCAGAAAGCCGCCTTACTGGGATCTGCTTGCATAATTTGCCAATACATCACTGAGTCCTAACGCTTGGGAAGAGTTCGACTAGTGATTGGTAATACAAAATCCAGCGTAGATAGCTGTGTGGTTAATAATAATAATAATAATAATAATAATAATAATAATAATAATAATAATAATAATAATAATAATAATAATAATAATAATAATAATGTATCTCCAAATTGGGGAGGTCAGGACACCCATACTCACCCAGATTTCAGAGTAAGAATCTGAGACCCAGAGAACAGACTCTGAAACATTGTCTGTGATATGGAAACTCTGTGTCTTGTTACCGGAGATAGTGGTTCTCCAGAGAGTCACTTTCATTCTTACCTTCCATTCCCTAGCACTCCAGCTTTAACCAAGCAATCAATATTTCAATGAATGAATGAATACTCAGTAGATATTGAGCCTCTATTCATCTCTAGGAAGTGGCCTGTGAAAGTCCTCTGTTGTCAGTATGGTGCCCCCTGGTCCAATGCCAACTGCCCAGCCAAGCCCCTCTCCTGGCATCGTGGGTCCATGTGGTAGCCAGGGAGAGTGCTGCGGTATGCCGGAAGTCTGACACGAGTAGAGGAAAGTGTGTAGGAGTGCTGAATCAACTGTTTAAGCTTTGCAGATACATTGGGGAGTGAGCATAATTTTGAACTACATGTGGGTGGTGGTGTCCAGCTAGTACTTCTAACCTTAGCATTCCTGAAGGGAGAAGTGTACAATTCTGAAAACTGCTTTGAACTTATCCAAGTAATTTGTCCAAGTTCTTTTATGTGAACCGTAATACCGAATACAATATATTACAATGGGAATAGAAAAGGTAAAATTCTAATTTAGCCTGCACACTGAAGGATTCCAACTTATCCATTCAAACATAGAAGAACACTAGTAGAACTAGAAGAACACTATTATTCAACTTCTCTTGAGAATTACACAGAGTTAATGTGACAGGAGCACTAGTTTCTATGGCTTTATTATGGAGCCTCGCTGCATTAAAACATAAAGTTCCATCCAGCTGATAAATTGAGAATATCCTACTTTGAAAGAAAACTGGAACAAAATACTATATTGCAGAGGACACTTGGTAACACACAAGTGTATCTACATGAATTGCTTAGAAAACAACATCATAGATACCCTGGGCCTAAGTCACAACTCATGGCACGACACTTATGTTGGTTCAATCCATTTATCTCTTTCCCAGCACGTTGTTGAAATTTCTGTGCAATATCCCAAACAGATTATCTACTCACAAAGCCCTACAAAGAACACATTTCTAAGCATCAAGCAATCCCACCAGAGGCAGTTTTTTGCTTAAGGACTTGGCAAATTGGATTATTTTTTCCCTGACTGGTGACTCTCTCACCCATTCAAACACAATTTTCGGCAAAAACTATTTGAAACCCTTCTGCTGCTGCATTATAACCCTGTGACTTCCCAATAGTTAAAAATAAAAGAGGTTGGCAATAACATGTAGAACAATGTTAGTTGAGAATAAGGCATAAAAAGCAACGAGTTTAAATTAACCTTGAGAATTGTTTCACAAAAATTACCCAGTTGGTCCTTCTTCTTCTTCTTCTTCTTCTTCTTCTTCTTCTTCTTCTTCTTCTTCTTCTTCTTCTTTTGCTCTAATCGCTATCAAGTTATGATTGATGTAAAATTTCTATGTTATCACATCTGTAGAAATGACTAGTGGAGACTATGCTTTTTGCTTTTTCAGCAGCTTTTTTTGTCCTATGTATTCTACAGTGATGCTACAGTTGTAAGCTGTCAATCCTGATGAAAGCTCAGAGTCTCTGCCTTTTACGCAAGAAGATAATGTAGATCAGCCATCATGAGGTGAAAATGTAATTTTCTACCTCTCTCCTTTGGTAGGGCATATCACCTTGGAGCATAGGAATGGAAGGATATTTTAGCACCACACCTATTCTGTACAGGGGCTGAGTAACACCTTGTAGTAGTCTATATCTATAGGACCTGACTCCAAGAAAAATGAATAAATGGCAGTTCGTTCTCCTTTGCTGCTGAATGAGGTTTCCCCTAGAGATCCATTTACAGCTGCTTCAGAGAACGGCTTTCTTAGTGATTGGGAGACATTGGTCTGCTTCGTAAAGTTTGCCACTTATTTTATCCATTTAAAAATGTTTTGCCCATTCCGTAAGGACAGACTTTCTTTTGCGCACATTATTGTCTATATCACCTTGATTTTCAAAACAGAGAAGTTATAAAAAGGGGAGGATACATTTGATTTTAAAGCAAAAAGCTATAGTTGTTGTTGTTGTTGGTGTGTGTGTGTGTGTGTGTGTGTGTGTGTGTGTGTGTGTGTGTGTGTGTGTGTGTGTGTGTGTGTGTGTGTGTGTGTGTGTGTGTGTGTGTGTGTTTTAGTTGTTTGGCTGAATTCCAGAAGTTTTTCTTCTGAACTTTTCAAAAGTCTCTATGGCCAGCATCTTCAGAGGGCAGGAGTGCAGGGAGCTAGAGTTTGGACTGAACAATTGAAGTTATAAACAACCCCTCCACACACACATGCACATGACATTTCAGATTACCACACATTCTTATATCATTTTTGTATCTTAAAAGCACACTATAGACATATGAGGTGAATTCTATTCTTTCAGCCCCTAAAGAGGGAGGACTTTTCATTAATGGGACTGGGATGACTAAACACATTAAACACCGCAAGATCAACCAGGCTGCCTTAGGAATGATTATGAAAGTTATAAGTGGGACTACACCACAAAACTAGTACAGTATTCTCACGTCGACATTATCAAAAGCATGTGTTTTATTACACCTTCTCTACACTATTTTTTATTCATTTAAAATACAATGTTGTAAAGCTGAAAATAGTAAATATACACATATTTAAAAGACTTTTTTAAAATACCACAGCAAAAATGGGTAAACAAAATCAGCACCAAAAACAGATTCAAAGCAACAAGGCATAACATTCCATATAAAACCCTTCTCAGATATCCAGCCACTGATAGAAAGTCTGTCTGAATAGAAAGGTCTTCGTCTGCTTGTGGAAGGACAGCAAAGATGGAGTCAGCCTAGCCTCCTAGGGAAGGGAGCTCCAGAGTCTGGGTGCAGCGACAAAGAATGCCCTCTCCCATGACCTCAGCAAACATACCTGGAAAGGTGATTGGGACCAGGAGAAAGGCCTTCCTTGATCATCAACACCTGGGCAGACTCATAAAGGGAAACATTTATTAGATTTATAATAAATTAGATCTATTATAAATAAATAAATAAATAAATAAATAAATAAATAAATAAATAAATAAATAAATAAATAAATAAATAAATAAATAAACACAGTCCTTGGAACAGTTTGGACCTAACTGTTTAGGGCTTTAGTATAGGTTAAAATCAACATTCTAAATTGTGTCCAGAAACAGGCTGGCAGCCAGATTGTCAACACAGGGGGTTAATAAATCCCTGTAATCAGCCCCAATTAACAACCTGGCTGCAGTATTTTGGATCTCTTGAAGTTTCTGAACACCTTCCAAGGACAGGTCCATGTAGAGTACATTAAAGTAATCTAACAGGGAAGGAACTAAGACATGTGTAACTGTGGCCAGATCAGATCTCCAAGGATGGATGCAGCTGGCACACTAGTTTTAACTGTGCAAATGTCCTCCTGGCCACTGTCAAAAATGTGGGCATCCAGGCTCAGAGACAAGGAGCATACCCAAGCTGCACACCTGTGTTTTCAGAGAGAGTAGTACTAGTAGCACTAGTAGCACTGCATCTGTGAAGATTTACAGTCATCCAGGTGCAGTTATCCGAAAGTTGAGTCATGGCAACTGGACTACATTTCCTGTGAGATTGAAACATTTCACTCCTCATCTAAGTAGCTTCATCAGTCTAAGGAAGGTTGGCTTAAGGCCTCCAATTTATAGGTCACCTTGGTTTCACACTACCCTGATCTAAATAGACTCATTAGGTGGACAGTGGCCTAGGGAGTGTGAAAGTCCCACCAATGCAATCCTCCCAACACTTATTAAATATGGATTGTTAGCCATGGTCTTCCTGGTGGAGGAGTGAAGTGGTTCTGATTTTTCTGGGGATTGATGGAAGGACAGCATGATAAATGGGAGACAGATTGTCCCTAAGGCCTCCAGCTCTGTTGAGGGAAGGATTTTCTGCACACACATGAATGGCTTCCTTGACCCCTCTCTCAAACCACTTATCTTCTCTGTCTAGTACTGTGTTTCCCCGAAAATAAGACAGTGTCTTATATTAATTTTTGTTCCCAAAGATGCACTAGGTCTTATTTTCAGGGGATGTCTTATTTTTCCATGAAGAAGAATACAGTACACATTTATTATTATCTTATTATCAGGGAGGCCTTATTTTCGGGGGATGCCTTATATTTCAGCGAGAGGCAAAATTGTAAGTAGGTCTTATTTTCGGGGGATGTCTTATTTGGGGGGAAACAGTGTATGTGTACATTCTCGTCTTTGAATGAGTGTTCCTTATCCTTCAAATGAAGATACACCACTGATTCTGGGCCTGAGCTGTTACCACTCCTGTGCTGTGCCATCCTCCTGTTTAGTAGTTGTTTGGTTTCTCCAGTGTAAAGCTCTGCACCCTCATCATTACACGGGACCGCATATACTATATTGCTCCTGTGTTTTGGTATTGGGTCTTTTGGGCGGACGAGTCTCTGCCTTAGTGTGTTTGTGGGTTTGAACTAAACAGGTATGTGCTGTTTCAAAAAAAAATCTTTTTTTTAAGCTTTTAAGACACTCCAGCCATATAAGGAATGACCAGGTTCTTCCGTTGGCTCTGGGTCTCAGACTGAACAATTGTTCTTCTGGGTCAGGCCACTGCTTTGTTGAAGGCCGTCTTTGGATATCCATGAACCTTAAGCACTGTCTTCAGATGCCTCTGTCTTCTTGGCTTCTGTGGAGTTGGGGATGCTTTCTGCTCTGTGGTTTAAAATCCTGATGACTCATAATTTGTGTTGTAATGGATGGTGGCACTCAAGCTACTGATCTGTGTGGCTGGGTTTCCTGTAAACTTCTCTTCCCAGGACATACTCAGATCCTATGATAACTGCACAATCCAGAAAAGACAGCCTATTGTCTTTGGTGTCTTCCCTAGTGAACTTGATCTTTGGGCCCATTACATTTATGTGGTCTGTAAAGACCTATACTTCCTGAGTCTTTCTTTATTTTTTACCCAGGTGTTGTCTACATACCGGTAGGTCAGTGTCATCCCTGGGAAAGTGTTGAGTGCCTTCTTCTCCACTTCTTCCATGTATAGATTGGCAACATGGGGAACCCATGGCACAATCATGCTTCTGTCTGTAAAAGTCCCCTATGTACATGAAGTACCCGTGTTTCCCTGAAAAATAAGACACTGTCTTATATTTATTTTTTTCTCAAGAAGACACACTAGGGCTTATTTTCAGGGGATGTCTTATATATGCTTGAATGTCAGCCCTGCGCACAACCAAAGCCTTTGCTCTCCTGTCAGCAATCCATTCACAGATTATGTTTTCCAGCTCAAGAAATAAAGGTTGCCTACCTGAACCACACTTGCGCTTCTTAGTATTTCCTCTGTCCACATGTAGACTGAGGTTATAGTATTCTGCCCGCCATTTTCGGACCATTTGGATATCCAACTTCTTCTCTTTGCAGAAAGCCGTAAGATTCTTGCCCTGGGAGTCCTCGACAATTCCTTTCTTGTACTCAACAGAATAGCTCTTTCTTTTTGCACTCACCTTGTCTGGGGGTACAGATACTCAGGAAAAGAAGGCCCACAGACTGTTGCTGGTTGGTGGGGCTGTCACTAGTGATGCGTGAATTTCTTTCCCCTAGCCGTTCGCACGTGCGCAATAGGTTGCCTGCAACCGTGGTTACCACATGTGCACCCACGCATGCGCGAACGGCTAGGATAAAGGAGCTGTGGCAGACAAAAGGTATTCCAGTTTTCCTTACCACTCTGCGCTGAGATGCATGGCGTGGCTATGCAGCGTATCTGCATAGCCACGCCCATCACTAGGTCTTATTATCAGGGTAGGGCTTATATTTAACAAATGCATAGAAAACCTGCTAGGGCTTATTTTGGGGGGGGGGAGGTCTTATTTTCGGGGGAACACAGGGTATGTGGTGTTCAGGCATAGGTCCAGGAGCAGGCATATCTGGTCTGGGTTGAGGCTGCTTCTGGTGTTGATGTTGCTGTCTTCTCTTAGTCTCCTTTACTGTTGTTATGGCATCAGTGGTAAGAATACTGGTGAAGAGAGATATAACATCAAAGGATACCATGGTTTCTTCTGTATCCAGTTTCAGCTCCCTGACCTAGTAGCACTACACTGTAAAAAGGTAAAGGTTCCCCCCACATATGCGTGCTAGTTGTGTCCAACTCTAGGGGCAGTGCTCATCTCCGTATTCAAGCCGAAGAGCCAGTATTGTACAAGTCCATGGCCAAGTGGCTGGCATGGCAAGGAAACACTGTTTTACCTTCCTGCTTTTTACAGTGGTACCTATTTATCTAGTTGCATTTACATGCTTTTGAACTGCTAGGTTGGCAGGAGCTGGGGTGATCAGCGGGAGCTCACTCTGCTGCGTGGCACCCGGGATTCAAACCTCTGAGCTGCCAACTTTGCAGTCAACAGTTTCAGAGCCACAGCCACTATGATGTAGTGTTCACTTGTGGTGAAAGATAAAATAGGATTGTGACTTATGTTTTGAGTGAAAATGGAGGATTACCCATCTGCAATCTGAAATTCATTGGGGGTGTTATAAGATTCAACCATAATTTATTGCTTTAAAGTGAAAAGTGTGTGTGTTTTTGTTTTTGTTTTTTCCTTTCTCTTGGGGAAATATTACATCATTTGTGGACAGGGAGATAGTCTGTGAAGCTTGCCACAGAAACTTGCCTGCTGACTTGGCTGTGACTAAGTCTTGCCACCAATGCAGGCCTCTTGTTTTTTGGTAACTGCAACAATTTCTCATTGTTACAAATCAGTAACAGTAGTCAGAATCCTAATGGATGTTCAAGCTGGCAGTGTAAACCTTGTGTATGAAACCAGAGTGAATTGCCACTACTCAGTGAGTTGCTGCTCACATTCCTGACTAGTCATGGTATTTCATTACTTGATGTGTTGACCAGGGATGTAAGCAGCAACCCATTACTTAAGAGTAGTCCACCAGTACATTTTATGCAATTACTTTATACTGTATATACATATGGCTATGTAAATCCCCAATAGGATTCTAGCAATTACAAACAAAGTACAGTAATAGCATTGTAACCTACAGCTTTATTCAGGCTTTTCAAGTAGATTGAATAAACCTATGGACAAAATGTTCAGTGAATCAATATTTGGTATTTTCAGTCAACTTCAGCACTGAAGGGTAGCTTTCTGAAAAGCAGAACTTCTTCTCTCCATGAGGAGGAGGAATGGAAGGCAACAGAAATGGGTTAGACAAGGGACAAAGCTAGCATGCTGTCTTCCCACACATTTATTCATCATAGAATAGGCAACCAGAAATTGGGAATATGACAAATTAAGATGCTCCCAGATCTCTTTATTTGTCCTGGAGCTGTGAATTGTGAGTGTCACTCAAGGACTGGAGCTAGACCCTGTTTTAGGATTGCACTTCCTCTGAAGGACTTGGGACCAAGTCCAATTGTGAGGTGCAACTAGAAATTGATTCAATGGACCCCATCTGAGAGTCGATTTACTCAAGCCCTGGGGTCTATTGCAGTGGTTCTCAACCTATGTGTCCCCAAATGTTCCTGGACTACAACTTCCAGAAGCCTCCACCACTCGCTGTTGGAAGGGGTTTCTGGGAGTTGCAGTCCAGGAACATCTGGGGACCCACAGGTTGAGAACTACTCGTGACTTGTCTATTGCTAGCTGAGAAAATTAGATCTAGGGCTCCTGTTGCAAAAACCAGCGCTCAGCAGCAGCACAGGGGCAGAACGAACCTGCAGCTTGGGGTGGAGAATGTTACCCCGCCGCTCTGTAAAAGGATGGTGTTTTGTCATCTCCACCCCACCCCACCACCCCGGCCAAAATCCCTTAGCGCCGAGAGCAATAGAAGATGCGGAGCCTCCGACGGGGGCGGGGAAGCCACCCGTCCAGCCAAGAGCTCTTTTACTTTCGGCTCCTTTCTCTCCCCATTGCCTGCCGCCCCGCCTGCTCTCTTTTCGCAAGGCCAGGGAAAGGGCCTGGCCGGCTCTCCCCTGGAGGACCGACTCCTAGCCGGCTCCGGCAAATGGGTCGGGCGGGGTGGCGGTGGTGGTGGTGGTGCTAGGGAATGCCCTCACCCTGCATGGTTTCCCGCGGCAGGGGAAGAGACGGGGCTGCCCGCGCCGCCTTGCGCGCCCTCGGGGAGGCGGCAGAGGAAGAAGGCGGAGCAGCTCCGGGAAGAGGGAGGTGGTGAAGGGAGGAAGAGGTGGTCCGTCGCCGCTGCCGCCAGGCCTTTGCCCCGGTTGGGCCTTCCAATAGCTCGCATTGGAAGCGGGCGGGGAGCCGTTGGGGGAAGAAGAGGGGGAAGAGGGGTCCGGAGAGAGAGGAGGGCGCTGGGGCTTGAGCGCCAGGATAGGAAGGAAGGAAGGAAGGGAGGGCGAGCGCGGAGCAGCCACCGCAGCCGCGGGAAACCCCCCCCCCCGGGTCGCTCCGACTCGCTCCCTCTTCTGCTGGGGTCGCACCGCCTCCCAGGCTCCGCCTGAGCCGAGGCCGCAGCCTGCAAAAACCCCGAGGGGAAAAAGAGAGAGAGAGAGATAGACCCGTGGGGTGGGGTGGGGCGCGCCAGGCACAGGATGTGGCGCCAGACGCCCACGGCCCGGGCTTCCCGGCGTCCCCAGTAAAAAGAAAGCCCCGGGAGTGGTCGAGGGAGGAAGCCTCGTATGAGGCCTTTCGGTGGCTCCGGAGGTGCCTCCTCCAGGCCCTCCGGCCCCCGCTGAGCAAGGGGAAGGGGGTGGCGGCGGGATCCCTGGCTTAGCCTCACCCCCTTCCAGACCTCCGCCGCCGCCGCCGCCGCGCGTCCCCCCACTCCTGCCCGCCCGGACCCCGACGCGCGCCCCCCTCTCTCGAGCCCCACGCCTTGGCCAGTGGAGGGATGTCTTCTGCCAGCTCCGTGGACATGATTGAAACCCCTCCAGTGCTCAACTTCGAGGAGATCGACTACAAAGAGATTGAGGTGGAAGAGGTGAGTCCCCCAGGCATTGGGGGGGGGGCTTGGACGGGGAGGGGAGCGTGGGCTTTAGGATCTCAGGTGTGGCTCTTCAGGATAAGCCCCCAGGTAGGCCTTTTGGTGCTGAGTGGTGACTGCAGCCTAGGTGACCCGGGTTTCACCCACCGGCACTCCTGTATGCAGCCACTGATGCCACGCTTCAAGGCTGCAGTGCTGTGCATGTAGGTGCTTGAGTACCACTGAAGGCTTATGTCTGCTCTGGGGTGGGAGGGGGGAGATCTAGTGCAGGAACCTGGATTGGATTGTCCTGCCTACTTCTATTTCTAAGCAATATTAGGTGTCAAGGTTCCCTGAAAGTTTGTCTTCCTCACCCTCCATCCCATTCTGAGATAGCAATAAACTGATTGTACTCTTAACAAAGCTCATGTACTATAATGGCAAAAAATGGCAATTTTGTTGGAAGTTGTTCCAAGTTCACATTCCCATTTAGCTGTGTAAATCCCAGGGTGAGGGTAGAGCCAGTCAATACCTCTTATTGTAAGGCATTCAATTGTCCTGAAGATTAAATAAGGAAGATCCATGCACACCACCCTGAGTTCCTCTGGAGAAAGGTGGACTAAAAATAACAGCAGTCATGATATGTCCAGGGTCTGGGCCTGAATGTTTTAGAACATAGTTCTGTAAACAATTGTCTTGTGTTAAGGGTGAAATGCACCAAAAAGACACACTTAGGGGATCTCAGGTCAAACAAGAGTTGTTGTAGGGTCTCCCCCCCCCAACCCAACCCCCAAAGGTTATCAAAGGTTATCAAAATTAGATAATCATCTATCAGATGTGCTTGAACCTGGGTTCTTTGCATTGAGCAGAAAGATTATTTCAATAGCCTTTTAGGCCCCTTTCCACTCAAATGATTCGGTGATTTACAGCAGATTTTTGAGGTGTAGTGTTTGAAGTCTTAAGTGGCATTTTTGTGTTTTTAGGTGTTTGGAATGAGACTTAATGGTTGGGGTTGTTACTTGATGGTTGGGGTGATATTGTATTGCCTTCCCTTTTTATGCCAGTTGTAGTCTACTTCATGTATTATGTTTTCCCTGCCCAGAATGAATTTTCATCAAAGATACTGTGGGGAAGAATGAAATTTATTTGTCCATTTTAATAAGTAATTATTCTTTGTGTAGTTTCATTCATGAGCATGTTAAGAACCTATGATTGCCACTATTCGTGTATCTACATGCTGACATATGCTGCATGAGGCATCACCTCTGACATTACCCTCAGCTAATGCAGAGCTGGAGTGTATGGTACAGGTATTCCATATGTTTTTGGACTGCAGTTTCTGCTATAATAGCTATTACAGCCTTCTGCCCTACTCCAGATCGCTGATCTTCATTTCTGATATATTCCTAACTACAGCCCTGAGTTATCTGAAGGCATCTTGTTCCTTAAAATATATACTTTTTGTGAACAAGCGCATAGAAAAGTGAGTATTTGTGACCATAATGGGAGTAGTACTCAGCAGAAGGAAAAAGAAAAGACCAAGTGCTATGAGTGAGTAAATCAAGTGAAAGCTTGGTTAAATTACATTTTCAGGTGAATATTAGTATGATATTGACTAGCTACCATGGCTGTATACCTGTAATACCTGTGACCTCTTCTGCTTGAGGTATACAACATGGCTGTTACTTTGGAACAGCTCCACACTTAGGTTTGTCATTAGATCTGCTGTAAAGGACCGGGGGGGGGGATGAAGTAGGGTACTAAAGCATCTGACCTTCATATGAAGTGAATTGTTACCTCTCCAGCCCATGAGGAAATCTGTCAAACGACAGGTATCAGCACTTGCCCTCACTTGTCTTCCATTGCAGTCATTGCCCAGTGCCCTACTGGCAGATTAACTAGTTGTGTCCAAAGTAACAAGTGGAAAGTGAACAGAAATAAACAACAACAGAATGACTGTTGTGAAGAAGGAAAAGCTCCAGAAATAATTAACTAGTCAGAAACTGCCACATACATATTGCCATTGGAAATGGTGTGCATATTGAACTTGGTAAATCATCCAGGAAAAATTCTTTCTACCTCAATGGAGGAGATAATCCCCAACGAAGGTACTGAGACTATTCAAAATGTATTTACATACATTTGTTATGGTGAAAGACCCATGACACATTTTGCTGCTTAGGCTGGACTGATCTCTGCACTGATGGCATTATTTTCACAGGCATTGCATAACTTGATCAAGCTTTATCCTCACAAAGACCCAAGGTAAATGTAAGTAGCTGTTCCTTCAGACAGTTTGGTTGATCTATCTCAGTGATGGTGAACCTTTTAGAGATCAAGTACCCAAACTGTGACTTAAAACTCACTTATTTTTCTCAAAGTACCGATATGACAATTCAACCTGAATACAGTGGTACCCCAGGTTACATATGCTTGAGGTGCTGCCCTTCAGGAAAGCAAGAATTGAAGAGCAAGCTTTTGAATTTCCTGTGGCCACAACAACCTCGCTGTAGCCATGGGAAATTCAAAAGCCTTCTCTTTGATCCTCACTTTCCTGAAGGGTAGCATGGGGTGCTACCCTTCGGGAAAGCGAGGATCGAAGAGCAGGCTTTTGAATTTCCCATGGCTACAGCACCCTCACTGTGGCCACAGGAAATTCAAAAACCTGCTCTTTGATCCTCGCTTTCCCAAAGGATGCTACCCTTCAGGAAAGTGAAGATCGACGAGCAGGGGTGCTACCCTTTGGGAAAGCAAGAATCAAAAGGCTTTTGAATTTCCTGTGGTCAAAACTTCTTTGATCCTCGCTTCCCCAGAGAGTAGTACCCCACCCACCTCTGTGCCCTGGACAGAAAGGTGAGTGGGGTGCTACAACATTGGTAAAGTCAGGGGGGAGTGGCAGTGGCTTGTGGGCTTGTTATGCCCCAGTTTACTCTCCAGCCATGCCATTCTGAGCATCCAAAAAGCAGTGTGGCTGGAGAGTAAACTGGGGTTACAAAGGAGCCCACAAACCGCTGCTCGCCCTTCACCTGGCTCTGCTTCATGGTGCCATTTTGAGACCGCCCAAATGGCTCCGTGAAGAGAGGCAGGCAAAGAGAAGGCAGTGGCTTGTGGGTTCCTTTGTAGCCCCAGTTTGCTCTCCAGCCATGCTGCTCCATGGCTGGAGAGTAAACTGGGACTACTAAAGAGCCCACAAACCACTGCCTCCTCTTCATACGGCTCTGCACAGAGCACAGTGGCGTGCTCCAAGTAGAGGGGGAAGTGCCATGCCTGTGAGGGGGGTGATGCCATGTTCCTACAGAAAGGGCTCCATGTGCCACCTTGGGCACCATAGGTTCGCCAACACTGATCTATCTTCTGTTAAGAAGGAATACTACAAAAAAAAGTGTACCGGTATGTTTATGCTAATAGTTGGTACAGATCTGGCCATAGATTTAGATGCAGTGGTGCTTGAAGATAAGTTGTGAAATATCACTAACTTTATTATATGGAATTCCTGACTAAAGAGAAGTCAAAACAAGTCACAGTCAAGTATGATGAATGATTCTTCTCGAACTATGTATATATAGTTCAATTATCTTAACATATTCAGCAATTCTGGTTCCTGCTTTCAGGTTGTCACCTTATCCATCATGAAGTGATGGGTGATGTTGCTGACAAAACTCATTCAAAAGTTTCCTGGATTCATTGTAGGAACGTTGGTCATGTTATAATTGAAGATATGTTTTCAGTGCCATATATGACAGATGTGAAATAATGCCATGAAGAGAACTCTAACCTGTGTAGCAAATATTATTCAGGAAGGTGTACTAAGTTAAATTTCTTTAAGTTTGAGAGATCTCCCACCATAAAGAAGCATATATGCTTGCTTTTAAGTTGTCCCTTAGACCTCAGTGCGACTTCCCTTTCATGTCTAATATGTATGATACTGTGCCTTCCAGCAGAAGTGCAGGCTTTCAAATGTATACAGCTTGTTTCCATGATACACAGTGACTATCCATGGGTGAAATATTGTTGGCATTCAGTTCCACCATTACTAAAAAGGAGAGGCATTGGAAGAGTTTATATGGTTTGTGTCTCTCATGCCATTTCTAGAATGGACAAAGCTGAACACCGAATCAATAGACTGAGATCTCATGTGTGCTTGAATGTGAAATCTACCAGACCTTCAACTTAGTTTGTTTGATCTAGGCTGTTTAAGTAGACACTGAGGTCTCCTTATTCATTTGATCACTTATTGCTAAGACAACGGAGTGGATGAGGGAGCACAAGATTCAGAGTTCAGTTTGTAATTTCCCTCTTCCTCACCTGTCCCTTACTCCAGAGACAAAGGATAATGTGTAAATATCAACAAGACCAAAGAACTTATAGTGGACTATTGAAAAAGGAAATCAGACACTCAGCCCCTGATTATTGATAGAGTTTGTGTAGAGCGGGTGACAGACAGTAGGTTCTTAGGAGTTATTCTACAGGAGGATTTGACCTGGAGTGCCAACACTGAAGCACTGGTTAAGAAGGCCCAACAGAGATTATATCTTCTGAGAGTTCTCAGGAGGGAACAACTGTCTAGGAAACTGTTGGTAACCTTCTACCGGGTCTTTATAGAAAGCACTATCACTTACTGCCTCTGTCTGGTTCGCCACTTTCACAGTGGCAGATAGAAGGGCACTCCAGAGGGTCATAAACACTGCTGAGAAGATAGTGGGCTGTCCTCTTCCTCCTTTGGAAGAATTATACAACTCCAGATGCTCAAGGAAGACATCTAGAATTTTGAGAGACCCTTCGCATCCAGGCCACCAATTTTTTTGAATTGTTGCCGTCTGGCAGGAGATACAGGACTCTTAGGTCAAGGACAAATAGACTAAAGAACAGTTTTTATCATAGAGCGGTATCCAAGTTAAATGCGACAGATTTAGCACCATCTTAATCAGTTTTTAAGTAGTGTTTTAAATTTTGTAAGCAATTTTAAGAGTTTTTAATATTTTGTATTGTGTTTTATGTGTTTTATGTGTGTTATGTGTTTTGTATGTTTAGAGTGTGTAGTGGAACAGCACTCTAATTTTGTTGTGCATATGTTGTATATGCATAATGACAATAAAACTATTCTATTCTATTCTATTCTATTCTATCAATGCCCACATGGATTTTCCCCTTTGAAATAGAGAAATATAAAGATAATGTCTGTTATGAGAAGACAAAAAGTCAAAATGAGTATAAAAACTATTCTAGACAAACTGGCACAAAAGGATCCCTCAAGTGAAAGTGTCTGTCTATGTGTGATGATTTCCTTGGTTAAACTGCATGGTTATGTTGCCCACCTGGGATGCAAGAACAGGGAGTTACCAAACGCTTTGTAGGCTACAGTAGATGCCTTCTGGATTGTGTAAATCTTGACACACAGTGATGAGCATCATCAGGAAAAATGACGAATCAGGGCAGTTTATGGCTAACCATGAACCAGCCAGAAACCCTGGAAAAAACATTAGGGGCAATGGAAAAGGGGGTGGATAGGCAGCAGAAGGAGTTGTGGGCATTAGGTTCCCCTCCATCAGGCACAAACCAGAACTAGCCACAAACTGGTAGGCAGGACCAGGTAGTGAGGTGATAGAGGAAGAGGCAGTGCATCCATTTTGCTGAAAATGAAGCACCACGCAGAAAAAAGTTCAGCATCTTATTCTGGCAAAATTTGATCCCCAAACTAAACAACCCTGATCTGTGGATTTATTTTATTCTTATTTTATTTGGTTCATAGTTCAGATCAGTTCATGCCCATTTCTAATCGTAGGGTGTGCACGTCTTTTTCAGAATATAACATTTTGTTCTGTGTTTTGTTCCACATTGTTAAGAATGTTTTGAGGGGAGTTATGCTGATTGTGTGTTTGAAATATTCCCCTGAATGTTTCTAATTTTTTTAAATTTAGGTTGTCGGAAGAGGTGCCTTTGGAGTGGTTTGCAAAGCAAAATGGCGAGGGAAGGATGTGGCCATTAAACAAATAGAAAGTGAATCTGAACGAAAAGCCTTCATAGTAGAGGTACAGTCTATCTTAATATTTATTCTGGTGCAGTCTGTCTTGTAGCATATAGGTTACAGAAGAGAGATGAGCACTTCCTGTACTTTGCCGCAGTTTGGTGAAATGGGCCCACAGGTGTTGTGTGGGCACCCCACATTCTGTGTCCCACCCCTTCTCCTGGGCAGCTTCTCAGAGGAGGAGATGGGGCAGGGAAACCTGTGGTGCAGCTTCTGACAGGGCACCTGCAAGAGGAGGTGGGGTGCAGAATCTGGGGTGCACATGCAATACTTGTGGACTTGATCCTCAGCCACACCAGATTAAAGAACCATGGGAAAGGCCCAGTTCTATTCCAAGTGGAATAGAAATTCTGCTTCAAGAAGGCCCAGCAGTATCAAAGTGGGGTTTCTGAAGACTGTGCTGTGTGTAAAGTAAAATTAGTAGTTTATTATTTATTTATTTATTATTTAAGTTTATATACCGCCCGTCTTCCGGGTGGAACTCCGGACAGTTTAAAACAAAAGAGAACAAACAGTACATAAAAATGAACAACAACACTTAAAATCAGTAAACAATTCACAACAATTCATGCTCTTTCCCTAGCTGATGGGCTGGAATGAGGTGTTCACTGATATGATTTTACTGACCATAAAACATTCTCTTAGACTTGTTTCTTGGTTGTGCTTTGGAAACTTTTTTATGTTCAGGGCTGAGTTGTATGATGGAGCAAACTGGAGTGGTATCCTTCTACGAACTGCACTTCCAGTATCTGCACTTCTCTATGAGAACACTGAAATCTTCCTTGTTTCATTCAAGACCGAAATGCATATTCTATGAACAACACAGGCTTGGAATTTTAAAAATCTGCAATGACTTGAGCTGGAAAAAACAGCAAAGAGTAGTGTAGCATCTTGAAGACTAACAAGCTACATAGGGCATGTTCATGAGCAGCAACCCATTCTGATGTATCTGAAGAGATGGACTGCAGTCTACAAAAGTCTGTGCCAAATAAAGCATGCTAATCTTAAAGGTGGCACAAGACATTTCATTCCTGTCTCTTTTGACACAGCCATCTCCTTAATTTTTTAAATAGTCATATTTTTGAATATCCCGGTGCTGAGATAAGCAATATAAAGCCTTTGTACTTAGGAGCCATTGATACTCTTCTTTTCTATGAATTTGCCTCATTCTCTTTAATGCTGCTTAAGTTTTTAGCCATCTCTGTGTCTCATGGTATTGCGTTAACAGGAATTCAGAGCCAACTCAGTCATGCGTAGCCTATTGAATTATTTTGAGATTATTGAAAGGCATCTGGTTTGGGAAAAATGAAAACATTGTGGCCTAATCCAACATTTTTCTAAAAAGTTTCTCATGCTAAGGTTCTGAGAGTTCATGAGTTGTATAGGGTGCCATGTTTGCAAGTTCCTTTTCTTATTTAAAGTCCTCACACCTGCCAGTTACATTAGTCCCATTGGCTGTTCAGAGCCAGATGACATTTAAGAGTAATCTGCATTCTGGTAGTCTTGTTGATACGATCTGTGGATTCTGTTGCAATGAATGTGGGTTTTAGATGGTCTTAAAAGTGTCCAGTGTGTTTGAAAACTGAAGGTGAGTTTTCAGTGCAGCCTACATAGGAGAGATCAAAGGAAATCATTCATAAGCCAGGCTATATAAGTATTTGTATCTATTGATATGTGGAGTCTTTAGAAATGCACGTCCTTCACCTGATTACTAAAAACATATTGTTCAGTTATGCTTTTAGTAAGTAGCACTCCTGCTTGCTCTTAGAGGTTTCATCCCTTTTTATCTTAATGCATATACAGTATTGCATGAGGTTATTTTAAAGTATTTTAAAATTGTTGTATATTATGTATTTGGGTTAAGCTGTGGACAAGTATATGCTGATTGCCCTCTAAAGCTTGGATTATTTTAACAATAAAAAATTATTGATGCAACTTGAAATCATTGAGCTGTTCATGCATAGCGTTTATCATGAAAGACTGAGATCTTTAACACATTGATTGCTAGGGTTCTTGGTTAGCCAAAGTATTAAGACAAATAATGCATTGGTTAACATTGCTACATGGCACTAGTGTTGACACTGATGTAAAATGTTTGCAAACATTTTACATCAAACTATGGCATAAAATATTGTAATTGTTGAAGGCTTTATATAAATGTAATATTAAGTGCTATTAAATAAACTAACATTCAGTACTATTAAGTCCTTACAGAATTGTAAGTGGTTACAAAGCTATTAAGCCCACTTCAGATACTATGTAACACATTGCTGAATACATCTGTAAAGTTACATCTGTATGTATCTTTTTATGAATAGAAGTTGTGTTTGGAGACCACAACTGACAGGATATCTAAGTGACTTAGATTTTTGAGTGCAGAGTTGGAGTTGGGAGGTTCAGCTTTCAATTGTGCCTTGTTGGAGAAGAGCCAGCCCGTACAGTAAGCGGCACAGTCTTAGGGCACCCTCCGAAGAAGGGAAAGTACTCACCCCCAGTCTTTTGCCTGACATGTATGCGTGAAATGTCATGCTTTTTATTTTTGAAGGCCAGGTTTAGGCATTTTCTTGGGTGTGGTGGTTGGGAATTCTTTGTTGCTGCTGTCAGACTATTCCTCCACATCCTATATTTCTACAGGAGCAGTGATTCTTCTGGGAGGAGTCAGGGAAGCCATTCATGTGAGCATTGAAACCCCCTCCCTCAACAGAGGTGGGGGCCTCAGGCATAGTCTATCTGCTACTTATCAGGGTGTGCTTTCAACAATACCCAGACAAATCAAAAAGCCTTTACCACTAACGACCCATACTTTATAGGTTTCAGCACCTTAGGCCATTGTTCACTTTAAGTCAGGCATGTCCAAACTTCAGCCCTCCAGATGTTTTGGACAGCAATCTCCACAGTCCTTTGCCATTGGCAATCCAAGCTTAGAATTCTGGGAGTTGTAGTCCAAAACATCAGGAGGGCCGAAATTTGGACATGCTTGCCTTAAGTCTATGGATACTATTGTCTACCTAACAAACCTATTCAGGCCACAAAAATGACTTAATGCCAGAAGACTGAATGGATTAACACAGGACCTACATGTGGCCTTTTACAACAATTTATGCTGTAAGCCCCCAACCTCGTGGCATCCTTCTAGGTTGCTCTCACAAAATACCAGAACTAGGGGACATCCACTCAAATTGAGAGCTGGGAGAGTAAGAACAGACCAAAAAAATATTTTTTCACTCAGCGCGTTGTTAGTCTGTGGAACTCCCTGCCACAGGATGTGGTGATGGCATCTGGCCTGGATGCCTTCAAAAGGGGATTGGACAGATTCCTGGAGGAAAAGTCCATCACAAATTACAAACCATGATGGAGATGTGTAATCTCCAGGCTTAAAACCGGGGTACTTCAAGGGCCAGATGCAAGGGAGTGGTATCAGGAGACAGATATCTAGTCTCATGCGCTCCCAGACGCATCTGGTGGGGCCACTGTGAGATACAAGAAGCTGGACTAGATGGGCTTTTGGCCTGATCCAGCATGGCTCTTCTTATGTTCTTATGTTCTTATGCCATTGTTCGTCTTGTGAGCCTATTTCAGACCATGGTGACAAGAGGTCAAAGCTGACTATAAGATGGAGGACTTGAGGACTTGCACTAGCTGTATTCAGACTGATGAAGCTGTTTGTATGAGCAGTGAAACGTTTCTGTCTCTCAAGAAAAAGGAAGTCCAGTAGCCATGACTCAACTTCCAGATTCTTCTGGGAAGTGCATGCATTGATGTTTCATAGCAACCTAGAAGGATGCCACGCGGTTGGGGGCTTACAGCATAAATTGCTGCAAAAGGCCACATGTAGGTCCTGTGTTAATCCATTCAGTCTGCTGGCATTAAGTCAGATTGTTCCTACTCTGAATGTCTCTAAAGGGCAGCAAAATGCTCCTTCAAATCCTTTAGGAGTCTGGAAATGGGTTGGTATTGTCACTAAAAAAAAAACCTAGAATGTGCCAAAGCTCCAGTCAACTATGAATCTTATGTGAAAAATAGCTTAACAAAAGGGCAGGTCTTGTCTGAGAACCTAGGTTTTAAACACATTTCCTTTTTCAAATTTCAGCTTCGACAGTTGTCGCGTGTGAACCATCCTAATATTGTCAAGTTATATGGTGCTTGTTTGAACCCAGTAAGTAAAGCCAACATAGTTTTGTTCTGAACATCCCACATAAATTGCAGTACGTTTTATTAAATTAAAATGTGTTTAAATGAAAATGTTTTTACTTTCTTTTGGTTTATTTGCACATTCTGCATGGAGGGTTTTTTCCCATTTTTATTTATGAATATATACTTATATGTTCAAATTACAGTGGTACCTTGTATAAAGGAATTAATTTGTTCCAAATGAAATTCTGTGAAGCAAATTTTCCTTTATACAAATTTCCCATAGGAATGCATTGAAAACAGAAATCGCGACCATTTTTATGTTGTACAGATTCACCCATAGGCAATTTTGTTAAGCAAATTTCCCCTATCTCCAGAATTTTTTATGTTGTACAGATTTTATGTTATACAAACCGTTTGTTATACGAGGGTCCACTGTACCTTGTTCTACTTCTGTACCATGGGTTCTCTTTGTTCCAGCACTAGGCTAGCATTCCAGATTAGCAAAGATAATCTAAAATTAATTCTGGTACTGGTAGTTACAGTTTGCCACAACTTTCATTTTACTCTATACTGTACATCTTTTCTCCTCTTCATTTTTGATGGACAAAAAAAGATAATTACTGAAAGGCTGTACAGATGAATATAGTGGGATTCCTTTTTAATTTCCCATTTTACCAAGTAAGTGTCTCAGGAAATAGAGTAATAGGGTGGCAGGAGGTGAAGACGAAGTATAGAAAGAAATTAACACTAAACAAGCTTTTGACTGCAATGAAGAATAGAAGAATTATACCAGTTAAGTGTTTCTGGTGTGCAAATAAGATCAAGTCACTATAAAAATTCAAAAAGAAATTCACTTGCGCAGAATTAAAACATCCATATTTTAAACAGTTGCTTTCACATGCAAAAGTCATTTGCAGAGAGAAAGATGTAGTATTCTGTGCTACAGAAACAACTGATCTGCAGCATCTTATAATGTATCTATTTGTTATGGTATAGGTTTTCTAGAGCCCTAGTCCATTTTGTCAGATACATGAAGTGCATCTAGAATTTCAGGTATAAATTGCAGATGCTGAAGTCAAGGAGAAATTAAGTGCAGAAAAATCTGAGAGTGACTATTCATAAAGCCATTTCTGACAACACAAATAAAAGATACTTTTAACTTAACACTTCTTTTTCTTCCCACTAAGGTGTGTCTTGTTATGGAATATGCTGAAGGAGGTTCTCTCTATAATGGTGAGCATATTTCTTGAATTCTATTGCAAAAACTGTGCATAAAATGTATGGCTGCAATTACACATTTGTTCTGTAAAATCAGAGCTACAGAACTCACAGTTACTTTACAACCATACTTGGATTTTAATGGAAATTCTTTTAGTTTGGTTTGGTCTTGTTAAAAAAACTTAACATTGTGTATTCTAATCTGGCGTAATTAATGTGTTCCACATAATTAGTATTTTAGAACTACAGGCTAATTCCTTACCAAATTAGTTGAGGAAGAAGAAGGTTTGCGGTGAACACGTGGCTTGGAATGTTATTTTGTTAAAAGGAACTAATTTTGTCAGATTATCAGTACCATTACAGTTGTTCTCTCTGAAAGAGTCATTCCTTATGTTCTGTGTTGTCAGTTACCAGTCTCACTCAAATATACAAATATCTCTTGCCATTTAGCCATGAAATGTTTTTTGGGGGGTGGGGGTGCAAAAGACAAAGTACAGTAACCCCCTGCCGATTGTGGAGGTTAGGGACCCACCCCGCCCGCGATCGCGCACCTGTCTGAGAAGTCTTGGTGCGGCGCGCACAGGTGGTGTTGCGGGATCTGACCTCCCGCCGCAGTTCGCCCGCACCGCCCGAGACTTCTCAGGGGGCGGTGGGGAGCGAACCGATCGCTCCCCACCGCCCCTCCGCGCGGCTCCGAGGCCTTTTGGAGGGGCCCGGAGGGGGTGGCAGGGAGCGACCCGATTGCTCCCCGCCACCGCCACCCCGCGCAGCTCCGAGGTGCAGGTATTGCGATCGCGCAATATAGCAGGACCGCAGTACCTGAACCACGAAATGGCGGGGGGTGACTGTAATAGCTTCCTTGACACATAGAATTGGTGACAAAATGGCATAAATTAAAAACTCATTGTCAAAAATACATGCAGTGACCCCCCCCCGCCATTTCGCGGTTCCAGCATTGCGGTCCCACTACATCGCGGGACCACAGTACCGGAACCATGGGGAGGGGGCAGCCGGGTTGCTCCGCGCGGCCTTCCCACGCACCCCGGAGAAGCCTCGGGCGGATCGCTCTCGCCCCCCAGGCCCCTCTGGGAGGCCTCGAAGCCGTGTTTGGATTTGGATTTGTGTTTAATTTGGATTTGTGTTTTAAACTTGACATAAGCATAGATGGCTTCTCCAAACAAGTTACAAAATCTTAAACATTCTAAAAAGTCAGAATCAGTGACTGCATATATGCTAACCTTTTTACATTTCACTGTTAAGTCACAGAAATAAGGTACAGTATCTGTTCTATGTCGACTGCAATGTGCAATAAAGTTCTTTTTAGTTTGTACATTTATTTTCCAGTCCTTCATGGTGCTGAGCCACTGCCCTACTACACTGCTGCACATGCGATGAGTTGGTGTTTACAGTGTTCCCAAGGCGTAGCATATCTTCACAGCATGAAACCGAAGGCTCTCATTCACAGGGATCTAAAACCACCAAAGTAAGTTTTCAGGAATCATAAAAGCCTCTGTAATTCAATCTATTTTCTATTCATTACATAGGATATTATGATATGTAGTTCCTACATTTATATGTCATGTAAGCTGCTTCAATTTTATGATGTTATGGTGCATTGCATTGGTATTGAAGAGTACTGTATATACTCCAATATAAGTCTAGTTTTTCAGCCCTAATTTTGGGCTGAAAAAAGGGGCCCCTCGACTTATATGCGGGTCAGTACTTTTAGACACTGAGGCAAGCGCTTGGGTCGGAGGCTAAAAGTCATTTTAAACATTGTGTGCCGCTTCTCATGAACCCCCCCCCCCCCCCCCCCCCCCCCCCCCCCCCCCCCCCAGCATCACAGGGGAGCAGTGCACGATGTTTAAAATAACTTTTAGCCACTGACCAAAGCACTTGCATCGGTGGCTAAAAATCATTTTAAACATCACACACCACTACCCCAGCTCACAAAGGAGGAGCTGCCAAGCCCTGCTGCATTTCCCACCCTAGACTTATACTCGAGTCAATACATTTCTCCAGTTTTGAGGGGTTAAATTAGGGGTCTCGGCTTATACTCGGGTTGACTTATACTCGAGTATATATGGTATATTGAATGCATCTACTCATGGTATGAACATCTGGATGCACAGTATTCTAAAACATATAGATGTAATGGTAAACACAATGAAGCATGTATTACTAATTATATTGGAAATCAGTGCCCGTTTACTTCTGGATGTTGGCCTTAACCTCTTCTTGCACACAGATGGGCAAGGCTCCCGTGCAACAGAAAAAAACACAAAGGGAATGTTGTTCCCATTAATAACATGTACCCCACTGCCTGGGTTCTGTCAGTTTTTCAAGCTCTAATGGAAGGAAGAAGTGCAATCCATAATGAAACTGTACACATAGCTCAGGCTGTGTTCTCAGTGGCTCTTTATGAGTTGTATAAAGCTAATTTGATTGGATATTATCTGCAAAGCCAGGATACAAAATTAGAAGGACCTCTTCCCTCCAGGCACTGATGTTGACAAGGATTTAACCTCATTGAAGGTTGACCCAAATGCGCCCTGTTGCATTGTTGTTTCCCAATATAGGTGAGTGGCTTCCCGTCATACGTTATCAGGAGGTTGTTATGCTTGACTTGCTGGTTATGTTTGTTCTCCCGATCTCAGATAATCTCACCTTTGCTGGCATAGGCACAGTGGAGTCTGCAGTTTTTTTCCCTATGGTATATGGGCCCACTCCCTGCCCTTTTAATAGTTACAAATAAGCAAAATTATATTTGAATGTATTACTTTGATGGCATATTTGCTTCGTAGATTTTTGTTTGTGTTTTCAAATCTACAGATATTAACACTTGAGATTACCGATGTCTTTCAGTGTAATCGCTTTTTTGTGGAGTCTCAAAACTAGTGAACTGTTCTGTTTGTTTGACAGCTTGCTTTTGGTGGCAGGGGGAACAGTTTTAAAGATCTGTGATTTTGGTACAGCCTGTGATATTCAGACACACATGACCAACAATAAGGGAAGTGCTGCATGGATGGCACCAGAGGTTTTTGAAGGTAATGAAGTAATTTGAACAAATATTTTGTGTATTTTGTACATGTTCCTGTTTGTCTCTTATTGTAGGTTTCGTCAGAGTACTTTAAATTTTCTAGTTCTATGTAAACAGAATATTTGAGAATGACATGGAACACAACAGCAAATGCATTTAAAAAAACCTATTAAAAGCAGGACGTTGATATTTTACACTCACAGTATTTTAAAATAATTTTTATTAAATATTATAAAACTACAATACAAAAAACACATAGAACAACAAAATGCTGTAAAGGAAAAGAAAATATTAACCCAAACACACACCAATATGACAAAAATATAACAAATATAACAAAAATAAACCCTGTGCAACCCAGCCCCCTTGGGACTTTAACAAAATTACAACTTTCATGGTATTGACCAGGCCATTTCCCTCCAGAAATACATTGAGTCTTCTCCTGGTATATACCCTTTACCTTTCTGAAATACATACACAACAGTTTATCCCGTATTCCATTAAAATCATTAGACTTACTCAAGCCTTTCCTAATTTTAATTTCACAAGTCAATTTATCATTAATAGCCAGATTCCATAAATCCCTATACCATTCCTCCAATGTTATTTGGTTATTAGATTTCCAGTATTTGGCAAAAATCAACCTTGCAGTCGTAATCATTATAATTACCAATTCCCCCTCCTCTTTCTTCAGTTGTGTATCCACAACCATGTTTAACAATACCAATTGGGGGGGCATTTGGATCTTTTCCCCTAATAGTTCTTATATTTCATTAAAAACCAATGTCCATTCCATTTTCCTTTTCTCACATGCCCACCACATATGTAAATATGTCCCTTTTTTTTTTTAAATCTCCAGCAAATTGGAGCTATCTCTATTATTATTTTATACTATGTAATGAAATACATGTTCAGAAATTACCTGGGATAATTTGAGTAGCAGCTTGGTGTTGAGTTGGGCTCAACTCAAGAGGGTTCATGGCGGGGCTCTAGTGACTCAGACCCGTTTGTCCAAGTCACATTGTGTTGGGCTCCTATGGGCTTACCTCCTGCTGCCACAGCCTGCCACCCCCAGCTGATAGTCCAGCAGTGCACACAGAGAAACTGTGGGCCAGCTGTGAGAAGGAAAGTCAGGCCTGCTGCCTCTGAAGACGGTGGTGGTGACAGGTAGTCCGATGGTGGCAGCAGGTAGGGAATCCCACTGTCCCTGCACATGTGGCAGCCTATTCGCTGGATGGTGCATGTGCAGTCAGAGTCTTTGGGTCCAAGTCCCAAGCCATGGAAATGAGTTGAGACTCCGTCTTGTGACCTGGGACTCAGAACTCTGGTCTAAAGACTTGGAGTTGGACTTAGGATTCAGGCCTGATGGTTTGTCATCTTCTCTGTTAATTATACGACTATAGTTACTAATAGTAATAGTTCTTGATATTAAAAAATAAATCTCTGAGTAGTTAAAGTCTAATAACCTATGAACATAAATGAACCCTTTGTAAATTATAAAAACTGAGTGCAAGTTATAATAATAATAATAATAATAATAATAATAATAATAATAATAATAATAATAATAATAATAATAATAATAATAAATAAGTAACCTTTATTGTCATTGTACATCCAGTGTACAACACCATCCCTCTAAAAAGCCATTCAATCTGAATCACACTGTGTGCTTGCTGCACAACTCGCTAGCCCCTCGAGTCTATTACGAGTTATCACGTCTCGTTTAACAGTCAAACAGCCCACAGATAAAAGCTGTTTTTTAGCCTGTTAGTACGGCTTGCTAAGAGGAATGACCATATTTTTCACTGTATAAGACAAACTTCTCCCCTCCCCCAAAGTAAAGGGAAATGTCTATGCATCTTATAGAGCGAATACAGCCCCGCCGGGAGCAGGTGCTGCAGAGACCTCTGGAGAGGCAGCAGGCACTGGGGGGGGCACTGTGGCCCATGGCTCCTTTCTTCCCTGGAAGGGAGCCATGGGCCACAGTGGTGGCCACCAGGCACTTCCACCCAGCTCAGGTGCTTGTCCATAAAGGTGCCCAAAGAGTGGAGGGGAAACTGTCTCCTCCCCCGCCAACCGAACGAGCACCTGGGCAGAGAGCCAGAGGGACCCACCCAGCTCCACCCGCTACTGCAGCCGCCACCGTACACTGCTCTGATGGGCCCACCTGGCTCAAAAAAATTGCCCCCAATCCCCTCAGCCACTCGCACCATGCTGTCGCCACCCACACCATTGCCCTTCCACAAGAGCCAGAAGAAGGAGGGCGAGGAGGGGAGGGGAGCTTTCTGGAATGAAGGAGGGGGGTCTTTCCCATTCAGAGAGCCCCCTCCCGTGCAGCTCTCCAGCACTGAGGGTCAGCTGTAACCACCCATCTCACTTCAGCACCGGAAACTGAAGATGTGGAATGCGGAGTTGTTGTTGAATATTTTTTTTCACACATGCATACCTCTAAGAACTAGGTGCATTTTATCGTCTGGTGCGTCTTAAAGATATGGTACTGATATTGTAACTGAGCCTCGTGGCACAGTGATTAAATGCCTGTACTGCAGGTAAAACTGTGTTCACGACCTGGGTTCAATCCCAGGTAGCAGGCTCAAGGTCCACTCAGCCTTCCATCCTTCCGAGGTCAGTAAAATGAGTACCCAGCTTGCTGGGGGGGGGCAATGTGTAGCCTGCACACTGTAATTAAAAAATTGTAAACCGCCCAGAGACTACTTGTAGTGGTATGGGGCGGTATATAAGCAGAACACTTTGCTTTACTTGTCTGCAAAGCAATACATCTCATTCCCTGTATAATATTTACCTCTGGCATGCTTTGCCTGTCTTCCTCTTACCTCCTCTTACCTCTTAGGCAAATAATTTCTCACTTGGAAAGTCTTCAGCTGTTGAAGTATAAGATAATTAAAAGAAAGTACTTTTTTCAAGTTCCCATTAATATGATTAATGGGATGTAGGACTTTTGGGATGGGGAGTGCCATGCATTCAGTTGTAACAAAACAGAGAGAGCCTTCAGTCAGCCTGTGAGCATGTAAATGCCTTTCTGCATAATGATAGATTTGTTCAGAGTTCATGAACAGCCAGAATTTTTCAGTTCTTACCAGGGAATTCTGGCTTGAAACTCAAATAGTGGAACAAACTATTGACCTTCCGTCAGTGGACTAGGTACTGTGACATCCAAACCTGCATTCTTCCACTACAAGCCAAAATAAGCCACAGCTTGGAGGAGAACTGACAGACAAGCCAGTGTACTGGATTTGGACATCCCAGCAACCAAACTGTCTATTGAACACTTGTGGTTTACTGAGCTGCAGCTGTTCCAGGCATCCTGCCTTGTCTTCAATACCTCGGAGTTCTAGGGAGCTCTGGCATCCTGATGCTGGAAACGGGGTCATTGTTTAAAGATGCCCTTCATCCCACTGCATGACTGAACCAGTATTAAAGTACCTGGTATATCATATTTTCTACAGGAGTATATTAGAAGTCATTGGATTCTCGACCTGGTCCATTCTTTTGATAAATTCAACTCAACCCAGACCATGTACATGAAAAGGGAAGCAGTTATATCTTTGTAGAAGAGCATCTCAGATAGCAGGAGTAATCAGCCACATAAGGTGTGGGAGCCCTACAGACCCACTTTTCCACCAACACCACTGCGTAGCTCCGCATGCTGGGGTTTTTTAGAAGTACAAAGTACCGGGGGGATGGGGGTGGGGGGGATGCAGCTTTTCAGCGTTGGAAAGATGGAGAGGGATGGTTTTTGCCATAAATGGTGTGAAAATGTGCATGCTTTGTCTACCCCTGTATTGCAGAGGTACATGCAACACACTTTGTTCAGCTTTAAGAATATTAATCAAGTTTTGTTAATGTTTATACTGGCGGAAGAATGTCTCTGTTGGGCCTGGTGATGGGTGCTCATTATTATTGTTGTTGTTGTTGTTGTTAATTTGATTTTTTAAAGGTTGGGAGGTTTTACTACAGTTGTTTGAGCTGTAGATTTTTTGTTTCTGGGTTTTTGTTTGTTTTTTATTTTATTTTTTAAATTTTTTTACATTACGAATACGTTATATAAAAGTGTCTGTAAGAGAGAGAGAGAGACTAGTAATCAAGTGTCATGTTTAGGTTTTTTTAATTGCTCTTCAGAAGCAACTTTTTCAAAGGATACTTTTTTTTCAGGTAGCAATTATAGTGAAAAATGTGATGTATTCAGCTGGGGTATTATTCTTTGGGAAGTGATTACCCGTAGAAAACCTTTTGATGAAATTGGTGGACCTGCTTTTCGAATCATGTGGGCAGTTCACAATGGTAAGTTGAAATCTTGCAGAGGGTGATATTTTTAACTGACAAATAGCGACTTGGATCTTCTTGATTATTTATTCTGCATCAAGGCATTGGCTTTAATTACAGTGTCAAACTGCTGCTAAGAAATGAGTTTCCACTTGTATTCCTCATTGTGCACCAACCATATCATGTGACTTGGTGAGCAACAGGGAACACGTGTACTGACTCATTATTAATAGCCATTCATGCCACTGCACTTATTCCAGTATAAATAACCAAGAGGATTCAGACTAGCATTTCCTAAATAAATATTACATATTTGCCAACAATTTGAAGTTTAGTGCAATATTCTGAAACCAGATGTGCAAATATCTGTGAAGATTCTCAGTCATCCAGGTGAGGTTATCCGAAAGTTGAGTCAGGGCAACTGGACTTCTTGTCTTGTGAGATGAAAACATTTTTCACAATTCATCGAAGTAGCTTTATCAGTTTGAGGAAAGTTGGTGCAAGGCCTTAGACTTGGATGAGAAGTGAAACGTTTTGATCTCACAAGAAAAGAAGTCCAGTTGCCACAACTCAACCTCCAGACAGATGTGCTAATGGAAGCTTAGGTCCAAATTAGATATGTTGGCAACAATTTCGTTTTTCTGTTAAAAAAACTAAGCAAAGTTTAAGTGAAAAGGCAAAGTGTGATAAAAAGGAAAATAAGCCTGCAAGCGAACAATACAAAATACATACCTTGGAGCCCTTTTCCCGACATGTTTCTTATAGAAATGATCCAGGACCATATTTAGACGCATAAATTAAGAGATGGGCATGAATCAGCAGTTCATGCTGGTTCATTTACCAGCCTGGCAGGTGTTCTGCAGTTCAGTGCCATACCCCCTTTGGTGGCAGCACCCTCACAGACGCATCACCCCCAGCTTCCCTACCATACCTCCTCCAGTCACTGCCTCTTGAGTTGGTACCTGTCAGAGGGGGCAGAGTACTGAACCATGGAACACCTGTTGGTCCGGTAAACAGACAGGCAAGAAGTGCCAAACCAGCAGTTCATGCCCATCTCTAAAGTAATTCTGTCATCATCATGTCCCCTTGGTCTACCATTCCACTTAATAAGTGATGATAATATATCGCTTGGTTTCAGCATTGCTATATGTTGAAGAAAATCAGTATTTTGTTGAGCTGAGTTGCCTTGCATGTATTTTACATTATATTTCCTCAGGAATGGTTTAATGAAGAAATATTATTTTGCCATTCATCAAGCCACCTTTGCAGTGCCTTTTATTTCAGATTAGTTGTTTAAAACACTTGAAACATATTAAAGACTGTGGACACAGACCAACATTAACAAGAAGTCACTTTGCGGAATGCTTGTTTCCTAGCCCTGTGTAACAGTTAAATTGAGAGTAAAGCCTCAGTAATATCCCAGGATGCTTGAGTAAATTGCTAGCCTAGAAACATAGCCCACATTCCGCTGAATGTTTTGAAGATTCCTAACATTCACCTGTAACCACTCTGGTGTCATGGATAGAGTCATGGACAAGGACCTGGGAGACCTGGGTTTGATTCTCTGGCCCTGCCATGGAAACTCACTGGGGGATAGAGCTGGTGACCTCACCTCTTAAATACATCGCTTACCTTGACGTCAGTCAACTTTAACTTGGTGCCCCATAACAACATTTACCTCATTTAAAATCTTGTTCTTGTTTAATTACTATCGTTCCTGAAATATAAGCAGTTCTGAGGGCCTTTTCAGCTACAGTGTAGGATATAAATGATATAAATAAATGATATAAATTCTGCTGTGCAGAATTCATTTCTGAGCACAAACTGTGCCGCACTTATGCAATTAAAAAAGTCAATCAAAGAGTAAATTAATTCCTCTACTCCTGGCTTGTAATCATCACATGTTTCAATATTCAGAAGGCATCAGGGACATTTTAGATATTTTGTAACTATAGCAATTTTCGTTTATTTTCCTGAGTCATTAGAGATGTTCATGTCATTGCCATCAGAACAGAGTACTATTCTTGGTAATGATCATTCTTGGTAATTTCATTTTATGTGTACATTATGAATATATATGTATGTATGTATGTATGTATATAGAAATAATCTTAATGATCTACTTTTAGGTACTCGACCGCCATTAATAAAAAATTTGCCTAAACCTATTGAGAGTTTAATGACTCGGTGTTGGTCTAAAGACCCTTCACAACGACCTTCCATGGAAGAAATTGTCAAAATAATGACACATTTGATGCAGGTATAACATTCATATTGTAGGCATTGCTATAATATACTGAAAACATTGGCTTGGGGAACATGTGAAAAGCAGAAGGCATGGAAGTGGTGGGTGAATTGAAACGCAGATAGGGCAGGCACTTGAGAAATAAGATAACAACATATCTGACAACTGGAGGTTCCACCTATGTGCTATTGCATCAAAGTATCTAGCCTGTAACAAATCATTGGATAGATTTATACTCACTTTTGATAGTATTTTAATAGTATTTTTCAAAAGCATACTTTTCTTTCACTTCCACCACAGAGAAGCAAAAACAAATAAGCAAATCCCATAGTCTTAATTTTATTCGGTACTCTGAACTGATCATATTTTTGCCCAGGGCCCCATTTAACATATTTGACCATGATTTCATTTCACAAACTACACTGCGGAAACTACACTTATAAATATCTAACTCTTTTCTCACTTGCAGTACTTTCCAGGGGCTGATGAACCTCTACAATATCCTTGCCAATATTCTGATGAAGGCCAAAGCAACTCTGCCACCAGTACAGGTAAGTAAAATATAGACTTTTAAAAGTCGGTTATGATATGTTACTGATGTAGTATGAGAAATATATAACATTCAACCCCGTCCTACTAGTCTTTGGATGTACCCTGTGTCTGCAAGGGAGGGAGAGCTCTTTTCTGGTTCCCTTCCACCTGCAATTCTCTACCTATCCTGTGAGGGTTCAGTCTTAGCCCAGGCGTCCCGCCCTTCAAACTTCAAAGAAGGCATCTCTCGTAAGGAACAAACAGAACTTTTATTGTGTTCATCAACAATAAATGAGGTTTTTCTTCTAACTACAGTTTCAACATCTTTCACATCAGATATGAACGGGTTCTTTCCTCTATCGGTAGGGGTCTCTAGAATGTGATGAAGTTCCCCACCCCCACGTGGGTATTCTGCTCCACCACTGCTCTCCTCCTCCCTCATCGAAAGCCTCAGCCCCTCCACCTGTATCCCAATCTCCTTCACGGAGGGTTGGGGTCTTCCCACTTGTATCCCAACTTCCGAAGTGGACCTGGGACCACGGGGTCTCCGCTGGGGTGTACGCAAGGGGTAGTCGGGTCTCCTGGTCAAATCCTCCCGTGGGTCCAACGTCCCGGCCTCGAATTCCATCCGGATCTTTGCCAGCCATTCTTCCAGCTCAATCTCCTTGCGGATCTCTTTGCGTTTTTGGTTATACTCTCTGTACTCCCTCTCTCCCCAGTAAGAGCACTTCTGCCTGTGTGCTCTACGCCTGTAGCTCTCAGCCTCTTTGTGGGGCATCATCATTTGTTCCCAATTTCCCATCCATGGGTCCTCCATCCACACCCACTCCCATCCTTCTGGAAGCTCCCGTTTCGCTCCCTTTTTACAAGTCCCGAACCCCACCTCCACTGGAGCGGATTGGCCGGCTGTGCCCACCAAGTCCTTCTTTCTACTTCCGGTCTGTCCCGGATCCTCTTCCTTTTCTCTTTCCTTATGCTGCTCAATTATCTTTAAGGCATCATAGTATCCCTTCAGCATCATGAACCTCTCTCTCCACAGGTGTCACTGTCAGTTGTTTCTCAGGTTCCCCTTTCTCCCCAGGCTTCTCCATCCTCTCAGCTGGACGTGCAGGGGTCCCTCTCTTCCCATCAGAGAAGTTTCCCTCACATATCCCAAAATCTGCACCTGAGGACTGTGGGATTTGTCAGCAAAAGAGTGGGAATTAGGAGGGATTTGTGACAGCCTGGCATCACTAAAATTTTCTGTGGTTTATCCAAACAAAATGTTGTCACTCAATTATATTGAGTGATAATATTTGATTTTTGAATGCTGAACAACATCAGCTGATCCAGGTAATCTACTGCACTTGCATCATCACAATACAGTGTACATTGTTTTCAAAATATTTTCAAAAATAAGACTTAATAGAATGCAAAAATATTTTTAAAATGTAGCAGGAATTTGTTTAAACAATCTATAAACCAAAGGTTGAAACGTTAATTTAGGAAGAATGATTAAAATTACATGCTAAAGTGATATGTAACTAAGTGGTACCTAAGGTGAACTGAGAGCATCACCTCGCATATGAATTCTTAAAATAATCTCCAAGCGATTTACTATCTGAAGTAACTTCTTGGTTAAAGCAAGATGTATTTAACATGTTTAGGCTCATTTATGGATATGACTTCCACGAATACAAGTAACAAGAGTGATGCCAACATGGAACTAAACGACTTCCAAGGAACTGCTACCAATGACACGATTAAACGTTTAGAGTCAAAATTGGCCCAGCAGATGAAAAATTCAGGAAAACAGCCGGTAAGAACATAAAAATAATCCTATTAAAGAGCTCACGTTAGAGGTGCTTCAGAATCAGAAAAATTATTGTATACTGTGCCTTATTTTTACATTGTTTTCAGATGATTTTTCATAGTACCTGTGGAAGGTTCTCAACAAAAGTGAACAAAATGAATGAGCATATTATGTACTTTAACAGAAGTATTTAGTTACTGCTCTTTTCCTCCTGTGAAGCAGCAGTAGTCCTATACTTCCATGTTATTTAAAAACACTTAAATATTAAAAATCACTATTAAAAACATATCATTTATATACACTTATGTTTGTTCATTTATTTCAGGAATAAGTCTTTGAATATTCTTTAATCATTGATTTTTCTGCAGGGAGAACCTGGCCGTTTGAGTTTACCTCCGTCTCGTGGTAGCAGTGTGGAGAGCTTGTCGGATGTCCGTGGACGACCACATTCAACCCTTGTTTCAGGAGAAAGCAAGCGAATGAGTGCAGATATGTCTGAAATTGAAACCAGAATTGTTGCTACTGCAGGTAAAAATACTACAAAAGAACTAGATAATGTATGGTCAAAATGGGATAAAGACAGAAGCAAAACATGGAGAAAACTAGATGCTTCCATGAAAATTTTGTCTTTACAGTTCCTGTTAAGAAAATCTTATTTGTTAAGATCTAGTAGTGTTTTCATGAGCAGAACATTGGTAATAGCTGAACCTTTTGCAGCCTTCTATGTCCCTCTACTAGATCTCTACTTCTAGAGATCTCTACTTCTAGAGATCTAGAAGCCCTCCTGACACTGCAGTGAATCGTGGGAATCACCCACATTCAGATGAAGGTGCTTTGTGTCAGTGAAGTTTTACTAGCACCACCTACCCTCACCCACCTTGGTACAATTGCCACCATCTAACATTGCCTCCTGTGGAACATTATTCAGGAGGATCCCTCACTTTCTGAGGAGAACTTTTCAGAGGAAGAGATGGCACAGCAGAGAAATATTAGTTATACGTGTAGCCCTCCACCCCTTCTAACTTTGTATTTAACTTGAAAAAGAAACCATCTATCTGATTCAAATACTTAATATACTGGCAGACTTCTAGAGGGTGGTGGTATCAGTGTGTCTCTTATTTCAGAATTCGGTGGCCCTCAAATTGATGTATTAATTTAAAATTGTGAACATTTGTAATGCTGTCAAAAATCCTGCCCCCCACCTTTTTCATTGAATAAGCACTGGATGTGATCTGGCTTTCTATTTCAAGCTCATGAATTACAACTGAGAGTTGTAATCAATATACTTATTATATTGTCCTCCCATTGAATATGTCAAAACAGTGATCCTCCCTCCCCACTGCCTATGGCAGGGGTTAGGGACCTGACCGACCCGTTACGTTTAGCAGCAGTAGCAGTAATGTTAAAATGTATTGGGTGCCTCTACAAAAAGGCTCAAATAATCCTGTTGTGATTATGTGCTGTCACGTTATGTCTAACTTACAGTAAATATTATGAATTAATTGACTACAAACTAGTTTGTCATTAACGATCCTGCTCAGGCCTGGCAAAGTCGTGGCCATGGCTTCCTTTTTTGAGTCAAATAATCTGTTGTTAGGGCTTCCTCTTTTCCTTACTTCCAGTTTTTCTAACATCATTGTCTTTTCCAATAAGTTCCTGATGTTATAAAAAAAATAGCATCAGTTTAGCCATTTCAGCTTCTAGTGCGAAATGAACTTTGTTTTACACTAGAACCCACTTATTTGTCTTCCTGATAGGCCATGATATCAGGAAAGCTTTTTATCTATTTATTTATTACCTTACATTACATAACATTTATATCCTGCCCATCTAGTGATGCAGCACTACTCTGGACAGTTAATGTGAAGAAATAATAAACCACCATCCAAACAAACATTCAGTTAATAAAATCGTGACTAAGAAATCCCCGGAAGCAACAGCAGACAGAACTCAAATTAAAAACATGTGGGTCCAGAGAAATATCAAAGTGGGGAGGATGTTGCCATAGGATGTCTTTAAAAAGCTTTCATATATTTCTGGAAGATCAGAAGGGAGGGAGCCTGGCAAATATCAACAGAAAACACGTTCCATAGTGTTGTGGGCACCACCAAGAAAGCCCAATTCCTGGTGGTAGTTTTCTAGGCCTCTCTAGGGGTTGCCACCCACAATCGTGAAGCCTGGATAGACTGGGTTGTCAGGGTAGATGGCTGTAAGAAGAGACTCTGTTTCACCTCTACATCTAGAAATAACAGATCTTCCCCCCCCCCCATTTGCCCAGCTTTCACATCTCTACTTTATAATCAGGAGTCCCAGAACATGGATCTTGGCCATGGACTCCAGTGACATATCTTTAGGCGTCAATATCTTTTCTACTCAGTTAAAATATAGTGTGTTAAGAACAAAAACAGTACAGTGGTACCTTGACTTACGTCCTGCTTGACTTGCGTCATATTTGACTTACGTCCACTAGGGACGTGTTTGACTTGCGTCGCGGGGCTCCGAGTTACGTCTCGGAGCCCCGGCGCAAGGTCCCCACATTGGGTGGCAGCCAGGACCCAGCGTCCCGGCTGCCGCCTCCAAACTGCTCCTGCCTTTGGAGGGAGCTCGGGGCTGGCCTCGGGAGGGGCTGGCCTCGCCGGAAGCCGCCGCCGCCAGCGGGGGAGAGGAAGAAGGGCCAAGAGCTCCTGCTTTCTTCCTCTCCTCTGGTGGTGGTGGTGGCGGTGCCAGCGCCGGCGAATGCTTCAGCGAGTCCAGCTCCGAGCACCCGGAGCTGGTCCTCGGCGTTGCCGCAGGAGGGTTTTCCAACCCAGGCTCCAGGTCCCCAATGCGGCAGCGGAGGCCGCCAGAGTCGCCGAAGAGGACGACGACGAGGAAGACGGCGGCGGGGGCGAGGACAAGGCGGCGGCGGCGGCGGCCGAAAGGTTCCGTGGGCCGCCAGCGCAAACGAAGGGGCCCCTCCGCCGCCGGTTTCTCCGGCCGCCCCGGCCCCTTGCCTCCTCCACTGCGAAACTACCGGGGGAGGGGGAGGAAGCCTGGGAAGAGGCCCCAGGATAACGGGGTGGGAGGGGGCACGGAGGGAGGCAAAGAGAAGCCAAGCAGCCTCAGCTGTGGGGGTGGGGTGAGGTGGGGGGGAATCTGGGAGGGCCTCGTGGGCCACCCAGACTCCCTTGGTGGGCAGCAGGGTCTCTCTCTTTCTCTCTATCTGTCTGTCTCTCTCTCTCCCTCCCTCTACCTCTCCCTCTCTCTCTCTCTCACAGACACGCGCGCACACACACACTCTCTCACACACACACACTCACTCACTCACTCTCTCTCTCTCTCTCTCTCTCACACACACACACACACACACACTCTCTCTCTCTCTCTCTCTCTCCCTCCCTCCCTGAGCAACTGTGGGGAGGGGACACACACACACACATACACAGGGGGGCGGCACCAGGGGCTCCTTGATTGCTTCACACTTGGCCTGGCCCTGGGGCTTCACCCCAAACTTTCTGCCTGCCAAGATCCCAGCCCTTCTTCCTCTCATCCTGCAGCGGCTTCGGCAAGGCCAAGGAACTCGAGGTTGGCCTCACCGGGAGCCGCCGCTGCTGCTGGAGTGCAGTGAACACCTGAGTGGGCCGGCCTTCCTCCTCCTCCTCCGACCAGGCCGAGCTCCGCCCGAGCTCCGCCTGGCTCTGCTCCGGGCTAGACCTGCTTCTCCCCGCCACCACCTTCCACCTCTCCCTGGCAGGCATACATTTTTTTAATCTTAATAAAAATTGTTAATGTTAATTAAAATTTGTTAATTAAAATGTGTTAACTTATTTCATCTATAATGCTGTCTTGTTTTATAGTACAGCATCGATTATTGCTGTCTGGTTAGACAGTCAAATTTATGTTAAATTGCTGTTTTGGGGGGTCTTTTTCATAGTCTGGAACGGATTAATCCACTTTCCCATTACTTTCTATGGGAAAAGTTTGTTTGACTTAAGTCATGTTTGACTTAAGTCCAGACCTCCGGAACGGATTAATGACGTAAGTCAAGGTTCCACTGTATAAGCCTAAACTTCTCTTCCAAGAGTAACAAATCATAGGATACTGTGAATTGTTTATTACAGCAATAATTAATTGTTGTAAACTTGAAATTTAAAAATTGGCAAATTATATCCCATTGCTTTAGAATAGAGAAGGTTCATATTGGGTCTCGGTGGGCCAGGTTGGGAAGAACATACCGTAGAATAACCTGTTACGCACTAGCAGGACAAGGTGTATTGACTGAATCAGAACACTCACATTTTCATACTGCATACCCTGTACCAATGGAACCTGCTGCTTCCATTTCTGGTTTATGTTTATGGAGTTAGATGATGATGCTAGTAATAATAATTATTATATATAATTATTTATTTATTTATTTATTTATTTATTTATTTATTTATTTATTTATTTATTTATTAGATTTTTTAATATACGACACAATCTAGCCTGAAGGCTACTCTGGGCAGTTTAATAATAATAATAATAATAATAATAATAATAATAATAATAATAATAATAATAATAATAATAATAATAATAATAAATTTTCCAGCAATTTTTTTATTATTTAAATTTTTATACTTCCCACCTATTACAAGGACACTCTAGGCAGTTAACAGTGTAATTCTGAATTATGGCAACTGTTTTTCTTTCTTTTTTTTCAGGTAGATGAATAACTGAAATTGCTCTCCCAATTTTCAGTCCCTTTTATGCATAAAGTGTTTGTATAGGAGGTGTGGTCCTTTATAAGGGGATATGCAGAGAGTTTACACAGAAACGTTCTGGTTTCTCGCCTGTTTTTTACTTCAGATTAGCTTCGTGACACTAGTGATTGAGAGAGAGAGTATGGGAAGAGAAATACGAGAGGTGATAAATAATTCTAAGGCTTTTCATCTGTGTTTTCCCTGTTCTGGTTTGAGGAAGGCTAGTTTGAAAATGCCCAGCTAAACAAACCAGTAGCATAATTTCAACAAAAATTTCAAAATGGGCAAATGTAGTAGGAAACATGTTTTTAATATCAGTCTAGGGAGTGTGTCTGTGAAGATTCTCATTCATTCAGGTGAGTTTACCTGGAAGTTGAGCCATGGCAACTGGACTTCTTTTCTTGAGAGATCGAAACGTTTCGCTACTCCATGACTCAATCTCTAGGGGAGTAGTATCTATTATACATAGATAGCATGAAATAATTTAAGAACAGATTTGATCCTCATATTCAAAGACAGAATCTTGTTTGTGTCTTCCTAAGTAA
This sequence comes from Phrynocephalus guinanensis, assembly GCA_037367245.1. Classification (NCBI taxonomy): domain Eukaryota; kingdom Metazoa; phylum Chordata; class Lepidosauria; order Squamata; family Agamidae; genus Phrynocephalus; species Phrynocephalus guinanensis. The sequence goes on from CM074733.1 coordinate 139,656,566, forward strand.
GCAAATGAGAAGAGTTTTTGAAATAAAGTTGCTAAAGCAACAGTTCTTGCCTCTTGAACCACAGAGAATGTTGTCTTGTTCAGTTCCTTTGTCTGTCTCATACACAACCCTAGAAATAGCTTTCTCCTAACAGCTTCCATTAGGATTGTGTCAAGCAAAAAGTGGATCCTCACCCAATACTGATCAATTTGTTCTAGAAAAGTTTGTTATACTAGCACACCTTCACAATCATGTTCCCCATAAGGAGCTTTTAATTTGAGAGCCATTTTACTACTGCCATCACTGCTTCCATCCTCATTGCCTTTGTTTAAGATAACTGATAACATTAATCTCTGCACTCATTTCTAAAACTCTTTTTCAGAGTTCTCCTTTGTGAATATGTAACGGAACCTACTTCCTTATTAAAGAAGTAGGCTGAATTTGTCAAAACAGTAAAAACATTGCAGTTGAAAATCAGAAATGCTTGAAAGCTGCGTTAGAATGAGTGAATCAAAAGCATTTGTATATTTGCATAATATCTTTAGTGAGTGATTTGACTGCAGCATAGAATATTCATTTTATTAAAGTATGAGTGAAGTAGAATTGGTGGACACTTGAGTCTCCCTTGATTGGTTTTATCTAGGCTTTGTTTTTTCCATCCTTCATCATCATTGCCCTTTGTTCATCTGCAGTTTATGTTTTTGACTAATAATTAATAATGCTTTGTTGTGTTATGTTGTTGACCCTAATTATATCTGTTGCTCTTAACAACTGCTTTACCATTTTAAGCATGAATGGAAAGCTGTGCCGTTCATTCTGCATGTCCTGTTTGCATGAAATCTGGTTCAACCAGCTTAAGTTAAAAAGGGCAGATTTAGTCTGAATGATTTGTGTTACCATTGTAGTTGTTTGCATGTGTATTGTGTGTGTGTGTGTTTTTTCAGCTTTTTCCAAACCTAAACGAGGCCATCGTAAAACTGCTTCATTTGGCAACATTCTGGATGTCCCAGAGATCATCAAACCAGGTATCGCATACCAGCTGTGACACTGATACAAAATAAATGATTAAATCTCTAAATACTTCTTGCTCCTGTTTATAAGGCTCTCTAGCACCAGCTTATCAAACTGAATATCCATATCTTTTGCTCCTATTCCAATTTAACCACTGTTTTTGATAATACATAAACTATGAAGGTATTCGTGTTTTTGATAAATAAATATTACCAGCTCTACTTTTTTTTTTGCTGAGGCAAAACGGCATTGATGTTTTTGAAGTAATGATGGTTCTTTTAGCAGGAAAATGAAAATGTAGAGCAAGTCTGCATTTGCAATCCTTAAATAAGGATTGTTCCATTACAAATAAATGTGATATGTAATTTTCATATAGACATAGTAATATAAGCACATATACAGTACATACATATGGTTTACATTAGCACAACTGAAATACTTTACACAAGGAATTTTTAGTTATTTCTGGAACATCCATTAAGAGCTGACTAAAGATTTTCCTTGGGTATAAATGTGCGACTTACTTGTTTTATTGAGTCTGTGACTGTAAATAAAGATTATCAGTACTTACTAGTGGATTATTTGTCCTGCTAATCATTCATAATAAAACAAAGGGTTAGTAGGCTGTACCAAATATAAATGAGAACTACAAATAAAACATTGCACATAGAGATTAAGATAACACAGTACAGGAAAATGCAACTTAGCATAAATAGATGTTAATGCTGATTTCCCCAAATTTGATAAAAACATTTTCATTCTCATAAAGAAGTCTCTTGTCTCTAAATTTAACAGGCTTCTTTAGCTTGTTCAGTAGATCAAATTAATTTGCTTGGCTTTGAATCTGTTCTTTTCACTCTGGAAATAGGCTTCCCCTTTTTCTTAGCTATAATAATTAACTGTTCAGCTAACAGTACAAAGGGAGTAAATCAGAAAACAGTGGCCTGGATCATAAGAAGCAGTTCCAGGAAAGAGATGGTGGATGGTGACTTTCTCATCCCTTCCTTTCCTCATAGAGAAGCATTTCTGGGGGATTGGCAGATCTTCCCAAATGGGATAGGCTGTGAAATAGAGAGAGATAAAGAACTTTATAAACTTACCTGTAGCACATTTTTCATTAATTCTTCTCTCTCTCTTCAGCCTCTTGCCATACAGTCCTCCGTTATTCAAAAGGCTTTGCCAAAACGTAGTAGAACTGAAAAGGTTGTAAAGGAGAGAGGAGGTCTCTTTATGTCAGGCCCTTTGTGAGTACTTTCTAGAATTCAGTTCAGTCATTTGATTTTCCTGTTATATACATTTTATACACTAACAGTGTAATTTTGGGTCCTAAATACAGATTGTGATAATCTGTTCTCATGATAACTCTTTTTTTGCTTGCCCCTGTTCTCTGCTATAATACCTGTGTAGTGCACAATGCAAAATGAGTCTAAAAGTTGCCTGCGATGGTTGTGTCATACCTCTAGATATGTGTTGATTTAAAATATCTTAAGTCAATATCAGGGCATTAAATACCAGCAACACAGGAGAGAAACAAGCTCTAATAATATACAATAGTATAGCAGTTATCCTTTTACGATTTCCGAAAATAGATTAACTTCTTTGATGGAAAAAAATTCTGTTCAGAGTTATTGATAGATAATCCTAACTTTTCTCATTCCCTTGTTGAGTTTTAAAATCAATCCATTGACATAAATTGGTATTTTAATAGATAATAGCTCATTATTTCTGGTGTTTTTACTAGGTCAAAATAGTGTGTGGTTTTGAATAAAATGTATAGACGAAAAACCACCATTGCACTGGTCCTGAATATGACAAAATTACCTTACCCTCTCCTTCGCAGCAGAGCCCAGAAACTCAGAGCAGGTTTTAGGGGTACAAGGGGACAGCAGCTGAGAGAGTAATCTTTGCTTTTTGATTTGTTAGTAGTAGCAGCTAGGGACATAACGGTGAAGTATGCAAGTAATGCTGAATACTTCATAAACCAAGATTAGAGATGGTTCAGTATTCCATCTCATGATTTCCCAGCCATAGCCAGTATAGAGTGCATATATTGCATCCAGCTACTTCTGTTCTAACTTGGCCACGTATTTGACTAAATTAATAGAAGGAATTGTCTGGAATAACCCAAAGTTGTGTAATTTCCTCCCTTCTCCCTGCAGTATTCTTTACTGCAGGGGACTCAGTCCTATGGTGGTCTAAGAGGAGATGGAAAAAAATTGCATCTCTGAACTTCCTTGATCTACCTTAGTTTGATTGCCACTTTGTTTTATTGTTGCTTCTTTCTTTACTCATGCCAGAAACACCAAAAATTATATTGAGAGATAAACATACACTGTTAAGCAGAATCTAAATATTATAACTTTTAAAAATATACGTAAACTGAATAAGATTTTTATAAAATAGACTAGATGACATTCACCCAATACCAGGCCGCATCAACAGCACTCCCTCCTGCCAACATAACACCTTCCGCTGTGCATGTTGAAGGGCATTGTATGCACTGTAGCATGTGTTCGATGCTTTGTTCTTCTCCTTTTCACAAAGTTTCTTCTGTAGGGAAGCCTCGCTTTCTCGGACCCATTTTCTTACCTTTTCCGAGAAATGACAGGATTGCCAATTGAAATTCTTAATGAAGAACCTTTATCGAGGAGTATTTTCTAGCTAAATAGCTGGAGTCATTTCCTGGGCCATTCACTTCAGAGAAATTCTCCACATCCTGAGTTAAAAATGAAGACAATGTCATGCAGTCTGTCAGAATGTGGCAAGGGAAGCTTTGAAAGGAATTCTAAATAGGCAAGATGTAATGCTTAGACTAGAACTTGGCCAGAAGACAAGAGCCAACACCCCTGCTCTTATCTCAGTGATAAGGAATTTCAGGCAACAAGTGGTTTAGAGATACAGTGGCACCTCTACTTACGAATTTAATCTGTTCCAAATGCATGCTCTTAAGTCGAACAACTCTTAAGTAGAGGTTCCATATCTAAAAAATTGAAAAAAATAAAAAAATTATAAGTAGACAATTTTAATTTTAAACATCTAAAATTTGTAAGGCAGCAGTTAAAACGCCAACAGTTTTCCACTCTTATGTCAAATTGCTCTTAAGTCGATCTGTGCTTAAGTCGAGGTACCACTGTGCTGTGTACATCCTCTGTTTCTGAAGCAGTGGTTATTTGAAATACTGGATCCTGGAAGCATTTTAAGTGGAAATAATAAAATGTTTTGTCATAAACATTTGTAGGTAGACTCTCAATGATAAGTCCAAGTGGAATTGGTGTTTTCCAGGGTTATCCAGAATATTTTGCTCATATTATTAAAGATACCTTTTGGCCACAATCAATGTAGCTACTTCAGATTTCATGAAATTTGGTTATGGTGAGCACATAAGAGGACAGGGAAGTGATTCCCACGAGACCTCCATGGGGTACACTGAAGACAAATCTTGGATTTCCCTCGGATTTCATAAGTAGTCGAAACTATAACTATTTTTAAAATCGGGCTCTATTTAATGGTATAGAGCCATAAGAGCAGAATGCGGCTATGCTTCCTGACAAAGCCATTAGGTTCCCTGTACGTTTCCCACCCCTACACACTTGTCACAACTGTTTTTCTTTCAGTTGTGACAGAATCTGTGTGTGTGTGTGCTTGCATGCTCGTTCCTGTCATGTGTGTGCACATTTTGTCTCCGTGGGGACAAAAAATAGATCGGTCTTCAGAATCCTTTCAAGTCCAATTTTGTGTATCTTTCTAGTCTTCTCTTTCATAAGGGAAAGGCTTTTTGAAGGATGTGCCTCCTTTTGTGATTGACTTCAAAATGTTTGTGCAGCAGGGCACTTGCATTGCTTTGTGCTACGTTTCAGCTTCAGTTTAGTTTAGTTTAGTTCTAATTTATATACCGCCAGATTGCACAAAGGCAACTCAAGGCAACGAACTACAATAAAGCAACAAAACAAAGTAAAATACAAAAACAAGAGACAATATAAGTGTAAAGAATATATATGAATAAAAAACAAAAATACCAAGAATACCAAAAATATAGGCACCCGGCAGAACAAAAACACAACATAGCATGTTCAGGATTCAGTGTTTCCTGAGACAAAAGGGATTTTATTTAAATGTATGCATGTTTGTTTAACATATTTTATTGTTTCCTTAAAATGAGCCAAAAGTTTGGTAGAAGGGGATTTTATGGTAAGAATTTAAAGCATTACTTTTATCCCTGTTCTTTTGTTGTTGTTCAGTCGTTCAGTCATGTCCGACTCTTCGTGCCCTGTTCTAGTGATGCATAATTAACCTCTGAGAGTTAAGTCAGCTTTTCCTTCAAGTATTCGGTGCATAGCATACATGTTCTTTCAGTGAGATGTTAACATGCATGCTCAAGTGCAGTGGAAATCAACGGGAACGTGATGTTCGTGGTGTTGACACAGAGAAATCTGATCTCTGTCTATCATTGTCTCCCTAGGCCTAGGTCTTCATTAAGGCATTCATAAAGCCTGATTGCAATAAAAGATACAAAGAATATTGGATATCCTTGCTTACATGTACCTTGCAAAACCATTTCACTGAGCACACTTCCTCCACTCTGCCCACAAAAACTATTAGACCCATTCCACGGTCCTTGCAATTCTTCAGTACACCTTGCTGGGAATAGACTGTTTGGTTGGTCACTTGCATTGTAGACAACCTGTCACCAAAACGTGAATTCAGCAGTCAGTGCATGCTTAGACATGCCATTGCTATAATGTAGCCCCCACCCCCACCCCCAGTCATCCATTGTGAAGGGTTTGGGTCATATGCAGGGAGTGAGGGTTAAGTTATCAATGTATTAGTCTTAATAGCAAAAGTCTATGAATTGCACAAGCTGGTGAACTGAAATTGAAGTCTCTGAGTTTTGCAGTACAAAATATTTTGGTGTTAGTAGCATATTTGGCACTTAACATTAATATTAAGCTGGTTAAAAATCACATCCAAATGTATTGTAAACAAAGCTCACTGATAATAATATTGCAAGTTTACATTTTACAGTTGGATTCCTAAGATACTGATTCAGGAGCAACAAGTATTTATTAATATTCTGCTTGTTTGGCTGTGCTTAAGCTGCTTGCCATATACAGCTAATAGCTCATGCTTAGCCTAATATCTGCTTTAACCTCTTTCTGCTAATTGAGTGGTTTCTCATTTAAAACAGCACTGCTGAGCACAACCATCTTGCCTGTGTGTATATATGCATGCATGCACACATTCACATGCGTAATATTCATATTTAATTCTACCACACCCTGATTATTTTATCTTTTTGATGATCATGGTATAATGTTTCAGCAACACATGTGCTGGGTTCCTTAGATTCACAAATGCTACTAATCTGAAAGGAGGATGAGTATTCCAGAAATTTTCAAGTTTATTTCAGCTGAGCTACTTTTAGAATTGAGCTCTTGAATGAAATGTGCACATAATTGTTGTATGGGTGGATCAACTAGAGGTCCCTGTTGAATTTCTGGCACAGAAGAGGCAGCTGTATTGATGTATTAACAAACAGTTGGTTTTATTAAGATTCAAACTGGTTTTTTGCCAGTATAACCTCTTAATTATCATTTAATATCTTTTATTGAGGCCACGTTCTCTGTTACCTAAAGTAGCTTAAGCAGTTAAGTGGACTGTTGACACAATCTTTTTACATTTGTGCAGTTGCTACAATCCGTGTTTTGCAGCACAACTGCTATTTTTCAGAAGTTTTCCAGAAATTCAGAACTACTTTGAAAATCATAGTATTGATAATACCAAATATCAGTAGGCAAAAGAAACGGTGAAAAAGATAACAGACAAAAACTGAAAAACATAGTCTGTTTTCGAGTTCAGTTTTCATTCTACAACTACAGTATATAATTTGCTTTTGTTGTTGAAGGAGTGGTTGAATCAAACACCTTTATAAAAATACTGTAAGTGTAAAAGCTACAGAGTACACATTGCTTCTGAGAAACCACATGGATTTGGATCTATTGCATAAGCAGAAGGCAGCAGTGTTTCTCTTCATTGTTTTGCTCTGCAGTGTTTCTGAAAATCATCTTCAGAGTGCTGAGAAGTGAGGCTTGCTTGTGTAGGATAGTAGTACTGTATAAGATCAGCCAGCCCAAAAGAACACCCTCCTTTTAATGCAGCCCCATGTCATATAGCCTTCATTGCTCAGGAAGTGGCCACAATATGTTTTTCAGGAGGACACAAGAGATGGGCAGTAGGAGGAAGACAAAGATCAACTTGTACTAATTACTAGAGATGGGCACTAACCACAATGAGGCACAATCCCCTTCCCTTTCTCCTCTGCACACTCAACCCATTCCCCAGCCAATATGGACTTCCCTATCTCACCGCTTCAGCACAGTTGCTCACTCACAGATTGCAGCACATGGTCCTCTCCTCCACCTACTGTAGTGCCCACCTCTCTGCTCCACCACCCAAGCACGCTGCCATCAGTGAGTGGCCAATCACACTGAAAAGGGAGGGAGGGGAGCATGCTTGGTCCAGGGAATGGGTGAACTCACCACACTGTTCGCGGAACACCTGTGCGGGCACTGCATCAAACCACGCCAAGCGACTGAACTGCACCTTGTGCGCATCTCTACTAGTTGCCTTCTTTTATGTAGAGCCATGGGACAGTACAACCCACGACATTAAGGAAAGCTGTATTCAGGGGGGGGAAAGCTTCAGTTTTTATGCTGCTTGAGTTTCCATTCATTTCCTTTTATCTCCTTAATTTAATATGACATCAAAATGTTCCTAGGTAGCTTTTATTCAACCTTGATAAAGGCAAAGTACGATTTGAGCCCTCTTACACAGGCAAGCTGCATTCTGTAAAAACCGAAATGTTGAATCGAGAGACCCTGGGTGTTTATTATGCGTGTGATTGGCATTGTTGGAGAGGTTGCTCTGTAAGTGTTACCACTAGGCTGCTGTTGTTGTTTTAAATTAACATTTAAAACAACAACAACAGCCTAGTGGTAACACTTACAGAGCAACCTTCAAAGACTAAGAACCCTGAATATTGTGTCAGCTGTTAATTGCAACGTGTTCCTGTTTCCCTTCGGACAGCTGATCTCGTATCTCAGGGGTAATATAAACAATGGCCGCTGTGCTTCCAAAATGCTTGCAGAAAAGTCTACAGACCAAAAATGTGGTCTCCTGTAAGAAGGTCCTTAATTAATTTGCAGACTTGAACAACATGTTTCATTTTTAAACAGCCATCAGTGGCATACGACTTAAAAGAACAGCCTGAGGGCATATGGTGGGGAAGCCATAGGGAAATGAAATCTTGAGTACTTACGGTCACTCTTTTAGTGCTGCTGCTTTCTGATGTAGCCAATTCTCAAGCAGAACGAACAGCTCGGAGCAGTGGGATGGGTTTAGAAATGAGAATTGGCATTTCCTGAGAGATGTGGTACGTAGGCCCTATTGAGGTCAGTAGTGTTGATTAATCGTTCCGTTGGCTAACCCAAAGAAGCAAGATAGCTTGGCAACATGTTATCTTAGCCGCCTTACTCTAGAAATCCCCATAACGTAACCTCCTTGAAATAGATGTCGTCATCAGCACCGGTCCCCACCCCCACCTTCTCTGCTAAGCCTGCTCAAGCGCACGTGACAGAAGATGGTGAGGGAAAGTGCAGAAGCTATTCGTGGGATAGGAGTGGTTATTGTATTATGCTTTCTGTTGACACACCAGTGTGCAAGATGCTTCTTCCATCCACCCACCCACCTTCCTTTTTTCCCCACCCCCTTAAAACTTTGCAGCTGTCTCTCAGCCGTTCCCTCCCTCCCCATGTGCAAACACACTCTTTCTCTCCCTCTCACTGGATCTGTACAAATTCCAGGCTCTTTCTGCAACAGTCGCACCCTTCTTATTTCGTTGAAGTGCATTTCAGCTTTTTCTTCTTCTTCTTCTTCCTCTCAGCTGGCAACGGACAACAGAGGCGCAGATCCATTCAAGATCTTAGTATTGCTGGAACAGAAACCAACCAGGTAAAAAAAAAACCTACTTTTTGCCACTCAGAAATGGTTTATTAAATCATGATCTGAGTTTTCTAATTAATAGATTTGCATCTTATTTAAATAAGGTATGACAAAATTAAAGTTATAAGGAAAAGTGGTTTTGGCCCGTATTACTAGCCTTTGAAAACTGTGTTAGATGGTTGTTAAGGATCTCATTCTCTGCACTGGAATTGCTGTGGTCACTAAACTTTGCAAGTGTTTTGTAGCATGGTTTGCTGTAGTTGTTTCTTTGCCCTGTTTTTCTTCAAAACCTAATAATGCCTTACACATCTGTAGTCCTGGTATAGTTAGTAGAGATTGCTTCCAAGTGAAGCATATATAGAAACAGACAGCAAGCATATGTAATTGTGTATGTGGATATTGAAAAAGATAATCATTTCACTTCTTCTGTGTGATGCTTTTATTTGGTTAAGTTCAGAGCAGTCATCTTGATCAATCTCTAACTTAGAGTGCAGTCCTTGTATACTTTAATATGTTTGGTGAAAATTGCACCAAATGTGCATAGGATTTCAGCCTTGGTTAATTTATCAGCTTCATTCTTTTCTTGCTGAACTTTTCAACACTGAATTTTAAAGCTCTGATGATGCTATTAGGGAAAACACTACTGCTGAGACATATGTAAATACTCGGATGTACCCAGCATATTACTTAGTTTTACAAAGTGTTTTTCAAGACAAATGTGTGTATATATATATATATATATATACCAGACACAATGCAGTTAGTGGTTCATAGTGAAAAAATAAGAAGTAATGGCAGAATTGAGCTATTATGTACAGTAGCAATTTTGATACAGGTATATTATAGTTGTTTGTAACTGTTTTTCAGTGCCATTGTTTGATGTAAGCTTACTGATTAAGAGGGCAATATCTTAATGCCACTTTGCATAGTTCCTGAGACTTTATGAAACTTTGGAATGTACTCTTCATAATGCATGATACTTGAGCACACTTTTCAGATTGGTGTGAAGTACACATTAGATTGAGCTGTATTATAGACAGCCCCTTCTGAGGCAAGAGAAGAAATCAGCAGCACACATACGGAATCATAGTGCAAAGGGTGAGATGGTTTTTGTCCTTCAAGCAATTATCCATATAAGTTACTTCAAGAAAGGCAAGAGTCAACTCACCTACAGTGCAGTTATCCCTTTATGCCATATTGGCATTGATATAAAATAATTGCCACCCTATGTGTTTTCTAGCAGCAAAGGAGGAAGTACGGTTTTATAGCAACACTGACAACCAGTCAACTATAATTCTTAGTCATGAGGTTTGTTTTCCATTGCCACTCTGCTACCCTTACTGAGAAGGCAACAATCAATATGGCAGCGGCAGAAATAGCTCCATAAGCAGCCCTACTCCATATATGTACAAACACAGCGTGTAGTTTGGGTTTATTGCAGCCCATAGTGACTGTCATTGACGATTCGTTGGAAAGCAGAACAACTACTGAAGCTGCAGGCCAGTGTTCCATAGCTCCTTTCAGGTCATGTTCTAAATCTCCTGATGGTCTAAATCAGGCATGTCCAAAGTCAGGCCCGGGGGACAAATGCAGACCATTTTCAAATTTTGAGTGGCCCGTGGCCTCTTCTCCCCGCCGGCTCAGCCTGTCACACTTCCCTGCCATCTGGCCTCTCAGCTTACAGTTTTACAATTTGCCTTTCCACCCTGCCTCTGTCTGCCTGCCCAGCCTACCTGCCCCCAGCTCCATTGTTGCAGCGTCCTCCCTGCCTCCTTCCATGTTAGAGACTTCTCCAAAGTCCAGCCTGAGGGCCAAATGTGGCTGAGTGGACGGCCTCCTCACATTTTCACCTCGCCAAATCTGGCCCTCCTTGCAAAACGTTTGGATACCCCTGGTCTAAATGATGGCAACACCAACCTCAAAGCAGTGGGTTTTCTAGGAACAAAGGAACAAGTAGGAATAAAGACATGCGACTGAGACTGACTAACACATGGGCCGGCAGCCTTTCTTAGTTGGGATCTCTTCTTAAGAGGTGTTTTTGTCCCAAAATGCCTCTCATGTTATGCAACATGTCATTTTAAATTTATTAAGGGTGTTAGGGCTTGTTATGGTCTCACCCAGCCATCTTACTTGTTATAATGCCATCAAGATTCAAATCAAACTGAATGCTCATGGGTCAGATGGGGAACACTGTGGTGGGAAAGGGCCATTAATCCTTTGATCCCCTCATGCACTGAGTCAAAATTGGGGAGGAGGACATTCATTATTTGCAGTAGATCAGTAGTGTATTGTCCCTTTCAGCTTAACTTCTGCTAGAGTTAAGATATTGAAATAAAAGGAAACAGAAATGCATGAATTGCATTACCATGTCTCTTTTTGAAGGCGAGCAGACATCTCAGTTGTACATTAGAGACAAATTGATAAGCAAATTAACATCTAGAACTTACACAGATCTGATTAAATCTATTGGGTTTAAATAATGATTTCAGTCACTATTCAGAAAGATTTTATTTAATCATCTGATTCTTGCCCACCACCACCACAGCCCAGAGTATGCCCTTGCTTTCCATAAATATTTTTCACATTCTCCTTGGCCAGATTATCTCTGTCTCCAAAAGGTCAATTGGCATGTCTTAACTTTGTCTACCAAAAGTTGCAGAGGGATAATAGATCAGGCTGCCAATCCAAAGGAATCAGCATTACTCAAGAAAAGTATGGAAAGCAATGCTGGAGAGTTTAATAAAGTTTCTAATATATATTGTTGAAAAGAAAAACATCAGTAAGAAGAGGAAAACAGGACTGATCGGAACTGCTATTTCTTATCCCCATGTTGCTCTCTCCATATGTTGCTCATAAATCTTTACTACTGCATATATTTCCAGAAATTCAAGTCCAGTTTGAGAATTGCACATTTTCTTATACCATCAGAAAATGAGAACTAGGCAAGAATGAGTACTCAGCTAAATAGAATAACCTAAATCAGGCATGTCCAAACTTCGGCCCTCCTGATGTTTTGGACCACAACTCCCAGAATTCAAAGCTTAGATTGCCAGTGACAAAAGACTGTAGGAGTTGTGGCCCAAAACATCTGGGGGGCTGAAGTTTGGACATGCCTGACCTAAATAATCTCTATGGAATACCTGTAAAACCTCATAAAATAGGGACCCAAGTCCAATAACTGTTCCACCATACTTAACTAAGATTATTGTCTCATAACATTGCTCGTCAAGAGCACCTTCACCCAGTGAGAACTGCCCATATTACCTGATCTCCCCAAGCCAGGCGTTTGAGGCTTCTAACATCACGAGAGACCTGTACAGACAGAAAAAATAAATAGGGCCTTCTCTGTAATGTCATTTATAATTCTATGTTTTTAGTGATGATAGCATTATTTTTTAAAACTATGTCGGTACAGGAAAGCCGAAACAGTAGTAGGTCATCTAGTCCTAGTGTGAGAATGATCACTACCTCGGGACCAACCTCTGAAAAACCACCTCGCAGTCTTCCATGGACACCTGATGACTCTACAGGTAAAATTCCCTTTGGTTTTTTTTTTAATCATTTTTTACACTTCTTAACATTTTGAATGTAGGAGTTGGCTTCATGATTTACATTAACAAGACTTGTATGTATTGGTCTGAATTCAGCTTAAAATACTGCATGGCGTCAGCGATAGGTATTACTGTGCCTTGGGGCACAGCACTAGCCCTCTTCAGTTTTTTAGTCTCAAAGGGTATAGATATCTAAAGGTGACTGTGATTTTGGAATGGAGGTATGGGCCCAGCCCAGCCAGCATCCCTGGCGAACCAAGAAGTCCTGCAGACCTTTGCGCATTTTTCATAAAATCTCAAAATCATTTGACTGACTAGAGCAGCTCTTTCTTGTTTACGGAAAGTTTACATTTGTTTCCCTCATCCATCCTATTATAGTGACAGTGGATACTGAGCTAGGCCCAGAACAGCTTCCCTTGAAATCTGATGGGAAGCAGAGATAGAGTTGGGTGTCCTCAGCATACTGATGGGACTGAACTTAAAAACTTGGGACAACCTTTCCCAGCAATTTTGTGTGTGAGAGAGTACATGCATGCGTTAAATAGCACAGGGGACACACTTGAACCCTAGAGGATCCCACAAGCCAGTGACCAGGTTGTCAAATGGTATTCCCCTGACAGTCTGCCTATGATGCACCTCAGAAAGGCAGCCCAGAAGGAGACCATGGTCATCAAGAGTATCAAAGGGTTTAATAGGAGATCCAGCAGAATTAGCAGGGACACATTATTCCCCTATCCAGTTGCCAGGATAGGTCATCCGTCAAGGTGATCAAAGTCATCTCTATTCCATCATCAGTTATAACTGTTGGACAGTAAACGCCTGATTCTTCTTGTGAGAATAAATACTTAATATTTGGTAGCAGATGTTTTGTAAATATGATTGCAGAATCTTTAGTAGGAACAGATGCTTTTAGCGCTGTTAAACGAGGATATAGACATGTGGACCTAAAGAGCCCAGCTGTGATTTTATTGGGTTGGAATTACATCATGCCACATGGCGGCAGAGTCCTCTTGGGGTACCTTCCCACGTTACCTAATGCAGCCACACAAGCAGGACAACAAAAGGTCAAACTTAAATAGTTAAAAATCTTAAAGAGAGCACAAAACAAGTTGGCAAAACATCATGTGATTTGCATTCAGCCTTTGCCCTCCAGACAGTTTTTAGGTTATAGGCGTTTTACCATTTTTCTATAAACAAACCAAAAACTAACCCATTAAATTTCTTTGAGCGGCGAATTCATCGTGGAAATGTTGAAAAGGCCCAGCTCCTTCTTCCACTGGTTGTGTTAACTTTAGATAGGGTTGCTTGTGCAGGGGATGTGTGCAAATGCCCTATGCAGCCATGGCACCAGATGGTATGACAGGGAATGCTTCCTCCTCATCACACGTGCCAAACACCCTTTGACTGAAGAAAGCAAGGAAGCTCCAGTGTCCAGATTGTTCTGTGCATACCTCAGAACCTGTTGAAATTCTCAATTAACTATGTGTGTGTTCAACACGCATGCATTTCAACATTGGGTGCTTATAAGTGTGTTATGTAATTCCCTTCTCTATCTTTTTCAGTCATTTTTAAGACGGTTCCTGCTTTTGCCTTTTATTGTTGGGCAGATTTGGGCCACAGTGTTTCAGTCATTATATAGCAGGCATATCCAAACTTCAGCCCTCCTGATGTTTTGGACCACAACTCCCAGAATTCTAAGCTTAGATTGCCAGTGACAAAGGACTGTGGGAGTTGTGTTCCAAAACATCTGGAGGGCCGAAGTTTGGACATGCCTGTTATACAGTGTTTTTGCCCATGGGGTAGTCTCAGACAACCAAGCACAGCACAGCCGCTCTTTATAGTAAACTAAGTAAAGAATGGCAGAGGGAAAGGTCTTTGATTGTAGCGTGAAATTTCTGTCACTCTGTTCTTGCCGGCTCCAAAGTGGAGGAAGAGTCTGCTTTATGGACTGAAACTGTATAGATTTTCCAAAAGAAAAACATGAGGAAATGTATTTTTAAAAAGATCACTGCACATGAAACAAGTTGTATCCATATTTTGTGGGCGGGGGAGTGGGGTGGCTGACAGCACTAGCCACTGGAAAGGGCAATGTAAAAATTAAATAAGACAATTAATGCAGTGAATCTGACACTGCTATGCACCAACTACTGTAGATTTCTGTTTAGCTGCATCAGCACTGAGAATGCATCAGTGTGTAGTTGGTTAGAATCTAACAAATTCAGTATTATGCAGTCAGATTGTAACCAGATGCCGTTTGATCCTTCGCAGTATGACATTGCCCTCCCATCATTTCATGCTGAAATCAATATTTCACTGCAATAATCAACATGTGTTGTGTCTTGAGAGCATGCTGGGCACTTAAAATTCAGAATGTCTGTGTATTCTTTCAACAGATACCAATGGATCTGATAATTCCATCCCAATGGCATACCTTACATTAGATCACCAGTTGCAGGTAAAGTCATTGTTGGCATGTATTATGTAAAAGCAAGTAGTTTCACATACCTTATTTGACACAAAAGAGGCACTTAGTGGATGGGTTCTGAAAATGACCACACAAGTACATAAGGGAAGAGACATTTCTTTATGTCCCAGAATGGGCCTTAAAGCCAAATTGGAATGAATTGAGAAAGTCGGGGTTCGTAAAGAGTCCCCAGAGTTGATCAGCAACTACGTGTTCAAGCCTCTTGCCCAAGAAAGGAATGTTTCTAACCAGTCTAAAATCGTTTGCCCTGTCAGAGTCCAGATTATATTTTCTTTGTAGTTTAGTTAGTGCTACTTTCAAAAACAATGGTACTGCTCCTTCACTCAAGAAAAGTGTTGTCTTACTGACTGTACTAGACAGGCAAAAGGTTGAATGTGGTCAGTCAGACTGGCCCAGGCGTTCTATCTGTATCTTTGGGTCTCAAGTGATGAAATTTACAACTGGAGCAGTAAGTGCTATAGAGACCTCCTTCAGTGGGTCTGTGCATCCGAGTCATGCTGGAGATGGATGATTTTAACTCTGGAAGTGTCTTGCAGATTGATCAGAACAAGGCATTGAGGCTATGGCAAAAATTGCTTTTCAGGATCTGATAACTAAAGTTGGTGACACTACAGGAATGTAAACAGGTCAAAGGATGCTTTTAGGAGAGAGTACATATCTCAGGTCTGATGAATATGCATGCTGAGATGTTGTGACGTACAGAAAGATTTTAACACATAGAAAGGGTGGGATAAGAGAATTAGCTTTAACATGTTTGATGTTATTTTCAGCCTCTAGCCCCATGTCCAAACTCAAAAGAATCCATGGCTGTATTTGAACAACACTGTAAAATGGCACAAGAATACATGAAAGTTCAAACAGAAATAGCATTGCTGTTGCAGAGAAAGTAAGTTGAAAAAAATATGTTTTGTTCATCATTGACAGGCCATTTTACTCCAGTGAAATATGTTTTAAAATAAGAATTGCATGAAAATGGGACTATCAATACTGATTGAAGAACAATAGCATTCTCCTCGTGGCAAAGTGGTTAAACTTGCTGTACTGCAGCCAAAACTAGGTTCACAACCTGGGGTTCAGTCCCAGGTAGATGGCTGCAGGTTGGCTCAGCCTTCCATCCTTCCAAGGATGGTAAAAAGAGTAGCTAGCTAGCTTTGGAGGGCAGTGTGTAGCCTGCATAATTAACTTGTAACTTAAGCACTGTGGGGCATTATATAAGCAGCATGCTTTGCTTTTGCTTTTTCTATCATAGTTCTGTCTGTGGTTAGCTTGCATTATGAAAGAAAAATGGCTTATTCCAATAAGAGATGAAAGATAGGTAAAATAAGCATGAAAATACCTGGTGTCTTTGTTTTGCATACTAGACCAAGCTTAAACCCTCCTCCTCAGTAATCGCTTGGAATGGCGGGTTGTGCTTATATCTGAAGCACATCATCTCTGGTAGCCTACAGAATGAGCAAGCTACCATATATCGGACCCAGTGCTCTGTTTGTGGGACATTCTGGAAAGCATCCTCGACTCCAGTGTATCGGCGCTGTGTTTAGAATCAGTTCAGTGTTCTGTGTGATGTAGTAGCACGAAGGTCCTCTTCATGAAAGAAGCTTTCCCAATTCTAGGGTCAGTCTCTGTCAAGGCCTGATAAACATATGGCGTCTTCCCAGCAGCCCGCCAGTGCTTGGCCCACTGTGCCAGGACCCCCCTCTTGCTTCTGATTGCATTCTGTTGTTGCAACTGAGCAGGCAGCGTGGACTTCTGTGAGTTAGAGAGCACATCTCTGTTTACTGCCTGTGCCGTGCCACAGAGAATACTTCCCTGCCAGTTGCTAAATTTTTGAGGGGTAGGCAAGTGTCTGTTTTAGCATGTATCCAAAAACCTAAAAGTTCATAGTTAAATCTGTTACTTTTAATGGTACAGTCAGATGCTCTCCACTCACGAGTTCCAACATGTTGCCCTGTGAGTGTAAACGTGCTTTCATGTGTAGGCACAGAGGTTACAAAAAGTAGTTTGCCTCCTACTGATTCCCTGCAGGTAGATCCCCAAAGAGTAGATAGGACAGTTGGCCGGTGTAAAATACGGCTAGGCAATATTGGTGCACATAACATGTCCCCGGTTTGTATGTATGATCCCCCAAATCACTACTGCATGCCAGAAGATGTGGCATGCAGAATAAAAGACCATAAGGAATGTTGTTCAGCTGAATGGAAGACGTGTGCTCTCCATAGGTTCCAGCAGGAAGGCCTGGGGCAGTGTGGGACAGGGGGAAGATGTTCACCCCCTCTGTTCAAACAAAACTACACACACTGCCAAGCAGGAAATTTCAGAGCCCAGAAGGAAACTTTGAAAACCAATTCCTCTCAAATCTGCTTGGGGTATTTGGACATCTAAAATTAGAGGCAGAAAGTGTTTTGAATACTTACCTCATCAGTTAAATGAACTGACCATTGTGGAAAAAATAGTCTACATGACGCTCGCTTCTGCTATTTTAGCAAAAGTTCATCTTAACATAGAACGCGCTATTTTAAGAACAGGGTAAAAATGACAAAATTTAAGCTGCCTTTGAACCAAGCATAATCTTATGGTATATATTTAGTTAGGGCTCCCCCGCCCCCACCGACTTTGAAGATTGTAAAAGAGCTTTGAGGGCTGGTAGTGACACAGCAAAAGCACTGGCAACTGAATTAATGGAGGAGAAACCTGTTAGTGTTTGACACAATTCAATCGTTTGTTGAACATTATTTGATAAACTTGGTGAATCTGATGAGACGGCATTGTAATGATGCACCAGTAATGTGCATCATGACTCTGTGATCTCCTTTCCTTCATTTCCACATCATACAACACTGGGCATTTTCCTATTCTTGCTTCACATTCTTGTCTTCTGCAAAAGCCAGGACATGCATGGTGCGATTTCAATTTCTGTTGTCTGTTGTGTCGTTACAGTCGTGACCGACTCTTTGTGACCCCATGTCCATGGAGTGTTCTTGGCAGGAATACTGGAGTGGTTTGCCAGTTCCTACTCCAGATTTCAATTTACAGAGATGTAAAACTACATATTAAGAAGCAATAGTAGAGAGTGTGGAATGAAAGGTGTAGGGGGAGGGGCTGCAAGTTAGATTTGCCATCGCAGTTTAATTCACCAATGATATAACATTTGGACTGGTTACCTATTGTTTATCATTTCAGGTTTGTATATAGATAGTAGCAATGAAGATATTTCAAAGATCAATACCTTTTAAAGCTTCAAGTAATTCCGTGATTGGGATGAATTAATGAAAACATATCAAACATCCTGGCAATCCCCAGATGTTGCTGAAGCATTGTTCAAGCATGTCACATCGCTGGCAGTTTCCTGGATGGTGTGATTTTCCTAGGGAAATGTTCCTTACGGGAGCCCGCAATGTCATTGTATAGCTTCCTTAATTATGAAAGGGGTAAATGCCCTGTGCTTGTGAATACCTGCCTCCCTGCAACATATCTGTCCAGGAACTACACACTAGTGGAAGATGAAAAACTACATTTCATAATCATTTTAGAAGATGTAGCTGTGTTAGTTTGTGCTAGCATAACAGACAAAAACAAAAGAAGAAAAGAAAAGAAATTGGTGGCACACAAGACAAAAACGTGCCACCTTAAAGACTGGCTGCTATATGTTAATATGATCGTTAATGGACAAATCCACATCATCAGACTTCTCTTAATATTATCAGAACTGAGCCAATGAAAGTTTCATCTTTAGTAATCTGCACAAAGTCCTCTGAAATCTTACTGCTCTTCTCACTGGGAGTTGAGTCATGGCTACTGGATTTCTTTTTTTGAGAGATAGAAACGTTTCGCTGTTCATCCAAACAGCTTCATCGGTCTGTTTGGATGAACAGCGAAACGTTTCTATCTCCCAAAAAAAGAAATCAAGTAGCCATGACTCAACTCCCAGTTAAACGAACCTGGATGACTGAGAATCTTCACAGACGTACTGCTCTTCTCGTTGTTAATTTTGTTTTGCAGGATTATCGAGCTAAAGTACCAGTTTCTCAGAGTTGTGTTGGGATAAGCATATCAATCAAACAGTTGAATATACATAATGTATACACATGCATTACATGTGGCATTCTACATCTAATTGAAGGGTGGGCTTCCCCCTTCACCTTATTGCAGCTCTGTCACACATCAAGTAGTGTTTTGAGATTCAAATGGTCACTGCTAGTTCTAGCTAAAGATACATAGCTTGTTTTTTTTCTCTTTAGATTTTCATTTAATCTTTTGTTTGTTTGTTTAAATTTCATTCAGGCAAGAGTTAATAGCAGAACTGGACCAGGATGAAAAAGACCAGCAAAATACTTCACGCCTGGTGCAAGAGCATAAAAAGCTTTTAGATGAAAATAAAAGCCTTTCCACATACTACCAGCAATGCAAAAAACAGTTGGAAGTCATCCGAAATCAGCAACAAAAACGTCAAGGAACATCATGATTCAAAGGGACTTTAAATTGACAATGATGCACAGAAAAACTTTCTTCTTTTTTAAAATTATCACATAATAGGACAACCTAAGTGTTTCCTTATTGAGGTGTGCTGAATATGTAGACATACCTGCTGCTCTTCCGGCATCAGTTCAGTATCTTTATTTGGGTGAACATTGAGTTTTTTCAGAAAGGTAAGAACAGCTACATGCATAATCAGCAGCACTTAACCATAAAGCAACATGCAATGAACTCTGGCTGTTTGCATGTCCCTTGTGTGATGGCTACCCTACCAGAAGTGATTAAGTGGCTGCTAAATTGTAAGATCTTTTAGTGTTAATGCAATAGAAGCAATATAGAATTTCCCCCCATTTTTAGACTTCCTTTTTGTTCTTTTCTCATCTTGGACAGTTTGCAAGAACTGTCCATTTCCCAGAACTCAGCCTTCAACAAACTCAAGATGTGATGTAGGCTGAACAGTGAATTACATTAAATAGTTCCATCATCAGTATTAAAGATAAGAAGTCTAAACCGAAGCCATCATTGTTAGTTGAGTGCTTGGTTACCCTGCAACTTGTAATCATAAAATCTTGTATTTTCTTTCATTTGAGGGTCAAAGGATGGGAAAGGTATGGTGTCAAGGCCATATATGCAATGTGAGGATAAAAATTCATTAAGCTAAATGGTTCTGGTTATGTTATTTAATTATGTTTAGAATTGGCTCCTATCTACCTAGGATATGTCACCTTACAGCCAAAGCACTGGGCGTATTTTCTCATGTCTCCTGAAGCATTGGGAGAAAAAGTAACTTGCTTCTCCCATCTCTGACCAGTAACATAACACCACTCTCTGATCTGCCATCCCATGCAAGGTTCTTCATACATTTTTCACTAAAGGAATAAGCAAATGACCAGACTCAAGAAAGGGGAAAGAAAGAACTGCTGCCCTCTCTCTGCACTGAGGGATTTTGATCAGAAGTAGGAGGCTGTGTCCCTCTGGATGTTGAGGGACTCGAATTGCCAGTAGCTTGACCAGTGGTGATGAAGGATGGCAGTGTTCCATCCGTGTCTGGAAGAGCCAGAGGTTTCCCAGTTCTCTGTTTTTGTTTTGTTTTTTTAAAAAATACATTCCGGTTGTAAGATGGCAACCCTGCTCCATTTTCTAGAATGTACGTGTAAAACATTATAGCTTACATCACAGTCAGAATTGAACTTTGAATACAGTATAGAGAAAAATGACCTTCAGTTTTTTCAACTTGGAAACATTTTATACCAGCACTGATGTTGGTAAGGTATCCCACTTACTCATTTTTGTGTTTGTTTTAACTGGACAAGGTCCACAGTTAGAACATAAGACTTGCCTTGCTGGAACAGGCCACAGCCCATCTAGTCCACAATGGCTCACCATTTGCTTCAGGGTTCCCAAGCAGATGTCTTCACCTGCTTATGATTCTCTGCAAATGGCATTGAGAGATATCCTGCCTCTCTCTCCAACCTGGAGGTTGTCCTTAGGCATCCATAATGATAGCCATTGATACCGTTGATCTCCATGAACTTGTCTAATCCTTTCTTAAAGCTGTCAAGGCTGACAGCTGTCACCATTTCTAGCAGGGAGTTCCATAAACCAGTGGTCCTCTGGGTGAAAAAGTACTTTCTCTTATTTGTATGAGATCTAGCACCCAAAAGTTTCATGGAGTGCCCCCTAGTTCTAGTGTTGTGCGGTAGGGAAAACAGTCTTTCCTTATCTACTTTGTCTATACCGTGTATGATTTTATAAACTTCAGTCAGGTCACCTCTTAAACGCCGACATTAAAGAGTGAAGAGGCCCAGCCGTTGCAGCCTCAGATGGTAAGGAAGGTGTTCCAATCCCCTAATCATTCTGGTTGCCGACCTCTGCACTTTTTCCATTTCCATAATATCCTTCTGCAGTTACACAAAACTGTACACAATACTCCAAGTGGGGCCTCACCATAGATTTATAAAGAGGCAAAATGATACTTGCTGACTTATTTTCTATACCTTTCCTAATAATCACTAGCATTGAGTTTGCTTTTTTCACTGCTGCAGCACACTGGGTTGACACCTTCATTGAGCTGTCCACCCGGACACTAAGGTCCCTTTCCTGGTTTGTTCCAGAGAGTTCAGACTCCATCCATTTATAAATATAATTAGGGGTTTTTTTGCCCCAGCATACATCACTCGGCACTTAATAATGTTGAAGCTCATTTGCCACTGGTTTGCCCACTCCCCCATTGTCAAGAGATCCCTCTCCAGCTCCTCACAATCTCTCTCAGTTTTTACTACCTGTATAATTTAGTGTCATTGGCATATTTGGCTACCTTGCTATTTACTCCTACTTCTAGATCATTTATGTAGAGCATGGGTCTTCAAACTACGGCCCGCAGGCCAGATCCGCCCCCCCCCCGGGTCCTGAATCTGCCCCCCACCCAGCAATTGCAGAACACTTCCCAAGGGGGCATCGGGGTCTCCCTGTTTTGCGCCTTCCTTCCATCTCCTCAGGTGCATCTTCAGCCCATCAAGTGTGGACAATCGGTGGGTGGGTGGCTGGTGGGCAGGCAGGGCGTGGGGGTGGGCAGAGGCATGGGGGAGGGCCTCATGGATTCTGGACAGTGTAGTCCCACCCCAAAGGAACTCCTCCAAGCCCAGTACCCTTCTCCGTCCATCAAGTCAGTGGCAGGGAGGGCTTCTCGTTGCGCCTCCTGCTCCGGCGTGTTTCGGTGGAGGAGTAGGAGAAGGTGAGCCATGAGTGGCAAAGGAAGGAGGGAGGGAGGCCTCCAGGCTTGCCAAGAACCACAATGGCCCCTAGTCTCCGGCCTCCTGCTTGATCTTTTTGTCTCCTATTGATGACGGATGGGACTGAAAGCCAACTGAGCACCACAGCTCAGCTCAGCCAGTGAGCATGCGGTGGGTGGCTTTGGGCAGGCCTTCCTGCCTCTCCTCCCTCCTTCCCAGCCCTTGCTCCCTCCCTCACTTGCAGCACACCAAACTGGGCTGGGCCAAGATGGGAGGAGGCTTTTTCTTTGGGGTGCAGCGACGGCACAATGGCCAGGGTGCACAGCTGGATCCACGTGCAGTGGAGCCAGCCTCCCCACCCCTGCCACAGCTGCTGCTCCTCATCCTGAGCAGCTACCCAGGAGGCAAGGAGGGACCCCGGTTTACCTTGGCTGCCGCCTCCTTCCCAAAGCAAGAAAGGAAGGAAAGACACTCCAGCCATCGCCACCACTTGCGCCAAGCCTCCCCCTGGTTCCCTCACCTCCCACTACTGCCACTGCTTGCCCAACCTTCCACCCAGTTCCCTCGCCTCCCACCGCCACGTGCCCCAACCCTATCCCCAGTTCCCTCGCCTCCCACCCCCACCACCATCACCGCTTGCCCCAACCCTAACCTTGGTTCTCCCACCTCCCTCCACCACCGCCACCACCGCTTGTCCCACCACCACCCTCCTTCCCTCACCCTCACTGCCACCACCACGACCCAGCCCACAACAGTTTTGAGGGACAGTGAAATGGCCTCCTGCTTAAAAATTTTGAGGACCCTGATGTAGAGGTTGAAAAGCAGGGGTCCCAGTACTGAACCTTGGAGAAACCCACTTGGAGAAGTGTCCATTTAGTGCTACCCTCTATTTCCTGTCCCTTAGCCTGTTGCTGATCCAGGACAAGACCTGTCCCTTGATTCCATGACTGGCAAGTTTATTCAACAGCCTTTGGTGCGGGACCTTGTCAAAAGCCTTCTGAAAGTTCAGATAAACAATGTCAACTGGATCTCCCTTATCCACATGCTTGTTGACACTCTCAAAGAATTCCAACAGATTAGTGAGGCATGTTTTGCCCTTGCAGAAGTCATATTGGCTCTCCTTCAGCAGTGTCTTCTTTTCTATGTGCCTGTTAATTTTATATTTTAAGATGGTTTCCATCACTTTACCTGGGACACATGTCAAACTGACTGGTTGGTAATTTCCTAGATCATCTCTGGATCCTTTTTTGAATATTGGTGTTATATTTGCTACCTTCCAGTCATCAGGCACAAAAGCCTGATTAGAGGGAAAGATTATATATTTTGGCTAGGGCATCAGCAGTTTCATCGTTAAGTTCCTTGAGAACTCGTGGATAGATGCCATCTGGTCTCCTGGTGATTTGTTAGCATTTAGTTTAACAAGACATGCAAGGACCTCCTCTCTGGTTATTTCTATCTGGCTTAATTCTTCAGTTTCCCTCCCTACGAAGATAGGCTCTGTTTTAGGCATGTGGTCTGTCTTCTTCAGTTAATACTGAAGCAAAGAATTGACTGAGTCTCTCTGCAATCTGTTTCCTCTTTAAGTTTACACAGGAAATTCAAGCATGAGTAGGATCTTGATACCTACTGCCATTTTTTCACTCCACCAGAAAGCTTGTGATATCACTGTATACTTTGGAACTGACCTAAACATGAAAGTGGTGTTCATGCAGCACAGAGTTAAATGTTTTACAACAAAAAGGTGAAAGAGCAGGCCTGTTTCATAAAGCAACTCCTGTCGATTTTTCTACATGAAAAGCCTGTTTTTTCTGAAGCTGAGACAGACTGAATTTTGGCAGTGGGCATTTTATAGATATTTGGAAGCACAAAACCTAGAAATTGCTAATACGGCAGGATGGTGAGTGTGAGTGGGTGGGTGCTCAATCTGGACGGTTCATTTTTTTTTATCTCTAAAGGTACACAGTGGCCCAATTCCACCCCTGAATCATAGGCATCCTGGGTCTGTGAGCGCTTCCCTTCATATTGAATAAGACTTACTGCCAGGGCAACATACCTGGGATTGCTGCCCTAGTACAACAGAATCCCTTTCCTAAGCATGCTTGAACAGCTTTGGATTTTAAAAACTTCAAAGTCTGCTACAAAAACAATCCAATAAAATTGTTTTCAGCAAAACAACCTACATGTTCATCATAACAACAACTTGTGCTGTGGCAGAGATTTGCTATTATACCATTTGTCAGATTGCTCCAAAATTTTAGTTGGTGTTTGTGTGAAAGCGTGGCAAAAAATATATAGCCTCATCATAAGCCATTGCAAGAAGAGGCTTGCAATCTGTTTCATACAAAACACCCCAGAAAAGGAGTCTGTTCAGGGGCCCTTCTCAAGTGTTGTGACCTCCTTGTCATTAGAATGCAGTTATATATGTCTGCTTATAAATAAGACTAGATGCATTTCCTCCCAAATGTCTATGTGTACACATTTACCTTGAAGTAAGTCCAGTCACTCTTGATAGGACTTAATGCAGAGAGATTTTCACTGCTCAACATCTGTCATACAAACACAGGTCACTTTGACTTTAAAAACATATTCTTGCCAGATTCTAAAAGTTAAAACCAATCTCATTTTCTTTAAATAAAGGGGAGGATTATAATTCCTGAAATCTTAGCAGATAATTTGATTTGCTGTCTGAAACTGATATTGGGATTAATTTAAACACACACATATTTATAGCAAAGTGTAACTGCCAGGAAAATCACTATAGTATTAGGAATAGCACAAGTTATACAAAGCATTACTCTTTGCATACATCCATCAAGTTAGCAAAGTGGGACCAGGTGTGGTGCATCTATTTTTCCCGGTTAGAGCATGGTTAAAGAGTTGCAGTATGGGTAAACATCAGCAGTTTTGACTTGACATAATAGGTTGTGTTCATAAATGGAGAAATCCCGATCCAGTTTGCTTTGAAAGAGGGTTTGGACAAATGTCACTATATAGACACCTAATTTTCTATTTAACAGCTCAGTGAAAACCAGAGATGCAACAAATGTTATTTAATATAAGCTAAGTCCAATAGAAGTGGTGGGGAAATTATTTGCAAGATTTATTGCCTAAGAGCAATTATCTGGCTTAAGATGTGGTTTGAAGGATGTGGAATTGATCACTATAAAAACTATTGCTGCTGACTGTGCAGGATCCAGTTGATTCTCAGAGTAGATCTGTGTCATTAATGCAAAACTGGACCTAATGTTTGTGGGAGTGTTGCTTTCTGCTGATAGAACTAGTAGAGGTTGCTACAAGAAATAACAAGTAGAACCAACTACTTTTGGACCAAATAGGTCTGGTCTCTCATAGTAAAACATGTCATTTTAAAGAGCTCAGAGTTAAATGAGTGAAGTCACCTCTCCAGCCAACCTTCATTAAAAGGTAAAGATTCCCCCCGCACATGCGTGCTAGTCATGTCCGACTCTAAGGGCGGTGCTCATCTCCATAGTCAAGCCAAAGAGCCATTGATCTGGAAGTCCATGGCCGTGTGGCAGGCATGTCTGCAAGGAAACACTGTTTTACCTTCCCACTTTTTATGGCAATGAATAACTATTCATCTGCTTGCATTTACATGCTTTCCAACTGCTAGGTTGGCAGGAGCTGGGGTTATCAGTGGGAGCTTGCTTCGCTGCATGGCAGCCAGGATTCGAATCGCCGACTTGCCGACATTGCAGATGACAGTATTCGGGAGCCTTAGTCCACTGAGCCACCATGCCCTCAACTTTCATTACCGTTCCAGTAAATGATTATCTGTGATGGGTAGTTTATGAACAGAAAAAAAATCTATTTCTGCCAAAAGCGGGCATGTAGTAGAATCTTAGGCACATCTATTCAGATGTAAGATTCTTTCAGTTCAATAGGTTTGATCTTCACATAAGAAATTCCTCAAGGAATTTTATTCCTTCAGTTCCTTATCTCTCTAAAATTATTTTATTGAACAGAGTTATGTGCATACATGTGGCTTAAGGTCCGACGTCACCGTTAAGCGATGACTTGCACAAAGCAGGTGGATATCACAGATCAAATTATAAATGACATTTGCGCTTTAGAAAAGAGATGTGTATATTCAAGTATGAATTAACAGTGCATATCAGAAGTGCATGAATCAGCTGAGAGTCCTGAAATTTGTGGCTGGATTTTTCAGTCTAGGGACTCTTCCATTTAGATCTGTGATCAAAGTGCAGGCTTACACTGTATTCCTCCACGGGTGACCTCAAGGCACATACCCTCTTTCAGCCTGACTTACCTAATAGGATTACCCTGAGGATGAAGTGTGGAGGAGGAGAGTCATGAATGATGCTGTAAACTGAAGATGGGATTTACAGTACATGGGAGAAATAGAACAGATGTCAAATTGGAGGAACATGTCATGGAAAACAGAGAAGCAAACCAAGAACAATCATAGTAGCTCTGTCATCGTTTTATTTTTCAAAGTCTCTTCTGTTGATGTTGACTTATTATTGGTCAACATAATCCCTTGTCATTATGATGTACGTGTATATGTGTAAACACTGCAGGATAAAATGGATTAGAGCTGCCACTTCTGAAACGCTTGAAGACAATTTATTTGGGGGAGCATGCTTGTCAAAGGATACAGCTGAAGAATATGCCTCATGAATTTGTAATAGTAATATTTCGTAGGAAGAGAATACTGCTTTGTTAGCCAAAAGCTTGCCTGGCATGACCACATCCTACTGTACTACTACAGCTTCATGGCTCAGTTTCAGCCACTCACTTGGTGTTCAGGAGAGTGCTTGACATCACTTGAAAAGAACGCAATGTGCTCAAGGGACAAATCTCCCTGTGTTGCTGTTTAGCAGAAATGTTACTAAAAGCTTGTTTTTGTAACTTACGCATATAGGAGGTGTGGGAACATAAAGGAAGATGCTGTTTGTATATGTTTTTCTGTTGGCTCTTGTGCCTATAATGACTGTGCGACACAAAGAAATGAAACAGGCTTTATTCCAAATGTGAAGTTGCCTCCAGAGATGCATTAATAGCAGAGGAGAAGGGAAGAGATTCATTTGCAAGGCTGGCATAAGTCTTAACAAAAAGCCACGTTCCTTAAATGAGGGAATTGATCAGAAACGTGCTAGCATTGTGTAGTGGGCGCCCACGCACACATACAGCTGGCATCTCTTCCAAGCTTTGCTCATAATGTTCTGCGCTTCCCTTTCTGTCAGTTCCTACCCAAACAAATTTCTAACATTTTCACAAGAACCAGTTTTCAACAGTAGGGAAGAAGACATGGTGGTTAAAGCTGGCACCTGTTTGGACTGCCTGTTTGCTGAGTTTCTGCAATCAGGAACTGTTCAAATTGATTTTCTGAAATATGACCAAATGAGGAGTGAAAGGAGAAAAGGAGCCACACAGAGAAGCTGAGAGAGCTGGTGGTCCCAGAGGAAATTTCACTTTATGCATGACTCCCAACAATCCAAAGAATTCAGAAAGAAGAACCATCACATCTGGATTCAAAATGGGCAGGTTTCACTCCCCTCTAATTTTTAAGGATTTTTAACTGTCAGGTTTGCTGTGCTCATTTCAACCATTTAAAACACCTTGGCCGAGATAGTTAGGATTTCCAACATTATAAGATAAAAGAAATCCAGATCTGCAGATCCAAGCTTTTCAGCACTGAATGGAGGAGAATCAAAAGTACTGTATACACAGGCTGGAGGAAGGAAAATTGAAGTGTCCTTTGGAAGCTGCCATTCCAAGTTGCTGCTTTCCAATAAATGGAAACAGCAATGCACTGAGTTGCTTTTGGACTACAAATTCCTGGATCTCTCACTGCTCATGCCACGACTGATAGATTTCAGAAGATTTAATTTTAAAAATGTCATTTTACCAAGCTGTGCAATTTAATCCAAGTACACATGCACACTCTTTCCAATTGTGAATGGCTTCCCATTTGAGAACAAGTATATTTTAGTCTTGTTCTCAGGGGAACAAGGGATGCAAAATGCAAGAGAGAAAGGGAAAGATACAGAAAATTGAATGCAGACTTCCAAAGAATAGCGAGGAGAGACAGGACGGCCTTCTTGACCAAAAAGTGCAAAGAAATAGAGGAAAACAATAGAAAAGGAAAAACCAGAGATCTATTCAAGAAAATTGGAGATAGTAAAGGGACATTTCGTGCGAAGATGGAGATGATAAAGGACAAAAATGGTAGGGATATAAGGGAAGCAGAAGACATCAAGAAAAGATGGCAAGAATACACAGAGAAATTATATCAGAAAGATCTGGAAGTCCCTGATAACCAAGATAGTATAGTTGCTGACGTCAAGCCAAACATCCTGGAAAGTGAAGTCAAGTGGGCCTTAGAAAGCATTGCAAACAACAAGGCCAGTGGAAGTGATGGCATTCCAGTTGAACTATTTAAAATCTTAAAAGAGGATGCTGTAAAGGTGCTACACACAATATCCCAGCAAATTTGGAAAACACAGCAGTGGCCAGAGGACTGGAAAAGATTGGTCTACATCCCAATCCCAAAGAAGGGCAACACCAAGGAATGCTCCAACTATTGTACAATTGCACTCATTTCACATGCTAGCAAGGTTATGCTCAAAATTCTACAAAGGAGGCTTCAGCAGTATGTGGAAAGAGAACTTCCAGAACTACAAGCTGGATTTCGAAGGGGCAGAGGAACTAGAGACCAAATCGCCAACATGCACTGGATTATGGAGAAAGCTAGAGAGATCAGGGGAAAAAAATCTACTTCTGCTTCATTGACTATGCCAAAGCCTTTGACTGTGTGGACCACAACAAACTATGGCAAGTTCTTAAAGGAATGCGAGTGCCTGAACACCGTAACTGTCTCCTAATAAATCTATATGTGGAACAAGCAGCAACAGTCAGAACTGGATATGGAGCAACAGATTGGTTTAAAATTGGGAAAGGAGTACGACAAGGCTGTATACTGTCACCTTGCCTATTTAACTTATATGCAGAGTACATCATGCAAAAGGCAGGACTGGATGAATCACAAGCCAGAATTAAGATTGCCAGAAGAAATATCAACAACCTCAGCTATGCAGATGATACTACTCTGATAGCAGAAAGTGAGGAGGAATTAAAGAACTGCTTAATGAGGCTGAAAGAGGAGAGTGAAAAAATGGACTGAAGCTCAACATCAAAAATACTAAGATCATGGCCACCATTCCCATCACCTCCTGGCAAATAGAAGGGGAAGAAATGGAGGCTATGACAGAGTTTATTTTCTTGGGCTCCTTGATCACTGCAGATGGTGACTGCAGAAATGAAATAAAAAGACACCTGCTTCTTGGGAGGAAAGCGATGGCAAACCTAGGCAGCATCTTAAACAACAAAGACATCACTTTGCCAACTAAGGTCAGGATAGTCAAAGCTATGGTTTTTCCAGTAGTGATGTATAGAAGTGAGAGCTGGACTATAAAGAAGGCTGATCACCATATAATTGACGCTTTTGAACTGTGGTGCTGGAGGAGACTCTTGAGAGTCCCCTGGACTGCAAGGAGATCAAATCTATCCATCCTGAAAGCAATCAACCCTGAATGGTCACTGGGAGGACAGATTTTGAAGCTGAGGCTCCAGTACTTTGGCCACCTCATGAGGAGAGAGGACTCCTTGGAAAAGTCCCTGATGTTACGAAAGAATGAAGGCAAAAGGAAAAGGGGACGGCAGAGAATGAAATGGTTGAATGGTGTCATCGATGCAACCAACATGGATTTGACCAAACTCCAGGAGGCAGTGGAAGACAGGAGGGCCTGGTGTGCTCTGGTCCATGGGGTCACGAAGAGTCGGACATGACTTAACGACTGAACAACAACAATATTTTAGTCCAGTTGACTCCTTCTGCATGCAGAGTGGCTCTTCGTAATTAATAGATATTGTTTTATAGTTAACAGATGTCAAAAACACATTGTCTTAATGGTGTAGGGGGAAGTTAACATTGCCACTATAATTGCTTTTTAGGGAGAGGGGTAATTTAAACACAGATTCCCCAACAAATGCATTTAAAATACAATTAATTTGTAGTTACAGTATTTTTATTTAGCAAACTTTGCCAAGGAGTCCCATTCTTCTAAAAATCTGAAATGGCTATTATTGAACTATATAGAAGTGAAGTTCAAATAGTACATGCCAGTGGTGGTGGTGGGGACATGGTAAGCACCCTTTAGCAGCAAGGTAAAGAACTAGGGTTCTGACAGCTGAAGAAGATCCAAGGGGAGTGGCAACGCAGGAAAACAACCCATTTGCATCTCAAAGCGATCATTACTGAAAGTTAGTCCAAGACTAAAGTAATGAAGATTACCATCTGGCACCACCCCAGGCTCAGTGATTTTGAGAAGTGCATCCCCAGGGATGGTTGGATTTCTTTCTGATGCATTAGCAACCATATTCAATTAGCTGGACATTGGCAGGTAAGGAAATGAAAAGTCTTTTAAGTCAAATGCTCTGAAGATAAGCCAATGGAACCTCATCATGCCACTACAGGACAACCTGTGCAATCAACACAAAGGGCAACAGCAGCAATGACCATGTTCAGCTTCATTGTGTTTGGCCACAAAGGAAACTGCTTTTGCTGTTGTGTCAAAAGCTCAGCGTAATGCATCTGCCATTAAGCACCAGAGAAGCTGTCCTTCTGCACAGCCATAATGGCAGGACACTGTTGTTTGTTAATGTGACATAAAACACTATCTTTACAATAAATCAGGGTGGGTAAATCATGTCTTTCTACATGTTGTTTGATCTATATCAGCAAGAATGGGTAGCAGCTGAAAGAACTGTTGAAAAAAATAAGAGCAAGTATTTTGGTAACTTCAAGGGGAACATCCATTAACACACACACTGAAATAAATCTGTTTGTTCTTAAGATGCCAAAATGTTGTGCCTTTCTTTCCCTGTTTTTGAGTACTCAGAGCACCACCATACCCACCCAGGGTGGAAGCACCAGGCAGGCTCTCATCAGTGAAGGTCTCCATGAACTCCAGACTGTCACACCCAGACTCAATTACAGTAGAACAGAGTGGCTCCCAGTTCACACAGAAACCAAGTTTCCTCCATCAGCCCCTTAGCTGGTCTCTTCCCTACCCTGAATTTCCATCACTGGGATTGGTTGGCTTACAGTGGGCACATTATCTCATGCTTGGCATACTGCCCTACTTCCAGAAGGCTCAGGATGGCTTGTTGTCAGGATCAGAGCCATGCCTGCTCCTTGCAAACCCTAGTACGTGCAGGATTGGCCCCAGTCCTCTTGAGAAGGCTGTTTTAAAAGCTTGCAGGACCAGGACCTTCCCCTGCAGCTATGGCTAGCTCTTCAAGAGCAAGACCTGTGCTGGCTCAGGTTGGGGCTATTTCAGGAGCAGCCTTTCCCCCTGAATCTTGCCTCAACAACAACCTTCTCTGGACCTGATGTGGCTTCTCTCCTGCCACCCTCCTGCTCGCTGGCTTGCTGTTCTTGGCTTGCCTTGCCTTGCCAACATTGCTCCTCTGTACCTGCCTCTCCAGACCCCCTTGGGCCCAACTCCCAGGTAGGCTTGGTGTTTGCTTGGAGTTGCTGCAGGCCCCTTCCAGGGCCCTTTCCTGGACTGGGTCCTGGTGATTATCCTGCTAGACTCTTGACACTCACATACAATGTAGCTTTGAGAACATGGCAGGTCCATGATTGTGTTCTGATTTTGATCTCTCTCTTCTCAGTCTGCCATTCTGCCAACCTCCATGTTCTGCCTAAACAGGGACAGTGAGATATCACATGGCCATAGCTTTTCATTCTTTTTCTACTACTGCCATATTTTCCTGTAGGAACTGTTAGTCTTTAAAGGGCCACAGTGTTTTGCTCTTCTTTCTCCCATTCCCCTGGCCTTAATTTTACCAACGTGTTGAAAAAGATTAACACAACTATTTCTTTGTCTATAAATCACTGGGGTATGCATGATAACAAAAAAGTTTTCTCAATGAATTTAGGGGAATTTTTCATCCTCCAACTCCTGATAACACAAATAACTTCCAGGGTTCAAGAGATTCTCTATATCTGATTCTCATTCATCATCATTATCTTACAACTTAGGGCGTTTATACACGACCCCTAAACTCCGGGGCAAATGGCTCCCAGCTCCAGAGCTTAAAAATGTTTCCCCATCAGCTCCGGAGTTTACAGGAAATTAAGTGCGACCATGCCCACTTTAGCGCATCCCAGCGCACCTTTCAAGTACCTGCTCTCTGGAGGTGAAAATTCTTTGATGCGGTGTAACGATAGTGAGTGCAGGGCTCTCCTCGCTTCTGTTTGTTGTTTTTGGGCTCCCACCCCTTTAAGAGCTACTTAAGAGACTGGAATGTTGCTGCGGCAAGAGCTAGAGGCAGAAGGGAGGTGAGCCATGTCTCTTTTCTTCCTGTTTTTTCTCCCCTCACGCAGCCAGGAGTGCGGAGGGGGTGGGAACGCAGGAACAGCGACAAACCCCTAAGATATCTGGTCCGAATTTAAGTGGCCAGCGGATCTTAGGGGTCGTGTGAAAAGGCCCTTAGAGACGTAGATGAGACCCTATGGAACATTGATCCCAGCCCTTGTCAAAGAGGAACAACCTCGTTCCATGGGGGTGAGGTGTTCCGAACCAGATGCCACTCAGCTCCTGTTGGCTTTCCCCAAGTTATCAGTTTAAAAGCTGCTCTGCAGCCTTTTTGATGTTGAGTGCCAGCAATCTGGTCCCATCATGGTTAAAGTGCAACCTGTACCTCCTGAACAGGTTTGGCTTGTCCCAAAATGTTCTCCAGTTCCTGACAAACCTAAAGCCCTCCTCTCAGCATAAAATGCTCTTTTTTAAACAAAAAAAAATTGTGTTATGCGCCGTCGTGTTGAAAGTGAATTATAATGATCCTAGTACATGGATGGCGAACCTATGGCATGTGTGCCAAAGGGGGCACACAGAGAGCTTTCACCTGGCACACCGCCATCCCTGCTGCTGCCACTGATGACCCCGCCACCGCCACCGCCTCTGCCACCGCCGCCACCAACCCTGCCGGTGCCACTGCCATCCCTGCCCCCTGCTGACGATGACCCTGACCTCGCCTCTGCCGCCATCCCTGCCCCGCCACCGCTGATGACCAACCCTGCTACCACCCCGTCACCCTTGCTGCCCTTGCCCCCACCCCTGCCACCCCGCTGCCACTGATCCTGATCCCCCACTGCCGCCACTGTCCCCATCTCCATCGCCCTTGCTGCTCCTGCCGCCCCCACCCCCGCCGCCATCACCGCTGCCATCCCTCCCCCCGCTGCCGCCGATGACCCTGACCCCACCACCCCTGTCGCCCTTGCTGCCCTCGCCCCCACCCCTGCCCCCTGCTGCCGCCGATCCTGACACCCCCTGCCAACACTCAAAAAAGATCACCATCCTTGCCCTAGTAGATGGGGTTTTTTTCTTTTTTAAGGCAAGTGAGATATTTAGTGAGTCTCTCCCCTCAGTGAGTTTCCATGGCCAACACTCCCATCCACTACACTGAGAATCTACACTACACTGGATATACATTTTTGTGTGAGGGGAGAGCCCCCAAAACAGGCCAATCAGGGGAGAAAGCATGATTAGTGATCACAGAATGTTGACTGATGAGCAGGACTGTCCGTGCGGCAGAAAATCCAGATGAAGAGAGAAGGGAGGGATCTGATCTTCCACACTTCATACTAGAAATGTTTCTTTATAGTTCAGAAAAATGTGGGTTGGTCTACAGTGGTGACACAAATACATTGCTTTCAGGAATCAACCTTTATCATTTTATGAAAGAAAAGCCAGGATGTGGACATCTTAAACAAATATATATCAACTAGCCATGCAAAGCCTCAGGATGCCAGCTAGACTCTCAGGAAACTACTCTACTTCTCCAGATCACCAGGTAGCAGGACAAATTACATGGCAAGCAGTCCAGGAAGAAGAGAGGGGTTGTTGTTGTTGTTGTTGTTGTTGTTTGATCTCACGGAATGCTGTTTAATGTGCTTATTTCTAGCACTGAGATGGCTACTCTAGTACAAACAGTTTGATCTTCACTATTTGGCATTATTGGCTTTAGGACAGTGATGGCGAACCTTTTAGAGACCGGGTGATGTCGGGTGCCCACAGAAAGGACTCTGAGGGCCACCTTTGGCACCCGTGCCATAGGTTCGCCATCACTGCTTTAGGATAACATTGGTGAGCAAATAACGCAATCATTACAACTGATGGTGGTTGAAGTGGAAAAGAGATTCTGCAGAGAGCTTGCTTATGTGCCTGGCTGCAATGCCAGAGGTCAGGCGTTTGCTTTCCAGTTCATCTGGAAGTTGAGTCATGGCTACTGGACTTCTTTTTTGAGAGATAGAAACGTTTCGCTGTTCATCCAAACAGCTTCATCCCGATGAAGCTGTTTGGATGAACAGCGAAACGTTTCTATCTCTCAAAAAAGAAGTCCAGTAGCCATGACTCAACTTCCAGATAAACTCACCTGGATGACTGAGAATCTTCACAGACATACTGCTTTCCAGTTGTGCCTCTTTGACAGGGGATGGACTTGGTGATCTATATAGGGCCCCTTCCAGCTCTGCAGTTCTCAGATAATTGCTAAATGTCTCCGATGAAAAAGAGCTCACGTGCATACTGAACATATGCCTGCTCTACCTCTTAGACTTCAGATACATACAACTTTAAGTGCTTCCTAGCGGAAAGACTGCACAACATGTCACTGTAACAGCGCAATTACTCAGAGCACAGAAATATATGATGTCTTGAAAGGTCTTTGTGAGTGACTCATTCTAATAAAGCTCTATAATATTCTGTAATGGGGTGGGTCATGCATTTTCTACTTTGTACTTGACAGAGTTGGCTGTAAGGTCTTTCCCAAATGTCGAAACCTAGTTTTTAATGCAACATATGGAACTTCTGAGCCCAAGCAGAGATAGTGGCTCTTTCCCACTGTAATTTGTCTGAGAGCCAATACTCATGCCAAGCACTAATAGCTAGTATTTAGCTGATGAATGGCTTGGATGCTTGCTGTTTTATAGATAATGTCTCACAATGGAAACATTTATGTGAAGCATGGATTATTTAAGGTTATGATTTCAGCATTTTCAATGTAGGCTGAAAAGCAATACAGATATCCCCCCTCCATATGGATATCAATTTAGGGCTACCCTGGTTGTTGTCTTTAGCAGCAATAGATGCCTACAACAGGTCACCACTGGAAACGTCCGTTTGCTGAAAAATAATTGTATTTTAAACCCCACCTATGCCAAATCACTAACATTTCATAAATGTTTCACAAGTAACAGAGGCAATACTAAAGGAACATATTTCTTTGTCTTTCCTTCAGTGACTCGTGGTAACAATGATTCTATGGCTCTCCTTTCCTCCTCTTATTAACATTATAAGACGGCCTTGGAGTAGGTAATGCAGAACACGCCTGACTAGCCCAAGGTAACTCTCTGAGTTGCACAGCCCAAATGGGGATTTTCACCCATGCCTTCTGAGATCTAGGCAACACAGAGATTACTGTCTCATACAAGCATGAGTCCACCCTTGGAAATATGTAAAGTAGTATTATGAACAGAAAGGGTAAAACCAAAAAAGGAGATAAAGGTCTGGCCCAACTAGATGGCACTCATCATGGAGAAGCTGCCCTCTGGATTGTTCCTCCAGAAGTTCTAGGCAGCATGGAGAATAATCAAAGAGTATCGGGCATGCAATTAAAAACATAAGGTTCCCCATAGCCCCCTTCCAATTGGGAGGGGCTCTGTGCATACAGCTGGCGGTCGCACAGAATGAACGCGCTTAGTCCAGTAGGCAGGGGAGGGAAGCAGCTAGGCAGCGGAATCCAAACAGAAATCATTTGTTGCAATGGGGACAGGAAAGGACCTGAAAAGTGTTGATCTGTGAGATCTTGGTTCTGGGGGGAAAGACAAGTCAAATGATGCACAGAAAGGGCTGTGCATCATTTGAACCAGAGCCATCTCTCCCACAGTCATATTGCCCTAAGGAGCTCGTTAACATAAGGAAAGGGTTTACAGCGTAATGAGGGAATCCAATCAAATGTACCATTCTGTGTCCTCCTTGTTGGCCAAGTCATTTTTAAAAAGGCAGCTGTAGCCATGCTGGCAGTAAATCAAATTTCAAAAGCTGTATTCAAGCAGCACCTTTATTAGGTCAACCCAATGAAGGGGGAAAGAAATGTGAGCTTTGTAATCACCATATATCCTCATCACAGAAGATGTGACACAAAAGACAAGAGGGGGGAGGGAAGGTGGGGTGTTATTTGACTGGATAGTGTTTTTTTTTTAGCAACCTCTGGTACTGTTCTTGAATTTGTTGGTTTGGCAGCCTCCGCCATCCCATAACAAAAAAAGAAGGAAATAAACACCTTGCAAAACTAAGAAAAATGCTTGCAAGGTTGCTACCTCTTCCACTCCACATTATCTGGGCACTCCTTCCATTGTTGTCAACACCCTGCTGTTACAACTACTGCTGACACCACTCTCACCTTTTAGGTTTCAGAGCAGAATGCAGCCCTTGAGTAGGTCACCCTACAATAGTCGGCTAATTGTTATCTGGAGAAACTGTCTAGACGCTATAGCTCATGAGAGCCTTCATCATAAAAGGATTATCCCATTTGTAATCAATGTAGAGGCTGTTCTTTCGGAGCATAGTTCTGCTAAGTGTCCATTAAATATTATTTCATGTCTCTGGTGAGGACACAACAGATGAGAGGGCGAGGGGATGCCTTTAAGCTCATCCTTTTAAAAAGCACCCTTTCTATTCACATACAGAAAGATCATTCAGAACCTTTGAAAATGCTTTATGAACAGCAAAATAAAAAAGAAAGAAAGTTGAACATGGATAACAAGAAAAACTGAACTGTGCCTCTGCATTCCAAAGAAGAGACCAGTGTGGTCCCATGCATTGGAAAAAGGATGGGCTAGGTAGCTCACTGAGTTGGAACACCTGGCCATAGAGCCTGTTAGAGGTCCAGTTCTCTGCTGTGACTCCCTGGTGAAGAGGTAGCCTGTGCAACCATGGGCAAAGCTGCAGTCTCAAGGCATCCACAGCAGAAGGGACTGGTAGAATGCTTGTGAAAACTTCATCCTGAGAAAATCCTGAGAAGGATCGCCATAGATCAGAATTTGCTTGCCAGAGCACAGTTGGTATTATTATTGCAGCATTATGGGAAAAAAGGATGTGAGTTTCAAGTACAGTACTGTACCTGAGAAACAGAGACCTAGATATGATTGATCCAACAAAAGACCACACCATATAGACTAAAGTGATCTCCATGTAGATATAGCTTTTCATGCACTACCGAGTTTTATGCTCAGCAACACTGTTGATTGTTCTTTTTGTTTTTCTTGCTGGAGCAAGACTTCCACAGTTTAAAGGAAGCTTTCCTACCTCTGACAGCTTCCTTGATGCTACTCCTTAACCAGTCTGCCAGTCTCTTACACTTGTTTGCACCTTTCTTTCTCTGAGGTGTACATTCCAGAGCTTAGAAAGCAAACTTTGCTTGGGCTCTATCCACCCACCAGCATGGCCTGACACCCATTCTCCTGCAGGGTGGAAATTTCTGCATCTTATACTCAGAAAGTGAGCTTCTCAAGTTCTAAACTATCTCAGAGCATCCACTGTAACACTGTGAAAAGAAGTGGACCTCCTTGTTTATTTACTTGTTTTTCACTTTCTTTGTTTACTTTATTATAGACCCCCGTCCTTCTCCCCAAGGCTTTTAAAAGGCCAGTTAAACCCTACTGGCACCCCCTTTTATTTCACCCAATTTTTTGAGATTATTATTTTTTTAGTTTTATTATCACATCACATGATGATTTTCCACTGAACGTCTGTGGAATCGCATAGCTCAAGGGTGACCACTGTTCTCACTCACACCCTTTCCTGCACAGAAGTTGCACCAGATCCTGGGTCTTAGTCTGAATTAAGTCCTGACTTTTCTTCAACCGCATGATGACCAAGCCATTTGAGGCCCAATAATTTATTATATCTAGACATTCTATGTGCTTTTCACACATGGAAAAAAACTAATTTAAACAATAAATGTAGAGATCATATTGATGTTGGATCCAGCTTTTGTCATTGCATAGGTTTGCTAAAATCAGTGGCCAGAGCCTTCTCCACTTGTTTCATGCACACTGCTCTTCATTGAGTAAGTGGATGGGGTTTTCGTGAGCATGTGCAAGGAGGGAGCTTCCTGTACAGCCATAAGTGTCATTAGCTGCAATGAAGCAGTCTGTGGTTTATGTAATAGCAGCTCAGAAGTGTCACAGAACACTCTGCCAGTAGAACTGGATACTACACAACTGCAAACAGGATCCTGTCCATTAAGATCTGAAAATGACTACTAGATGTCTTATTGATTTCAACTGGTCTACTCCAAGTATGAGGACCAAAGTCACTGCAGGCCATCCTAACTCTTTATAAAGCAGTGTGAACAAAATGGTGGAGGAATATAGCATCTGAATGTCTATGAAGAAGAGGAAGAAAGAAATAGCAGAGGGTGGTAGATGAAGTGTTTCTAGCAGTATCGATCCAAAGACAGTGTACAAATATCCCACACTTTCAGCCTGGAGAAACTTTTTCTGGTAAGAAATTAGATGAAAGAAATGGTTTGGAAAACATATAACTGCAAGTGGAATATTCGATTGTTGTGGGTGGGGGGATAAAAATTTATGAACAAAGTAGGGTGTTTGCCCAAGGAAAACTTCATCTCAACACATCCTTAGGCTGCAATCCCATATTTAGTTAGGTAGGAGCAAGACCCACTAAACTCACTGGATCTAGAGATGGACGTGGCTGAGCCATTAGCATATGAAAGGATGAGGAGAGAGTTAGAGTTTCATATGGTTTGTCTGGCGAAACTTTCCAGGTGCCATACAGCAGGTAGGCATCTAACGAGTACATTCAGTTTTTTAAAATGGTCTGAGCAGCAAGTTAAATCAAAACACTTAGAAGCTCATTGATTCCACACATATGCAAATCGGTTTTCCAGAGATCCACATCCAGTTCTTTGTAAGCTATATTCAAATCATGAAAGACATCCCAATATGGGTTGGTTTATTTTTTTACATTTCTATAATTTTGAAGACATGTAGCTGCATTTTAAATATATATATATAAAAGAGATAAAGACTCCCCATTAATGATTACGGCAAACTCAAGTATTATAAACGCACAATTCAGAACGAGCTTGCAGAGCAAGGCATAGCTTCTATTAATGCATTCCAATTTGTAATTGTTTACACAGTACAAGATTAGAAAGCTGTGATTAAAATTAATCAGGTTAAGTAAAGTTTATCCCCCCCCCCTTGAGCACTACTGTTTGAAGAAAGAAACTGTAAAACAGCAGCTACATACATCTGGCCCCGCAGGAAGGAAAGGCATCAGGGCTGCAAGTAATGCTGCTTAGCGAGATGTTCCACAGGGCTTATTTGGCACGCCTCTCACTCCACCAGCATCCTTCCAAGAGCTAATTGAGCCCGAGCTGCCTGCTGACACTTTGCAAAAATTAGACTAGCAACCACCATGACCAGGCATAAAGGGTAATGATCAGTCAGCAGCAACACATCCACTGTCA
Source organism: Phrynocephalus guinanensis (assembly GCA_037367245.1). Classification (NCBI taxonomy): domain Eukaryota; kingdom Metazoa; phylum Chordata; class Lepidosauria; order Squamata; family Agamidae; genus Phrynocephalus; species Phrynocephalus guinanensis. Next base: position 139,696,405 of record CM074733.1, read on the forward strand.
TTGAGGGGAGGTTTGGTTTGGCTTGGTTTTAAAGAAATTACTACTGAGAACCCAGGATTTTCTTCCATGCCCATGATCAAAAATGCATTGTCTGAAGAGTTTTTTTAAAAACCCATCGAAATAGCAGGAAAACTTTCACCAAATGGTAAAACACTGTAATAAAACACCACTGTGCATCACAGTGCGTTCCTTGGTTTTTCCAAGTCTGCCAGGATTTTGCCAGTATCTCTACTGGAGGCACACTAGCACTTCAAATGGAAAAACGCCCATCAGTCTGATCGCATATGTACTCCAGTTTGCACAACTTGCCACAGTGCCCAGCCTGACTCTACCTAAGAGATGCTTCATCTCTGCACTCCTGCAGAGCGGCTGGGTTAGATTTCTGCCTCCGTATGGTGCTATGGTAGCAAATATTTGTCTTTTTAAAAAGCTTATTGTTAACACAACCCTGTGACTGTCTATTAAGAGGGAAGTCTCTTTAAACAACATGTTATTTACCACAGATAAGTATTCATATGGTTTCAGCCTTTATCTCCACCTTTGTGGTCTTTGAAGGCTGAAAAACAATATTATATTTGGCTGCACGTTTCATGTTCACTGGAGTGCCCAACTGGGTATGGTTTAAAAGTGCCTTAGGCTCTACCCCACCCCAGTATTCCTTCCTTTCCCATTTAGTACCTGCAAACCTATCCACCTTCTCCCCTTATCCAAATACATATTTATCTATTTGTCTGTTTGTTACTTTACCATCCATCTGGCTACAAAGCTGCTCTGGTTGGTTATATAGCCCAGTGATAAAAGCCTCCTTGATCATGCTCCCAGTTGCTTCACTTACCCAGCTGATCTTCCTGTCTCCCAACTTCCCTGCTCTGATCCCTTGCTTTTTCTCTTCTATCCCTCATTTTTCCCCCTTCCTTAATGGTTTTTCTCCTCTTTCACCCACCCCAGCACTCATTTGGCCTTTCCTCTGGTTTGCTCTATCTGCAGGCAGCAGGACCTTGAGGGCCTTCAGACGGAAGCTACGCACTCCTGCTTTGTTCTTTACCCTTCAATGCCTATGGCCACCATAAGCTGTCCAAAGGCCTTTGAGAGACACATCAGCAGTGACTCCAGCCTCCTCTTGTTTGGTTGGGGAACTCTACTACCTAGTGAATGAAGGCAGACTACATAAATTCCAGTTAACTAAAAATAATTCATTTGTTTTTAAAAGTACATATAGTACTCTAACGTGCGTATCCCCAAGGTGATCTTAGTATATGTACACATCGAGTTTCTACATTTCACAGATAGAGATAGATACACTTGCATAATGTCCTTGATTAAAACGGGGGGGGGGGGGGTCGACGACTTTCCTCTGAAATGATTAGGTCTGACCAGCTTTCCCATTACTCACAAAACAGATCCAACAACCCACGGAAATTCTGAACATATCAATGCTATTGGAATGCATCTACAAATCCATCTCTTTACTGCTACTATAATAGAGCTTGGGCTTCAAACTGGTGAATTGATTAGTTCAAAGCCAGCTCAGTCTTTGACAAATTGCAGCAGCTGAACAGTGGAAAGTTCTGTCAATGTCATTGTGCAAGATTGGACCAGTTGCACAAGTATAATGCTTGCATATGCAGGATCTCCAGAAGAAGCCTAACTTCTACTCAAGCAAGGGCAGCACATGTGCAAGCAAGATCATCCCATCTTGCTGTGCTTGTGCAACTGTCTACCCAGTTGAAGCCCAAATAGATACTGGCTTCTGACCACTATTGGTTCCTATGTGCATGTTATGTGCAGTAAAGTCAGAATCCTAGGGTTTCCAAGGTAAACGTAATATTTAAGGAGTGGTTTACACACACGTGCACATACAAATGCCAAAGAGTTTCCATAAGTGAGTGGGAATTTGAATCCAGGTCTTCTGAGTTCTAGTCCATCAATCTATCCACGACAGCAGTGATGGCAAACCTTTTGGAGATGGAGTGCCCTGCTATTCAAAACCCACGAATTTTTCACAAAGTGCCAATACAGACATTTAACCTGAATAGAGGTGGCTGTGAAGGGGCAATGTCAGGTGCCCACAGAAAGAGCTCCGAGTGCAACTTTTGACACCCATGCCATAGGTTCGCCAACACTGCACTACACCATACTGGTGTATCATTTGCTGTCTCAGGTAGCAAAATGTTTTAGGTAAGAATTTGTCAAGTTATTTTTAAGAATAATGAAAAAAATTATAACATGCTGGGGCAATACATAACAGAGATACCATAGGAATAGAATCCTAGACCATCATCCTTTCACAGTTAAATTAATTGGTAGTTTCACCATGACTTCACATCATGACTTGTTTAGAATTAATATTCCAAGGTTGCTTGTTTAGAGTCAGCAGGTTAATTCCAAGTTCTAAAGGCTATCTTACACATTAAAGTGGCTGGTTGTATATTCTTTGTTTGAGCATTTGGGTGTGAGGTCTGTACACCAAAATGTAAGACAGTCCAAAAGAAGGGACTGGGAAGTTCTAGGCCAAAAACGTAGCTTTTCCAAGTTCAGTAAAAATGAGCATAAGTGTGATTAGCAGGTTTTTGAAAGTATATGCATTGTTTACACGAGACAGACAGTACAGTACAGTACAGTATAATAATTATTTATAGACTGTGGTCAGAGGGTAAGTATAAAGGCTGATGAATTACAATCTTCCCTTAACAGAAGCAGAATTATGCAAAAAAATCATCTCAGGTACGAGACTGGATCTCCACAGCAGGTCTTGTGTTTAGGTTGGGAAGAAGAGAATTTCCAGTCTAAACACAGTTTGTTAGATTGTGACATATTTCTCAAAATACTGTTGATGTTCATGGAAGGTCCACATAATCTGCCACAGCTCATTGTACCTAACTAATGACATGCTGGACCATGTCTCAGTTGTGTCCCCGGTCATGCACTCAACTGTGCAACCTCCAGCACCTCATCAATTAGCTACAATTAGCTACAGCAAGTTACAGAAACTTTATGGGAACATCAATAAGATACCCACCAATGGCATTAGACAAGATCCAACTTTCTAACAGATTTCTACTCAACCTTAAATATTATAAACACTAGATGGCAATGTAAGCACAAATTTCTCAGTGAGGTTGAACAGAGTCTAAAAATTACAGAAATTAAAGATGACTCTGCAAAGTACCACCTGGAATGTTAATTTATTTGAAGTAGGTCCCTGTTAATCATGCTGCTGTTCCAGCTTAATTTTAGCTTTTCAAGATCTGTTACTTGGATGATCATAGTGCCAATTTTATGGAAATTCTGGTTCCTCTGAAATGTACCGTATGTGAAAGATCAAGTGGAACTTTTTGTGGACCCATTCTGGTGTAGTGCATAGAGTGTTGGACATGGGCCAGAGAGGCCCAGGTTCAAATCCTTGTTCAGCCATGAAGTGGCAATGGCAGTGGCAAGGGTAAAATGTTCTTTAAACATTGCACATAACTTTGAGGGCTGCCGTAGGTCAGAGGTAAAGTGACATTTGGCTGACTAATACATTCTGGTATGTCTGAGATACTATTTGCATAATGCTTATTAAATGTTTCTAGTTCCTCCAGACTTGGCAGGTGTTTCTCTGTCCCTTATCTTTTGCAAATAAGATAACCTGAGTCCAAAGTGCCGAACAACATTACATTGTATGGCTACTTTGTCTGCTGGTGGAGTCAATCGAGTATGCATTTCTTCATGGACCTACATTACTGTTGTGTTCGGGAATGACTGTCAGCTGCAAATGAAGGTGTATCAGCCAATCAGAAAGCAAACCCTAATATCTCTTTGAAATGGGGATGCTATTTTTTCTCTTTCTAAGACGGTTACTTCATGTCCTTGTTCTGTGACTAGTTTTGTACCGTGACAGCGTTGGCCATGATCATGTGGTTTGTCCCTGTTTCTCACGGTCGTGAGAACTTGTCTCATGACATCTGTTACTTCACAGTCTTGTTCCAAGACAAATTCTGATTTTGTCTTGCTTTCTTAACCCCCTTTTTAATATTTTAAATAAAAAAATTTCAATATTTCAATTTACTGGTCTTCTGGGATTTACATGTCAATGATACAGAATTTTCAGTACTTTCTTTAACAAACATTTGTGCTGCATGGTGTTTTCCATAGGGAAACTAATGTCGAATGCCACTTCAGCTGCTGACCACTAGGTGGATACTGGTTGTTGCGTGACAGTTGTTACCATACAGTCCCTTGTCTTGGAACAGGAACCGGGAACAGACCGTGACAAGAAAATACCCCAACCCAGCGCCAGGTACAGTATTGTCATGCTCTGATCCCACTCTCGGGGCGTGGTCAAGACAAATTTTAGCTATTGTGTGATGGACGTGAAGTAAGTTTTTTTTTACTGCTCCTAAGTGCAACACTTACAGAGACAAAACGGACATGAAGTAACCACCTAGGTCCTTTTAAAGCACTCTCTCACTCACTGAACAAGGAGGGTCAATGACTTTCTCTGACAGGACTGCTCCATCTCTAACTGATGCATGACAAATTTTGCAGGTGAGGTTTTGTCCAATTGTAGCACATAAATGTAGAAAATAGGGATGTAAATTCAAAGTTGGAGGCACCAATCCTATGAACCCAGCTGGAATATCTACTGAGAAGACATGTATCGAGTTGTTTGGGTGGTTTGTATTTCTGCACCCAGACCCAAGCATTCACTGCTGTTGGGTTGCCAGTTGAAACAGACGAACCAACTGCTTCCAGTAGACAAAAGAGAAGGAGCAAAACTCAGAGCAGATAGGCAGGGCTCTCTTTGAATTTAATGGTAGGGAAGAAATGATTACTTATGACGAGAAAAATTGAGTCATGCCAGCACCCCAAAAGTTCCTCCCAGCATACCTACGAGAGACAGTATGTGAATTTTTAAAAGCTCCAACAAAACCAAATGGCAAAGTAGCAAACATCTGTCCAAGAAAAAGAAAGTTGGTCAGAAGAAACATATTCATCAAATGTGGTTTTCAGCAACATTTTAAATGGGCACATTTTAAAAGCATACTCAAGTAGGTGTATACATAAAATAACAAAGATATAGTATGTAAATGGAATATGCTGCCACAAAGGGTGGTGGAGTCTCCTTCTTTGGAGGTTTTTAAGCAGAGGCTGGATGGCCATCTGTCAGAAATATTGTGATGGGGTTCCTACATGGCAGGGGGTTGGACTAGATGGCCATTGAGGTCTCTTCCAACTCTATGATTCTATGATTCTATGTGTTGCTTATGCAGAAAAGTGAGAGGGAGATAGAACCACCAATACCCAGTTTGTTACAAGCCAACTACGGGGGAATTATAATGGAATGACAGCATAGTGGACTATCACTGAGAAACACTGAGTTTACATGGGGAAATAAGTAAAAAAGCCTTACTGAGAGCATTGATGACATTATTGTAGAAAGGATCAAAAGACAAAAAACAAATAAACAACTCTGAAGTTCTTCTAACAAAAAACTCACAACAAAAGCATCAACTTGAAATACACCAGAAATCCTGAGCTGCAATTAGAGGCTAAAAGACAGGAAAAACCTAGAGAAAGTTATTAAGTTAGAAAAAATGTATATCTTCATCATCTCTATGTTTAATCAAACATACAAATCAAGGAATCTTTTGGAAGTAAATAAACATTCATATCTTTGCAACTATTTAACACATAAGAGCTGGACTCAATGATCCATAGGATCCATTCTAACTCTGCAGTTCTAAGATGATGATGATGATGATGATGATGATCAAGTTAATGCATAATGGGAGGTATGCAGTTAGGCATATATTCTGTACATCTGCTGCCAAAAAGCAACCCTAAACCACCAGCTGACTAAAAAAGGACTTAAGTGTGCAAAATATTTTAAATACAGTGGTACCTTGTATAAAGGAATTAATTTGTTCCAAATGAAATTCTATTAAGCAAATTTTCCTTTATACAAATTTCCCATAGGAGTGCACTGAAAACGGAGTAAACCCTAATCGCAACCATTTGTATGGATTCACCTCATAGGCAATTCTGTTAAGCAAATTTCCCCTATCTCTGGATTTTTTATGTTGCACAGATTTTATGTTATACAAACCGTTTGTTATACGAGGGTCCACTGTAATGACATAATGTTTCCTCCCTGTTCCCCTGTCGCCCTTTGCAATATTCAAAAATCTTGTCCTTGAACCTTTGCACCTATTAATGTAAGGCATTTTGCAGCTATGAGTTACCTTACTTTAACTTCCATTTTGAATTTCTTTTGCTGTCTGGCACAGTACGCACACACACACACACACAGAGAGAGAGAGAGAGAGAGAGAGAGAGAGAGAGAGAGAGAGAGAGAGAACAGGCTCAAGCCAAGTCTCTGACACATGACTTCATGTTTCTTAGAGAAACGGAAATTAGATATAGAGTTGTTTACTTGCCATCTGATTGGCTAGAGATATTCCAGTGAAATTGGGTGAGGAGGTGTCCTCTTTCATAATCACAACTAAAAACAAAATTCATATTTTGGAAGACAGATACTTTCAGATGCTTCAACTGCTTTCGGTATATAATTACGTATACCAGACAAACTGCATCTTACCAGCAGATGGATGAAAAAACGAAGTTAAAACGAAGCTTTCCGAAATAACGGCTGGAAGGCTAAAAACTGCAGTTGAAATAATATAAGAAAGTGATGATCCATCATCTTGAATGTTGAATTGTTCTGTTTTAAAATCCTTTAGAAGGAAACTAGGGCATTGAATACCTACAAACTGGAGAGTTCCTTTAAAAGGGGGAGGGGAAGTATAGCCGAAATTTAATCAAAGGAGATTTTGATTTAAGAAAAAGAGAGAAATATTTTGGAGTTTTTGATAATATTTAACTTTAATCCTCTCATTTTAAAGTCTGTATTTTATAATTTTATAAAGTGCTTGAAAAGTTTTGGAGGAAACTTGATAAATGTATAAGTAAAATAATGAAAGAAATAAATCCAAAGAAGGATGATGTATTTTTTTTTAGAAAAAAGAATTTGTTACATATATTGTGATCTTATGTTAAAAAATTAAATTAAGGGGAGAATATACAAGCAATGTACCATAAATCAAATTTGGGGGGGGGGATTAATACCTAACTAAACATTCTCTATTTAGTTGATAGCAAAAAGGTGTGGTGTGCAGAATGAAACAGCTCAGTTCAAAACTAGATAAATATTGGGGGAAGGAAGCAGGTCCACAGTCATAGCCCTAAAAATACCTTTCTTTTGCATTTTGTGCAGATAAAAGTGACTGGACAAGGCATAATCCACAATGTGATGTCATTTAACTATCGCATATTCAGTCAATAACTCTGGAAATAATCCAGCCTGATCTTGATAAGCATCAGTTAAACTCTTTCTAGTTACAGCAGCTCTGCTTGAAACTCTAAAAGGAAGATGGATGACTGGCATTCAGAACAGCTTCCAGATTCATTTACTTGTTTCAGTTGGTGTTTCTAACAGAAATATGTGATAGGGAAAGGGGGAAACTAAAGTGCAAAACAGTGGTGATATTCATGATTTAGGGCACATTCCTAATTAACCAGGCTAGCGTTAGGATGGCTGAATCAGACTTAGGCCAGTTGAGGCTATCTTGTATCCAAACCCCTATCCGCTCAGGAGGGAAGAGACTTCAGGCGGGAAAATAGCACTGTTTTAATTGTTTTATTTAATTGTTGCTATTACTATATTGTCATGTTGTAAACCGCCCGGAGTTACTTCGGGAAGACGGGCAGTATATAAGCCCAATAAATAAATAAATAAATAAATAAAGCCAAGAACAATCACCATGGAAACTACGTATGCTGACCGGCTACCAATCACGAGTTAGAAGCCAGGAAAGCCCTAAACTCCACCCAGGAGATCATCTAACCAATGAAACCAATGAACATTCATTAATGCCGGCAAGCACAGGTGCACAATTAAGGGGGAGAGGCCAGTTAAAGATACAGTGTGGCATTTCCCCCAAATGCTACCTAGCCCTTTCTGCAGCTGTCATGAAACCCTTTACAGCACCAGTTTGTGGCTCTGGTGCCTATAAAGCTAAGCTCCTCCTACTTGGAGCAGTCAGAGTGCCCCCAAGAAATATATAGTAATACCTCGGTTTATGCGGTCTACAAGCGTTTTGTAAAACAAGCAAAAATTTTGGAACAATTTTGTACTGGTTAACGAGCTCTGTTTTACAAAATGAGCACCGCAGCATCCAGTGGCAGTGAGGAGCCGATGGCCACCGGGTCCTGGTCACCAGCTCTACTGCTGCAGCCACTGGGGCCACCGGCTTCCGGCTGCCAGCAGGGCCCCAGAATGAATCATATATTTAAATGTACAGTGGTACCTTGGTTTACAAGCACAATCTGTTCTGGAAGCATGCTCATAAACCAAAATACTTGTATATCAAAGCAAAATTTCCCATAGGAAATAATGAAAATTGGCCTGATGCATTCTGGGGTCCCAGTTTCCATGATTTCCTATGGGGAAATTTGCTTTGGACAGGATCCAAAGCAGCAGCAGGGTAGTCTGGCTCACCTCTTCCTCCTGCACAGCTGCCGCCACCATCTTAGGTGACTGCCAGGCCCAGGGCACGCTGTTAATTTAATCTCAGGTTCTGAGGCTCTGTACAGATCTCTTTCAACCTGAGGAAGGTTCTGAGAGCCCCAGGAAAGTTAGGGAGGGTGCCTTTAATATCCACCCCCACTGGCCGCTGGGTCTAAGGCATGGCCCGAAGATCATTTCCAGTGCACAGAGGTCACTTCCAATCCGTACTGAGGCCCAGAAGCCCAGCACAGGCCCACTACACAGCTCAGAGGCCCCTTTCACATGGCCCCGGTGCCTGGAAGTCACTTCCAGTTAGCACTGTGCCCGTGTCAAGGTCTAGAAGCCCAGCGCAGGGCCACCATGCAGCCTGGAGGTCATTTCCAGTGCCCAGAAGACATTTGTCTGTGCCAGGCCCATTCCAAGTAGCACCAGGCCCACAACGAGGCGTAGAAGCTGGGCACGGGCCCACCGTGCAGCCCTGAGTTGGGACGTGATTGCTCAAACGGTGAAGCAAAATTGTATTAAAATTTCTTCCAAATGAAGGTACTCGTAAACCAAGGCACCACGGTACAAAAAAACCCTGTCTGAAACACACACACAAACCCCACAGTTTGAGAGAACTACAGCAGACAGCCAAACCCCCTTCTGTTTATTAATCAGCTGACAAATGTACACAAAACCCAGGAAAGGGTAAATATGGATCAGAAGGCCAAAGACAGCACGCCAGTGAAAATCCCCAAATCCTTAAAGTGATGCATACATTGTCATGAAGTCTGAAGTGATACTATAGGAAAGAGGGGAAAACAGGTACTCTTCCAATAGGAAAAGAAATGCTAGGCGGTGGCTAGGTGGGGGGGGGGACAAAGTACACAGTGAACAAGTGATGGGATGGGAAGCAGGCATGGCAAACCTCTATGCAAGAGTCATACATGGCACTTAGGACTACTGTACTGTTTTCCTGGCCTAATGTGTGCCAGCACAAAGGGTGCAGAGTTTGAGCTGAGCAGGGATTTAGATTTGTCATAACTCAACTCCTTCCCTTTTTGGCCTGTCTGAAAGCTAGTCTTATGCCCACACTAATGTCTGCAGATGGGAGATAAAACAGCAGAGAGAGTTAGGGTGGCCTAAGGAAGTTTAGGCTAGATTGAAGGCCAGTTGTGCTAGCACCTGGGATTCACTCCCAATCCAAAGCCTATCTTGGAGTTTGGATTATGCCCTTAGTGATAAAGTGAGCAGGTTCATAAAATGATTAATAGGTCACAGCTGGCTTCTGGAGGAAAATAACTCACTGTAACATATGCTTTCATGCATCAATCGGAGGGTTAGCGAGCGACTCTCTCAAAGATTCCTCACAAAGCTGTTTATCCTGATAAGTTTAAAGTGGTTGTGATGAATAATGGTGGCAGCAGTGTTCTGCCTTATTAAGCTTTTAAAAGTTTGCTACTTCAAAAGGCATGGCTATGTTTTGTTTTCCTCCTTGTTTATTGTGACGGTTTTCATCTACCATGCTAACACTTGGCAAGTTTTGTTGACATTTCTTTGGGGCTTGATCACAATTTTTCTCTGACAATCTCTCCAGCAAAGGTGGGGGTTGTTGGCTAAGGTTTGTTTACTTTGCTTTAAATTTTATGCAACATAACAGCGAACCATGGAGCTGATAGTTGTTGTGAGTTTTTCGGGCTGTTTGGCCATATTCTGGAAGTTTTTCTTCCTGATGTTTCGCCAGACTCTGTGGCTGGCATCTTCAGAGGGCAAGGAGCTCAGGGAACCAGGAGTCCTCTCTGCACTCTGGGGTACAGAGCTGTTTTTGTTTGTCTGTTTGTTTGTTTGTTTTGCAGCACCAACAAAACCATTTGCTTTCTGCATACAGTCCTGTTCACTGAACTGTGAAAAATATGCAGCATTTCAGAGAATTATCAAACACTAACTCGGTCCCACGTCCCTTTAAAAGCAGTTTAAATACTAGATAAACCCTGTCTAAAAATGCCATCCCCACGGCCACCAGGCTTTTTGGAAAAAAAAGAAAAAAGAAAACCCAGTAATGCCCCTTTAAGCGAGGTTTTTGTGCCTCACCCAAGAGGTAGGGAATTTTTTGCCTCGCTTTGATAATCCACCTTTTAAGGAAGCAGATGCCATGGGACCACGCAGATGACCCAGGATTCTTCTTTTTTTAAAACTCATAGCACTGACTGGCTGTTCCTGGGGTCAATTGGCAGTTGTTGTTTTAATTTATTTTCACCTTCAGAGAAACCGGAAGCTCCATGTGGTGCCCTGGGTTTTAATTTCCCCCAGGCAAGTGGTCTGTTTTTTTAAATGCTAGCACCACCTGGTGGCCAAGGGGGCTGAACTGCACTTTAAAATTTAAAAACCAGCTTTGGATGTGGGAACTCCTGTCCCACTTATTCAATCATGTGATGGGACAAAGAGGAAAAGCCAGACCTTCAGAAGATTAGGATCAAAACCCAGGTGAGATAGCAGCCTAAAGCTGCTTTTAAAATATGTATATTATTCGATTTCTGTCTTCCTACTGGAACACAAAGTGACTTGAAACAAAATTTAAAAACAGATAAAAGTAAATTACAATAACTTATATTATCAAAACACCATGAAATACAATAGCTGAAACCCTGTTGGCAGAGCTGCTCTGGCATAAATGGTGATAATGTCATCTGCCAGCCACACTACTTTTTAAATTAACTTAATTTAAACATTTTCTAACCCCTGTTCCCTATTCAAGCTCCAAGGTTACTTTGGGATCCCCTTTGATGTGGAGGAACCTCACAAAATAGGAGATGGGAGAGCTTTTAATATCTGAACCTCACCCCTACCAGTCCTGATCCTGGCCAGTGGGGGTGGATATTAAAGGCACCCTCCCTAACCTTCCTGGGGCTCTCAGAACCTTCCTCAGGTTGAAAGAGATCTGTACAGAGCCTCAGAACCTGAGAAATGGATAGGAAGCTTAATTAAATTAAATTAAATTAAATTAACATTGCAGCTGATGCCGTCGTCGCCATCTATGCCTGCAGTGTCAACAGGATCTGAGCCTCTTTGATCAGACTCCTGTTTAGGAAATCCAGACAAATAGGGGCGTTCATGGAACAGCTTCTTTCCTCATGTGCTGTTGGTCATGTGGCTTCTCATACAAAATGGCTGCATACCCAGTGCTTGACTGATTGTACAAAGGACCACTTGCTAGCAGGGGGAGACACTTGGAGGACATGGCTCTTTCTGTGAAGCATAATGGCACTTTCTGTGAAGCATAATGAGTGACATCCAAAATCAAGGGAACAGATAGTCCCATTATAATATGAGAAGTGGCTTGGTGCTTTTATCCTTTGGCCCAGAGAAATGGACCAGGTGATTTTCGGACCGGTCAGTCTGACAGAGGTTTGCCTTCCTCATTGGGTTGTTGGGAGTTCAGGTGGGGTGGAGCAGAGCTAAGTAAACTGCCTTGAGCCCCCTAGAGAAAAAGTCAGGTGTATGAGAAATAAATAAGTACTACTAAGCCAGGATCTGCAGTGAAAGCAAACAATCATGTGCAGCATGATCCTATGCATATCTTTTACTAGAACTCGGCATGCCTCACATGGGATTGCTTCTGTGAAGCATGAACTAACCACTTCTGGAATCTGCCTGCATCCCTCTTAATCCCCCTCCTTCTGCCCAGCCGTTCTGCTTCTGATACTTTCCCAGTGACCCCTGTAATCATGTTTTGCATTAGAGCTGTGATAAGACTTTGTGGCATTAGAGCTCAACTTCCAATCTGTGATGCATGTGATTATATTAGTCCTCCTTCAGTGGCTGCAAAATAACAGTAATAATCAGTATATCCCTTCTATAAACCTGCCCCCGTTGACGTCTGAAGGAAGTGGAGTTTGTTATTGTTTCAGCAAAGATCATTCTGCAACTTCATCGCTTTGATCCTTGGCCTTATGTGGCTTTTTAAAGCTTAGTGGGGAGGAAAGGAGGGTTACAAGGCTTATAAATGCTTCTGTTGCCTCAGATTATTCTCTTTCCCATGTACAATCTGCTGGTGTGACTCATGCTTTCATGTATTAAACTCCTAGAGGTGTCTCTCAGGAAGATGCAAGCCGTATTCAAAAAGGTTTCAGAATGATCCTGTCTGTTAGGTTTAGACATGATTTAGAAGGAGAGGAGGGGAAATATAATTGCCATGCACTCAGACACTGGAAAGTCTCTCAGAAATTATCAAGACTAATAATAAATTATAGACTGCAGGGGTCTAGAGATGGGTAAAGCTGCTTTCACAAGATTTAAATCTGTAGTTCAAGAGCCTCATCTCCACCCACTTAACGAACCGAGTTGTGCTACGGCTACATCGGTTTTCCATTGCTTTTCTTCCTCCTGAGGAAAAAAAAAGCTGGTTGCCAGAAGGAAAGCCAGCCATAATGGCTCTGTCTGTTTACATGTATGGTTGGTATCTTATATTTGTGTTGGAATATCCTCATCCCTTGGCTGAAGGATCCTTTCTTGAGCCAACGAATGAATGAGCCTAACGTCTGCCGGATTCCAAGTCTCAAATGGTATAGCTATTAACTAACTTACATATTTTGTACCTTGACTAATCAAATTAAAGGGAGGTGCCCTGATGCACGAAAGCCTAGAAAGGTTTGTTTTGGAGGCTGTAGTTCCCAGAATCCCACAACCACCATAATCAAAGGACTCTGGGAAGACCAGTTAAATTCAAATGACCTTCTAACCAGAAAACCACCATCTCTACCAGATGCCCCAAGAAAGTGTGTGTAGATGGACTTGTCCTGAACCTTAGAGTGAAAAATGGTCACAGATTGGAAGCGTCCCACAGATCAACAGATTAGAACTTTTGAAAGGCACCCCTCATGATTAGCTTTTATTTTCTATATCTTCATGTCAATGCCTTTCACAAGCAGATCTCATAATGCTTAGTCAGCTAACTTCAAGTCAGGCAAGGAGCCAGAAAACTTCCCTTTCATTCTGCACCATAAAAGGATTAATTTGTTGGAGGTTTTTTTTTCTGTCCCACCCAAAGCCTGGCTCAGAGCCATCGATCCTTTTGTGTCATTTATTGAATGTCTACAAGTGCCCTTGAGTTTGAGTACTTGGTGTTCTTTATTCAAGGGTTACAGTGCTGACAGATTCACTGCCACACAGCCCCTCACATAACTCACCATCTCCTTGGTTCTGAAGGCCATTTTTAATTAGCAGTCTTTCTCTGTGATTCTTAGGGCCACAGTTCCCCTCTCCTTTACTCTTGCCCTTCTGGTGTAGAAAGTTTATTGTTCCTGTAGATCTGTGGACTTGGAGAGTCGTATCCCTGGTGGCACAAACAGAGGTTGCCCAGGCAGAGTATTTCGTGTTGGGAAAAGTACCTGGTATGTTGATGTTCTGTTTGTTTGTGTGTCTTGTCTTGGTTTTTTTGCTTTGGTACTTTTCTTACCATCCTCATGACACCTGTCTTGTCTCAGTAAAAGCAGTGATCATCTTGATGGCTTTGCATGCTATTTTGCCCCCTCTGAATGGCATTGTTTAATTTCATTTCAGTGTGTTATGAAAGGCAGCATTGATCAGGACAGCAAGGGATGGGCAGGGGCATTGTTTTGGGGCATTCAAAAGTATATCTTATGGGGTCAAGACAGGTGATCTTGGCCCCATAAGCTATGCCACGAGTGATCCTTTGCATCCCATTCAACATTCAGAGTGTTTAGAATGTGGTCAGCAATTTGAATTGAGAAATAGGGAAATCAAAACGCTACAGCAGCAGGAGGCAGGGCTTGGCAGCTCCAAAGGAGAAGGCAAGTGAGAGCTGAACCCTTCAATAAGGCCCAAGGCTTTCTCTGAGCCTCCTATCATTGAAACACTAGGAAAGATTCAGATGGAAATCAGATGGCGAAGTCCCTTGGAGCTTCTCCACTAACCATTTCGTGCAGCCGTAGGGCAAGGCACTTTCTACATAGATCACCTTCTGAGGGCTGTCATAACTCAAAATCAACTTGACAGCAGATAATTAATTAATTAATCACTGGACATAGACCCAGAGACAGGAAAGCCTATGTTTGCGGATGCATTTTAGTGCTTCTGGTATCTAAAATAGGTGTACCATCGATCCGTTTATATCACTTTTCAGCAAAGGATGGGACATGTTTCATATTGACTAGTGATATCTTGAAGACCTGGATAGTTTTCATGTTGAGAAAGTGTTGCCATGTTTGCTTAACCAAATCCACCTGCAATCACTATCCCCAAGTGCTGCTAAATAAAAATGAAGCCCAGAGAGCTCTATTTGAAGCTTCGGCAACAAGAATAATCAAAAGCAGACTGTGGAACAGAAATAACTTTTCAGGCAAGGATGTTGTTCCGATCTGTAAGTAATGCCATCTGGTTGTCTAACAATCTAGGCGGTTAACATAGTTCCCGTCGCCGTCACAGTGTGTGATTTTGCACACATGGCAATGATTCCTCTGCCATTGTGGTGCGAGTCCCAAAATTGCTCTACGTACTGAAGTCTCTTGTAAATGAGCTTGGGCTCTCTATGTCACAATCTTGTCTCAGATTTCTCTTATTTTTAGGATTTGTATTTTTAAGAAGTAAAAGCAGTGCTACACTAGAAAGGCAGAATTTGATACATGCATACTTGTTGATCTGTACATAAAGGAAGGTAAACAATTCAGGAGTAGGTAAGATTCCACATGTAATGCTATCCAAATGGTGAGCAAAAGAGAGAAGTAGCGGCACAAATCTGAAGCAGGGTGTAAAGAGCAGGTTGGGTCAAAGAACCAGAAGTGTAAAAAGAAACCAAGACCAAGAGATGGGTTGCTTCCTAAGAAATATGTTCAACTATATCGGTTCTTCCTAGTAATTATTAGGCATGTTGCAGACTAAAAAGTACAGCTTCTCCTAAGAAGCATCCTTCATGGCTGAACAGGGATTTAAACCTGTGTTTCCCTAGTCCAAATTCAGCATGACAGTCTTGATTTCTTAGCATGCAGGATAATGTAGATATCCCTGCTCTGCTTGCTCATTCTACAATAATGAGACATTTCCATTCCAGTGAGAAAATTCCTCTAGCTCAACGTTATAGGAATAGTCTTCTTCCCACATTTTGATCAATGGATTCAGTCAACATACAGAAGGGAGCAAAATCAGGCTTGGTGCCCCTCCCCTTGATCTGTGCCAACTCTTTGACACATGGGAAAATTGGGCAGAACCTTATGACCTGGGGGTGTTGCCTCATCCCACCCTATCAGAGGGAGACATCTCCTTGCCCATCCTCTGCTTGAGATATGAGCAACCCATAAAGTGTTGGATAAAGATGGGCACGAAATGGAAAAATTGTGTTCCGTTTCTGTTCTGTTCATGGCCCATCTCCCTCCGTTTCCGTTTCCATTTCCTACGGTTTTTTTAAAAAATTTGTTTCCGTTTTTCTTTTTTCAGAAACGGGGGTCTTACTTCGCCGCGCCGGATAACAGCGCCCTGTCATCTGGCGTGGGAAAGATCCCTCTCTCCACCCTCCGCCTCGATGCATGGCAGCCCTGTGGGCTGTCATTTCTGGGGCAGAGATCGCTGGACAGAGAGCTCCGATCCGGCCTCCGCGTGCGGAGACCGGATTGCAGGCCCCTCCCGCTGCCCGCCGCCCCAAGATTGACAGCCCACCGGGCTGTCATTTCTGGGGCGGAGAGCTGGACACGGGCCTCCGATCCAGCCTCTGCGCGCAGAGACCGGATTGCAGGCCCCTCCCACCGTCCACCGCCATGCATCTCCGGAGGGCAGAGAGAGGGGCCTGCAATCCGGTCTCCGCGCGTGGAGGTCGGATCGGAGACCTGTGTCCAGCTCTCCAGCCCAGAAATGACAGCCCGGCGGGCTGCCATGCATCAAGGTGGAGGGCGGAGAGAGGGGGCTGGGATCTGGCGTCCGTGCACGGAGACCGGATTGCAGGCCCCTTCCTTCCTGTCCAGCGATCTCCGCCCCGGAAATGACAGGCCAGCGGGCTGCCATGCATTGAGGCGGAGGGCGGTGAGAGGGGGCTCCGATCCGGCCTCCGCACGCAGAGACCAGATGGCAGCCCGTTCTCGACTCTACCCCTAACTGGACCAGGAAGCCGGAAGCCGGAAGACTGGACCAGGCAGGAAGGCCAGCAGCACCAGCTGGTAGGAGGACTCATTCTCATCGCGTGGCCAGGCCAGTAACGGAAACGAACAGAACGAAGAAAATTTTCTTGGTTCTGTTCGGTTCGAGCCTGGCCCATCCAAATGGTCGTTAGTCGTACCGTTACGTAACGGTAACGGTAACGGAGAACGGAAATGAAAAAATTGTCATTTTGTGCCCATCTCTAGTATTGGACATAAAAGCTTCCTGAATTCATGCTGCCTTCAGGAATCTGGAAGTTGCATTAAAAAAAATAACATTCCCAGTTGTGGATGTTTGTTGCTCGGTCTGTTCATCCATACTTACCCTCAGACTTCCTTCTTGGCCACCTGAATTGCTTCACAGTCTGCCTGCCTGCTTTGGAGCACAAGTGGGATGCTCCAAAATTCCAGCCTCAGCTTCTTTTCCTTGAGCCTCCTTCAACATTTTCCTGCAAGCATTGCTGAAAGTAGTTGAACTCCTGCTTGCGGTGGGGGGAAGGGATGTATCCTTCTGCTACCTTTTATTCCTGAGATGAAGGCCTGTGGCTCTGGGGCTGAGCTCTACCTGCAAGCCCCTGACTGTGAGATCTGTTGGACACCTCTTAAATGAGAAGCTGGTGCACTCTCAAGACAGCACTAAGTGTTTATCACATCACCAATTCATTTCCCAGCACTTAATGTTAATTGCTAGCCTAGCATTTGCATTAGGCTGAAGGGTCCAGGACTAGGGACAATTAAAGCCGGTGTCACAAAAGCAAACATAACCGTCTCCTTTCAGATAGTGAGAGACATAATGGCAGGAGAGAAAGGAGTTCTCAGAAATCCCAAGTTGAACATATTCCAGAGCATGACTTTCTTTCTAATAGGCTCTCTGCCAGAATGACACATCTCTCTGGCTCACTGGAGTCATGGATAATCTGTCCTTTCTCTCTCCTTTCTCTCCTTCCTTCAACAGCCCTGCTGTCCATGAAATAAGAATCAGGGGGTGGCGCTACTGGGGTAAACCATAGTATCATTTATTCTTTCAAAACTGGAGATTGGAGAAAGGCAGAGAAAGGTTCCTTGCTCCTTGCTCAATCTGACGGAAAAGAAAGGGCAGGGAAGGACCAGGAAAAAGTGGGATCGCCCAGAAGGAGCTACACCCTAACCACATGTTTAATTCTTTGTGGCCGACTTTGGTTTTCCACTTGACGGCTCGAGACACTGTTGGACTGTAAAATAAAATATCTTAAAGCATCCTAGACTTCTACTTACTTTCCCTGGGAAGCCCAAGCCTGAAAGATAGGCCATATGGAATATAGACTTGAGGTTGAACCAAAGGTTTGTGGGGTTTACAAAACACGGGCAAGTTTAGCTAGAGAAGCCACATTAAAGAACGGAGACACCAGGCCTTTCCCCCCATGTATGAACCCATGAAGAGGCAATAAAAGCTCAACATACAAACCATTGTATTTCAGCGAAGGAAAATAAATGGGTTTTTTTCCACTCTCAGTGGAACATCTGAGTGCTCTTTAATGTTGGACCAAGAGAAGACGCAGACATTAGAGATATGCCGCAATTAGAGATGAAAGCACGTTAGCATTGGAGAGAGGCAACTGCAACAGCAGTCTTTCAGGTTTGTCAAAGGAGGCTTCAAAGGAATCCTGAGCTTAAGTCTTGAAGAACAGACAAAGTAAGCTAACTTAAAAACTTCTGGAGGAAGAGACAAGCTCCTGCTGTGACACTCAGATACTTTCGTAACAGTTTAGGATTTTCCTACTCTCTTGGCAGGTTATCTATTATGTCTGCTTTCGGCCTCAGAAGAATGGCACAATGCAGCTTTTGATGGTAGATGAGACTCACCTCACAGGTTAAGACAAGAATATAGTCTCTCCTCTCACGATATTGTTCTTCCAGGCAATGGAGATCTTTCAACACCAGGGGTCTGAATACCAGAGATGGAATACCAGGTGGTACTGTCTCCCAAATGACCAATTAAAAAGGATACTCATTTGTCAATTGCAGACTGAAGCTAGATTCTGCTAGAATAAGGAAATGGCATTTTCTCCAACAAGTGTGCTGCATCAAGGTATGGAATTTGAGTCTCATTTAGGGAGACCATGATTCTTGTGAGTAATGCCAATTCATAGTTCAGGATAGTCGGGTCATGAGTATTTCTCAGCACTCGCCCAAATAAAATGTATGTGAGCATAGTAACCAAGCACACCATGGGATACAACTCCAGTAAATCTTGCCCCCTATTGGCCAGTTATATGATTACAGATTGATTGTTAAATCACTGTCATTTTCTAAAGAAATAGACTTTCAAATAAATAAGCAATGTATTACATGCAAGAACCTGGGTTTGAATAGGAGATTTTTTAGACATAAGGTTCATATTCAAACAAATACAAGCATACTTCTCATGTTTATTCCTTTCCTTTTCTCCCCATCAAATCTTTTGCTGGAATGGCCCCTGTTAGATAATAGCAATAATGACTATGTGCCGTCAAGTTAATTCTGACTTAAGGCAATACTTTCCACAGAATTATAGTTAAAGACACCTGATAAGCGGTTGATTGTTCTCTTCTTCTAGAACTGTGAAGCTTGCCCAAAGCAACACAGGATGGCTCTTCTGGGATGCATAGCAATGAACTGAACTCTCAGTCTCTGACTCCACAGCCAGATACCCAACTCATTGAGCATCAGTCAGGTCCCTATTAGATAAAAAGTCCTATAATGCCCTTCCAATTTCTGTAAAAGTGCCATGTTGAATTCAGAATTATCCTACTATCTTATCCCGCATCACATGTAAATAGATCTAATTTCCCCTTCCTTCCTTCCTTCCTTCCTTCCTTCCTTCCTTCCTTCCTTCCTTCCTTCCTTCCTTCCTTCCTGATTTATTTATTTATTATTTGTATACTGGCCCATTAGTGCAAACACACAACTATGTGTGGATTACAATCAGC
The DNA here is from genome assembly GCA_037367245.1 of Phrynocephalus guinanensis. NCBI lineage: Eukaryota > Metazoa > Chordata > Lepidosauria > Squamata > Agamidae > Phrynocephalus > Phrynocephalus guinanensis. Next base: position 139,716,024 of record CM074733.1, read on the forward strand.
TAAAGCAATAATATAAAGGCAAAACAGAAATGATCAACATATCAAGTGGCAGAAATATAAACTGAAATACTGCATGGGTGTATAAACATAAAGACCAGAAAGGGATCATGCAGGGTTGTCCAAAAAAGACCTCTGTGCACAAGATCTTTTGAAAGATGGGAGGGAGAAGGCCAGGAGCAGTTCCATCTACAGTTGGTTCTGTAATGTTGGAGCCACCACAAAGAAGGTCCTACTTATGGTGGAAGATTTCTTAGTCTCCCTTGAAGTAACTACCTGGAGTTTGTAGGTTAGGTGGATGACCTTATAAAAAGGTATCATGTTAGAAGTCACATGACCTAAGGATGTGATTAGACAGGGAAATAGCTTGTATATTGGACCTCTCATGCCATACTCTAGTACAAGCTGCTTCCTGGTGATCATGCAACATCTGTGAGATTGTGAAGCAGCACAACCCTGATCCACGGCCAACCGTCATCCAGTAATAGGACTACTATTGGGAGACTAGGCTGGTGCTATTCCCCCAGGAATATTTCCATTTTACTGTCTGATATTATGCCTCTGGTGACCGTAAAATTACCATGTTAGAATTTTACAGAAAATGTGAGAAACAATGAGAATGATTCACAGTGTTGTACTGCTGTCTGATCCTGCTAACCCAGTGGTTCCCAAACCTGGGGGGCAGAACCCCTTTTGGGGTCGAATGACCATTTCACAGGGTCGCCATGAGCCAGTGAAGAAAAAGACACAAACGGCTTGGGTCTGGAAGGTGGGGGAAAGAGTGAGTTACGGCTTGATAGGTTGGAAGGGATGTCAGTCAATGGCACTAGAGGCTGCAATTGGCTGAGGGTGCCTGTAGAGGGAAGTTATCTATGGCACCTGCGGCAGTGGCCGGCCAAAGGGGGCTTGTGGCCTCTCCCAAGCAGGGCAAGGGGTCACCACAACATGAGGAACTGTATTAAAGGGTTACAGTATTAGGAAGGTTGGGAACCACTGTGCTAACCTGAGTGACTGAATAAATGACCACTGAAACTATTTCAATATATTGCGATAACTCAATAGAATGTTGTCAATATCATTTTTACAAATCCATTTTATACTACTATTCTTTGTTTACTTTTCCAGATCATTGTGTCACTTTAGAAGTTAATTAGGTCCCTGATGAGACCAGCATAAAGGATGCCACTAGTATTTTAAGGAGAGCTATCCAGCTAATCCAAGATATATAATCATCAGACAATAGGAAGAAAGAAAACAAATCAAAACAATATAATTAGACACATTCCATAAGAAAAACAAGGGTTTCTTTCAGTGTGTGAATTACTCACTGTCAATTATTCATTTATAGCCAGTGAATTATTAATTCAGATTTCTCTCTGAATTACTCATGATGATTAAATATGAGGTCAGAAAATAATTTTACCAAATACCTAGTTGCAAGGGCACTTTTAGCAGTGTGCAGGGACGATAGTATCTTTTGTGTTTTTATAAAAGGTTTTATCCTGGAGCCTTCTTCTAGGATCACTCAGGTCCTTACAAATGTACAACATGCGAAGATAACCCAGACAAAGGAAATGAGTGTGCCTTAGGCACTAAAGTGATGGTAGCTTGACTCTACTGTTGATATGGTGTCCTGTTTGTAGATATAAAATTGGTGGCTTCTCTAGTAAGGTCCCCAAAGTCAAATGCTTCAAGCTGTCTAATGCCATGCCAGGGAGACTAGTGTTAGCAAGGAACACATGAAATAAATATACTTTACTGATATTTCTCCTCCCATCTGTTTGTTTTCTTTCTTTCTTTCTTTCTTTCTTTCTTTCTTTCTTTCTTTCTTTCTTTCTTTCTTTCTTTCTTTCTTTCTTTCTTTCTTTCTTTCTTTCTTTCTTTCTTTAAGTTGCCTCCACTGAAATAAACTGGAGAGAGAGAAATATTCCATGCCACACAGCTTAGGAAGCATTGATGTGGGCCAGGAGAATTGTGGATCCTTTATATCCACAGCCTTTGTGGGCCTCCAGCTGTGGTCAAGGATGAGACAACATCTCTTCCCCACAATTTTAGGGAGCAACCCTTGCTCCCCTTCACTAGCTGCCACAATCTCCAGATGACAGATGCTCCCTGTAGGTTTCCTTCCCCATTCCCACACCAGTTTCTGGGAGATAAGGCAAGGAATGTTTCCATGAGGACTCTCTGAAAGTGGGACTTCCTGAAATTCTCCCCCTTCATTGAAGGGGGAAATCTTATATACCCTGTAGCACTGTCCTGGGGACTCTGAAGGGTTGCATCAAGAGTTCCAGTTTTTGTCACAGGACTTATACCCCCCCCCAAAAAAAAAAATTGTGTGTGTGCAATTGGAAACTGAATTATTTACCCTTAACTGGGATTGTCACTTTTAAAGGCTTGTAACTAAATGTCTACAAATCAATAGACCATGAGGAGGAGGAGGAGGAGGAGGAGGAGATAATATTTAAAGTCTTCCTCTGTAGGGAAACGTCCATAAAAGAAACTAAGCACTGATCTAAGACCAAAAATAAAATTAAATCCAGGCTCTTGTTTTATAGTTTACCGCTTTGCTTTAAAAGCTTCTCCTGCACCCTCTCGCCCACTGACTCACCCACACACTGCCACCAATTTCCATGTTCTTTCAGACATATTGCCTGCACATTTTATAAGCTAAAGAGGACTGTCAAAGCTGCCTATCTCTTCACTGATCATCTGCTCTGGCAGATTTAAAAAAAAACACACACACAACAGACACACAAGGTGAAACGCACAAGAGAACTGTGTGAAACCTGTTTCAAGGTGAAAAAGAACCAAGATGATGATGAGCTGAAATGTGACTAAAAACGAATCAGCTCAACCTTGTACACTTAAAATTGTTTTGTTTTCTTACACCCTTCTAAGGCAGTGTCAAAAATAGCATATGGCTCACGGGAAAGCAGAACAGAAATGGTTACTCTGCTCATCAGAGGACAGCCACATCCATGCAGCACTGAAAGAAACTGGTGAACATAATCCTGTTACTAGTATATGCATGCACGCATACGTCTAATGGTGTAAATTGCAGAGGCAAATTTTAGGTACTTAAAGAGTCAGCACCAGTATTCCTCATTCCACACCAAGCATGTGACCTGGTTTATAGCAAGGAACATAAGAGCCCACTATGTGGGGTATCTGCCTGCTGTGATTTATGCCGTCCGATTTGTGCACATCCTCCCAGTGGTGTTTGCTGTTCCTAGTAGCTCTAAAGTTTTTCTAGGTCATATTGTATGGTTCCTGTCCCTGGATTTGAATACATAATTATAGTACTGCATCTGCATATGGGTAAGGTATTTGTTACTGGATGTACTAGGATACATTAGGTCATCCTGGTACCACCAGTACCCAAACATCCAGAATTGTTTCCCATCTCTCAATCCTGACACTGATTGCCTTTTGCCTGTCTTCTCTGCCCTCACTGTTCCCATTTCACGTTCCTCCTCTTATTTACTCGCCCATCCTTCCCAAGCCCTCAAATTTTACCTACTCACATTTTTTACCATTTGAATTAGCCTGTGTTTATCTCTAAATATATTTTTATTTGACCTTTTACTCTACATTGTTTAATGGATGCCTGCTTTTGATGTGAAAAACTCCCTGCACAATAAAATGTATAGGAGGAGTAAGTAAAAATAAAAGGGAGGACTGTTCTCTTAAACAAGAGGAAGACAGAACTAAGAGGAGGGGTTGTTGCTTTTTTTCCTGCACCATATTGTTGTATTCTGGTAATTTTTACATACATACATACATACATACATACATACATACATACATACATACATACATACATACATACATACATACATACATACAAATTGTTAAGGTCATCTGGAGAGCCCTTTCTCTCCATCCCACCACCCTCACAGATATGTCTCGTGGGAACCCATGAAAGGGCCTTCTCAACTGCTGCGCCCAGACTCTGGAACTCCCTCCCACTAGAGGCCAGGACTGCCCCATCTCTGATGCCCTTCCAGAAACAGGCAAAGACCTTTCTCTTCAGGCAAGCTTTCCCTGAATGATGGTCTACCATTATTGTCTTTTATATGAATCTATAGGTTCACATAAACTTCATGTTTATAACTACTTATAACCTTGTAGCTTTAATGTAATGTTTATTAATGCTGTAAGATGTCCCTCAATTCCTTGTTCTCAATATTTGAACATGTCTTAATTGTATTGGAATGTATATTATCCCTCATTACTGTAAGCCGCCTTGGGTCCTTTTCCAAGGATAAAGTTGGGGTAAAAATACTCTAAAATAAATAAATAAATTTATACTAGGAAGGAAGGAAGGAAGGGAGGAAGGAAGGGAGGAAGGAAGGAAGGAAGGAAGGAAGGAAGGAAGGAAGGAATTGAAAATATAAGTTTGAAAAATTTAGAAGCTGGGATAAAGGCTGCTGAAAAGGAAATCCAATTATCAGGGAGTAGAGAGGAGTTTTGGTGTAGCTTTTTGGTGTTTCATGTAAGCAACCAAATATATACTACAGCATAATGTATGCCCATTCCTTTGCATCTGAACTGTGGTACTGATGGTGAAACTCTATGAGAAAGCAACAGTCTAAACTAGCAATTGATATGAAAGGCACTTTCTTATGGATACTGCTTATTTATGGAGCATCTATCAAGAATGGGGAACTTTTGGCCATCTGGGAGTCATGCCAACAGGACTTCTTCTTTTTTTATCCAAAAGTAAGATAATTTTTTCATGATAATCCATAGTGTTGATGACACTGTGTGGACCTTCCTTTTTCCACAGGCAGAATGGTGATACACTCAAGTCATCCCTGCTGAGGGATGTCAGAGCACCTTTCTCTTGCCTAGTGAGGTTAGATGGTGGTGGTTAAGTGCCAGAAAGTGTTGCAGAGACTTTTAGCTGGAATTGTTCAGCTTCTGCTGGTAGTAGATTGTTGCTGTGAGTGGCTGATTCTATAGCTGTAATGAAATCTACAACAGAAGTCCAGTTGCCATGACTCAGCTTCCAGATAACCTCCCCTGGATGACTGAGAATCTTCACAAACTTTTGGCCATGTTAGGTGAAGAGATGAGAGATGTAAACCAAAGCATCCTGATGAGCAAAAATATCCCACCCGCCTTCTTTGAAAATAGCAACAATGGAGGCTTGCAGGAGGTCCCGGAATGTGAACATACAATTGCAGCAACAGATGCCTATAATCCCAAGGAGTAAGTGCAAAAATCAAATTTACTGCTGCAATAAAATAAGAATATATGGGTTGCCCTCCAACCTTTTCTACTGCTGGTGGAAATTCAGGCTAGAAAGCAGCTCTGGATGAGAACATGCAGCATCAATCAGTAGTGTAGTTTGCTCCGCAACGTTATGTTAGCTGATTAAGTGATTTAAAGAGCTGAACTCTTATTCAGAAGCAACAGGATGGGAATTGTGCGTTGACAATGGCATTCCTAAATGTTATTTCATTCTGAATGCTTTGAGTGGACATGCTACTTGAGATGAATCTTCATTTCAAATCCTTTTCTTTATACATATATTGACAGGAAATCAAGGGCGGAAATGACAGCTTGGTATATTGTCGCATTGCAGGGAGATGAGCTAATGGACCGTCTCCAGGCAGACCTCTCATGCAAGGGGATTGCAAAAAAGAAAGACTGCTTGCTCCTTGCCAGTAGCCCCTGAAGTCTTGCGCTGATGGGTGCAATACTCACACACACGCACACCCCGCTGCCCCCAATGACTTGATCAAGAAAAAGATGAGGCACTTCACGGAAGCTTGAAGTCTAAGACATGGGTTTGGCCCTCCCACACACTTTGGCAAACCACAGGCTGTCATTTGCAAAGTCCAAGAGCTCTGTGTACACATTTAATTACTGTGTTAGCACTCACAAACACTTTCTGGGTGCCAAGAAGAGAAGGTTGGTGGCTCACTCTCTGATAATCTTATGATTCTATTGTCCCAATCCTGTGATGCAATAAACAGGATAAATCTGAACCTAAGATGGAACCTACACAAGCGGGAGCATCAGGAGATATGTTGCCCCAAAACCTTTCTGGGTGACAGGCTCACTTTGTCCCCTTCCCCTTCCCCCAGTGTTTCCTATAGCTCCTTCATCTCTTTGGGTTATATCAGGCCTGTACAACAGGTAGACCGCAGGCTACCAGTAGCCCGTGAAGGGTTCAAAAGTAGCCCGCCAACCATCAATAAAAAAGTGAGCGGATAAGTTCTCCACCCCTCCCTCCCCCCATCCCAAGGACCACCACTGCCCTAGCAAAGTTGTGGGTCTGCCAGCCCACTGCCTCAGCCAATCAGGGCAGTTCAAGGGCCATGGCGCGGTCCCCTCCACTGGCCAGATGATCGGCGTGCTGCTGTCTCATGACCAGCTGAATTGCTGGTGAGGAGCATGGGGGGAGGGGACAGCGAGAGGTGTGGTCACAGGCACGCCCACCTCCTTTGCACGGTGACGTCTGCCCTCTTCCTCTCCCCTCCCCATGGCTCCCTTTCACCTTTCTTCCCTCCTCCTCCTCCTCCAGCTGCTGCTGCTCCTCCTCCCACCCCCATGGCTACCTCACAGAGACCATGACCACGCTGCTGGCTCAGCCCACTCCAGCTGCATGGCAAACATGGTGGAGGTGAGTGAGATATGCTGGTGGCAGTGGTGGCGGCGGCGAGGAGGCTGGAAAGGAGAAGGGGGTAAAGAAAAGGAGGCCGGAGGAGAAGTACAATTGAGTCAGCCCTGGGTGGGTTGGGGGGGGGGAGCATGCCTTTAAAAAAAAACACTTCCAGCAGCCTGGGCAAGCGGCAGTGGTGGGTTCGCAGCCACCACTTGCCCAGGCTGCTCACAAGCATGCATGCGCCTGTGCCAGCACGAGCGGGTGCAAGGGAAGTGTGTGCATGTTTGCACAGATCAGCCACCACCGCTTGTCTGGGGTGCTGGAAGAACTTTTATTTAAAAGGCCGCAACCCACCTGGGACCTGACTCAACTCTCCTCCCTCTCCAGCCTCCTCCTCTTTTCCCTTCCAAGGAGTGACCTGCAGTGGCCATGCACACACCTCCCTTGCACTTGCTTGAGCTGGTGCGGGCGGATGCAGGGGAGGTGTGTGCATGCTTGCGAGCAGCCCGAGAAAGTGCCAGTGGTGGATCTGCTACCGCCACTTGCCTGGGCTGCTGGAAGACTTTTTTAAAAAGGTGTGCTTCCACTCAACCCACCCAGGGTCCGACTTGACTCTCCTCCCCCTCTGGCCTCCTCCTCCTCCTCTCTTCTAAGGGGCAGCCTGCATGGCCATGCACACACCTCCCTTGTACCCGCTCAAGCCAGATGCAGGGGAGGTGTGTGCATGGTCAGCCTTCCCACAGGAATGCATTGAAAATCAATCTATTCTGCAGAGAACAGATTGCAATGCATTCCTATGGGAAATCAATCCGTTCTGGAGGGAACAGATTGCAATGCATTCCTATGGGCAACCGCTGCTCTACTTACAATTTTTTCTACTTACGATCATGCGCCCAGAAAGGATTAAATTTGTTTTAGTGTAGTAGCCCTCAGGCACTTTGGGCTGGAAAAAGTAGACCTCGGCCTGTTCAAAGTTGGACAGCCCTGGGTTATATTATTTGCTTCTTTGCCACTCTTTCCCTCATTTCATAAGCTAAGCAATTTGGGCCTGGTTAGTATTCTGATGGGAAACACTAGCTAGCTAGCTAGCAATCTCTCTCTCTCTCTCTCTCTCTCTCTCTCTCTCTCTCTCTCTCTCTCTCTCTCTCTCTCTCTCTCTCTCTCTCTCTCTCTCTCTCTCTCTCTCTCTCTCTCTAAATCGCAGGAATCTCCAGGTAGAGCTAGGGGTAGGGGAAGCTGTCTTGCAACATTATACAATCGCTACCACTCAGAGCTGACATTACATGGCTGGCTCTGAATCAGGCATCTCCCTGTGTTTCTACTGCTTCACCTTCAGACTTTTGAGTGTCAAGAGCAAATAATTGTCATGTATGATGAGCTGTAGGTAGGTTGAAAGGAGCCCACATTTTCTGTTTCTTTAATGGCTGTGTCACTGAGTGCCACCTTTGCTCACACCCCTGCTTGACTACTGCACCTGCCTTAACCTCTGCTGTCTTACAGAGCTCATGAGTTTAAGGCTGGAGAAATGTTAGAGAGACTTTTTTTTTATCTTTTACCCCAGCAGAGCTCTATGTGGTGTGGCCATTTGTTCTCCCCCTCCCCGGATGCCAGTCCTCAATTTGAAGGACTGCTAGTGAACAATCTGTCTTCCAAAGGCATCCTCCATTTGAAGTGCCCACTAGAACAGTCATTTCTTAGGCACAGATTTTGATCACTAGAGAAGGGCTGATTCTGATACGTGATCTGAATACTGAAATGATTGGATGTCTATATGTTGCAAAATAAATTGGGGATGGTATCTTTCCTTCCCCCCTATCTCCATGAATATTATGAGGACCTGTTAGTGACTGGTGAAGAAGCATTTATAAAGTCATAGACATCATTCCTGACTAAGCAAATAAGATGAAAAATCAGCAGTGTGTTTTTTAAAAAAATGGAATCTAACCTTTTGTCAGGGCAACATCAATAGCCACAACAAAAGGCAATTCAGCGGCATCTCAGTCAGCACTTCTTCCTGATTACTTCGCAGACATTCCTGTCTAGTGCTGCTGATGTGTAAACGAGAAGCACAGTAAGAAGTGTAATCCGCACACCGTGGTCTCCTTGCTCAAGTCTTCTGTATTTTTTCCTCCAGCTAAGAAAAATGTATAGGCAGGTGGGCTCATGAGATTCTCATAATGAATGGCTGCCTTCCGGTCACAAAATGCATATGCCATTCCTCATCTTTTCTTAAAGAACTAAGGCTTCGGGAAGAACACCTGCCTTTTTTTCCATGACAAACTCAACCCACAATGAAGAGACAGGGAAATATAAGTGGTGGAGCACATTTTTTTTGTTCTTAGAACTGCTCACACATGCTGATCTTAGACTGTCAGGTAAAATAAATAGGTAAATAATAAATAATATAATCCCCCCCCCCCCGCTCGTGTGACCTTAATGAGCGCAAGGTGAAACCACAGCATGTAAGCAAGGCTGTAATGGGGAGGGGGGGCTGAGGCTTTGACACCAAGTGCCAAAATGGAGAGGCCATAAAAATTGGCATAAATCCACCCGTTGGTGTTTGCTGCTAGAAGGGATGAAACCCACTTAAAGCCAAGCATGTATAAAGTATTCCCTCCGGTCATTTCTGCCTGGTCAGAAGGAAATGTAAAACAGGTGGGTTCAGCATGGAACCAATATGAATATGGTACACTCAGAAACAGACCTTCCAAATTCTAGGCATTCCCTGAAATCTTATATCACCAATAGGTCCATGACGGCCTGGCCACCAAAGCCATTAGCTGTGGCTCAGCTCATAAGGTCAAGAAGCCCTTGAGCTTTTCAGATTCACAGGGGCAATCACATCTTTTTTTTTTCAAATCCCCCCCCGGTTGTTTTCTGTGTTTCTCTTGAAATTATCTATGGTTCTTAAAATATATTCCCTCACAGTAATATATTGTGAGTAAAAATAGTGAAGAATTGCAAAATGAATCACATTTTTTCTGACAAATTTGGTTGATTTGTCAAAATTCATCAATTTGTATTCCTTATAAATGGAGTCCTTCAACAAATACAAATTGATTCATTTTAGTTATTTTTGATTTGTTAATTTGTTGGGTTGTAAAATGGCCCCCAGGACACCTAGTTGACACCACAGTTGGAGAGGGGTATTATAGCATTTTAAATAGTAGACTAATCAATTCATTGATTTGTCAATTCATCACTGGAAATGTGCTGATTGATCAATTCGGCAATTCATCAATCACAATCACAAATGACAAATCACCATTTTTTTTATTCATCCCCATCTCTAATTGTGAGGTATTCCTGTCATTTTATAATGCATAATTAAGATCTAGTAGCTTTACAAAAGATATGCCCAAGTAGATACTAGTGATGTAGTGAACAGAGTGATGAACCAGGAATCATGAGGCCTGGGTTCAAACCCATGGAAACTCACTGTGGAAGTGAAATGAGTAAAATCACTCCTTAAATATCTTACTTACCTTTGCTGACGTGTCTACAGAGACTGTCATCATTAGTCTTTGCTCTTCAAAATTGATCGCTGCTTGTAAGACAGGCCATTGTTGCTATCCTGTGAAATTGCTTGGTGGTAGGTTTAAAAATGAAAACAAATGGTTTTGTAAAGGGAAAGATAGTCCCTTAATGAAGGTAGAAACAACTTCCCAACCCATTATTATGCTTGAAAGAGAAAAATCCACTGCTAAGTGTTGCATGTGATAATATACTAGGAACATAAGAAGCTATCTTATACCGAGTAAATCCACTGGAGAATAGGGTTTCTTTTACATAGAAGAAGCCATGGAATGAATCCAGCTACATCAGTATACTAACTAGATTCTCCACCTCTAATCTACAGGCCTCCTCCAATCAATTTGAAATTCACTGTCTCCTCAACCGGCCAGAATATGGGCTTAGAATGGTTTAATGGCTGAAGGAGATTCAAAAGAGAGATTTTGCTCATATCTTGAGAGTGGTCAATACCTAAGAAAGGTCAGGTAAATGTTACTCTAGCACAGGACACCTTACTCTCCAGTTTATCACATTTTGGGATTCCTATATTCCATCCTGCCTTTATAGTATCTCAGCTTCAGATGTGAGTTTTCTCCAAATAGTCATGAAACTCATTTGTGTTTGAACCAGAAGTAGTTACAGTCATGGAATGTTCCATATTTCTGCTACTTCTAAGGTTGCTATTATTGCTTTTCTGCCTAAACAACAACCATTCCAGTTAGTCCCATTCTGCACATCAGACTCACTTTTACTTAAGAGCAAACAAAGAAAGAACCAAAGTGGGGCCATTGTGTCCCTTGGTATTTTATTCAATATGCTAATATCTGTATCAGCAGGTTTATAAGCTAATGTTCTTCTAATTGTTTCGGCCCCCCCTTCTTCATATACATAAACTAATGGGCCCACAACCTTTCATCCTTTTCTTTTTTTTAATTGCTAATGGTTCCTTGAGTAATATAAAATGACGGATGGCTATAGTCTGAGGAGGAAAATCAATATGCATCCAGACTCCATCTGTATAAGTTAAGACCAGGAAAGGATCTGGTTTTGCAAGAGAACAGAACACACACCCAGTGGCGTCTGGTGACCACAGACTCGGGTGGGGTGGAGGGCAGAGCACTCAAGAGGCAGAGACCACTACATCTGTTGTGTATTGATCTGTATTCCTATTGGTTTCTGTTCCTGTTCCAAAGGGAACAGGCCTATTGGTTTATTCAAGTTGCTGCATTTGGATCCTCAATCCAATTGGTCTCTGCCAAAAGGCAGCTTTGTGATTGGTTGTAATTGTTCCCTCCAAAATGTATCTTTTCCTAGCCAGTCCTGGCTCCTATAAAAGTAGCTCCCTCTCCCCAGTCCCCAGTCTTGTTCTCTCCCTGAATAAAGAGCTGTTACACTAGAAGCTGTCTCCAGCCTGCTATGTCTAAGAGCTGAAATCACTGCTGAAACCACTAAAACCCACACTACTACAACATCCACTTTGGGCGTTTATACACGACCCCTAAGCTCCGCCGCAAATGGCTGCAAGCTCCGGACGATAAAAATGTTTACCCACCAGCTCCGGAGTTTGCAGACAATTAAGTGCGACCCCGCCCACTTAGCGCAACCAAACTGCAGTTTTCTTGTACCTGCTTTTTTATGGTGAAAAATATTTGATGCGAGACTGCCTGAGCTCTCCTCGCTTCTTTCTGTTGTTTTTCTTTTGCCTCCGCCCCTTAAAGAGGAACCACGAAGTAAACGGAGGTCAGAGCAACTTCCCCCAACACTGGGAGGTAAGCCTTTTATTCTTTTGTCTCTGCCTAAGGCTTTTTTTTTCCTCCCCCCCTCCCGCAGACAGAACAAAGAAGTGCCCAGCGGGTGGGGAGGGAAGAACAGCAACAAACCCTCAAGATCTCTGGTCCGAATTTAAGGGACCAGCGGATCTTAGGGGTCGTGTAAAAAGGCCCTTTGATACCCAACCTGTTTCTGTGCAAAGTTTTAAGTACCTCTTCTACCCTATCTCTGCATGTTAGGAGCTGGTGCCAGGAGTTGAGCAGATTGCTCCAATCCACCCAACAGTAGGACAGTAGAATCACCCTTCCACCTGAGCATGGTTTCTTTTGCAGGGCCAAAAGGAAGGACAATGAACAACCATCTAAAGACTTCTGTACTTTCCCAAATGAAGCCAAGGTAAGACCAGATGGGCACTGAGCACTCCTCCTTGTCCCAGACATGGGCCAGTTTCCTTTTTTGTTCCCTTCCTGTAAGACCCTGGACATTATCATGGATATTTGGTCTTTGGATACAACAGCTCTAAACAATTATGGTGAGCTGCATCCAAACCTGTCTCTTGGGTCTTTTAAAACACTAAAATGTTCTCCTTGCTACACTTGTCTAGATCAAGGGAAGTGATAGTACCACTCTATTCTGCTCTTGTCAGACCCCACCTGGAGTACTGTGTCCAGTTCTGTGCGCCTCAATTTAAAAAGGATGTTGACAACCTCGAGAGGGTGCAGAGGAGGGCTACCAGGATGGTTGAGGGTCTGGAGGAAATGTCTTATGAGGAACGGCTTAGGGAACTGGGAATGTTTAGCCTTTCAAAAAGAAGACTGAGAGGGGATATGATAGCTATGTTTAAATATTTGAAAGGATGTCATATTGAAGAGGGAACAGGTTTATTTTCCATGGCTTCAGAGACTAGGACTCGGGGCAATGGTTTCAAACTACAGGAAAAGAGATTCCATTTGAACATTAGGAAGAACTTCATGACAGTTAGAGCTATTCGGCAGTGGAATATGCTGCCGCGGAGGGTGGTTGAGTCTCCTTCTTTGGAGGTTTTTAAACAGAGGCTGGATGGCCATCTGTCAGAAATATTGTGATGGGGGTTCCTGCATGGCAGGGGGTTGGACTAGATGGCCCTTGAGGTCTCTTCCAACTCTATGATTCTATGATTCTATGATTCATTTACCATTTATTTCACCCAGGCTTCTCATTTGCTACAAGCTGTACTTTTCCTTTCTCTTATAAGATCAAAGTATTCTAGTTTTCAGGGTCAATACTATAGAGTTCAACATGCTTGCCCCCAGCTGTTTCATGGGCTATTGGCAAACACTGCTTCTGTTTTTCCTATACTGCTGCCACCAACTAGCTTAGCTAGTAAATTAAAGCCTTCAGACTGATTTTACGTTGAATAAAAATAAAAGAATACGTCTGTGAAGATTCTCAGTCATCCAGGTGCGTTTATCTGGGAGTTGAGTCATGGCTACTGGACTTCTTTTTTGAGAGATAGAAACGTTTCGCATTTCATCCAAACAGCTTCATCGGTCTGAATACAGCTAGTGCAAGAGACCTTCTTATAGTCAGCTTGACCTCTTGTCCCCTTGTCTGATTGGCTCATAAGATGAACAAAGCCTGAATAGGCTCGTTAGGGAGACATTAGTGTCCATGGCCTTAAGGTAAACAATGGCCTAAGGTGCTGAAACCCATCAAGAATGGGTCGTTAGCTGTCAAGAATGGGTCGTTAGCTGTGACCTGGTGGTGAAGGCTCCTTGATTTGCCTGGGTACTGTGGAAAGTACAGCCTGGTAAGTAGCAGCTAGACTATGCCGGAGCCCCCCACCTCTGTTGAGGGAGGGATTTTCAATGCTGACATGAATGGCTTCCCTTACTCCTCTCTCAAACCACCTCTCTTCTTTGTCTAATATGTGTACATCCTCATCTTTGAAAGAGTGGCCTTTTTCCTTCAAATGGAGGTGTACTGCTGATTCTGGTCCTGAGCTGTTACCTCTCCTATGTTGGGCCAGAATGTTTGACTCCCACCATCCATTACAACACAAACTAGGAGTCATCAGGACCCTAAGCCACAGAGCAGAGAGCATCCCCACCTCCTCAGAAGCCAAGAAGAAGGAAGACAGGCACCTGAAGACAGCACTTAAGGCCTGTGGATATCCAAGGTGGGCCTTCAACAAAGCAGTGGGCCATCCCAGAAGAACAAAGGGATCAGTCTGAGACCCAGACCCGACGGAAGAACCTGGTCATTCCCTACATGGCGGGAGTGTCGGAGAAGCTTAAAAGGATTTTTGGCAAACACCACATCCCTGTTTATTTCAAACCCATGAACACACTAAGGCAGAGACTTGTCCACCCAAAGGATCCGATACCAAACCATAAAAGGAGCAATATAGTATATGCAGTCCAATGCAGTGAAGAGTGTTCAGACCTCTACATTGGAGAAACTAAACAGCCATTAAACAGAAGAATGGCCCAACATAGGAGAGGTAACAGCTCAGGACCAGAATCAGCAGTACACCTCCATTTGAAGGAAAAAGGCCACTCTTTCAAAGATGAGGATGTACACATATTAGACAAAGAAGAGAGGTGGTTTGAGAGAGGAGTAAGGGAAGCCATTCATGTCAGCATTGAAAATCCCTCCCTCAACAGAGGTGGGGGGCTCCGGCATAGTCTAGCTGCTACTTACCAGGCTGTACTTTCCACAGTACCCAGGCAAATCAAGGAGCCTTCACCACCAGGTCACAGCTAACGACCCATTCTTGACAGCTAACGACCCATTCTCGATGGGTTTCAGCACCTTAGGCCATTGTTTACCTTAAGGCCATGGACACTAATGTCTCCCTAACGAGCCTATTCAGGCTTTGTTCATCTTATGAGCCAATCAGACAAGGGGACAAGAGGTCAAGCTGACTATAAGAAGGTCTCTTGCACTAGCTGTATTCAGACCGATGAAGCTGTTTGGATGAACAGCGAAACGTTTCTATCTCTCAAAAAAGAAGTCCAGTAGCCATGACTCAACTCCCAGAAAAAATAAAAGAAGTTTATTGATGACAAAGCAGAATCAAAATTATTGATGGTAATGTGTTAAAGTATAAACAAGAAGATGAATCTTGCTCTAACCCAGAGAAGTTTGATTATTAATAAAGATGAATAAAGGCACACTGAATTCCTAAGTTCACAAACTCGACATTTAAATTTCCTCACAGACACTCTAAAATCTTATCCTTTCTTTGGCTCTCTCTGATTTTCAGATGGTGCCAGACCCTATCTGTCCTTTAGCCCTCTCTGGACGTTTCTTCAGAAAATGTAGGTCTTTTTCTCAGCTCCTATCTGGCTAAAACAATGCTGAGCAGTGCCTTAAATCCTCTCGGGCCACTCCCCAGATGCTCCCATTGGCTACAGACCCACCAATCAGCACAAAAACCTCTAATGATTTTGTGTCCTGCCCATCATGTTCCAATGGACACTACAGGGAAGGGGGACAATGGAAGGAGTAAGCTTTTGGGCTTATTTTTGATTCAGATTTCACTGAGCCAGTTCTGAATGAGTGTCACTCAAATTTGCAAGGGAACAAATGGTCTTCAGGCAAATAAAAGCAATTGTTTCTCCTACTTAACTTCCATTTTCTATTCACACAAATGGTTTGCCTGTTCTCCCCCAATCAGTGTGAGCCAGGGATATGAGTGGTTTAGAGATAGCAGCATCCAACGTATGGTTTTGAGCATCATCAATATCAGAAGTTCCTATAGTGTCAGTTGCCACATGCAAAAAAGGAGTAAGGATCAAATTAGCTTTAAGAGGAATGTGTATTCCCTACTATTAACGACATGTAGGAGGACATCGAAGGAGACTTCCTGAAAAAATGTGAGAATTGGGAACACATATCAGCTCTTAATCAATGATCTGACAGCTTATCCTTCCACTCCAGAAGCACCACTGGACTGTTTCTGACATGAACAAAAGACCTGTATGTGTGTATTCTCTCCCATTAAATTGAATAACTATGTTCTCCTCCCACAATGGGATTTCCTCTGTTACTATGCCTCAAATCAGCCTTGCAAACTGATCCCATGTTTACCTTCCATAAACTAATCAAAAAGCACAACAAATGCAAGATTATTGGCAATAAAAACCATGTAGTGTGACAAGGAGATGTCCTTGACTTGACTTTAACCAATAGAAATGGTTGGAGGGACAGTAAGGGGAATTCTGGACGAAAATGACCATGTTCTACTAGAATTCTTGATTTTAAAGAATACCAAAGCAGAGTGTATCCACAGATATATGCTGGATTTTAAAATGCCAATTTTAATAAACTGAGGAAAAAAAGATGTGTAAGGTTCCCATGGTACGAGATTCTAACATGAAGCGTAGGAGTTACTAAAAAAAATGAAGTTATACATGGATAACTACAGACACTTCCAACAAGGAAAAAAAAGATGACAGCAAGGGAGCCAGTGTGGGTTCACAAAAAGCACAGCGAGGACCGGGGGGGGGGGGAGGACATTGTTAAAGCAGTACAACAAATGAACCAATTGCCTTGAGAGGTGATGAATGCTGCAGCAGTGGAGGTATTCAAGAGAATTTGGGATAACCACCTGGCAGATATCCCTTGATTTGTATTTCTGCCTTGAGAAGGGGGTTGGACACAATGGCCTTCTAGACGCCTTCCAACTTCATAATCCTATGAATCTATGTTTATATGTCTTTCAGTATTTGGGGGAGCAAATAACATGATTAGTTGACCCAAAGAGGTAGAAGTAGAAAAGGGGTGATTCAGTTGAGGAAGCTAAAAGAACATCACATGGGAGAGAAATTTCTGAACGTTTTGGACTTCCAAAAGCTTATAAATCTCTCCAATCAATTCACGTACAATGTTTTACATTTAAAAGCCATGTCTATCCTTTCTCTTCAAAATGATCCATGTTCCTTGTAATTTGGGAGTTTAACTCAGCTTTCCTTTCTGTTCCAAACTTTGATCAGACTTCTTGTTGTTCTTCTCCTGTTAGATGTTAAACATTATCATAGCTATTCAAATTAGGGAATTTAATCCAAATAGGTTGGAACAGTATTTTTTCTAAAATGACCGAATGAAGCAATGTTCATGTCTTGAAATCATCATAACCTGTTATTCAAAAACCATGGTTCATGCCCACCGTGCAATTGTGGACTCTTGAGTCCAAAACCAAAACTAAGCAATAAAACAAAACAAAAAACATTTCCAAGACCAGTTCTTTCTCAGAGCCTGGAGCTAAAACAATCAGAGAAAGAGAGATTATTTCCCAGATTTAACTGCAGAAATGCTGATCAAGTCTACTCTCAGGGTATGAGCATTCTATGTTTTATAGACTATTCTAAAGCAGGGATGAGGCAAGTATGGCTGACAGATGTTGTTGAAGAGCACCTCCCAGCCTTCCTCACTCCTGGTGGTACCAACGAGTGTTGATGGGAGTCACAGTCCAGTCTGTGGCCTGGATAATCCAGTGCCTAAGGCTTTGTCTACAGGATTTCCTAACTGCTCACATGAACAGAGTGGAGAACACTAAAGGCTGGATCAACAGCCCCAACAATCAGCATCTCAAGAAGTTTATCGCCACTAATTCTCTCACTTAAGCGTCTCAGAAAACCTTCCTCCAAAATTCCACTGGAGAAAAGTCTGGAAGTCACAAAGAGAGTGCTGAGTACTCCTATCTCAAGGAAAAAATGTTAGATTGTGCACTTTGCTGAAACTATACACATATAGGGAACCATGAAACGTATGTGCAACTCGAGTTTATTTGATGTGAATTAATTTCACTCTAGACTAGTTTCCCAGGCAACAGCGCTTCCACCCAATCTGCCTCTGAACTTTTCTTTCCCTACCTAGGCCCATTTTCTCCTTACACTTAAACCCACCTCAAGACTGTGTTGGTTTATGGGCTAGGTTTGGGATTTTTCTCCTGGAGATGTCACTCAAGAAACCCTTCCTTGCTCCATACACTTCACAAGGAGTAGGCATTAATGTGACATTTTCCCCTCCTCTCTCAGCTAGGAAACTGAGAATATGCACCCCATATTTATTTTTCCTTTTTGAAAACACTAATTAAGCCGCTCTTAGCCTTTGGCCACCTCTGCTGAACAACTTTTAATCCCCCATATATATCCGGAGTAAAGGGGGTGGGGGCAGGAACAGCTATAAAGTAGAACTGTAGATCATGTGACCAAGCCCAAACCTTTCCTTCCATGTTTCCTCTCACCTTACATTTCCCTCCCCCCGTCCACTCCCTGTAGTGTGGCCTTTTGCTCACCTCTCCATAACCCACAAACTTAAGAGTTTGGTTCAGGGAGACAAAATTAACTGGTTCCACAGCCAGTTAATCCTGTGAAATGATTCACAAAGCACAGAACGGCAGGCTGAAATTAGGCGGTGGGCATTAACACTTTATACGAGAAAAGGCTGACGAAGAAAGGGAGTGGGGGAACCCCGCCAACGTTAAGGTTTTTTTTTTTTTTGTTTTTTTGGGGGGGTTTTTTTTTTGCAGGGAGAAGAAAAATAGATGACATTTTATATTTGGAATCCACAGTTCAGGGCCTAATGTTCATTACCAGAAATGTAGGAAATTGAAAGCAGGTGTGGGAAGGCTTTTCTGAATGAAGCCAGGGCTCAGCTCTGTTCTTGGCTCGGAGGAAATGTGTGTTTTGCACACACTGGACGGATGGAGTCTTACACTGTGGATTAGCTGCCACTGCGCTTGATCCAGTAAAATCATCTCCAAATGCCTACATTAATTTTTTTAAAGCCCAGTTTTGATCACAGTCGTTAAAGGGTCCATTGACATTGAATAACTTCATAAACAAAGTCTGTGGGACTACCTCAAAAGTTTGCAAATGCCAGAATGCACACACACACACACACACACACACACACACACACACACACACACACACACACACACACACACAAGGATTAAAGTAAACAAAAGAAAACACCAGATTGTCTAGAAGCTTTTCTTTTTCTTTTTTTCTTTTTTTCTTTTTCATAAGCAATGGCAACAGAAAATTAAGTACCATTTCCCATTGATCCCTCAAATGTGCTTTCAAACATATGGAAGAACCAATGAACTGCATTTCTAGTAGAGTTGCTAACTTCTTCAGTTTTTGGACCAAACCAATCCTGTGCTTCTTCCATTTAACAACTGCACAACAAGCAAGAATTGGCAGGGCTGTTCTTTTCAGAGCATGCAGATGAACAATTTCCCCTGCTAAGAAATGCGCATTGAGCTTTTGTCAAAAAGCACTCCACAATCTGTTTAACTCCCTGTTTTGCTTCCAGCCATGTGCAGCCAGATGCCTTTGGAACACTTACAGGCAAGACATAAAGATCACCAATTCCCTGCCGCCTGTGGCCCACTGTTTTATCAAGGGATATAATATCTTTGTACAAGAGATGGGCACAAAATGAAAAATGAAATGTTGTTTCATTGTTTCGTTGTGTAATGAATTACTTTGTTATGTAACGAAACAGTAGGGCATGTTTAGTCAAGAAATGAAATGAAATGCCATTTTTTCTTCTAGGAACGAAATGATTCATCCTAGAGGAAATGGCAGGGGGCTTCCTCAAGCTCTTCCCTGTAAGCCCCCCAAATTTGGAGAGGTTTGGGGCTCTGGGGGCTGAGTTATTAAGCCCGAAAGGAGGTGCCCCTAGGGGGGGGGAAAGCTCTCTAATTGAATTGGGAAGCCGCAATAGCCAATTCAATTAATTCTTTCAACAAAATGAAAGAAATGAAATGAAATGCTATATTTCTGTTTTGTGACCATCTCCACTCTGTACATGGAGGATCCACTGGCTGCCATAGGAAAAAAATCAGAAATAGTAGTCCAGCAAAGTAACTTTTCCAAGCATAAACTAATATCAATTGCTTAGATCTGCTGCTCAAAAGCAAACAATAACAAACAAACAAACAAACAAAACCCACTCATTCCAACAGATGAAAGAGAGAAAAGAGAAAACACTCAGCAGAAAGACGGGACTCTGGATTCAGAGGAGAGAGGGAATGATTAGTTAGTGCTTGATAGATTGACAGTCACCCCAGCCCCAAACCATTTCTCCCAGTCACTCAACCCATAGGCAGCATGCAAGTTTGCAAATAAATTTCAAGCAGCTAGCCTGTAAAAACCATCTGAAGGTGTGTTGCTATCAGAATTCATTTCTGGCATGTAGGGTAGGGTTGCAAATGTAATTTTTTTCCAGTTGTACATGAAAAAGGATGTCAGTCACCATTGAATCATCCATTATTTCTACTTGGGCTAGGAGTAGAAGCAGCAAGAAGTACAGCTATCCTTATATCACAATAGCTGGATATTCAGTTTAGAATAATAGAATCATAGAGTTGGAAGAGACCTCAAGGGCCACCCAGTCCAACCCCCTGACATGCAGGAAACCCCCCCCCCATATTTTGTGGCACGTTAAGCAGCAATCCATCAATTAGAACCAAAATCCCAGTAATACCAAATGAGCAAAGGAAGATGAAGTTTTCTGTGGATGACGTCCTTCTTGGGTGATGGCAGATGATGTGACTACAGTTGCACATCCTGTCTCTGGTAGGGGTTTGGGGTTTTTAACATAAGCAATGGAAAAGAGCAACAAGACCCAAAACAAGAGTAGGTAATATCTGTGGAATTACAGTCAAGCTTTGGACCCCAGCTGGCCTGTTCTTCAAGCTGGTCATTCCAGAATTTAGGCTCTTCTAAATGTCCCTTCCATTATACTGGATAAGAGAAGGACCCAAATAAGAGATTAAGAACCTTTGGTTGTTCACCTGTTTTGAAAGTCCCATAATGCATGGCTAATGGTAAGGGATTGTGGGAGTTAACATTAAAAAACATCTGGAGGGCTAAATATTTCTGCTTTATCGCAATCTATTAATATCTCGGGAACTGGTGGAGCTTCAGAACAAACTGGTTGGTGTTGTACTCCAAAATGTACAGATTGGGTAAGGTTGTCTAAACCTGACCAAGAGAGAGGACTGAACAAAGCTTAAGCCACCAACCATCATGTCAATTATACACTTGTGTCTGAAAGATAGACTGTCTTTCTCCGTGTGTTTATTATAACTCATTTAGGTTTCCAGGCCAGGCCACCAGGGGGGTAGCTCAGCTGAGATCCAAGATTACTGAGGAACACTAATGGTGCCATGAAGATGCCTGGAGGAACCAGAAGGGACCACAACAAAAGACTAAGAGGTTCCACTTCCAAGTACTGTAATTCTCAGTCCAGACAAAAAAAGTCTTTCTCTCAGTTTTTGTTCTTCTTCAAAAAGCAAACAGGAGGTGGGGTGAGGGGGAGTGTTCTGTGCTGGAAATGGGTTTGTCCACCTCCTGTGGGTTAAACACTGAGTCAAGAATGAACACCCTTCAGCTATCCACGCACTGGCAATGGAGGCCTTGAAAACAGAATCACATGGCCAAGCCTGAACAAGGGAATTTCAGTCTGAGCCTGGCCCAACTAAAAAACAGTGGTTGGAAAAGCCCTGAGGCTGCAACAGTGCTGTAGTAATCTACGTAAACAGGAATATTTTCTCCCACCCCTGACTTTCCACAAGTTGAATAGAATTCACTTGCGCATCAGCTAGTTTAGGCCCAGCCATAATTCTTTTTCAAGCTGCTGCCAACAGGTTTTAGTCATCTTTTGGCAAAGTCTCTTTAACCACAAATGTTACATAGCTGCTGCATGACTCATTGCTTTCAGTTACCTAATGCCTAGGCCAGTACATTCTTGTTTCCTGCCCTTCAGAAGAATCCAGGTGTCACAGATGTTGCCGCTCCTGCTGCATCCAAGAAGTCTCTGTTAGGATGCTAAAACCCAAACAACTAGCTCCACTTTTTCCTCGCCAGTGGGCTGCCAATTTACACACACTGCAGTAAAGACTAAATATCCCAACAAAACTTGTCTCACGTGGCCAGCTGTGACATAGGGTGGAGTGAGGCTACCATCGCAGATGGCTAAAGTTAAAGGGAAGCAGTGGCAGCTCCCTAATGCTTCATCCTAGGTCCGCTGACCATCCTCTTAGGTTGGAGGGCTAACTATGTGGAATGGAGGAAGAGGCAGATTGCTAATGTATGTGAACTATCGCTTGTATCAGGCTGCAAAATGTCCCCCCCTCCTTCCAACACTAGATAGATTGCCAGGCCAGGATCTTTTGTACCTAAAAGGGGCACCCTGGTTTATCTTCTGTGATTGTCTGGTTCCTGATCACCCCCAATCAGTTGGTGAAAAGAGACTAAAAGTTTTCCAGCTAAGAATTTGTTATAGTTTGCAAGTAACCAACTGGAGGTGCAGTTACTGGAAGGAAGGAAGGAAGGAAGGAAGGAAGGAAGGAAGGAAGGAAGGAAGGATTATAGAAGAGAATAAATGTGTCATTCAAGAAAGAGGGAGGGAAGGAAGGAAGGAAGGAAGGCTTATAGCTGCTTATGTAGAAATAATTAGCATAATGCAAATAGAATTACAACACATTCCACCATAGTGAGGAACATCAGGACCAGGTAAGCTGCCAGTGGAGTCTGCCCAATCTGTTGTTGTTCAGGTGTTAACCATCAATGGCCAAATTCAGGTTCCCTGCTTTCCGTTTCTAGGAATTTCATGGGGCTTAGAATGGACAGTCCGTGGGCAGCCTTTCAAAGGGAGAAATTGTGTACTCTGCAAAGTAGAACATATGACCAGCCTACCTTTATGGCATCCTGCCAGTAAATTTCTTTGTGAGATCAGCATTGTTTGACCGGATGATACAAAGGACCAGCTTCTTTCATTATGGCAGGCACAATAGTTTAAGTCATAGTCATTTGTAATACATTAATCTTGTGAGATCAAGAATTCCAGAATTATATGCTCAAAAGTATACACTGAGCTTCATATGAACTTTTGTCCTGTTTTATGAGCTCAGACGAACTACCTTCACAACAGTTCCAGCCCAGACAGATGATTGTTGATAACTGTACAACACACTGTCTAAATCGTATCCATTCTAGTCTGCTTAACCTTTGTTTACATTTAATATCTTAAGTATTCTAAAAGAACGTGAAATCAGCAATGATGAGTGCATGTTATTATGCTTTGCGGTATTTCACTTTTATTTTGTGGCTTTCAGTTGCTGGATTTCTTAACTATAGTGATATTATTTTTGTGCTTTCTCAACAGCTGTGGATGAGCACTGTGATTTCACATTTTAAAAACAGAGACAGTGTTGCTGATCTCGAAGGAAGGAAGGAAGGAAGGAAGGAAGGAAGGAAGGAAGGAAGGAAGGAAGGAAACTCCATAGTTGGTCATTGCATTTATTAGGACCAATTAACATGTCTGTGACATAGGCAAAACCTCAGAGATCTTCACAGCTCTGCATCAAAGTATTAAGAAAGGAGGTGTCGGGGAAAGGCAGAAATCCTAGTACTTTGGTTAATCAAAGATTTCATGACAACAACAACTGATCTGGTTATCCTCCTGGACCCATCACTCACCTTGGAAGCTCAGGTGCCATCTATGGTCCACTGTGTGAATTTCCAGCTGCACCATATTGCCCATATGTGTTCCTTACTAGACACTGATGGGGCCCTCACCATGCTGGTCTATGTGCTCATAATCTTGAGATTAGACTACTATAGTGCTTTACACACGGGGCTGCCCTTGAGGCTAATGTGGAAGTTGCAGCTAGTGCAAAATACACTGGCCAGATTATTACCTGAGGTGAGATGTTCCAAACATGTCACCCCCATTCTGGCCACCCTGCATTCGCTGCCAGTTCAATTCTGCATTGGGTTTAGGACCTCAATACTTGGCAGAGAGGCTTCCCCCACAATTAAATGCTTGTGTCATTTCTTCCCAGGTGGGATGTCTGATGGTGCTGACTCCAAAAGAGTCTTGGAGAATCACAACAAGGAATTGAGCCTTCTTGGTGGTCATCCCCACCCTCTGGAATTGATTGCCTCCAGAGATTAACCTGGTCCCCTCACTAGGTATTTTTAAGCAAACCTAAAAACTTGGCTATTCCAACAAGCTTTCCCTGGTCTATAATCTTCTTTTGACACTGGTTTATATGCTTATACTTTTTCTGTATTAATTTTCCCTCTGCCTTGATTTCTGGTAACCTGTAACTTGATGTGATTGATTGATTTGTTTTTTATATATGTAGTTTATTTACTTTTTGCTCTTTATTAGTATTTGTCTAGTTATATTGATCTGTTGTACACAGCCCAGAGAAGCAATTTGCCAGATGGGCAGCATAAAAGTTCGTTCAATCAATCAATCAATCAATCAATCAATCAATCAATCAATCAATCAATCAATCAATCGGTAATATTGACAATTTACCCCAACTAAAATGTAATTACTAGCTTTGCTCATATAAGAGATGATTCTATTTCCCTTGCTTCTGCTCCCAAAAGTTTACATTTCATTCAAAGCAAGGGGCACATTTCCAAGTTGATTGTTTTGCCTTGAGATGCCACCATGACAGGAAGAGCAAGATGTTCTTTGGATTTAAAGAAAGTAGTTAATTAACTGCCTTAATTACCTGCATTGATAGAAGAATTTGACATTATTGTGCTATCTTCATTTCTAATATCTCATATCTAAATCTACATTTCTTCCTAGTAGTGTCATTGTTGAGACGGAAGTTCCTGCAGTGTAATGGACTGGGCTCTCACTCTCCACCTGCCAATATATGGACACTTCTTCCAACTCACATCACAACCACCTTCGAAAGCAAGTCATTTTTTAAAAAAATCAACAAACTGAAAGCAGAACTGATTGTACAAATCACCACACTTAAGATGGGCACTTTTGATCCCACAATCATTATAAAGAGACTAAATGTTTGATACTCAGGTCTAAATCATACATGCAAAAAGAACCCCAGTTTACCAATTCTTTTCATTTTTTGTACCAATACGTTATTTTTCAAAACATCACTTGGAATATTGGTGGGGCCGTTTCCATTGTTTTGAACTGCATTTCTTTCTATTTAAACCATTATAGCAAACTACATTGCTCTCTAATTTTGTATCAGTCCCAATTCTCTACTGTTTCTTAGGGCAATCAGACTTCACTAGCCCTTTTTATAAAACAAAGAAAAACAAAATTGAAATAGTGATAGAGTGGTACAAATGTTCTTCCCTCCTCCCATTTTCTCTTCCCTCCTGTACTCACTCATCCTCTTTTTCTTATTTCCCTGCATATCTCTCCCTCTCAGTTCTTGGCTTTCATTTTTATTTTCTCTTTAGAACAGCATCAAAGGAAGAAGCTGGTTTTAAAAGTCTTGCAAAGTATTGTGAAGTGCAGGATTAAAAAAGAGAGAGGAAACATTAATACCATGCCCCTTTGCTTACAGTTCAAGGCAACAAATTAATATCCCTTTCTCTACTCAAGCCCCACCCACAAGGGAGCGGAAAATTGTCTCCTTCTGAGCAATATATTCATGTTGTTTTTATGGTGGCAGAGGTGGTGGTGGAGACTACTAATAGCAATGTATTGATATCCCTTTAAAAAGATTTTACAAGTGTACAGTGGGCCTTTTCACACGACCCCTAAGATCCGCTGGCCACTTAAATTCGGACCAGAGATCTTAGGGGTTTGTCACTGTTCCTGCGTTCCCACCCCCTCCGCACTCCTGGCTGCTGGCTGCGTGAGGGGAGGGAGAAAAAACAGGAAGAAAAGAGACGTGGCTCACCTCCGTTCTGCCTCTCGCTCTTGCCGCAGCAACATTCCAGTCTCTTAAGTAGCTCTTAAAGGGGCGGGAGCCAAAACACAAAAAACAGAAGCGAGGAGAGCCCCGCAATCACTATCCTTACACCGCATCAAAGAATTTTCACCTCCAGAGAGCAGGTACTTGAAAGGTGCGCTGGGACGCGCTAAAGTGGGCGTGGTCGCACTTAATTTCCTGTAAACTCTGGAGCTGGTGGGGAAACATTTTTAAGCTCCAGAGCTGGGAGCCATTTGCGGCGGAATTTAGGGGTCATGTACAAAGGGCCAGTGTCCAAGACCTAGGCCCCTTCATAAAGTCAATAAATAGACAGCAACATTCACATGACCTGAAATAATAAGGAATGAAACAATGCACAATCAGTATGTTTTAAAACAACTCTCCTGGCAAGGAGAAAATAAGCTGATTTGCAGTACAAATGAATCAATGTTAGATGTACATTGTAATCACACATAATTTAGAAATGACTAGAATGCTGAAATGGTCACCTGCAAATTTGGCAGCTCAGCGGTTCAAATCCTGGGTGCCATGCAGCAGAGTGAGCTCCTGCTGTTAACCCCAGCTCCTGCCAACCTAGCAGCTCGAAAGCATGTAAATGCAAGTAGATAAATAGGTACCGCCATAAAAGTGGGGAGGTAAGCAATGTTTCAGGCAGCCATGCCAGCCATATGGCCACGGACTTGCACAACACTAGCTCTTTGGCTTGAAAACAGATGAGCACCGCCCCCTAGAGTTGGACACAACTAGCATGCAAGTGTGGGAAAAACCTTTATCTTTAATAACGGTATAACTGGGTTTTTTATAGAAAGTGTGACTGAGCCCTCAGACGAAAGCTGTGACTATAATGACAAAGCTGAATTGGAGTGATTCAGTTCTGCTGTAGTTCATTCGCAGCCTATTTTACATTCCTCTTTGAATTAGTGGATCATTAGGAGACTGCAGATTTTTGTGATGCCAGTGGGCACAGTGACTAGGGAGGAAGATAGAGGAATGTTTTCCACTGTCCAAAACATCACATTCTGCTTCTGCAGCAACTTCCACACTGTTTGCCCATGTATTTGCAGCCTAAGCCCGATTCAGGCTTCATTCAAGTATGACTCTGCACACATGCTTATATAGCCACATCTAGCAAGGATGGATACGAGTTGGGGGACTCAAACTGGACTTAAGTCACACTGCTGACTTGACTTGTCTCCCCCTCCATGACTCAGACTTTACCTTTGGCTTGCTCAGATTTCCTATTGGAATGAGGATGGACATGACTGATCCTTTCCCAGAAGGAAGATCTTACAAATTAGTGTTCTTTCCCTGTGAAACCTGTGTATAGTGTCCAATACTCCTCTAGTCAGAAGTACCTGAAGAGGTTTGGTTCATCTCCACACTAATAATCAGATTTCCCATTACTTTTACACAAAGAACCTTTAATTAGTGCTGAGAGAGCTTAGTGAGGAAAATCCGCTTGACTAGCAAGCTCTTGCCTTCTTTTCTTAGATCTTGCCAAGATCACAAAAATAGACTCAGCTTAATTGCAATCAATGGATCATTCTCTAAAGCTTGTTTTTGTATATGTACTTAACACATTTTGAAGCTTCTGCTGCTGAATTTCATACCTTTTTGGGGCCTGCTTTTCCACTTTGGGATATTTGACCCAAGTGGAAAAATAAAATTCTACACAACCGTTTGTGATTACTTTCCATGCTATTTGTCATGGAAAGTCAGGCAGAATAAGAATTTGATAAATAATAAAGAGCAGAAAGGAAGGAAGCCAATTTAAACTACATGGCAAATAGAAATAGTATGACATGGTGCTGAAAATGTAATATGGGCACCAGTTAACGCTATTAGAAAACAGTCCTTCAGAATTGCAGTCCCTCCACAGACAAAACCTTCTACTTCGTACAAGCACAGCATACCTCATTAAGAGAAGGTATCTGATATTCTGACAAAGGCTTTGGCTGAAGACTCTAATACACAGACAGAAAGATGGTTCAGAAGGAGGTGCTGCCTCAGATGTTTGGGTTCTAAGCCATTTAGGGCTTTAAAGTTAAGTGCCAGCATCTTGAATTGTAGTTTAAAATACACACACACACACACACACCTGAAGGAGTACAAAAAGACTGCCAAGATAATTTTTCAATAATGTGTATTATATGGCTCTTTGTGCCACAAAGGCTGTCTTTTTCTCCAGAGGCTAGAAGATCACATTTAAATATCTGCTTTTGTGGGGAGTGATACACTGTCCAGGGTCACATGATTTCCTACATTCAAGAACTTTACAGTTTGATAGAGCCGCCATCTTGTTAGGACTTAGATATTCATCCACATCCAGTAATTGCCTGGCATCTGCATGGCCTCACCTAACTCTGTTGAAAGAGCTGGGAGTCATAAAATCAGGATATTGGAAGGGGCTTATAGGGCCATCAGGTCCAATCCCCTACTCAATGCAGGAATAATGCATCTACATACTCATGAGGCTGCACTACAAAAGCATGGATGACCTTACCCAGCAGCCTCATATAGATGTTAAAGAGGATGGGGAATACAATGAAACTTTATGGACCCCACTGTCCAAATGCTATGTGTTTGATAGAGAACCCCCAGAGGTGCAAGTGGAATCACTCTGCTGCTGTGTCTCCGACCTCCAACCTGCTGGAGGTAGAAGACATTCACCTCCATGTCTGTTGATTTCAAATGCTAATGAAAGAACAAGAATCAAGATCAAGATCACTCTCTTCCTGTCTATTTCCTGACAAGTGCTAGACCCTTGTAATTTGTGTGTCTGGTCACATACCCAGTCCCACACTGGGCATGCACTCATTTTCTGCAGTCGTCCATCCCAAGATATGTATCCCCCTTATGAAATGCCAGCAGAATCTCAGCTATGCCACAGAGCTAGTCCTGTTTCAACATGGTAACAGGGGAAAAGTGCAGGATTCAAAGATAATAGAGAGTTACATCATAGAATGAAGAATTATTCATCCTTTCTCCAATTCACAGCCCTTACTGCAACTCCATGCTTGGCAAAGTTGCCTTTCTGGACCAAAACTTCCAAAAACAGACAGCATGCAACTGACTGGGGGATTCTGGGAGTTACCACTCAAAAACCTAACTTCCCCAAGCTCATCAAAGAACCACCATCCCACCATCCATGACAGTATAAAGATATAACCAATATTGAAATTGTTCCCCCCCCACACCACACACACACACACCTCTACAAACACATCAGCACATAATCAGCACCATGTCTCTGTAGACGTGTGGTGATTTAAATCTGGAACTGCCTCACTAGTCCCTATGTTGTTTTCTTAAGCACTTCACGCATCCCTGCTGCAGCATAAGCTCAATGGAGAAATACAACATGAGTCCTCATAGCTCTCCTGAGTAGAGATGGGCACGACTAGGGAAAATGACGTTTTCGAGTTGTCGTGTGTCGGAGGCAGTCCGTTTCGGCTCGTTTCTGTTTTTCGCGAAATTTCGCAAAAATTAGTCGGTTCGTTTTTTTCATTTTTTTTGTTTTCGTTAGTACTGGTTTGGGGGGGTAGCGGGCTCCTGGAGGGAGCTGCAGGAGTCAGCCAGAGCCACAAGTGACGGACTGGCAGACTCTTTGCACCCGCTGTGTCTCACGTACTTGCATGTAGTGCAATGCAAGTAGATCTGGCTTAGGGTTAAGACGGGTTAGCGCAAGGGCTAGGGTTAGGCTAGTTACGGGTGAGGTTAGGGTGAGTATTGGGGTGCACCTCTGGGTGCCTCTCTGACCCACTTAGAAGGACAGTGTACTGGCGTATGGGTTAGGTTTAGGCTTAGGGTTCGGGTTTGGGCTACGATTAGTGGGCTGTTTATGCCCGATTGGCACATCCCAGAAGTCTCTGTGGTCAACCTGGCCAAGTGGCCATGCGATTGGTGGAAAATTTGCATGGTCCACTCCCATGGGCGAGCCCATCATTACGAATGTGCAGGTGTAAAAAAATAAAATAAAATAAAATAAAATAAAATAAACGGAGACTTTTTTTTTGGAAGAAAAACCCACTGCTGCTACTGTAAAAATTTAAGCATTTAAAATAGCTAATTTTCGCATGTTTCTGTGGTGCTTTGGTGGGGTTTTGGGCAACGATTTAAAAAAAAAATTGCGGTCGCCATTTTGGATCCCCCGCACTGCATGGCAAATGGATGCGCCCTCCCAGCCTGGTACCAGCAGCGCAGCAGTAGCAATAGCCAAGGAGAGGGGGGCGGGGAAACCCCCCCCCAAATAAAACACCCTTCTGGCCTGGTAGGTGCCCTCAGACAGTTTTCGCCTACTTTTAGGGCCGGGAATCGGTTTTTTTTTTAACTTTTAAAAACTTTTTTTCTGTGCCGCTTGGCATTGCGCGATGCAAGTAACGAGCACGACAAATCAGACCAAATTGTCTCGTTCGTCGGTTCGAGCTCGAATTCTGGCGGAGTAATTCCCGTTACCGTTTCCGTAGAGTAACGGATACGAGTAACGGAAACGGAAACGGGAATACCGCTAAGTCGTGCCCATCTCTACTCCTGAGGCTCCAGCTCTGCTACTATGCCATGGCTGTTTGACAAACAGATGGGTCCTCAAGGCAAGATGTCTTGAGAGCCAATGCGGAGGCTCGTGTCCTTACCCACTGGACAATGTAAACCAAGGATGAGAGAAGCCCACCTGTCTGCCACTATGCTAGTGGACTACCTTCCTTCCATTTGGCAGGGTCCAACTGAAAAGATAAAAACATTGAAAGCTAGCTTGTGCCTGCAACTTTTTAAGTGGTCTAGTAAGGTATCCCCTACCCTCATGTATGCTTTGCCATGGCTGAATTCTTGTTATTTATATCAAACTCACGTCTGTCTATCTTTTCATTTCAAGAGCTCCCTGATTGAAATGGTTTGTTTTATGCATACGAATCTCCCTTGTCAGGTTGGGGATATTGTATCTGAGAAAAAGAAAAAGGAAACCCAAGTATTCGCCCTCAATTTCATGAGCTATATACTGGGTTTCCTTTAGTTTCCCCTGTTCCCACACACACACACACACAAATACAGCTCACTGAGGCCACACTGAGGGAGTGAGGGGGGAACCAGAAGTACATACTTCCATTTTGACACAGGTTTCTCTCCCCCTTCCCCAATCATGAGCACTGCAGAAGGGCAAAAGACAAAGCCATTTGCAGTTTATTCATGCTGCATTAAAAACAAAATTGAAAAAGAATAAAAGGTAAACAACAATTATTTCAAAATTAATATGCCTTCATCTTTCATTCTGGTCAGGTATTATTTCTCTGCCCCAATGGAAATCCAGCTTCTCCTTAAGACCTTTGGTGCTAAGGAAGAAGACCCAACACCCCTTTCTATGCATTCGTATCTTGGTCTCTAATAGCCACTGATGTGTTCATTATTAATGTGAAATATTCAACAGTACATGGTGCAACGAAACACAATTTAAAATGGTATGACTTCCACTTGATTTCAACAGAGCTGCCTTTTGACAGGAGAGATTCACTGGTGACATTCCTGTGCTTAAACACACACACACACACACACACACACACACACACACACACACACACACAAAACATATGCTACTGCCACTCCACCTTGAAATACCTTGTGCTTTAAAACAAATGCTGGAACATCAGCAGCTCAACCCCGGCCTCCGTGAATTTTGACAGAGCAGTACACTTAAGGGACTGGCAAAGTGTGGCCCACATAACAAAGCCCCCAGAAGCTCTAACACAAACCTCCCCCCAAGCACCCAAACCCGCCTTTTTAATTTTTAATTTTAATTTTAATTTGCTCAGAAAGGCCCCTTGTATGCTCAATGATATGTAATATTGAGACATTGAGCTTATCCTGACATCATAATCCTTTTTTATTTATAGGGCATTCAGAAGTAGTTTACCATTCCCTTCTTCCAGGGGAGGCCTGGGGCTGTGCAGCTTTCCCAAGGCCACACAGGCTGACTCTTCTCCTAGGAGGCAGAGTGAGGGATTGAACTCCCAATCTTCTGGCTCCACAGCCAGTATCTCACTCACTGAGAAATCCACTGTGGAGCCATTTTCACTTGTTTTGGGCATCCGAGCACACCTTTTGTTTCCATACCAGATTAGACAAAATAAATTTCCCCCATCATAAAGAGCTATGAGGACTTTAATGGATTTTTAAAAATTAGACAAATATTTTCAGGGCTGTTGTCTATTTTGTACTGCAGTTTTATTCTTATGCTTTATATTGTATTGCTTGCTGACTCGCTCAGCTATCTGGAAGCCGCCCAGAGTTCCACTCCGGAAGATGGGCGGGGTAAAAATTCAATAAATAAATAAATAAATAAATAAATAGGGGAATGGGACTGGTGCATCCTTCCAAGCTCCAGAGGTCATTGTGTGTAGCCCCTGAACCTCAGTCATTAACCTTTAATCATCTTTCCACTTCATTGCTAGAAGGGCCCCTATAGGGGTCTACAGCCAGAGACTTAAGCCACTAAGCTCCTGGTGTATAGTAACTGGCCCCATTTGATGTGCACAACACCCTAGCCACTGGAATATAAGATTTGCTCAATAAACTGCACGGGGATAAGTCAGGGCTTGTACCCATGATTCATTAGCAAAGGTCTGGCACACTTGCATACTAATGCTGTACAAATATATACAGTATATGAACAAGGTGATTCCATGCTATTATAAAAACATATTGCTAAGTGCTCTGAGCTTCCTCTACATAGAAAAAAATGGGCTGTTCTATAAATAAAGAAATTAACCGACCCAAAAATATTGTCTGTATTCTCAGCCCAAGCCCTGAAGCTGCAGCATTAGCTTTAACAGCATGTGAAATCACATCACCCAGAGTTAAACATGTGTTCGGTGTAGTAAATACAGGCTTTGAAAGACTTATCTTCTGGCTTAGGGCACACCTTTAGGAAGTAAATCTCTGTTTAAAATGATTCCCCGGATGCAAGATTATGATTTGTTACCTGCATGCTCTTTCAATGTAAACATACATTATTGAGGTCATCCTTTGGTGGCGGCAGCCACCAAAGGCACAGTCAATAGGGCTATTGTCCTTTTACTCCCTTGATGCTCTAACAAGTGCCCTGCTGGCACCTTCAGAGGTGTTTGCTTTCCTTAGGATGAGGCCAAGGCCGACGGCACTCTCCTGTCCTCAACAAACACACTTTGAAGCCTTATGCGTTTTTACATGCCTTCTGGGTTCACGGCAGGCGGCGGGGGGGGGGGGGGGGGAGAGAATCCCATTTATTAATCCTGCCACCCACTCACAAAATATGCTGCTTCCTTCTTTTTTCGTCTTTCTGTAGGTAAAAACAGGGAGACCTAAAACAAATAGGAAAGTGAGGAATATAAGGCTATTTGCAGCCCCTCTTCAGGCATTCAGCCCCCACCCCAGGATAAAGGTCATTTGCAATGCCTCCATGACAGTTACTTCATGTTGTCCTTCCTTGTTCCACAACTAGTTTTGTACCGTGACAGCATTGGTTGCGATCACGTGGTTTTGTCCCTGTTTAGTCCCTGTTTCCATTTTCTCACAGTTGTGATAACTGTTACTTCACGGTCTTGTTCCATGACAAATTCTGAATTTGTCTTGATTTCTTAACCCTTTTTTTATATAGCAAACAAAACTTTTTAAATATTTTGATTTACTGTTCTTCCAGGATTTACACATCAATGCTACAGAATTTTCAGTACTTTCTTTAATAAACATTTGCACCGCATGGTGTTTCCCATAGGGAAACTAATGTCGAATGCCGCTTCAGCCGCTGACCACTACGTGGACACTGGTTGTTGTGTGACAGTTGTTACCACACAGTCCCTTGTCTCAGAACAGGAACCGGGAACAAACCATGACAAGAAAATACTCGACCCCAGCACCAGGTACAGATTTTTCTCGCTTAGCACCCGTTCCGGGGGTGTGGTCGAGACAACTTTCAGCTGTTGTGCAACAGATGTGAAGTAAGATTTTTTTGTACTGCTCTGAAACACAACACTAGCAGAGACAAAATGGACGTGAAGTAACCACCCATGTCGACAGTGGAGCTCTGGAAATGGGGCTACAACTGTGCGTGAATAGCGATGTCAGGTTGTAAATGCAGCCTTTGCCGAATCCCCAGTTTTGCAAAACCCTCTAACCATGGCTACGGGAGTTGCAGTGTCATTGCAGGCCTTCCCCCTCAGCCTGGAGAAGCCTGAAGGGCCATACGCTAAACATGTACCCCCCATCATCCTCCCTGCTTACTGAGCGTCTAAAGTGGCCTTGAGATTTCTCTGCTGCTCAATGCTTTGGAAAGAAGGACAGATCCATCTAAATGATTTCCACCACGTTTTAGAAGAGAGCATGACAATCTGGAATTCCCTCAATGTTCTGGACTACAACTCCCATCATTTGGCCCCAGAACATGCTGGATCAAAGTGATGGGGGTTGCAATCTAGAACACACGAAGGGTATTGTGTTGCCTATTCTGCTTCAAAATGTCTTTTTCTATTCTCTTTTAGATACAGCCTCTTTCTTCTGTTGCTCCTTCCAATAACAGATAATAATAATAGAAATCCAGAATCCAGGTTTACAGCTACAGTATGTTGAAATCTACTATCTGATTGTCTGGAAATAATTGCAAGAATTCATACTACTATTTCTACAAATACATAAGGTTAGGAAATCTCTTTAAAGAAGAGACTAAGCACCCCAACCGTGGCTGCAGTGGTGGGTCAAGCTAGCAGGGACTCCATGAAGGGCTTGGGGCAGCGTGGTGGCTTCCATGTGGCCCCAGCACAATACTAGGGATGCTGGAAGGCCAGCTACACAAATGCCCCTGCTGGCTTCTCACTGGCCAACAGGTATTTGGATTGCAAAACTAGAGGCAGGTGGATTGGAAGGCAACCAGCTTCAATCTACACCTCTAGAGGTCTTGTTGCCTGCTTTCAATTGCATATTGAAAGCAGGCATATGCTGTTATTCTCTTTTTTTTTCATGTGGTAAGGTCACTGGATTAAGATCAGAACAGCTGGCTTTGGCCTCTGGACATCCATACATTAAAGAACACATTTCCATAAAAAACAGCATGTGTAGAATGGAATACTTCCAGACCTAAGCCTAATAAATAATCTTTTTGCGGAAAAAAAATGGTGTGTACAGATTGGGCCCATAGACTTCAGATCTCTCAAAATATAATACCCAACACACACACACACACACACACACACACACACACACACACAGAGAGAGAGAGAGAGAGAGAGAGAGAGAGAGAGAGAGAGAGAGAGAGAGAGATATGAACTCTGTATGTCTAAGGTCGTTACTTCACGAACCGCTCGCTTCGCGGCAACCCCTCCTTTCTGTGCGAATCGATCGTTTCAGTCCGCACGCTCCTCCTTTTTGGCTGCGATGCCACCCCGACCACACACCCTTTACCGTGCTCCAAGCGAGGTGAGTGGTTCCCCTGCCAGCGGCCGGGAATCTTTTCGCTCCACATCTCGCTTCGCTCCCAACGTGATGTGTGGACTCGGGTTTTTTTTTTTTTTTATTTTTTAAATATCCAAACTCTGCAAACGACCCTTTTGGCTTCCAAACTGAAGATGCTCGGCGCGGCGAGAAGCAGTAACTGTGCGCGCGCGCGCGCTCCGACTCGGCAACGCGCCTTAAAGCCCGATCACCTCAGTCCCCTCGTGGGACGCCCAGGGAGTTCCGCTGCCGGGCGATCCGGTCGGGTCTGCATCAGAGGGAGGACTTGAAAATCATACCGCACACCCTCCGGGAGCGAGAAGGGAATGGGGAGGGAGGAAAGACGCATCCAAAGGGGAGAGGTTGGGCAGGAGTCCCTTACCCTGCTGGCTTTCAAGCACGTAAGGGGGGGGGGGTTTCAAGCCCGCTTCTCTCCACCACCAGATTAGACACATAACCAGCTCTGTCGGAAATGACAGCCAAGTATTGATGCATCGATACGCCGAGTTTTTTTAAAAGGATGGGAACAAGCGAATGTTGCAAAGCGGCGTCCTAATGCGAAGGGAGCATGTGAGGTAGTAATCGATTCGGTAGTAAAAATGCAGCGCGTGAGCACTGATAAACAGGGGTGGGATCGAAGGGAGACCACGTGACCGCCACCGAATTCACAGCGAAGGCAAGGTCGGTTCGAAGCGAGGCACTTCGTGAAGTAACGGCCTAAGTAGCCACAAGTCATCATGGTAGATGGAGAACTTGAACTCAGCTGCTGTGGACCATTCAAGGACAATGGACAATTCCAGCTGAATACTCCATGTGGTATTCAGAGATGGGAATGCTACCTTTTTCAGAGCACAGCTTCCGAAACAATTCAAATGACATGGGTCACGATGGCTGCAGAATCCTGGGAGCTTGAGTCCAAAAACAGTGATGCCTACCTCCACCCTCATCTCATCAGAAGAACTGAGCAGCTCTTTTTTGCCTGGTAGCCCACAGAATTGTGGGGCTCACCCTACTGTTTTTCACCCCTGTGTTTGAGGTGGTGATGGAAACAGTTCTGCTGCTATCTGGTGTTTAACTTAAAATGAAAACATGTTGATGTGCCCGTGTCTGAGAAGGAAAAGCAGGGTAATCCCACATGCACGCTCACTTTTGCCACATCTAGAAATGCTACTATTGGGACAACTGGCAAGGGATTCAAAGAGTTGAAATCCTAAAGGATAACTTTACTGAGCTCCGTGCTGAACAAACAATTATCTCATCGAATGGACCCTCCCTCTTCCTCATGAGTGTCCCACTACTAAATAAGGTTTTCCACAATTACACTAGCCCCTGTCACCTCACTACATAGAGCAGCTTAGTTGCCCAATGCTACACAGGTCATTTCTTCTCCTACAAAGCATGATGCAGACTTGAACTCTCAATCCCTGGCTCTGCAACCAGGTGCTCCACCTCACTGAGCAGCAATGCACCATTTTCTTTTTGAGAATGTACACTGACAGGTGACAGCAAAAATCTTGTTGGAAGAGTTCGGGATATCAGAGCAAGGAGTTCTTTATTAAAATGCGAACACTTTTAATCACATTAGCTGACATTATAGCAATTTATATTGCAGCTCTCATAAAAGGAGGTAATGAAGCATGAAATTTCTTCAGGAAATTCTCAACATTGCCTTCAAGTAATGTTCACCCACATGAGAACCTAGTGCGGTTAAAAACAGAGAGAGACACACACAACAGAAAATTTCAAGGAAAGTGTCTCTATCTTCTTTTAACAGGAGAAAGGTCTTATTATGCTAAGTGTAATTCTGGAATGGGGGAATTCATAGCTTTGTGTTTAACATTTAAAATGGTAGATACACAGATTATGTTATTTTTAAAAAAGAAGAAACAGAAGAGACACCGTGAATAAAGAAAATGCAGTCTTAAAAGATAATGCTTCTTCCTACTTTTTTTCTTACAGATTAAGAAACAACAATGTTTTCTTGAAAGAAACTATTGAATCCCACCCCACCCCAAAGATAGTAGTCATTTTGCATTTTCAAATTTATTCCAAGTCTTAACATTCCATTTCAAAATAGATCTTTCGCTGAATCACTGAATAAAATTCAATTTAGCCAAAGTTGACAGATAGACCCTCATGACTTTCTTGAACTCTTCCTTTAAAACACACACACACACACACACACACACACACACACACACACACACACACACACACACACACACACACACACACACACACAGAGAGAGAGAGAGAGAGAGAGAGAGAGAGAGAGAGAGAGAGAGAGAGAGAGAGAGAGAGAGAGATGGGTGATTGCCATCTGATTGACAAAATGTGTTTTTCATTTTAAGTAAATCCTGTTCAAAAGATAATCTTTTTAAAAAAATAACTAGCATGAGTGTCATTTTCTAGCAGAATCTCTCACCTTGGATCTTTCCCCTTAACACAAATCCCCGTCTTCTCTCTGGGACATTTCTTTAACAGCTTTGGCTTAACATCAAATAAAAATGGGTGTGTTTTTTTTAATTAACCTAAATGAAGCCTCAATAGAGTGAAATGATATTTTTTATTTTGCATACACACACTACATATTTTGTAGTTTTGAACGTGCTGCTCCCATTCATGCAGTGTCAATAGTTTACCAAAAATCTCCCATCCTCCATTTTCTTGATCCCAACCCACCCTAAAAAAAGTACTAAAAGTGCTATTTCTCAACATCTTGCTCCTGTTCTATGTTTTTGTTATATATTGTTCACTAGTTATTGTGTTTTCATTTATATACTTGTGCTTATCCATTATATTGTATTTTACTGTTTATGGTTTTGATTTCTGTTCCATTTGTAAACTGCCCAGAGTAGCCATGTAGCTAGATGGAGTGGTATATAAATTTAATAAATAATCAATAAATAAATAACACCGTGAATAGCACTGTGAGGGATGGGACCATGTACAGAGCTGAATTCATTTAATGTCCACATGGTACTGTGATTTATATACTGGGGTAAAATATAATTTATTGAGTTAGTTTTATTCAAGATACAGCAAGAAATAAAACAGAAAGCCACTATAATAACTTGATTGCACAGTTTTTTAAAAAGAGGCTGAACAATTATTTCCTCCACCACCATCACCCCTGACTTTATTCCTGTCTGCTCATCACCTATGTCTGACAGTCATTATCTTCTGTGCTCTGTTTCCATGAGGTAATAGAGAATATAAAATATGGAGTGTGGTGAAGGGTGGGTGGCTGGGTATGGATTTCTTTTA
The DNA here is from genome assembly GCA_037367245.1 of Phrynocephalus guinanensis. Classification (NCBI taxonomy): domain Eukaryota; kingdom Metazoa; phylum Chordata; class Lepidosauria; order Squamata; family Agamidae; genus Phrynocephalus; species Phrynocephalus guinanensis. The sequence goes on from CM074733.1 coordinate 139,754,360, forward strand.
TGGAAATATCTCTTTCCTCACAGGCAGACATCTGAAGTAAGTGATTTGCCACTGCATATAAAATGGGGGGGATCTGGAGGACAAAAGTGGCAAGCTTTATGGATACTTGTTGCTACGGAGACTTCATGTCCTACACTGAAGTTCTGAGGTACCAGATGTGGATTGTGTGGAATACAGGGCTCAGGATAAAGAGGGCCTTTGATCTGGCCCAGCGAGCCTATTCTTAAGATCTGTTCAGTGAAGGAATCATGATATATCTAATTTATTCTCCTTGTTTAGCTGTTCAAAACTGCTGCCTCCTGAATCTGAGTTTGGATAGAAAAACACAACTGTTGGATTTTTCTCTGGAGCATATGTTATGTAAACATGGAGTTACCCCTTAAATGACAACTTCTCAAGGACCATTAATTAATTATGATGATGATTCCTTAGTTCTGTAACCCACTTGCTAGCAAAACGGAAGTGCTTTTGTAAAAACTTTGAAGCTTTGTGTGGACAAATATGTTAAAGTCTGAAGTGTCTTCCACCTTCCCCTCAGAACAAAAAACATGGTTCTGTCTTCGCATGGACCTCCTGTTTCCTCATCCATCCCTAGTCCCATAACGGCACAGGGAAATTCACAGTATCCAAAAAGTGTTTGTGGCAGGCAACTACGAAATGATTTGCCCATTACTGCAAATAAGCAATCTGTCCTCACAACTGGAGCTGGAATGTGGGAAGCTTTTTCTGTTATTACAAACTCACTTGATAAATGCTACATTGGTGTGGAGGAGAAATTGTACCTCCAAGGATGTTCTTCTATGTACTGGATGTTACCACGCTAAGGAAACCTGAGAGAACCATAAAAATATAGGTGGCCATGCACATACCAGGGAAACATGAATGGGCATCCCAGTACCATATACAGCAGGGGTCCTCAACCTAAGGCCCCGGGGCCGGATGCGGCCCCCCAAGGTCCTGAATCCAGCCCCTGGGACCAATTGCAACCCCCCCACCTACCCCCTGGTTTGTGAGAAAGCCTGCCTCCGCAGCTGCTTTTGGACTGTAATCCGGCCCCCAGTGGTGTCTGGGTGGTGGTGGACCGGCCTGCTGGTTGAAAACTTTGAGGACCCCTGATATACAGGTTTGTGACTTGCCATGTATGTTTCAACAGAAATACATTTTTCTACATATTTATTTCTTTAGCTTTTGTATTTTTAGCCCATGTCTCTCAAATTGCTTAGGAGCTTGGTCCTATATTTTTATTTTCACAACAGCCCTATAAAAAGTCATCCATTGAGGATCTAAGTGAGGATATAAATAAGCCTAGCCCAGTATGCTAGCCACTATGCTAATGCTAGCCATCTCACATTTTGCCTACGAATCTCATTGGGCTCCAGTCAATGGTTTCCCTGACAGACTAGAAATATAAATTCAAACCAGTGCTTTTGCCAAGAGGCCATCCTCGTTCTCCGTTTATACCTTTGTTCTAAACAATTTCTTCCACAGATATAAGAGTGGGTGATGCCTTTTGTTGGACCACTAAAAATCAAACAGACTGCAACCCTTTGTGGAGAAAATTCCTCATCTTCAGGCTTAGAACATTTTTTTTTCATGGACAGTGCAGAAAAATTGAACAATTTGCCTGTCAGTCAATTTCCAAGGAGAAAGGCGGGGTAAAAATACTCTAAAATAAATGTGTGTGCAATTTATTTGCTCTGTCCATGGGAGGACTGTGCTAAGCCTGAAGAAGTGGGATTTTCTCTGAGAAAGTTTGCAATTTTTAAAATTGACTCAATAAAATTATCACCCAATCTTACAGTTATGTAATCTTTAGTGACAAATGGCTGTTTCCTTGTTAATGTCTTCCAAATATGGACTAGTCACATTTTTCTTTACTTAACAGTAATCCCAGCAATCCTTCCATTGTTTTTCTTCCTTCTTATTTTTCAGCCATAAGAACAAATAGTAGCTTCCAACTTATAGGACCCACACATGTAGAACAGGTGGAACAAACAACATAGGTGGTATGTCACTGTAACCATAGGCAAAGAGCTGTAAACATGGCAAACAAGCTGCTTGCTTCTTCTTGTGGAATGCATGCAAAAAGAATTGTTTAAAGAAAGAGTACACTATTGCTCTTGTCGTTAATCCTCTGGCTGGTAGGCGCTGGGGAAAATCAATGACTGTACCTGCTGTTCAACAGGTTTTCAAGTTAGTGTTCTAAGAGGAGAGAGCTTATGGACAAGAAGGAACAGAAGTGACTACTCAGACTTCTTGATTTAAATCTAGCCAGAGATGGGAAATGTTAGTTGGTTGAACTAAAATACCCCAAATCCCCCAGAGTGGCAGAAGTCTGGGATATCCCAAGACTTCTCATCTAACAAAGTAACTTTGCCAATTTTGTCCATAGGTAGTGGTGGCATGTGGACCAACCAGAGGTGCCACCTGAGAACTCCAGCGGGTGGGGTGTGGGAGACACCATCTTGTCTTAGTCACAAATCTTCTTTGATCCTAGAAAGTATCAGGTGGACATTTTAACTGCCACCCAAGAATGGGCACTTTAATGGCCTATGCCAAAGGTTTTTCCCTGAGTTCTTTCCTCTAGGGGAGGAAAGTTCTCTCCCACATACGGGAGTGGTACCCATTCATTCCCATCCCAGTTGTGACCAGTTGTGCACTGCACCGGCCGAAGTGTTTCGTTGATAGCACCTCCATCTTGGCAATATTGCAGCTACACAGAAACCAAAGGAACTGATGCATCCAATGATATCAGAACTAGTTAAAATAAGAAACCAGGTCTTAGGATGTAAAAAGATGTGAATAATCTTTATTAAGGTTTTAAAAGGCTCAGCGTATTTTGGCAGAGAGGTCTTCTTCGAGAGCTATATATAAAAATTAAAAGTACATTAGGTTCTAAACAACCAGCTCAGGACAACTATAATTGTAACTAGTGCTCATTTTCATATTCATACGGATAATATTGTATGAAAGAATATGCATTCCATTTCCACAGCATGATATTTAAACTGATAATAGTGATAATCCCACCATCTATCATGGGACGGAGGGTGGTTACCCAGTCCAAACAGAAGATAAGTATAGTCTGTCAGAATTTGTTTTTAACAAATCCATGTTGACTCCTAGTTATTGCTGCATTGTTTACTAGGTGTTTGCATAGCGACCACTTTATAATCTGCTCCAGACGTTTTCCCTGGGATTAATGTCAGGCTGATTACTCTGTAGTTCCCATATTCCTCCTTTTTTGTCCTTTTGGAAGAGAGGGACAAACAAAATTAGCTGTCCTCCACTGTACTCATCCTTCATGATTTCAAGAAAATAATAGACGGTGGTTTTGATAGTTCTTCAGCCAGTTTCTTCCATACTTTTGGATACAGTTCATCAAGTCCTGGAGATCTCACTTGCCCAAAGTAAAAAGGTCACGTGGGAGGCTAAATTCACTATTACAGCTGCGCAGTCGGATGTTAGAAGCATAAAATTAAATTTCTATTCTGACTGATGTCAGAAATAAAGAAGAGCAAAGGAGACAGAACAAACAATCAAAGGAGAAGAAAGTCAGAGGTGCAAGAAAATAATTTTGGTTATTGGTTAGTGCAGTGGTTTCCAATATTTGGTCCCCAGATATTCCTGGACTAAAACTCCCAAAAACCTTCTCCGCTAGTTCTGCTGGCTACGATTTCTGGGAGTTGTCGTCTAAGAGCATCTGGAGACCTAAAGTTGGGAACCACTGGGTTCAAGGGAAAAGAAAGTATCCTTTTTGGTTCTAAAAACCTCCCTCCAACTGATACTCAGTGTTATGAAGCATAGAAGATTGCTAATTACTCCAACAGTAGACAAACAAGTGCTATTTCTATGTGCCACTGAGCAATTTCCAATGTATTACAACCTTAACAGAAATTTTGAGGTACAGTATTTGAGATTTTCAAAGAATGGTTATCATTCCTCAGAAAGTTTCTTTGGCTGACAGTCTATCCAGCATGCTATACTGGCACTCAAACAAGCAAGCAGTAGTGATTATAATTATGAAAAAATAACACTAGGTGCTATGATATCATCTCCCCTTCAATTGGGTCTTAATTGGATCTACCTAGTGGGACATTTTTTTAAATTCTCCCCAAAAATCTTTCTTCCCCACCCTTTAGTGGAGAGGGTTTTTTTTTTTTTTGTTGTTGTTTTATTTATTTATTTATTTATTTATTTATTTATTTATTTATTTATTTATTTATTGTTGCATTTATATCCCACCCATCTTCAATTTTGAACTCTAGGCGGCTAACAACGAGGCGACATGCGCCAACAAACAAATCAATAATCAACAATTAAGTAAAAACAATATACTAAGTAATACAATAAACAGTATAAAAACATATAAAAACACTATCACACCCCAGAATCGCCAAAAAAGGCGAAGTACCTATACATGAGCTACGAGCTGTAAGCTATTAAGCTGTTGACTTGTTGATGGCGGGAAGAAAAGAAAAAAAATTAATTTAGGGCGCGCCAAAGGCCTCCAGAAATAAGAATGTTTTTAATGCTTTACGAAAGGCCAGCAGGGACTCTGCAGAGCGCACTTCGCTGGGGATGGAGTTCCACAAGGAGGGGGCTGCCACAGAGAAAGCCCGGTTCCGCGTAACTGTCTTACGGGCTTCTCGCGGAGTGGCAACCCGAAGCGAGTGCGCTCGCGATTGCCGAACAGGTCGGGCCGAGGTGGATCGCTGGACGATACGCTCTGACAGGTAGTCTGGGCCCAAGCCATGGAGGGTTTTATAAACTAAAACCAAGACCTTGAATCTAATCCGGGCTGCAACGGGCACCCAATGCAGGCGGGCCAGAACTGGGGAGATGTGGTCATAACGACGCACACCAGCCACCAGCCTGGCCGCCGCATTCTGTACCCGCTGCAAGCGCCGGAGAAGAGTCAAGGGCAACCCCTTGTAGAGGGTGTTGCAGTAGTCCAGCCTCGAGATCACCAGTGCTTGAACCACTGTTCTCAGAGAGTCAGCATCCAGGTACGGGCGGATCTGGGCTATCTGACTAAGATGATAATAGGCGGCCCTGTTTTTATTTTTTTTGTTTTTTTTTTTTTTTTTTGCACTAACCTCGTGCTTCTACCCACCTCTGGCCAATCAGGAGCTCTGTGCTTCAAAGAGCCAATAGAGAGATGATGGTTGTAAGCAAGAGGGAGGTGCCTGTACCATGCCACTCTTTGTTTGAACTGGCCTGTAAAGTCCAGCTCCATCGGTCCATGCTGCCCTGTGCCTTCCAAGAAGCCTGGTGTCCATCTTGCCAAGTGAACTTTTCAGAACTCTCTCCTGGCAAATTACATCCCTTGTAGTGTTTGGACTTCTATAAATGTTTTGAAAAAGAGAGCTTGCTCTCGAAAGCTCAGCAACCTTTTTCTTCTTCTAGCAGCCTATGAAGGTATCACCCATAGTCTAGTTTTGCTTTTGTTTTAATGGCTGCACAGCTCCAAACCTCTTTTTTTATTGCAATGAAAAAATAATGTAGTACTCTCTCTTCAGCACTCTCCCTCCCAACTATATGCACATACTCATATTCTGTATACTCAAAGAGAATAAAATAGTTGCTTCTATTGAAAAAACTGCATTACCTTCTATACACATAGTTGTCATTAGTCATCTTTTCTCAATGAAATATTGTGGGTCTGCAGCTATTACTATTCTCTCATCAATGGATACAATGCCTCATTATAAGCTACAATGGCCTATCACAATAGTAAATCTTACTGGCAGTGGTACTCTTTGCAAAGGACAGTGGTTTTCCTCTGTTTGTAATAGGGTCTTATCGAAATCTTTTAAAATCCTGTCAAGTGCAGGTTATGAAATTGGTGGTCCTTGCTTCCATGTACTCTTCCACTTCCTTTGTCCTAATTAAGTTTGCCAGCCATCATTGTTGATCCAGAAACCCTTCATTTTCTGTTTTTCAAGTACAGTGGTACCTTGTATAACGGAATTAATTCGTTCCAAATGAAATTATGTTAAGCAAATTTTCCTTTATGCAAATTCCCATAGGAATGCATTGAAAACGGAGTAATCCCATTTTTATGTTGTACGGATTCTCCCCATTGGCAATTATGTTAAGAAAATTTCCCCTATCTCTGGAATTTTTTACGTTGTACAGATGTTATGTTATACAAACTGTTTGTTATATAAGGGTCCACTGTAATAGGGCACAAGGAGCATCTTAAGTCTAAGCAGAGACAAGTCAAGAACGTTATAGGTTACCAAGTGGTGAGTTCCATTCCGTTCCGTTTACAGCTACAGAGAAGTCATCTGATGACCAAAGGGGCTTGTGTTCTGATATATTTATTTTATACAGATAATGTAGGCCCAATGAAAAGGTTTGAATGACTAGTCTTTTCTGATGAATTAAAGGCAAGATGGGACCAGAAATGAAGGTGAAAGGGCATGTACAGTACTAACAAAGCCTTCTTGCCACAGTGCTGCTTTGATGTAGTTCATCTTTGCCCTGAAGGAATTTTATTATCCTATGGTGAGCAGCAGCAATGAAAGATGTGCTCAAAAATCAAGCCTTTTAGGAAAAGATAACCTGGTTTGTTTTCTCCATAATATGATAGAAGAGTACAGTGGAGTATATTTCTGTGGCTATGTATTATCACTCTGAGCAGAGATTTCTAAAGATTAAAAAAAAGACAGAGACAATGACCATGTTTGACAAAATATTAAATTCTACCATTGTAGCTAGAGAAATTCTGAAATGGATTATGTTATTCTTGATATTTTAAAAAGTACCTTTTCTTTGAGGAAAAAGCCATTCATTTTCTTACCCCTCCTTATTTTTTCATCTGGCTGAACACAATGTCAAAACCCTGCTTTGCAAGGGCTAGTGCTCAGAACTATATTTAGAACCACGCTGCATCAGATTTAGACACACACATACACACACACCTCTATGTGTGGGGTGGATATTTAAAATCACTGTGGAGCAAAACAGCATTCCCCTGCACAATCAGGATGTAACAACTGCTCTTTATCATCATTTTTATTTAAAAAAAAAGAATCTCAGAGCAAATGCTGTATATTCAATACACTTCTTCCCTTTTAAACAAAGGATAATGCTTTGACAAGCATTGTCCGAAGTTTTTAAGGGACGGAAGGAAAAGTTTGAAGATTATTTGAAATAATTAATAATTAATAATTAACTAATAATTGCTTTTAACGTATGCCAGTGGTGTCGAACCTTCGGCACTCCAGATGTTTTGGACCACAACTCCCAGAATTCCGAGCCTAGATTGCCAATGCCAAAGGACTGTGGGAGTTGTGGTCCAAAACATTTGGAGTGCCGAAGGTTCGACACCACTGATGTATGCTATGATTTTAGAAAATTGGGAGAGGGCTTATTTTAAAAAAAAAACATAACACATCAAAAATCATTTTTGAAACTCATATCAGTTTCAAGGTGATCAAAGAGAAATGCAAGACACATACTTCTCTTATTGATTCAGAAAGACAGAAATTTTCACAGTTTGTCAGATTTGGGCCACAATTGCTTATTCGAACACGTTTGTGTGAATCTATCTGGCAAACTCTCTTGGCTTTATTAACAAATTGGTCATTTGATGGTATAGCGCGGGGTTTGTTTTGCATGTCTGATCTCTCAGATGCTTGATTTTGAATTATTTTGGGTATAACTTTGTTACACGACTGAATTGGTGTTCATTCTAAAATAGGATCTGACTCTCATGCAGATTAATTTACCTAAAGAGAGTTGAAGCCTGCTTATGTTAGGATACACAGACTTTTCATCTTATGTGAATTCCACTTCTAATAACATATGTGTTGCAGTGGTTAAGTGCCTGTACTGCAGGTAAAACTGTGCTCACGATCTGGGGTTCGATCCCAGGTAAGCTGGCTCAAGGTTGACTCAGCCTTCCATCCTTCCGAGGCAATGTGTAGCCAGTGCATACTGTAATTAAAAACTGTAAACCATCCAGAGAAGAGACTACTTGAAGTGGTATGGGGAGGTATATAAGCAGATATGAAGACTATTCTTTATAGTCTTATATAGTTTGATACTTAGTATAGTAGATGCAGTCCATAGCCTAAATTTTAAAATTTAAAATCTTTTTAAAATTTAGCTGATCAGGCATTAGAGAATGGGTTCCCAAGCTGAGGGTTGGGACCTGCAAAGGGATGACAAAATGTTTTCAGAAGGAGGGGTGTCACTGTGATTATTTTTAGCTGCAATTATATTTATAATTTATATATTAAATATGCTGTACACAATGCTGTTTTGTTTTAATCCTCTTGCCCCAAGGACAGATAAATTTCATCTGATATGGAATTGCAGGACACCTAGAATTGGTCCTGTGGATAGATTTTCCTTTTATGCATCCACATCACTCCCATCCTATATGAAAGAGCCATTCTGGCTCATTTATCTCTGCTCCACTGCATCCACCTTTGGAGGATTGGCATAGGCACAGCTCAAAGAGGCCTGAATAAAACAAGTGTGCAACGGATGATGGGAACACTGATGCCCACAGGGAGTGACAGGATTGATAAATTGTTGCTGCTGTGGCACCTCTCGTTCCACTGAAGTCTCCTGCTCTTTCAGGTGGGTCAATGGCAGGAGATGGTATTTGGGCACAGAGATACCTCCAGGCCCCACCCAAGTCATGGAGTAGGAAGGCAAGAAGGGCAAAAATGTGAGGGAGAAGAACCAAGGCGGGGATGAGGCACAGGGCTGGGCCTACTGGGGAGTTTATTTGGACTAAGGAGGCTTTTCTGGCAAGACATGAAGGGAAGGTCATTTCCAAACACAAACATGTGAATTAAACTCAAAGTGGATCAAGATTCCCTCTCCTTAGATTTTATCTGGTAAAAGCAGATTTACAGCTTCCCTGATTACATACAGCATTATCAAATTAATTTTAATAAGGATCAAATTATATTTGAAAAATATAACTGTATATGTATCGTATTTTTCTTTTGCTATTTTTGCTATGTGCCATCAAATCAATTTTAACATGGCAACCCTACGAATGAGTGGTCCTGTCCTCACTTGTTCTGCTCAGCTGGTCTAAACTCAAACTTGTGGCTTCTTTTAGCAAGTCAATCCATCTCTTGTTTGCTCTCTCCTCTTTTTCTTTCCCATTATTGTATTTTCCAGTTAATCCTACTTTCTCATGATGTGCCCAACTTAGTACAGCTGCAGCTTCAAGAATTTTGCTTCCAGATATGGTTCAGGCTTGATCCAGGACCCACTTGTTCATCTTTCTGGCAGCCTGAGGCATTTGCAAAACTTTTCTCCAGTACCATATTTCAAACAAATTGGTGTTTTATTTTGGTTTTGTTCTTCTTTATTTACTGTTCTGCTTTCACACATGTACATGGTGATCAGAAATGTAAGAGTTGGGTGATCTCCAGTGACACGCTTATACTTGATGATCTTTTCTAGTTCCTTCGCTGTTGCCCTGCCTAGTCTCTGTCTTCTGATTTTTTTGGATGTATATAGGGCAGGTGGGGTCACAGGTTACTTGGCTATCATAAAAGTGGGCTGTGATTCGAAAAAGGTTGGGAAACATTAAAGTATTTTTTAAAATGTATGCTAAAGATGTAGAGGCAATTCAAGTAGGAAATGCTTTGCCCTGAAGACCACCAATACCATATAGGTATATATTAAAGTATATATAATAATACTGAGGGCCAAACTTAGAGAGTATCTCTTAAGCAGGGATCTTCAGAAGATTTTTGAAAAGAGGCCTTATAATGGCCTATTTCGGGCGGAATGCACTTAAACCTTGAGTCAGAGAGGCTTTCACCACTGTCTTTACCCATTCAGGTGGTCCTCTCTTTTTTGCCTTTATCAGCAAAAAGGGCAAGGGTCCAGCACACATGTTTTTGGTTTCACTCAGCAAGGTTTCACCTCTCCACATCCTCACCCTGCATGAACTGGAACTCATCCATTAATGTAGGGCAAGCGGTCACTCAAGTTGCATTCATAAAACATCTAAGTCAGAGTGGATCTGAGTGATCTGCAAAGTATTCTGGAGAATCTTCACAGTGGTCTGTACACTTGCCTCTCAATTCCTCCTTGCAGACAAAAGACCAAGGCATGTATCAGTGAGGCAAAAAAAAATTATCAGAAGAATAAAGATACCTATGGGTTCCCTTACTAAATCAGTTAAAACCAGCAACCACCAAATCCCAACAAACCGCTTCTTTATAAAAAACAGTGCACCTCCAATGCATACTTTGGTTGCTCACAAAGTGGATTTAATACTCACCTGTATGCATTAAGCAGGGACATCATGCATTTCTAAAAGAAAGAGCCAGTCACAAAAGCTTTTCCAGGTGAATTGCTTCCAGTAGGTGTAAAATAACTTTTACTCAGCATTTCACTAGCATTAAGGAAGAACACTGATCACCCTGGATTCATGTAGCAGAAGAGAAGGGGATTTTGTCTTTCTACAAGAGGGTATGCTTTTTTGTTGATTTAGGGTTGGGAATTAGAAGGAATAATGACTAGGAAAAGTTGTCTTCTCTCTTTGCCTTTTTAACTACAGTTACTGGAATCCCACAAGCATGTTGTTGTTGTGTCATACAGCCGTAACCGACTCTTTGTGACCCCATGTCCATGGAGTTTTCTTGGCAGGAATACTGGAGTGGTTTGCCAGTTCCTACTCTGGATGCCTACAGCACCTGGTATTCCCTGGTGGTCTCCCATCCAAGTTCTAACCAGGGCCGACCCTGCTTAGCTTCCAAGATCAGGCAAGATTGGATGTGCTCAGGGCATGTAGGTACTAGCAAATCAAAATAACCCATGGTGACTGGGGGGGCTGGGGCTGGAGAAGGCAAAGGCAGGGAGACCACAGTTGATAGTTTTTCCATTGAGAAAATAATATCTGTACTGGCAGCATCTGGCTGGTTCAATTATAGATGCACATCTTCCAGGCACAAACCAGTGCCTGGAAAAGAACCACAACTGGTTCCTGCTTCTCTTTGTTAAAACCATATGGCAGTCATTCCCATCTGCAAAAGACACAAAAAAGAGCTGCCAAGTAGGAACAAAAATAAAACTTGCAGTTTCCCTGTCTTTGGTGGCTTGGCCCCAGTGTTACGGCAGAGGTGTAGCGAATCCAGGGCTCACAGGATCAAAGTTCTGTGATTTTCTGAGTTGCAGGGATTATAGCATCTGCTTGTCATCACAAGCAATCCCTGTTCTAATGCAAACATTTGATCTTGGTTTCCTCTTATGAGTCATGAGCCAAACAAACTATCTCCTCCTTTATATGAATTTTTAGACTATCCGTGGGGCTTAAGGGGCTAGGGGCTTTGCCACAATCAGCATCTGAACTTCCAGATTTACCACTAGATGCCACCATTGGGATCAAGAAACGGACTCCCCTCACCCTCATCAATCCAGACTACGGGGTTGGGTGGGGGTGGGATGCTTAATTTTCTTCCATAGACATGAATGGTTCCCTCAGTATCTGTGGTAGAAAGTTGAAACAAGCTGTCACAATGACGGGCAATGTGTAAATCTGAAACTTCAAAAGAACCACCATCTAGAAATCTCTTGGCTCCAGGCAGAATCTTACAACATATGACATGGTTCAAAGAAAATGGAACACGGCATGAAAACCAAGCACAGGTTACATGCAACTAAATATGGACAACATACTCTGTATCTCAAAAGAATGTTTAGTCTTACCGCAGCTGACTAGTTCTAACCCTTGAGGGATACTTTCACTCCACAAATCATACTTTGCTCTTCCATTTCACTAATATCTTGCTACAAAGCCTCTTCTGGACATCTCTGTGGCTACTACAGTGGGCCCTCGTATAACAAACGGTTTGTATAACATAAAATCTGTACAACATAAAAAATTCCGACGATAGGGGAAATTTGCTTAACAGAATCGTCTATGGGGTGAATCCGTACAACATAAAAATGCTCGCGATTAGGGACTACTCTGTTTTCAATGCATTCCTATAGGAAATTTGTATAAAGGAAAATTTGCTTAACATAATTTCATTGGGAATGAATTAATTCCTTTATGCAAGGTACCACTGTTTATTGACTAAAAGGTAGGGGAGGAAGGTATATAAGGTCAGTGTGTGAAATAGAATTCCTTATCTTTTACTTTCTTCCTCCTTCCCTCCCTCCCTTCCTCTCTTTGTCCCACCCCCCTCCTCATTCACTTTTTGTTTCTCTGATCTTGCCATCATCAGTCCAGCCGTCAAATGCCTGCTGGATTTTCCCCCTTCCACTGACCTACATCATTTTTATTGGCTTTCACTCGCTCAGCCTCATAACACCAATCTTCTGTCTCAACCTCATTAGTGTTTTCATATCTTTGTGGCTTCACTTTTTATGCCATCTGCTACATCCTGTGTGACTCATCACTGGAACAGTAACAGCAAAAAAAAAAACAACCCTCCTCATGCTAAAGCAACAATAACCTCAGGGAATTGTCTGCTCTGCTATGAAAATAGGGGGAAAACACAGCTGAATACAAAAGTGGTGAAAAATTAACATCCTAGCAAAAAGAAACATTTCTGGAAACAAAATTCTCTACAGATGTCTGCCAGGTGAATCAGTCCTATGCCTTTCTACTTGGGAAGTGATCCTGACTAAGTTCAATAGGGGCTTAACTCTTATGTAAATTCATATGGAATGGTAGCTCTAATCCCTTTAAATATGATACGCATGAGCTCAGTGGATTCCTTCACCTGGAAGTATTTTGATCTGAAGGTGATGCAGTTGTAAATCTTTACAAATGTTAAAGCCCTCCCGCACATGCACACACCAAAAACACAAGGTTCAATATTGGATCTCATCTTAAAATGCATTATCTGTTTAACTGGACGAAAGAAAATATGTTTTCTTTGAAAAGTTGTGGTGAACAGCACAAACAATTCCAATAATCACATCATTTTTTTTTATTTATTTATTTATTTATTTATTTATTTATTTATTTATTTATTTATTTATTTATATTTTTACAACTTATATGCCGCCCACTACCCAAGCAAGAACCCAAAGCAGAGTACACCATTAAAAACACAATACAGTATTAAAATCTAAAGCAGTAAATTATTCAAATAGAAAAGAACTAATATTATTTTTAAAGGTTAGGCAAGAAAAGCGCAGAAGCAACAAAATATGCTGTTTATTGTCTCCTAGCTAGTTTGTTGCTAAGGAAAAACCTGCCTGAAGAGAAAGGGCTTGGGGAGGTTAAGGAAAATTGGGCTAGTGGAAGGAAGTTCCAGTCTTGGAGCAGCAATAGAGGAAGCTTTCTCCCATGTCCAAAGGGACATACATCTGAAAAAAATTAAGTAGTTTGGAACCTTGAGTTACTTCAAATGTGCCCAAAGGAATGTTACACTTAATAGCATTTTTTTCTAGTTTACGTACCCATTGTTGTTGTTCAGTCGTTCAGTCGTGTCTGACTCTTCGTGACCCCATGGACCAGAGCTCGCCAGGCCTTCCTGTCCTCCACTGCCTCCCAGAGTTTTGTCAAATTCATTTTGGTTGCATCGATGACACCGTCCAACCATCTCATTCTCTGTCGTCCTCTTTTCCTTTTGCCTTCGATTTTTCTCCAAGGAGTCCTCTCTTCTCATGAGGTGGTGAAAGTACTGGAGCCTCAGCTTCAAAATCTGTCCTTCCAGTGAACATTCGGGGTTGATTTCTTTCAGGATGGATAGGTTTGATCTCTTTGCAGTCCAGGGGACTCTCAAGACTCTCCTCCAGCACCACAGCTCAAAAGCATCAATTCTGAGGCAATCAGCCTTCTCTATAGTCCAGCTCTCACTTCCATACATCACTACTGGAAAAACCATAGCTTTGACTATCCTGACCTTAGTTGGCAAAGTGATGTCTCTGCTCTTTAGGATGCTATCTAGGTTTGCCATTGCTTTCCTCCCAAGAAGCAGGTGTCTTTTTATTTTGTTGCTGCAGTCGCCATCTGCAGTGATCAAGGAGCCCAAGAAAATAACCTGTCATTGCCTCCATTTCTTCCCCTTCTATTTGCCAGGAGGTGATGGGACCGGTGGCCATGATCTTAGTTTTTTTGATGCTGAGCTTCAGCCCATTTTTTCACTCTCCTCTTTCACCCTCATTAAGAGGTTCTTTAATTCCTCCTCACTCTCTGCTATTAGAGTAGTATCATCTGCGTATCTGAGGTTGTTGATATTTCTTCCGGCAATCTTAATTCCGGTTTGTGATTCATCCATACCTGCCTTTCTCATGATGTACTCTGCATATAAGTTAAATAGGCAAGGTGACAGTATACAGCCTTGTCGTACTCCTTTCCCAATTCTAAACCAGTCAGTTGTTCCATATCCAGTTCTGATGGTTGCTGCTTGTCCCACATACTGTATAGATTTCTTAGGAGACAGATAAGGTGGTCAGGCACCCCCATTCCTTTAAGGACTTGCCATAGTTTGTTGTAGTCATACAACACGTACAGAAAGTACGTGCCCATACTTTCTTATTACTGTTTTCGTAGCTTTTCTCACTCTCAAACAACATCTATGATTTTTCTGGACCCACTGAATCTCCCAGCTAGCATACCTATTAGTTATACATACTGGTCTGGCATGTGGAGATTATATTACAGTATAAAACACAAACACACACAGAGAGAAGTTTCTCATGCTTTGCTTTCCAAAGGAGTGAGTACTGTATCATGAGATTTAGTGAACTGATCTTCGAGTACAGAGACCCGAAGCATTAAAATAATAAGCAGTGCTCTGGATTCCAGGCACACTGGCTGCAGATGTACCTGTCTAAGTACAAATGGGAAGTCATGCAAATTCACTTGTCTGCGTAAAATATTATAATACAAAAGACAAGCAGACGTGGGCTCTGAGCTATCTGTGATGGATCAGGAAAGAGATCTTGGTGTGTTTGCTGGTGGACAACTCAATGAAAGTGTCTGCCCAATGTACAGCAGCAGTGAAGAAGGCCAATTCCATGCTAGGGATTATCAAAAAGGGGATTGAAAATAAAATAGCCAACATTATAATGCCATTATACAAAACGATAGTAAGGCCGCACCTGGAGTATTGTGTACAATTCTGGTCACTGCATCTCAAAAAAGACATAGTGGAACTGGAAAAGGTGCAGAAGAGAGTGACTAAAATGATTACTGGGCTGGGGCACCTCCCTTATGAGGAAAGGCTAAAACATTTGGGGCTCTTTAGTCTGGAAAAAAGGTGCCTGACGGGGAAAATGATTGAGACGTACAAAATAATGCAGGGCATGAGTAAAATGCATAGAAGGACACTCTTCTCCCTCTCAGAAAATACCAGAACTAGGGAACATACACTCAAATTGAAGGCTGGGAGAGTAAGAAAATATGTTTCCACACAGTGCATTGTTAGTCTGTGGAACTCCCTGCCATAGGATGTGGTGATGGCATCTGGCCTGGATGCCTTCTAAAGGGGATTGGACAGATTCCTGGAGGAAAAGTCCATCACAGGTTACAAGCCATGATGGAGATGTGTAATCTCCAGGCTTAAAACCAGGGTACTTCAAGGGCCAGATGCAGGGGGGTGGTATCAGGAGACAGATATCTAGTCTCGTGCGCTCCCAGATGCATCTGGTGGGACCACTAAGATACAGGAAGCTGGACTAGATGGGCCTTTGGCCTGATCCAACATGGCTCTTCTTATGTTCTTATATTCTTATGAATATTCCTCAGTTCAAGAAAGCCCTTGAGAAAGGGCATGAAGGGTGCCAAGATGCCAAGTTCTTACAATTGCACAGTTGGTTTATTATTAGTATTAGTAATAATAGTATTAATATAATTTTTTTAAATCAAAATTTCTTCCAAACGTCATTCAGACTCAGCTACTGGTAATAAAAACATTAAAGATGCAAAAGTTTTCTGTCATTTCTATGCAAAGCTCACACGACTTAAGCAAAACACTATTAATTGTGATACTGAGTTCAGTACCATGTTCATCTCAGTTGGAACAGAGCTGAAACTTGATGGAGTCCCAATACAACAAGTCTCCAAGTTTAAATATTTGGGAGTCTTTTTCCACTATAACCTGAGTTGGACACCCCAAATTCAATATTTACAGAATAAGGGGAAAGTACTCCTCTATGCATTGCTCCAGTTTTTCTCTGCCGATGGGGCATTTCACATCCCCTCGGCTCTGAAGGTGTATAAAGCAAAAGTAGTATCTACCCTCAGTTACACTGCTCCGCTTTGGGCCGCGATGTCAAATCTAACACCTCTCGAGACACTTCAAATTCAGTTCCTTCGCCATCTCTTAAAACTTCCCCCTTGCGTGAGTAATGCCTCAATACATCTTGAGCTACAAATCCCATCACTAGTGACTAGAAATGGACACAACCAGAATTTTTTTTTCGAGTTGTCATTTTTCGGGACGGGTCCGTTTCGGGTTGTTTCCGTTTTTCGTGAAATTTTTTAAAAATTTGTCGTTTCGTCGTGTCATTTGTTCGTTACCGCCGCCGCAATTTCGCGCGATTTGACGTCCCAGCGAGTGGCGTCCCGCCGGCGCTAGGTGTTTTTGCGCCCTAGGTGGCAGGCGGGGTGGAGGGGGGGCATGGGCGGGTGGCGGCAGCGGCAGGGGGGAGGGGCGGGCGTGGGTCCCGCAATGACCCAGAGCAGGCAGAAAACACTTTAAACTGACTTGCTGCACAAGACTGCATCAAATAAAGCAATTGCAATTTTTGCAAACAAAGTGGGCAGTGCACCCACAGCAGAGCTGCAGGCAGGGTATGAAAGGACCTTGGCTTGCCACCAAGCAAATGAATTTTTAAAATAAATCCACACCTCCCCTCCCACTCAAACCTCCCCCCCCTTTGAAGTACTATCAGAAAAGAAATCCTAACAAACTGCAGGAGAATAAAAAAGAATAAACTGTGTTGCTATTCCCCACAGCAGACAGAGAATGAAAGCAATTATTATTATTTCCTAAAAATTCAATTGAATCAATTCCCTCCCTGCCTGCCTAACTGAAATCTAAAGGCTCCGCGAAATCAAAACTAGTCTAACACAGCAGCCAGCTACACACAGCCCTCTCCCACCCACATCCAAGCCCGGACTGCGACTCTTCTGGGATTGCCTCGGCTTTTTATGTCCTCTTGCACATCCAGAAGTGTCAGTCAAAACCTGGCCATGTGATTGGTAGAATGGGTCCAAAAATTTACATGGTCCCATCCCATGGCCAGCCCATCATTGCGCAGGTGTAAAAAAATAAAAATAAAAATAAAATAAAATAAAATCAGTGCGACCTTTTACTGCTATAAAAAACCCACTGCTGCTACTGTAAAAATTCAAGCATTTAAAATAGCTAATTTTTGCATGTTTCTGTGGTGCTTTGGTGGTTTTTTGGACCACAATTTCAAAAAAAATATTGCGGACGCCATTTTGGATCCCCCCCGCACTGCATGGCAAATGGAGACGCCGAGGATGCCCCCTCCCAGCCCAGTACCAGCAGCCCAGGACAGGAGGGGGGGGAAGGCTGGGGACCCCCCCCCAGAAACCACCCCTCTGGTAGGTGCCCTCAGGCAGGCATATTTCGTCTGCTTTTTTGGCCGGGAATCGGGGTTTTTTTATTTTTAAAACGTTTTTTCTGTGCCGCTTGGCATTGCGCGATCGCTGCGCGATGCCAGGAACGACAACGACAAATCAGACCCAATTTTTCTTTTTTCGGTTCGAGTTCGAGTTCTGACAGCTTAATTGTCGTTACCGTTTCCGTTACGTAACGGAAACGATATCCGAAAACAGAAACGACAATTTCGCCAAGTCGTGCCTAGTGACTAATATCTGGAAACGAGCTTTCAATTACTGGTTGGCTGCATGGCACAGGCTCCCTGATCATTATTTGTTCCAGTGCCTTTGGCGCGATGAATACACAAATCCCTGGTCTAGTAAAATCCATGCTAAACTTTTGAGTATTGGAAATCTCTCCATCGGACTCCTTAAAAATAGATCTCGCCATAGCTAAACGACTTATTGGACAAAGAATGGACGACATTGAATTCCAAATTAACCACTCTTTAGGCGGGGGCATTTGTTCCCCCCAGTACTTTGACATAGTCCCATCAGTCCGTATTCCATCATATTTGTCGTCCCTCTTTTCTATATCCCATCGTCTCGTGTTTACTAGTGCGAGGTTTAATGTTTTTCCCTCAAATGTGCGGAGACATAGATTATCCAAGGGTTCAGTGTCCCCCTTATGTGAGTGTGACAAGAAGTCGGTAGAATCCCTCCCGCATATAATATTTTACTGTCCTTTACATAGTACAGCTAGGGAATTTTTTTTAAGTTTTATTATTCAGAAGTTAGCTGATAAGCCCGTGCAGCACCACATGGCCTTATTATTAGAAGACATTGATTCCCACACAACTTTGCAAGTGGCGAGATTTCTCAATACGGTTTTTTTAAATACAAAATGGGCAGGACAGCTATAAAAGGGAGTAAGATGACTCACTCTGGGCAACCTACTCATTGCTGAATACTGATATCCTGATGCATGTACAATTAGCTCTGATGTACGAACACTGTTCATCCTTATTATGCCTTATGTATTTTATGTGTCTCTTTTAACAATTTATGGGCTTATAGCTGCAATAAACTCAACTTGACTTGACTTTCTGTCATTTCTATGCAAAGCTCACACGACTCAAGCAAAACACTATTAAATGTGATACTGAGTTCAGTACCATGTTCATCTCAGTTGGAACAGAGCCATTTAAATTTATGGAATTTGGATAGATTCTTTTTCCTTTGTCCATGTCAGATGTCCCACAGTATAATTAAATATACAGTAATACTTTGGTTTCAGAGTAACTTGGTTTAAGAGCGTTTTGCAAGACAAGCAAATGTTTCTTCTAAATTATGCCTTGATCAACAAGCAATGTCTTGATATACATGTAAATGGAATAGGTCCCATGTTCACAAGCAAGCCAATGGTGGCTCTCTCTCTCTCTCTGTGTGTGCCCTCAAGCTGGATTGTGGGTGATTGTCTGGAATGTTGTGTCTCAGGCAGCCTCCAAAGCAGAGGGATTAGAGGGGAATAGAGGTCTCCCTTGCACCACCTAGGAATATTTTCAAAGGGGAGTGCAGATTAGGGGTTTGTTTTATCTTTATCTTTAATTTGTTTTCAACATCCTTTCCTATTTTTGTATAGGGCTACACATTACATTTTATTTTATACCAGATTCTGCAGCCTGTTACCTAAACCATGGTGTGGATGTGGACTTGTAGCCAACTTCTTTTGTGAGTTTTGGCAGATTGTGTGTACAGTATGTAGTCTATGGGACCCCAGAATGAATCATCTGAGTTTCCATTATTTCTTATGTGGAAAGTTGCTTTGATATAAAAGTGTCTTGGTTTACAAGCATGTTCCCAGAATGAATTATGCTCGTAAACCAAGGCATTACTGTATCAGACTATTTTCACCCAGTAATGGGCAATATCAGGAGCATTTGTGGAATTAATATTAAATATTTATAGTACATAGTTGAGAGGCAGAGAGTTATATTGGCATAGGTACGAAGTTACCTTTTCTTCTCTGCAGTCACAAAAGACCGTACCCAGGTGCAAAAACCAGGAAAGTCTAGCCCCCAATCAGGAGGAAAACTGGATTGTTTTGGAAGTTACTTAATAGGTTACAGATAAGAATTTATATTGCTTGTGACAAAGAAGTCTCCTTGGTTGAATTTTGCTGGGAGTTTTATTTGCCATCTCACATGCTTTAAGGTTGATTGGGAGGAACTGGTTTGGGCTGGGTGATTGTGTATCAAACACTAACCAATTTATTCATTCCATTCTTTGATTTCAAAGACAGCCGCTGCCAAATGTCTCTTTTTCTCTCTTTCCTGCATTGATGGCAGTTGTTTGTTTGTTGTTGATCTGTTCAGTTGGTTGCTAAGTATGTATGCAGTTAAGAAAGCAGTTTCTAAAGTCAGTTAACTCTAAGTAAATAAATGTTTTTTTTATTCTTTCTCCTACAAATATCTCAGATTGAGTTACTGATTCTTTAGGTGCTTGTTAATGAGAAAGGGAAACTTTGGGAAACTTATGCCTATTCTCTGTGAATCTCCATACTTTGATAGCATAGCAAAAGGTACCAGAAGTTAAAGACTCAGCAACAGTTTTAGCCCATAACCAATTCTCAGTCTAGGTCTAGGCTAAACTAATGTAACCCCTGCCACATTATTACTGTAGTGAATGCGGTGTTTCTTACCACACATGTGTTTGAATGCTGCATAGCAATGTCAGAGACTCAATGACCAGCTTCACTACACGGCCTATCAAGGATCACTGATTCCACTTTCTTACTCTGTATACAGTGTGTATGTGCATGTGTGCATGCTGAATTGTTTGGAAAGGTCTCTCTCAGTTAGGGAACTCACACACTTGAGAACTCAATGAGGGAATGCTACCTAAGGTGTCTTTAACTGGCACTTGGAAACCTGGAGATGGCTTTTGGCTTGCAAAGATGACACCATAAAGAGGAATGAGTGACAATACCAGACACATGATCACCTCCTCATGCAGGGTGCAAAGTAAATAAATGTCGGGCATGCATGCATCCAGGAACACGCAAGTGCCTCACATGAGTGGGAGTGTAAGATGGTGTCTGCCACCTGCTGGCACTGTGGGATGAGGCACACACGTTGTAGCAGGAGAGGGGTTCCTTCATAGGCAAAGAGGAGTCTAATGTATTCTCGAAGGCTTTCACGGCCAGGATCTGATAGTTGTTGTGAGTTTTTTGGGCTCTTTGGCTGTGTTCTGGAAGTTTTTCTTCCTGAGGTTTCACCAGACTCTGTGGCTGGCATATCCACAGGGTAAGTTGCTCAGGGAACAAGGAGTTCTGTCTGTGCTCTGGGTTCCCTGAGCTCCTTGCCCTCTGAAGATGCCAGCCACAGAGTCTGGTGAAACCTCAGGAAGAAAAATGTCCAGAACACAGCCAAACAGCCCAAAAAACTCATAACAACTAAGAGAGTCTATTTCCCCCTTTCTCTTTCTCTCTGACAGTGTCCTGTTGCTATTATTTTATAATACTATTTTTCATTATTTATTTAGGTTTTTAAATAATCTTTTGATTAGAACATTGGTATGCTAAGTGTTGCCCTCTAGACGTCACTGCGTTGCAACCCCCACTATTCCCCTCTACCACTTACGTGGGCTACAGTTAATGGAAGAGATCATCCTGCAACATCTGTAAACTGGCACTTTGCCCCACTGCTGTTTTTCTTTCTTTCTAAGAGGCTTCTCATCAGCTGACTAAACTATAGATAAGCAAGAAAGACAAGAATTTTAAGTCTGAGGTGTGTACCTTACAGTCTGTAAATGTTACAAACACTGTACAGGAACAGACAATACAGTACCTTTAATAGCCCTGCAAATGATTATTCATGCATTGTACTACACACTACAGTACTAATATCTGAACATTAACACATTCAGAAGCACAGAAAGAACAGCAAGAAAGTAAGACAGTGAAAATGATTGCATTAAGAAAAGCAAATGTGCAAGTGAACAATGTTGTGCTCAATTCTGCATTAGATAAGAATGCAGAAATGGGGTCTTCCTAATGTTCCATATAATAACCTTGCACATGTATACTGTGTATTGCATTTATTTAATTATTTGCTAGATTTATATACCACCCATCTGGTTAAAAGGCTACACCAGGCAGTTAGGTGAATATGTAAACATGTATGCATTGTTACCTCTTGGAACAGTGCCTTATTAGTTGTTTTTAAAATATTTAATATTTAAGCATGTATTCCACGCCACTGTTTCAATCCTTAGTCTATCAAGTATTTATGCTTTTAAAAATTATCACCACCAACATTATTTGATAAGTACTTCTTAGTAGTGATCACCATTTAGTTAGAGTGTCAAGCCTGCCTCAATTCCATGATTTCCCCGTACCTCCTCTTCTTGAATAGCGATAATAAATAGTATGGTGTGCGCCTGGTCCTTTTTAAAGGACTAAAGGGCACCAGCCGGGGTTACTGTTATACACAGTCTCTCGACCGAGTATTAATGACCTCATGGCTTTATCGCTCCACTGAGAGAGCGCGGCATCATAAAAGAGTTTCCCTCCCTTCAAGTCTTCACTCCCAGAATTGGGGAGGGGGGGCAAGGACTACAATTCCCAATGTGCCTTTCGACCACCGCGCGAACAGAAGCAGAAGAAAAAGGAGAAGGAGACAAGGAACGCCGGGGAAGAGCAATGTTGGGAGGCGCGCGGGAGGGGGGGGAGAGAGAGAGAGAGATGTGCGCATGCGACCAAAGCCCTTCGGAGAGGAATGTCGACGCAGGAGCCGCTATTCGCAAAGAGGGTGTACGCCTGGACGCCCGCGTCCGCGCGGCCTGAGGAGAGGGCGCTACGCCATCCGCGCAACGTTGTTCTGAATGGGGTAGAAGGCGGGGTGTACGCCTGGCCTGTACGTACGTGTGTGTGTGTAGTACTATAGTTGGTAGTGGCGGCGGCGGCGGCGGCGGCAGTGGGAGGAGGATGATGTCAGCCTGCGAATGTCAACAATGTAGCGATTGAGGGGAGTAGGCGGCGTTCCATTGGGAAGAGCGCGAGCCACCCGGGCAGCAGAGTCGGCCGAACCAAGAGGACGGGGCCAGTTGCCACCGCCGGAGCCGCCGCCACGATACGACGCCCACCAGCCGCCGACGAGCACCGAGTCGCTGCCGCTGCCGCTGCCGCCACCTTTTGCAGCCAAGCCTCCCCCCCCCCCAAACACACACACACACACACACGCCCCCGACCCCACAACCCGGTGCTACAGCGAGCCGCCGCGCAATTCCTTGCTCTGTGTGCGTGTGTGCGCGCGCGGGTCTCTCTCTGTGTGTGTCTCCCTCCCCACCACTTCCATCTCTCTCCCCCCCACATCCCTGTTGCTGCTTGTGCAGCCGCCCCCGCTAACAGCACACCACCACCACCACCACCTCTTCCTCCTCCTCCTCCTCTTCTCCTTCCAGCTTCCTTCTTCCATTTCCCCGCTCCCGCCCGTCTATCTGTGTTTTTTTTCTCTCTCTCTCTCTCTCTCTCTCTCTTCCTTTCCTTTCCCCTCCATGCAAGACTTCGCGAGGCAGCGGGCTGGGTTGCTCCGGCTCTCTTGATTTTTTTTTTTAATTTTTAAAATTTCATTTTCGGCCAAGCAATCGGCGTGTGACGTGCGTCTTATATCTTTAGGGTGCAAATTTTCTACCGACGACCTCAGCAACAACTAGAACCCTCAGCGAGATTGAGTCTTTTTATTTTTCTCTCTCTCTCTCTCCCTCTCTCTCCCCCCCTTTCCTCTACATTTTTTCCGCCCCTTCCAAACGCTTGCAGGAAGCACGGGGGAAAGCGATCCAAAGTTGAAAGGTGAGCCTCTCTTTTCTCTCTCTCTCTCTCTCTCTCTCTCTCTTCCTTTTTATTTTTAAAAGCCCCTTTGGCTGCTTCCCTCCCTCCTAAGGACGGAAGGAGCCGAAGTTTGGCGCGCGCAGCGGGGGTCGGGGTGGTGGTGGTTGGTGGTGGTTGCAGCAGCAGCGGCGGCGAGAAAGGTGGCTTCTGGGGGGGGCAGGATGGTGCCGGCCCCCGTGTGTTGCGCCCGGGGTGAGCCCGCCGTGAGTTTGGAGCTTGCCCGATCGCGACGGGCACCGGTGGCGTGGAGTTCGCCCGGAGTGCCGTGCAAAGGAGGGGGGGCTCAGGAGGAGCAAAGGGGAGGTGTGTGTGTGTGTTTATCTCTCTCTCTCGCTCGCTTGCTCTGGAGTGGGAGGGGCAGGGTCATTTTTAATTGGCATTAACGCTTCCCTTCCAACACACGGGGATGTTGGGAGGGTGGTGGCAACGGGCGGCTGCCTGGGACATCATGCTGGGCGATGGGTGCCCCGGAGTGAGCAACCAGAGGAGGAGCTGGTTTGATCGAAAGCAAGAAGAGAGTAAGTCCAGCGTTGCAAGGCAAGGGAGACTTGGGCGTGAGTGGGGGGGGAGAGAGAGAGAGAGACCCGCCAGCTCTTGGTTCTCTCCCCCCAGCAGCTGTCAGGTTGCGAGGCCTTTTTAAGGAGCTGGAAAAAAGGCGGCGGCAGTGCGCACGGCGCGTGTGTTTGTATGGGGAGGGGGGAATTTGGCAATCAAATATTCCCGCCCTTTGAACAATTCTCCCCCCTTCCTCCTCCTCCTCCCCCCCCCCCCGCAGCGTGCATCCTCGATGCACTCCGCTGCTTCTCGGTCCTGCCTTGATCTGCCTCCGACGGTGGGAGTAAAAGCTGGGGCAAGACCTCGACGTGCCTTGACGATCCCTTGCCGTCGTCGATCGGGGGAACCGAGGTTGGTCGCTGGAGGGAGGGAAGCGCCCGGGCGAGATGGTGTACGCGAGGGAGGAGGGAAGGTGGCTGTTTCTGGAGCGCTACAATAAATACTGTTAAGTGGCGGAGGGCAGAGCAGGGGCGGGGGTACCTTTTGTATGTGTGTGTGTTGGTGCACCCTGGGTGGCTGTGCGCCTCCTGCCAGAGACCCATTAAAACCATCCAGCATGGGCAGGAAGCATAGGTAAAGCTGCTCTCATTATCTCTGCTGACTCTGCCCTCATTTTCCCATTGGGGTTTCCTATTCGTAATTTGAAGTGTATTGTGATGTCAGTGTGGTCAATCCCCCAGGCTCGGCGCTTCCCTCCCCCTCTTTCCTTTTAGGGTAGCGGCGGCGGCGGTTTGCAATGGGAAACAATCGGAGGGGTTAGGCTACTGGATAAGTTCCCGTCTATTAAAACACCAACCTTGCTTTTGAAGCTTGCTGTATCATGTTTGTGAATTGCTTTGAAGTGAAATCGGAGTGGCTCCCTCTGCCTCCCATCCCCCCCCCCACCCCCGAAATCTGGGTGTGTGAATGTGCACGCTTTGGACATCCAAACAGATTGCTGCATTTCAATGTGTTCATTAAACATCTCAGTTGGGATGCCAAACTTGACTAAAGAGATCCTTGCAGAAAGTAAAAAAAATTCCTTGAAATTTTTAAAATTATTTCTGATGAGCCATCCAAAGGCAGCTTTCTCCTTGACTCTAATAGAGGACTGTTAGAACATGCCATAATTTCTATCATTTTAATCTGTTGAATTGCACAGCAGAAGGTGATGATTACTTTCCATTGGAATAGCTTCCCCAGTGGCAACCTCCTTTTTTCCCCCAGAGAGAGAGAGAGAGAGAGAGAGAGAGAGAGAGAGAGAGAGAGAGAGAGAGAGAGAGAGAGAGAGAGAGAGAGAGAGAGAGAGAGAGAGAGAGAGAGAGAGAGAGAGAGAGAGAGAGAATGCATAAAACTTTGCAATTTTCTATGCTCTGTCTTTGGTATAAAGTTGGACAGAGATGTTAACAATGGTAATGATTGTACCAGATTATTTTTAAAAATGTAACCTATAGACCAGGCAGCTAACCCCAAAGGCTTTAGCTGTTTTGATGCAAGTTAAGTGTGAAGTCATGCTTCCCCTTTTGCGGAACAGGCTATTTTTGTAATACAGCAGGCATCTTTCTTAAAACGTTTCAGTTGTTGTGAGCTCATCATGCTTTAAATTACTGAAGCATGGACCAAGGTGAAGTAAATTTATTTTTATAATTTAGCAAATGTGATACAGTAATGGCATCTTTTAACAGCTTAGGAATGTATATTGAGAGAGAGAGAGAGAGAGAGAGAGAGAGAGAGAGAGAGAGAGAGATAAAATATGGTCATGCTGTATTCAGTGTTGTGCTAAAATCTCTTTGCATTTTAACAACTTCTGTCCCGTGAAAGTCCATTCTTTGTCATGTTTCTGGATTCTGTGTGGATTTACATAGGGCTGAGTCTGCAGATCACAGCTAAACTAACTGTGGAGTGTGTTGGCTGTTGAGAAAGTTTTTATGTGCAGTGCTTGTGTGTTTCGCTGTAAGTTGTAGGGAGGGATGCAGAATATATTATCTAATTGTAAGGCATGTGTGAGAAAATTACCGGTGAATTCAAAGTCCCTTCTTCAAATTGTGCTTAAATCATAAACTGGTTAGATTGTATTAGGCAAACCATTGCACCTTTTGAGACATAATGCTGTAATTCTTAAGATGATATACATATTGGGTGAATGGCAGGCTCATGCACCCTCCACCTCTGTTCCCCTTTAGTGCAGCCATAAAGGGGGAGATTGAAATTTTTAATTTCGGTGTTATAAACTAACTGAAGTTCTTTGCTTGAATTTAGGTTAGTGAATTTGCTTGAATTTAGGGTAGTGGCTTGGTGAAACAGATTGTGACTGAGGTTGTTAAGCATAGTTTGACATGTAAAAGAAACTTGCATTCAAACAGAATGGGGAAATCTTGCCTTAAAAGCCAGAACAACCATTTTCCTTTTCACATTAGCACCAATCAATCTTGGGCACGTAATGCTAAATTCATAGCTTAGTATAGGGCTCGTCACAAAGGGAACGGGTCTTTCTTTCACAAAGGTCCTCAAATTTAGGTCCTCAAAAAGAGACCAAGTTTGGAGACCAAGTGTTTTGTTAAATGTAAGTGTTTAAAGTTGGCCACGATTTTTGTAACTTTTTTGTGAGTCTGCCAGAATCTTCAAAACATGATGACTCTTGGAGGCCCTGATATATTTCCCATATTTATAAATAACAACAAATGCTAAGACTTTTGCCCTGTGTTAGACTATAGTCATGAATATAGCTGCGTTGTAACATTAAAAGCCTTTTAAAATATGAAGACCAACCTTCTGACAAGGTTTCATTTTTTGCCTCCTGTGTAAATACCTCCTCACCCAGCTGCCTGAAATGAGTTATGCCTTTGGAAATGCTGGACACCTGAGATCAAAATTCTGCTGGTGGGTAAAAAAAAAGGAAATGACTTTAATTTAATTGCTGCATTTCAAGCGTGGGAATGAGAGTTGGGATTGTATGTTTGTATTCCCACTTTGAGGATAACTTGTTCTGTGACATGTTTCATTTTCTCAAAATGCACACGTAATGCCTTTAGCAATGCTACAGAGATGATTGATGTTTTCAACAGCAGTTAAGAGATCTCTTGATGAGCAATACTGTAGAAGTTCAAGCAACTCTGAGATAAAATCTAGCCATAATTAACTTCTGGAAGGTATGCATTCATGGGCAGGAGAGACAGGTTGAGGTGTGGAAGAATGACTGCACACTACTGCTTAACCTGACACCGGCTAGTATTGTGGGAAACTTTCAATGTAAAACAATACATGTTTGATTCCTTCCGGGTAAGTTGATGATAGAATTGGGAAACCCAACAAGATCTTTGGCTTAACCAGACATACACATGCATGTGAGATTGTCTTTTGTTACCGATGTAGAGAGACTGTGTGGACAGGTAACAAAAGTTCGGTTATTATCCAAAGGAAAAACACAGTCAGTAAACATTCATGTAGGGTAGTGGTTCATAATTAGTTGTAATTGTTTGACAGATGGGACATAGAAAGAGTCTGTGTGGCATTTTCATAGGCCTTGCGTAGAATTCGCTCTCCTTGTCTCCCTGTGTCCTGCAAATGTGATGCGCCATTTCCTACAAACTGAATTTACCGTAAGAGGCTCTTTGGTTTGTTTCTTTTCTGTTACACTTGTGTTACCTGTATGTATATGATGTGTACTGAAATGAAGTTCATGGATTCAGTAACTGGTACAGTTACTGTGTGTTACTTACCTTCATCCAGAAACAGTTCTGTACTTGAATGGGTAGTCTAACTCGTTCTACTTGTTGAAGAGTTGTTTGGAATGGTTTTTCTTGGATATCACTAATGAAAGTTGAACTCACATCTCCAACCTGTTATTGTTGTTCCTGTGTATCTTTGGAAAGCATTCAAAAATTCAAGGGTTTCTTTTTTAAATCTAGTTGGCAATCACAAGGTGTTTGGTATGTCTAAAGCAGATCCTTGGTCTTTGTTTGAATGAGGAGTCACCTACCTTACTATTTCCTTTTGGCTGCATTGATCCCTCTCAGTTACACGAATACTTTCTGCAGCAGACAGGGATGGGAGGGTTCAAAATATATGCCTATTTGGAGAGACAAGCCCAAATCTTTCTGGAGTTCCGAGTTAGATTGTTGTTAGCCTAGTATTGGTCCCATTGTTAATTCCATCTCTCTCTCTCTCTCTCTCTCTCTTTCTTTTCTCATGGTTGTTGAAAAGAAATAAGCTCTAGGTGGGCTACTGCTCTAGCTTTCATTACCAGCAACACTTGGGGTGCCAACTATGGGTGCCTGTCACAAGGTTGTTTTCCAAGTGTCAGAATTTTTAGTGAAGGTCCGTAAATCCTGAGAAGAAACAACAGTTCTTGTGGATTTAGGTGCTGAGCACTCCGTTTCTGCTTCAGTAGCTTAAATCACATTGCAATCACACCTTTCATCATTGTCATCACTAGAAACAACAGCAAGTACATTATGGCACTTGATGTATTCTCCAAGATGTCTTTGGGCACAGAATGGGCTTCTGGTGCTTGGAATGGATCCTAATCAGAAAGTCCCTTGAGGGCATAAATCCCCATTACTCAGTATTGTCAACAGTTAGTGTCAGTATCTCTCTTCAGTTTCCAACAGGGACGCCCACCCCACCCCACTGCCTACCTGACTGCAGGTACTGGGTCCAAGCTCTACCAAAGTTAACAATATTCCAAGCAAAGCCAAATTGGTGTGTTTTTTTTAATTCCATGTTGAGCATGAAGAATCTTAACTGTGGTTAGTAGAAGAGTCTTCATTCCTCAGATTAACAGTAAATATGAACAAAGCCTGCAGCCGCAGCACCGTGTTCCTGTGATTACACCTTTTATACTCACAAGTGTGATAGTAATGAAGTGAAAGTTAATGCAAATCATTAGGTATTGGCTGTATTTGATAGCATAAGAAACTATGTTTAGACACTGAAGTTTAAGTCTTGTAGATGTTTGATACTATAATTATAATAGGAAACATGTTTAGTATGAAGGCTTAATATGATGTGGTGGGGAGGCACAAGTGTGTAACGGTTCCTTTACATGATATGTTAACAGTAATCATCACGGCAAAGAATTTAAGTGCTTTCCCTATATTTGGAGGACTGTAGAAATATTGTGTATTTTGGCAGTTGTGTTTATAGGCAGTTGTGTTACCCTAGTGGAGTCTCAGCTTTCCATTGTATGTGTGGTGCGTTAATGTCCCTTTAAAGCTTTTAAGTATACCACAAGTATATTTGTTAAAGGTTACCTTTAAAGGTTGAACCTCCAGTACAGGGTAAGATATTATCTTAAATAAATAAAATAGAAGTCTGTTTTCTTAAAACAATAATGCAGCATTGTCACCCTTTGCATTTACTCATAAGGCTCTAAAATGTCTTCTGCTTGTATATCGGTAATGATGTTGTTAAAAAGGAACCCTAACCCTAACCCTATAATCTACTACTGAAAGGAATGTTTTCTTCTTGTATAACTAACGTATCTGATGTTCCAGTATCACTTTTCAGGAGCTTAGAATACCTGTAAAAGCATTCTACAGCTGCTAGACTGCTAAATACAAAATGAGATTCAGTATTATCAGTGTTAGAAAGCTGTAAAGTCATGCAGTCGATAAAATGACTTTTACACATTTAGTGTTCTGCTATATTCTTAATAGCATACTGGCTCTCACACTTTAAAAGACGTGAAGCTGTAAAAGAGGGGAAACTTTGCCTTCCTTGTGTCTTGGACTACAACTCCCACAGTCCTTTATCATTGGCAGTATAGGCTAGGGATCCTGGGATTTGTAGTCCAAAACAACAGGAGGGCCAAAGGTTCCCCTCCTCTGCTGTAAAAGTATTCTAACAGTAAGTACTTGAATAATTTATTTAGAATTTTGAGGTCTTAGGTACTGATGATTCAGAACACTTGGATGAATTATTATTTGGCATTTAAGAAACTTCACCTCCCTTTACCATGTAAAAAAAATTGCAGGGTCTGCGAAAACATTTGTTTACCTTGTACTTTATTGCTAAATGATGTCTGTCCTGTACTACTAAATGATATCTGTAGCTTACTAAATATCTCTTACCAATTAAAGTTTGAGTCTATTGACCCAGAAACAGCTGTTGTTTTGCCTCTTAACTATCTGGCTGTGCTTTTTTATGGCATCACATATGTATGATACATCTTTTGATGAACATATGCTTTCATCAGTTATAGCCAAAATACCACAATATACTTTGATACTCAACGGTAGAATTGGTATTTTCTACGCTTCTCTTTCAGGAAGTTTTCCATGCTTCCAAAAACATGCTCAGCATGTTTTCCTTGCCGCCTGGAGCAGGGGGCTACTTTTTAAAAGTTTTCATAATTTGCTTGCTTATTATGTGAACTTGAAAAGAAAAGAAAAACCAAAAGGTACTATAAAAGCAATGAATAATACTGTATTATGAGTGACTATCAAGCTAAACATCTGCCTGTCTATAGCTGAGTATCATTGAGTAACCCGGGGTGGTGGTGGTGGTTCCATAATGAGTTACACAAAGAATTACTTTTCAAAAGCAATTTTCCAGTTTCTGGATCTACCTTCTTGTCTGTCACTGTCCTGCAATATTAGGGAGTGAATTTACATTTGAGCAGTAAATTGATCCAGACATTTTAATATAATAGAACTTGCTATGTTAGCAAGATGGGGTCTCTTCCTCTGCCAGAGAATTTAATTTGCTATAGCACTCATCTTTCCGTTCTGAAATTTGCATATGGTCGCTGCAAATGTACAAATAGTGCCGTCTCAGCTTTTGCAAAACTTGGTCACTGTTTCTTCTGTTATTGGCGGAGGGAGGGGGCTACAATAACAATCTTACAGCAGCTGCATGAATCAAGTATTCATTTTGAATCTCAACTCAAGAAAATGTAAAATGTATGAGCCTAGCCAGCTGAGATGCAGCATGCTCGTTTTGCTTTCGAATCAGACTGAAGCATCTTTGTAGTGTGTTGAAAAGCGTCATACTTAGGCTGCCACTGCTGGAGCTGAAATTATAATTTTAAATCAAGCGAGCAGAGGTATGCATATAAATTTCTGTGTGATCAATAATGAGCTTAAATTGAAGGTACCGGCTTAGTACAACAATTACCAGCATTGACAGAAGAGCTATTGAAGGAACAATAGATGTAAATCAGAAGGGAAGATGGAAATAAATTTTTAAAATCCTAACCAAATTTATGCTGCGTATAGTGAGATATAATGTTTCTAGCCTTCTGTGAAAGGTATTAATTTTCCTCTCCTTTTTTGAGAGTCTGGATAGCCTGTGCTATAAGTAGGCTTATATTTTTGCCATTTTCCAAGAACACGGAAAGCAATTTTAACAGGTTACTTTACTTCAGGGCTGTTTAACTTTGAAAAGGCCAAGGTCTACTTTTTCCGGCCCAAAGTGTCTGAGGACTACTATACCAAAACCTCTACTTACAAATTTTATCCGTTCCAAGCACATGCTCATAAGTAAAATCTTTTGAAAGTAGAGCAGCTGTTCCCAGAGGAATGCATTGAAAACCAATCACAGTGGTACCTCTGATAACGAATTTAATTAGTTCTCAGAGGTAATTTGTTATCCGAAAAATTTGTTATCCGAAATGTGGTTTCCCATTGAAATGAATGGGAAACCAATTAATCTGTTCCAGAGGTCCGAAAAAAGGCAAAAAAGTGGTGTGTGTGTGTGTGTGTGTGTTCCAAACCTCTTTATAAAATGCACTTTAAAGGCTTGCAGTCCTGGAACACTCTCCAGAACATCCCCTGCAGTGGAATGCAAACGTGGACAAGAGAAACCAACAAGACTACCCCAGCCTGTTCTCACCCAAAATGCAATGGGGGAAAATGCAAACAAACATAAGCAGGAATTAAAATCTAGGCCATTTTTGCCTCCAGAGCAATGAAAAAAGACTGCAAACATGGAGAAATGAAACCAGCAAGACTACCTCAGCCTCTTCCAGCCAAAAATGCAAAGAAAAGCAGTGCAAATACTAATACAAGCTAGCTCCCTATCTTACCAAGTTCAAAGGGTCCAAATCCCTCAGCAAAACATGTCCAGAATGGCTCCAAAACACCATAAAAATGCTCTAACTCCTTCCACCCCTCCGCAAACTATGCCTCCTGCAATGCATGCAGGCCACACATTTTTTGCAAGGCATTATGAAACGTTTGTTATCTGAGGCAGCCCATAGGGAACATTTGCTATCTGAGGCAGCCCTATACCTGGAAGTTTCCATTTGTTATCTGAAAAATTTGTTATCCGAGGCATTCTTTATCCGAGGTATTACTGTAATCTGTTCTGGAGGGAACAGATTTCAATGCACCATGGCCCTTGAACTGTCCTGCTTGGCTGACACAGTGGGCTGGCAGACTCAGAACTTTGCTGGGGCAGTGGTGGTTCTTGGGATGGGGGAGGAAGGGGTGGAGAACTTATCCCGTCACTTTTTAAATTGATGGCTGACGGGCTACTTTTGAACCCTTCGCAGGCTACCAGTAGCCTGCAGTCTACCTGTTGGGCTGGCCTGCTTTACTTTATTGTTGTATGGTCATGGACCCAAATTTAAAACAAGTTCAGGTAAAACAAATATAAATAATTTACACACTTCAGAAGTTAAAACCAATTCATTATCTTAATGGAGCATTTTATAAGATCTTACAACCCAGACTAGAAACTTCGCCACTGTCTCCGTGACTATCTGATTTGTACCTGCCAACATAGTCTTTAGATGTTCATTAGGACACATGCTGGGAAGTTTATTCATGGTTGGATGAATAACTTGAATCCGTTTGTTCCTATAAAGGCTGCATTCTAACATGGTATGTATCAGGGTCTCTATTGTGTCCTCACCACATGGACATAAATGATCCTTATAGGGGATGTTATGAAAGCGCCCTTCCAATACTGCTGACGGGCAGCAGTTGAATCTAGCCCTAGAGAAAGCATGCCAATTTTAACAGGTTGCTTTTTACACATAGCTGGCTGGACAGCTCAGTGGTTTAGGTATCTGGCTCCGGAACCAGAGGTTGGGCATTTGATTCCCCACTGTGTCTCCTGGGAGAAGAGGCAGCCTGTGCGGCCTTCGGTGAGCTGCACAGTCCCAGTGCGACCCAAGAGGAAGGGAAAATCAAACCACTTCTGAGTATTGTCGACCTGGAAGAGGGTTGCTCTAAGTCAGAAATCACTTGACAATATGTTATTTATTTATTTATTTATTTATTCTCACATGTAGCGCAATCCTATAGGTGCTTACTGAGATGTAGATCTTGCTGTGTTAAGGTGTTTGTGTAGGACTGCAGCATTGGTCTTTTAAGAAGAAAAAAATAACTTTTCCTCCTTTCGCTCTGAAACTGAAGCCTGGTAGAAATGTTTGTGTTTTATACTAACCCGTTCAGGTTGAAATTAATTAGGAACATTTTGAAATTAATGGGAAATTTCTCCTAGTATCCATGAACATTATTTTGAAATTCTCCTTCTGTTATCCATCACTGGGTAGACGTCTATTTAGGGACATTTGTAATATCTCCTATTTTTAATATTTTGTTGTTTGTACTTTAATAAAGGCAGAATGAGCAGAAATCACAGTGCCTAAGCCAGGCCTGCCCAAAGTCCGGCCCGGGGGGGGCGCGCGGCAAATCCGGCCCTTCAGGCCATTCTGAGTGGCCCGCGGCTGGCTGTCCTGCCCTTCCCTCCCCCTCCTTCGCCCCATTTTTTTTTTAAAAAAAATCTTCCGCCAACACTGAGACCACTGGGAAGCTTGGGAAGCTGGGCGGACGGGCGGTCTGCCGCCACCAGCACCGCAAGGGAATCTGTGTGGGTGGGCAGGCCAGCGGGCCTCTGCCACCACCAAGGAGCTTTGGGGTGGGCTGGCGGGCGAGCCGTCGCCACCGCTGGGGAGCTTGGGGGGTGCAAGGTCACACAGATCGCCTCTTCCAAGGGGCGACCTGTGGCCATGGCTCCCTGTGCTTCCTTTGGTCCCCGCCTTCCTTCTTTCCTCCCTTCCTTGTTCCCCACCTTCCTTCCTTCCTCTCTTGGTTTCCAACTTCCTCCCTCCCTCCCTTGTTCCCCACCTTCCTTCCTCCCTCCCTCCCTCCCTTGGTCCCCACCTCCCTCCCTCCCTCCCTTCCTTGTTCCCTACCTTCCTTCCTTCCTCTCTTGGTTTCCACCTCCCTCCCTCCCTCCCTTGGTCCCCGCCTTCCTTCCTGCGGGTGGGGTTGCAAGGGGTCAGTGGGTGGGGCTTATGGGTCAGTGGGTGGGGCTTGAAGTGGCGTGGCAGGGTCGGGGAGTAACCGGCCCCTGACACATTCTCAGCCACCAAATCTGGCCCTCCTTACAAAAAGTTTGGGCACCCCTGGCCTAAGCAGTAAAAAAATGTATATACCAAGAGATGTGTCACATATTGTACAATTTAGCAGGTACATATGTACACTATGTACATCCATAGTATTGCCTGTAATGCTGTACTTTTAGTTTTAATTTTATATAATTTAATATCCCATCTTATATAATGGGCTCAAGGCTGCTTCTAGGAGTTTCATCAATGCTGCTCTGTGCTGAAGGTTTCAATATTGAAGTTTCTTGACAATTTATCATCTTCCAGTTCTTCCTTTTCCTGACAAGCTCTTTCCACTTGTTAAGGATTTTCCTAACCTAATAAGTTAGATCCAAAGTTCATCCTACTTATAGTAGACCCATTGAAATGCATGAAATCTAAATCGGTTTTGACTAAAGATTGCTTTTCAGCTGAATAAATGTTTGGCATTTCCTAATCCCACCTCTTAAGAGTAGACTCCCATTCAGAGGCGTCACTCTGGTTTCCCTTCCTTGCCCCTCCTGGTTGCTCTCTCTGAGTGGACACCCACTCAAGGAGGCAGGGATGGGAAACACCAAATTCTGCATCTGCTCGACCCAAAAAACAAACCAGCATGAACTGCCAATTTGGTGGCTTGTGCCCATTGCTGGTCTTGACTAACCTGCCCAATTGGTTTCAGTGGGTTTGGTCAAAGTGTGAATACGGCTAGATCCTGTCCGGTGGTCAGGATCCAGTGTCTGCCATCAATGGGTGGAACTGCAATATACAAGCTGGAATCCAAACCCCAGTAGTTGGGGTGGGGCAAACAATTACCCATCTCTCTTGCAACACCAGCAGGTGCAAGGCTGGGAAACCTACCATAGCTGGCTTTTGAGTGGCATAGGAAGTTGTAGAGAAAGAGAGAAGAGCTGTTATGACCCCCAGAGCAACACAGGATCCAGCCCAATTAGTTATATAAAAGCTAAAAGAATGACTTCTCCAACATTATTTTTGCATCTGGAAAGGATTGATTTTAAGCTTCATGGTCCATGCTGAATATCATACCTATCTGTGATGCAGCTTTTCCAAAAGGGTTTAAGGAGAGAACTTTCCAACATTCTGTCTTTATTTTAGTATGTTTGAATTATGTGTGTACTTGTGTTTACAGGTGTAGACACTGTGGGTATGTGTTCTTTGGTCTCCTGGAAAAGGTTTCGTCCAGGTTTGAAGCTGCCTAGTTCAAGATATGTTGCATCTATGACCTATGATCAGTTTCATGGAACAGCCCATCTTTAGAAAAAATTAAAAGTAAAGTACAGTACTGTAGTTCCCACCTCATCTCCGTCAAGACTGTCCTCTTCATATTATTGAAATCCATTGCATTCTCTCTTATATGGCCATTCATATTGGCTATATGTATCCTGGGCACCTGTAAGAGACTCAAGTAGTGCACATACAGTTAAAAATAGAAAAATGGATTTTTTTACATGTTGGAATACCTTGCAGACTAACTGATATGTCAGTATTTTGCTGACATTTCAGTATAAAAAAAGAGGTTGCAAATTTCTGTTTTTGAACTAAAACAGCTACAGCTCTCTGGGGAGTTTGGCCAATTGATCAGAAATATGAATCTACATTTCTTTAATATAACAATAACCAATCTGCAATTCTTGGACTAAGAGACGGGCTGAGAAAGAGACACAACAAAAGACTGAACTCACCCAAAATCTTGTTTTTGAGGTGTGTTCCTTTAAATATTATCAGCAGCAGATTAAACCTGTTATAAAATGTACACTTCCATATGTACTTCTATATGTGATAGCATGTGTGCAGCAGTATTTTATCCTTTGAGGGAAATGTGTACAAAAAGTGCAAATTTCACATGTTTTTAACAAGAATAATCTACAAATATGTACAGAAATGAATCAGAAAAATATGCAGGTTTGACAGATTGTGCAGAAGCAGATTGCACGGAGTGGCATAAAATCATGTACTAAACAAATCTCCCTACTGTGTGAGGGGGGAGAGTCTTAACAGGGTTATGGATAGCTTCATTCCAGTTATTTGTCTTTGTGCAGATCTGAACTGTTAATGTTTCAAACAAAGTAGTCATAAAATGCAGTTCTTCATGTCCATATTCACCATTAAATATATTCCACATTTTTATTTCCAAGTGTCGCAGAATCTCTTTTCGTATAATCAATCTTTAGCCTTTTACATATGGCATAACTTCCTGACTACACTCTATAATGCATTGTGTGTTCCTAACTCAAAATGAATCTCCTGCCCATTTAAACAACAAGAAAGGGAAGTTTGTCTGTCCCACTGCAGACATTGTTTGTCTGTTCCTCTGCAATAAGTCATGCTTGTCAGGACAATAATTTCAGTTTCAGAATAAGAAGTAGTAGCTTAAATCTTTTGTTTGAATGAAGGAAAGAACAAGAACAACAACACCTAAAGCTTATGTTTTAGACTCTATGACAACTGTTTATTGCAGCTGATGTTTAGGGTATAATTCTGAAGTCTGGGGAAAGAAAATGGGAATTGTAGGATTGAGGTGTTCTGCTAATGTATGTGTACCCTACACTTACTGACTGGGAAAGGTGTGTGTGTGTGTGTGTGTGTGTGTGTGTGTGTTTCCGCTTGCATTTAGTGTGAGCCATTTAAAAATGTCAGCAGTTTCCTACAGGCAGCTCTCGCTGACTCACATGTCTGCTGTAGCATAAGCTACCTTAATTTAAAGCCATCCACAATAGGAGGGAATGCAGACTTGAAGATAGCGATAGACCAGCTTTGTTTCTGAACGTCTGTTTTAAGCTCTCTTTGCCTAGTGGCCTCCTTCCCATTTAAATGCTTCCGTACACCTTATAATTATTTTTCAACTCTTATATTGCTCTCTAGAGACATGACTATGTCCTCCCTCTCTGCTCAAATGTTGCTCCTAGCAAATTTTTTGAATGTGGGTTGAAGTCTGTCTGTTCTGGAGCCTACAACGCATTGCATGGCAGCACACCAAAGTCTGACACAGACAGGGAGATGAAACAAATCCAGTCTCTCCGAGTACAGTCATGATCAAACACACATTTACCTCATTCATGCTTTACTGCTTCAGATATGTATGTATACTTAGAGGTGAGTCTTTAAAAGCAGTGTGCACTTAAAATGAATGTCTGGTACAGTGTCTAGCGAATACAGGTAGTGGGATTGCATGAGGGTCTTGAATTCACCACCTTTATGCTTAAAATACAATTGCGGATTGTTGTTAGTTTTTCCCTTTTCTGTTCTCTTCCTTTTTGTTTTATTCTTCTAGTCGAAGGAGCGGCTCTCGACCGTTTTTGGTCTGCAGAGTGCTCTGAGTCTCTTTCATGGTCAGCGGTGTCACTACCAGTACTTTCCTGTCCTATCATCATTCCTAGAATACTACCAGCCAGCTTTTGGTGAATACTGTACTACTGTAAGCGAAGCTGTGGGGGTGAGAACCACTGTGCATTCTAACCATGGAGGACCATTGTCTGTAGGAACGGACAAGTGAGTGGATGAGGCCCAGTGAAATCAGATGCACTGAAAAGTCCATGTTGCTTTGCTCTCATTCTAAACAGATTGGATTGAACTGTTGTGGAGTGACCAGCGTGAAGCTGATACTGACTATAAGGAGTACTGTACACTGAATTTCAAAGCCCCATTATGCCCCCGTGGATCCAGCTTGTTCCGTCTCACCTCAGGGGTTGCAAGTGTCAGCAGAGCTGCCTTTCATCGTTTTATGAGAATGAAGAAATGGCACCCATCTCGCTTATTCCTTATAGAAAGTGTTTGCACTTTGGCTTTGGATTGCAGTTCTGTTGATTGATATAGCATGTCAGTAAAGTTGATTGCAGGGGGGGGAGAGGACTGCATATGTGTACCTGAATCCATGGGATCTGTTCTGTAGCTTGGAAAAAGTGCCTTTAAAGACTTTCTAAGACTGTAAAACCCAGAATCCTTCCACTAGCATGGTAGCTTTTTGAAGCCCTGATGATCAAGATGGGCAGTATTGTATTTATATAAATTTGGGAGTTTTCTGGTGTAGATGTCAGGTTGGTTTACCGTTCATTCTGTGATACTGATGGTGCCTCAGCAAGGGAGCCCCTTTCTCTAATTCAGCCAGTTAACAGGTTGTGCTTATTCTTTTGATATTTCAAGAGCCTACTGCAGGCATGTCCAAAGGTCGTCCCTCCTGATGTTTTGGACCACATCTCCCAGAATTCTAAGCTTAGATTGCCAATGGCAAAGGACTGTGGGAGTTGCAGTCTAAAACATCTGGAGGGCCGAAGTTTGGACATGCCTGGCCTATTGTTTAATGCAGAGTTTAAAGCTGAGTTTCTTTATGACCTTAAAGAGTACTCTCTAGTACAGTTGGCACTTGGCAGTGCAGTAGTAGCAATTTCATACTTGAAATGGGACAGGTTATCAGCAGGAATGTGACAGTCCAAAATACATTGAAAGAGATTAGCATGGAAATATAGCCTCCCAAAATCTGGAAAATAGTTTTTTCAATTGAATAAAAATTTTTAACAAAATAGCTTGCTAGATCTTCATTAAACAGTAAACTTTGTAAGGCTATGCTTGCATTGTTGACAAATAAATTCTGCTTTGGTGGCTAACAGAATAAGCATGTTATGTTAAGAAGCAGATATTAAGAACGAAGGACAGAGCTATTATTAGTCAGCTCTGATGAGTTCCCTACCCATTGATGAAGCAGAGGTCGAGGTAAGAAAAGAACTGAAAACAACTCAGTGCTGCGGGAGATGTGAAAGAAAATTGGTGTTCTTGGTTTCCACCAATATGTATGACTCATTGGTTTCAGGAGGCTTTCTACTTCTAATAATAAATCTATGTAAGGCTTTTAAAAATTGTGTGAGCACCTACACTCATAGCAAAAGGTTGGAAAACCTTTTAGAAAGAAACACTTTTGTTTAAATGGTGCAAATCATTGATTTTTATAGTAGTCTTGTATGCTACTTTACATCACTGCTCGTGTATTTCCTTTTTCTTTTTTTTAATGACCAAAATAAAACACTATTTCTTGGATTTATCCCCTGCATTTTTAAATAGGGCTAGCTGCATTTGTTAAAGAAATACACCTGAGGGGGGGAAGAGAAAACATAGATTCTTAAAGCCTGGTTTCCCAGGTAGCCAAATAGCTGCATCTGGTCCTTTGGGCTTTCTCAACTCAGCCATAAAGCCTCTACCATCTTCTCATCTTCAATTGAGTACTGATTCAGTGTGTGAGTGTTTTAAGTTGTTCTGCTTAATTATCTAGAACAATGTTTCCTGAATAGTAATTGTTATTGGAATATCATAAAGATAAAATATATGGGTGGCAAAGTGGTATTATCAACAATACTTAAGGAAATAATTGTTCAGTTGCTACAGGATTGCTGAAACTAGAGGTTTTAAACAATCTTAATTGCAGAGGTCCCTGCCTTGGTGGTTTCTGTTCACCTGGGATAATTAGGTCAGTCTTGCTGAAATAAAAGAAAGGAAATTCTTCTATTGAAAGAGATATGATGTACTGTGTTATTGCTGAGTCAGTGGCTCATTATGGTTGGAACGTGCCACTGAGTTATACAGACTTTTGGAGTGCTATGGTAAATTGGTAGATTGCTGGTTGTGGAAACCTGAGAGAAAACACAAGAGTAAAACTCAAATATACTTAGAAGGAAGAAATCCTTCAAGAAAGAAAAAAACTTAATCATGTTTAGCATTGGTGTATTAGCATCATGGATTTTTTTCTGAGAAGTATTAAATTTATTCTGAGCAGTTGAGGGGGGGGGAGAGAAAGCGTTAGGCAAATTAAGATCTATCAGTTTCTGCAGGACTGCAAAATACAGGAGTTAATTATTTAGAGACAGCAACACTTGTTTGTCAGAACATTGACTTTATAGTGTCAGCAGGGAGTCAGGGATCGAAAAGAAAGAGGATACTTTACTTAGGTTTATAATTTTCCTCAAGGTCTACATGTGAATATACGTTGAGTTCAAAACATTTTACTGGAAAAGTTTGTTCCCTCAATGTCTAAGGGAAAAGCTAGCCTGTCACCTTCAGTGTTGTACAGAATAAGAAAGGGCGGAATAAACCGGCTACCTTCCATGGCAGGGAACCAAGCTGAAGGTTGTACTTCCTTTCTTTTCCTCCATCACTCTTGTTTGAGTCCATTTGCTGGATTTGGGGCTTTCCTGTGTAAACCCAATACAGAAGAAGATGGGTTTGTCATGCCTGATCCAGAAAGAAATGATGTGATTGCATTTTGTAAGATGGTGAAATTGCTGCATTCTGTCATTATTGCCTTCAGTTTGTTGACTGTAGCTGGACTCGAAAGTTAATGCAACACAAATAAAAACATAAGTACAAAACATTTTTTTAACAAAACAGGGACTGATTGAGTGACTTGGTTTGTTTGCTTCCTCCCTCTTTTTTTAATCCTGTGGGCTCTTGTGAGGCTGGAATGGTGACTCATCCAGTTGTCTTTCTCAGATAGTTGCTCATCTGCCAATTGAGGTTTACCTTCTACTTAGTGGAATCTAATGACTAATGCTTAATAAGGGTAACCACTAAACTCCTACTAGCTGAGATATGCCAGCATCAAGAAAACAAACAGTATCCAGTTTTACCATGTCATGCTTTTATACCTGGAGAATTTGGCAAGCCTGTCAGCTGAGTTACAACATAATTGCTTTGTTTAGCCCTGATTATTAGTAATCATATATAAAGCTGTATTTGCAAAGAATATGTGACTTCATAATTATTGAAAGCTTACAGTTCATTGGCTGTATATTCACCCCTTGTGGTTTAAGTTTTAATCTACAACTAAAGTAAATATAGTTTCCTGTTGTTTTACACACACACACACACACACACACACACACACACACGTATATTGATTGTGCTCCTTGGACCTGAGGGTTAAAATTAATGATACAGTCAAAATACTGTAGCATATTCATGAATTCTGCATGATGTTTTGTAAAGTAGAAGTTAGTGAAACAATTGTAGACGGTTATCTCCTCCTTAGATAACCTGAAAGGCATGGTGAAAACTCTGCAAAAGAATTGGAAGAAATAGAAACGGAACATTGGAAGTCTACAGAAGCATATCAGTAAATTAAATAGAGTCTCTCTTTTGTTTTGGTCAAATATTTCAGTTTTTCTTTTTGCATGTGCACTTTATTGGGATGTCATGGTC
The DNA here is from genome assembly GCA_037367245.1 of Phrynocephalus guinanensis. Classification (NCBI taxonomy): domain Eukaryota; kingdom Metazoa; phylum Chordata; class Lepidosauria; order Squamata; family Agamidae; genus Phrynocephalus; species Phrynocephalus guinanensis. The sequence goes on from CM074733.1 coordinate 139,795,823, forward strand.
CCACTGTATCACCAAAGGTTTGAGTCGGAATTTTTTTTTCATACTATATGTATTCACTGGCTAACCTAATGATAGGATGTTTGTGTCATCACCAACAATTTTGTGAATTGCAAGCATTACTAAGGTAATTGTCACTATCAATACTTTCTGCCTACATTCTGACCCCAAGTGCTGTATTCTTGAACCGTGTCTGTGTAAAATACTGTACAAGGAGTTCTGTATAATAATGTGTGTAATAATGTGTTTAATAACGTGTTTAATGAAGCTGACTAACATCTTGTACAGCTGATGTGACAATAAATGTGTAAGCCTAAAGGTGCTGCCTGATTTCAGATTAGTCACTTATTCAGTCAAAGGCTTAAGTTCACCCCAGTAAGAGAGAGTTGGGGGTGGGATAAAATGAAGTTTGCATTCTTTAGAATATAGTGGTACCTCTACTTATGAATATAACCCGTTCCGAATGCATGCTCTTTAAGTCGAACAATTCTTAAGTAGAGAAGCCGTATTTTAAAAAATCAAATAAATAAATAGAAAATATTTTTAAAAAAACATTTGTAAGTAGAGCAGACCGCATCTAAAATGTTTAAGGCAGCAGCAGTTAAAACGCCAACTGTTTTCTTCTCTTTTAAGTTGAATTGCTCTTAAGTTGAGCCACTTTTAAGTAGAGGCACCACTGTAGTTTACATGTCATAGCTTAAAGAGGGTTTTTGCTGTATGAACTTAGTAAGGACTGTAGACAAAATCTGAAAATGTCAGCATATGGTTAATTGCTGGCTTTTCTATGACGCTGCTTTTGCTGGGTCCACTTTTCTCTTTGTTATTCTCTTTCTTCTCTGTATATTCTCTCCTGAGATCATAGCAGAGACTGTGTAGTGCCCAGTTATTTCTACAGATCTACAAAGTGACCTAAATCCTCTTGCATAGCTAGGAAAATGGCATAACTTTTGAAGCCAAATTGCCCAAGTTAAGAAATAGTATAGTCATTATCAGTTGCACAAAGACACACAACTCAGCATAGAACAGATACCTTCTATAGTGATTTCTTAAGGCAGTTTTTTTCAATTCCAGCATAACTAGGCAAGAGAATTCAGGTCAATTCTTCATTTCCTAAGAGAGGACAGGATCATTTTTTTCTTGAACAAGCAAAATATTACCTGCCAGTAAGCTGTCTCCTTTAGGAAACCAGTGTGTTAAATAATAAACTGTCTAAACTGTTGATTCCACACTTTATAGTGGTTGCAATATAAAACCATGGATATTTAGGTACTCCTTTTTGTTTGATTTAGAGTTTGTTCCTTTTAAATCCAGTTCACCAGACAGTCTTGGAGATGTTTGCCACAAGAAGAAAACTGTTGCAGATATATGTATAACCCATGTTCCTTTGCTTGAAAAATGGGGCTGTGAAACCCAATGCTTAAATAGCTTTTACAACTGCCCTCCAACTTCCTTCTTCTAACAAGACTCCTGCCCTGATTGCAACATCATCTAGCCATGGACTTTAAGAACATCATCTAACCAAGGATTTTAAAATTAACCTCTTGGTAAAACACATCTTTTACCATGTCTGAACTTCTGGGACCTGCTTTGAAGAGTGATTTACACTCGGAAGCTCGCAATGTTCTTTGTTTTTTATTTTTATTAGTAGCCTATAAAGGTATTGCCTGTAACCTATTTTTGTAGTTCGGTTTTGTGGTGGCCAAGGGACTCAACCCCTGTTTTTGCTTTGAGAGATAGATAAGTGGAAAACAGTAAGGAAGAATTGCTCAACAAGCCAAGACTAAACTCTTGGCTTCTCATGTTGCTTTTGCTTGTTGGGGAAAAGAAACAGAAACTTCACTTTTATACTTTTCACTGGCTAAAAGTGGAATGAAGTATGGTATGGTATCACTGCATGCATATGTTTTAGGACAGCCTTCTCCAACTTGCAGTCCTCCTGATGCCTCATAAGGTTTGGGTTGTAACTCTTACCAATATTAATTGCTTACCTTGTGGGATGAGGCTGATGAGCTGCAGTGCAAAACATTTGTAGAGTGGCAGGTTGGGTACAGCTGTTTTAAGGTAGGGTTTGCAACGGTGGCCTTGGAGATGTTTCTGGACTTCAGCTCCTTTATTCTGTTGCCGTTGGCTATGTTAGTTCAAGCTAGTGGGGATTGCAAAGTCAGGAAACATCTGGAAGGCCCTTTTCTTACCCACCTCCATATGCTATTGAGTGCATTCATAAGACAGGGGAACACAGGATTCTATGAATGCTGGCTTGTCATGAACAAACAGCATGCTGGTGAATGCAGTTTAATTGCTCCCATTTAAAGAGATGTGGCTAAACAGCTATAGAACAATGCTCCTTAGGTTTGGATTATTCTGTTGTCTTGGCAGCAGGAAGCTTTCCATCTTGGGATTGTTTTGTCCCCAGAAGCCCATGAAACAATCTGTGGGTTTGGTCTTGACTTCTTTCTTTGGTTTGTTGCATACCTGTCAAGTTTTGGTTTTGAAAATAAGGTAAATTTTCCAACACTTGTTGCAAGCCATCACACCACCACAACCAAGCTCCAGTATCTCTCAAATTTTAAGATAGGTGTACAAGAAATCTAAAATAACCACTTGTAAACCAGTTACTAACTACAATTAGGTGATCAGACTCTGATACTCCTACCTTTGTTGATATTGAAATGCTGTGAACATTCTTATATTATAATACAATCTAAATGAAAACACAAAAGGGCATATGAAACACAATTATTAATTTTACATTTTTAGTTCATAAAATAGTCAACACATTACATATTTACTGTTTATTTCGCATTGTTTGTCTTCAAGTAAAATTTTTACATTTTTTTCAATACACATTTTCTTTTAATTTGTCATGTTAACTCATGTCTCTGGCATTCATTAATGACTTATTATACAAATTTGTTGCAGACTTTGCATCCTTTAACACTTTTTTGGAAGGAGTGTATTTGTGGGGTGGGCCAGAGTAGTTGATTTTATATGAAAGTAAAGCACAAACAGTGCTGTTGTCTAATAAGAACATACATAAGAAGAGCCATGCTGGATCAGGCCAAAGGCCCATCTAGTCCAGCTTCCTGTATCTCACAGCGGCTCCACCAGATGCGTTTGGGAGCGCATGAGACTAGATATCTGTCTCCTGATACCACTCCCCTGCATCTGGCCCTTGAAGTACCCTGGTTTAAAGCCTGGATATTACACATCTCCATCATGGTTTGTAACCTGTGATGGACTTTTCCTCCAGGAATCTGTCCAATCCCCTTTTGAAGGCATCCAGGCCAGATGCCATCACCACATCCTGTGGCAGGGAGTTCCATAGACTTACAACGCGCTGGGTGAAAAAATATTTTCTTTTGTCAGTTCTTACTCTCCCAGCCCTCAATTTGAGTGTATGTCCCCTAGTTCTGGCATTTTGGGAGAGAGAGAAGAGCTTCCCTCTATCCACTTTACTCATACCCTGCATTATTTTGTATGTCTCAATCATATCCCCCCTCAAGCGCCTTTTTTCCAGACTAAAGAAGCCCAAATGTTTTAGCCTTTCTTCATAAGGGAGGTGCCCCAGGCCAGTAATCATTTTAGTCACTCTCTTCTGCACCTTTTCCAGTTCCACTATGTCTTTCTTGAGATGCGGTGGCCAGAATTGTACACAATACTCCAGGTGGGGCCTTACTATTGTTTTGTATAATGGCATTATAATGTTCGCTGTTTTATTTTCAATCCCCTTTTTGATAATCCCTAGCATGGAATTGGCCTTCTTCACTGCTGCCACACATTGGGGAGACCCCTTCATGGAGCTGTCCACCAACACACCAAGATCTCTTTCCTGATCCGTCACAGATAACTCAGAGCCCATGAGTTGATAGATGAAGTTTGGATTTTTTGCCCCAATATGCATTACTTTACATTTGGTTACATTAAAACGCATTTGCCATTTCTCAGCCCATTCCCCCAGTTTGGAGAGATCCTTCTGGAGCTCTTCACAATCTTCTCTGGTTTTTACCACACGGAAAAGTTTTGTGTCATCGGCAAACTTGGCCACCTCACTGTTTATCCCTGTCTCCAGGTCATTTATGAACAGATTGAAAAGCACCGGTCCCAGGACAGAGCCCTGGGGCACACCGCTTTTCACCTCTCTCCATTGTGAAAATTTCCCATTGACACCTACTCTTTGTTTCCGGGATCTCAACCAGTTCTCAATCCATAAGAGGACCTGCCCTCTTATCCCCTGACTGTGCAATTTTCTCAGCAGCCTTTGGTGAGGGACTGTGTCAAAAGCCTTTTGAAAATCCAGATAGACTATATCCACTGGTTCACCCAAATCCATGTGCCTGTTGACCTTTTCAAAAAATTCTAAAAGGTTTGTCAGCCAAGATTTACCCTTACAGAAGCCATGCTGATTTTCTCTGAGCAAGGTTTGTTCTTTTATGTGTTTTAAGATTTTCTCTTGGATGAGGCTTTCTACCATCTTCCCTGGGACAGATGTAAGGCTAACTGGCCTGTAGTTTCCCGGGTCCCCCCTCCTTCCTTTTTTAAAAATTGGTGTGACATCTGCTATCCTCCAGTCCTCCGGCACTGTGGCCGTTTTAAGAGACAAGTTGCATATAACCGTTAAGAGATCTGCAATTTCATTTCTCAGTTCCCTAATAACCCTTGGGTGGATGCTATCTGGGCCCGGTGACTTGTTAATCCTCAATTTATCAATTAGTCCTAAAACATCCTCTCTTTTAACCTGTATTTGATTTAATTCTTTAGTCAATGACATCCTATTCTCTATAACAATCTTCCTCACCATACTAAACACCCTTTCAGAACTGGCATTGCTCTGGGGAATGCAGAGTAAAGCCTTCATTAATCCTGGCTGCTTACCGAACCTCACATCCTTCCCTAGCAGGCCCAAGAATCTATCAGTTTTGTCGTCTTGGGGGAGTTGCTTGCTATCTGTATGTAAGTACGTAAAGAAACCTGATGTGATAGAAATTCAACAGGCAGCTGTAACTAAATTCTGCTTTTCTCCTTACAGGGCTTACAATGTTCTTATTCCCAAATTCATCATGCTATATAATCTTTTATTCTTTCAGTCACAAACATATGTCCACTTCATCTGTTGTTTCTCTGTAATAAATGTCTTAGTTTCTGAGCATATGCAGAGTTCAAATGTGATAGCCTTTGTCTGGGCAGATGAGGCTCGGTTCCTTCCCACCTGCCCCCATCAAAGAGGGGACTTCACTCCCCTTCCCTTCTCAGGCTGTTCCTTTTGTCACACAGGCAGGCTTCTCTGGCAAAGGCACCCAGAGATCTGCATTGCTAAAGCTGTTTCCCAGGTTTTGGGAGCTAATCTTTACAACACCTAAAGAGCCTGCCTGGCAGGTAACAGATTTTTTAAAAATACAGGACAGTTTCAGGAAAATAATAATCTGGGAAGACGGTGGGAAATGGGTAAAAAACGGGAGTTTCCAAGGCAATACGAGAAACTTGACAGGTATGGTTTGTTGGGAGACACAAAAACCCGAGACTGAAACCTGTGAGTTGATATGATAAGCCAGTTTACAGAGGCGAATTCTATGCTCTATTATTTAGCTGTTTGTGCTGTATTTGTTTGTGATTATGTTAGAGTTCCCGTGTAATTTTGACTTCTTGAGTCATGTGAAAACACCCAATATGTGAATGGGCATAAACCCCAAACTTCAGTGCTTTATCTTGATAGTTAACCTGAAAGCTATGTTTGATGTCAACATTACAACACTGTAATTAAACCATTATATTAGGTTTTTTGTTTTCAAATAATTCACACGCTAATTGTGACTCCCTCAAAGTTGTGTGTTTGCATCATACATGCCTTAGGGAGAAGGAAATGTGGAGGCAGATTTCTTGTAACTGCTTCATTTAGAAGTGGCTAATCTGCCCCCAGAATCAGGAAGGCCAAACTGCTGGTCTAAGGAGCTTCTGGATTACAGTATTTTTTTTTAATCATGAAAAAAAAAAGATGTAGAAGACCAATCTTTTTGCACTTGCAGTCTGCAGTGAGGCCTCACCTGTAATTTGAGAACCATGGATGGCTTTGAATTAGAACAGCGGTGTCCAAACTTCGACCATCCAGGTACAGGCTTGGAATTCTGGGAGTTGTGTTCCAAAACATCTGGAAGGCCGAAATTTAGGCAATACTGAATTAGAGCCTGGCTGCATATTATGTCAATCAAATCAGAAGTGGACATGTATGATCCAGCATCTTCAGTGGAGAGTTCTGGGATCAGACTGAACTGGCTAGATGATCTGTAGGCAGGAAAGCAGAAACTACTGGCCATGTTTCTTGTATTTCAGTTACTGGCCAACTATCTTTCATGGACGTAATATGTGAAGAAGCAAAGGAGGCTATTCAGTTGAATGGAGGAAAAGTAATAAAAGCAGCAGAGCAAGACACAGAGAAAGCTAGCTGAAGTGTCTGCTTTACTGGCTAAGATTATGTTGCTTAGCAGAGTAAGGTGCAGCTCATAGTAAGAGTCAGCCCATTGGATGTCCTTGTTTTGCCTTCCCCCCTGCAATACAGGAATGGTATGTCTTGACCAGCCAAATGGGGGATGGGGGGGGGGCAGACGGGGGGGGAGCATGAACTATGCTTCCTTGAAAGATTGGGCTGTGAAATCTAACACTTGACTTCAGATACAGATTTACAACAACCCTGCTGCTTCCTGCCTCATCCCAACAACACCAGCCTGTTGTATATCATGTAGCCAAGAACTTTACATCTAACAAAGATTTACTGGCAAAACACTTCTTTTGCCATGTTTGGACTTTTGGTACATGCTTTGAAAAAGAGGGCATGCCCTCGAAAGCTCACAATTTTTGTTGTTATTTTACTAATAGCCTATAAACATATCACTTAGCCTAGTCTTGCTTTTGTAGGTTGAATTACTGTTCCTCTTCCTCAACCAGCCCACGATTAACCTAAGACAGTGGTTTAAAGTTGAATCAGCCTTGTTGGCGTTAGATGAAAAAGAGAAACTAGAGTTGAATGTCATTGGCATACCGGTGACACTGAACTCCAAAATGCTGGGCATTCTGTCACAGCCATTTGATATGTATTTTAAATAGCATCTGGACTCCACAGGTCAAAGGCCAGGAAGGTGAACCTATCTCCCAGCACCACCACTTGAGCTGACGGCTCCAGGAAGGACTGGAGTCACTGCAAGGCAGTGTCTCTGGTGCTGTACCAGAGGAAAGGATGTCATAGTCAAGAGTATGAAAAGCTGCTGAGGGTCCAGAATAATGGATAGGGATGTAATCCCCACTTCAGTTCCTAGAATAAGGCATGTTTGCAACTTCTGTACTATAACCAGACCTGAAGTCAAACTGAAATGGATTCAGTGAATTTGGGAGGTTTTTAAGCAGAGGCTGGATGGCCATCCGTCGGGAGTACTGTGATAGGGGTTCCTGCATGGCAGGGGATTGGACTGAATGGCCCTTGAGGTCTCTTCCAAATCTGTGATTCTACACTTATGAGGATTCTGGGAATCCCTCTAATTCAGGAACCCCCAAAGCTGTGAAGCCACCATGCACTCCTGTATTTTGCCCATGAATGAAATGCTAGAGACCAGTAATGATACATAGTGTGGTGGGGGTTTGGGTAACAGTCTCACCAGTGGCTATATTAGGCAGGCTAGAGCCATTCCTTATTGTAGAAAGGCAATTCCTGTCCCCAGCCCCCTCAACAAGTTGGCCATATTGCCCACAGCTAAGCTGTTCCTGTGAGTCAGGGTAGGCAAGAAACCAACATGTGTTGGCTTTCACCTCTCCAACGACCCTGCCCACATCTTTACCCCACACAAATGGAACAGTACAGGTTTTGGGGTTGGGGAAAACTCTCAGGAGAGCTGTGTTGTCTTGAGACAAGACCAATGTTGAACTGCTGAAATGTCATTCTAATAAAAACCTTTTGGATGTACCAGGAAAAGCGGCCACCCAGCAGCACGAAGGAGACCAACACATCAACTAAACCAGGCTACAAACTGAGAATATCATCTACTTACATAATCACCTGTAACATTATTAATTTGGCATTAATTTACACCAACTTGGCAATTAAACCACACATTATTCCAGCTTCTTTATGGAGATGGCTTATGTTTCTGTGTGACCTTTACTCAGGCAACCAATGAAGTTGTTTTCTAAAAAAGGTATTGTGGTGGTGGTGGTGGTGGTGGTGGTGGTGGGAGGTATATACAGAGTAATGTCCTGCTTCTGTCTGGATAAGTGGATGGAAACGTCCAACCACATATCAGAGGTGAAGCATTAAACCACACCTTCAAAGTAACCCGCTTTAAGCTCACCTTAAGAAGCCCACCTGGCAAACCTCTGCCATGAATTTTTGGGAGTCATAATTTTTCAGCACTGTGGATGAGATAGTAGCCTGAGTTTGTGCTGATTCTTTGATTATTGATTTTAAGTGGTCTGGATAGCTTGATAATTTAGGTATCTGGCTGCATAGCCAGAAGTTGGGAGTTCAGCTTTCCACTGTGTCTCTGACTAGAAAAGCTGCAGAGCCCCACAGTGCAAATACTCTTCTAGAAGAAGGGAATAATAAACCACTTCTAGATATTTCTCAAAAAAAAAAAAAAACACCCCTCTGAAATGGGTCATCATAAATGAGAAATAATAATAAAGCCAATTTGGACTTCATTCCAAGTTTATAACAACAGGGTTGTCGCTCTCTGGAAAGTCAAGGAAATTGAAATTGGTCAGAGAAATTGTGAAAAAATATACAATTTATAACTTGAGTACTACTGTAGTTTCAAAACTTGATGTTTTGGAATGTGGCTTCAGAGAAACCATTTTCAATAGAACTTTTTTAAAATTTTGGTGTACTTTTAAAACAAAAAAGTTATATCAATTGTTTTCAGAGTTTAGTTGAATGTAAATTATATCGTGATGTAATTTTTGCTGCAACTGCAAAACAGATGTTGGTGCAGTTGGTGTTGAAAGAAGCTAATGTTAAATCTTACTTTGACAAATATTTTTGCAGTTCATGTGTGTAGTTGTAGGGTGGAGCATTTCATGTGTTGTATTACTGCAACACAAGCTATCATTTTTTAACTTGTGGTTGTATTTGAATAGTAGTCAGGGAAAAGGACAAATGTTGGTCAGGGAAAATTAAGGAAATGAAAATAAAATTTTATTGGCAACAAAGATATGAAGGTTCCTTTTGTTTAAAAAAAAAACCCTAAATCGTGGTTAATTCTATAAGCATTCAAATGAAAATCCTTTTTGGGTGCAGTTTTTAAAAATGGCAGTTCTTGTCAGTGGTTTCATTTTGCAGGTGTAGTTCAGTTAAATAAACCACTACTTTAAATAATTGCTCAAGTGAAACATAGCAGTTAAACATGACATATAAATGTTTGGTTTCCTTTTTGAAGTTCTTTTTCTTCTTCCTATACTGTAATAAGACTCAGTGGTATACAGAGACCATTCTTGCACTTCTGAATAATAAAGTATGTATCTATACTCTTAAAACTAATAGGCTTACTAGGTGGACAGTGGCCTGAATAGGGTTGTTAGATGTACAATGGCCTGGGGTGTATGAAAGCCCCACCTATGAAACACTGTCCCATACCCATTAAGTAAAGGTCATTAGCCATGGTCTTCCTAGTGATTTGTCCAGGGATCAATGAAATGGCAGCATGATAAATGAAAAAGACCCCCACCACTGTTGAGAGCTGAATTTTCTACACACATAGCTTGCATAAGTGTGACTTTCACACATCCCAGGCAGTTGTCCCTCTAATGAGCCTATTCAGACCAGGGTGGGGTGAAACCAAGGTGAACTATAAATTGGAAGCCTTCCACCAACTTTTCCTAGACTGAAGAAGCTACTTGGATTAGTAACAAAACATTTTGATCCCACAAGAAGTCCAGTTGCCATGACTCAGGCCCCAGATAATCTCACCTGGATGACTGAGAATCTCCACAGACCTTTTTCTTTGTTGCTGTGTTCCATCAAGTTGGAGGCAACTTATTTATTTAGAAGACTTTTATAGCGTCCATCTATCAGATAGCTACTTTGAGCAGTGTAAATAAAAATATAACAAATACTAATAAATAAGGAAAAATAAGTTACACCTAAATATACAACAATAACAACAACAACAACTTTATTTCTATGCCACCTTTCTCCCCAAAGGGACCCAAGGTGGCTTACAGCAATAATTCAATACAATCAGAAAAAATCAGTAACAAGACAGATATATTAAAACAACTCACAACATGAAATATTAAAAATAGCAAAAAAACAAACATTTAAAGAACAATAATAAAAACACTATAACAGCAGCAGAAGAGTTTAAAAGGCCCCCTAAGCTAATAAAACTGAATATTGAGATGTTATAGATAAAATTTTTGTAAAAGGCTGTAGGCTCAGAAGGCTTTCCTAAATTAAAAAAGTCTTAAGGCCTCGTTTAAATGTTTCTAGGGAGGAGGACCATAAAACACCAGATAACTCACGTAGAGTGATCCTGGTAGAATTTTGAAGGTAAATGAGATGCTCAAGGAGTGGCTTTACCAGTTCTATACCCCTAATGAGCTTCTGTAGCTGAGTGGAAATTCATACCCAGGCCTTCTGAGTTCTCAACCACCACTCGATCCTTTACACCTCACTGGTTACCCCAAAGGCTTTAGTTATTGAAAGGGCAGTGGCATTGATTTCTAACTTTGAGACATTAGTTTTCATGTTCAATACTGTTAAATAGCAGAGGGACAGAGAAGAACTATGCATTTGTCATCTCTTGAAAAGACTCTGCCTCAGCATGGTGAGATATAAATGTATTTTGGTCTCTGTTTTTGCCTACAGTCTCTGTGGTCTCTTCCCATGGTGTGGGGTTTAAACTGCTTCCTCTTCCCCCTTGCCCTGTCTTGTCCATGAAAATGTTGTCTCCAAAGCTCTTATTTCTCCCAATAATAACATGTGGGCACACTGTTGAGAAGAATTCTGACATAGAGGCTGAGAGAAGAGGTTCTCGGGAACGAGAAGGAAATGGCTTAGATCAAAAAGCCCAATGAGATCTGTACTTGACTGCTGAAGGTTCTGGATGTGGAGGAAGGAGATAACCTCTGAGCACCCTTAACATTTGAAAGGCAGGGGCTTTGTGAATCATACAGAAGGTGAGAAGGAATCTGTTTCTACCCACTTGACTCCAGTCTGGGTTTTTTGACCAATGGAAAAGACTTGTCAGGAGACCAACACCTCTCATGTGGTTGTGCCCTGATGTTCTTTAACTTTTATAGAAGGAAGTACCCTTCACCGAGGGAGATTCTGCCTTCCTTAAACCGGTCCTCCTCACCCCCATGGTTCTTCCAGTATTGCCCATTTGAAAGTGTATCAGACAATGATTTTTAATCAGGAGCAGCAAAAATGCTTGTGACATCAGTGCCTGCCCTTTTCCTAGTTCCGAAGCACAGGCGTTTGTAGCTCTCTCTGTGTGCACTCTGTGGTTGCTGCTGTGCAGCTAAAGATTACGTGGGAGACGGCTGCTTCCTCTGAGACAGTCACAGGTGGCCAGATGTGGGTGGAGTGAAAAGGGAAGAAGTTGTGGGAGAGGTACAGCACCCACATCCTTCGCCATACACTGTAAGACCTGCTACTGTTTGTTGGCATATGCTTTGCGCTAGAACAGGTTTGATCTGTACTTTTCCTTTCACCGCTAGCTGTTTTTGCTATGACGTAGAGATTTTGATTTGAAATGTGCTGTTTTGGAGTTCAATAAATTTGGATCCACAGTGCCATTGTGGTGGCTAGACTTGGGCAACAGAATCGTGGCTTAGAGGTAACTAGGTTCCAAAAGGGCTTTGTGCTGCCAGAGGTAATTTTCTGCTGTCACCTGTAATCTGCTGATTCTTTCCCGTCCCACGGCAGTTACCGATTGCCACATCTTGATGTTTCATGGGGTCTCCTTATCAACCACAGGGGACATCATTTCAGAGATTCAGGATGTTGTGGCGGGGAGGAGTGCAGAAAAGCCCAGGTCTGTAGGTTGTGTTTTACTTCTGTGTCTTTTGATCACAGTCGTTGCCAACAAATCCCTCCTCAGTCACCATTCTGGATCTATTGTTGACCCTGATTTTCCACCTACCTACAGAATCCAGGATTTGATCTACGCTTGAGCAGGGTGGGGTGGGGGGACCAGGGCTGTGCCCCCTCCCCGATTTGTCCCAATCCATTGATTATCCCTCCAGAACTCACCAAACAATCAAAGCAAAAGTAGATGACTAGGATTAAATTGTTATCTGGTTCCATGCGGAATCAAACAGAATCTTGAACCAGTTGCCTGATATTCTTCAGAGCAAGGGCAAAGTTGAAGTCTCTCCTGGGATCTGTTTTTCCCTATTGTCCAGGCAGGATACTTAGAATATCATGGGAATGCAGTGCCTTGAGTACTTTGCACAGAGAGTGAGAAAGAAGTATAGTCATAATGAAGATTTAAGTGTTACATTTTAATTAGATGATTCAGGTGTGTTGAAGATGGTGGTTTCTTCACAGTGTACAAATGAAAAAAGATGGTGAGTGACAATTTCCCCCTCCCCATTCCTCATTTCTATGCTTCTGCTATTAGAGCAAGTCTAATTAAAACTTTTTTATTGCTGTTGGATTCGTGATTACCAGAGAATTGAAAGTGTGAGTATGGGTGAGCCACATCAACAGAAGGTTTTTTGTTGGGCCTTTTTTAAAGAGCAGGTAGAAGATTGCAGGGTAACATTTTCTTCCCTATATTTTGTATGAAATGTAACCCTGGCTCAGAACATAAAGCTTATCAACAACATGTCATTTTTAAAAAATATATCAAACGGTACACTAGAAACTAATAAACAAAAGAAAGTCGGTGGAGTGTTTGTGACTCAAATTGTGAAGGTGAAAAACAGAAAACCTGTGGGCAGAGGTGGGCATTTTATAACCTTATATATATATTTTAAACAGTATTTTAAGATCTGGCAATCTTTCAATCTCAGACAGCCTAAAAATAAATCCTGTTGTCTGTGAGATGCATGTGTTGTATTTGCTTGGAAATTAGATGGTCAGAAACAAAGCACTGCTGAATTATGCTTTTTCATGTGCAGAAACCTGCCTTTTTAAGAGTTCTATGTGCCTTCAGATTTACTGAAAGGATGTTTGACTGTCTGTTTGACATGGAGCTGTGTGTGTGTGTGTGTGTGTGTGTGTGTGTGTGTGTGTGTGTGTGTGTGTGTGTGTGTGTGTGTAAGGGGTCTTTTTTAAACATTTAAACTCACATCTTCTGCATTTATAGAGTGCCCACCAAGTATGTAAAATCATCTACACTGGTTGGGGTGATTTGATTTTGCTTACATATGTGCCCAGTTACCTAATTTTGATATTAGATAAAGGTTAAAATGAATGGTGTAACAATGAAATGGATTATTGTGTGAAAGCAAGTACAGTGGACCCTTGTATAACAAACAGCTTGTATAACATACAATTTGTACTACATAAAATATTCCAGATATAGGGGAAATTTGCTTAACAGAATTGCCTATGGGCCAAATCCGTACAACATAAATGGGATTACTCCATTTTCAATACAATCCTATGGGAAATTTGTATAAAGGAAATTTTGCTTAACATAATTTCATTTGGAATGAATTAATTCCTTTATACAAGGTACCACTTGTATATAGAGGGAACAAATAAAAACCAGGAAGAATAATTCCTTCTTTCACAGTATAAGGCGTTCAGATGGCTCCCATCTCCCCATGACAATATTCTTGGCTATGGAATTTTGCACCTTTATAAGATGCCCCTTGTAGAACATAATTCACAAAGGTTGTGATGCATTTACAGAGAGCAGATTCTCAGTTTTTGCCTGGGATCTATGAACTTCTTGCTCGTGCTACTGTTGTCAGGAAACCTGATTTTTCTTACACTTAAAGCAGTGTAAAGCATCTTGTTGCCAGAACGAACATTTCTCCAGAAAACACATCAGTTGTGATTAATCCTGTGTTGAGCACGGTTTGTTTCTCTGTCACCGTTGAAGGTAATTCTGTAGGGTGGAAACAATGCATGAGACAATCTGGCATTTTCCTCATAAGTACATTACTGATTTTATTTCCTTAAGGCATATTGCACAGTTAGGAGGATGGTTCTATCAGCAAGCATGTTGCTTGTGTGAATGTAGATGTGGTTTTCACTCTGTGCAGTTTTCTACCTTTTATTGCATTTGGAGAAAGGAATTATTTTATTATTTTTTCTAAAGACTGCAATTTATTGTGGTGACACAGAAACAGAATCATTTGGAATCTTATCTTTCCTTTCTTTTTGTTCTTGCTTTTGAAGTAACTGACAGCAATTCATCACTTTGAGTGTTAAAAAATTAATATTTAATGCTATATGTTCCAAAAGACAGAATTAGGTGTGTAAATATTGAGAGGATTTGCTTGTAGAATTGGACATGATTTCTAAAGTTGTTTACAGTACATCTTTCTTAGGCCTAAGCCCCATTGTAGTCAGCTGGGCTTCCATGTATATTATACAGTGGTACCTCAAATTACGAATTTAATCCGTTCCCAATGCATACTCTTAAGTCAAACTACTCTTAAATTGGGGTACCTATCTAAAAATGGAAAAAATGTTACAAAATAAAAAAATGGAAAAATATTTGTAAGTCGAGCAGACCATATCTAAAAATTTTAAGGTGGCAGTTAAAAAGTCAACAGTTTTCCGCTCTTAAGTTGAGCTGCTCTTAAAAGTCGGGGTACCACTGTACTTGCAATCCAGCTGGTGTTTCGGAACACTTGCATCTAAAAACTCATGTTTCCTTTCAATTTCCTATTACTGCCCTGTGTATCATCAGGGTAGCTCTGTTTTTGTCATTTTTGAACTGCTCTTTATCAAACATTGGGGCTCTGCTTTCATGCTGAATTCCACAAAAGATGAACAACATTCAGCTGAGTCCAAGAACTTGAAAGTGAAGTACGTTGGGTCAAGCCTGTTCTGCTAGGCACCCAGTGTTTATTTATTTAATTTGTAATATAATCTCCATCCCTCCTCCTCCCTTCAATAAAGACACTAAAATAACCAAGAAGACTGGAAAAATATATAGCTGTGCGTGTCCTTGAAACAAGCAAAATTTAACATTAAGCGATACCTTTTGATGGACCACAGAAACCTTAAACAAATAAGTTCACCAGAACTGATGAAGTCTTTTTCATGGATAGATGGTACAGAATCTAGGAGTTGGAAACAAGGTAAAATGCCCTTTAAAAAGTTAGAGTAGATATAATGGCTGTTGTTCTTTACTGTTAATAAGGGGAGGGGAAAGAGTGCTGATTTAAAACTATTTTAAATAAATTAATTAAATTCCCATGTACGCACCAAACATACCTGTGAGGCTGGTGGGATTGAGAGAAATTCCTCCCCTGGTAATCCTACAATTCAGCCAGGCTTGTAATGGGTCTTTGAGACAGTTTGGACCCAGGCCATTTGGGGCTTTATATGGAAAAAGTAGCACTTTGAATTGTGCCCGGAAACGGATAAACAGCCAGTGGAGCTGTTGTAATGGGGGGTGGGATTTAATTGTATTAGCCAGCTCCGGTTTACAGTCGGGCAACTGAAGATTCCAATCACTTTCCAAAGGCAGCCCCATGTATAGAGCATGTTACAATAATCAAACTGGAATGCAACAAAAGCATGTGTCACCATTGCTAGATCAGACCTTTTCAGAAACGGGCACAGCCGGCACATCAGTTTTAACCGTGCAATGGTGCTCCTGCCACCATGAAGACCTGAGCATCCAGGCTCAGAGATGAACCTAGGAGCACCCATAAGCAATGCACCTGTGTTTTTAAAGGAAGTGACCACATCCAGCAGAGGTTGAACCCCCATTCCTTGATTTGTCTTTCAGCTGACAAACACCTCTCTCTTGTTATGCACAAGACAAGGAAATCATTGCTTCACAAATGAAAGATTGTCTCTGCTTTCTAGCTGAAGATAAAAAAGCAATATTTGGATAAGTGCTATGAACATATTGTATATATTGAAAGAGCCCTCATTCTTGACCTACCTTCTGGTCCTTTTAAAGCAACATTGAAGAATACTTCTTTGTAATAGTCTAGAAATAGCTAACATTACGTACAGCCAATAATTATGTAATTTTGCAGATGTACAGATGATATAGACAGACAGATAGCTATCCCATGGTTTCTTTTTGTTGAGTCTCATATGATGCCATGAGTAATATGATTTGTGTATACCAGTGTGCCCACTTCTCTATTTTTCTGTTTGAAAGAGAATTGCTGGGCATCATAATGCTGTGTGGAAATACTTTTGTTGACAAGAAGGTGACTCTCCTATAAAATTAAGAAACTGTAGTTACCCTTCTCTGTCTTCAGAAAAATGAAACCACTGTTTGAAGAAGTTGTCCCTCCTTAAATAGACTTATTTGGTAATGCACACATCTCTGGCCGCTAAATATCAATCCCGAATGCCAGCCAGGCCACACTTTCATTCTAAAACTGGTGGCAGCACTCCATGCGATGCCAGACACCAGAGTGTTGTTGGCTAGGAAATCCTGCGTAGCTAAATTGGGAATTCCTCTGGTTTACTTCTCCCAAAATAGCTCAGCGACGGAGCTCTCAAGCCTTTTGACTCTTCTTCAGTTCCAGGGGGTTTTACCGGGAAGAACTCAGCCCACAAAAGTGTTGGTATCTTGCAGCTGTCATGTTGACTGAATGGTTTTGGTACTTCTGCATCTGCCTCACTTGAATGTGTTTTGATATTATACTTTTAAGAAACTCAGGCTGCCAGGACCATGTCCATAAGATGTCGATTGGTATTTAATCAGCTCAGCGATGTGACTTAGCAGCTTCGGTTTCTTGTTACCAGCGTCCTGAGATTTATGGATTTTCAGATCCCTTTTAAAATGGAAGTCTCTTGCCAAAGTATGGAATGTTGTTTGCGGCCAAGTTCAAGCCAAGATTAGGGTTTTTTGGAACAAGTAATTAAGGAATAATGAGCTAAATATTTGAAGCCCTTCATGTCAATAGTCTTTTCTGCTGACATTGTCTACTTGTAAGTTTGCACCTCTAAGGATACATGTTACTCAGTGGAGAAATGAATGGTCTAACAATTGTGTTCTTCATGCATCTGTATTAGACTACATGTTTCCTTTCCCTTGCTTCCCCCGAGAATTATTCAAGCAAGTGGAGGACAGAGTGAATGATAAACGTGACAGTTCTGAAACTCAATTGGGCAGATTCATAGGACACTTTTAGCCGTAGAATTACCTTATCCCCTCTTAAGGATAGCTAGCAGGTCAGAATTGTTTTGTCCATGATGCACTTCAGCCCATAAAAGGCAATTCTTGAGATAAACTTAATTTAAAAGAAGGTAGAGGCCTCATTATTGAATTTTCAGTATATGCTTGATCCATTGAGTCTTATATTGAGAAAGTATGCACATTATTTGTCATACCCTGGTAATAATGTCTGTCTTCTGTCAATTAATAATTTAGTCTCACAGTGGTGACACAATTCCACTTGATTTCCCCCAGTGATGATGATTCACCGGGGACTGGAAATGGTAGTTTTTATTGCAGCAAGGCAAGTGGAATGAGGGAGTCTTTGAATCTACTCACTGGTGATTCTCAGATGGAAAGCTTCAGCAGATACTTCTAAATGTCTATTCTTTAGTGCAACATCATCACTATCTTCTCCTTCACCACCTTAATGTCATATGCCTGTTCAAGTGTGTTACAATGTGTGTCCTCTGTAGGGTTCGTACAGATGTATGTAGTAGCCTCCGAAAGTTCTGCTATCAGTGCTAATGCTTCTCTCACCCACCCCCTAAAGATTTTTGATTTTTCAAGTGTCAGCCAAAGGTAACTGTGGGCAGCCAGTCCAAAGTTTTATTTCCTTCAACTGATGTTTTATTTCCAAAAAGTCCTCCATCTTGAATCTTTCTGGAGCACTGTGGTAGTTGTGGGGATAGGGAGATAGCCACCCAAATTGAGAAAGGGTAGTGGACGTGATTGGGAGAAAATACCGAATAGTGGCCTTCCATTTCAAGGGTAGTAAGGAAAAGAGAGAGCTGGCTAGATAGCTCAGTGCGTTGGAGCAGAAGATATTGAAGCATTGATTCACTACTTTAGCTCTTGGAAGAAACCATCTATGTGACCTCATTCCCTCATAAATAAAGTAAGCACAAAATCCTGCACCCCACATGTGAGAATTTCTTTCTTTCTTTCTTTCTTTCTTTCTTTCTTTCTTTCTTTCTTTCTTTCTTTCTTTCTTTCTTTCTTTCTTTCTTTCTTTCTTTCTTTCTTTCTTTCTTGAGATTTCGTTGTCTTCACCATTCCCACTAAAAGCTTATTTTTATTTACCATTTTTTCTAGTTGAATGAGAGGTTAGCAATTTCATGGGAGTAAATTTTGGCATAGCTCTGGTTCTAAATAATCATGATTTTCCACAGATACAATGGACTGTCCCACAGATACAGTGGACTTCTAGACAGTAGCCCCCTGAGTGTGGAAGATGACAAAGATAGGAGTGGAAGAGATGTGGAGTTAGCACACTCATGTCCACTGCTTCACCCTTTGTATAAAAAAGACACAGACTAAGTAATGGGCTTAACTACCTATCTCTTACGGACTTTCACTCTTGACCACATTGACTATGAAAGTATTTATGTGTATCTGGCTGCTTGAATTCTCATAGGTTAATCTCAGGAAGCTTGGACAACCTCATTCCTGAGGTGAAGACAACTAGGGGAATGTTAGAGTCATCATAGAGCTTCTTGAGAAGACGAAGGGGAGCAGCACTGAAGACTTGCCATATCTTGCTTTCTTCCAAAATGAAACTCTAGACACAACCATTATTGATAAAAAGGACAGAAATAAGAAAAGCACCAAGTAAATACAGCCTATTCTTGGGGACTTCACGTACACTACACCCATCTCAAACAATGGCTTGAAAGATCTGATCATGTTCACATAACATGAGATTAATCCTCTGTTTTTCATTTGGTTTAGAAAAGGAAAAAAGGGAAATGCCTGAATTACTCTTTTCCATTTGGTTCTTGGACCCCATAAAATGGATAATCCTGGAACATGTCAGTCGTCTAGGAAGTACAGATGCATTGCCTTCCTGTGTTCCTCTGAGTAAAAGCAAATGGATTGCAACAAATCCATTATTTAGACCCTTTTGTCTTGCAAGTCGAAACCCCTGCAATGTATCTTGTTATGGAACAAAACTCTGAAAAGCACGTTAAGAAGATTAATGCCTGTAAATATTTGTAAAACGAGTTGTACAACCCACTTTAAATGGGATTATGCTGCATTTATAATGCTCATATCTTAAAGCCAATATGGTCTGATACTTGAGTTATTTTTATTTGATTCCTTTCGCTTGTTTTAACTTCATGCTTTAAACCAGTAAGTTGCAAATTCGCCTGATTGCCCATTTATCATTACTTTGGGGATAATTGCATTAAATCACTTGTTCATAGTTGCAAATATCCATAGGGAACAAACTGGGTAGATGTTTGAAGAAAGTGGGTGTGTTGTGTTTTTATGTCGTAGAGGCTGAAACATACTTTCAGTGTGGAGCTCCACTTAGAATAGATAATTTGATATGTGGTATTGCAGATAATAAAGAAAATTAGTGAGCAAAGTAGCACGTGTCTAGGCCTCCCATCCAGGCAGCAGCACTTTCATGCTGCAGTTTTGTAAATAGATTCATGCACCTTTGTTTTGCTGTAAGCTGCTACTCGGGAATCAAAAGCAGTTTATCGTGTGGGGTGATGGAGCTATAGTAGTTACTCCTACATGTATGCATACACTGCTTTGTGCCTATTGTCTTTGCTGATTATGTTGCAATTGCTGGAAAATGGATTGATGAAGAACCATGTTTGATTGAAAGCACATGCTTAGAAGAAGGTGGTCACTGACATCCAGGTGCTTAAAATTTGCTTATGTTTTATTGCAGTCAAGGCAGAAGCAGACTTGGATCTTCGTGAGTTGGAATCTTGATTTTTCTGCTTAATGACTTGCATAGAAAGGCAAGAGAAATATGGCTGTTTAAGAGCAAAGAAATATAAAAATATAGCAGTATAAGGACAAAGGCAATGAGAGTGCTAACAGGAAACGAATCAAGGTGACAGATATTTGTATTTGGTTTAAAATTCTTGTTTCAAATTTTCTTTATTTAAATGAACAGGTTTGGAAGATGTGTTTGAGAACAGTTATGCTGATCTGGGAAAGGATATTTGAGGACGACTTTTGATAAAGGAGTGAATGCTTATGCTTTCTAACTTTATACTTTGTTTTGGAGGGCACATTGCATTTCATGGTCGTACTCACAACAGCCATACTGATTGTTTTGTGTTTCCTCTGCCCAGGAAGAACTGGCTAGAGGCAGTATACCTATATGTGTTTCCAGAAGGCTTACACTTTTCCAGCAGCTAATGCCAACTAGCAGGCTTCAACCCTTCTGACAGCAAATTTTTACACTGTCTGTGTGTTGGTATCCTCAGTTAAAGCCCTACTCACCCTGCCCTAGTTACCGTAGATTTCTGTGGAGAAGTGTGCACGTGCTCCAGAGGCACTAGGGGAAAACTATCTTCTTGTGAGATTTCAGTTTTCTCAACAAAAGAATCCTTATGTATTTTACTGCTATAACTTTCATGAGTCAAAACATTCTTCAGATGCTGTTCTTAGTTTTATAGGTATTGCCTATATACTAAATGACACCGTACTTCCAATCCGTAAATGTGTCATTCTGTTTGTTTGTATCTCAAGGGAACAACAAATATGGAAAACAAAACGGCCTACAGAATGGGATATAATCCCATTTTCCAATATATATTCCAGTCACAAAGGAAGGAGGTGCTAAATATCACAAAGGAAGGAGGTGCTAAATATCACAAATATTATGACACTGCATTAATTTCCCATGCAGGCAGAGTAGTTTTACAGCAAAAACTTTTAGCATATTTGGTGCAAGGAATACCAAATGTTTAAGCTGAATTCAGAAAAGGGAGAGGTACTAGAGAAGGGGTGTCTAAACTTTTTGCAAGGATGGCCAGATTTGGTGAGGTGAAAATGTGTGGGGGCCGACCATTCAGTCTGAAGGGTGGGGAAAGAAAGGATGTGGTCCATGCACATCTTCAACAGATGCAAATGCTCCGGTTTCAAGGTGACCAGGGGCCCAGGCGCTGTTGCACAGCCCGGGAATCGGCCCATGCACACCCAGGATGCACCACTGCTTGCATATGCTGCCCTCCCTCGCAAGGAGGTGGGGAAGATGCTGCAGCAAAGGAGCCAGGAGCGGATAGGCAGGGCGGGTGGCTGAGGGGATGGACAGGGGCAGGGAGGGCAAGCAAACCATAAAACTGCAATCTAATGTCTCTAGCCAGCACAGGGAAGAGCCTCCCAGTAGGGATGAGTGACAGGCTGAGCCAGCAGGGAGAAGAGGCAGAGGGGCCACTCAAAATTTTAAATCAGGCCGCATTTGGCCCCCGGGCCGGACTTTGGACATGCCTGTACTAGAGGCTACATTGCAAGTATCTGCTGGTTACTGGTGCACACCAAAGAATTTCAGAAGAAAATCATTCAAAAGGAAGTTAGGTGATACCTTTATTGCTCACTGCTAAAACAAAAAAGATAGCAACTGCTATCTTTATCAAAGCATTGTACCGGAGATGCATTCTTGATAGTAGGTGTTGTCTATCAGGCACTGAGAATCTTTTGGTGAGATGGAAAACACCACATGATGGTATCAGGAAGCAGGCTGATGTTAGAGCAGCTTCAAAGTCCCGGGTATGGTTTAACACACACACAAACAAAGCAGCATAGTCCTTGATCACCCCCCTAATAGTCACATCAAAGCCTTTGACTAGGTAGGTAATGAAAAGCTGTGGATTCTAAAAGAAATGGGTGAGCCACAACATTTGATGGTCTTGATTCTGCAGTGAGTTGAATAGATGTCTAGAAGGCATTTTTAAGAACTGTCTGATTCTGCGAGCTGAAAATGTATTTGTGCTTGGAACATGAAATCTAAAGAGCTACAGTACTACAGAGTAAGGCAGAACTAGGCCATTGCCCGGTTAGATTAACATTATCTCTCCAAGAAGCAGCACCAGTAGAACTGGACCAATATCTTGATGCTGATTCAGGTGCTTTCTCAGGTTTTTCTCTCTTATACTAAAGAACTAAGCTTCCCTCACCCACTCATCTGCCCTTTTAGGAAGGCTCTTGGGGCTTAAACAATTTATGCTTTTATATGCCCCTTTCTGCACTTCCTCCAACAGAATTCAACTTCTAATACATAATGTAGTCATTATGCAAACATGAATAAATAAGTACAAATGAAGCAGTATCAAATTGTTGATTATGGTTGATTATGCCCTATGCACATCCTTTTCCTTTTGCTACCTTAAGAGTTTGAAAAACCCTACAGTTACCTTATACTTCAAGATCAGCCATAGTTGACTTATGGTTGGGAAAACCCCATGAAATTTGGAGGTGAGACAGTGTCATGCTCAGACTGCCCTTGATTATAATCAAGTATTTTTCTTCAGAGGTCAAATGAAGTCAGTCATGTGCTGCATGCTAACTAAGTCTTAAACAATTTTCAGCAGATATGTCCAAAGGTACCGTTTAGTATGTTTGCATTTCTGGGCCCTCTGTTTCCAATTTCAAACAAAAAGCTAGGAAGAATAGATTGGTCAAAAGCATCCATATTTTGCTATTCCATAATATGGGTTATATTCTTATTCTTATCCAGATATAATCCAACCTTATTTTGATTTTATTTATTTAGAAACATTGATGTGCTATGCAATGGTTCTGGACTCTGGTTATTTTACTGATAAATAAATGAATTAATAAAGCAGTCCTATAGAGGCTGGGTGGAGTATCACCACTTCCAAGTCATACCGGTTTATATCAATAAGGGTTTTAAAAAATACAGAGGGTGGTTGCTTTTTTCTTTCGAAATTTCAGTGTCTCCTATCCTGTTTTCCTATTTGTTTTTCCTGAAGAAAATTCAGAGTACCCATCCCAAGATGGCCATAGTTTCTACCTTCTCGCTTAATTTTCCAATTGTGCCAAAGAACAGGAGGTTTGGGGCACCTATGCACTCAAAAGACTCTCTTGATATTCACCTGTCCCTTTCATTGTGGCTGACTTTAAAAACAGTGGTTCTCAACCTTAGGTATTTTAAGACTGCAATTCCCAGAAGCCTTCACTACTAGCTGTGTTGGTTGGGTTTTCTGGAGTTGCAGTCCAAGAACGCTTAGGTTACCTAAGGTTGGGAACCACTGCTATAGATGACTTCAGAAGGAGGGATGGTACTGGAGATGTTTGTTTGTTTGTTTGACTGCAGTCAGAGGGGCTTGCTCTGGCCTTTCATTTCATTAGTGGATCTATTTGGTGATTGACAGTTTGTCCATCAAAAAGAACCAAATCTAAACCTTGGTTGCCAGGGGGAAAAGTTGAGCAGATCTAAAAGGGCAGTAAATGTGGACCTTCGGAACTTAATAGCGTGGGAAAATAAGAAAGATATTTATCTGATTGAACATTGTTCTGAATAATTTCACTAATCATTTGTTTACTGAAGTATTGTCTGATAAAGTAAATATTTAAATCATTTGGTTTGTACACAAAAATATAAATATAAGTTAAATGTTCACATGACATTTTGAGTAACTGTTTTTATGCTGAGGAGGGGTTGTATCAAGAAAAATTATCTCAAATTTTTAGCATTAAAACTGTAACTTAAAAAAAAAAAACATCACCATTTACTGTTATGTGAAAGCAAGAATCTTTAGGTAATATTTACACGTGGATAACATGCATTCTTCTCTTACTCCAAATTTCAGTCATCTCCTCTTTTGACAGTAATAGATGGATAAATCTGGTGATAAATGGCAGAGCCTGATGTGGTTTGCTTAGTCTGTATTCTGTATTGCTATCGGCTAGGGAGACTATGATACAGAAACCTCCTTTATCAAGTTGGAATACTGAATATATTCCAACCCTTTTTCAGTCTTACACTGAACAAACATCAAACATGAGCAAGCCTCTGCTCCAGAAACACCCACCAGGAATTCTCCTCTGATTCTGTTTTTGCCTAGCCCACTTTGTAGGGCTGAAAGACTTCAAAGCTACTACTCATTTTATGCAGAAATACAGGTTTTTTGGGCCTGAAGCTTTTATGAGGTGGTGGTGGGGACCCTTTGGGCATCTCTGTTCAGCTGTTATTTGTGTCTATGACCACATGAGGTAGTGCAAAAGTGGTGGCATTCTATTCACACCTATTGTGTATCAGTAAGTTCTACAAAACCTGTTTGTGAAAATACGAGAAATTTCAATTTTCACCATGTATGAACTGTGGTTTTGCTTGAGACTAACAATGGCTGTGTATACTAATCCTGTGTTGAAATTTGCCAAGTATGCCCAGATGATTTATGCCCAATGAAGACCTACATCTCAAGCCATTTGGGGAACATACCTTTTTGTAAAAATTGCATGTTAAAAAAAATGACCTGGAAAGCTGAGGTAGGAATAATAAACTACGTTTTTGGGGGTGCTTATTAAGATTTAGATTTTGTATTTTAATTTTAAAAGCTACACATGTTCTTTTCAAGGAGTTGCCAGGTGTGCTATGAATTAGCCTTAGCTACTTGTTTAAACAAAGCATTATATTAGTCTGTAGTTAGGGTGTATATCATGGTTTTGATTACTAATTCTTATGACAACCTTGCAAAAGAGGTAATTATTATAAAAAAAAAGGGGGTATACTCATTGTATGCAGCAATATTTGTTACCCTGATTGAACCATTTCAGTCAGAGAAAATGAGGTGTGTGGAATCTGACAAAGATTTCTGTCAGCAGTGTTTTGAAGAGGAAACAGACATTTACACTGGATACCCATGAGCTGATCCAGGTGTGTGTTCCACAGCAGAAGAGGCTGTACTTAGTCAGGGGTGTAAAAATTGTTGCAATGTGTTGCTTTTTTCCCTTGTGGTTCAAGGGTGTTGTGAAATAAGGAAGAAAAGTTTCCTGCAATGATGGTAGACTATTGCGTTACTGTTTCCCCAGCTACATTGTCCCAGTTTTCTTAAAAATGCAGCACCACTTTCTCAATATCTGTCCTATCAAGTACTAAGAAAGTACACACCTGGAGTATTGTGTACAATTCTGGTTACCACATCTCAAAAAAGACATAGTGGAACTGGGAAAAGTGCAGAAGAGAGCAACTAAAACGATTACTGGGCTGGGGGACCTCCCTTATGAGGAAAGGCTGAAGCATTTGGGTCTCTTTAGTCTGGAAAAAAGGCACCTGAGGGGGGATCTGATTGAGATGTACAAAATAATGCAGGGCATGAGTAAAGTGGACAGAGGGAAGCTCTTCTCCCTCTCACAAAATACCAGAACTAGGAGACATCCACTCAAACTGAGGGTTGGGAGAGTGAGAGCAGACAAAAGAAAATATTTTTTTCCCCCAGCATGTTGTTAGTCTGTGAACTCCCTGCCACAGGATGGGGTGATGGTATCTGGCCTGGATGCCTTCAAAAGGGGATTGGACAGATTCCTGGAGGAAAAGTCCATCACAAGTTACAAGCCATGATGGAGATGTGTAATCTCCAGGCTTAAAAACGGGGTGCTTACTTCAGATGCAGGGGAGTGGTATCAGGGACAGATATATATTCTCGTGCACTCCCAGACGCATTTGGTGGGGTCAGTATGAGATACAGGAAGTTGGACTAGAGGGGCCTTTGGCCTGATCCAGCATGGCTCTTCTTAGGTTCTTATGAGTATTCCTCAGTTCAACAAAGCCCTTGAGAAAGGGCATGAAGGAGTTGCCTTTCACTGGCTTGCCAATTGAAGGAGTTTTAGTCCAAGAAATAAACTTGTTGAGGCTCTGAATGAACTGTTCCAAGTGGTTAGTTCAGTGCAGCCATCCAGGGCTGTCGGCATTCCTTGCTGCTGGCTGTGATGGGGTGTGGTTACTAGGAGCTGTAGTACAACAATCTTTTGGGCAGGGTTACCTTGGCTATGCCACATGCACAGAGCTCACTGTGTTCTTTATTAAGGACTACAAGGAAAAAGCAACCTGTCAGAGTAAAGAATTAAGAGGAGAGTGGTTTCCTCCTTTAATCATCATAACATGCTGTCTGTTTCGACTTAATGACAACCACGTCCAGAGTTTTCAAGGCAGAGAGTACAGTGATCCCCTGCCTATTGCAGGGGTTAGAGACCCAACCCGACCCGCGATAATTGAAAATCCACGATATGCGGATGCAGGTCAGGTCAGGCCTGAGGCGCCTAGCTGGGGGCTTTTGTATTTACCCTCAGGCTGCTTCATGGGCCTTTGGGGGTCTCCAGAAGGCTCAGGAAGGCCCTCACAGGCCCGTTTGGGGAAGCACCAGTAAGTAAGGGACGCTTGAAACAGGCCTTTTTTCATATACTGCGGTCCTGCAATATAGCAGGACCGCAGTATATGAACCGCAATATAGCGGGAGACCACTCTACTCAGAAGTGATTGACCATTCCTTTATTCTGGGGATGAAACCAAGCAGCACGCCCAAGGCTATACAGCCTACTTTTTTTCTCACAGGAGGTAAAATGTCTGTGAAGATTCTCAGTCATCCAGGTGAGTTTATCTGGAAGTTGAGTCATGGCTACTGGACTTCTTTTTGAGAGATAGAAACATTTTGCTGTTCATCCAAACAGCTTCATCGGTCCGATGAAGCTGTTTGGATGAACAGCGAAACGTTTCTATCTCTCAAAAAGAAGTCCAGTAGCCATGACTCAACTTCTAGATACAGGAGGTCAAGTGAGTAATCCAGCTCCCTACCTTTCGCTTTGCAGCCAGAGACCCAGCTTTGGTACTCGCGCATAAATCCTGTTGTTAGTTCTAGTTATTGAATCAGTGGAATGTTGGTAAATCTTGCCATAGGTAAATTAACATTGATTCAAAGCTCAGTTTTATCAACACTTCTCATTGAGTCAGAGAGTCTATTCTAGTTGGGAATAACAGCTGGAATTGACTCTTGAAATACAGGGCCAGTGTCTTTGTTTTGATTACTGTGCAATACCTAGTTAATGTAAGTGTTCTAAAGAAAATAACAGTAATAAAAATGAAGAGTTAAGATTTCATTGTTCCAGGACAATTGTGTGACCAAAAACTCTTAAGCGCAGTTAATATATTGACTCTGTGCTTCACTTTGTGAGTCAGCCATGCCAAACCAAGCAGTATGAATCCATTTCGTTCTTGCAATAAGCTATTTTGAACACCAGAGCTCTGAAAGGAGGGTACAGTATAAGACATGTGAGGGGAAAACCCAGATACGTTAGGTGATTATGAGTGGGCTTGCATGCATACACACCCCTCCCTCTCCAGGCACCTGCCCCAGAGACCCCCTTAAGCATTAAAAGAAGGATGTAAGTAGTGATGTCCACAAATTTCTTTCATTTATTGGTTTATTTAAAGCATTTGCTAATTGCTTTTCTGCCCACCAAGGTACCGAAAGAGAGGTATAATAACATTATTTAAAACAGATTAAAACATTTTAAAAAACCAGAGTGTAGACAGAATAAGTAAAGCTATGAGCTATATACATAGGTTACGAAATCCATGTAGCAAAAACCTGCTCTATCTAGCAGCATTCATTATACCTCTACAATTCTTGCACTCTCCCTTGTGACATTTTTAATGCATCATTCTCTTCTCTCTAATAGAGATACAGAGAATGATGTATTTGCTGGCAGAAGGAGACTATTCCTTTCAGGAGTTCCAGAGTGGTTATAAAATGACGTTTTAGGTCAGTGCAAGGCGGTATTAGCTAATGGTCAAGATGTAATCTTTCACGTCCATGTGTAAAAGGAGTCATACTTTTGTGGTACAGTATTCCAATAATTATTCATCTGCACAAGGGCTAAACTCTCATACTTTACATGTATTATTGTAGCCAGAATCGTTCCATGAATTCAAAATCACATGGCTAATTTGTAGTTAAATTGTCCTGGTAGTTTTCATGACATACAGGCTGGGAGTGGTAGTTCAAGAACATCTGGGGATCCAAGTTTGGGAATGACTGTGTTAGATATTGGTTTGCTGAAAATAACTTGGCCAACTACCATAGATATTGATAAATAAGATTTCAATATCTCTCCCCCCCCCAGCAGTCAGCAGTATGCATCTCCATCCTGAAAATCAATTTGTATAAACTATTGTTGGAAGCCAAATTTTGGATTCTAAACAAAACCTTGTCTTTCTAGTTATCATAAATGTTATTTTTTTCAAACATAACATTACTGCAGGAGAACCAGAACTAGAGACAATCAGTAAATCCTGTTCCTACACCGTAGTGGTTGCTGTGATACAGAATTTACTTTTCAGCTATGTGTTATTTGGCTCAACTCTCTAGCTTTAAAAGAAGTTATTAACTATATTTTTATATCCCAGATACAGTGTCCTATTTAAAAGGTGGTGGTTGTACAATATTTTCTGTTGCTTTGTTTCTTTCTTTCTTTTACATATGCTATCCTGGAACATAAAAAATCGAAGTAATTTATTTTATTTTAAAATATTTTTAATGAATTCAATTATTAGAGAAGAAAGAAAGAAAGAAATCCAGGTGGATTCCGTTAAAAATTGAACAATTCTTAGTTTTTGCAGAGATTGACAGTGTCTTGGCATAATATGTATATGCAAAGGCATTAAGAAGTTTTAATATTTTATTGCTGTGGATAGCTAAAAACCTAAACCTACTGTCTTGTTTCTATGGTAACAAATATTGAAGCATGTCTAGCCAACACTGTTTCCTCCACTTCATAATTTTCTTATTAATGAATTCCTAGAACCTTAAAATTGTTGGATCTGTTAAAAACAGAAACACAGTTGTAAATTCCACCAGATTAATGTCCAGCATAATTCCATATCTGAAGTCCTAACAAGAACCACTTCTTTGTTTCACGAGAGAAAGTTAATAGGCAACTGGTGTGGGAGAGTTATTAGGCAATTGGATGAAATTCCTAGGAATCAGTTCTCATTGACATGATGTCTTGCATTGCTGACTTGGCAATGAGTGGGAAGGCTTGAATTTCAATTGTTATGAAACAGAGTTGTAACCACAAGCTTTTATTGAAAATGTCAGGATATTCTTGGAATTAGGATGGCCTACAAGTGGTGTTGGCTAGAGCAGTCAGAACGCGGACTAAGGGTCAGTTGGAACGTGTGGTTCACCTCAGCGTTCTGGTCCACTGCTCATCCTCTAAGCAAAGTGTGGACTCTACTTTGGAGAGGGGCAGTTCACGGTTTGACACCCTGCAGCTTCTCAGGGCGTTTATACACGACCCCTAAGCTCCGCCGCAAATGGCTGCAAGGTCCGGACCTTAAAAATGTTTACCCACCAGCTCCGGACTTTGCAGACAATTAAGTGCGACCCCGCCCACTTTAGCGCGACCAAACAGCAGTTTTCTTGTACCTGCTTTTTGGAGGTGACAAATATTTGATCCGTTGTAAGGATAGTGAGTGCGGGGCTCTCCTGGCTTCCGTTTGTTCTTTTTTGCGCCCCGCCCCTTTAAGAGATCTGAATGCTGCCCGGAACAAAACGGAGGTAAGAAGGCATTCTTTTCTTTCTTTTTTCTCCCTCCCTCAGGCAGCCAGCAACCAGGAAGTGCCGAGGGGGGTGGGGACAGAGGAAGACAGAGGAAGAGCGACGAACCCCTAAGATCTCTGGTCCGAATTTAAGTGGCCAGCGGATCTTAGGGGTCGTGTAAAAAGGCCCTCAGTGTGCTGTAAAGGAGGATATAATTGTTCTCTCTGGTTTTGCCCTGCCTTCTGAGGTGCTGTTCTATTTCTGAGAGTAGGGATTGCGATAATTCTGCTTGGTGCTTTCAGACAACTGCCTTGTGACTTTTTCCTAAAACCACCTGGTTTGTTTCAGACAGGGGTGACTCTTAGTGGTTTGCTGCCTTGACTACTGTTGCGTGCTTTACATGAGACTTGAAGATTCTCTTCCAATTGTGGCAGCTAAGCTACTACCCTGTTTCCCCAAAAATAAGACCTCCCCAAAAAATAAGCCCCAGCAGGATTTCTATGCATTTGTTAAATATAAGCACTACCCTGATAATAAGACCTAGTGATGGGTGTGGCTAGGGTTGTGTGCAGGGCTGACATTCAAGCATATTATACTTAATAAAACAAGACATCCCCTGAAAATAAGCCCTAGTATGTCTTCTTGAGAAAAAATAAATATAAGACAGTGCCTTATTTTCAGGGAAACACGGTAACTGCTAGAAAGTATTAAGATCAGATTACTCTGATAGTGAAATACTCATGCTGGTTTCCAGTTGCTTTCTGAAGCCAGTTCTTCATGCTGGGTTTGACCTGATTAATGCCGTAAATGGCTGGCTGTTGAAATGACTGTTTGTCTCATTTTGAACATAATTTAAATATTAATATTTTAAGGAAAAGCCCTCCTGAGAGTAAGACTGTGATTCTATGATAGAATACCATAGGAATTTCTGCAGTTATGCTACCGTGGGGTCAATTTAAGAACATAAGAACATAAGAACAGCCCTTGCTGGAACAGGCCACAGCCCATCCAGTCCAGCATTCTGTCTCACACAGTGGCTCACCATTTGCTTCAGGGTATTCCCAAGCAGATGTCTTCACCTGCTTATGATTCCCTGCAAATGGCATTGAGAGATATCCTGCCTCTCTCTCCAACCCAGAGGGTGTCCTTGGGCATCCATAATGATAGTCATTGATGCCCTTGTTCTTCATGAACTTGTATAATCCTTTATTAAAGCTGTCAAGGCTGACAGCTGTCACCACTTCTTCTGGCAGGGAGTTCCACAGACCAGTGCTCCTCTGGGTGAAAAAGTACTTTCTCTTATTTGTTTGAGATCTAGCACCCAAAAGTTCCATGGAGTGCCCCCTAGTTCTAGTCTTGTGCGATAGGCAAAACAGTTTTTCCTTATCTGATTTGTCCACACTGTGTATGATTTTATAAACTTAATCAGGTCACCTCTTAGGCGCCGTCATTCAAAAGTGAAGAGGTCCAGCCATTGCAGCCTCAGATGGTAAGGAAGGTGTTCCAGTCCCCTAATCATTCTGCTTGCCATCCTCTGCACTTTTGCCATTTCCATAATATCCTTCTGGAGGTATGGTGACCAGAACCATTTTTCTGATCACGTGATTCAGAGGTCAGTTTGAATCATTCTGGCCCATTGATGTAATTTAAGACTGTCCCCTGAAAGGCCTCTCCACAATGAAAGGGATTCCAAAGGAGCCTTGAGACTTTTTTTGGGGGGGGTGTATCAAAGATTGTTTTTCAATTTCTGAAAAATTGCTGCAGCAAATGATGTCATCAGCCTTGTGTGGCAAATTTTCCGCTACTCAGTTTGCTCCAAGGTTTATCTTTTTAAGATAAATTCAGGATGTTGGTGCAGGCACTGATCATCTCCTGGATCAACTATTGCAATGCTCTCTCTGTGGGGGTTCCATTGTAACTCATCCAGAGACTACAGCAGGTTCAGAACACAGTAGCCAGAAAAGTGATGGGTGAGAGCAAATTTGACCACATTACCCCAGTGCTGGCCAACCTCCACTGCTTGCCCACTCTGTCCTGGATCAAATTCAAGGTTTTGATACTCAGGTATAAAAGCCCTTCACAGTTTTGGACCATATAACTGATTGGAACATATTTTCCCAATGTCATCTGTCCAATTCACTGGATCATCTCAGGCAAGGCTTCTGCGGGTAGCCATTCCAAGACAGTCATCCTCTAGAGGTAGGATCTTTTCGACTGTGGCACCAACATTATGGAATAAATTCCCAGGGGTGCTACACCTGCCTCCCTCTCTGTACTCATTCAGGTGGCAGCTAAAAACATTACTTTTCAGGGAGGCCTTTTGCGTTGATCTCAGATAAATATCTTACCTTCAGTCTTGCCTTCGTCATTTGTTATTTGAACTGTGCCATTGGTTCTAAGTTCTTAGATTAGCTTTTAGTGTTCTTTTGATTTGGTAGTTTGTTTTAACTGTTGTGAACTGCCCAGAATAGTGCTTCAGTACTAATGAGGCAGTGTATAAATTAAAGTAAATAAAAAAATTAGAATCAAGACAACCTGATTTATTCCATTGCTGCAATAACCTACATTTAAATTTAAAAAATTAAATGTTGAAAAATTTAAATATTTTATCCCAGTGATAGTAGACGGTTGTGAATCTGTATGATGTGGTAAATAGTGTTAGTGTCAGGGTCATGGGGTTCAAATGCCTGCTCAGCCATGGAAATTTAATCTTCTAAAAATATTGGCGTTAGGCAGTGGGAAACCACTCCGCTAACACCTGACATGCTTTTTAAAAAGGCCCTATCGAAGCAATTTGAAAACACATTACAGTGGCACCATTGGCACAAGTAGATGTGACAACAGCCCCTTGGAGTTAATTTTTAAAGTGGCAGAATTGTAACTGGGTGACAAATGCAGGTGGGTTCACCTCATTATCAATAGCCATGTTCCTGTCCTTCTCCTACCCCTAGGCTGCTATGACCCAGTTCACCTCCCTGCCTCTAATCCATCATAGTATTTTTAAATGGGAAATAGGGAGGCCCATCAGAGGTATAGATTATGTACCTTTTTATTCTCTAGTCTGTTACTAGGTTGGGAGCCAAAAGGAGTTAAATTATCCCTACAAGCTGCAACAGTTCTTACAATTGTATCTGGCCATGCATGTTTCCTGACTTTGACACACATTTTAATTATCATGACATCTGATTCCAAATACCAGTTTATCTTCTGATTTCTTTCATAAGCCACACCTTTTTTGATTCACGCACATTTCTAACTCTAGCTACCTTTAGTTTCTTTTGTGACCTCATTCCAGAAACCCAAAATTCAAACTGTGATTCACAGCTCCCTCTCCTTCAGTCTCGAACTCCACAGCTTTCCAAGTACAGTGGTACCTCGGATAACAAATTTAATTCATTCTGTGAGTCCATCTGCTAACTGAAAAAATTCAATTCACTATTCAAATTATCCCTTAACAGAGGCATTCATTATCCAAGGTATTACTGTACCATTATTAGTTATGTTAGGAAACCACTGAGAGGGTAGACACGAAATCAATCTGCTGTACTCTAATGAAATGCAAATGTTGGGGTATATCAGTCGCTCAGAAATAAAGACTTGGACGGCGGGGGGAAACCTTCATAAAATGACATGGGAATGGAGAGAAAGATAGTTGTATCACGTAGTCAGTGACTCATAGCATACTCAGATAGATATGAATATGCAGAATATCGGAAGGGAACTCTGAAAAACATCCAATTTGTTCCATTCAGTATTGTTGGCCTGCAGTATCATGGTGACAGTAAGTGGTGGTTTGTATAAATTGTGGTCAGAACCTTGTTGGAAGACAAGCAAAATATTGGTTTGTTTTGCCTTATATGAAACCTTAATATGCTTGTTTTGCACAGCTTTTCTCTTTTGCAAATACCTAGTGGTTATCCCAAGCAGTTTTTCAGTGGTTGTAGTCTGGTGTGTTTCCTCCATGTCCCTAGTTCCATTACAGTTGGCCAGGTGTAGAGGCAGCATGGGGAACACATGAGCTTTCCCTCTTGGTGACCTTTGGCCACTTGAGCCATCATCCAAGCAAACAAACTGTTCTTCCTTTTCCCATCCCTAGATATGTGCTCTGCAAATTTGCATCTGGAGAGCATCAATATTACTTTCACCCCTTTCTTCCAGCCTGTCTACAGTAAAGTTGAAATCTCTTTGCATGTTCTCGAGGATTCTACAGGGAAGTGTATTTTCCTTGCTCTTTTCCCTCCCAGTTGCTTCAACCAACATATCATCTTGCAGCCAGTAGGTATTTCAGGGTAAATATGAACAGGGAACAACTCCTAGAGAGGGGGTGGAAATTGAAACTGACCATTCAGCATGTGGTGAAGAAACTCAATGCTCAGATGTATAGTAATGCAAAATTTGGTACTACAGGTACTATCATATCTCTATCATGCCTGGCTATGTCACTTGTGCAGTCTGTTTTTTACATTCTCCAGTGTCACAGCCTCCAGTAGTTAATAGCAAGAGTACTGTTTTTTTAAGTATTCAGTTTTTAGAAACAGAATCCAGCTTGCATATACCTTTATCCTAATACATTTATTACTTGGGGATTTTGGATTTTTGTTGTGCCCCCCCCCCTGGTCATGGACTAATTTAGGGCATGTTTACAGTGGCTCTTTTGGAGTGGGCTGACGGTCTTAATAGGGTTGTTTGAGGTTGAGGTGAAGGGCAGGAGAGACGTCATTTGGTGCCATCTACCCATCCAAATTGCACATTGACCTTAAGCAACCCTCTTGCTCCTTTTGCCGTCAATTGAACACTTTCCGTGCTCCTCTGGGCATGGGTAGGGGTAGGGAGATTACTTTTGCTTCTGCTAGACAATTGCTGATGAGCTAAATCGCTTAGATTAAAAAATTCTTTGCCTTGTGTGTAGTGCCAGTTGAGAAACTGCCCACTCCTGTAGGTTTTGATCAGTGTTCCACACAAACACAAGAAGTTTTTTAAAAATTTAATCTTAAATGATTCAGCACAAAAGCAGAGGTTTACCAAAGTCAAATAATAATAATTTTACAGAGGAGCAGGGGAAAGCTTTCAATTTACTGGCATCCTGAAGTAGCTTTCCTATTAAGCCACTTCACAATACCAGAAAATGACAGCAGGAGAAAGCTTGGGCAGCTTTGATGGCTGCAAGGCTTGGTTTTAGTCTCTTCCAGCGATAGCATGTGCTGGGAACAGACTTGGTTAGAATGCAGCAAAAGGTGGTGTCCTCTGGGAGGAAATTAATCCATTCCAGAGATTATGTCTTGCGGTCACTGGAGAAAGAAAAGTGCAAACCAATTTGCCCCCAACAACTCACCAGATAGTAGGACAAATGCCCATCTGTATGAGACTTGTTTACAGTTGTTTTGTACTGTTTTTACAGAGTGGTTTCAATAGGAATATGAACTACCTATGACAGTGATAGCGAACCTATGGCACGGGTGCCAAAGGTGGCACTCGGAGCCCTTTCTGTGGGCACCTGACATCGCCCCTTCATAGCCACCTGTATACAGATTAAATTGCTGTATTGGCACTTTGCAAAAAATTAGTGGGTTTTGAATCGCAGTTTGGGCACTCGGTCTCTAAAAGGTTCACCATCACTGACCTATGAGATCTACTTGGGAGGAAAAGCAGTCACTTTTCACCCTTACAACAGTCGTCTTTTCTCCTTTCCTTTCTTCATTTCTAAGATCGCTATCAGATCCTCAGCTCAAACAGCTTTTGCAATTACTGTATGGGATAAACCATAGCACAGGGTTACAACTGATACTTTACTCACAGAGAGTCTTGGGTTCAGCCACTCATTAACAGAACAGGCCTGGGAAGGACGTGTTCCCTGATTCCCTGCAAGGCCGCTGTCAGGACACTGTCAGACCTGTGGCTCAGCTTAATGCAGTTGCATGTATTTCCCTTCAGGAGAGGAGCAAAAGAGTGAAAGGACTTCAGGGCTGTACTTCTCACCCTCAACTTCAAAATGCCACACCAGCCTATCAAGTCAAACATTGATATCTGTGCCCTGTTCCTACCTGCAGATGTAAAAATTTGAGCAATGGCAGCTTTTCAGCCAGTTTTGAGGAGCCAATTTTTGCCCAAACTGCTTTATATTAGAGGCAAGTTTCTGGAGTATTTCATTTTAATATCAGCCTCTGAATCTCTTTTCTTATCCTGTGGACTCAACAAGAACAAAAGTTCTTTATTGAAATGTAAAAGGAGGGTAACAAGGTTTTTGAGTTTCTTCCCTGTTTTTGAGCTTCTTACAATTTTAAATTACTGTAATAGTTCCACGCCTTCTTTTTCTGAACCCCTTTCAGCAGTTATTTCTTAATTTCTTTTCCCATGACATTTTTGTCTGGTTCCCCCCCACCATGGTCGTGTGGAATGAAAGAGGTTATTGTTGATTAGAACAGAACAAGCATATGCACATTTGCTAATCTGGTTGGTACAAAATTAAGTGTGGGTGATGTTTGACTAAGAAGCAGGGCTTGGACATGTGTGCATATATGGGGCTTCATGTCAACTCTGTGCTTTTGTTTTCTGCAAACAAAAAATCAGCAAATCCAATTGTGCATTCCTTTGGCAATTTGTACTTGTCTAAAATAAATAGCAGCTTCTCTGACTCGACTTGCTATCTAGACTTATATTGGACAAAACAGGGCTCACAGTGCCATTAAGTGAAGGTGGTGGTCACACAAGACCATCTCAAGACCCCATGATTTAAAGACGATCACATAATGCATTCATGAGTAGATACAAATAATTTGAGCCTCCAAGTGCCATGATTTCTATTCACACACTGGTTTAATCTAGTGGGACTTGCAGACCACCAGTATTCATTGTTAGCCAGTCTTTAACTAGCAATGAGTGGCCTTTTATCAATTGCAGCCTGTTTTTAGTTTTGTTTTGTGTTCAATCTCCATGGTTCCACCAAAACTTTAATAAGGTTTAGTTAACATTTTGGCAGTAAATTTTAGAACCCCCAAGTATTGGCAGTAAATTTTAGAACCCCCAAGGAAAGGAACTAGTTCTTAAAAAACCAGCAAAATTCGTTTTCCAAGTTGGTCTCTCTTGTGATAATATTGAACCTGTCCCTGGGTTTTGTTTGTAGTCTCTGAGCACTGTATATATGATCTATGATAGTTAATCCCCTCCTGTGGTCTTCATCCCCAACCAGGAATATCAGATAATAACTCACATCATCACCATCCATTGTGTCCAGTTTAGGAAAGAGGGGGAAGGCTTCTTAGGTCTGGAATAAGCAAGTCTACTGCCTGTTCACCCCTTGGACTTTGTGGGTCTGTTGCTTTTGTTTTGTGCCTTGTAGAGTGGGTTGTGGCACTTAGCTTTTTGCTCGGGCACAGGACAGAGTTGGAGATGCACATAAGCCAGTTCCTTGGGAAGCATTGCATTTTACCTTGTGCTTTTTGGTTCAGGAGGTTATCCAGGGAGCTCTTTTTTAGTTACTCATATTTTTACGTCCAGGCCCAAATTATACTTTTGCAACTATGCGGTTCTCTCCTCAGCTTACTTCTGTGTATAAGATGGCCTTCGTTTTTTTGTCTAACAAGTTTAGACAAAAATATAGTCTTATACATAGGAAATACTGTATTTACTCCTGCTGAACTCTTGATAATATTGCTGTTGGGCTCATCACTTCCAGGACAGTGGGATGTTGAAGCCTCTGTGATCCAGAGATTGCCCAGAGAGGAACCTCTGTGATGTTTTCCTCATCTGTCTAAACTTGAGTGATATTTCATGGTTACCACCACAACCGCTTGACTCCTTCTGGTGGACACTGTTAATAAAATGCAGCTCTCAGTTCCCCCAAACCATTTCAAGGCATAAAAGTCAGTAATAGGCACAATGTGCTTATCTGTTTTCCAACATGTATCTTTCTTTGGAGAGTTTTGATGCAACTGATTACATCATCTAAACTTCTAGAGTTCCAAGTACAGAACTTGTTGGACATAATATGGGATGGATATAATGTTAGGCCAACAAAATGGACAGCTTTTGCTTGATCCTAAACTGTCTTTTATAAAGGGATAGGATTAAGTTGCTTTTAAAGGCAAAGAGCAGTGTAGCAGACATAGCTTTAAAACACCCAAATTGACCTTCTTTCTGTATCTTCCTTTATATGTGTGTCTTTCTGAAATGTATACCGGTATGTTACCATTTTGGTCCTATAATTTTTCTGGCATAATATAATCATCTTGTTTATTGGAGTTTATGTGTATGTGCTTGTTTTGCTTTAAAAAAAAACTCATTTCCAAGAAAGCAGAGTGCAGAAGAAGGGCATCATAGCAATCAATGCCTGTATCTGTTGAGAATGCACCCTATTTTTAACATTCTATATCAAGTGTCAGCATAGCCCATTTTAACCCCCCCTATGTGTGTGTGTGTGTGTGTGTGCGCGCGCACGTTCCCTGACTGCGTGCACACCCTGAGAGATCTCTTGTACAAATGGGAAGGCTTTTCTCTGCCTTGTTTACAGTACAGCAGTACATTCTTGAATAATTATAGTAAAAGACCTTGGCGGGTAGTCTGTGAACTAAAGCCTGCTTTCAGGCTGGTGAATGAGAAGGAACTCTTGCTGGGAGGGAATTTTTTTAAAAAAAGGATATTCTTTTTTTTCTTTAAAAAAAAGGATATTCTTT
Organism: Phrynocephalus guinanensis; assembly: GCA_037367245.1. Taxonomy (NCBI): domain Eukaryota; kingdom Metazoa; phylum Chordata; class Lepidosauria; order Squamata; family Agamidae; genus Phrynocephalus; species Phrynocephalus guinanensis. The sequence goes on from CM074733.1 coordinate 139,834,091, forward strand.
TTTTAAAAAAAGGAAAAGAAAAAACAGCAGACAGAGAAAGAAACATGCGGCTCCAGAGGGAAATTACTCTGTGCTTTACAGTTGCTTGTGTGGATGGGAACCAGATGGTAGGCTGGGACACCCGCTCAGATAGCTGAGGAGCCAAACATATGGTTAATAGTTAGAAGAAATAGCTCTCAAAAGCCAGGGCTTTGCTGACTGCTTCACATTACAGATTGTTACAGCGTGGCATTACATTGCCAAGCTAAGTGCTTAATACCCACTGTGGGCTCTGGGCACACACACACTTGCACAAACGACTTGTACTTCCCTGGCAGCGAGCGAGAAGCTGATGTCATGGGCAGCTTGAAAAATGCCCACTTTCCTCTCTCTCCTTTGCTGTGGCAAAACAACCGCAACTGTGTTGCTCCCATGCTCTACAACCTGAGTCCCAGTGCCACTCTGCTTTCTTGTGCTTTTTTTGTCTTAATTTCCTCCCCTCCTCAGTATTTCTTTCCACAACTTGTGTGTGTTTTTTTTTTCCTTCCAACAACCAGCGAGAGGTTCCCTGGCTTGCAGGATAGCACTTCGCAGGCCCCACCATTTGAAGTTCCTATTTTGGACGCGCTTTTGGGCAACACCGGCCCCCTGTTATCTAAGGAACTGCTGAGCTCATTCATCTACTTTTCATGGCCTGCTTCCTTTTATTTTTAGCCAAATCCGTCAGGCCTGACAGGCGGGTAATTTGAGCCAGAGAAAGGGCAAAGCTCCAGGTCTCTTCCACAAAGCAGCCCTTCCCCTCCTTCCCTCCCTCCTGGGAAGGCTCCAAACTTGGCCTGCTCCAGGCAGATGGATTTGTTGAGTCATGTGAGATCATTTACACAAAAACACAGCAAGGCAACGAAGGGGGAGGTTGCGGGTGGGGAAGGGGGAAGAGAGGGAGAATGGGAAGGGGAGGCAAACAGGGAGCATAGGGGAAAAGGTGGGTGGGGGACTGGGGGAGTGCGCAGTCCTGTTGACTCTGGCGAGGGTGAGAAATCTTCTCCCAAGGCAGCTAGACAGAAGAATGCAGCAGATTCATTCTTCTGTAAGGTAATGTCTAGTTTACAGTGCAGGGTGGAGCAGAGACAGAAGGATGCCTTGAAAACAGATTATCCACAAAATTAAATCCACATCATATGCATCCACAGAGTGGTGGGTGGGTTGCTCTTCTGACGAATGAATTGTGGTACCAGAATATTTTGTATGTGTGTGTGTCTGTGTGTTTGTGTGTGTGTGTGAGAGAGAGTGTGTGTCTGTGTAAAAATATCCCTTGTGTTCAGGAAAAAAACGCTGTGCGTGATGCAATAGGAGATTGCTTTGTCTTGACGCCAGCATGACTGGGATGTGGGTGGGGTGTAGCAGGAAGAGCTGGAATGTAACGTGAGCACTATAGGCATTTCTTTCCAGAGATTTATTAAACAGACTAGCTTGGGTTGGAGAGACATGCCGCATTTTGGTGCACTAAATCCACTCGTAGAGTGACTGTGGCAAGAACAAGGAGGAGGAAGGGGATTTGGTCTTAGTTCCAAAAATTAGAATACCTAGTGGGGTGGCTTTCGCCGTGGAGCAAACTGCATTGATCTGTTCCCAAATGGGCAGCTATTGTAAACCCACAATACTGAAAGGAAGGGGTGGGGGAGGATTTACCTGTGGGCAACTTTGTACATATTTTAAATTGGAATGAAGTAGAATTTGAAATCCTGCTTTTGTGACACTTGGGCGGTTTAACTGATATAATTAATCATTTATGCTGACTTGATGTGTTGGGGTGTGTGTGAATTGAAGTCTTAAAGCATCACTGATGCGCTAGATTCTTTAACTGGGATAAGAACAAAATATGTGATTTTGTCTTTTCTGAAGAGATGGTGGCCACCAAACATAAAACTTAGAAGCTGTGGTACATGTTGAAATGGTAGTACTGTATAGTCAATTTTTTAAAGTGTTAAATTGGGGTTTGTGGGGGTTTTGCATTTCTGTTTGCCTTCTAAGCTTCTGTTCAAGAAAATGGCCTTTTCCCTCCATAAATAGTTTCTCTGAAATTACTGAAACCAATATTTTGCTTTAAATTATAAAAGCAATACCCCACCTTCCATCTCTTTGTTTGTTCTTCATTTTTTCCTTTGCTGAAATAGAACAAGGAAATATGACTGGTGGAATTCTAATTTTATCTCCTGATCTGTATTTCAGTTTCAGACCACCTATTAATGAATCTGCCCCTACAGATGTCTGGGGGTGGGGAGCTTTTTGCAGGAGCAAGGGGCGGAGTTTTAGCTTTAAGTAGCTGCTACCAGCAGCCCCTCAGTCCTTTTCTGGCAGAGCAGCAGAGAGGAAGGAGCTGGTCAGAGGAGCACACGGCCAAAGGGCAGAGCTAACTTCTTCTTTTTGCAGGAGCAAGGGGCGGAGTTTTAGCTTTAAGTAGCTGCTACCAGCAGCCCCTCAGTCCTTTTCTGGCAGAGCAGCAGAGAGGAAGGAGCTGGTCAGAGGAGCACACGGCCAAAGGGCAGAGCTAACTTCTTCTTTTTGCAGGAGCAAGGGGCGGAGTTTTAGCTTTAAGTAGCTGCTACCAGCAGCACGCGCCTTACGGCGCGTGCAAACTAAAAAAAAAAAATTAAAAAAAAAAAAAAAAAAAAATTTGAGTTCCCAAGCCAAGCAACTCCTCAGGAGGTCCTACACTTCCTGACGTGCTTGCAGTTGGAGTAGAGGTGCTTTAGCGGCCCCTACACTGTTAGATTTTGACTAAACAATAAAAGAAGTAAAGAGTCCTACTAGATTTTAAAAAAAGTGCAAATTTACATTTTTTAGACCTTGAATACATTTTATTGTAATAGTTAAAATGGAGTTGGAGGGAGCAGCTGTAGTTACCTGCAGTACTTGTGCTATGTTTGTTATCTTGAGAGAGCGTGTGCAGAACTACATCTGCTGCAAGTGCAAGCTGGTAGCGCTATTGGAAGAGAAGGTCCAGCAGCTAGAGGCTCGCATAGTGGACCAGCAACATATTAAGGAGCTTGAGCGGTTCCTGGACAGAGCGGAAGAGACTATCCAGGTCCAAGAAGAGACAGGGCACACTTCAGAGGAGGAAGTCACTCCCCCAACTCAGGAGGTGGATGGGTGGAGGAATGTGACTCAAAGGAGTAGAAGGCCAAGGCATCGCTCAGAGAGTCTCATCTTGCACAATCAATTTGAAGCTCTTTCCCTCAGCACACCTCATGAGGCACACATAGAGGAAGAAGTGGTTCCACCGGAGGATCTCTCCCTCATCACTATTGATGAGATACAAGATCAGGTACATGTTGATGACCAGGCTGCAGGAGAGAAGCTCATTGTGCTAGGGGATTCTATCATTAGAAATACGGAGGGATGGATTTGTGAGGAGCATGATAACCGGATGGTCACTTGCCTGCCGGGTGCAAAGGTTGCAGACATCACCAGAAATATAGATAGCTTGTTAGAGAGAACTGGGAAGGAGCCAGTGATCATGGTACACGTCGGTACCAACGATGTCGGGAAGGCCAAGCGGTCAGTCTTGGAAGCCAAATTCAGGTTGCTAGGTAGAAGATTGAAGTCCCGGGCTTCCAAGGTAGCATTTTCAGAAGTGCTACCTGTTCCTCGTGCAGGTCCCGCCAGGCAGGCAGAACTCAGAAGCCTCAATGCGTGGATGAGGCGATGGTGTCGAGAGGAGGGCTTTAGATTTGTCAGGAACTGGAGAACATTTTGGGACAAGCCAAACCTGTTCAGGAGGGATGGGTTGCACTTGAATCATGATGGGACCAGATTGCTGGCACTCAACCTCAAAAAGGCAGCAGAGCAGCTTTTAAACTGATAACTGGGGGAAAGCCGACAGGAGCTGTGTGGCATCCGGTTCGGAACACCTCATCCTCGGGGAATGAGGTTGGAGAGGGTAGAGAATCACATAGAGATGACATAGCAAGTATTAACACTGGCAGAATAGCGGAATGTGACAGTTCGTCTACTGAAAATAAAAGCTGTGGGGGGAGAAGAACAAGGCAGCAGCTGTTGCGGGACCCACTGTACAAGTGCTTCTACGCCAATGCTCGAAGCCTCCTAGCAAAGATGGGAGAACTTGAACATCTGGCAGCTAGGGATAACATTGATATAATAGCCATAACAGAAACCTGGTGGAATGTGGAGAACCAGTGGGACACAGCAATCCCAGGCTATAAACTCTATAGAAGGGATAGAGAGGGGCGGGTTGGAGGAGGAGTGGCCATCTATGTCAAAGAAGGCATAAAATCCAGCAGAATGGAGATTGACAGAGGGTCTGACTCCGCCATAGAATCACTGTGGGTTAAACTACCAGGTCCAAAGAGTGATGTGATAGTTGGAGTATTCTATCGTCCACCAGATCAAAAACTTGAGGGGGACCTTGAAATGAGGAGAGAATTCATGGAGGTGGCTAAGAGGGATAGGATAGTAATCATGGGGGACTTTAATTATCCCCACATTGACTGGGCCAATGCGAGCTCTGGGCAAGAAAGAGAAACTGGGTTTCTCGACTTGCTGAATGACTGTGCCTTAGAGCAACTTGTCACGGAGCCCACCCGAGAACAGGCAACTCTAGATCTAATATTGTGTGATACTCAGGACCTCGTCAGGGATGTGAATGTCACTGAGCCTCTGGGGAACAGTGACCATGCTGCAATTACCTTTGCCATGCATGTCGGAGGAAGAGTGTCAACCAAATCAGACATAAAAACCCTTGATTTTCGAAGGGCAAACTTCCCTCAGATGAGGAAACTAGTTAGAGAGAAACTGAAGGGGAGGGTTAGAAGAATCCAATCTCTTCAGTGTGCATGGAGCCTGTTTAAAACAACAATAATAGAGGCCCAGCACAAGTGCATACCACAAAGAAAGAAGAGCTCATTTAAGTCCAAGAGGACACCGGCATGGTTAACGAGTGGAGTTAGAGAGGCTCTAAAGCACAAGGAGAGGTCCTTCTGTAAATGGAAATCCTCCCCAAATGAGGAAAATAAAAAGGAACACAAACTCTGGCAAAAGAAATGTAAAAAGATGATAAGGGAGGCAAAGAAAGACTTTGAGGAACGCATGGCTAGCAATATAAAGGGTAATAATAAAAGCTTCTTTAAATATGTTAGAAGTAGAAAACCTGCCAGAGAACCAATTGGGCCTCTGGATGGTGAGGGAGGAAAAGGGGAGGTTAAGGAGGACTTGGACATTGCAGAGAAATTGAACGAGTTTCTTTGCATCTGTCTTCACGACAGAGGACCTTGAGCGGATTCCGCTGCCTGAGCCGCCCCTCTTGACTAAAGAATTAAATCAAATACAGGTTAAAAGAGAGGAGGTTTTAGGACTAATTGATAAATTGAGGATTAACAAGTCACCGGGCCCAGATGGCATCCACCCAAGGGTTATTAGGGAACTGAGAAATGAAATTGCAGATCTCTTAACGGTTATATGCAACTTGTCTCTTAAAACGGCCACAGTGCCGGAGGACTGGAGGATAGCAGATGTCACACCAATTTTTAAAAAAGGAAGGAGGGGGGACCCAGGAAACTACAGGCCGGTTAGCCTTACATCTGTCCCAGGGAAGATGGTGGAAGGCCTCATCCAAGAGAAAATCTTAAAACACATAAAAGAACAAACCTTGCTGAGAGAAAATCAGCATGGCTTCTGTAAGGGTAAATCTTGTCTTACAAACCTTTTAGAATTTTTTGAAAAGGTCAACAGGCACGTGGATTTGGGTGAACCGGTGGATATAGTCTATCTGGATTTTCAAAAGGCTTTTGACACAGTCCCTCACCAAAGGCTGCTGAGAAAATTGCATAGTCAGGGGATAAGAGGGCAGGTCCTCTTATGGATTGAGAACTGGTTGAGATCCCGGAAACAAAGAGTAGTGTGTCAATGGGAAATTTTCACAATGGAGAGAAGTGAAAAGCGGTGTGCCCCAGGGCTCGGTCCTGGGACCGGTGCTTTTCAATCTGTTCATAAATGACCTGGAGACAGGGATAAACAGTGAGGTGGCCAAGTTTGCAGATGACACAAAACTTTTCCATGTGGTAAAAACCAGAGAAGATTGTGAAGAGCTCCAGAAGGATCTCTCCAAACTGGGGGAGTGGGCTGAGAAATGGCAAATGCGTTTTAATGTAACCAAATGTAAAGTAATGCATATTGGGGCAAAAAAATCCAAACTTCATCTATCAACTCATGGGCTCTGAGTTATCCGTGACGGATCAGGAAAGAGACCTTGGTGTGTTGGTGGACAGCTCCATGAAGGTGTCTCCCCAATGTGTGGCAGCAGTGAAGAAGGCCAATTCCATGCTAGGGATTATCAAAAAGGGGATTGAAAATAAAACAGCCAACATTATAATGCCGTTATATAAAACAATAGTAAGGCCACCACCTGGAGTATTGTGTACAATTCTGGTCACCGCATCTCAAGAAAGACATAGTGGAACTGGAAAAGGTGCAGAAGAGAGCGACTAAAATGATTACTGGGCTGGGGCACCTCCCTTATGAAGAAAGGCTAAAACAATTGGGCCTCTTTAGTCTGGAAAAAAGGCGCTTGAGGGGGGATATGATTGAGACATACAAAATAATGCAGGGTATGAGTAAAGTGGATAGAGGGAAGCTCTTCTCCCTCTCTCAAAATACCAGAACTAGGGGACATACACTCAAATTGAGTGCTGGGAGAGTAAGAACTGACAAAAGAAAATATTTTTTCACCCAGCGTGTTGTAAGTCTATGGAACTCCCTGCCACAGGATGTGGTGATGGCATCTGGCCTGGATGCCTTCAAAAGGGGATTGGACAGATTCCTAGAGGAAAAGTCCATCACGGGTTACAAACCATGATGGAGATGTGTAATCTCTAGGCTTTAAACCAGGGTACTTCAAGGGCCAGATGCAGGGGAGTGGTATCAGGAGACAGATATCTAGTCTCATGCGCTCCCAAACGCATCTGGTGGGGCCGCTGTGAGATACAGGAAGCTGGACTAGATGGGCCTTTGGCCTGATCCAGCATGGCTCTTCTTATGTTCTTATGTTCTTATGAATTGGGTTGGATTTGTAAGGTCTGAGATCACATGGTGAAATGATCCTCTGTGTAGAAAAACTGAAAATTCCTGTGTGAGAGGAAGGACGGTTCGGATAAAGATAGAGCTTTCATGCCCTTTTGTTATACGGACCTCCTTTTGTTTGTTCATCATTTTTCTTATATGGACCTCCAATTAATCGCTGAAGGATTCAGGCCAGACACAGGCTTATTACTGCAATGATTTCTATGTCATGCTGTTGTTATGTGCCATCAAGTTGCCTCTGACTTAAAGCAATCCTATGAATAAGCCATCTCTGAAACGTCCTCCTCTCATCTGCCTTGCTCAGCTCCAGTGAAGTGTAAGAAGTCTGTCCATCTCTCTCTCTCTCTCTCTCTCTCTCTCTCTCTCTCTCTCTCTCTCTCTCTCTCTCTCTCTCTCTCTCTGGTCTTCCTCTTTTGTGGCTCCCTCCTACCTTTCCAACATTGTTGTCTTTTCCAGAGAACTCTGCCTTCTTATGATGTGCCCAAAGCAGGACAAGCCAATTTTGCCATCAGAGATAATTCAGGCTTCATTTGATCTCGGACTCACTTGTTTGTATTTCCAGCAATCCAAGGGATCCACAAAGCTTTCCTCCAGCACCACATTTTAAATGAATCATACTTGTTCCTGTGAGCTTTCTTAACTATCCAGCTTTCATCACTCATAGTGGTGATCAAAGAAAAGCCCCCTGGGTGATCTCTGTTGTGCATCCTTACATTGGTCTTTCCTTACTGCTTCATTATTGCCCTTCTGATTTCTTGGCTGAAGTCTCCATGTGGGCTGGTGACTGACCTAAGACTTGCAAAATCTCTTGGACCATTTCAGTTTAGTTAGCCATGCCTTAATCTAGTAGTAATGAATTGTATGCCTATCTGAGATCTAAGGACAAAGTGTGTGTAACTGAATGTAGCACTGTAAGGCAGTAATACCTGTGCTATAAGTGGGGTGTGTGGGGGTGGGCATCCCTAAGAGGGAGATTTAGATTTGAGAGATTATGCATATATGCACTTAACCCTTTCTGTGTTGGTTGCTTCTCTAACCACATTAGCTCTGTCTCCGCAAATCTGTTTCTTCGCCACTCTCTCCATTTGCGTTCCAAAACGTGAAGCTTGACTCTGTGTGTGTGTGCACACATAGCTCTCTCTCTCTCTCTCTCTCTCTCTCTCTCTCTCTCTCTCTCTCTCTCTCTCTCTCTCTCTCTCTCTCTCTCTCTCTCTCTCTCTCTGTGTGTGTGTGTGTGTGTGTGTGTGTGTCATTGGCTCCAAGTTATTATTAAATCTCTGCAGTTCTAAGATTCAACCTCCAAGTGCTGTTATAATCCTGTGAAATTGTGAACTTTTGCTAATTCACGGTCCATAGTGAATAAACTCGAGTCCAAAGTTTACTGAGAGTTACTGCAAATGGGAAGAAAATTATTTTTGCTGCGATCATACTATTTAAATTTTAATATATTGATTTCAACATGGATATATATAAAGAGAGAGAGAATATGGTTTTACATATCTACTTGAACATGTTTTGAATATTTTTTGCTACACATAATAGTTCAGCAGTGCTTCAAGAAAGCAGGAGCTGTAGGGAAGGGGAAGTAATTAGTATGTAAGCTGGGATCATTTAAAATGAAGCCATAGGTATTTTAATCATGGGAAACAATCTCCCCAAGTCCAGATGTGCTGGATAATGCTTCCCATCATCTTCTGCCAGTGGCCTTGCTGGGTAGATATAATGAAAAATTGGGGAAGACCAATTTTGGGGCATCTAAAGCATTTGGAGTTGCATTTGACTAAATGAGAATCCTGTTGTGCCTTTCATCTATAATGGCATCTCAGGGCCATTAGGAATGTTTATATTGGAGAAGGAGTAAGTGCAAAATTGATAATCACTGCAGTCTTTACCTTGCCAAGCTGCCTAAGTGGCATGAAAGGTGCTTGTGTTGTTGTGAAAGACATTTGCTGCTAAAGTGTGTATTTTGGGAAGTGGAAATTATGGGACATAAACTTGCTCTACTGTGTAATGTATGATGATATCCCTCTTTTGATTCACACAGTTGCTGTTGAACACTGTGTAGCATTGTTGTAGTTCCTGGGAAAAGTTGCACTTTATTCTTTACATAGCATGGAGGTATTTACTTGTAAAATTTATTTATTTATTTATTATTGAATTTATACCCCACCCATCTTCCCGAGGGAACTCTGGGCGGCTTACAGAAAATCAGCAGATATCAAAGGACAAACGAACAAATGAACAAATAACAATAAAACAACATTAAAATAAAAACATTAAAATAGGAGCATCTTATGCTATGGTAGACTGTCAGTGCTTTCAAAGCTTGATGGATGCAAGTAGTTAAATGCTATATTACGAGTAACCAGAACCAGTACCTCTGCAGTTTGTCAGGAATATGAATTTTGAAAATGTACTTTATCTTGGGAAAATGTTACCATTTCAGAGTACATATTGTTTTTGCAGGTAATTTCAGGTTATACCACAATAATCTTTGTAGACTTCAGAAAAGAGTGTGGTGGTGTTGTCACTAACTTGGCCGACAAGACTCCTCTCATCAAAAGATTCCTGGTCTTTGTAGAAAGCACAGTCTTCCCTGATAGAGACCACAAAAATAGGGACCGTCGTGAAATAATACACATGATTCTGTGTCCCTTTCTGCAAATTGTGTCTCCCCCCCCCAAATATTTTGAACTAGACATGGCCACTGGTCAAGAATAGTGAGAACTGTAGTTCAAATTATCTGGAGGAAGCAGGTTTAGGTTCTCGAACTTTACCCAATTTCTGGTGCTCTTCACCCACTCCTTTCTTACGCGGCTGCTGATCTACATACAAAAGTCTGCTTGTTTATAATAATTTCTCTAGCAGGATCAGGGCAATGAGTTCTAAATGTTTTTAATGCTGAGGTGGATATTGAGGGGAGGAAGGTGTCAAAACATCTGGAATTTTAAGATTGGTATTCTCTCATTTTAAAGTTTTCCCTGAAGGAATGTTGGTAATGCTAACAAAGAGACTCTTAAATGTTGTATTCTTAAAAGACAACCCCTTATGGAAAAGAATTATGTATTAAAGATTTATTGTGGCAAATTATTACCTTTTATTATTTAATAAGTAAAAAACATTGTATTGCATTTCATATAGGAGTATTGCTGGGTGGAAAACAGCTGAATAATTGCCACTCTTTAAAATTTCACCTGCTCTAATGAAAATTCTTACCATATAGTTTACTGTTTATTCCATAGCTAATAGTCATGTTCAGAAATTGCAAATGACACCTTTTAAAATTTGTTTCTGAGGATTATTTCATCATTGTTTCCTTGAGCTTCAGAACCCCCACCCATTCCCCCATAATCCAGCCACAGTTTACGTCTTTACATTATACAGTGTAAAAGTGGAACCCAATTAAAAAGGAATAGCTTGGTTAGCAACTCATACAGGCATGTGGTGGATTTTGGTTGGAGCTGCATGTACAGCAGTGGACGGCTTTGCTGGAAAGTGCAGAAGAGAATAAAAAGCAGATGCTTGAACTGAAAGGCATTTATCTCTTTTAATGAGATAACATCATTAGTTCTGAGGAAAGTGCTGCAAATCAATACACATAATGGACTGTTTCTGACTTTCAGTAGCACAGGGATTGTTCTATTTCTGAGGTATTTGAATCTGCTGAATCACAGATTCAAGCTTGGTTTGCTGTTCTAATCTTTAGCACTATAATTGGCTATCTAGAGTAAAGATGCATATTAGGGTGATGGGGGAGGTGGCAAGGAATTCTCTCCCCCCCCCAATCTCCAGATCTGAACATAAAACAGGATTGTAGAAGAAGCTACTTATTTTCTGGTTTGAAGAGGTCTCTGCTAATCCGAAGAGCTGCCTAGATGCCCTGAGCACATCTGATCTTGCTTGATCTCGGAAGCTAAGCAGGGCCAGCCCTGGCTATTACTTGGATGGGAGACCACTAGGGAATACCAGGTGCTGTAGGTGCCTGGAGTAGGAACTGGCAAGACCCTCCAGTATTCTTGCCAGGAAAACTCCATGGACATGGGGTCATGAAGAGTTGGCACGACTGTAATGACACAACAACTGCTAATCCGAACCTTGCCTTCTTGGTTGGATGTGTTAGCTTGCGGGTACTTTTAAGATACTTGAAAGCAATTTCTCCCCTCCTCCTTTTAGACAACTGGGGTGATGACAGCAGCTCTGTTGTTAGACATTGAGATACCTGACCCTGACATTTAACGACAGAAATAAGTTGAATGAGAAGGAAAAGGTAATTGGATATCAAGGCAGAGCAGAAAATGGTTTTTTGGGGGTGGGGGGGGTGGAGGAAACCAGAATGACAGTGCTTTTTAAAAAATCTTTTGAGGTGGGAGATAAGATGAAAAAGAAATAAGAACCTCTTTAAAGATACCACTGATTCATCATTCTTTCCTTTCAAATTGGCAACCCCCATAGCGTGAGGCTTTGCCAGTGTGGGATATATCTAAAAGGTTACCAAAACCTCAGTCCGTCACCTCTTCCCCCCCCCTACTGATTTTTTAAAATTATGTGTGGGTGCATTCAGTTGTAGGGTTTTCCCCTAGTGCTTAGGGTCTGGATAACTAAAATTTGGTCAGACTCTGATCTTGCCACTCTGCTTTGCTGTTGGAAACACTTAAAACTGTAATTGCTTTTCTCTCTATATATTCTCTCTTCTCTTGTGGTTTCCTTTTGATAAGAATGGAGAAATTGTGATGACACCTGTGGTTATAATTAATACTCCCACCATCACCTTTCATCGCAATACTTGTTTCTAGGTTGAATCGTGAATTCAGACTTTTAAAATGGTAATGGCATGTGTCTTGGGAATCCTGTCTAGGAGAAAAAGAGCTCATATGGCTTCACTTTTATGTTCTCAGCAGCTGGACATTCAATTAACATATTCTCTCATTCAGAATTTGAAAAAAACTTATGTCCTTGTAAAAGGCATAGGCAAAGTAGCATCCTCCATCTCAAATGCTGCTGTCTCCTGCTGTATGTTTTTTTGGGCTGATGGTGGAATTTTGAAAAGAAATCTATTGGGAACAGAACAAGTCAATGGATAAAAACTAAGTGACAATTATGTTGTCTATCTACACATTTGGAGAGAACATGATTCTGTCTGGATAGACGGATGCTGTAATTTTAGAGTTTGTTCTCAAGATCAAGCATGACTTTTATTATTTAGCTCATGTTTCATGGTTGCAGGGGAATGATTTCTCCCTTTTTTAAAATGTTATTTATATTTCACCATAAAGCAGTCATGTGCTTGCCTTATATCTCAGTAGCCAAAAAAGCATCTTCATAACAAAAGCCAACACGGCCGTCTTCATAAACTAGCATACTGGCATAGACTAGCATTAGAATCTGAGGTAGAGTTGTACAAATAGCAACAGTGTAGATCTTAAAGGGGTCCTCCAGGAATTATATATTTCTGTGGTCCCCCGTTTCCTTACTTTCGTATATATGAGGAAATGGCGGTCATCGTCTTTTATGGAGAAAAATAAAGCACTGCTGTTGTTATCACTTGAAAACTTCACAACAGTATGACACCTGTGTCATCTCAGCTTCTACTGACATTATCCAAGTAAAGGGGCAAACTCTCTTCCCAGGTCCCCCCTCCCCACCTCAGAGTTCACGTATAGGGACACATATGCATGCACAGTATTCTAACATAATGATAGCCAGCGTGGATAAAAATCAATGATTTTTTTTAAAAAAAATTAAAGATAGGTTTTTTTATTTAAATCAGATTTTTAAAAATTTAAATGCTTTTTGAGGAAAAATCTCTCTAAAGATTGTGTTCTAGTTAAGATACATTATAGTCCAAAGGCGGTATATAAGCAGAACACTTTGCAGAACACTTTATCATTTTTCTAGTTTATGGCATCCCTAAGAGAAGCGGTGTAGTTCTGTTGACAGCCATTTTTAATAGCAAAGATAAGGGTGGGGGCTGCTTCTTGCAGAGCTTCATGAGACAAATTGGAAATCTGCTTGGGGGTGACTCCTCTTCTCCTGCAATAAATTATAAGGAGGAAGAGAGCCTGCATTATTGGTGAGTCTGTCTATATTTAAGCTTGTACACTGCCCATTTAGTAGACAAGTCACTAATCTGGGCAGCTTCCAAAAATAATACGACTACAGTACTTTTAGTTGTGTAAGACTATATTTTGGACTAGAATTGTTTGACTAAAAACTAAGGGCAGTCTTATACACGGAAGTAAGTCAAGGAGAGACCCGCATAATTACGAAACTATAATTTGGGGTTGAAAAAGTGAAGGGTGTCTTATACATGGGGGCATCTTCTAGCCAGAAAAGTGCAGTGTAAAGAGTTTTTTAAAATGAACATATAGGAACAAAAGCACAGTCCGCAGCATAGTAAAGGTCATGATTTGTAAGCCTTAGGAGGATGTTATACAAATATTTTGTGGAAATTCTTCAGAAGCTGATTCTAAAATGTTCTTATACAAACAAAATAACTTCATTTGGTGGTCTCACACAAGTCATTTTAGTAGACTTTTTTCTTGTATGTTGCTAGTAGGTTTTTATTGAAAAGGAAGTTTCTCTGGCACTAACAGATTTATGACAGCGTAACCTTCTGTAAACCAGAGTACACTTTGTCAGATGCATGACATGTTGCCTTGAATTGTAGTTGAATACAAGGGAGGGATTAGGTTAGAGATAGTAAACTGTAAGGACAGGAGGAAGTGAAACACAGAAGTGCAGACTGTCTTCATTGAAGACTATGTTAAGGGTGATTATTGGAGTAGACATATAAATTAACACAAGCTGTTACTATCTTCTTTATTTTCCTCTCTCCCTTTTTGTTACCCAGTTCATTTATAACTTTAAAACTCCATTTAATAGCAACCATTCACAAGAACAATTATTTTTAACAGAAGTAATCCTCTTACTGACAAACTAATCGACACATTTGGTGTGGAAATTCTCTTATTATTACATTTGTTCCTGATTTTAGCTGCATTGCCGCACATAATGTTGCGTCAAAGTAAAGTTGTGGAGTCATTAGCTTGGATCCATAGTAGCCCTTTTATGAGCAGAAACGCTGTTTTGTTCATGGAAGAGCTGAGAATATGGCTCCATGTGAATTCTTCCAGGGAAAACTCCTGCTCATGAAAGGATTAAGGGTGGGGGTTGTCCTTTTTTCAGTCCTCTTTAAGGTAGTTTCCTGTATCATCAGTTGTGTTCAGTTATGGAATCCTAGATGTTTGGAGGAGACTTGGGGCAGGCATATCAGAGGGGAAAAGTGAATCTCTCCTCCTCAAAAAAGGTGTCTCATCTTTTTTAGTGATTAGGAGTGGAAATCTATTGACAGTTTTCCACAGTATGCAAGACTTATGTGGCTTTGAAGACCCGAATCCCAGAATCTAAAATCCAGAGTAAAGTAAGAATCTCTTTCTTATGCTTTTCATCTGCGTTCTGTTTTGGGGGTTTTAGCCATGGAGAGGCAGATAACACCCAGCATTTACATAGTGCACGTCACTGACTGAAAGGGGCACCAGTCTTTTCGGCAAGATATTCAGTTCTTTAATCGGTTGCATATAATAGATAAGGGTTGGTGCTTAATAATTAGCAGCAATTACAGATAAGGGTTGAAGGTCAGAGAAGAGTGGCTTGCCTAGAATGTGCTTTGATTCTTGACAGAGATGGTACTTGAACTGCATGCCTTCTGATTCTTAGTTTATGCTCCTTGTTCGCTGCAACTATTAAGCAGGCATCTATTATACTTGTTACCCAGATGAATAAATAAGGGTGTAAATAGGTCACATCTACCATAGAAACCACATTGACTTTGTGACAGATCTATTTATAGAAGCATGGGGTTCTTTTGACTCATCACTTTCCTTACCTTTTATGATAATGTAATTTGCAGAAGTATATCTTTGTATCTTCCATAATGGGGGAAGCGGAGTAATGAGAAACCATGCTGGTGACTTTAAAGAATTACTCTGAAATGGTTTTTGGCTTGACTGGTATGGTCCTTGTATTCTGCAAAATGCTGAAACTTATTGAAATGCAGATTTAAGCAAATCTTCTCAGAGAGTTCTATGAGCCTTTCTGGTGCCTGTTCCTTGTGGATCATGGCCTTTGGGGGAATGTAGGAAGCAGTAAAATGGACAGCAATGTTTTTTGATTATTTTTTTCTTCAGTACAGGGAGAGGCCCACATTTTCTCATAGACAGGTCATGATTTTTATAGATGGGGAAGTCTGAATAGGGCAGGATAGAGAAAGGTTAAAGAGTAAGTACCTTGTTACCAGCTAAGTATCTTGGAGTGTGCTTTATGTGGGAAGGGATCTGTTCTTTACTTTCTTACAATTGGAGGTCCTGGAATAGAGAGAATGGTAGACAAGGTTTGAGGGCAGGAAGGACGTGTGAACTAAGCATTCTGAAATCTGGTGGAGGAGCAGAGAGGAGGCCACTGTACTGTGATAAGGACTCAGGCAATTATGATTAATAATATAGTTCTGTATAGTAACAAATTACACCATAAGAGTTGGTTGATTAAAATAAACATTGCGGGCCAAATCTAGTTGTAAGCCTCATCTAGGCCAGACCTCTTTGGCTGAGATCCTATTGAAAAGCTACAGTTGCATGATGTTACACAAGTGGTGATACATATCATGCCAAGGCAGAAGTGCTATTCACAAAACACTTCCACAGGAACATTGAACAGTGGTCACAATGAGAACCACGTGGCCAATAAGGTGATTGAACTGTGCAACCCTTGCTGACTGGGCGTAACACCCAGTCCATTTACATAGATGTAACTTGTCATTAAGATAAACAGCATTCCAGTTACATAAGTGCTGATTTGCTAAAGTTCCATTGATATGTTTGGGTATGGACTGATTCCTCTAATTTTTGAAATGGATTGGTTATGCCCATCTGTACTGCTGTTTAGATTGTTGCCACATCAAAAATTATGGGCCCTGGTACCTATTGTGTTCAAGCGTAGGAAGCTGCCTTATTCAGTATCAATCTCTTGGCACACATTGCTAAGACCTGCTGGCACTTACTGGCAGTGGCTCTCCAGAATTTCAAGCAGGATCCTTTCATTAGGCTTTACCTCAGGAAGTTAGGGATTCATCTGAGACCTTTGACATACAAAGTATTTACACTACCACTGGAGTCATGGCTGCTGTTCAAATTTCATACTTTTACTGCAGGTAAACCTGCAGGTTTCCTTTAGTTGCAAATTTCTTATAAGATGAAGGGTGTGTCTTGTTTGGTGTAGGTGAAGGAAGGGGAATTGAAAAGGCAGGCTCAGCAAGAGCAATTGCAGCTGCACCTGAGGCTCAGCCTTGCTGACTTATCTAAAGTAAGCTAACATCATTGTGTATAGTACCTCCTTTCTTTTTACCTCATGAATGGTTATATGACTGTCATGTTGTTTTCCCAATAGAGACCCTGTCTTCTTAATCCTTGTATGACAGACAGAAATATAGCAACTTCAGGTTCCCCAAGTGTGTAGTTATGGGAGCAGCATTACTTGATGTAGCTGTTCCCTAGCAGTTTCCTAAATATTTTTGGACCTCAGCTCCCAGAAGGTCCAGTCAAGGTCGGCCAGTAGGGAAGGGCTGAGGGAAATGTAGTCAACAACATGTGGGGTGAGGGGATGATGACACACAGGCTGGAAGTTCCTGATCTCATGGATCCTGACTATTGTGGATTGTTCAGTGCACCAGGAATTCTCCGGGGAAGATATGTAGTGACACCCCTTGGCATCTGAAGTGGGTAGGGCAGCTCTCCCAAGTAACACCAGGCTATTTTCAACAATGAGGTCGATTTTTAAAATCAATGTGGTAGGATTTTGTCTCTGGAAGCCAGCAGTGTAACTTTCAGTAGTGACTTGCTTCAAGTTAAGAAGATGGTACGGATGTTTTCTGTCACACACCAGGCACATGGCATGATGTGCAACCGTAAATGCCAGCTTTTGTTTTCTTACCTTATGATAATTTGTGATGTTGAAAATCACATTATCATGATGTGGGAGGAAATGTGCAATAGAATTCCAGGTAATATTGGGGTTTGATGTTGAGGGTGATTTCTTTCCCCAGTGTGTCTTAGTCACCAACTACTAGGATCACGTTGGGAGCTGCAAGACTTCCCAAGATTCAGATTCAAAGTTCTACATGTCAATATGGACATTCTTCTAAGTATGATGACCTAGTGTACACGTGTGCTCATACATTTAAGTTACATTTAATTTATATAAGTTACATTTAACATAACTTGTATACATGGTGAACCATGTGTATAAATTCACCTGTTAATGTACTGAGCAAAACTCAGCCACATATTCTCCCAAAATGGCTGGCAGAAAAGACAGGGTCTGCTGGGACATCTTCACTGATACCCAGATCCTGTCCCAGCAGGCTGTGTCTTGTCTCCAGTAGCAGGCAGCAGGACTTCAGCCATGTTGTTTGTTTCGAGAACGGAAATGTTACTTTTTCTGGGGGTTGCAACTCCCAGATTTCCCCATCTCAGAATTAACAGTCCAAAAATGTTTTTTCCAAGTTCTGAGTTTGATCCAGTGAACTCGAACAGGTGTGCCAGACAAACATAAATAGCAAGGGGTGGAATCTCTTGGATCATGGTCAAGATCTACTTCTTCACATTTGTCTCCATATAAATCAGGTTCTTTGGACATCTTAAGGCAGGGCATGAAGACAGCTGGTATATAGTGTCCTGGTGCCTCCTAATGTGGATGTTCAATATAGCCGTTTTCTATAGGGGATTGATTCCATGGTATTATGGATCATAGAGACCAGTCAATATAAGGAGCCTCATGGTGGAGTGGTTAAACTGCTGTTTTTCAGCCAAAACAGTGCTAACAACCCAGGGTTCAATCCCAGGTAGCTGGCTCAGAATGTGGTATGTCAATCACCCTGTTCTGACTTACTATTGGTCTGTCTATACTAGCATTCTTTTAAGCCCCTCCTTTCTAAATGGCCTGTTGGTTAGACAGACAGGAAAATGACAGTTTTAATCTCTCCTCATGGCTGTTAAAATAGAGAGTCTTACCTTCATACATACCATCCAGCTTTAGGGGATGGTGTAACAAGTATAGGGACATTCTTCAATACAGACTTTTTATTGTGCAATATTTGTTTTCTATTTAAAGTTTAATAAACCTTTTTTTTACTTTAATGTGATTAATTATTTGCTCTGGGGGAGGGTAATTGGACCAGGCAATAGTAATTGTACCCAGCTTGCTGGAAGAGCAATGTGTGGCCTGCATGATTAAATTGTGAACTGCCCAGAGAGTGCTTTAAGCTCTATGGGGCAATCTATATAGCAGCACACTTTCCTTTTTGCTTTTTACAATTGTGTTGAGATAATACTTCAGAACTCATGTTGTCTCTAAATTTCATTTTTAAGCTTGATCAACTTTGCTTTGAAGCTGATAAAAATAAATAAAGTCTGTTGTCTGTTTACTCTTTTCCAAAGTTTGAGCATGAGATTTTCCTCATGTCATGGTATATAGGTGGCCTGTCATTGTTTTCCTCATCTCTCCAGATTTCACATCAATGGCATCAGCAAGTGCCTTTTATCTAATTATCCCCCATTTCTCTCTGTCTACACTAAGCACATCTGACTACGCCTGCTTTCGGAAGCTATGCAGTGTCGGTCCTGGTTAGTACTTGGATGGGAGATCACCAGGGAATACCAGGTGCTGTAGGCACCTGGAGTAGGAACTGACAAACCACTCCAGTATTCCTGTCAAGAAAACTCCATGGACATGGAGTCACAAAGAGTCAACTGTAACAACACAACACACACACACACACACACACACACACAAATAAAACATAGCTTTGTGGGAATTATAGGTTGGGTACCAGTCGAAGCTCACCATACCTTGTTTATTTCTGGAATGTATGCAAGCTTTTTGTGTGTGGGTAAAGGGACATAATTGAGTTTATTATGTAGGGCAGGCCTGCACAATACGTCGACTGCAGGTGATCAGTAGCCCACAGGGACATTTGATGTAGCCCACCAGGTCTCCTGATCTGCCACCAGCAGCAGTATGTTTGGGGGGGAAAGTCTCTCCTGCCTGCCAGGACTTTTGATTTGTCAACCGGATGGGGTGGCAGGACGCATCCAACACTGGCAGAACTGGAGGAACCTCTCAGCCTCCTTCAGGGTGCTTGCTGTTGGGGGGGAAATGGGCGTTTCTCCCAGAGCAGATAGGAGAAGAGGCACCCCACGCCGCTGGCAGCCTTCCACCTATGGGGGGGCACTAGCACTTATGGTGGGCGCCTGGGGCCCGCCCCTCCCTTTCTTCCTGGCCAGATCACCCCCCCCCCCAAAAAAAAACTCCACAACCATTGCAGGACACCACCACTAAGTTGCAAGTGCGCGGGCACATTAGGCCCTCTCCTCCCATCCTGGGCAGCAAAGGCAAAAAAATTAACAAATGCCATATATACTTGAGTATACGTCGACCTGAGTATAAGTCGAGGTCCTTAATTTAACCCCCCAAAACTGGGGAAACGTATTGACTCGAGTATAAGTCTAGGGTGGGAAATGCAGCAGGGCCTGGCAGCTCCTCCTTTGTGAGCTGGGGGAGTGGTGTGTGATGTTTAAAATGACTTTTAGCCACTGATGCTAAAAGTCATTTTGAACATCGCGCACCGCAATGGCTAAAAGTCATTTTAAGCATCGCGCACCGCTCCCCTGTGATGCAGAGGGGGGTCATGAGAAGTGGCACACAATGTTAAAAATGACTTTTAGCCATCGACCCAAGCACTTGCCTCAGTGGCTAAAAGTATTGACCCACATGTAAGTCGAGGGCCCCCCTTTTCAGCCCAAAATTAGGGCTCAAAAACTAGGCTTATATTTGAGTATATACAGTATGTCCCTTACCTGTTGCCACGACACCCCACCTCCTCGCTCAGCTTCTCTGTAGGGCTCTCTGCCCTTCTAATTCGGAGCACTGGAGAATTGCATGCATGCTTCTTAAAAGAGACCGCAGGGACATCTGGGAGCTCAAAGAATTGACCAAGGGGCTGTTCTGGAGCTTCAGGTAGGCCTGGTGTAGGGCTTTTAAAAATGCTAGCACTCTGTAACAATAACAGTACAAAATACATAAATGTCAGCTAGTTGAATTGTACAAATTTGAAGGTATTTTGAGTTTTAGATGCCTCATCAAACACTTCAAAAAAAACAAAACGGAGTCAAAAAAGCCAGCATAAAATTAAAGAACAATCCCAGTAGAATAAGAATCTAGCCTTAATCAACATTTCCAAAATGGCCAGTCAAATATACCGTGGCTTAAGATATCCAATATCAATGCTTGTGGGATTGTCATGTTTTTTGATACTTGGTGTTGACTGCCTTGCAGAGGAAGGTCACTATATTAACATTTGACTCTCCATAACTTGAAGGGGTAGTCTATTTTGTAAAAGTTTGAGATGTACAACTAACTATATTTCTTAAACTAAAGTAGCACTAACTCACTTCAGTGTGTTGTTGTTGTTGTTGTTGTTGTTGTTGTTGTTGTTGTTGTTGTTGTTGTTGTTGTTGTGGTCATAGTTAATATTATTTGCCAGATCTTCAGTATCTCTTAATACGGGCCCAGACTTTGGAAAAGGCCAGGCAGATGGGTTTCTGAAGGCAGGGACTGACCTGTTGCTTATAGATCTTTTGTATGAAAGCTACTGGAACTAGGTGGATGTTCTGGAAGTGAAAAGCATGTCTGTATTGTTGTGAGTTTTAACAAACCAATAGATGAGACCAAGCATTCAATGATGACAGTCTATGCTTTGTTTCCCAATGTTAAGCTGTGTGGCTTTGAGCAGCTCAGTGCAGTGTTTCTGTTTAAAGTCTTCAACTTACCGGTAATTGGTGTGCCTCTGCATTGGGAATGAGTGGGTGGCGGGGAATAGCTTATGAAGACAAAAAGGTTGCAAACCTGTGTATAGTTAGCTTCCTTAAAATCCTACAAAATTAAATATTATATGAGCAATCTAACCATCTGCAGCATTACACCTTTTATCCCACAGAAATAAATTATTGCATGTGTGTGTGTGTGTGTGTGTGTGTGTTGCGTCATTACAGTTGTGACTGACTCTTTGTGACCCCATGTCCATGGAGTTTTGCACCTACAGCACCTGGTATTCCCTGGTGGTCTCCCATCCAAGTACTAACCAGGGCCAACCCTGCTTAGCTTCCGAAATCAGGCAAGATAGGATGTGCTTAGGGCATCTAGGCAGCACTGAATTATTGTATAGTACAGCATTAAAAATAATGATGTACCACAGAACATGGGATAACCTTTTGTTTTCTGGTTTTAATCATGGGCAACAGAATCAGTAGTGGGGGAGGGTAAGGAGATATGTTGCATTTGTTTCAGGCTGACCAAACAGTTTCTTAGGGATTCAACTGATGATTTATTTCTAGAGAGATAAAGTGTTCTTGATGAAATGTCATTAATTGCTTAATTATTTGCAGCAGAAATTATACTCAGCAGTTTGTTCATCTTTTATATGGCTTCACTTCACCATGAAAGCATCCTTGTGTTAGATGAACCCGCTAAGCAAATAAATCTGTTACAAATTGGTCTTTATCTTTTCGCTGAAATGGTGCATATGTTGACACAAATAATTTTTTGAGTCATCCTACCCACCCCAGTTCCTTCTTTACAGGATTTTGCGGATTATTTCGGATTTGCTCATACTTGTTTAATAAAGGCTGAGGGGAGGACATAGTAAGCAGAAAAGATTGTACCTGAGAATTGTGTCAGAGAAGGCAGCTGCTACCCTGAACCTGCCTTTGCTTCTGGTAACTCAGTAGAACAGCAGCCTCCACCAGGGGTGTCACTGTCAATTAGGAAATGCAGGTGTTTGTCATGGTAGCCTCTATGGCCATCACCATCAAAAAGGTACAAGCAGCAGATCAGTCCTTAAAAACAAATGACAAATAAGTATTTGGTAAAGTTGGTAGTTCTTCCTTACTCATTCAAGACCAAAGCACCCTCAAAAACAATGCACTGCAACAGAGATAATTTGCAGCAAAATATTGTTTTTGGGGAAACTCCATTTCTTTCCCAGCTCCCATGAGGATTGCTGCTCATTTCAGAGGGAACAGGGAACCCTGAGGAGGATGGTGAATTATGTCATAATCACAGTTATCACAAAGTCATAAGGCTTCTGTCCTGCCAACCCTGGATCCACAGCACTAGTGATACCCACAAAATTGGTTTTATCCCAATCCTTCTTTAGCTTACATATACAGTATGCCCCAAAAGTGTAGGATCTTATGACAGCAAATGTTTTTTTTTGTCTGTGTACTTATAAGAGAGGCACAGTGGGCATAGGAAGATTGAAGTGGCCTCAGTGTTCAAGCTCCTGAGGTGCCTTTGCAATGCAACCCTGGCATCAATTCCACATAGTGCTAGTGAGGTGGAACTCCCTAGTAGTGTAGTTTCACACAAGTGCAGCCCTTCCACAAGAGTGTTGGATACCACTTTTAGGTTACCCTTGTCAATGTTCAGCCATTTGCATAAATGTTCTTGGGCGAACATATTTATATGGTCAGATATAAGGCCCCCTATGCTGATGTGAAAGTCTCACTGATGTTAATGGGACTTTCCTTTCAACAATTGTTATTTTTTGTAGCTTTCCTTTCCATCTTGCGCCATATGATTTTGTCGATCAGTTTGAACCACGTCATGAAAGAATAACTGTGGTGTGTCTCCCCCCCCCCGGTTTTCATTTTGACAATTTGCACATTTCATTCTTTGGCATGTTTCTGTTAAAAATGACAGTCACTTGTGCTGCAATGATTTGTTGAACGAAACACTTGAAATGGAAGAGCATAGTAAAGTAGGGATCGTTTGAACTGTCCTAGATGTGGATTGTGTATTTGTGTCATAACTAACTGAAGTTGCATATATGAATATGCTCCTGGTGCCTTCTGATAGGTCAAGTATTGGGTGGGGGCATCAGGGAAAGCTCGTAATTGTGATGATAATAATAATAATGGCAAAATTCAATGCCAATAGGCACTATAGGCCAGATCTCAAAATTGCTGTTGATCTTGTATCAGCTTGGCATTTATGGGGAGAACTCTGTTTTGTTTACTCGGCACAGGATTGGTTTACGTAATTTTCTTTAAGTACAAACAGTGAGTTTTATGTATTGGGAACCCTGTGGTTTATTTCTTGCACTGTACACATTCTAATAACAAGGTGTGAAATTGACTTTATTACAAAGGCTTTATGAATCTCAAATGAAAATTTAATTGGTAGAAGCAAGATATGCAAATAAAGGCCAACAGGGAACAAACGTGATCAAGTGATCTTGAGAAGAATAGCAGTCTCTGTCTTTTAAAAAGCACACTTATCTCCAGAACTATTGTGATTTCCTCTTGTTTGCTTACTGTTGTTGTACGTTACACATACCTAATCTTTGTATTATCTTAGCAATGCCTGTACTAGTCCTGAATACTTCTGGCTCCATATACAGTATATTGCACATTTCTTTGACTGGGCTCCCAGTCCTGTTCCCCATCTCCCTCTTTGTCATGGGAATGATATTCATTTATGCTATATTACATCTGTGTTCATGCATTCCCATTTTATTTATCCAATTACAGTAATACCTTAGTTTAAGAGTAACTTGGTTTAAGGGCATTGTGCAAGACAAGCAAAACTTGCTTCTAAAATTTGCCTTGATCAACAAACAGTGTTTTGATATACAACCACTGGAGCAGGTCACATGATCACAAGTGAGCCAATGGTGGCTGTCTCTCCCTCCCTCGCCCTACTGGATTGTGGGTGATTGGAACGTTCCATCTCAGGCAGCCTCCAAAGCAGAGGGAGGAGAGAAGAATAGAGATCTCCCTTGCACCAGCCTGGAACATTTTCAAAAAGGAGTGCAGGTTAGAGTTTTATTTTTCTTTATACCATATTTTTATTTAATTTATTTTCAACATTGGGCAGCTGGGCTGCCATTTCTAGTCACAGGGCTACAAATTGCACTTTATTACTGTCACATTAAAAATACAGAGTAAAATCGAGTTGTTAGTCCCAAGCAGAGCAGGTTCCGCAGCCAGGTACCTAAATCAGGATATGGACGTGGACTTCTAGTTAACTTCTTTTGTGAGTTTTGGCATTTTGTGTGTACAGTATGTAGTCTGTGGGACCCCAGAACAAATCATCTGAGTTTCCATTATTTCTTACGGGGAAATTTGCTTTGATATAAGAGTGTTTTGGATTACAAGCATGTTTCCAGAACGAATTATGCTCATAAACCATGATAATAAACATATTTTCTCTAGGAAAATCCTATATATTATTTTACTTTGAAATTACACTGTTACCAAAAGGGTATCCATGTTCTTACAGTCCATGCAGGATAGTGATGGTGCAATTCTATGTCTGTCTTATCTGCCCAGAAGACAGTGCTAGGGACTTGAATGAGACTTCTCTTCAAGTAAATGAGTATGTAATAAAAATGTGCTTTTAAGTGAATTCTAACTCATAACAATTTGTTTTAGAATACATTAGGTAGAGTGCACTCAAAAGTTTTTTTTATGTACCCTTCTTCTGGGAGCAAAGTGCAGCTTGCCCAAGGCCACAAAGCCTGGCTCTACTTGCAGGAGGCATGGTGGGAATCAAACTCCCAACCTCGGGCTCCTCGGCCAGATAACTAATTCAATGACCAATATGTACTAAGTGCGTATCTATAGATGCATATCTGAAAGTTAAAAGTTTATCCAGAATGCTGATTTTTGTTTTTAATTGGTACAAAATTACTCAATATTGTTTTTATTGGAACCAGATATTATTCCATGAACTCATTTGAATGGAAAGAAAAAGGCATTAGAAACAAATGTGTTACACACATTGGTGAAACAAAGACTGGACGTTGAACTACAAGCTAGGAGTATTATTTTCTGTTTTGTTGTTTATCACTGGGGTGGGGGATGGAAGTTTCCAAATTTGTGTTGATCTATGTTTACATGTGAGCTGCCTAGATGCCCTAAGCACATCCGATCTCGCCTGATTTCGGAAGCTAAGCAGGGTCGGCCCTGGTTAGTACTTGGATGGGAGACCACCAGGGAATACCAGGTGCTGCTAGGCGCCTGGAGTAGGAACTGGCAAACCACTCCAGTATTCCTGCCAAGAAAACTCCATGGGGTCACGAAGAGTCGGTCACGACTGTAACAACACAACACACACACACACACACACACACACACACATTTACATGTGAGGGTCAGAGTAAGCCTCTGTCCTTTGTCCTGGCTTGCACATAAATTACAGGCAGGCATTTCTTCTTCTAGCATTAACTCTGATTTTATTTTTAAAAAGAGTTTTGTTTTAAAAGCCAGGAGTTTTGTATTCAAAAATGGTAGATAAATAAAGTTCCCAGCTGATCTCCACCCATGGGTTGAGATTTTAATCTTAACTTTACACACTTCTTCAATTTTCAAATAATGCCCAGAGACGTTATATTTAACCAGAGCCTCATGCAGTGTTTATCAAATTAATTAGGTGTTTGCCAACATTCTCTTGTGCATTTATGTCGCCATGATGCTGATATCACCCAGGAGGTGAGATCTCTGGTCATTTCTTAACTTGAGGCAATTCACATCTAAAGTCATTAGTTCTGATCAGTGAAATGTAGAAAAGGATTTTGGACTACATAGAAAGCAATTTGTTTTAAACTGTTGTTGTTGTTGTTGTTGTTGTTGTTGTTGTTGATGATGATGATGATGATGATGATGATGATGATGATGATGATGATGATGATGTAATGGCTGGCTAGCTCAGTAAGTTAAGTTTGTAGCTGCAGAGCCGGAGATTGGGAGTTGAGTTTTCCACTTTATATCCAAGGAGAAAAGCTAGCCTGTGTGGCCTTGGGCAAGCTGCATCGTCCCAGGACACCCCCAGAAGAAGGAAATGGTAAACCCTTTCTGAGTATTATCTACCTGGAAAACCCTGAAAAGTGTCAGTGTAGTTCAGAAGTGTCTGAATCAACTTGATGGCACATGATAGTTATTAATAGGAAGCTACAGTATATTATACGGTATACGGAGACCTTTGGGTAGTGGGCGGCATACAAGCTATATAAATAAAATATAAATAAATAAATAAATAAATAATCCTTTGTTTCAGTTATGACTTATCAGTTATCATCCAGCAGGAACATCATTCCTGAAATTACACCGCATTCCCGTGAATAAGAAATAATAATATGTTCTGGAGCAAGATTGATTGATTGATTGATTGATTGATTGATTGATTGATTGATTGATTGATTGATTGATTGATTGATTGATGGGAACTCTTAATCTATTGAAAGGTGTGCCTAAGATTTGCTTGAGTACTGTATTCCAATTTCCAACATGAGGTGGCCTGTGACATGACTCATACAGAAACAAGAAGAAAAGCACGGTATGTGGTCTGACATTGCTCTCTCCTTGTCATATTTTTACATTTCTTTCAGTCCAAAACTGTAGAGAAACTAAGGACCGGTTTTGTAACATTGAAAAGGGGTTTTCTTTTATTTATTGCTTTCCAACAGTGTGTATCTGCCTCAGGGACATGTGGTACCAGGCCTAGAAATGTCTGGCCTCTTAGGCATAATGGTCTTCCTCAAACACAGGGAAGGCTGAAGCTTTTAATGGAGCTTTGTGAGATCTGAGAGATTAAAATATTTTAGCTTCTAATTGAAATCTTACTAGTTTCTGAAGTAACAGGAATCCATGACTTGGTGCTATCCAGACTGTTTTTTCAGCCTAGATACAACTTTGCTTCTTATTTTTACTTCCCAGGAGAGCCAGTAGTGTAGTGGGTGGAATAATACACCAGGACTCTCAGAAGACTTAAGTTCAAATGCACACTTGGCCATAGAAATTCACAGGAAAGGCGGCAATGGAAAAATCACTCCTTTAATCTCTCATACCCTGAAAACTCTATTAGGGTCATCATAAGTCAAATGGCAGAACATAACAAAAATAATGGCCCAGGGCAGTGTTGGTGTTGTTTGTTTTTATGTTGGATTTATCTTTTTTTTATTTCTTAATAACTTTGTAAGCTGCCTTGAGTGCTATATTTTAGTGGAAAGGCTATAAATGCAGTAAATAATAAAATAAAATTAACCTTGTTCTGGGATCCTGCCTTACTTCAGACTCAGCAACTCTTTTAGATCTTGGCTTTGCCTTTCAACCCCGCTATCAGGCCATTTATATTTTCAGAGTGTCTCCCCATACTTGACCTCAGCTTCTCCTTAAGATTTGTATGTTTCTAGATTTCTCTAATATCTGGCTGAAAGTGTCACTATCTAGAGCTGAGGAACAGTCCAGTAGGCTTGATTTCCTAGCATTTCACTGCTTCCTCCTAATTTCCTGTGTGGGAGTCAGAGGAGGACCAGAAAAATGCAAGATGCTTTGTCTTTCTTTCATAGTTCTATATCCGGTCAAAGCAAGGAAATGTTCCTATGAGGAGCACTGGCATAGGTGAATTTGGTGCGATGAACTCCCTTTCTGGAGCTTAGACAAATATAGAGACGTGTGCGTCATCTAATCTGTACACAGAGAAATATGTGGTGGTGCAACTGACAGCTCAGCAGCAGACTTCTGAGTGATGAAATATACTCTACCACAGAAACTTGAGAAGGGAAAATCACATCTTAAAAAATCCCCCATGTAAATTCTCCCTGCAAAAAAAGGAAATAATGACAATAAAAAGGTGACAGCTAGCATATTGGGGGAAATTCTGTTCTAGACTACTCCTTGATAGGTTTTTTTTTAAAACTTGTCTGGGATATTTACTTGTCTGGGTATAAATAAATAAATAAAAATTCCCCTTCACGGGAGGTCACTAAGAAACAATACTTTTCCTGTGTGAAATTCCAAAGCCTTTTCTACCATCTGAGAGTTCCACTGCCTCTAACAGTTGTCTTCCAACTTTTTCAAGCTCTGGATCATAGGAAAAAATAAATGGGTCCGGTACATTGTGGGGTTCAGGGGGGGATGCTTCCTAATGTCCTTTTCTTTTGGTGTACTGGGATCTGTGTTTACACTTCAGTCTGTTTCTCTGTGCTACCAGCAACATGCTGTGCGCAGTGTTGCACACCTACTTGTGTGTTGGTGTGCAAATTTATGAGTATGTGCATCTACAACAGTATAGTAGCTTTTGGCAAGGGATGTCTGACTTCCATCCTGTTGGAAATAAATGCTGCAAGGAGAAGAAATTCTCATCAGGACTTCAGCGGGGGCAGTGGTTGGAACACTTTCTCATTATCCAGTGTGACCCCAATGCTGCTCCAGCTGCCCCAGAGCTACTGTTTACGTGCTCAAAGTGTGCACCTTCATCAGATTCATGCAGTTCACATTGTGTCTGTTTTGGCCCTTAGCTTTGCACAGCAGGCTGTTAAGTCATCGCTCTCCACAGAGCATTTGCCCTCCACAGAGTATAAACTTGCACTGACAGGGCACCTATTCAGCAGCCAAAGCTCTTGGATAATTGCAGCTTGGAGTATGTGCAAATATTATTGTGGGAAGAAAGAAGTACCACAGAAATCACAAAATCTCACCATACTTGACGGGGAAAAATATTTGGGGGCAGGAACATTTATTTTTAAAGTGAATTCAATCTACAAATATTTATTCTGCACAAAAGGATGGGAAGCAGGTCTTAAACAGATGAAAACAAGGATGAGGTCTGCAGAAGTGTGGAAACAAAGGACACGTGGTATGTGTATTATGGGGTGGATCTTTTGAAATAAGAGACAGGATCAATTACATAGAAATTTTCCTCAATAGACCATCTTGCATCACAATTCTGCCTGTGAATATCACTGACAGGGCTTCCAGCTTTCCGCAGTGCCTGGGGTTTCCCTTGTTGTGAATTCCAAGTTATGTGGAAAGCTGTATCTTGTGTCATCACCAGTTTTTACATTTATTCTAAGAAAAAGACATTGATCTGTGGGTCAATTCAACATACTACTACTACCACCACTACCAATACAACAACACTACCAAACAACAACAAACAGCAGTACAGTATTGGCCGCATAGAGGTTCTTAACCCAACCATTACACAGGCAACCCCTTTGTCACCCTAGTAATATTTCCCATCATTGCTGAACTTTCTAAGTCAGAGGATATACTTGCTGTCTGGAAGAAAGATAATAAATTCAGGGTGTAACCAAAAATTCCCATTGGCACTTGGCCATGTCATTAATGGTGTCATAAACAGGGAGGTATCTTATCCGTACACTTCTCTTCATGCATGATGATTCCCAACCATGTGAGTCATTCATTTACTTTCTGATTGTTTGCAGAAAAATTTTAGAGGAATTTTTAATTTTATTTTTGGCAAGCTATGGGTTGTTTATGATGTTCAGTTGGGATTCAGAGAAATAGACTGTATAAAACAGTTCTGTGTGGTCTCAAACATAAATATCTAAAATGTGCACAATTGAAAATTATGCATAAATAGGCTTTAGTCAATAGAAAACATGTGCATGTTATAGAAAGTGCACACATTAAGAAAAATGTGTAAAAAAATCAATTTCTGTGCCAAAAGAATTCTCACAAATTTGTAACCAAACATATAACAAGGATGAAAAGAAATAAAAAAGGCTGAATTTGGAGAAGTGCTGCAAACTCAAGATGGAGAGAGTTTTTTCATCTTCAGTGTAGCTTACGAAATGAGGTGTTCTAGTTTGGGTACCGTACTATTGTTAGCAGTACCAATAAATTATCTGCAGAGCAGCAAAACTAAAAACAAGGGCAGTTATGCATGTGTTTCCTAACCCTGTTAAAAAGGTAATCATACTGTAAGAAGGGAGAGCTGAAACCACAGCACCCTGCAGGCCCTCTGAGATCCTCCCTTAGCTCAGTTTTGTGTGCCGCTGAGTAGCCCTTTAAAAGGAGAGTGTGTTTACAGAACTCGGAAAATGAATCGTACGCTCAGAAATGTAGGTCAGTCAGTGACCTCCCGGCTGAATGAGGCAGCAGTTTAATAGTGCAACTGACAGCTCAGCAGCAGTAAGCCTCGCTGTCTCCAGGAAACTTGTCTTGACAAATGTAAACACATTATATCCTGTATTTGCCTGACTTATGTTTTTTCCCAATTGCCGCAGCAGGAACCACAAACTGTCATGGTGAAGTCCCTTTCCTTCATTCCTCCTTGTCCCCCGAAGGAAATGTCTTGCAACATATCTTAATTTGCTGCGGTTTAGGAAGCCCGTAGGCAGCGGGCAAAGCTTTTTTGACAGCTGGATTGAACATTTTGAAATAATCAAATTATAACAACATGCGTCTTATTGATAACGGGGAAATTCCTGAATCAGGCACAGACGCTAAGGGAAGTTAGTTTTCTGTTCTTCATTGTTTCAGCCCACTCTGGGCTCTTGGGGCTGTTTCAGGGGCTTTACAGTAGGAAGAACATCCCTACGCTTACACAAAGCGACCCTGTCCTTGTTGCTGGATTCCTGTCCTGGTAGGATAGGTGCATTTGTAACTACAAGTTTGCTGCAGAGCTGACCCAAAGTTTGGTGCTCCATCCCCTCCAGTGGGCACCCACTAAGAGGCAGCACCCTGGCTTTCCTGCCCCACCTTCTCTGGGCACTGTCTCTGAGTGACTGCCTGCTGGAGGGGACACGGTGCCAAACTGCAGGTAAGCTGTGTACCTGAGCTGCCGAACCAGTGGTTCATGCCCATTTCTACCTGTGACACATGTCTTTTTCTCTCTCTCAGTGAGCAGCATGTGCTTTATTAAACAGCAATACCTGAAGGTAGGCATGATGTTTTTGGTTTATTGTTAATGAGGCACCATGCTGGAATACAAGGTTGCCCCAGCTGCAACTAGCCACGGCCCTCTTTTTGGTGGTTTGTTTACCACAGTGTCATTCTTTACTTTTCGGTCCCCTTGCAAGTCAGAGAAATAATCACAGAACGACTCCCTGCTTTGTTTGTTCTGTCTTATTTGGGGACAAACAGGTCAGATTGTCAGGTTCAGACACCATGTCAAACAAACCATGGATTTAGTGCTTGTGATTTCCTTAGGTGCTCACATTTGCAGTGCAGGCATCTGGAGACATGATGGCAACATCCTGAATCAATTCATAGGAAGCAACCATTCTCAAGAATAGTCACATCAGGATGTTCAAAGGCAGCAAATCTATGGCGTTGACTTGATTTGTGCTTCAGTGGCAGGGCAGCTGACTTGGTCCACACTTCTGCGACAGACCATTGAAAGTGCAAAACAGCCTTAGTGCATAGGAACTCGGTTAAGAGGCAGTAGACGTGCTAAAGAGGGTGCGTCTCAGATGTGGACAGATTAGATATTAGGCAGAGCTGCAATCAGTGGTAGGTGGAGTTAAAGCCAATGGTAGATTGAAAGAGAAATAATAAATAGTAGGTGAAACCTGGGCTAGGATTTTTTGTCCTAGCTGTAGGAGTGCAGGGTTTACATGAATTCATGTCTCAACATTAAAAAAAACTTTAAAATGTGAAAAAGGCATATACTGTGCACAACAAATTCCCTCTTCACGTTTCATTGTGAAGCAATGCTTAACTGAACTCTTTGAACTGGGCAGTTCTGACATCTCTAATAAATGTCACCTGCCCTGAAAAGAAGCCTTTGTTATTTTTTTAAATACCAATTTTTAAAATTCCCCACTTGAACTTCTCTTCTGGAACTGTTTTGTTTTGTTTTGTTTTGTTTTGTGACTGAAAACTTCAGAAAAGGAAATGTTGACCTTGGAAATGAACCGGGAAGCCCCTTAGCACTGAAGTCTGCCCCAGGAGAAGCTGAACTGGAAAAAAAATAAGCCATGCCTCAAGCGAGGTCTGCAAAAATGTGAGAAATCAAAGATTTGGTCAATGATTGAACCAGGATGGGGCTCATGTCATGTGGATGGTGGAAAAATACTGGCAACATTTGTGACAACCTATATAGAAAATAAAGACCCTGCCTGGATTCATTTATTTATTTATATTGGTACTTATTAACTGCCCGACTTTCCCTCAGGAACTCTGGGCAGTGTGAAGAAAAAACAACTTGCCCATAAAGAAAACAACCCACGAACAAACTAAAATCAAATAAAAATAAAAATAAGACACAGCAACAGAATCCATACAGACAAGCATAGACTCAGTCAAGAAAAAGCTGGGACAAACAAACCAATTAACCACATACCCTCACCCCCTAAGTCTAGGGCCATTACTTCACGTCCTTCTTTGTTCCGTGACTAGTTTTGTACCATGACAGCATTGGTCGCGATCATGTGGTTTTGTCCCTGTTTCAATGTTCCCATGGTCATGACAACTTGTCTCGTGACAAGTGTTACCTAACGGTTTTATACCATGACAAACACTGAATTTGTCTAGCTTCCTTTTTCCTTTTTTTGGGGGGGGGGTTAACATTCTTTTTCAATATTTCGCTTCTGAAAAGTCAAAATCTTTGCAGGCAGGGAAGGAGTCTGTGGCTTGTCTGGCTAGCTTTCACTTTCTCCACGTGGCCGCATTGGTGATAACCTTCGGGCTTTCTTTGTTCTTTATTCCTTTTGGTTGCTAATTAATTGTCTGTCTGGTGTCCGTCTTGCCTGGCTTTGAAGTTTGTTTTGTTTTATTTGTATTTAACGGAGGAGGGCAAGGGAATGGTGATCATCTGGGGTGGGTGGACACTTTGAACGTAACACCCAACCCAGTACCTGGGACACAGTTTTCTGAGAGAGAGAAGAATGTTTTGTTGTGTGACGGTCGTTACCTCACGGACCCTTATCTCGCAACAGAAAGCGGGAACAAACCGAGGCAAGGGAATACCCAAGCCAGAGCAAGGTACAGAACTGTCACGCTCAGATCCCTCTTCGGGGCCGTGGTCGAGACAAATTTCAGCTGTTGTGTGATGGGCCTGAAGTAAGACTTTTTTTACCGCTCCGAAGCGCAACACTTAGAGAGACAAAATGGACGTGAAGTAACCATCTAGATTTGTCTTTGCCTATTTGCTTAATTATAGTAACTATATAAAAGCATTTTAGTACAATTACTGTACCATCCAGTATTAAAGAGGAAGTGCATTGTTGCAAGAACAAGGCGTCTGATCACTCTCCTCCATAATTTTAGCCCATAATTTGACTTTCAGCAAAGTCTCAGATCAGTTGAAGGTGCTGCTGTTTCCAAGTAAAGCTCACTAAAGGATTGCAGCTCAACTTTGAACCAACAGGCAGGAGGGGTCAGTGCAACAGCAAGCAATAAAGTTTCTACTGTTTTATAATTTTGCCTTTGTTTCCCAGAATTCAAGAATTCCAGGAATTGAGACCCCAATCAGTGTACCTTTACCATTTGTCCCTGGCTTCCAATTGATTTGTCTCCATCACTAGCTCTTCTGGTTATCCTGTTTCCTGTTGTTGACTTGACATATTTAAAGCAACCTATCACAGTGCTTCTTGGAAATCATAGTTTTTTTTGTCCATTGGTCTCTATAAAGCATTGGTTCCCAACCTTGGATTCCAAGGTGTTCTTGTTGTTGTTGTTCAGTCGTTCAGTCGTGTCCGACTCTTCGTGACCCCATGGACCAGAGCTCGCCAGGCCTTCCTATCCTCCACTGCCTCCCGGAGTTTTGTCAAATTCATTTTGGTTGCATCAATGACACCGTCCAACCATCTCATTCTCTGTCGTCCTCTTTTCCTTTTGCCTTCGATTTTTCCCAGCATCAGGGCCTTTTCCAGGGAGTCCTCTCTTCTCATGAGGTGGCCAAAGTACTGGAGCCTCAGCTTCAAAATCTGTCCTTCCAGTGAGCATTCAGGGTTGATTTCTTTCAGAATGGATAGGTTTGATCTCCTTGCAGTCCAGGGGACTCTCAAGACTCTCCTCCAGCACCACAGCTCAAAAGCATCAATTCTGCGGCGATCAGCCTTCTTTATAGTCCAGCTCTCACTTCCATACATCACTACTGGAAAAACCATAGCTTTAACCATCCTGACCTTAGTTGGCAAAGTGATGTCTCTGCTCTTTAGGATGCTATCTAGGTTTGCCATTGCTTTCCTCCCAAGAAGCAGGCGTCTTTTTATTTCGTTGCTGCAGTCGCCATCTGCAGTGATCAAGGAGCCCAAGAAAATAAACTCTGTCATTGCCCCCATTTCTTCCCCTTCTATTTGCCAGGAGGTGATGGGACCAGTGGCCATGATCTTAGTTTTTTTGATGTTGAGCTTCAGCCCATTTTTTTCACTCTCCTCTTTCACCCTCATTAAGAGCTTCTTTAGTTCTTCCTCACTCTCTGCTATTAGAGTAGTATCATCTGCGTATCTGAGGTTGTTGATATTTCTTCCGGCAATCTTAATTCCGGCTTGAGATTCATCCAGACCGGCCTTTCTCATGATGTACTCTGCATATAAGTTAAATAGGCAAGGTGACAGTATACAGCCTTGTCGTACTCCTTTCCCGATTCTAAACCAGTCAGTTGTTCCATATCCAGTTCTGACGGTTGCTGCTTGTCCCACATATAGATTTCTTAGGAGACAGATAAGGTGTTCAGGCACTCCCATTCCTTTAAGGACTTGCCATAGTTTGTTGTGGTCTACACAGTCGAAGGCTTTGGCATAGTCAATGAAGCAGAAGTAGATGTTTTTCTGGAACTCTCTGGCTTTCTCCATAATCCAGCGCATGTTGGCGATTTGGTCTCTAGTTCCTCTGCCCCTTCGAAATCCAGCTTGTAGTTCTGGAAGTTCTCTTTCCACATACTGCTGAAGCCTGCCTTGTAGAATTTTGAGCATAACCTTGCTAGCATGTGAAATGAGTGCAATTGTGCGATAGTTGGAGCATTCTTTGGCGTTTCCTTTCTTTGGGATTGGAATGTAGACCGATCTTTTCCAGTCCTCTGGCCACTGCTGGGTTTTCCAAATTTGCTGGCATATCTTATGCAGCACCTTTACAGCATCCTCTCTTAAGATTTTAAAGAGTTCAATTGGAATGCCATCACCTCCACTGGCCTTGTTGTTTGCAATGCTTTCTAAGGCCCACTTGACTTCACTTTCCAGGATGTCTGGCTCCAGGTCAGCAATTACGCTATCTTGGTTATCAGGGACGTCCAGATCTTTCTGATATAATTCTTCTGTATATTCTTGCCATCTCTTCTTGATCTCTTCTGCTTCAGTTAGGTCCCTACCATTTTTGTCCTTTATCATATCCATCTTTGCACGAAATGCCCCTTTAATATCTCCAATTTT
The DNA here is from genome assembly GCA_037367245.1 of Phrynocephalus guinanensis. Classification (NCBI taxonomy): domain Eukaryota; kingdom Metazoa; phylum Chordata; class Lepidosauria; order Squamata; family Agamidae; genus Phrynocephalus; species Phrynocephalus guinanensis. The sequence goes on from CM074733.1 coordinate 139,869,396, forward strand.
CTTGAACAGATCTCTGGTTTTTCCTTTTCTATTGTTTTCCTCTATTTCTTTGCACTGTTCATTCAAGAAGGCCGCCCTGTCTCTCCTTGCTATTCTTTGGAAGTCTGCATTCAATTTTCTGTATCTTTCCCTTTCTCCCTTGCATTTTGCGTCCCTTCTCTCCTCCGCTATTTGTAGGGCCTCGTTGGACAACCACTTTGCTTTCTTGCATTTTCTTTTCTTTGGAATATTTTTCATTGCAGCCTCCTGTACAATGTTACAAGCCTCCATCCATAGTTCTTCAGGTGTTCTGTCCACCAAATCTAGTTCCTTGAATCTATTCTTCACTTCCACTGTGTATTCATATGGGATTTGACTTAGGTTATACCTGACTGGCCCAGTGATCTTCCCTACTTTCTTCAGTTTGAGTTTGAATTTTGAAATAAGAAGCTGATGATCTGAGCCACAGTCAGCACCAGGTCTTGTTTTTGCTGACTGTATAGAGCTCCTCCATCTTTGGCTGCAGAGAACATAGTCAATCTGATTCCGGTATTGTCCATCTGGTGATGTCCATGTGTAGAGTCGCCTTTTGTGTTGTTGGAAAAGAGTGTTTGCAATGACCAGCTTGTTCTCTTGGCAAAACTCAATTAGCCTTTGCCCTGCTTCATTTGGAACTCCAAGGCCAAACTTGCCAGTTATTCCTTTTATCACTTGACTCCCTACTTTAGCATTCCAATCCCCTATGATGAGAAGAACATCTTTCTTTGGTGTCAGTTCTAGAAGTTCTTGTAAGTCTTCATAAAATTGGTCAATCTCAGACTCTTCAGCACCGGTAGTTGGAGCATAAACTTGGATTACTGTGATGTTCAAAGGACTGCCTTGGAATCGTACCGAGATCATTCTATCATTTTTTAGGTTGTATCCCAGCACTGCTTTTCTCACTCTATTGTTGACTATGAAGGCTACTCCATTTCTTCTATGGGATTCTTGCCCACAGTAGTAGATGTGATAGTCATCTGAACTGAATTCACCCATTCCTGTCCATTTAAGTTCACTGATGCCCAGGATGTCGATGTTTATTCTTTCCATCTCACGTTTGACCACATCCAGCTTACCCTGGTTCATAGATCTCACATTCCAGGTTCCTATGCAGTATATCTCTTTGCAGCATTGGACTTTCCTTTCTCTTCCAGAGGTGTTCTTAGACTACCTGTATAACTGTCTGAAATCCTGGGTAGCACAGCTATAGAGGGTGCTTCCTAAAGAACTGCAGCTTCCAAAAAGCACCATGGTAGTTTCCTTTGTTTAAAAAAATGCAACAAGTAACAGGAAGGTTGAAGGAGTTGATGACATAAGTAAACCGCTGGAAAGTCCTCCTCTTGGTACCGTGGACCTTTAGGTGTGCTGTTTTTTAGATTGCCATTCTCAGAATTCTTGGGTAATTCTGAGAATTGTATTCCAGATGTGCAAACGAGCACACCCCTGTAGGTAATCTCTTCCATTTTCACTGGACCTCCTTTGCCTTCATTTGGATTTGTTAAAAGTGTGCAGGAACAGCATTACTGTAGGGACAACACAGTACAGTGTTCAAGGCTGCACAAATCTGACCAACCAGATAAAAGATTGTCAGAGAAGTAGAAGAGGAATGGATGTGTCTGCATAGGTGTTAGAGGCACCATAGACATATGAATCATAGCCATGGACAGACAAGATCCCTGATTAAATTGCTTGCTTGCCCCTCCTGTGGAAAGTACAACAAATCTCCATTTTCCTCTAGAAATGTCCAGATGGACCCAGTTCAATTGGTAGAAGCCATTATGTAATTAGAAGCAGATTTTCTCCAATAGTTACCATTGTACATGGCCAGGAGGCGAGCATGATTTGAAAGTTATGTTCTCTTATAGGTTTTGGCTCATGTATACCTGTGAACCCCTCCTTCCAGTAGAGAGTTCAAACAAGCTGCATGACATTGCATGGCGAGTATTGTTTGTGGCCTGCCTGTTCATTGGAGCAGACGACACAAGTATTTTATGTTTGGATGGCAGCCACTCGAAACAGCCTACATTCTGTGACATATGCTTGATATCACCATCACACACAGTGTTTTTTTAAAACCATTATTCCATCTAGTCTGGAGATTCCAATGGTACGTGATGTGTGGAATGTTTGTAGGTGGAACAGTTCCACAGAGAGCAACATTTCCACAAAGAACAACGGTTACAGAATAAGTCACCATGTAAAGCTATATTCAACAGTGTTTACATTTATTTATTTATTTTAGAGTATTTTTACCCCACCTTTCTCCTTGGAAAAGGACCCAAGGTGGGTTACAGTAATGGGGGATAATATACAGTTCAGTACAATTAAGACATGTTCAAGTGGAATTGGGGAACATCTTACAGCATTAAAAGGCAACATTATATTAAAGCTACAAGAGAACATGAACTAAAAGGAGAGTAAAATTCCATGTAAAGTTATGAGTGATGGAAACTAACATTGAAAACATAGTGCCAATGTAATCACACAAGGTTATAAGTGGTTATAAACACAAAGTCTGTGTGATCCTATAGATTCATATGAAAGATACATATAATAGGTAGTCCAGAATTTAGGGAAAGCTTGCCTGAAGAGAAAGGTCTTTGCATGTTTCTGGAAACACATCAGAGATGGGGCAGTCCTGGCCTCTAGTGGAAAGAAGTTCCAGAGTCTGGGCGCCACAGCCAAGAAGGCCCTTTCATGGGTTCCCATGTGGCGTACAAAATCATTTTGAGAGATTGCCCCTGTCATATATCCCAATTCGTACATTTTGGGGTGGAGGAGAGTGGGCACAGCAGCTGTATGTTTTTCTAAAGCATAAGTTTCATTAAGTCAGTGTGAACAGTTTTCCACTTTTATACAGGGAAGACCTGGCTTCAGATCAGTTGATATCATTGACTGTGTATCCGTTTTCTGTCTCTGAACGTAAACTGTTGTGCAAAATTAGTGTGAGGACCTCATGAAAGTGGAAAAATGTGTGCTGCTGCCTTTAGAGGAAGTACAGGATAAAACTAACAACTAGCAAGTCCATATTTTATTGCAGCATTCTGCTATACCCTATTTTAAACTATTGAACATTTTTCATAGAATTTTTTGTTTAGAAACCCCTGACACATCCCTTAGTTACATCCCAGTTGAGTTACAATATAATGCACTGTACATGGGGCTGCCTCTGGAAAGCATCAGGAATCTTTAGCAGGTACAAAACACACCAGCCAAATTGGTAATTGGGTCTGAACACAGGAAACACATAACCTCCCTATTATAGCCATTCTACTGGCTTCCAATTTATTTTCGGGCACAATTCAAAGTGCTTGTTCTAACCTATAAAGCCCTAAATGCCTTGGACACAAGCTATCTCAGGGACTGCCTGTCTCCATTTATGACCCTATTCTGTCATCAGGAGGTCTCTCTGGCTCACCACCTTCACATATACTGTATGTGTAATGGGGACACATGAGAGGACCTTCTCTGTTGTTGCTCCCAGACTTCGGAACTCCCTTATACAGGAAGCTAGACTGGACCCATCGTTGCTCTTTCCCCAGACGGCAAAAACTTTTCCCGTCAGGCAAGCTTCCTCTGACTGACAACTGCCTGAATTGGGTTTTTAACAGATTGTTTTACCTTACTATGAAAGTGTTAAAGTCGGCAGCTCAGTGGTTCGAATCCCAGGTGTCACACAGCATAGTGAGCTCCTGCTAACCCCAGCTCCTGCCAACCTAGCAGTTTGAAAGCATGAAAATACAAGTAGCTAAATAGGTATCACTGTAAAAAAGAGGGAAGGTAAAACTGTTTCCTTGCAACCATGCCAGCCACATGGCCACGGACTTGTACAACACTGGCTCTTCGGCTTGAATACAGAGATGAGCACTGGCCCTAGAATCAGACACGACTAGCACGCATGTGCAGGGGGAACCTTTACCTTTACCCTTTTAGGCTTATCATTTTGAATGTGGTATTTGTTTGATCCTTATTGTAGAGGGTTTAAAGCTTTAAATATAGTCCTGGCTCGCCTGCATTGGCTACCCGTTGTCCTCTGGATAAGGTTCAAGGTCTTGGTTTTTATTTTCAAAGTTCTCCACGGCTTGGGACCAGAGTACCTGTCGGAGCGTATCTCTCAGAGGTCAACTGGGATCAGGCCCACGAGAGGCACGGAAATCACTCACGCGTAACCGCGCCTTCTCTGTGGTGGGCCCTATGCTGTGGAATCAGCTCCCTAGTGAGTTGCGCCTACTAGTGTCCCTGCTCGCCTTTTAAAAAGCCTTGAAAACACATCTTTTCAAGGAGGCATTTGGCAACCTTTCTACTTAATTTCTACCTAATTTGTTTTTTTTTTTTTTTTCTTTCTTTTTTCTGCTTGCTGCCCGCATCACCTTTTGTGGAGGGTATTGTACCACCACCACCCCATTTTTATTGTAGTTCTGCTCTTGATTTTCTTGTTTTGTTTTTTGTTGTTTGTTTTTAATTGTAAACCGCCCAGAGTTCCACTCTGGAAGATGGACGGTATATAAATGCAATAAATAAATGCAATAAATAAATAAATAAATAATATTGACTTTTTATTATTTTAGTTGCCTTGGGTTTTTTTAAGTAGAAAGGTGACGTAGGAAGGAATCAAGCAACCAATCAATCAGATTCCAGTAAAGAGAAACTTCATACTTATCTTACTGCATGCCTTTTTAAATAAAGTTGTAGTTGTAGGAAGGGATTCCATGATGTATGTGGGGTCTGATGAAGTGGACTTGTCCACGAAAGCTCACATTAAAAAAAATACAAAAAGTTAGTCTTTAAGGTGCCACCTCGTTTTTGTCTTGTTTTTCTTTTCATTTTGTTTTCCACCTAGAATGTTTAGACAAAATGCTTCTTTATGTATCCATCTATATCTATATCTATATCTGCAATATTCGTGATTTTCCAGTGGCAGCATTAAGTGTAATTAGAAAAGGATGTTTGGTTGGCTGTCCTAAAAACTTCCAACATGCAGGGGCTGGGGGAGCCATGCTTGATTCGCTTTTCTACCAAACCCAAGACTGCCTGTGCATATGCCCTTCATTATGACTCCCTCACTGTAGCAGACGTGAGGCACAGTGGTACCTTTGAATGAACAGAATTACTTTTTCTTGGATATGGTTTTCATATGCATTCCTTAGCAGGTCCCGTTTTGTTGTTCATTTGATGTGTTGCAAGGAGAAGCTGTAGTGCCGAGCCAAGTTGGAGAATTACCGATTTCCGTTCCAACAGCCCTCAGCTCTGCCTCTTGAAGATAGTGTAGCCTTTGTTTTTCTACTCACTCTCAAACATTTCTCACCATGGCTCTTGAAGAAGAAGAAAAAAAACCTTTAGATTTTTATCTAGCTTTCCTTGCTTTTTATCTAGCTTTCCTTGCACATAAAAATAGTATTAATCTTGTAATTAATTGTGCCAGGATGCACATTTGAATGTTAATTCAAGCACCTATTCTGCTGAAAGCTATATTTGAACAATAGTATTTCTCTAAAATTAGTCTATGGGAAGAGCTGCAGTATTTCAGTACATTAGCTGCAAACAGTAATGACATGTCTCTATATGCTTGGGGTGCATTTTTAAAGCTTTATACTCTAAGGCAGACCTTTCTGCATGTCATATGTGTCTCCGTCTTTGTGATGTGTATGTCTGTGTTTGCATAGTACAAAATTTGCCTGCAATGTTTCTTTAAGTAGAGGAAAAAGTAGTGGCTCTGATTAAGAAGAAACCAGGAATCTGCTCTAAACCAAAGTGTTGGTTCATTCATTCAGCACCAAGTTGTCTGTGGTTGATTCATGGTAGTTCTCTAGTAACTCTGTTATGAACGAATGGGGTAGGTTTTGTTCCCCTCCTATATCCTCCTGCATCCCATTTTAACTGAAGATCCAAGGGAATGAACCAGAGAATCTCTCCCATTGTGTTGTGGCCCTTTTTCTCCAATAAAAATTGGAACTCAAATGCAGAAAATTGTAGGCACGTAGGTGAGGAGCCAATAGCTAAATCTCATAGCACATGCTTTGCAATTTAAAAAAACTCCAAAATTCAGCTTCTAAGCTCTTCTGGGCACTAGTCCTGCTTGAAATCCCCCAAAACGGTGTTCACCGAAGATGACCCGTACTGTTGATCCTTTAAAGTTGCTGTTTGTCTCACTGTTTGGTGCACTATGGGGATGGATTTGTTCACTCTTTTTCCAGATGATTTGATCTCTAGCGCAAATCAATCTGTCCCCAGATTGATCTCACTCTCACCTTTTTGAGGGCCTGTCAGGGGGTTCTGCTTTTTGTGTGTGTGTGGATAGGTGCACTCCAGTTTAGTCTTTCCAGCACATGTGTTAGCTGGGCTAAAATTGAGCTCCTTCTACTGTTATTTTCTGGTATTGTCAAGTGGGTTAATTCAGGATATGGATAAATCGAACTTTTTTGCTGCTTCTCTGCAGAGTAGCAGGTGGATTACTATTATTCACAAATAACACGTACAGTCAATCACAATAATAGAAACATTGGCTGGTCTTATATAACAGATACAAGTTTTAACCAAAAATATAAGTATATATTGATGTAGTATATTCTATTTCTAATATTGCTGTTTTTTGTTGCTCAGGTATTATTATTTCTAATATCTGCCACTGGTTATAATACTATATGAAAATCCATGATATTCATCATTATCATCATCATCGTCATCTGTTAGATGCTGTGATGATGTAGATATTTTTAAAGTATTTTGTCTTTGTGTGAAACGCTGATTGAAACTTTGGCCGCAAGGCAATTTTTAATAAATTTAACCTAAGTGATTCAGTGCATCAGAGATGTTCTAGCAGAAGCATGATGATGATGATGATGATGATGATGATGATGTAGTAGTAGTAGTAGTAGTAGTAGTAGTAGTAGTAGTAGTAGTAGTAGTAGTTTACTTCCCCAAGGAGCAGAAGTGTTTAATTTGCTCTTAGCCTGTAGTGGTGGAGGGTGTTGGACTAAATAGCCCCTCCCCAAACTCAGAAGACCCTGTTTATACTTCACCAGCCTGCTCCAAAACAGGACACTGTTATTGCAGTCTCATTCTGCTGGTGAAATGAGCATAAACCTTCTTCTCTTATGCTTGCAAAAAAAATATCTAAGGAGTGTCACAGTTTTCCCGAACCAGTGGAGAAGTTTGATCACCTTCTTCTGATTCTACTACGGTAGATTCTTCCATTATGTTAGCAATCATTTACCACTAGGTCCTGCTAAACCAGTGCTGTCCAACTTTGAACAAACCGAGATCTACTTTTTCCGGACGAAAGTGCCTGAGGGCTATTACACTAAAACCTCAAGTTATGAATTTTATCTGTTCCAAGCATATGCTCATAAGTAAAAAAAAATGTTAAGTAGAGCAGCGGTTTCCCATAAGAATGCATTGAAAATCAACTAATTTTTTCTGGAAGGAACATATTTCAATGCATGCCTATGGTAAGGCTGACCATGCACATGCTTCCCTTACACCCGCTTGAGCCGCTGTGGGCGGGTGCAAGAGAGGCATGTGCATGCTTGTGCAGATCGCCCCTTCCGCTTGCCCGGGCTGCTGGAAGACTTATTTCAAAAAGGTGCACTTTCCCTCCCAACCCGCCCGGGGCCTGACTTGAATCCACTTCTCCTGTTTCCCCCCTTCTCCCTTACAGCCCCCTCGCTGCCACTGCTGCTGCTGCCCATAACTCTCACTCAGTTCTGCCATGTTCTCTGTGCAGCTGGGATGGGCCAAGCCAGCAGCGGGGCAATCACATCGCCACGGCGGCGCAAGGAGGAGGGTGCAGCTGAGAAGGGGAGCAGGAGGAGCGGCAGATCACAGTCTCTGTGAGGCCGCTGTGGGGGTGGGAGGAGGAGGAGGAGGAGGATGGAAGGAAGGAATTCTCCAGGGGGGAGAAGAGGGGGATCTTGCCACACAAAGGTGGTGGGCATGCCCAAGACCCCACCCCTTGCTGTCCCCTACACTCCCCTTCCTCCGCTCCGCACCAACAACTCAGTTGGTCACGAGACAGTGGCACGCCGATCATCTGGCCGGTAGGGAGAGCAGGGGACTGTGCCATGGCCCTTGAACTGCCCTGCTTGGCTGAGACCGTGGGCTGGCAGACCCAGAGCTTTGCTGGGGTCCTTGGGGTGGGGGGAGGTAGAGATGGAGATCTTATCCCCTCACATTTTTTATTGATGGCTGGTGGGCTACTTTTGAACCCTTCGCAGGCTACTGGTAGCCACTGGTCTACCTTTGGGGCAGGCCTATGCTAAACCATTTCTCTCTGTCTGTCTTTTACAATTGAATTTCAATTTTTTTTTACTGTCTTTGCTTTTGTTTCTCTAAGACAAGTTTCAAACTATTGCAGCTTCAACAGCCAAATATTTGGTATGATTTTGCTGATTAAGCTTCTATCTTAGTGCTTATTATATGCCATGGCTGTCATAATTCTTTAACCTTTGGGCTGTGTTCACCAGAAGCCTACAACTTCTGCATTCTCAGTGGGTAGAACAAAGCAGTTAATTTTCCCCCTCAACTATGCATTCCACCTGTCTCTTTTTGAACTGATTCACATGTTCAAAGACATTATAATAGAAAGAATAAGTGGGATTTGTAGGTTTTTTTCATGCAGTGAGGTCCAATGTGCTCCAGGAAAAAAATATACAGTATCACAAAAGCTGTCCATGAATAGTAATGTACCTCCCATGTTAGAAGACAATAACAGGTCCCTCTCAGAAGCAGCGTGTTTTGAAACACTTTGGAGGCTTGGAATGGATTATTTTTAGTGGGTTGTCTTACTGTTTTGATAAAGGGAAGTAAATAAACATCAGTATGCAGTATGTGCACTCCAGGAGTCGCTACACTGAATTTATTTCTCCCAATTGAAAGCAAAGAAAAAGTCTGAAGTAATATCTGGTTTGAGAATAGCTCTGTGTGTCAATCATTTTTTTCTTTCTCTCTACTCTCCCTTCTCTCTTCCCCGTGTTTCTTTCCCTTTTGCACAGCAACCCAGTTAGGACAGATTGAGTCATATATTCTTTTAAGAGGGCAAAATCCAAGTCACGAGAGTTGAATTGGTGCTTGTTCAAAAGCAATTATCTCTCTTTTTTTCCTGCAGCCCATGTGTCTCTCCTCACTGCTCCTCCGTCCTCCTCACCGGACTCCCACACATGCCCAAGATGATTTTAAGGACATCGGAGGGAGGTTGGAGAGGAGACAGTTCTGCCAGGAGCTGTTCTGTCTGTAGGTCAAGATAATTGGATACCTCACGGAGATCTTAATTCCGGAAAACTTTGAGCCTTTATGGAGTTTTGTTTCTAATGCCTCTTGAGTTTTAGGCCCTTAATCTCACAGCTGTAATTTAAAATTAACTGTGTACCATATTAATCCATTCCTTTTAGTCCCCTCATTTCATCACCACAGTTAATTAGTTATATATCTCAACTATGAACAGATGCCAGCCAAGGAATTACCCTTTCTTAAAATGAAGGATGCTTAATAGAAACGGGGGGAGGAAGAATCCAAATTTTGTTCCCCATTCACAACTTTTTTCTCGTTCATTAAATCCATATCCTCCCATTTTCCGCCCAAAGTCCTTTCATTCAATTTCTCCTAAAGACAGCGAGCAAAATTTGAACCACCTCCATCCCCTGTTCAGTCACTTTTCTCATCCCTTTATCATACCAAAGTTCTTCTCAAAAGTATGGCCCCACTAGATAAAGACACCAATGTATCTTGATACAGTGAAGGGCTCTCCAAACAAGTCTACAAACAGAAGTCTTCAGATATCTTGAAAGACAGACTGCAAGGAACTAGATTCAAATTACGAAAAAGGATGTTTCATCTCAACATTAAGAAGATCTTATGAATAGTGAGATCTGTTAGGAAAAACAATGGCATGGACTGCCTCAGAGAATAGTGCACTTTCTGTTTTTTTTGGGAGTTTTTTAAACAGAGGCTGGATGGCCACCTGTCAGGTAGTCGTACTTAGTTACTGGTGGGATTGCTTCCAGCTGTGCCACTGAAGGGTTCTATGGCCATACACACCTCTCACTTTCCTTGTCCGATGTATAGGCAGCAGCATTCTGTGGACATTGAAGCCTCCATAGTATTGCCAGCAGAAGTACAACATAGAGAACCTTCCAGTTATCCAGTCAAAAACAGCAGTAAAATATTATCTGTATAATTTTGGGAAGATAAAAGGCATTGGTGTAACTAGTGGATCTTACCTATTACTTCAAAATACAGTAGTACATTGTATAAAGGAATTAATTCGTTCCCAATGAAATTCTGTTAAGCAAATTTTCCTTTGTACAAATTTCCCACAGGAATGCATTGAAAACAGATTAATCCCTAATCACGACCTTTTTTCTGTTGTATGGATTCACCCCATAGGCAATTCTGTTAAGCGATTTCCCCCTATATCCGGAATTTTTTTCCTTTAAGCGGATTTTCTGTTAAACAAACGGTTTGTTATACGAGGATCCATTGTAGTGTCTTTGTGGCAATTTTTAGTCCATTCCATAGTATTTTATGTTTCCTTTTTAAAAACAAAATCAAAAAGAGAGAGAGAAATTAAAACCCACACCAATAAATTAGCTGTTGCAATTTTTCCAAGCTGTGACCGGGAGGTTATCAAAACTTGAGGACTGTGTATGCTATGCAGCCAGCCCTTTCTCGTGCCATGACTACCATGCAAGAGAAATCAATAGATCTGAACATGTTAGGTTTCCAGGGATGTTTCCCAGTATTATGGTGCTTCTCAATGCCAGCAGCTTGGAAATACTTTTAAATGATGAAAATCCTTTTATTGCCAAACTGACAGCCAAATTCTGTTAGTATCTAGTTAAATATCATACCAAGAAGAGGGGATAGCTAATGAATCAGGACGTTTTGTTGATCATTCCTTGTTATGATTTTATCTTATACTAGGATTGAATTATTCTTGAACTGTAATATTTACAATTGTGTTAATTCATGTTATGGCTTTATACCGCAGATAAATTCATTCATTCATTCATTCTCTGACAGCACTGATTTTCTAGTTATATCTTGTACAATTGCAGATTCTAATCTATAGCCTGCAGTTTCATACAGTGATCAGTGGACTGAAACCGCTGTAACACTGCTTGGACAACAAACAGCCCTAGTACTGTAGCTTGCATTTCAAAGCTGGATTTGAAGCTCCCTCCCCACACATACACATGCATCTGATATGTCACATTTTATTGAGTGACCTCTTTTCTGAAGAAGTACAGCACACCTGCTTCTGTTAACATGACATGGATAAAATTCAGCCACTATATTCTTAAGATATACCTCTGAATTTTCACCTCTTGCTGTTCGAAGAACATTCCAGTGGAAGGAATGTTCATCTTCCTGATGTGGTATCTCTTTTTTCAAAAGTCTCAAGACAGAATAAAGTAAGGCAATGCTTCCTTTTCTTGACCTTACGTTCCCTAGAAAGACAAACTTTATTTTAGCTCTATCAAGTTGTATGATAGCCTCAGTCAACTTATTATATTTGGCATTGTTTTTCTTCTTTTTAAACTGTGACTTAAAATAAAATTCATAATAAGCAGAATCTTCCTCTAAGGCACATTGCTTCCAGTCATACAAAAGCGAGCACATCTGGAAAATTATATGGCCTTTGTTACACGGGTTTTTCAAACAGCAACAAAAGTGAGAGAAAGTAAACAAAACCGCAGTGTCAGTCCTAATGCTTTCATTCTGGCTGATTTGGTGTTAGTTATTAGCTTAGGAGATGGAGAATAATTGATGACTCATATTCGCAAAGCTGTGGCAGTTTCCGATTTTCGTTTTTACGTTCAGTTCTTTTTAGGAATAGTTTGTGTTTGGCGGTCAAAGTGAGATTTGACTGAGCCGAGGGTTGCTTTGAATTTGCATCAGAAAACTAGTAGTAACCACTGGACATTAGTATTAAGTCGATGAAAGAGGCACCTCTACTTTCACGGTCTTGACTGGAAAAATTCAAATCTATATTTTCATGGGTTAACTGTGTAAAAAACAACTGAGTCAAAGTGCAATGTTTAATCACTTCCCATTTTTAGTCATTTCAATCTGGGTGTATACTTAACTAGTGACTCAGAACATAAGATGCAAAATACTTTCCTGACTGACAGAAAGAAAGAAAGAAAGAAAACTGTGAAAAACAGGCCACTAGTGCATGTTATTTACTGTTAATTCTTTGGGTATTTGGAAACATATTGGACCTTAGTAGTTACACATAGATTTCTCATGGTGAAATGTATTCAGTCCTCAGGCTATATAAATCAACTGAGTTGTAACTGTCTGGCACATCTAATTTTTGGATGGGATTGGAAATTCCTAGTGAATGATTTAACTGCCTGCAGTGTTGTCTGATTCTGTTAAAACATTTGATGAAACTTGTTGGAAGTATTTGCAAAGACAGGATATTAATACGTTTGAAGTAATACCGTTTTTTTTTTTTTAGATGCATGCTCAGCATTCAGGGTTCAGAGCTCAATAGTTGAGGATCTGGTCTTAAGCTACTCCATCAACACAAAGGCTTAAGTAAAAAAAACAACAACCCTTGAGTATTAAGTAAAGCATAAGGGTTTGACCATGCTTCCATGTGCCTTTTACATGAATGGTGATCTTGCTATAAACCTGCAGGGGTTCTAGGTAAACTGCACTGTACCCATTTCCAAATCACTTTATCCACAGTCAGACGTATTAGTAAAAATGACGTTGAAACTACTGTGTCTTCCTAAACCATAATTAAGATAAAACATAGTTTGTAGAGACAGATGGATAGTCACAGAAACAAACATTCCAGCTTTTTCTCTTGGATGCATGAAGGGAGTAGAGGATTGAGAAGCATGAGCTCTTACATGCATATAATAATAGACCATAGTTGAGTGTTGCTTTATAAACCAGGCTTGTTGACCATCCGTGTAGATCAGGCCATCCACCACTTTGATAGATATAAAGTAATCTAAATGACTGTTTATCAACCAGAATCATAACTTAACCATACTCTGTCGGCATAAATAAGCCAGTTGTCTACAGCACCTTGCCAAGAGGTGAGAAACCTTTACTTCACTACATGTAGAGAAGTAGCAGAGCAGGAAAAAGTGTCTTGACCAACTTGTAGAAATTTTGATACAGGAGGATGTTACCAGTTCATTGAGGGTTCTGATTGGGCCTGTGCTTTGCCACTGGTCAACCCCACTTCTTGACGGTTTTCTCCATGTCACTTTATATATATATATTTTAATAGAGGAAATACACTGTTGTGTTTCCTTTGGAGATTTTGACACATTTTCTCTTATATTTAATAGCATCTGTACTTTGAAAGGGGCTTTTGTTATATTTAACTTAAAATTTGAGATAATTTTCATCTGGGTAAAGTACAGGATGAAGCCACTTCTATTAAGTTAAAATTAAAAGTGGTTACCTTCTAATAAAGGACTCATAAAATGGCATGGCTCTACCGATTTATTAGGCCAACAGTATGTTTATGTTGACATCTGTGTTTTGATGCTCTTGATATCCATATTAAACATTCACTCAAGTCATTTGTTACTTTCTTTTTTTACTTAATATAGGACTTTCTACTTCCGTCTCATGTCACTGAACAAACATATTCTAAAGATAGGATTTTTTAATCAGACACTAAGATGCTATCATGAAACTGATTTATAATAACATTAGAAGTCTCTTAGCTGAGTTCTAACTAACAAAATGCTCACACAGCCTGTGAAATAATAAATTTAAAGAAGATATTTTATATAATACTCTCCATAAAGGAGCATGCTCGATGTACCAGGAATTTCACATGTATCTGTAACAGAGCCCAATGACCTGTTTCTCTGATGTGTGCAGAGGAAGTAGATTGGACTGGAGACGTGTATCAGATGGACTTCTTAATGTTTCCCCCCATCCTTCCCTTTCTATCGAATCAGGTATACCAATCACAGCTGTTGTGCTCTTCTCTGGAGTTTGGCAGGTGCCTCTAAAATTTGTATCTGAAAATCAGTGGGGGACTGGACATATGTTATGTTCATGCCAGGGCTGTGGAGTCGGTAGATAAATGTTCCGACTCCGACTCCTAAGTTTTTTTGTACTTCCAACTCCGACTCCCCGACTCCGACTCCTCTATATTAATATGCGAATGTATTTTATAAATTCCTTGAAGGAAAGAAAGGCAACATACGTGTCATGACCACAGGACTACTGGCTGGGAAGCCAACAGTCTACTGTATTGAACAGTTTAAGCAAAAGACAAACACAATGAAAACAACAAAGTTTATTAATTTTTTTTATTAATTAATCAAGTGGCTGGATAGCAGCAGCAGGCATAAACATCACGAACAGGAACTTTACCAGTTCAAAAATACAAACCACATTATTTGGTTGTTTTATAATTGGGACATTTAAACTTGCTTTTTTAAAAAAATTCCAATCTAAATTTAGTAGGAGTCGGAGTCGGTGCTTTGTTTGCCAACTGGGACTCCAGGTACCCAAAATTTCCTCCGACTCCGACTCTCTAACTCCGACTCCACAGCCCTGGTTCATGCAACGTCTTTATCCTCCGCCATCCTCTCAGCATGTTGCTTTGCAGTGAAGAATTAGATTGTCACACTTTCATTACTAGAAATGTAAAATTTCTGGAAATGTTTTTTTTTGGGGGGGGGGAGAAATAAATCCTGCTTTCCCCCATTTTTTCAGTTTTTTCACCTATGGCTTCAAAATTTCTGGAAATTTTATGTCTCTATGGTTACATACAGCTGCCTAGATGCCCCGAGGACATCCATCTCAGAAGCTAAGCAGGGTTGGCCTTGGCTAGTACTTGGATGGGAGACCATCATGGAATACCAGGTGTTGTAGGTGCCTGGAGTAGGAACTGGCAAACCCCTCCAGTATTCCTGCCAAGAAAACTCCATGGACATGGGGTCATGAAGGGTCACGACTGTAACAACACAACACATACACACACATATGGTTACATACATTCTTATATAAGATTGTACAGTTAGAATAATTGTGTTCTCTCAATTCAGTTCTGATTTGTAGTGACTCTTCAATATTTTCTAGGTAGAAAATCCTCAGAATGGTTTATTATTCCTTTCTTCTGGAGGCACCCTGGGATGCACAGTGGTGAACTGAACGCCCAACCTTTGGCTCTGTAGCCAGTTACCTGACTCACTGAGCTGTTCAGTCAGCTTCCTTAGACCCTTTAAAATTATATGTTAAGAGTATGCCATACCCATTCTATGTTTGGATGGCCAAACTGTTTGTCCCTCTATAACTGTCGACATTTAGCTCAATATTGTATTTGCAGACTAGCCACAGCAGTGCAGAATCTCACTTAGAAAGAGATTCCTCTCATTGCTGCCTACATGAACAACTTCACCTGGGGATATCCGCTTTTCTGCATGCTTCAAAGTGTACATTGATTTTTTTAATAACTAAAACCTGGTATCTTAGATGGAATGTTTGCCCATGGAATGTTTGGGGCCAAATATTCTTCATCCCTGTGTTAAAGGGCACAGCCTAAAGAGGAATTCTTCAAGTTTCTGCTTAAACACCTTAGAGACTTCTTTGAAGAACCTGGAAGTTCTTTCCTGTTTTATTAATGGCTTGTGTCATAATAGGCCAGCTCTTAACAATAAAATGGTAACATGGTTGACTGAATTCTCTAATGCTTTTAATGATAGATATGTAGCTCACCTATTGCCAGATATTAGGGGAAAGTAACTGTGTGTAGATGGAATGGCTTGATCTTTCTCCCTTTTGTATTTGTAATTTTTAGTATTTGAGTTTGGGGTTGGTTCAGAATCTATAATGAATTATTCTGCATGGCAGTGGGTTGGACTAGATGGCCCTTGAGGTCTCTTCCAACTCTATGCATCTGTGATTCTAAGTCCGTAACAGACTATGAAACCATGTGATGTGAGACATCATAGCTGGGCATTTGTAAAATACAAATGATGAAGTGTTTTTGGTTTTAGTTTTATTTCTGACTTTAAATAGTCTACAGTACTAGGCAGCTATAAATTTTATAGGAATCAAGTTGCCAGAAGGGAGAAAAAGCATTTTTATTTTGGCGCTTGCATTTGTAATTTTATTCCAGGAAAAAGAGCTTATTAGGTTCAAATCTTCCAAGTCTATTATTTCTCAAAACAGAATGAATAATGTGCCAAATCTTTCTTCAGATGTTTATTACTGAAAAGAATTGCCAGAATTACCCATTCTGATTTTCATGTTGTAACTGGTGGTAACGAATCTTTCACAATTGCACAACAGAAATTGTTCATTCAAGTGCTGGTCACAAATTATAATCAGATGAAAACCACTAGATGTTGATGTTTAAATATCTGGAATACTGTTTGCTGCATATACCTACTCAGCCAAGCATCTAATCTCTAAAACAAATACAGTGGTACCCTGGGTTACAAACAACCCGAGTTACGTAATTTCCAGGTTACGGAATGAAGTCCTTCAGAAACAATGTATCTGTTTATGCATTTTTAACGTAAAAAAAAACAGTTTACACATTTTTTCCCCAAAGGACTTCATTTCCCAGGATATAACCCCATTCAGATCCGGTTTATGTAATTTCGGAGTTACAAAGTGTCGCGGGGAACAGATCAACATAGTAAACCAGGATACCACTGTAAGTGGCACAGTCCTTGAAGATATCGATGCTTGCTCAGGAAAGTAACCTGACCTTGAGCTGAAACTGTAGTAGGCTGCATTTTTATACTGTTCTCGGCCAAAAACAAAGATAGTGGTTCAGATTTGGGAATTCTGGGTGAATTCCAGGAATTGCAATCAAAAACATGAAAGAGCAGATCCCTATTTCAGAGGCAGTATATAAAGGGATTTTGTATAATAATGAAGGAGCATGATCCCAGAGGTACTGTGGTTCACAGTTCTGTCACTCCCAACCATGCCCAAGGGGGCTGGATAAGAGACCTCATAGCTCCTGGCTTAAAAGAGAGAGTAAGAGAGAGAGAGAGAGAGAGAGAGAGAGAGAGAGAGAGAGAGAGAGAGAGAGAGTGTTGGGTAAACATATTTCCATGTGTTTACAGGCATAATTACAGCAAGCAGGATTTCAGCCCCCCAAAAGTTGAAATTTTAAGAATGGAATAATGGGTATTGACCAAATTTTTGTCTTCGGATGATAATCAATTGCAACAACTATGGGGGCTTTGCACTTTGGGGGGGGGAACTCTCAATGGAGGTGTGCTTTTAGAAAGAAACAATATCATAATGTGCAGGATGGACAACATGGCATTCTTCTGTTTCTCACAAAGACATGAGAGTATAAGCCTATACGTTAAACCATGATGTAGATAAGCTTTCCTTGGTCTCTTGCCTTCCATATGAGCCGGTCTGTAATTCCTACCCAACTTGCCTAAAGAGTACCAGTTGTGATAAAGCCGATGAAGGGGAAGCCTAAAGCTTTTTTAGGTGGAGATTGACTAGTGGTGAAGCTCATTGCCATGTAGCTGCTTCCCTTGAAAGGATCTTTACAGAGCTGTTTCACATCTGTGCTTTCTTTTGGGTGTTCCGTTTATTTATTACAGTAATCCCCTGCCTGTTGCGGGGGTTAGGGACCCGACCCGTGATAATGGAAAATCTCTGATATACGGATGCTGGGTGGGCTTGGGACTGGGCGGGGAGGGGAGCTTATCTGAGCCTATCTCACTTACCTGAGGCCTGGTGCTGCCCCAAACGGGCCTCTGACAGGCTTCCCTGGCCTGTCAGAGGCCCCAGAAGTGGTTGCCGGTGATCCAGAAGTCACTTCCGTTTCACTGGAAACCACTTCTGAGACCTCCAACAGGCCCGGGAGGCCAGCTCGGGGCAGCTCCAGGCCTGGGGTAATAGCAGGAGGCCTCAAACTGGCCCATGCAGCTTGTCCCAGGAGCGATATACTGGAACCGCAGTACAGTGTACCTTGCCTTACGAATTTAATCCGTTCCGAATGCATGCTCTTAGGTCGAACTACTCTTAAGTTGGGGTACCTATCTAAAAAACTGAAAAAATAAGTTAAAAATTAAAAAATGTAAGTTGAGCAGACCATATCTAAAATTTGTAAGGCGGCAGTTAAAAACGCCAACAGTTTTCTGCTCTTAAGTCGAGCTGCTCTTAAGTCGGGGTACCATTGCATATGCCATGACACGAAATGGCAGGGAACAACTGGAGTTGAAGTTTTAATATGGTTCAAAACATTCTCTGGATACATTCTTGCCTCAAGCCCTTCTGAGTTTTCTTGAAATATATTGAGTGTGTATTGGGGGCAGGGAAAGCTCTGTTACAGAAGATGTTCTTCTGCATCTGGATTCTTACAGGGGTTCCTGGAAATCTCTCCCATGTACATTTTTCAGTAGACATCTGTGGCAGCTACACAGTTGTTTTTTTTAAAGTTATGTGGTACACAAATAGTAAGCTACTTGGGACTGACATGAATGTGTATATATAGACAGAAAGGGAGAGAGGGATAGCATAGTAAACCCGATATGTGCTCACAGCTAATTATCAGTGTATAAAAATTTCCCAGCTTGTTATTTTGCCAATAAATGTAAGGCTTGTTGGAAGAGGTATTTAGTCTGGCTGTAGTGCACCACTTCCTTTTTGACAGTATATGCATACAAGATCTTATTTGCATTTATTTGAATTTCATTCACATGTGCAACGTGGGTTTTGAAGCCTTTCTCACACATCTGCTATACTAACTCTCATGGAACAAAACTTCCCACAAACGAAGGCTTCTTTTGTTCATTTTGAAGGTGTGAAGTTTAAAAGCAGAGCTTTGCCTACCATTGTGCCACTGGAGGTCAAGGAGGAAGGGGGACAGCAGACGTATTTGCTTTTTTGAAGCAAAAAACATCTTGATATTGCATTTTGACATTTTTAATTCCCTGGCTAGATCTTAGATTGATTCCAGATAATCAGGGATCTCACAGCGCACCAACTGGCAGTTTTAGACTAGTCAGAACATCAGCAAGTTTATGTTCTTTTAATGCTCATGAAGGAAGAAAGCCGCTGGTGCTTTAGTTTACAATGTTTTCTACAGAGATGATTGATTGGGATGCCGCATGGTACACTATAGCAAAAGGAAACAGACACCACCACATGCAAAGCTCCCCTCCCCCTCCAAGTCACTTTTGGTGCAGTCATTTAAGTCCTGGAGCTGTATGAATGTTGAGTCTTTGCTAGGGATGGGCTGTTCTTTTTGGAACCACTCAGGTTCCAAAATGAAGTGCGCAAGCCCGGCTGGGATTCGGAACCAGAAATAAGTAATCATCGAATGCCTTACCTTGCGCTGGGCTCGTGCAGGGTTAAACTCCAACGAGGATACAGGCTCTCCGATGTCTTCTTTCCTTCTCCCTGGTGCTGGCTAATCAGATAGGGAGGCAGGATGATGCCAGTCCCTGCACAGCTCCTGATTGGTCAGTGCCACGGAGAAGGAAAGATGACATCGGAGAGCCAGTTTCCTCATTGGAGTTTAACCGTACATGAGCCCAGCGCAAGGTAAGGCATTGGTTGATTACTTATCTCCGGTTCTGAATCCCAGCCAGGCTTGCGCACTTTATTTTGGAACCTGAGTGGTTCCGAAACAAATAGCCTATCCCTAGATCTATGACAGGTGTTACCTCAATCTGGGCAACCAAAGAGTCATTGTAGTCTGGCCTCCTTACATCATAACTGGCCAGAACATAGAACAGTTGCCACCTGCCCACCTCTAGGGGATAATCCCTATTATGCGCTGTGTGATACAGATTACTTCTCTGCCTAAGTCAGCGTGCTCTCACCTTGATGAGCTACTCTTAGGAAAACATGGCTGTGTGTCCTTTCTTTCTTGACTGCTATAAGTGTCCTTTCTTTCTTTACTGCTATAAGCAGGTGACATGGCATAGATAAAAGAGTGTCCAATTGTGCTTTATGCAGGAAATAAACATGCTGAACATCATACCATAATGCCCATTAGATTCAACTGTATCATTTCCTGAAGGCAAACAAAGTCAGCATATAATAACTATTCACATGTGTGATTGTCAGTAGTGGCAGATGATATTTGTTTAGGACAGTGTTTCCTCTATTGACAAGACATTGAACCATCTTTTGCAGCTGTATCCCCAAAATAATTGAAAGGGAAGTGTGGTCTGTGATGTCACCCCACAAAAATAATGATCTCTCCCTTTTGGGCAAGTTGGATTAAACCATTAGCTTCTTTTAAATAATGTGTTCGTGATTACGTTAATTGCTTTTTAATGCACAAAGAAACAAAATTCAGATTTTCCCTTTCAGTGCCAGAAAGTTTATTGTAATGTAAGGCAAAATAGTTGAAGTAAAATATTTTGGAAATACAGATGAGTGAAAACAATACCAAATGTGATTATGGTACTGTGAGCACTGATGACTAAGTGGCCAAGAGTGTGAATTGGGAAATCCCCTCAGGCGTAAACTCATTAGGTATTTTTTCTTCCCAGCTGTCAAGCATAGCCACTTAAAATCTCCTATTATAGTAATAATGATATGTTCATACGCCACTAGTCCACCAAAAAAGTCTGTTGAAAGTAAAATAAGCAAAATAGGTGCTGTAAAAGAACATCAAATGTTAATTTTGGATAGAGGATGAGTATGACTGCTGAAGTCTTAAACAGCTGAACAAGGATGCCCCCCATCCCGAACCTAACCTCTGGCAGTCTCAAGAGATCTGGTGAAATGGGTGTCACTTCAGTGGCTGCCTGAAAGTTTCTGTGGAGCGGTCCTAACACATCTTTCTGGTAAGGGGATTTCACTGCAAAGATGTGTCAAAAGTCTCCTCCAGTTATTTGACTGGCAATGGAAGGCTCTCCTACTTTTGGAACAGCTAAGATCCTCAAGACAGAACCAGTGCCTTAACCTTTCCTCATACAAGCTGTCTGTAAAAATAAGAACCGGGGACATGCAGTCTTTGGGATTAGTCTGAGGGGTGGGGTGGGGTCTCAAATAAAAAGGTATCTAGCCTTGCGGATGTTGTTGGACTGCATCAACCTTGGCCACCATTGGCTCCAAACTTCAGAGATAATGATGAACAATTTGGGGACTTGAAGGCTTGTCACATCTGGAGGACTGCATATAGTTTTAATGTTACATCTTAATGTTCTAAGATGCCTCTCTTATTTCCCTGTCCTTAATTTGAATATGTTTTAAATATTCTGGGCTGCATATTGTCCCCCAGTATTGTAAGCCACCTTGGGTCCTTTTCTAAGGAGAAAGATGGGGGTAAAAATAATAAAAATATATAAAAAAATAAATAGAAGCAACATGGGCAAGCCAAAGTTTCTAAAATATTTTCTAAGGTCTGTTCTAACATATGCTGCATTTCAATTATCCAGTCACTGGTGTTGGCAAAAGTGGGGTGTGCTGGCACAATACTGCAGCACTTGAAAGATTTGCTTTCGTATGAACTTTCATGGATTGAATACACTGCTTGAATACACATAAGTCTTCTCTGAAGTTCACATAGAAATAAATCGAACTGTCTTTATGGTCACACGGTATTTTCTCTCTACCTCCCTCTTTAGCCAGCACATGCTGAGACAGACTAAGACAGCTATTTCGTCCGAAATTGCTACAATGCAAGTCTCTGGTGTCATTGTAGACTAGTGTTGAATACAACTGAAGGAAAATAACATTCATCTGGTTTAGAGGGTTATTCAGACTTGCTGCGATTACTATGTATGTGAGATGCCTTCAGTGCAGGTGTTCCATTTAGATGGTTATTGCTGCATGATAGAACCTTATGCTCCTAAGCCATTTTCTGTGTTTTGTTTTGTTTTGTTTTCTTCTATTCTATTCTGTTTTGTTTTTAAAGTACCTCGTTTCTGCTTCACTAATTCTCCCTTCATGCTTCTGTAATTCAGCTTTCCAGTCAGGCTGAAACACCCATCATTACTCAGATCGGAAGACGGTGCTGATATAGCCTTTGAACACATGGTTTTGATGTTGTGGTGGGTGACTTTCAGGATTGGCAGACCAGTAGTCGTCGCTGGGCCGCAAATTAGATCAGCCAGTGATAGGGTCTGTGGATAGGAAGGGGAAGGGTTGGAAGCCTGTTCCGTTGGATAAGAATGCTTTTCTTCCTCCCTGCCACATCTTTCCTTATACCGGGACATACATATCAGTGTAGACCTTTGGGTTCCTTATTTCCAGCTCAATCCTTTGACATTTTAGTGAATAACAGGGGGCACTCCTGGATTCAATGTAAAGCCCACGTTGTCTTTTTTTACTCCTCTGTGCAGCCTCCAATTTCACTCATCCACCATGCATATAGATAGGTAGGAGATCTGAGCAAGCTGTGCACACAACCATCTCACGCAAGCTCTTAAGGCACAGTGAGTACAACCAAGACTCAATCTTAGCCACATGGAGTGAAGGATGTGTGTGTTGTGTTGTTACAGTCGTGACGGACTCTTTGTGACTCCGTGTCCATGGAGTATTCTTGGCAGGAATACTGGAGTGGTTTGCCAGTTCCTACTCCAGGCGCCTACAGCACCTGGTATTCCCTGGTGGTCGCCCATCCAAGTACTAACCAGGGCTGACCCTTCTTAGCTTCCGAAATCAAGCGAGATCGGATTTGCTTAGGACATCTAAGGATGCTGTCACGCAAAAAGGCTGAGGGCAAGATACCACGGATTTGATTAACAACATGGGCTTTCTTTGTGAGCAGAATTTTTAGCTCTGACAGCCTGGGTGTAGCAAACTGTTAATGCTGCCAATTAAAAGATTGGGAATATATCCCCTCCCCCAAAAAGGTTGACACTGATAAGGTAATATTATTCCCTAATGTATGTGACTTACATATCTCCACACAGCTTCTATATTTTCCCATCCATTTGTAAACGTCATAGCATAGGCCTTGGTTGCAGAAGCTCCAATCTGGAACTGTTCCAGGCAATTTTCCTTGTTCTTCCAGAGTTTCTCCTCCTAAAGCAGATGACTAATGGTGGGGCTGAGCAGCTTGCAAGACAGGACACAAACATTCACCAATGCATTTGCTAACACACACTGTTTGTATTTTAAGCAAGCCACATAAGTAATGTGTACATTCCTTTTGGAGGTCTGGGAAAGATACTCAGTCTGTATCTTGATTTGTTCATGCAGGGCTTGTGTCATATGACTTACAGCTGCAGTTGCATTCCATTGCATTCCACTGTGTGGAGTCCAGCATGAAGCTAATAGCACAAAGAATTCTTATCTACTTCGATAAGTGTATTAAATGACAAGCCAGAGAACATAAATATGTTCTCCTTTTGAGTGCTTGTTTTTAGTTTATGTAAGGAAATAATTTTCTGTTAGTCATCCCCACATTTCAGAATAAGAATGGGTATCTAAAATAGAAGCACGGGGTGGACTTGGATGAGACACAGATGTTTAGCAATGCATTAGGACAAGGTTAGGTTACAACTTACCCTAGTTTGACCCTCTGAGCAGAGAAATTCTTGCCTCCGTTTTATAGATCATGTGTTAAACTTGATACACTTAGGCTTGCTCACTGTAGCGTAAGGCTATCTAGGGAACACAAGGAGAGACATTTGCAGAAAGGGAATGCCATGTTTGGGATGCACTCCTATGCTATTACAGCAGTGAACATCAATCACACCTTCCAAGAACAGTGGAGGCCACATTCTCACTGAGGTGCTAAATCTATGTCTGGGCTGCTTCACCTTATGAAATGCTCACCCACCTAAAGTGGGGCGAGGGGGGATGGTCCTTACACATGTAAAGCTACCCCATCAAGGAGAAGGTTAGGAGAGAATCATCCTTTATTCCTGGAGCATTTCCTGTATTTTCTGTCAATGCAATTGTAGCTTGACAAATGGTTAGCTGAGAATTATCCTCTGCTCCTTTACAAGATGTGGAGCCATTGGGTGGGGAGGGCGGTTTCTTCTATGAACATTGTCTACAGTGAGGCAAGGCTTATCATTGCACTTCTCATCTGCATTGCAAACAAAGGTTACTTCCATTCAACCCACCCATTGCACATGACTTAAAGGTTTGGCAGGTTGAGCTCACTGTTGCCAATGGAAGAGTGATTTTTGGTCCAGACACTACTGGAGAATGAGAAAATAAGCCAGTACTTACTACGCACTGTGTTGAAAGTAAGATACCCCTTGGCTTATAATCACTTTGTTAAAATTCAAGACACAGCTCTTCTTTAGTACAAAATAGCATTCAGTCTTCTAAATTTCCACATAAAGCTTTCAGGTGGAGCAGCTGAGACATGGAAAAAACTGCTTTGTAATTAGTAGAAAGTTGAGTGTCCGCATTCATCCTGGCGTCCCATTGCATCTTCTCAACGTTCCAGAACAATTGTAATTTCATCTTGAAAGCTTAATTTGACCAACAGAAACAAAACTATATTTATTAAAATACCCTGATAAAATCTTTGCAAGATGACTCAAACAGAACAGTTGTCTTCCATTATTCTTAACAAAATGTTTTACATTTTTACAGATATGCTATTATATAGCATTGTTTGGGGAAGCAACTCAAATAGAATTTAGGGTTCTCAATTGGTTGAGTATGAGTTCTGCTGTTTTTTTCCTCCTCTCCCTTCTGTGGCTTGGCTTTCTTTTCCAAATCCAGCTTTCTTTCCTGTAATTTAATTGTAAATCAGCAATGCGCTGGCTTTGAAAGTCAGGGGGGAAGCAATTTTTTCATACATAAGACTATAAAATACTTCCCAGTGTATTTTTCTAGGCAAAAATAACAGTTTTGCTAGGATAGAACGACTGTGCACAGAGAAAGGGTCAGTGTAACTTTGCGATCCTGCTTAGCGCTGTTGTTCGTTTGCATTTGTGGACCTCATTTTCTCCCATCTGTATTGGTCACATGGGTGAACCTAGCCTGTTTGATGATGTTATGGTATAATGAATGGGTAAAACATAGTGATATATAGATAGAAATCCAGTTGCTTCATGCAGTAAGGCACAACTGCATTGACTCTGTGATGTAAAAGTCAATGTGAACCAACTTGGAGTGTCTCTCCCACTCAAATCTTTCCCTTTCCGTATTGCCACTGGGACCTTAGGGATTTGGGCATTTGTTTTTTGGGGGGTGGGGTAATTGAATGAATTTCAGTTCATTATATATCTTGTGATTGCTTGAGCTGATGTGGAAGGGTTTCTAGTTGTTCTGTTTGAAGCCATTCCAGCAGACTATGGTGGCAGGAAAACTGGCTGCCACTTTACTTGTCTTCTTCCCATACCAAGAGAGGAAGGAGTTTTAAGATAACATTACTCAGGCCATGCCTCCTGCAAACTGGATGGGCAGCTAGAGCTACCTTAAAATGTCCTCGTCTATGTCTGCTGAATCGTCGCTCTCTTTCCCCCTTAACAAGCTGGAAGCAAGTCTGAAGTGAAGACCTTCTTTTGTCTTGCACCAGATTCCATGCTTTTCTCCTTTTGTCAGCTTTCTAGTGCTAGGACTAGAATCTCTGCTAATCCTTGTGTGGTTAGCTGAAGTGAATTAATCCAGGGAGACCCAGATGTAGTGTCACAACAAATCCATTTGCATCCCCCCCACTGTGTAGCCATACCCTTAATCTCACTAGAGTAGGTCCATTGAATCAGTGGGAATTTGGTGACTCAGCTCCTCCAGAAGTTCCATTGATTCAAATGGGCCCATGTAGTTGTGATTTACTTGAGCATAGTCAGTTGCAAATACAGTAGGCCCATTTGAATCATTGGAACTTCTGGAGGAACTGACTCACCAACTCCCCAGAGATACAGGGGGTTTATACTAATGCAACTGCCTATGCAAGTCCATAAGATTTCAGCATAATAAGTTATATTTATCCACATAATGACCCCCAGTACAGTCAAATGTAGATCAATGAGTGTAATGCAAAAGCAGACAGTTTTTCCAAGAAATGAGAAAAGTTGTTGAACGAGAAACTTGTTTTTGACAAATATTTTCTGAAACACTGAAAAATGCCTGGTACTCATTATTTGGATGGAAAGAATTAGGCAGGAAAACCATTTTCTTCTCTGGCAGTGCTCTTTTTGGTCACAGTTATTTCTGATCTATAAATGGGTAGTTGAGAGTTGGTTCATGCAAATGCTTATATAATCAACTTCATCTTAAAGTAATTACTTGTATATGCAAATGAGCCACCATAGGGAGGACTTTCATGTTACCTCAGATGTAGTACTTCAGCAGTTGGCTATTCATCAGGCAAAACTTAGGTGGTAAAAATCTAGCAAAGCACTTGAATGAGAGCACCCATGCTGTGCTTTAAGTATGCCCAGAAAATAAAGATATACTATCTCGGTGTAATACATCTGCATGTAGTGACATGAGAAAGAAGTGGTTGCATTAATCCATAAAAGATAAAGTACTGGACTGAAGTCTACTTATTTCAAAGTTGAACAACAAGCTGTCGGATTAATTCTGGCTTGTGGTGACCTTTCCAGAGTTTTCTGTTTACTTGTTTACTATTCCCTTCGTCTGAGGGTGCTATATGATTCCTAGGTTACTCAAACCAACACAAGATGGCATAATGAAGAATCAAATTCTCAGCCAGGCTGCCGGCTGCTGCATCTCAATGAACTACCTAAGTAGCTACTTGCAAATAATCACACTGCTGGATTCCTCTGGCAAATACCAAATGGAAGGGGGGCTTTATCCCTGTTTTTGTAGTGGTAGCAAAGGCCCCACGTATTAATTTGGTCACTGCAGAGAACCTATTTATCATCTTTTAAATTCTTTGCACATGAACAATAGGTTGGTTTGTACAGACAAGCGACTTCTAAAATGTCAACTTTTTCTTTTTATAAGACCAAGCCATGATATGAATAGTGTTTCTTTGCCTGTTTTGAACCAGTAAAAAATAGAAGAGCCATGCATAGCCTTTAATGTATAATGGAGCTTTAACTTTGCATAGCGAAGGGAAATGGAGACTCCATTTTTGAACGGCATCTTGTGTTTTTGTTATATTTCAGGTTGTCACCAGCAAAACTGAGGTGCCAAACGTTTGCCCAGAGAATCTTCAGGGGTTCATATCTTAATGGATTGCTGTAACCTGTCAAGTTCACCATTCATCCACTTCCCCATTTCGTGAGAATACCAGCCAGCACAGATCCTGGGAAAGTTACATGTGAGTGCTGCTTTTGGTTTCTACTTGATCTGGAGACAGAAAAAAGTCTGCAGAAAGCGGGGGGGGGGGGGCAGAGGGAGACAGACAATTCATGCAGTACTGTTAAGGCGTCCTAAAAGCTGTAATTCACCAGATAACATTAGACTGTGAATAAATTGATCCCGCAGTACTATTATTGTCTCTTTAAAAATTGAACAGGGAATGTAATTTTGTCATTTTGCACGTTTCCTAAGTACTTATTTTTAATACCATGGAGAACTTGACACAAAGTACTTTATAAATAGCTTAAGTATTTATCTCAGAAATATGCTATATCGCCGTGAATTTTTTAAAAAAAATGATATTGCTCCACAAAGGTTATAATGTCTGATATGATATAGTAATTTCTAAGCCTTCTAAGGAATGGGCTGTTTATTACATCGACTAAGACAAACATGTTTTCACACAGTTTGGCAAGTGGTAGCCAGGTAGAATAGCGGTTATTACATTGGACTGTGACCAAAGGAGATTTGGGTTCAAACCCTCTCTAGACATGAAATACTGGGCTGGGGTGCACTCTGCTGGCACCACATCCCCTGGTGCTGGAGAGACCAGGATCGCCCTGCCAGTAGATCCAAGGGGTCCAGCTCAACCTTTTGGCTTAGAACAGCTTTTATTAGCAGCCCAGTGTCTATTTCCCCCTACTCACAATCTGATACAAGCCCACTTGCTAGCTTGGGGACTCAGTTAACTTCATTTGTGTTCCCAGAGACCAAGCAAACAAACCTGATAAGGGTAGAAAATCCCCAGAGTTCTCTTCTCTCACATCTTCCCACACATCCTCTTCTTCTGAGTTGTAGGGAATAGCCCTCTGCTTTCCCCTACCTGCCCTTTTATTCTCCCTGACCCTGCCTCCTCCAGCTGTTTCTCATCTGGGAATTATATCTCTCTCTCACCTTCAGCTGCATCAGCCTCATCCTGAGAAAACGTACCTTTTGGAGGGCCTGATCCCTGAGAAAACCTATCATCCTCCTGATTGCCTGATACTTGTGTAGTGGGGCCAGACGGCTTGTGAGGGGGGGGGTGCGCCTGCACTCACTCACAGTCCGTCACAATCTTTCCTCCTCATGTCCTTTAAGTGGCTGTTGTAAAAAATAAATTGAGATGAGAAGGAGAACCATTTACCCCATGAACTCACTGGAGGACAGGCCGGATATATAAACACCATAAATAACGAAACAAACTCTTGGACAGAATTCAGTCACCAAGAGTGGTGTCTCCAGCCATTAAGGTTTTTGGAAAGTCAATGTGTTTTGAAATTTCTGAAACATGACATTTGCAAAGCCAGCTGTGTGACAGATTGTTGATGACAATGACTGTGCAGATAGTAGTGTATCTGAAGCAGAAACAACTATGCCTGACTCCATCCCCAATAGTTTTAAAGTCAGATTTGTTTGTACTTGATAGGCACATGAGAGGGATGCCTAAGATGGCAGATTTCAGAAGAAGACTATCATGTCAAACTCAGAACAGGGTACACTCCTTTTTTATGCTCACACTTGGTTTGTGTGTGTGTGCCTGTCTTGTTGCATAAATCAAGACTTGACCCAGAACACCACATGCATTTTCCACAGTAAAATGATACAAAATAAAGGAATGTGTACAAACAATGAGCACATTACCTGAAATGCTAGGTTTCAAGATTGTTTGAAATTTGTTTTTTTTTAATATACTTTGTTTAACCACTATACTTATTAAACAGTAATATTTAATGTATTCTTTAAGGCTTTCATGGCTGGAATCTGATAGCTGTTTTGAGTGTTTTCGGGCTGTTTGACTGTGTTCTGGAAGTTTTTCTTCCTAAGGTTTTGCCAGACTTTGTGACCGGCATCTTCAGAGATAATGTTTAAACAAATCCAAGAATATGGATGCTATATAATGTTACTGTTTCCATTAAATAAAACAATTCAAGTAGTCCTCCAAATATGAATGGTTAACCTGTTAAACTAAAATCAGTTCTGATATAGTTTTACTAATCTGACAGATTATTATTCTAAATATGAAATATTCATCTGGTTGCAAATATTAAAGATTACAGTTGGCAGCAAGACAAGTCTTTAATTTAAAAATAATTATTTAAATTGAGTCTTACTGACTAGTGGTTTCAATCATAATTTAAATCAAATCTACCCTGATTGAGTCGATACCGGACAGAGCCTTTTCCCTTCCTCGTCCCTGGCCCCTTCTGATCACCATTTGAAACTTTATTTGCCTATTTTGATGAACTTCATAACTAAGTTTGTATATGTGAGCTTGCGAAGACTTTGGTTGTTCTTATTTGCTCTACTGTATCTGATTTTATATTGCTTTTATGTTGGGTCTGCTGGTGCATCTTCCTATTTTGTATTATGGTTTTATCTCTCTGGTGTGCATAGATGCAATTTAGAGATGAGCCCGAAACAGAAAAATAGCATTTCAATTGTTTTATTTCATTTCCTTTGCTGTTTCATTTCATTTTGTTATTAATGATTTTTTTTAAAAAAAACATAACAAAACAATACAAAATGATTCATTACACTATATGGGTCTACTTCCCTGGGTCCTAGAGGCATACAAATTTGTGGATAGCTTAAGAGTCGAGGCAGCAGGCTGGAAATTGCAATCTGTGTGCATCTTTCCCAATCACCATCAAATCATCCTCCGCACTGATCTGTCTGGTGGCCCATCTCTTCCCATACAGACCACAATATCTTACTGGTACATCATCCATTCCTGGGTCCCATCTCTCTGCACACAGAATGCAATTTCCAGCCTGCTGTCTTGACTCCCGAGAACGGTACTGGACAAAACGTTTAATTTCCAAAACAGAAAATGGTGTTTTGTTTCATTTCTTGATGGAACGCTTGCTTGCATTTTGTTTCGTAATGTTTCATAACCTTACGAAACAACAAAACAGCATGTCTTTTTTTTGGTGCCCATCTCTAATACAGTTTTGTGATCTATTCTAGGAGTATGACAAGTACTTGCAAAATGTATCATTCTCAGTATTTTTCTGAGTGAGGGCTTTCCCCTCCATCAGTGAAATTTCCTGGGTTCCCATTAAGAATGAGACCCCAATCTTGTCTTTTCCCCTGGTGTTCTTATCTGTTTTGCAAGAAACTTTCAAATTAGATGCAGTTTAATGCCTGGTGAAACCTAGGCAGGAAAGATGACAGTTTGTGCAGGAATTGTAAGAAATTTCAGGTGCTTGTTCCATTATTTGCAAGTGAATTCTGCACAGGAAATAAACCATTCTGCACTGTAAGTGTAATAATCCTATGCAGTTTGGTGCTTCTTCAAGGAAAAGCAAAGCAAAGCAAAGCAAAGTGTTCTGCTTATATACCGCCCCATACCACTACAAGTAGTCTCTGGGCGGTTTACAATTTTGATTACAGTGTGCAGGCTACACATTGCCCCCCCAGCAAGCTGGGTACTCATTTTACCGACCTCGGAAGGATGGAAGGCTGAGTGAACCTTGAGCCTGCTACCGGGGATTGAACCCAGGTCGTGAGCACAGTTTTACCTGCAGTACAGGCATTTAACCACTGCGCCACGAAAAATGTCTAGAAAAGTTTTTTTAAATCCTGTAAAATTTCCTGTAAGGCTTCTTGGGAGCTTTAAAAAAATCTTATGCTGAAAAAGGAGAAAAGAGCCCCCAGCCCAGCTTGGTTTCTCTCTTTCTCTGAATGAGAGGCTGTGAGATTCACATCCCTGTTATATTTTGCCTATTGGTCTATAAATAGTATTACCTGCACTGCCCGTAAGGGCTTCTTGGTAGCTTCTTCCAGGTGGAGGAGCTCCCTTCCCAGGAAATGGAATGGAGTATGATTCCCACCTCATTTTCTTTCCATTGGCAGTCTTGAGACTTATTCAGGTAGGCTTGGGCAGTTTTCCAGCTGATGAAGAAGGTTTTTTTTTTTTTTTTAGCAAATTGGTGCTATAGTTTTTATAGATGGATATTTTATACTGCTTTCTAATTCAGTAGTGTTTTAGCATTGCATTTCCATGTAGCTCTTTGTTTTCATCCGGACTTGTTTTTCATGTTCTTGTGAGCTTACGTCCCTGTTCTGGAAAAAAATGTGGAATACAAGTAAAATGAATAGTAAATGATAAAATAAAGAAATCTGAATTTTACACTCATGTGAACTTTTCATACCAATGGTAATATGTGCATATTTGTCCTTATGCCTATGTACAGTGGTACCTTGTATAAAGGAATTAATTCATTCCAATTGAAACTATGTTAAGCAAGTTTTCCTTTATACAAATTCCCATAGGAATGTATTAAAAATGGAGTGATCCCATTTTTATGTTGTATGGATTTTCCCCATAGATGATTATGTTAAGCAAATTTCCCCTATCTCTGGAATTTTTTATGTTGTACAAATTTTATGTTATACAAGCTGTTTGTTATATATAAGAACATAAGAAGAGCCATGCTGGATCAGGCCAAAGGCCCATCTAGTCCAGCTTCCTGTATCTCACAGCGGCCCCACCAGATGCGTTTGGGTGCGCATGAGACTAGATATCTGTCTCCTGATACCACTCCCCTGCATCTGGCCCTTGAATACTTGGTATTCATCACTGGAGCAGGGAGTTGGCTTGCTGGCCATATAGACCCCTTCCACCTTTAGTATTCTACGATTCTATTTGAACATACATTTCCTCATATGAGACACAGTGCCCAAATGGACTAC
Source organism: Phrynocephalus guinanensis (assembly GCA_037367245.1). Classification (NCBI taxonomy): domain Eukaryota; kingdom Metazoa; phylum Chordata; class Lepidosauria; order Squamata; family Agamidae; genus Phrynocephalus; species Phrynocephalus guinanensis. Next base: position 139,901,256 of record CM074733.1, read on the forward strand.
AAACAAGAGGACCCAAGTGGAGCCGAGTCTTTTTGAAGTATACAGTGAAATTATGAAGCCCACATGCTTGGTGTGAAGTGTTTTTTTTTTTTAAATTTTAACTGTGTGTTTGTATGTGTGTGTTTTCAAGTTCAAAATCCCAGGGAAGGATTTCAGCTTTCTCATTAGCCAAACAGACAATAATTTTTAGCCATCCCCAATACACATGTATTCATAAACATTGATGTAGCAGACTTTTTTTAGTATTTATCCAAAGAAATCTCTCTATAGTAATAAAAAAGAATGCAAACAAAAAATACAATAAAGAGCAATGCAGCCAAATTGCACTGCTGTAACTCTCACAGTATGGTGCAGCCAATGTCTGCACATGGAAGACCCACATTCAGATTCTTACTTGGCCATAAAAATAAATGAGTAGCTTTGGTGAAATGTCTCAGCCTTGCAGGGTTGTTATCAGTGTAAATGACTCAAGAATTGTAAAGCATTTGTAAAGAGGGAAATGCTACATAAGTCTTATAGTGCATGTTTTTGTGTGTGTAAGGATTGTGATCCTACTTTAAACAAGACTGGGTTCTAGCTGGCCCACTTGTTGTTCATTGTCTAGTGCGTATGTACAGTATGTGAAAGAAACAGAGTGTGTGTGGTTGTGTCTATTTGCAGCTGCTCAAATAACCCAAAAAGAATTTATAGAATTAGAATTGCACTGGATCAAAGCTCCAGAATGAAAAATATTTCTATAAGGACATCTGCTGTTCACACTTCTGGAATTTCTGGCAAGAATTTAAAGTACCACTTTCTTGGAAAACATGTCATGTATTACACTGTTCATATGTTCAGACTTTATGGATGTACAGTTACAATCAGGATAGCTATGGATTTTCCCTTACTGAACCAAATCAGTACAGTTTAAAATTGGGATTGGCTTTAATATCTCGTCCCATGTACATGCTGTAGCATGTGTGCCACTGTGTAACATTTGAAATATCCCAATGTCTCCAAGATTGTTCTATAATTGGAGAGTGTCCTTTGTAGTTATAACAACCTTTAATTCAGTCTTAGTGAAGGATTTATTAACTGATCCAATAATATGTCAGAGCACCAAACTAACTCTTTAGAGGAAGGCAGAACAGCTGCATTATGTCCCACTGCAGTATTGGAAATCAGCACGTGGCATTGACTCAGTGTTGCCTCACTCTGGAAATGGCCACCAAGGCAGCTTCAAATAGACTCTATGCAGAACGGGCTTCCTCTAAAAGCAGCATTCCACCATACGTTCTAGAAGAGAAAAGCACTGGTGGATTAAGTACGGGGTATCTAGTGGTTCACCAGGCAGAACATGCTATTGCCTCTTTGGTCTGCTTGACAGAAACAGGCAACTAGCATTTACAGGACTTTCAGCCAGATGGTCTCGTAACTATATGGCAGAATACAGGTTGGATATGTAGAAAGTAGCAGTGCCAATTTTGGTGTCTACAGGTTGTGATGGGGAAAGGCCAATCTGAACCCCCTCAAGAGAACCATCAAATGGCATAGACAATGCTCTGCTCTATGTATCAGAATTCTGATTCAGTCGAAACAGCCTTCTGCAAGAATTAGTATTGTAGGTCAGCTAGCAGAACCCCAGCCTCCCAAGGCCAGATATGGGAATGGATCAGCCAGGGGAATAAAGCTAGAGGCTATGTCTTAACCCCATATGCAGCCAGAGGGATGGTAGAATGTCTTACTGAAGAATTTGACCTGCTCTCCTTGTCACCTGTCTTTTGACAGGTAGGTAAGATCTTTGGTTTCCAGTAAATGTTTCTAGGTGCTGACTTTTTGAAGTGGGTTTTTACTGTGTCCTTTTTTGTTTTATTCTTTATTCCAATGCAACTTTCGTTGTATATTCCTTGTTATGTAGGGTTTCTGTAATGGTTAGTCAGCTTGGGCCCTACTTGCTAATTAAAGGCAAATTTAAAATGTTTCAGAAATTAAATGCCCTTCACCCTGAGGTAACTTAAGGTGACTGTACAGATCAGCCAGAATATAGCTTGCTGAAATTGAAAGTATATTTGCATGCAGGCCATTTCTAAATCCTTGTTTAGAAAAAGCAGTAGACAGAATCAAGACGAAAAGGATTCACATATGGAAACAGTATTCCTTGCCCTAGTAGAATAGTAGAATTTCTAGTATTTTTTGCTAAAACATTAGTTTTGTAGTCCACATTAGTTTATGGAGTTCATAGAGGCTGATTTGACCTATGTGGGGAAAATGAAGGATACCACTTTGACTGGGAATGGATGGAAGAAACAGGAGAAGATATAGGCTAGGCACAATAGATCTGAAGAAATCAGAAATCATGAGCCACCACGAAAAAGGAGAAATGAGTAAAGAAGGAAAAGAAACTTCCTGGAGTAGAGCCTAGCACTACTTGGGTGGTATATATAGAAAACAAATTAACAAATACTAAAATAAAAGATATACAGTATATTACAGTTGTATATGTTAACTTATTCGTGTTCTTGTTGCACTGGGTTGTCTCTGTTTCCTTTTTATTTACCTTAAATATTTTTATCCAGTTATCAGTACGATACACTTTGGGCCTTTTTACACGACCCCTAAGATCCGCTGGCCACTTAAATTCGGACCAGAGATCTTAGGGGTTCCTCGCTCTTCCTCTGTCCCCACCCCCCTCGGCACTTCCTGGTTGCTGGCTGCCTGAGGGAGGGAGAAAAAAGAAAGAAAAGAATGCCTTCTTACCTCCGTTTTGTTCCAGGCAGCATTCAGATCTCTTAAAGGGGCGGGGCGCAAAAAAAGAACAAACGGAAGCCAGGAGAGCCCCGCACTCACTATCCTTACACCGGATCAAATATTTGTCACCTCCAAAAAGCAGGTACAAGAAAACTGCTGTTTGGTCTTGCTAAAGTGGGCAGGGTCGCACTTAATTGTCTGCAAAGTCCGGAGCTGGTGGGTAAACATTTTTAAGGTCCGGACCTTGCAGCCATTTGCGGCGGAGCTTAGGGGTCGTGTATAAACGCCCTTTGTTGCACATCTCAAGAAGAAACCAATTGTTCTATAATTCAGACACAATTCTCTTATGTTTGAATGTTCACACCTCCACCACCAAGCATACATAAATGTGCAGAAAGCCTTTGTGCCGTTGCTCTATTGTCACAACAGAGCATCAGGGAAATTTAAACTAAGAACAGAGTAGGAATATTATACCATACTCATCTTACCTGAAGGACATGATCGGTAAGAGTAAGGTGTGGAACAGCTGCAATTTCCTGGTAGTTAGAGTGAACAAGGAAAATGATCTTGATAACTTTGGCATCAGCGCACATATCTCACTTGAGGAAGATTGACTAATAGAACTTGCTGCTACAGTGAAATCTCTGTGGCAAAGAAAGATGCAGTTTACTAAGAGAGGATAAGTAGAAGCATAAACATATAGCACATGAATAAGTACAAGCTGATAAAACCAAACCTGCTTCTGTTGGCTGCCATTTTGTAGCTGCTGGATTTCAGACATTCACAACTCTCTCAGGGGGCACTGAATGTGTGGAAGGTTACTCTGATTTAGAAGTTATAGTGATAAAAGCAAGCTCAGAGATATGAAAGTGGGGTTTTTTTGTACGAAAAAAAGATAAATATTTCCCATTGTGCATTGTGAAACCAAGAAGAGAGGGACAATTTTACACTCTATAGATTTTGCCTCGGAGACAAATATTTCCCTCTGCTATTCTTCATCTATTATGGATTTTAAAATATTCAGTAGAATGCCTAATGCAGTAAATACTCGTCATATTTCAAATTTACGTCAATGAATACTTACTTGAAAAGGTACTATTACAGAAATCTACTTTCCCTTGCCTTAGCCAGTGAAACTAAAATTCTTCTCATCACATCAGTTTTAAGTTTACTCCAATTTCAGTACTGCCTTCTGCTCTTGCCTCATACTGTACAGTCATTTGGTTTCTGATCTGAGGCTATTGTGGTTCTAATTAAGCAGTATGTGAGCTGTTTTTCATAACACTTTTGTCTGGTTTTGTATCATTTTAAATCAAAAAATTCTGCAACATGAACTGTCTTCAGTGCTTTCTTTTGTAATTGCTTCATTTCATCTAATTTTGTACACAGTGAAGGGATAGGAGACCACCTGAGTCTTCTTCAATAGATAAGAAGCTGTGCCTAGGGCAGTAGAAGCAACTACCTCCAGCTGCTGATCTTAAAACATAAAAAAGGGAGTCGAGAACTGAAAATGAGAACCAGATGAGTTGGTACACAAGAGAATCTTTAGAAGTAGGGAAAGAGATGAGAAAAAATAAGACGAGGCAGAGCTTCTGAGGTAGTCGATTTGGTATCCACTGGTGAAAGGCTACTACTTCCTGTGCTGCCATGGTAAAATATGAGGTAGCAAGTCCAATAATGGTGTAGAAAGAACCTATGCTGAGGTACCTCATGTCCTGCTTCTAGGCAAGATGGCCCTAGAGGCAAAATCTGTGCATGCTGGAAGTTTTGTAGCCATAACAGAGATCTATCAGTCCGAGTCCTCCTAGCACAGGCATGTCCAAACTTCGGCCCTCCTGATGTTTTGGACCACAGCTCCCAGAATTCTAAGCTCAGACTGCCAATGACAAAGGACTGTGGGAGTTGTGGTCCAAAACATCTGGAGGGCCGAAGTTTGGACATGCCTGTCCTAGCAGGTAAGATAAGACAAGGTTGGTGGTGATGATGTCCAAAGGCGAAGTTCATGATTGACTCAGAAAATGGTGTCAGTATCAAACAATAGCTGAGGATAATCCAGGAAGTCCAAAAGTTATATATGACAAGAAGTGAAGACTAGAATACAAGACAGGCAGAGTCTAGAGCAGGGATACCCAACTTTGGGTAACCCAAAGTTGTCAGCACAGCTCCCAGCATAGCTAGTGTTAAAGGCTTCTGGAAGTTGCAGTGCAAGAACACCTGGGTAACGCAAGGTTGGGAACCACTAGGGTAGGAGGGACGATATCTTGAATAAAGACCCATTTACTGCCTTGGGATTATATATAGCTGAATTGCTCACCCACAAAGCTTAGCTGTAGTTGCCTGACCTGTTGGGAGAAAGAGCTTTCTATCAAGAAGGCCCCTGCTCTTGAGGAGACCTTTTCTCTCAAGGGGTCTTTGGCAGCACCCAAACACTTCTCTCAAGGGGTCTTTGGCAGCACCCAAAGACCTTCACTTCAGTCTTGGAGTTCAGCCCAAGGGTCGAAAATCAGGACCTAACATGTCCTTTTCATTACGAGTTTTGAGGTTCTGGCCCATCAGGGAACGAGCAGAGCTTCACATGCATTTGTCTCAGTCTCTGGGTGAATGGTCCTCATGCATGGGATCTGCATATTTGATTGGTGTCTGTGTGTATATATTTGTGTGTGAGAGAGGGACTTTATATCTACAAGACAAGAAATTGTAGAGTCTCAACATTTCCCCTTTTTACTTTTCTACTGTATCTATCTCAGCCTGAGAAATAAACTGATTGTTTATAAACTGACGGTTGTAGAAGGTAGACAAAAATGCACTTAACCCACATTGTGTTCTGAAAAGAGATGTTAGAAAAATGTCCAGATTGTGGCTACAGACATACATATAGTAGGAACTGTCAGACGTGAGCAAGCATGAGACACGTATCTAATGTAATTCCAGAACTTTCCTACTTATGTTGTCTCACACTTGAGCATTCCAGGGGGGAGATTAACACATGCTGCTGTGTTTTCTTTAGTTACTTTGGGGTGTTTCAAAGAGGTGTAGTGGGAAGTATTTTTGAAAATATTTTGGGAGATAAAAATCTGCCTTTCTAGATTTTTCAAATATACAGGTTAAAACTCAGAAAATTAGAATATGGTGCAAACGTTCATTTATTTCGGTAACACAACTTTAAAGGTGAAACTAATATATGAGATAGACTCATTACAACATGCAAAGTGAGATAGTTTAAACCTTAACTTGTTATAATTGTGATGATTATGGTTTACAGCTTATGAAAACCCCAAATTCACAATCTCAGACAGTTAGACTATTGTGAAAAGGTTCAATATTCTAGGTTCAAAGTTTCCCACTCTATTCAGCTAATGAATCCATAACACCTGCAAATGAAAACCCCGAATTGACAATCTCAGACAATTAGAATATTACATTAAAGCAATAAAACAAGGATTGTTAACATAACAATATTGGACCTTTGAAAAGTATAAGCATGCTTATGTACTCAGTACTTGGTTTGGTCCCCCTTTGCATCAATTACTGCATTAATGCGGCGTGGCATGGATGCTATCCATCTGTGGCACTGCTGATGTGTAATGGAAGACCAGGATGCTTCAATAAAAATCTTAAAACACATAAAAGAACAAACCTTGCTGAGAGAAAATCAGCATGGCTTCTGTAAGGGTAAATCTTGTCTGACAAACCTTTTAGAATTTTTTGAAAAGATCAACAGGCACGTGGATTTTGGTGAACCGGTGGATATAGTCTATCTGGATTTTCAAAAGGCATTTGACACAGTCCCTCACCAAAGGCTGCTGAGAAAATTGCACAGTCAGGGGATAAGAGGACAGGTCCTCTTATGGATTGAGAACTGGTTGAGATCCCGGAAACAAAGAGTAGGTGTCAATGGGAAATTTTCACAATGGAGAGAAGTGAAAAGCGGTGTGCCCCAGGGATCTGTCCTGGGACTGGTGCTTTTCAATCTGTTCATAAATGACCTGGAGACAGGGATGAACAGTGAGGTGGCCAAGTTTGCAGATGACACAAAACTTTTCCGTGTGGTAAAAACCAGAGAAGATTGTGAAGAGCTCCAGAAGGATCTCTCCAAACTGGGGGAATGGGCTGAGAAATGGCAAATGTGTTTTAATGTAACCAAATGTAAAGTAATGCATATTGGGGCAAAAAATCCAAACTTCATCTATCAACTCATGGGCTCTGAGTTATCTGTGACGGATCAGGAAAGAGATCTTGGTGTGTTGGTTGGTGGACAGCATCATGAAGGTGTCTCCCCAGTGTATGGCAGCGGTGAAGAAGGCCAATTCCATACTAGGGATTATCAAAAAGGGGATTGAAAATAAAACAGCCAACATTATAATGCCATTATACAAAACAATAGTAAGGCCCCACCTGGAGTATTGTGTACAATTCTGGTCACCGCATCTCAAGAAAGACATAGTGGAACTGGAAAAGGTGCAGAAGAGAGCGACTAAAATGATTACTGGGCTGGGGCACCTCCCTTATGAAGAAAGGCTAAAACATTTGGGCCTCTTTAGTCTGGAAAAAAGGCGCTTGAGGGGGGATATGATTGAGACATACAAAATAATTCAGGGTGTGAGTAAAGTGGATAGAGGGAAGCTCTTCTCTCTCTCCCAAAATACCAGAACTAGGGGACATACACTCAAATTGGAGGCTGGGAGAGTGAGAACTGACAAAAGAAAATATTTTTTCACCCAGCGCGTTGTAAGTCTATGGAACTCCCTGCCACAGGATGTGGTGATCGCATCTGGCCTGGATGCCTTCAAAAGGGGATTGGACAGATTCCTGGAGGAAAAGTCCATCACAGGTTACAAACCATGATGGAGAAACCAGGGTACTTCAAGGGCCAGATGCAGGGGAGTGGTATCAGGAGACAGATATCTAGTCTCATGCGCTCCCAAACGCATCTGGTGGGGCCGCTGTGAGATACAGGAAGCTGGACTAGATGGGCCTTTGGCCTGATCCAGCATGGGTCTTCTTATGTTCTTATGTTTAATAGCAGCCTTCAGCTCTTCTGCATTGTTCAGTCTCATGACACTCATCTTTCTCTTGGCAATACCCCTTAGATTTTCTATGGGGTTCAGGTTAGATGAACAACAGACCAGTTTTTTCCCCTTCTTTAGCCCAGGTAAAATGCTTCTGGGATTGTTTGTTGTTCAGGAGCAGCTCGACACGAGGAATGTGACATTTGAAGCCCATGTCCAGGATCCATCTCTGTGTGGTGGCTCTTGAGGCACTAACTCCAACCTCAGTCCACTCCATGTGAAAGTCCCCAACAGTTTTGAATGGACTTTTCCTGACAATCCTCTCCAGGCTGTGGTCATCCCTGTTGCTTGTGCACCTTTTTCTTCCACACTTTTCCTTTCCACATAACTTTCCATTGATGTGCATTGATACAACACTTTGGGAACATCCCACTTCTTTTGCAATTACCTTTTGAGGGTTTCCCTCCTTATGGAGGGTGTCAATGGTGGTTTTCTGCACAATTGTCAGGTCAGCAGTCTTTCTCATGATTATGATTCCTACTGAACGAGCGTGAGAGACCATTTAAAGGCTCAGAACCCTTTGCAGGTGTTATGGATTCATTAGCTGATTAGAGTGGGACACTTTGAGGCTAGAATATTGAACCTTTTCACAATAGTCTTAATTGTCTGAGATTGTGAATTTGGAGTTTTCATAAGCTGTAAACGATAATCATCACAATTATAACAAAGTAAGGCTTGAACTGTCTCACTTTGCATGTAATGAGTCTATCTCATATATTAGTCTCACCTTTAAAGTTGCATTACTGAAATAAATGAACTTTTGCATGATAATCTAATTTTTTGAGTTTCACCTGTAGCTTGTAATGAGAAAATACTATTTGTGCATATGTAGGAGCTTTGAGAGTAGAGATTGGCATGAACTGGGGGTTGCAGGTTCATGGTGGTTCACACACATTGGCACCACACATGCTGTATGTCCCTTTCTCCCACCTCCCTGGCCATTGATCCCCTCACCAGTCAGAACACAGTCCTCTCCTCGTCGGCTGTACTAGTCCTCGGGAGGAACACATGTTTGCCTGTCCTGCTTTCTTGTCTGAGGGGGATCTGGGCAGGGAAGCCAAAGACTGGTGGAAAAGCCAAGAAGGAGAGGAACACGCATCATCTGGTGCGTGGGGTGGTGGTGGTGGTCAATCCAGCCTGGAAAGTTTGGAAATGGAATACGCAGCGCTTGTGATGCCCTGCGTAAATACTGGCAGGAACTTATGAACCTCTCTCTATTTAAGAGACTTCATAAAAAGTAGTACAGCACTGAAAGCTGTAGAAGGTATGACTTTGTGGAATTTCAGAAACGGGGTTGATGAAAGGAGGGAGATAGCTTTCTGGACTGTCTTTTCCTAACTGCATTGTTACTTTGCTCTCCAGCTGGGTTTCTGCTAAACAGAAAAGCTTCAATTGGGAGTGGCAATCAGTGCCCGTGCTAAAAGAGAATTGCTCTGAAATGCCTGTATGGTTTCAGAGAAGGAAAAAATTAGGTATGCATGAGACGAGTAAATGGGGAAAGAGTTGCAAGCTGTTGTGTGTCATAGCTATAAAAAGGTAGACTAATTTGCAAAGCAAGTTTTGAAGTGCTGTGTTTAAGTATCATGCTTGACTGTACAATGTTTGCGTTTCTTCAGATATGATTAAACCTGTGGAATTTTTCTTCTTATTGTGACTTGTCTTAACTGTAGCATAGGGGAACACCATCTGCTCTGCCTCTCATTGGTCCCAGGTCCAATCTCCAGATAAAGCAAACAGGCAGCAGGTGAGAAGACCAGTCAATCATACTATAAAGAAAAGGGTAAAACAGTTGGACCTGATAAGGAACAGCCTCTGTGTATTTGCAAGGTTAGAAATATTCATAGAATGATGCATCATTTACATCTTATTTGGAAGGATAACCATTTACTATGTGCTACACCCACCAAAGTTAAACAGTTTGACCTCTTTTCAGTGGGAGAATTAGATGCACTCCACTCAAGTAAGTGGCATTTCAGAGTGCTCAGTATTGGTTAGATAACACCTAACCAGCTATTTGTTCTGTGAGCATGTCAAGAAGGAACAGTCTTTCCCATAATGACGTGATAACCAACTTTATGGCTGTTACATATTTTGCTGAGAATGTATTTTTAAAAATAATATTTAGAGTGGATCGCAATTGGAATTAATCATCTTTTTGAGTGAAATGCAGACTCCTCATTTTCTTAACACATTTTCTGCTGTATTGAAACATTATTTCCTTATTATTTCCATGCATCTATCCACTATTAATGTTTGAAGATTTCAAGTAGCATGCCAATCCTAAAGAACCACCAGCTTGCATTATATTCTGGGGGTTTGTGTCCTTACAGGTCAGCAGGACATGTTGACACAAGGAATTGAGAGATTTGACCTTTTCTGGTCTATGCTAGTTTCCATGTGTCCACTGCTCAGTCCATTTCATTCTGCTTAGTTGTTGATCTATGACCACTGTTTTATTTTTTAAAAGAATCTACACAAACTTGTATCTAAGCAAAATAGTTTGTAAGGATAATGCTTTATCCTGAAACATCCATTTGAATGTGAACCATATATTTCAAGATGAGGGTGTGGTGGAATAAGTGCAAATTCTAAAGAATGACTGTGAAGATTCTCAGTCATCCAGGTGACTTTATCTGGAAGTTGAGTCATGGCAATTGGATTTATTTTCTTGAGAGACTGAAACATTTCGCTATTCATCCAAACAGCTTTGTCAGTCTGACTGACAAAACTGTTTGGATGAGCACCAAAAAAGTTTCAATCTCTCAAGAAAATATGTCTAGTTGCCAAAGTCTAGTTTCCAGGCTAAAGAATGACTTCACTCTTGTACACATGCGGGTGTGGGAGAAGGAAATTAGGTCAGTCCGCATCAGAATTTTCAAAGAAAAAGCTTCCAGCATCCCAACATTTAAATATGTAAAATCTGTATATCAATGGTATTGTTGAGAGTTTATCCAACGTAGATTTTCACCCACCCAAGCTGGCATCTCGCCCAATTTCTATACTTCTGTATGCAGATGATGCTGTGCTTTTGTCAACCTCGTGTGTTGGGTTTAGAAGGCTCCTGAGAGCTTTCTCGTCATACTGTACTCAGGAATGTTTAGAAATTAATTATACTAAAACCAAAATAATGGTTTTTGGCAGGAGGGGAATTAAGCATAAATGGTCCCTTAATGGTCACCCAATTGAACAGGTCCAGCAGTATAAGTACCTATGTATAACATTCCAGTCATCTGGTGCATGGTCCATGCATATAAGCTGTGCTGCAATGAGAGCACAAGGCAATAGCAAAGCCATTAGCAGATTCTTTAATTCGACTGGGGGAAAACATGTTCCCTCTACTTTACAAGTTTTCAGGGCTAAAATCATTACCCAAATGCTTTATGGCTCATAGCTGTTCAGATATGCTAACTTGAGACCTCTGGAAACTGTTCAAACCAGATTTGCAAGAGCCATTTTGGGCATTCCTACATGTGTCTCCAACACTTTACTTCGTTTAGAAGTTGGGCTTATTCCCATTGAAGCACAAGCCAAATTTTTCATGGTTAAGTACTGGCTTAAACTTATTTTCCTTTCAGAGGGCTTAACTCCCTTGCTTTTGTCAGATACTTTTCAGTCTGAATGGAAAAACCAGATAATAAAAGTTATACATAACTTGGGATATTCTCCTTGTACCCTCCAAACATTGGGCTTTTGTAAAGCCATGAATGAGGTAAAATTATGAATCAGAGATATAGAATTGCAGAAACATGTTGCCCAGTTGGGGAAAATGGAATTCCTTAAGAAATCAGCATTTACTGCCTCCCCGTATCTGGATAGGCTCATATCTTCTGTCTCCAGGAGGGCCTTTACTCTGGCAAGATTAAATGTCCTTCCCTCCAAGCTACTGGAGGGGAGGTTTCAAGGTTTACCTTTTCCAGATCGAAATTGCCCATGTGCCAATGACCAATTGGAATGTGTAGAACAGGGGTCCTCAACCTAAGGCCCGGGGGGCCGGATGCGGCCCCTCAGGGTCCTGAATCCGGCCCCCGGGACCAATTGCAGACCCCCACCGACCCACCCACCCTGCTTCGCAAGCAAGCCAGCCTCCACAGCTGCTTCTATTGCTGAGGCAGTTCCCAGTCCTTGCTCGTTCCCTCCCTCACTTGTGGTGCATCAAGTCAGGCCCGGCCGGGCTGGGCCAAGAGAGAAGGCAGCTTTCCCTCCTGGGCGCAGCAAGGGCATGATATCCAGGGCGCACAGCTGGATCTGTGTGCAGTGGTGCTAGCCTTGCTGCAGCTGCTGCTCCTCATCCTGAGTGGCCGCCTAGAAGGTGATGAGGGGCCTGAGCTTGCCTGGGTTGCCACCTCCTTCCTGATGCAATGAAGGAAGGAAGGAAGGAAGGAAGGAGAGCTGCTCCAGCCGCTGCCACTGTATGAGGAGGAGGAGGAGGAGGCGCAGCAGAGGGATCCCAGTAGTGGCACAACCCGGAGCAGGAGGCATTTGCGGGGGCCCTGGAGATGCACTGATCATGGGCTGATCGAGGGGTGGTGGTGGCCCCACTTGCCCCTCCCTCCCCTGTGGTCCGGCCCCCAGTGGTGTCTGAGGGGTGGTGGACCGGCCCGCTGTTTAAAAACGTTGAGGACCCCTGGTGTAGAACATGTGCTTCTATTCTGCACCTATTATCAAGATCTACACAAGGAGATTATCTCCCCAATTATAGGCAAATATCCTGGGAGGTCAATATAATTCTATATACTGTTGCTCCTTTCTGATAACACTTACCAGGTAACTAGGCAAGTTGCCAAATTCTGTGCTGCTGCAATAAGGGTTCGTAAACAATTTTAAATAGACATAAAGAAACATAGTAGTAACTAATGACTGTTTTTATCGTAGCTAATGACTACTTTTATTTCAGACCAGAATAAATTTTTAAACTGTATTTTAAATTGTATTTAAAATTGTATTTATGATATATCTTGTAATAAGGCTTGATTCATGTGCTGTCTATTGGAATGCATATTTGAGCATCCTTATTTCTATGATTTTATTTTTGGGTTTTGGTCGTTGAGCGTACACAAAATTTCAATTCAAAGCACCATCACTCTTAAAAACCGTATGGGTCGGGGATCCTGTACTGGATGGGATTACCCCTCGATTGAAAAAAGAGGTGCACTGCTTGGGGGTGCTCCTGGACTCATCCTTGAGCCTAGATGCCCAGGTCACATCTGTGGCCAGGAGTGCATTTGCACCTTTAAAGCTAGTATGCCAGTTACATTCGTTTCTTGAGAAACCTGCTCTGGCCACAGTAACGCATGCCCTGGTGATGTCCCAGGCTAGACTACTGTAATGTACTCTATGTGGGGCTAATGATGGAAAGTCTCAGGAAACTTCAACAGGTCCAAACTGCAGCAGCCAGATTGCTGACTGTGTGTGTGTGTGTTACAGAGATTGCATTACACCCCTATTAAAGCAGCTCCACTGGCTGCCAGTCAGCTATCGGGCACAATTCAAAGTGCTGGTTTTAACCTACAAAGCACTAAATGGCCTGGGACCTAGCTACCTCAAAGACCGAATCTCGCAGTATGAACCAGCTCGGGTGCTAAGGTCACCAGGAGTGGCCTTTCTCTCCATCGTGCCACCTTCACAGATGCGTCTCATAAGAACACATCAAAGGGCCTTCTCTGTTGCTGCTCCCAGACTTTGGAACTCCCTCCCGCTGGAGGCCAGGACTGCCCCATCTCTGCTGTCTTTCTGGAATCATGCAAAGACCTTCCTTTTCAAGCAAGCTTTCCCCAAATGATAGACTACCTATTATGTGACTTTTTGGTGGATTACCATGATTGCATTGATTGATCTCATAAGAACACCAGTGTTTTTCATGTTACTTTCCATCCTTCAGAATGGGTTTTTCTTTTTTCCTTTTAACTTTTCATGTGTTCCTTTTAGCTTTAATGTTGCCTTTTAATTGTTGTAAGAGGCCTCTTCTAATTCCCTGTTCTTAAACTTGAATATGTCTTAAATGTTCTAGGCTGCATATTGTCCCATATTATCAATAAAAAAATTTAAAAAAGCATTCTTACCAATAAAAAAACCCATATTATCATAAGCCGCCTTGGGTCCTTTTCCAAGGAGAAAGGCGAGGTAAAGATATTCAAAATAAAATAAATAAGTAAATAATAAAACCCAAATGTTGCCGGGGGCGAAATTCGGATGGTAGTGAGTAGGGCTGCTCTTAAGCAGTTGACCGGTCGCTATGTTCGCGCGATCAGAGACGCTAGAACAGCCTGTGTCTCCCTGAGAATTAGCGAGGCCTTGAACCGCCAGGCGGAGTTGTTCCGGGTGGTTCGGGACCTCTCCAATCCTGGTCAGCTGGGGCCTCCTCCTAGCGATTTCACTAGCGAGCAATTTACAGCCTATTTTAGATCAAAAATAGAGGCCATCCGTTCTGATCTGCCCCCCGTTTGCTCTAGTTCATCCTCTGATGTCCCTGGGGCCTCACCCCCTCGGTCTCCTTGTCTGGTTGAGTTTGGGCCGGTGTTTCCAGCAGAGACCTCCAGGGCCATGGTTTATTGCCAGCCGGCGGCTACCCCTTTTGACCCTTGCACAGCTTGGCTTGATAAATCTGCCGGACGGAACATGCCGGAGTGGGTTTTGGCTATTGCCACGGACTCCTTCGGGGAGGGAATTCTCCCTTCCCATTTGAAGGAGACCGTGGTGAAGCCCACATTGAAAAAGCCTGGCATGGCAGCGGATGATTTATCCAGCTATTGTCCAATTGCCATTGTTCCCTTCCTGGGCAAGGTTGTTGAGAGGTTGGCTGCTGTCCGGCTCCAGTTGTACCTGGAGGAAAATCGTATCCTGGATCCCTTCCAGTCTGGGTTCAGGCCGCTTCGGGGGACTGAGACTGCCCTGGTCGCTCTGCAGGATGACCTCCTCAGGGAGGCTGACAGGGGGTGTTCCTCCCTGTTGGTTCTCCTTGATCTGTTAGCTGCCTTTGATACCGCCGACCACGGTAACCTGCTGGCCCGGCTTGCTGAGGCGGGAATTGGGGGCCATGCATTGTCTTGGCTCTGTTCCTTTCTTGGCGGCTGGTCTCAGCGGGTTCAGCTGGGTGAGGATTTGTCGGCTCCTTGGACTCTCCCTTGTGGGGTGCTCCAGGGGTCGGCAATCTCACCCATGCTGTTCAGTGTTTATATGAGGCCGCTGGCGGAGGTCATCAGGAAATTTGAAGTTTGCTGTCATCAGTACGCTGATGACATGCAACTCTATCTCTCCTTTTCCTCTTCTGCAGAGGAGGCAGTTCACTCCCTCGACCTGTGCCTGGAGGCGGTCCTGGAATGGACCAGGACTAACCAGCTGAAGCTGAACTCGGAGAAGATGGAGGTTCTGTTCTTCAGGGCGCCCTCGTCTGGGTACAATGGCCCCCTCCCTAGACTGGGGGGGAGTCCCCCCCCCCGCCTACAGATAGGGCCAGGAATCTGGGCATGGTCCTGGATTTGGCCCTCTCCCTGGAAGCCCAGGTGACGGCAGTCTCCAGGTCCGCTTTTATCCACCTCCGCAGGATCGCCCAGATCCGACAGTACCTTGATGAGTCCTCCCTGAGGACAGTCGTGCAGGCCCTCGTGATTTCGAGGATCGACTTCTGCAATGCCCTCTATGTGGGGTTGCTCTTGATCCTTGTCCGGAGGCTCCAACGTGTGCAAAATGCGGTGGCCAGGCTGGTGGTGGGTGCTCGCAGATTTGAGCACATCACCCCAGTTCTGGCTCGCCTGCATTGGCTACCCGTTGCCCTCTGGATTAGGTTCAAGGTCCTGGTTTTTATTTTCAAAGCCCTCCACGGCTTGGGACCAGAATACCTGTCGGAGCGTATCTCTCAGAGGTCAACTGGGACCAGGCCCATGAGGATGGCGCAGGCGCGCTCACTTAGGGTGGCCAAACCCAGAGAGGCACAGAAATTGCTTACGCGCAACCGCACGTTCTCTGTGGTGGGCCCTTCATTGTGGAATCAGCTCCCTAGTGAGTTGTGCCTAGCAGTGTCCCTGCCTGCCTTCAAAAAAGGCTTGAAAACCCATCTCTTCAAGGAGGCATTTGGCGACCTTTCAATTTATTTATTTTTTTGTTGCTGCCCATGCCATCCTTTGTGGAGGGTATTGTACCCTCCTATTTTTACTGGTAGTCCACTACTGATGTTTTTATGTGTGTTTGCTACTGTTTGTTTTTAAGTGTACACCACCCTGAGTTCCGCTTTGGAAGATAGGGCGGTATATAAATGTAATAATAAATAAATAAATAAATAAATAAATAAATAAACAAACAAACAAACCTGGGCATTTGCCACCATCATGTCTGCTTGACTCCAATATCTAAGCATTTCCTTGCTCATTCAATTGCTTATTTATCTGTTCCTCAAAAAGTAACCCAATTCCTGGGGTGGTGAGGCCAAATGGGAGAAGAAAGAGGCCTTTTCTGGTGTGGGTGAAAATGAGCTATCACTGGGGTGGGGGTGTTGTTTGTGGTTGAGTGTGTGTTACTTCTTTCTATGTCTTTTTTAAAAGTCTTTGTTGCATTTATGTACTGTATTGCCTTGTAGGTGTTGGGAGTGTAGGCAGACAAAAAAAATTGTGGTTTTAAATAAGACTTTCCATCTATTGCCCTTTTGTGTACAACTGAAAATAAAGAGTCATATAGTCTAGAATCATAGCCAAGTACAGTCAGTCTGTTAAAATCTCACTATTGGCTTCCATTCAGGCTTCCTTACTTCTGGCTGTCTGGTAAGGTCTTTATTGTAGAATTGGAACCTGTGGTAGAGGGAGGCTGTTTTAGTTGAAATGAAGGGGGATGTCAAGGTAATAGCAGCTAACTCTGTATCTGATTAACTATTGGAGTTTGCTTAAAATTAAAAAAAAACAAAATAGGATTCAAATGTAAATAGCACTGTGCTAATGGCTTTGGAATAACTCAGTGTACAAGCTTTTGTGTTTTGTTTTAAATAAATGATTTTAACACCATGTTTGGAAGTGTGCTATGTTGGGCTGCTGTCTTCTACTGTCTAGTTAAGTGTGGGAATTGTATCCCAAGAAATAACATGTCCAAGATTGCTGTTGTTACTACTAGTAGTAGTAGCAGTACTATTAATATCAATATTAATACTTCAGTGTCACTCAGTCACTAGTTAGTGGCCCTTATCGTAGTTTATAGTCATTAGCTGTTAAATCTATTGTGTGTACGAGTGCTATTTGACAGTAGTCTGTTTTTCTTGAACATGCTTCTCGACTGTAGAATTCTGCAGCAGACTGGTTTTCCGTAGAAAAACCAAGATGTTGCTGCAGAAAATGATCACTCCATGGTAGCAATATCCCTTACACCTTTTGTAACGGCCTCATGTTGCTGTTTTTCTTGCGTTCCTCATCTCTGATGTATACCATATACCTGTAGTGGGAACGTGCTCAGTGCAATAAAAGCAAATGCTATCATGATCGGACATCCTTGGTACAAGCCTGCTGTTTTCAGTGATAATTTTGTGTTCCTTGGCCTGTGAGAGAAGCATATGATCTTTGGTGTGTTTGTAAAACCAAAGGAGAAAATAGATTTTGTATGGGTGTTTAAAAAGGGTAGGATTTTAAGGGGGTGCTTCCCATGAACATGCTTGCTAGGGATCATAGTAACCCATCATACAGTTCCCTGCTTGTAACCCAAATCAGAAACTCAGGAGAGTTCTGTTTTCTTGCTTGCTCAGAACGCCTGTCAACAGAGGCATCTTTATCGACCAATGATAAACGAAGGTGGTTACTTCATGTCCGTTTTGTCTCTGTTTGTGTTGCGCTTAGGAGCGGTAAAAAAAAAAAGTTACTTCACGTCCGTCGCACAGCTACTGAAATGTGTCTCGACCACGCCCCGGAACAGGTGCTAAGCGCGACAATACTGTACCTGATGCTGGGGTAGGATTTTCCCTTGTCACTCTTTGTTCCCACTTTCTGCTCCGAGATAAGACACCGTGTAGTAACGACTGTCACGCAACAAAGCATTCGTTTCTCTCAGAAAACTGTGTCCGTTTTTAAATTATTATTTTGACTTTTCGGAAGCGAAATATCTAAAAAGAATTTTTAAGCCCCCCTTCCCCCCCCAAAAAAAATAAAATAAAAGGAAAAAGGAAGCTAGACAAATTCATCTGGAAATTGAGTCATGGCTACTGGAGTTCTTTTTCTTGAGAGACAGAAACTCTTGCTCAAGGGGATGCAGTATCCTTTAGGGTGCCTTTTAACAAGAAAGAGATGCCAGATTATTGCAATCATTCTTTAGAAAAAATACCTCCTTGATTCTCCTTTTGGGTTCATTTTATGGGAGTATCATAACTTTATGTCTCACTTGCTTAGGTGTCTGGCTACTGAGACAGAGGTTATTCTCCCTGTGCCTCATTGACAGGGGCTGGACATGATGATCCATAGGCTGCCTTCCAGCTGTGCAGTTCTATGATGATGATGATGATGATGACGATGACGACAACGACAACGACGACAACGACGACTATTGCTGTCTATATTTTACTTGAATGATTAAGTCGTATCTCCTAATTCTCAATTGGTATCTTAAAATCCCTTGACTTGAATATACAGTAATGCCTTCCCTTTTCTTGTTTTTCTGTTTCCATATTGGTTTCTTGGTGATTTTCATTTTTTGTTCAAGCCTTTTAGTGCTGATTTTATTTCACCGTGTTTCTTATATACCTTGAAGTTTATGAAGAAAGGCAATGCATCTTTGAATAAATATATTTACCAGTGCTTAGAAACAGAGAGGCACAATTGCTGCAAGGTTTGTCTCTCAAAATCTTGTTACAAGTAAGTGTGCTTCTACTGGAATGTTGGACAGCATGAAATTGTACGGAACATTCATTTGCCGTTAAAGAAGAAAAACAGCCTTATAGGGCAGTAAATAGGAGAACTGCTTTTGTTCCAATACAGAGACCATACACTGGAGATTTGAAGAGGGCAATATATTATCCGCTCTTCCTATGATGGCAAACTTTGATTTTTCTCTTAAGAATCGAAGGGTATTCGTACACGTTTGTTTTTCACTCCATTTTTTTTTAGTTTCCTTTTCTTTATATTGCTTTAGAAATTCAGAGAGGTCTAGTATTTCCTGAATAAAACTAGTTTTGGATAGGACACAAATGTTCTTTATTACTTTGTCTGTATCTTGGTCACAATCAAATCAAAAGCCTACCTGTGTCAAAATAAACATGGCACTGGGAATCCGTGAAGGGGCTCTCCTGGTGGTCCTTTTTCAGTTCTCTTAGAAACTGTTTTGTCACGGAGTTGCAATGCTTTATAGGGAAGTCAGACTCTTCCCCCCTTTCTACTCCTACTTTTCTTCATGTAGACAGAGGCACATATGTTAATTACAAATATAAATCCTTCTCTGTTTGCCCCTCTGGGGAGAACATGCAGGTAATACACACATAATAGTTACAGGGGTCATAACTTTATGGAGAAGTGCAACACTTATAGATAGCTACTCATATTTGTACACAACTTTTCACCAGTTATCTCTTAAGCTGATGCAGCACAATTTTTAACTTAATGCAAATCTGGTACACTGTCTCCTCCTGCTGTACGTTTGAAGTCTGAGGGACGTTCAAGGCTCTGTGGCAGATCTCATATGTTGTTCTGAGTCAGATGTTGTTCACCCACTGAAAGAGGATTGCATGTATGAATCAGGCAATCACTTTTCTCCTATTTATTCACACAACATGCTTAACTTTTTAATTTCCACATCCAGCATCTGGAGCAGCATCTGGCATCTGGTGAGTCTTTAATGTGCCACCACATTTTGTTTGCCTAAGACCTTTCCAGCAAGGGAGCCGTGTTAGTCTGTTTGGGCATGCACAATGAAAATAAGGACAAAGGGGTTGTGGCACCTTACAGAATAACTGGTGTCTTTCAGTGTGCATTTTCGTGGATCACAATCCACTTCCCCAGACAGAACATTTGAGGAGGTAGATTCTGATCTACCAAAGCTCACACTAAAATAAATTGGTTAATCTTCGATATGTCACAATTTTGTTTTTGCTTTTTAATTTTGCCATACATATATATGGCCCATGAAAGATCATAGCCTAAATACAATAATAATCTTAGATCTACCAAGCTGGAAGTGACCTTCCGGATCACCAAGTCCAGCTCCTGTCAAGGGGGCACAGAGGGGAATGGAACTCTTAACTTTTGGTTCCACAGCCAGATGCCTAAACTCCTAAGCTGTCCAAAAGTTCAAGGAGCAATAAACAATTGTAGTCCACTGTCACCCTCTTCCCACATCAGTATGCAGAGCTGCGTGGCTTTATAAATGCAGCCCACTTACAGAGGATGACCTAATCTGAGCATTACACTTGATGTTTGGAGTACAATCTGGTCATTGTAGCTTCACTTGAATAATAGGCGGCATTTAGCTGCAGCCATTCATACTAATGGTGTCCCCTCTTCTCCGGGGTTGCTCTTGGGATGCTTATTTGAAGAATGCTGTGGTAGCACTTACTGCTAATGGAGGGATCTTGTAATTGGAATTTTCAAATACAGCTTGTGCTTGGAATGTGAAATATAAATGCAATAAGCGTCTATCGTCTGTGCTCCGTAATTGGGGATGAATGGAGTAAATTTGTACACATGTGCCGTGAAAGGGCACAGCGGAAGGTGAAACTGCATGCTCGGCAGTGAATGAGGAATGAAAGTCAATGTATCAGTGTCATGGCATGACAGTGTAGAGTATAAATGATATTGTCACTGAGTACTGCAGCAGGTACTGAGGGAATTCCACTCCACTGAATTACATTACTTCGACAGACCTGAAGGCATTGTGTCTGAATGAGTGGAGGGGGAAAAGAGGGGTTGTCAGCATAAAGCAGGAGACATTAAAGAACAACTGGCTGCAGGGTTTGGAAATGGGAGTATTTCTGAAGTTTACTACGTTAAGGCCTTTCAGGGATGTAAGAGTGCTTTAATTTTTTTTTTTGCACGCTTGTATATGTCATAATATATTTCCTACTTAAGTTTAGAGCCTATTATTTTCTTTGTCGGTAGAAGTTGGCAGAAGCTCTTCGTTGGCATGAACGAATTGTAGGTGCCTATCTTTGGAGGACATCTGGCTCAGGACTGGAAGCGATTTGTGCTAAATTTAACAAAGTCAATCGGGGTGGGGGGAGCGTTATTGATTGATTTTAGTGCCAAATACTGGAATACTATTGAAAATATGCAAGAATTGCATTGGCAGTAATGAAAATTATTGCCATTCCTTCTTTTCTTTTCTTCTTTCTATTGCTGCAAGAGGGAATGTTTGATTTTCCCCACGATTTCTCTCTCCCCTCTCTGCCTTTGGAATCAGAGATAATCCATTCAGGGAAAAAGATCTGCTGACTGTTTTTCACTCTATGTCAGAAGACTTCAGTCTCCCTCTCCCAAATACAGCATTGTGAACAATCGGGAAAAATAATATTATAATTACTGTTTTATGTGTATATAAAGAATTCTTCTGTATATACAGTGGTACCCCGACTTAAGAGCAGCTCGACTTAAAAGCAATTCGACTTAAGAGCAAAAAACTGTTGGCATTTTAACTGCTGCCCAGGGCCGGCGCTAGGTTTTTTTGCGCCCTAGGCGAGGGGCGGAGGGAAGCGGGGCAGGGGGTGGGCGGGTGACAGGGGGCAGCAGGGTGGGCGGGGCGGCAAGGGGGCGGCGGATGGAAGGGGACAGCGACGGGCATGGGGCGGACGGCAACAGGCACGGGGGGTGGGCGGCGATGGGCGGCGGGGGGACGGGCGGCGTCTGCCTAGTTCGCCTTAATGGACGCGCCGGCCCTGCTGCCGCCTTACAAATTTTAGATATGGTCTGCTCGACTTACCATTTTTTCATTTTTTAACTTTATTTATTTATTTATTTATTTATTTATTTATTTATTTATTTTTATACCGCCCGTCTTCCCCAGGGAACTCTGGGCGGTTAACAATAAGGATTAAAAAAAAGATAAAACACAAAATGACAACCACAGAAATAAAAAAAGATTTAAAAGGGGGGAAAGGGGTAGAGAATTTTTTAGATAGTTACCCTGACTTAAAAGTAGTTCAACTTAAGAGCATGCACTTGGAACGGATTAAATTCGTAAGTTGAGGTACCACTGTACACACAAAGCAATTAATAAATTCTTCATGTAAAGAGAGTCATAGGTGTTTCATTGACAACATGCATTCAGGTTCGTGGGATTCAGTGCACATATGTATATGGGTACAAGTATGTGAACATTCATATAGCCAGGAATGATCTGACTGGGAAATAGATTTCCCCAATTTTGTAGTCTGCGCTGGTGTAAAATTAAGAAACTCTGCATGTAATGTTGCTCTACAGAATGTTACCTAAAGCCGTGAAATCCAATCTCGGGGGTGGGGGGAATTGTGGTCCTTATTATAGAATGAGCTGGTATAGCTCCTTGGGGAATCAGATGCTGGGAGTTTGAATCTCCTCTCTGCCTCCTGGGAAAAGGGCCAGTCAAGGTCACTCGTAGATTTGATTTAAATCACAATTTTTTTAAAAAAAGTTACTAAATTTTATTTTACCAAAATATAACATAAAATTACATTCTATTTCCATAAATTATGTACAAAGGATTAACACAAAAAAGTTCTCCCTTCACCCTAGAGACCAATATAACTTCCTTAATTTTTCCTTACTTATATCCAGTCTTCTTTCCATCCTTTAACTGTCCCCATATCCCTTACAGAAATAAATATAGTACAGTAGTAGTACCTTGTATAAAGGAATTAAAACAGAGTAATCCCTAATCGCGACCATTTTTATGTTGTAGGGATTCTCCCCATAGGCGATTCTGTTAAGCAAATTTCCCCTATCTCCAGAATTTTTTATGTTGTACAGATTTTATGTTATACAAACCATTTGTTATATGAGGGTTCGCTGTATTGGTTTAGCGTTCTCCCTTTCACCTTTACCCAGTGCGACATGTATACATTCATCTCATATTTCATTAACTCTATTGGTCTTTAACTTTCCTTTTTAAAACTTGATTTCCAAAGTCAATTTATCAATGTTCCAAATTTCATCATGCCATTCATGCAATTAAAAAACCCAGTTTTGCTTTCAGTTTTTTGCAATGACCAGTCATGCTGCAGTTAACATTTTTGTTATTATATCTCTTTTTGTATTACAGTACTGACATTGTCATTTTCTATTAAAAGTAATAATGCCATTTTGGCAAACTTTCAATATTAACTTTCAGTATTTCTGCAATCTCCTTGAAAACCGAAAATCATACACATAGTACCACTTCACAAGCCCACCATAAGTGCCAGTAACGTCCCACTACTTTGTCACATCTCCAATATTTCTTAGAATAAATAGCATCTATAATATTTATTTTTGTTGGAGTTAAATGCCATCTCAATATGTCTGTGAAGATTCTCAGTCATCCAAGCGAGTTTGTCTGGAAGTTGAGTCATGGCAACTGGACTTCTTTTCTTGAATCTCCATATTTTTAAAATTTATTTATACATTTCTACACTGCCCATCTTCCAAAGGAACTCCGGGCGGTTCGCAACAATCACATTTACAATCAAAACTACTGTCAAGAATCAAGAATCAATAAAATAAGCAATATTATTTTATACCCATTTTCTCTTGTTCTAATTGACGTACAGTATTTAAAAAAAACCTTTATTCCAGTTTTTTTTGCCATTCCTCTTTTTCTATTCTCCTATTTGTCTCCCATATTGTTTTTAAATCTTCTAACTGATCCTATTTATTATTTATTTATTTATTTATTTATTTTAATACAGCACTGTCTAGTCTGAAAATTGCTCTGGGCAGTTTGCAACAAAGTAAAAATACAAATTATGAACAATAATTTTCCATGAAACATCTGTGTAATGTACCTGTTTTCCCTTTCTCCTTCATTTCCACCTTCACATTTTCCATAGTTTTATAATATTTTCAAATTTTGTCAATTTCCTATCTTTAGATCTGAATCTCATTGTTATATCCACTGTTGCAATTGCATTAAATTTAACCAAATTATTTGTCCTCTTTCAAACATTAAATATTCCTTATTTTTAATTTTCCCTTCCAGTCTTCCCATATATATCTTTTTAACATAGTTTTCAATCCTTTTATCCCATATCTATGGGGCCTTTTCTCCCAATATAGCTCTTATGTCCTCTCTGATATTCATCCTTTTTATCCAATCTTTTATTCTAATAACTTACTTATTAAATAACACCTCTTCATTTTTCTTTTAAGATTTTATGGGGAGTTCTTTAGTTCAAAGCCCTGAGTCAGAGGACAAATCAGTGGTCTCAATACTCCTCTATAATTTTTTCAAATTTCTTACATAATAGTCAAGAAGGAGTTGCCAGTGCTTTTAATCACATCCTTAATATTTTCTCAAATATATTTTCTCTGATTTTAGATAGATAGATAGATAGATAGATAGATAGATAGATAGATAGATAGATAGATAGATAGATAGATAGATATTCCATTGCTTTCTCTCTCTTATAAAATGCATAATTCCTCCACATTATATTTTTATTATTTGCTATAATGTCTGTATTGTATCTTAGTTAATTGGCAATATAATACAATATAATTTCTTTTTTGCGTGTGGAATGTACCTTTTTAATTAATTCTTGATCTCTTATTTCCATTACAATACATATTGATCATTATTTGCCATTCTCCAAACTGTTTTTCAGTTTATAGGTAAGATCCAAAATTTTATATAAGAAATAATTTTCATTGTACATGCAGCAATTCTTCCAAACCAGGAAATACCATATTTTCCCATCTATAAGATGTCCCCCCACTTTTACACCCCCCCAATTACAGTTTCAGAACCACGTGGTTCTCTCTTTGGCCTACTTCCATGTAAAATATGACCCTCAATTTTTAGTCTAATAATGTTAGACTAAAATATAATCCTATAATGGAAAACTACTGTACAATAGTCCACTGTTTATTGTAGGGGTTAGGTTCCCAACCCACCCATGATAAACGAAAATCTGCAGTATGTAGATGCCTTTACCCCCTTGCTGCCGCCACTGGTACCATCACCCCCCCCTCTCCAAAGCCACTTTGGAGAGTGACCAACAGCAGCACACAGTGAGGGGGCAACGGCGACGAGGCAGCAATAGCAGCGCCAGTGATGATGGTGGCAGGGACTGGAGGGAGCGGCGGGGGTGGAGGAAGCATCAGCAGGGACGTCAGCAGGGGTTGTTGGTGTGGCAGCGACAGTGGTGGGGGTAGCAGGGACAGTGGCAGGGACAGCGGCAGGGGTGGTAGGTGCAGCAGGGATGGGGTCCATATATCACGGTCTCACAATATAGAGGGACCGCACTATATGAGCTGTAATGTGGCGGGGAACTGTCTTCGTTTTTAAAATCCCTTTGAAAAGAATTTGGAGGCTTCCTTTAGGTATTTCAGGGTGTATTTGTGACTTTGTTTTTTTTTTGCATACAAGGTATGTTGAAATCACCTTCAAAGATGATTTGCCTATTTATGGTGACATCATCCTTGCTGCACAGAGAGTTTCAACCATAGTAATGTGATGCATTTAAAAAAATACTGCTCCTAGCTTAACTTTAAATGATGACCCTGGTTGAGATAATATTGACATTTCCACTATTATGTTTCCAAATATGTTTCACCACCTGTGATGCAGTATTGTGCTTTTCATTTTTTTTTTACTGGAATAAGGTATTATGGTACAGCAGTCTCTTGAGTCTTTTGAAGAGAGTTTAAGTCATTGACCTCTGCCTTCTCTTTGGTGTGTGTGTGTTGGGAGGAAGTGGGAGGCTAACAAAAGCATCAGCCGCAGCACTTGCTTTGTGTAGCACCAGTCAATTTTCATTTTTTTAAAAAAAAATCAGCTTTAACCTTTCTTTCCTGATAGACAGAACTTGTCACTCTAGCCTCAGCAGCTTTCTGTTATCCTAATAGTATGATGCAGTATCTCATCTCATCCTGCTTAGGAAGCATTCCATGTTGCCTGTCTCAGTTTTCTGAAATAGGAAATAGCTGAATGTTGGATTGAATAGTCTCCCCCCCCCCCGGCTATTTGAGAATTTGGATTGAGCGGGGGGTGTAAGACAAGCAGTTAATTGCACATCTCATTATGAATAATCATTAATAAAAATACGTATAGTGCATGACTGATGTTTAACAAAGATATCCATTTCTCTGTCAAACAACTGCCACTTATGAAATATTAAATAATTAGCTGTTTTCGTGAGGAAGACAGTTTTAACATTGGAGTCAGGATTAATAAACTGAAAGTGAGTGTGCCAATCTCACTTTCCCTCTCTGTATCCATTCTCAGTTTGTGACTTGAAAAGTTGTATTTGAAGGTGGTCATTAAATTATGCTTGTTGTGTGTGTGTTGTGTTGTTTCTTGGCAGGAATACTGGAGTGGTTTGCCAGTTCCTACTCCAGGCACCTACAGCACCTTGTACTCCCTGGTGGTCTCCCATCCAAGTACTAACCAGGGCTGACCCTGCTTAGCTTCCGAAATCGGGCGAGATCGGATGTGCTTAGGGCATCTAGGCAGCTCAAAATGATGCTTGGAGAGATGGCTAAATGGCCAGCTTAGTGCTACTTTTATGTATAACAAAGACCACCTCCTAACATTTGTGGGTGGGGTGTTGTTGTTGTTGTTGTTGACTTGCTTGATTTTACTGAACATGCTAAAGAATTTACAATCTGATGCCTCAAAAGACATTTTATATAGCTTTTCTTTAGGAAGAACAATCAGGCTCTCTCCCTGGAAGCCCAGGTGACGGCAGTCTCCAGGGCCGCTTTTATCCATCTCCGCAGGATCGCCCAGATCTGCCAGTACCTCGATGAGTCCTCCCTGAGGACAGTCGTGCAGGCTCTCGTGATTTCGAGGATCGACTACTGCAATGCCCTCTACGTGGGGTTGCCCTTGACCCTTGTCCGGAGGCTCCAGCGGGTACAGAATGCAGCGGCCAGGCTGGTGGTGGGTGCCCGTAGATTCGAGCACATCACCCCTGTTCTGGCTCGCCTGCATTGGCTGCCCTTTGTTCTCCGGATAAGGTTCAAGGTCCTGGTTTTGATTTTTCAAAACCCTCCACGGCTTGGGACCCAGAGGTCAACTGGGGTCAGGCCCACGAGAATGGCGCAGGCACGCTCACTTAGGGTGGCCACACCCAGGGAGGCGCGGAAATTGCTCACGTGTAACCATGCCTTCTCTGTGGTCGGCCCCACCCTATGAAATCATCTCCCTAGTGAGCTGTGCCTTGCACAGTCCCTGCCCGCCTTTAAAAAGGCCCTGAAAACTCCCCTTTTTAGAGAGGCATTTGGTGACCTTTTTACTTAATTGGTGTTTTTCCTTTTTTTTTTTTTTTTTTTGCATTTTGCCGCCTGTGTCTTCTCTTGTGGAGGGTTTCATCCCTCCTTGTTTTGCTAATACTCTTGCCCTGTTGCCCTTGTGCCCCTTTTCTGTATTTTCTGTTTTAACTGTTTTAATTGTAAACCGCCCAGAGTTCCGTTCGGAAGATGGGCGGTATAAAAATATAATAAATAAATAAATAAATAATCTTAACTGCTCGAGCAGTACGACAATGGAACCAATTGCCTCAGGAGGTGGTGAGTGCTCCAGTGTTGGAGGCATTCAAGGGAAAATGGGAGAGCCATCTGCTTTGATTTGCATTCCTGCATTGAGTAGGAGGCTGGATTCAATGGCCTTATAGACCCCCTTCCATCTCAGTAATTCTGTGATTCTATTCCTTTTTGGAAGCTAGTAAAACAATGCAGTTTAACTTGTGGGCATTATTGTATATTGATTTTTATATCCTAAGTGACGGGCATGTCCAAACTTTGGCCCTCCTGATGTTTCGGAGCACAACTCCCAGAATTCTAAGCTTAGACTGCCAATGACAAAGGACTGTGGGAGTTGCGGTCCAAAACATCTGGAGGGCCAAAGTTTGGACAATATCTGTAGCTTCTATCCAAAGCAAACTTTTTTTTAAAAAACTCCTAATGGTGTTTGGTAGTTTATAGTGATTGAGTAACCAATACATATCTTTCATTGGTTCTCTTTCAAAGCCCCTACTATCTGTCTTTTTCTTTTTAATTTTCCCTCCCTTTCATCCTCCTAGGCTTCTTTTTTGTCTTTTCTGCTTCTTTGAATCAGCATCTGTTGCCATGACTGCTTTGCACTCTATTGCTGCATAATTGGTGTTCCTTAGTACAATTTTTGTACTTCCAGGGACACGGCCTAATCCTCAGATTGACTCCATTTCCAGTTGGCCTTTGCCAGTTCACTGAACTACAGTGGTACCTTGTATAAAGTAATTAATTCGTTCCAAATGAAATTATGTTAAGCAAAATTTCCTTTATACAAATTTCCCATAGGAATGCATTGAAAACAGAGTAATCCCTAATCGCAAATATTTTTATGTTTTATGGATTCGCCCCATAGATGATTATGTTAAGCAAATTTCCCCTATCTCTGGAATTTTTTATGTTGTACAGATTTTATGTTGAACAAACCGTTTGTTATACAAGGGTCCATTGTATTTGCTTCCTGCCATTCCCAGCTCACGACTGGCTGCATTTCTGCCAGCGTCGTGCACATGTTAGTTCTCTTCCATTCTTTTCCTGCCATTTGGCACCACACTGCCAGGTTTGCACCTATTTTTCTCTATTACATTCTGCATGGTCTCTCCCCTTTTTAAAAAAGAAGTACTCCATCAATACCATCCAGGGCCAGTACAGTCTGCTATTCCTGTTTTTAACCTTTTATGTAACACTTACTATGATGTTTTCATTTATTTTATGTAACACTTACTATGATGTTTTCATTTTTTTCATTAACTCTTCTTACATAATACTATACTAAAGTGTCACTAGTTTCATAACATCTGAATATAACCTTTTCCCCTTTCTAAAGCTACCTTTGTGTTCCTCAAATATGTTTTTTTTCCCAACTGGTCTGTATTTTCCCTCTGTCTAGCAAAAAAGAAAAAAATGATGTGTGGTCCGTTTACAGATTCCAAAAACAAAAGGGTGGCAATCTTTTAATAAGGTAATACTGTATCCGAAAACTGTCTGGCTGGGTTTACATATTGTGAAGGTTCGTTGTTTGCATTTAATGGTTCCGAAAACGAAACCGCTCCAGAGGCGTGATTAGTGTCATAGTTCAATATTTTTTTATTATTAAATGGATCAAACGTAACTTTCAATTTCTTCAAATAACACAAACTTCTTACTGTCAGATAACAACAGAGATGATCCTTCTAATGGTATAACTTTTAATAATTCCCTCTCTTGGGCTGGTATTGGCCATCCCAGCACACCGACTCCTGTAGCAAGGATGTCTGGACCCGTAGTGTGCCCTCCATCTAGGGCTCCTTCCAGACATGGGTGCCCTCAGCCATTCTGGACCATAATGTGGTGTCAACTGTACACTCCACTCCAGCGGAATTGGTGGTGGGTATGGCAATCCTGTTTCTCTCTCCCTCTCTTTCTGCCTGCCAACCTCCTGCCTGTCAGCCCCTTTAGCCATTTCCTCTTCCCAGCTCTCAACCCATTCGTCTTCCTTTATATCTCTTTTAAAAAAAAACTCTCTGCTATTGGTGTTTCCTTTGCTGTCTGAACCTCCTCCTTAAGCATTACTCCTTTTCCTTCTCCCATTTCTTGCTCTTTAGTTACATCACTCTTTCCATTCACATTTTCACTAGAAAATGAAAGCTTGCAATGTGCCTTTTTATTTTTCATAGTGGCCTATGAAGGTATTGCCTGTAACCTATTTTTGCAATTGTGTTTTGTGATGGCCACGCGGCTCATCCCCTTTTTTTGCTTTGATGGAATTGTGAAGATACCAGGAATGAGCCGGCATTCCCCCAGAGACCTGGAAAGAGGCACATGGACTCCCAACATCAAAGGGCAATACTGCATCCACTAGATAATATAACTTTAATTTAATCTGGTTACAATTGGCAAACCTAGTGGACTTACAATTTTTTTTTACCCCAATCCAATAATGAAGCACATGGTTTTCTTGTATTGACCCTCCCCCCCCCACCAGGCCAAAAGGGATTTGTATGTCTCGTTATGCCAAATGGAGCTGGGTAAAGGAGTGGGGGTGATATATGACCCATGTTCCTTTGTTTGAAGAATGGGTGTGACTTAAGAAGCAGCTTTTTACAACTGCCCATCTTGCCTCTAACAAGACTCCTGCCCTGGCTGCAACACCACCTAGCCATGGACTTTTAAGACCACCATCTAACCAAGGACTTTAAAAGCAACCTCTTGGTAAAGCACATCTGTTACCATGTCTGAACTTCTGGGACCTGCTTTGAAGAAGGGTGATTTACACTCAAAAGCTTGCAATGTTCCTTTTTTATTTTTAATAGTTGCCTATAAAGGTATCGCCTGTAACCTATTTTTGCATTTGTATTTTCACTAGACTGTCCTTTCCCTTCAGACAGCACACTCTTTTCTGTATCTTTGTTGTCTTTGCTCCTCTCACACATTTATAACATTAGGTTTTAGAAGACTTCTAGATTGCATCCCTGTTTTCCTCTCTTGCTTTCTCAATTTCTTCCTGGTTGCTCTTTGTTTCCATCCTCTTTTCCTTCTCCCTGTTCATTCTGGTTGATCTCCACATTCACATAGTCCCCTATGGCTGTGGGTGATGCTTTTCTCCCTTTGCTTCCCCTCTTGACCTTCATTTTGGACCATCTCTTCTGTCATAAAGATCCCCTGGATTTATTGCTAAAGACACTTGTGCCAACATTGGGCTAATGTCTCAAGGCTTTTAAGCACTCTTTTTGTACTTCTGCAAAGGTAACGCTCTCACTTCCAGCCATGTAAATCTTTTCTGCCACCCCACTATAAATCTGAATGAGAAAATAACATGGATATAAGTGATTTCATAGCATGTGTAAACTTCAAGTGACTTCATATCATGTGTCACCTTCAAGGGATAGAATGCCAGTTCCTTTGCCAGGTTATCTTGCCTTGTCATAGACCCATTTTCTCTTACAGGAGCTGCACTTGGAGACCCCAATTATTTGCTGGAGAGGTGGACAATGTGGGGTATTGTGTCGAACTTGATACAAAGTTCATGGATTATTCACAACCACCTACTTCTAAAATGTCTTAGAATATTTTTGCATGTTTACTGTTCAGCTTTCCCCCATCTTCCCCCTTCTGAGGTTCCCTTGCCTAGTTCTCTGTTTTTCTCAGTAGTGCCAAGGATTAAGGATTGGTGTTGTTGTTGTTATTGTTGTTGTCCATTCAGACTTCTATTTTTGCAATCAAAGTTTTTGGTTCCAGGTATCTTCAGCTGCTTAACCGACTATTTCAGCTTTTTATCATAACTGCAGATAGGGAGAGAAAATGGAGCTGTCGGGGTGTAACATCATTTTGGCTGTTTGTGGGTAGCTTCTACTTAGTTATTATTTACTCAGTTCATTATTGGTACTCAATCAGGTTTTGGCAACTTGTGGTTTTTCTGTGAAACATGGCACTCTGTTTTACTGTCCCAGCCATCAGAGAAGCAAGAAAGGGCTTCTTCAGTGTGCCTAAACATGAATTTAGAATTCCCTACCTTGAGAAATTTACTCCAACCAACCCCCTTTGATGCCATTCTGCTTTGACATATGAAAATATTTTTTCCTAGCTATTGTTTGGTTTATTTTAATACAATGTTTCTGTTTATAAATATATCTGGTGTTTTTGAAATGTTTATGTCTTGCTAAATATCTTTTTATTGTTGGACACCATGAGCAATATAAATATTAATCAGTAATAGATAAATAAATTTGTAAATACAAAAAGACTGTGATGGTAAGCAAGAACTAAGCATTCGGGGCGGTTCAAAATGCAGATACGTCCTTTATCCCCAAAGTCTCCAGAAAAGTCATATTTCCCCACAAAATGTTAATCATTGCATTTGTAATTATTAACCCTAATTCTATACCCCAGAGCAGTGTTTTTCAACCACTGTTCCGCGGCACACTAGTGTGCCGCGAGATGTTGCCTGGTGTGCCTTTGGAAAAATTGAAAAATTCAAAAGGCTCCTGCCGGGCTTGTCCCGGATTGGGGCCACTTTGTCGCCCCGGGAGCCGTTATTTGGCACGAAAGGAGGTGGACACGTGACTCCTGGGTGTGCAGGGATCAAAGCCCTTAAAAGGGCCGCCCGCACACCAGTCCTCCTCTTTCGCGCCGGGCAGCACTGACAGGAACTCTGGAGTACCTCCGGCAACGTTGGATGCCTTTTGGGGCTCGCGCTTCAGTCGAGCCCCAGGTGACAGCGGGTTTCGCCGGGGGGTGGTGGTCGGGAGCTTCTCCGGGGCCCTGCGGGCTTGTTTGCCGCATCCCACCCGCCCTCAACTGCCACTTAGCAGCCCGACCTGACCCGTTTGTTGGGTACTTTTGTTAAAAAACAACAACAACACTCCACCACTACCCACCCCCTACCCTGCTATCCTTGCTTGCCTGCCCACTGGGGCTTAGCCGGCTTTCCGGGCTTCCTGCAGGCTCCTCCTTAGGCAGCTGCTTAGGCAGCTGCTCGGGCGGCCTTTTTAAAGCTGCCTATCAAGTCCTAGGGGCGATCGTTGGGCGTCCTCGCCCGTGTGGGGTCGAGCTTCACCCTGTCAGTTTCCCTGGCCTGCTTAGGGAGCCTTGCTCAGGCCTTTGAGCTCCCTGGATGCGTGGAACTCTCGCCACGGCTTTTTCTTTGGTGGAGGGTGGCTGTCCTGCCCCCCCCCCGCCACTTAGGGGTTCGACCTGACCTGTTGCGCCCCCCCACACACATTTTCTAATTGTGGTGTGCCTCGTGGTTTTTTTCATGAAACAAGTGTGCCTTTGCCCAAAAAAGGTTGAAAAACACTGCCCCAGAGCACAGAGAGAACCCCTAGTTCCCTGAGCTCCTTGCCCTCTGAAGATTCCGGCCACAGAGTCTGGCAAAACGTCAGGAAGAAAAACTTCCAGAGCATGGTCAAACAGCCCAAAAAACTCACAGTTGTCAGGTCCTGGCCATGAATGTCTTCGAGAATACATTAATAATTACAGTTGGAAAACATTTCAAATTGTAAAATAAGGTCCTCCATGAGGAGGTCATTACATAGCACTGATGTGATCGCTAAAAGTTCCTGCTTCAGGAAGATTCCTGTCAACCTTATCTAGACCACTGATGGCAAACCTTTTAGAGACTGAGTGCCCAAAGTGTGATTCAAAACCCACTAATTTTTTGCAAAGTGCCAATATAGCAATTTAACCTGAATATAGCTGCGAAGGGGCAATGTCAGGTGCCAACAGAAAGGGCTCCGAGTACCACCTTTGGCACCTGTGCCATAGGTTTGCCAACACTAATCTAGACCAAAGCAACCAGAACAGCGGTCCTGGATACCACTTTAAATAAGTAGGCCTTTATATCATGCGAAACCACTGTGGTTACAAAAGCAGGCAACCAAATCCAAAAATATTCGCTGGAAATCTGAATGTTTATACCCTATGTGGTTTAATGGATAGAGTGACAGACAAAGGCTCAGAAGGACTGAGTTCAAATCCCCACTCATCCATGGAAATTCACTGGAAGTGCAGAACTGGTAAAACCACTCCTTCAATATATTCACTTAATATGAAAGCCCTATTATAGTCATTATAGGTTGAGTCTGACTTGATGGCACATGCTAATAACAAATAAGGATCTATACTGAGGATCTCTGCATAACTTGGAAGCAATCCATTCTGTGCCGTGAGACATTTAGATACGCTAGAATTCTAAAGAATACTGTCATGGTTTAGTCATTCATGCTTCTTGTAGGAGCAGGAGTGGTTATGTTCAAGAATATGAGCACACCAAGAAATAATATTTTCTTCAAAGGCTGATACTTCACGTCCCTCTCGCTGCAGTTTGCGGCCCCGCTGGAGACCGGTTCCAAGGAACGGAACCTCACGTCCTTATGGGGTCAATCCGAGTTCGAAGGAACGGAACCTCACATCCTTGTGGGGTCAATCCGAGTTCACCCTGACCACACACCCTGAACTGCACTCCAAGTGGGATGAGAGATTGCCATCCTGGAGCTCGGGAATCTTTTCAGTCCTCTTCTCGATCCGCCCCCCAGGGAACGTGCGGTTCCTCTTAACCCGCATCAAAAAAATACTTAGTGCAATTTTTGTTTTGGTTGAGAAGGGGGGAGGAACATCGGTATTTCAATGTATCAAACAACAGGAATTATAACCCCTTCTTATGATTCCATTTCCCCCGCTTATCGACCAAGATTCTTCCTCGAACAGTTCACCCTGGTTTGTGTTTGTTCCTTACCGCCAGGTAAAGATCGAGGACGTGCGGTTAAAGTACTGCCGGTTTCAATCATCATGCCTGTGAGTACAGAGAAACAGGGGCAGAACCGGCATTAGGTCACGTGACTAAAGCCGATTTCAACACGGAGGCAAGTTCACTTCGGCTCGAGGAAGGACGTGAAGTAACCATCAAAGTCAAGTCACAAATCATTGTTCATTATCTTTTTATGACTCTGACTTGTCAGAAAGGACATGAGCTTGATTTTCCAGTTCTCATATCAAAAAAATAACACTTTATGACTTGCAGAAAGTACTGCTGTGTTCTTTTATGTACATTAAGCCATTTTCATGATTAGTTCATGTTTTGTAACTTAAATGATGTTACATCCCCCTTTAAAAACAGTATTTATTCACAATTACTGGGCTGGGATGATGCTCCAAGTTTTGAGTTGTTGGTTTTTTAAAAGAACTTATTTCTGAGAGAGAATTCCCCTCCACACACAGTTTTTATTGTTAAAACTAAAACCAGTGTTTTTAGAGCTAAGTAATATGATTAAGATAGACATAGATTGTAATCCAGAGATAGCATTATTATCATTGTTAACAAGCAAAGATAATGATGTTACAACAAAAGAACTAATAGCAAATCTTGTGACAGCTGCTAGATTAATCATAGCAAAAAATTGGAAGTCAAAACTAGAACTTAAGATGGAAGACTGGTATAATGAACTTTGGGATATAGCTATAAATGATAAATTGTCTTGCAGTTTAAAGGTCAAACGAGGAGAAATGAAAAAAGACATTTTTATAAAAATAGTCCCAATTAGAATACAGTACACTCATTGAATTAGTTGCTGAATAGTAAGTAAATCAGTGCTTGTACAGATCTTATTTATATAGTGGGTGTGTTCTAGTTGGTAGTAGCTTTTGACATTAGTCCTAGGTGAACAACTTGAACGGATTGTGACCACATCTGTACAAGTATAAGCAGTTCCTCCATGACCCACAATTGCATCTCCAATTATCCCTGGTGCTCTCAGAAACAGATATTAATGTGGCTGAGGATGACATGGCAAGTTATTGCCGCTCCCTAACCTTTTAAAAATTGCTAACACTGTTGTAATCTGTAATTACAGAAATCAGCATGAGAATTGTGGTAGTATATAATTATCTTCTCATGATACATTATTGCTGAATGAATTATTATTAATCTAGATCAGTCTTGTATCATATTTGCAACAGCTAAAGAATCATTGTAATGTACAATTGCATTTCATTACTTCTATTTTTGTGATTATATGTGGGGTTTTGGGGGGTTATGTTGTAAATGGTAATTGATTTGTATTTTTAATGCTATGAAATAGCTGGTAGCTTCACACTTAATTAGCATTTCATCATTTTGGGGTTCGGTGTTACTGGTATTAAGTGTTCTGTTCTACTTAATTCTTAATTCCACTAGTTTCGTCTCCTGCGTGGCAAACAGAAACTTCAGAGAACACCCAAGTAGTCTGAGCGCTATTTGGAGAATTAGGTTGGGCATATGCTGACACAAGGGAAGCATTATTGTTATCATTCATATTCTTGTTACTATAGCTTTATCAATGTTTCCAGTTCAATTTAAAACTTGCCTTAAGATTTACTGCAGAACTGCAGTGTTCATTTATTATTATTATTATTTTACAGTCTTATCATAATTATAATTTATTTTATTTATTTTATTTATTTATTTGTTAGGCTTGTATTTGTTAGGCTTCTATCTCTAAAAGATAGAAGTTGTTCTGTATTGTGCCTAGCACTACTTATTAAAAGGGCTTGCAAACAACTGCAGAAGTGCTATAGTTACTGTGACTAAAATTCTATTTTTTATTTTAAATGTTAGTGAGCAATTGGCTCCATTCTGCTCATAATAAAGATTTTTGAAGATGGATTAGTAGACATAATTTGGGAATTATGAAGGTATTGTGGGACTTTCTTATTCAGGTCTGTTTATTTTCAGTTGCTGTTATTTAGTTGCCATTCTTTTCAATATATTTCTCCCTCCCCTCTCTTTCACCCACACTATATACACATGCCTTTATCATTTAAAAAAATTTAAGCAACTGTGGGCCTTTTCACACGACCCCTAAGGTCCGCTGGTCCCTTAAATTCGGACCAAAGATCTTAGGGGTTCGTTGCCCTTCCTTCCTCCCCACCAGAGAAAGAGGGGGGAAAATGCAGCTCACCTGGAGGAGCTTCCTGGAGCTCCGTTTCTCTTCCGTTTCTCTTCTGCTTGCTTTTTTCCCTCCCACCTCTTCTCTTAAAGGGGCAGGAGGCAAAAAAAACACAAGCAGAAGCCAGGAGAGCCCCGCACTGACCAGATTAAATCCGGACCTGGGGATTTTCACCCACCTCAAGCAGGTACAAGAAAGTGCAGCTGGGTCGCGCTTAGGTGGGCGGGGTCGCACTTAATTGTCTGCAAAGTCCGGAGCTGGTGGGAAAACACTTGTAAGGTCCGGACCTTGCAGCCATTTCCTGCGGAGCTTAGGGGTCTTGTATAAAGGCCCCAAATCTCAGTTTTGCCCCTGCCGCATTATGTAAAACTATTTTTAAAGCACCAATAGTTTTGCAGAGTTAACAAATTATGAAAAAAGACTTGAATTTTGGATTGTGATTCAACCCTGATCCTAGCGTGGTAATTCTTTTGTCCTAATACTCCTTGGTGATTTTATAGCCAAGGCTGCTGTTGGGTAACTTGTACAGCAGCCAGGTGTCCACAAATATTGGATGGCTTAGACAACCAGCCATTATTTGTGCTCGTGACTGCTCCTGGGACGATCCCACGCCCACTGCCATGCAGGGAGAACTCAGGAGAAAGAGACGGGTCTCCTCTGTGGTGACACTGGATAGCCCCTCAGAATGAATTTGACTTAAGAGACACACGAGGCAATCCAGAACACCTCAGCTTCAGTCACGGGGAAAGTGGAGTTCTTTGCAGCATCTGTACTAAGCTGTGGAAGTATTAGGGATGCTTCTAAACTACCATGTGGGGGAGGTAGATGAAAACAGGTTGTCACAGAATTAAAGTAGGAGTCAGAACGGAGTGAGAGAAGACGGTCTCTTCCATTAGCTGTTTATAGAGAGAAACCAGCTACCTTTGACTCTCTCTGACACTGAGGCAGTTGGCGTTTTGTCAGGCGACCTGAACAGTTTTCATCAGAGTTGTTCTTGACGAGAAATATAATTTTTAAAAAAAACGGATTCCTAAGCATGCCTCCCCCCTTTCCTTCTTTTCTTGAGTGCCGTATCTTTTAGATTGTAAGCCTAAGTACCCAGATTGTGGGGGGGGGGGGCAATGCGTAGCCTGCATACTGTAATTAAACTGTAAACCGCCCAGAGACTACTTGAAGTGGTACGGGGCGGTATATAAGCAGAACACCTTGCTTTTTGCTTTAAGGGCAGGCACTGTGTTACTGTTGATATTTGTTAGTGACTCAGGGACAACATCTGGCCAGAAAATAAGGTGTGTGTGTTTTTTTAAAGCTGCATTAAGTTAGAAGTAAACTTGGAATTGCATGACCTGTCAGTGCAGCAGCATTCCATAAGCCATTGCTGACAGGAGGAGGGTGCCCATAGAAAGTTTTGAATGGCTTCTTGAATCAGAGCCACGTCTAACAGAACGATCGTGGATGATATGGAGTTGCTCTGTGCCAAATTTGGAGAAGTTTAAACAAGTACTTTTATAGTGCTAATTGTTGCTCCAGGAAAAGTTTCACTACACATTCATTAACTTGTTTTGTTAAACCCCCCCTCTCTCTCTCTGTGGGGGGGGGGCACATGGCCAATTATGTGGTTGTTCTTCAAATGCCTACTCCTGCTTCCTGAAAAGAAAGTGCTTCCACTAGGAAGCATTTCTACATTGGAAGCTTGTTCGTCCTGTTTTTTTGGAATATACAGTGCTGTTTTCATAGGACTTGTTTCATGAACTCTCCATTCCACATCCTAATGAAGCATTATGTAGCAATTGCCTGAAATTCTTGCCAGTACTTCAGGGAAAATAAGTGTCTCATTGAGGTGAATAGGGCTTACTTATTAATGGAAGGGTAGGTTAGGACTGCAGCCATAAATCAGGAGTAAGAGAGCAAACTAAGCAATTACACTGAGAAATAAGGTGGAAAATGCTCCGAAACTGAAATGGTCAGATTTCCATTATTTCACACAGCATGTTGATTGATGG
Organism: Phrynocephalus guinanensis; assembly: GCA_037367245.1. Lineage (NCBI taxonomy): Eukaryota > Metazoa > Chordata > Lepidosauria > Squamata > Agamidae > Phrynocephalus > Phrynocephalus guinanensis. Next base: position 139,939,565 of record CM074733.1, read on the forward strand.
GACGTATTTTACCCCACCTTTCTTACCAAGCACCCAAGGCAGCTTCCATTATTAAAATACTGCATAAAAGCTAACAACTGTGAGTGTACAAATAGTAAAAAAGATCAAACAAATACCATACTAAAAAAATAACCAACACTAAAATACATTCAAAGCAGTAAGATACAAAAAATTGTTTTAAAATCCCACTCAGGCAAGCCAGTCACTCGGGGGAAGCTTTCCTGACAAGTTAAGTCTTTGTCTGCTTGTAAAAGGACAGCAAAGATGGGGGCAGCTTGGCCTCTTGTGGGAGGAAGCTCCAAAGTCTGGGAGCAACAGCAGCTAAGTCCCTCTCCCATGTCCCCACCAAATGCACTTGTGAAGGTGGCAAAACTGAAAGACAGCTCTTTCCCGATGGCCTTAACATTCAAGCAGGCTCATAAAGGGAGATGCAGCCCTTGAAATAGCTCGGTCCCAAACCATAGGGCTTTTATACCTTAGAACAGTGGTACCTCTTAAAATGAATTTAATTTGTTCTACAGGTCAATTTGCTTTAAGAGAATTTTGTCTTACGGAATGCATTGAAAATGGATTAATCTGTTCCGGACGCTATGGGTTGCTTCATTTTATGAAAATTTTGTCTTATAAAATGTGGTTTCCCATAGTACTGCATTGGGAATGGATTAATCCATTCCAGAAGGTAGAATAAAGACAAAGGGCGCTTTTACACGGCCCCTAAGATCTGCTGGCCACTTAAATTCAGACCAGAGATCTTAGGGGCTTGTCGCTCTTCCTGTGTCCCCACCTTGGCTGCTGGCTGCGTGAGGGGAGGGAGAAAAAAAAAGGAAGAAAAGATCGTGGCTCACCTCCGTTCTGCCTCCGCACTTGCCGCGGCAACATTCCTGTCTCTGTAAAATAGCTCTTAAAGGGGCGGGAGCCAAAACAACAACAAACAGAAGCAAGGAGAGCCCTGCATTCACTATCGTTATACCACATCAAGCAATTTTCACCCCGGAAGAGCGGGTACTTGAAAGGTGCGCTGGGACGCGCTAAAGTGGGCTTGGCCGCACTTAATTTCCTGTTAACTCCGGAGCTGGTGGGGAAACATTTTTAAGCTCCGGAGCTGGGAGCCATTTGCCCCGGAGTTTAGGGGTCGTGTATAAACGCCCAAAAATAACCTTTTTTTCCCCCCCCTGGGTAAATGCAGAACATTTTTTTTTAATCTTGTGAAGCATCCCATAGGGAATTTTTTGTCATGTGAAACATGCCTATTCCCAGAAATATTTTCTTCCTATGGGGTTTTTGTCTTGTGAGGCATTTGTCTTAAGAGGTACCGCTGTACCAGCACTTTGAATTCAGCCCAGAAACAAGTTTCCATCCAGTAGAGGTGCTGTAACAGTGTATTTTGCGATCCCTAGAACCAGCCCCACTCATCAGTCTGGCTCCTGCATTTTGGGCCTGCAGAAGCTTCCTGACAGTTTCCATTGGTGGACCCACATACAGTGCATTACAGCAATCCAGCCGGGATGTAACTAAGGCCTGTGTCACCATTGCCAGATTAGACCTCTCCAGGTCACAGCTAATGCAATACTTTTAAATGGACAAAGACACTCCTTGGCATCCAGGCTCAGAGATGAATGCAGGAGCACCCCTTAAGCAGCACACATGTATTTTCAGAGGAAGAGCATACCCGTCCAGCACAGCCTGAATCCCTATATCCTGATCTGCCTTTCATCTAATCAGGAGCCCCTCTTTCTTGTCTGGATTAACTTTGTTTATTCACCCTCATTCAGTCCATTACTGTCTTCAGACACTGATCTAGAACTGAAGCAGCCATCTCAAATTTAGATGGCAAGGAGAGATAGAGCTCAGGCTCATCTGAATATAGGTGACACCGATCCCCAAAACTCAGGACAACCTCTCACAGCAGCTTCATGTAAATGTGAAATAACATAAGAGACAAAACAGAACCCTTAGAAAAGGGGGTCGAGTAGGGATATATCCAACATACTCCCCCTGTTCTGTTCCTCATAAAGTCATCCACCATGGTGACCAAAGCTGTTTCTGCCCCATAAAGGCCAGAAACCAGATTGAAAAAGATGTAGATAATCTGTCTCATCCAGGAACCCTTGAAGATAAGAAGCCACAATCTGTTCTAGTGTTAGGACTTCAAACCTTTACAGAAAAGAAAAGAAAAGAAAAGAAAAGAAAAGAAAAGAAAAGAAAAGAAAGAAATGAATGGAAGGGGAAGGGGAGAGGTAGAGGGGGAAAGCAGATGCACGTACCAGGTGTGGGGGGAAAGGGAGGGAGTAGAAATGGACATGAGTCATGAAGAGAGGGAAAAGAGCAACCTGGGGGGGGAGGCACTGAAAAAAAGAGAGAAAAGCAATTGGGGTGAAAGAGATTGAGAGAGGAAAAGAAGTGAGGAAGACAGAGAAGCCTGGCTATTTAGGCAGGCGTTTCCTATGTGACTCGGTAGACTCACTTCTATACCCAACACTGCAGTGCTTTGAAATTGTAATTTGCATTTTACTCTGGTTATGCTTTGTTTTTTTGTTTTTTTTGCTTATTTTAATTGCTTTTCTTTTAATTGTTGCTGCTAATATTGTTGTAAACCGCCCAGAGTGGGCTTGTTGCCAGGTGGGTAGTATAAAAGTAAAATAAATAAATAAATAAATAAATAAGCAAGCAAGCAAGCAAGCAAGCAAGCGAAGAAGACCACACAGAAGAAGAGAACCAGAGAGCAAAGGAGATGTAGAGAGGCAAAGGAGCCTAGAGATAAGTTAGCACCTCTAGAATGTTTTGAGCCACAGCATTCCAAAGCAACTCCTCCCTTCTCATCCAGTTTTTCTTCCCTTCCTGTGACTTGAGAAAGAGTAAGCCAGTATCTGTTGACTTCAAAGTGAGTCCCATTCAGTTCAGCTGGGCTTTCCCCCAAGATATAAGCTAATCCTACAGTTCTGTGCTTATGACCTCAATGGGTAGCGTCACTGAGGTGAAGGGGGCTTATTTCTGAACCACAGGATATATTAGAACTGTAGTCTTACCATAGGAATAGATATCCTTCAGCTTGGCCAGGTTTCCTTCTGAATATGTTGGTAAGGATTACTTGTAAACACAGTATCCAGAAGCATTCTGATTGTTTCAGAATCCTGGAATGTTCTTATTGGTAGACTATATCCAAGTGCAAAAAATACTTCCTCTGCCACCCTGTATAAGCTTACTCACAGGAAGCCTTATTGAATTTCAGGGTACTTATTGCAGGTTTGTCTAATTTCATTGTCCTTCTGTGAATGGTGATTACTATGGTGCTGAAGCATGCACCTACAGTTGGAGTCTTCCATTGGAAATTTAGGCATATTGCATCCCATACAATCAATACCTAGAAAACTTGTCATAGAATCCACCTGTTACAGTTGCTTTGTGTTTGGATGTTGTGCTCATGTTGGAAGTTAACGGAGGACAAAAAACCACTTTAAGGGTATCTGGAAGTTGAGTCATGGCAACTGGACTTCTTTTTCTTGAGAGATTGAAACGTTTCGCTGCTAATCCAAATAGCTTTGTCAGTCTGAAGAAGGCTAGTTGTGAGTCCTCCATTTATAGTTCACTTGACCTCTTGTCACCATGGTCTGAAATAGGCTCATAAGATGAACAATGGCCTGAATAGGCTTGTTAGGTAGACAACAGTCTCAATAGCCTTAAGGTGAACCATGGCCTAAGGTGCTGAAACCCATAAAGTATGGATTGTTAGCTATGGTCTTAGTGGTGAAAGCATGAAGTATTTATTTGTCTGGGTATTGTTGAAATCACAGCCTGATAAGTGGCAGATAAACTGTGTCTGAGCCCCCCACCTCTGTTGAGAGAGGGGTTTTCAATGCTCATATGAATGGCTTCCCTGACCCCTCTCTCAAACCACCTCTCTTCTCTAATATGTGTACATCCTCATCTTTGAATGTGTGCCCTTTGTCCTTCAAGTAAAGGTGTACTGCTGATTCTGATACGGAGCTTTTGCCCCTCCTATGTTGGGCCAACTTTCTGTTTAATGGCTGTTTAGTTTCTCCAATGTAGAGGTCTGAACACTCCTCACTGCATTGGACTGCATGTACTATTGTGTTTTGGTATCAAATCCTTTTGGTGAACAAGTCTCTGCCTTAGTGTGTTTGTGGGTTTGAAATAAACAGGGATGTGGTGTTTGCCAAAAATCCTTTTAAGCTCCTCAGATACTCTAGCCATGTAGGGAATGACCAGGTTCTTCCATTTGGTCTGAGTCTCAGGCTGATCCATTGTTCTTCTGGGTCAGTACACTGCTTTGCTGAAGGCTCACATTGGATATCCAAAGGCCTTAAATACTATCTTCAGATGCCTGTCTTCCTTCTTCTTGGCTTCTATGGAGGTGGGGATGCTCTCTGCTCTATGGTTTAGGGTCCTGATGACTCCTAATTTGTGTTGTAATGGATGGCTGGAGTTAAACAGTAAGTACTGATATCTGTGGCTGGGTTTCCTGTAAACTTCTACACCCAGGCGGGTTGGGAGTACTTAACGAGCCTATTCAGACCTTTGTTTATCTTATGAGCCTATTTCAGACCAGGGTGACAAGAGGTCAAGTGAACTATAAATGCAGGACTCGCAACTAGCCTTCTTCAGACTGACAAAGCTATTTGGATGAGCGGGGAAACATTTCAAACTCTCAAGAAAAAGAAGTCCAGTTGCCATGACTCAACTTCCAGATAAACTCACCTGGATGACTGAGAATCTTCACAGACATATCGCTTCAAGGGTGCTGTGGTGAAAAAAGTTTGAGAACCATTGCAATAGGGAATTCTATAGATCATCTTGACAAATTTTATAGGTGTCATCAACATTCAAGCTGGCCTTTGCAGTGTAAGAATTGGCATTCTCTCTCTCTCTCTCTCTCTCTCTCTCTCTCTCTCTCTCTCTCTCTCTCTCTCTCTCTCTCTCTCTCTCTCTGTGTGTGTGTGTGTGTGTGTGTGTGTGTGTGTTGGCATCACAGGGACAATACTGCATGGTAATACTGGGGCGTTTGCTGGACTTAAGGATCATGGACAAGAAGCAGTATCCTGCATTCATTTACAGCAGGCATGTCCAAAGTCAGGCCCGGGGGCCAAATGCGGCCCATTTACAATTTTTGAGTGGCCCGCAGCCTCTTCTCCCTGCCAGCTCAGCCTGTCATGTATCCCCACCAGCTGGCCCTTCCCCGTACCGGATGGAGGTATCAGCTTGCAGTGTTATGTTTTGCCTGCCCTCCCAGTCTCCATTCACCACCACCCAGCCACCATCCCAGCCTACCCCCCCCCCCCGGCTCCTCTGCTGCAGTGTCCTCCCTGCCTCTTTACATGTTATATAGACCTGTCCAAAGTCCGGCCCGTGGGCCAAATGCGGCTGAATGGTCGGCCCCCACACATTTTCACCTCGCCAAAGCTGGCCCTCCTTGCAAAAAGTTTGGGCACCCCTGATTTACAGTGCTTTGGAGATTTTCTTCTAAAGACTAGTGAGAGAAATTGGAGGGAAGGATTATGACCTGAGGTAGCAAGCCAGTTGCTGTGGTAACAACAGTTATGAATCCTTAGCTGTGACTCTCACACCCAGTCTTCACAGTGTCCCAAACAAAATCTTTACCCATCTGGGATGGGTAACAAGCTTTGTCATTCATTGTGAGGGAAAGCAGGTGATGAGGCTCATTAGTTGTTTGGTTGTGTGAAGCATTTCAGATTCCCTTGTGAGCTACAGTTTCTTCACATTGCTTTTAAACTGACAATGTACGATAAAAACTTTGATGTAATGTGCAATAAAGCAAAGCAAAGCAAAGTGTTCTGCTTATATACCGCCCCATACCACTACAAGTAGTCTCTGGGCGGTTTACAATTTTGATTACAGTGTGCAGGCTACACATTGCCCCCCCAGCAAGCTGGGTACTCATTTTACCGACCTCGGAAGGATGGAAGGCTGAGTGAACCTTGAGCCTGCTACCGGGGATTGAACCCAGGTCGTGAGCACAGTTTTATTACAGGCATTTAACCACTGCGCCACGAGGCTTGCTTTAATAGTGATTCTGACCTACAGAAGGATGGACACCAACCATAACGGTACAGGATTTTTGCTGCTATTGCTGCTAAGCATCAGTGCCCACTTTGGGGATGAAACGACTGATCCATTATCTCCTCTGAACATGATTTGAAAATGTGTCTATCCATGAAGCTGCAAATCTTCAATTCTTATTCTTACTGGTGAGTATATTCTGTTTGAGAGTGTGATGGAGTGTTTTAGATGTGTCTCTAGTGGTTATTGTATCTGCAGGAGGGTACACACCCAACACACCACTCCAGATTTTCTTTCATGCTTCCAGTAGAATGATAACCATGTGCTGTCGAGTCCGTTCTGATTTATGGCAACTTTTTTCAGGCAGGGTTTCGAGGTAGAGGGTACTGTACTCAGAAGTGATTTACCATTCCCTTCTTCTGGGGGTTCCCTAGACTGTTTAGCTTGCCCAAGGCCACACAGGCTGGCTTTACATGACAGATCAGGGAAGAGCTCTTGGTGTGCTGGTGGACAGCTCGATGAAAGTGTCTTTGTAGTGCATGGTGGTGGTGAAGAAGGGCAATATCATGCTAAGGGTAATTAAAAAGGAGATTGAAAATAAAACAGCTAATATTATAATGCCATTGTACAAAACAATGGCAAGGCTGCTCCTAGAGTATTGCATACAGTTCTGTTCAGTGCATCTCAAAAAAGACATTGTAGGACTGAAAAAGGTACAGAAGAGAGTGACTAAATGAGCAATACTTCCCTTGTTGAGGAAATATAGCATTTGGGGTTTTTAGTTCAGAAAAAAGGCACCTAAGGGGGGACATGATTGAGATGTACCAAATTATTCAGGGGATGGATAAAGTGGATAGAGGGATGCTCTTTTCCCTCTCATGCAATACCAGTACAAGGGGTCATCCACTCAATCTGATGGTTGGGAGAGTGAGAATAGACAAAAGAAAATAGTTCTTTACCCAGCATGTTGATAGTCTGTGGAACTACTTGATGCAGGATGTGGTGATGGCATCTGGTCTGGATGCCTTTAAAAGGGGCTTGGACCGATTTCTGGAGGAACAGTCTGTTGCAGGTTATAAGCCATGATGGGGAAAGGTGTTGTCTCCAGTCTTAAAAGGAGGGTACCTGAAAGTGCCAGACACAGGGGAGTGATATCAGGAGACACGTATCTGCTTGTCTCATGTGTTCCCAGAGGCATCTGGGAGATATAGGAAGCTGGACTAGCTGGGCCCTTGGCCTAATCCAGCAGGGCTCTTCTTAAGTTCTTATGAGCTATACAGCCAGATTTGCCATTGTAGCATTGCAATTAAATTTTGCTATTCCACGCCTTATCTGAATCCAGTGTGATTGTAATCTTGTTCTCTTTTTTGGCATTGACTGTGCCTGCTGTCACAACTACATGTTAGTCAAGTAATAGGAAGCTGACAACCAACCCTAGGCACAGAGCTCAACTCTGATGTAATGTTCTGGCCTCATGATATGTTTGGCTCACTGTGTGTCCTCCCCTACGCTATGATGACATGATGGAAAGGGAGAATGGTACCATCATGAATTATCACTTGTCCCTCAGCCAACCACAGCTTAAAGGAAGCAAGTGTGTCACATGGCACACAACATGCACAGTGAGCAAGGAGACTCTGACAGCAGCAGTCATGACATACAAAAAGTGGGGAGGCTCCAGTAGTGTAATAGATTTGCCTACTGAGGCTCTTAACTTGCCCATACAGTAGTGGCACATGAGCTGAAAAAAATGAAACCCTCCCAACTATAGGGTGTGCCTATGGATGGTTGACATCTGGAAGAGGAGAGGCAGAAAGGGTGTAACTACTGCAGAAAAGGCATGGAATATGTTGCTTTAGGAACTGCAAGAGAAAATTTGACATATAACAGGAAAGGCCACTGATTGCTTTTCCTCTACAACATGGGCATTTGTTTAATCTCCTTTGCTTTTCATTGGTGTTATACAGTGATGTCATCTCTTATATATATGTTCCTGAGCATCCTTCCCCAACCATCTTGCCAATTTGCTAATCACTTTCATTGCCCATCTGAATCACACCTTTTGCTTCTGTATCTCATTTTATGTAGCATAAAAGCATGAACGAATCCGAAAAGTGCATGGAAGATAATTTTCCGCAGTTTTTCTCATGCATCCTAGTTTGTCCCAAGTTTTCCAAGGAACACTCGATTTTAGAAACCAATTGAAGAATTAAAATAGGGCTAAAGACAGAATACAGTGTTTTTCTGTATATAAGACTATATTGTATTTTTGTTCAGAATGGTTACACTAAATATTGAGAGCCATATTTTACATGAAAGTAAGCAGAGGAGAGAACTGTGCAGTTGCCAAACTGAAATGTTGGGTTGGAAAACTGGGGGGGGGGAATCTTATGGATGGAAAGATACAGTATTCCTTAGTTGGCTGATTCCATTTTTAAAGAGATCCTTGTACTTTTACACCAGTGTAAAAGGGCATGTAGAGCCCATGGAATATACATCAGCCTAATTTCTTCAGTTGCATATCTTCAGAGACCTGCAAGCATGAGTAGGTCATTTAGACTTCAAAAAACTAAAATACTTTGCTGTCTTGTTTCAGGCATGAAAAGCATGGCAGTGCTCTCACAAATACTGTTATGTACACCCATTTATAAATGCAGTATTATATTTCTATGTATCTTTCCTGGCCCTAGGGGTTGGTTTACACAAATCAGCAAGCTCTCACTAATTACTGAGCTTTATTTCTTCCAAAGCCTCTGAGGTTTAAGCATTCAATACAAGTACTTTTGTCACATTATAGGCTTGTCTCTTTCTTGTGTATATGTCTCATTTGTTTGTTTGTTTGTTTTTGTTAACTAGTGAAGTAACCATTCGTATCATAGATTCATTTTCTTTCCTCATGTAGAAGTCAACAGTAGACATTTTTGTATGCAGTGGCTGACGTAAACTTCTGCTGGTAAAGGGGAACAACACGTGGAAATATATCTGAAATGTATGGGAGCGCCTGGTTCTACATTCTTGTAGCTGGATAGGTCAGTGGGTTTAGGCATCTGGTTGTAGGATCAGATGTTGGGAGTTTGATTCACCATATGACTCCTTGGCAGGGGTTGGACTGTATAATCCATAAGGCCCCTTCCATTTCTGCAGTTGATTATGACATTATCTACTTGGATGTGAGTCTCACTGAGTTCAGTAGGATTTTTTTCAACATACTGTAAGTTCTGTACAAATGTGAATTATTATCATATGATTGTGGTAGGAGAAACAAGTGAAACATTTCTCCTAAATTTCCAAGCTACTGTATCAAGCTGAGAGATGTACTTGGGTTTTTAAAGAGTCTGAGCGTGTACTTTGCATACTGAAGGCAACTCTACCTAAGGCTGGGGAAGACTCCTGTCGGAGCCTAGAGAATCTCTGTCAATTTGCTTGCAACTGGATGAACCAGTTGTACAATCTGATATAAAGCAACTTTTATTTTTCTAAGATGGCTATTTTATGTTTTGTGTTCTAAGAGTACAACCCTTTCCAACCATTCTAGCACATGTGTGGAGTCAATTCCACTCCTTTTTTTGTGGTGACAGTATTTTACTGTGTGGAACATGCATTCCTGTGCAGTGTTACGCTGTGCTTCTCAGTCTCATTAGTTCAAATGGACTCCAGTTTGATATCATAATTCTAATATGCACCAACTATGAGGTAGTTTGTCTCTGTCAAAAGGCTCTGACCAATATTTTGTTGCATTTTTTCCCTTTCAAACAGAGTTCATGCCTATTAAAAACAGTGCTGATTCCTTCCTAGTAAAACAGTGTGGATTTGTTTAAAATATATATATTTATTAAAATTTATTCCATATTTTTCATTCAGTCTTATGCGGGGGGAAAGAGCCAAATAAGTGGTAAGAATAAAAGCTTATAAGGCAGTTGTCTTTCCAGAGAGAGAAAGAGATTTCTTGAGCGCTTTGTTCTAGCAAAAGAATTAAAGTGCTGATTTGCAGTTCTGCAGAGAGCTAGCTGGCTAAAACCATGCAGGACAGAGAAATCATGATGTAATCTTCCTTTCTTTGCTAGCACTGTGATAACTCTCTCTGGCCCTCTATCTCCCCCTTATTGTTTGTTGTTTCTATTTTAGGGTGTGAACGGAATGTCTGTGGATGAGAAGACTGAATCCCCCATGTATGTGTATGAGTCAACAGTCCATTGTACCAATATCCTCCTGTGCCTCAATGACCAGCGGAAGCAGGATATTCTCTGTGATGTGACTTTGATTGTGGAGGGGAAAGAGTTCCGAGCCCACCGGGCTGTGCTGGCTGCGTGCAGTGAATACTTCTTGCAGGTGTTGGTGGGGCAGACGGAAAATGACCTGGTTGTCAGCCTGCCAGAGGAGGTACAGTATGTTGTCATTCTTCCAACCAAAACGTTCTAGAATAAGCCGCCGCCCCCTCCCCATATAGTCTTCTAGTTAGAAAAGGATGATACTTCCAGATTTTGAAAAGATCCATCTAATGGCCCCTCTTGAGATCTGGCTTAGCCTGAGTGAATGACAGCCCTGGGGGAGACAGTAGGAAATAGTGTAGAATCCAGCTCCCTCTAGTCTACAGGGTAAGACAAGAAAACAAAATAGAGCTTGCTAGGCAAGGCCGTGGAGGTGTCAAAACTAGAAGGAAGAGTTAAAACAGGGCCAGAAGCGACAAGAAGGAGCACTGTGAAGTCAGTGAATCTGTCACCCACTACTTAGAACAACAACAATAACAACAACAGTAACAACAACAACCAACATTTAGTGGTTCTGGGGAAGTTTCGTATCCCATGACAAAAATTCTACATGGGTGGTAGCAGAAAAGGACAAGTAAATCTGCTACCATGGATCAGTTTCTTGGAAAAAATCTTAGAGGACTTTAAAAAACACTCATAATATTTTGCATTGGCTGTTGGCAGAAACTGAGATCTGATGGATTGGGGAGGGTTGCTTCCCCCATTGGGTTATGCAAATGAATACATTACTGATGCTACAGCTTGAAAGGTAGAGTTGCAGGTAGTCTCTCAGAAACTCAGGTAAAGGGAAGATACAGAATAAAATGAAACTGAGAGAGCAGAGTGACAAGAGGTCACTAATTGAAAGCACATTCCTGCAAGTGTCCCTGCTTGAATGCCGCAACACAGCTGTTAAATGTCTCCAATTTCATATTTCAGCCAGTACATGATTGTACTACATGTTTGTGTTTGTGTGTTTTTAAGTAATTCCAATCCAAATTCTAACACAAATTTTACCTAATCTTACTGTTACACTTTTTGTTTTGTTTCTCATACTTTGCAGATCCAGGGAAGGGGGCCAATTCCATAGTAGAATTCCTCCCACCTGTTAACGAGTTGTGGGTTCTGAGCAGGGGATTAAGGGAATGAATGAAGGGGAAGTTGTGGCAGCTACTAGGTTAATGGTTTCTTTTATGCCAAGTAAACTTCCTTTTTCCTTTTTCATGGAAGCTGGGTAGGGATAAAAACTTAGTAGACTAAGTGAGGGAGTAGAATTTAGGTGACGTTGGTTCAGATCCCTGTTCAGCCGTGGAAAGTGGTAAAACCACTCCTTAAATATCTTACCTTGGAGCTTTGGTCTGAATTGACAGCACATAACATACAGAATCGTGCAGGGGCCAAGATATAACCCAGAAATGAAAAGACCTGTTACATTGTAGTATAAAACTACTGACAGAAGTATCTTTTGGGCTCTGACGACCACATGTGCACACGTTTTCTCTTTAATAACATTCATCTCAGGCCAGAAGAGAGGAGGATTCATGTTATATGCATGTCAGTACATACGCAAATAAAAATTTAAGTGATAAACTTGCCCTCCTTTGGCTGAGAAATGAATGGATGCTTTGCAAGGTTTGCTATGTTGACTCTTGAACCAGAAGTGAATTGTTTGGTCTTCTACATTTCCTCATGCTCTCTGCCTTTTGATACATGTCACATGTGTCTGATGGTCCTGTAGTAACATGGTCCTTAGGAAGACACTGGCCAGGAAGCTCTTGCACAGCTCTGCCCATGCCAAGGGAGCGATGTCTATGATTGCAGCAGATTGCCACTCACTGAAGAGTTTGTTTTTCAATTTCAGGGTGTGATTGAATGGTCACAGTGATACAAATTTATGTTGACCCATTTGTATTTGTTTCATAGATTGTCTTCTCACAGCAGCTAAGAGGGTAAGCTTTGAGAAGCAGGATTCCACTTTGTATCTCAGTTGAGTCCTTAAGCAAGCCATGCTTTTGTAAACAACAATGAGGAAACTGTAAAGTATACTAGACTGGCTTGTGAAATTGCTGGGTATAGGTAACAGCAAGTCCTTTGAGTGCACATGGAAATGTCCAAATAGTGTTCAGAATCAGTATGACTCTTAATTAATAGTGCTAGTCTAAGAAATATTACCACCACACTTGCGGTTTCATTGATGGGCTTATTGTCTAGCCCGATTTCCTTATCTGTAAAATGGTCGTTATACAGAAGAATGTCATGACAATACATCCTCTGTTCTGATCCTTACACAGTAGCAAGTAGCATTTTTTCTGTAACTTTGCTTTATGCTGGTTGCTGTAGCTTAGTGTTCCACTAGAACAATGTTGGCGAAACTATGGCACGGGTGCCAAAGGTAGCACTCGGAGTCCTTTCTATGGGCACCTGACATTGCCCCTTCACAGCCACCTGTATTCAGGTTAAATTGCTGTATTGGCATTTTGCGAAAAATTGGTGGGTTTTGAATCACAATTTGGGCACTCGGTCTCTAAAATGTTCGCCATCACTGCACTAGAACATTGGAACCTAAGTCTAGTGAACATGGGCATGTCCAATGTTCCCTTCCGATATTGGAGACACAACATCTACCACAGAGAAGATACAATTTCAGATCCCCTCTTTCAGCTTTTTAAAAACAATTATTTAGCTCTTCCCTCCTCAAAGACAGAGCTCCTGTTTCAGGAGAAGCAAGATGTGGGTGGATTGAGGATGCGGTATATTCAGATTGTAGAAGGCTTAGGTACGGAATGTGCAGTGCTTCTCCTGTCCTCTCCCACTCCCACTGCAGACCACTGTAAGAAGATTGTCTAAATGTTTCCATCTCCATTTTGACCCTTGGAGAGGGGAATTATGGTGTCTCCCACCTAGAGGAGAACCGAAGAGAGAAACAGTGAAAGCAGCTCCCTCTGATCTACCCTGTGGTGCTTAGAAAACATCAGAACACTGAGCACTCCCACTTTGTATGTAGTATGATTCCTCTGCAACAGAATAATCATGTACATGACTACTTTGAGGTAACGTCAGTGGGTCATTTATCAGATGGCTCCATCAGCCTGTCATAAAAGCTCAAGATAATTAATCTTGTATCTGTTTGGTTACACAGTGCTTTGTTTTTCTCCTTTGCTTGGTTTCATTAACTCAGAAAAACTCTTCTGAGCTTTTTGATACCTCCCCTGTCTGTGGAGTAGCAGGGGAAAAAAGAGATCTTTCTCTAAGTGTACCTCTTAGAACAGCTCCTGTTAAATTTGAACTCAGTCAATTATTTCCCAAGAAACAGGTTAATACTGCCAAGTTGGTTTAATCCCTATTCTTGTTGGTCTTGGCTTTCTGTAATAATAGAAAACCGGTCTTCCTTCCTTCTAACAAGATATTTAATTAAGCTTTTAATTCATGATAAGAAGTTAAATAGCACTTGGGAATATTTTTAATGCTTTCCACTTCCCATCTAGATTATAACCCCCTCCCAAAAAAAGAAGAAAATGAAAGGGGAAAAACATGTTAGCGAGACCTAGGTGGCTATCAGCCAAGGGTATTGTAGGTCATGCCAATATTAGCTGGCAGGAGGCCATTATCTAATTAGCATTGCTTCATCACTGCAAATAATAACTCTTAGTAAAATGATTGAATCATTCATAGTGCCCTAATACTTTTATTTTAGAAATATTCATTTCTATTTGGAAACGTGCCTGATTCAGAGAGTTGATTTCTGTTCCTTGCCAATTAAAGCAGAACTGCATTACTCATTTCAAAAGGTGAAAGCTGAATGGATGGGAAGTGAAATGGTCTCCCCCATTCCCAGCTCTTGGCAGTTCAAGATTTTAAGTACAGGAATTAATCCCTTTATAAACACAGTCCTTGGACATACAAAAGCAAGCAAACAAACAGTTGTTCCTCTAAAGCAGTGGTTTCCCCAACTTGAGTAACCCAGATGCTTTTGGACTGCAACTCCATGAAGTCTTCACCACTCGCCTAGCTGGCTTGGGTTTCTGGGAATTGCAGTCCAAGTACACCTGGGTTACCCAGAGTTGGAAATCTTGCTCTAAAGAAGGTAATCATGTGAAGGAGAACAGCTGAAGTATCACAAGACTGAAGTTAGGCAAATATTCTTATCTTCAGCAAACAGGTTGACTTGAGAAAGTTCCAAGATCAGGAGGGGTACACAGTGGATGTACAGTAGTATGTCTTGATATCAACAAGACATTGGGTAAAATTTCCTATGGTGTAGATCATGGGGTACTGCAGTTGAGTGGGATTGTAGCTTTTTGGTAGATTGTACACAGAGTGCTGATCAATAGTTCCTTATCATTCTGGAGAGAAGTGACAAATGGATGCCTCAGGATTTTGCTCTGGGCCCAGTGATCTTCAATGCTTGTAGAAATTACTCTAGTAAAGAAAATAGAGGGGATACTCATCAGTGGTGGAGGGGGGTGGGTGAACTAAGTAAGATAGTGAATAGCTTAGATTAAGGCTGCTCTTTACAGGATGGGAAATGGGGCCAAGGCAAGCAAAATGAATTTAAACATAAATAAATACAAAGTTCTGCATATAAGAGGGTAGCACAAAAGACTTATATAAATACAAACTGGGTGGCACCTGAATGTAAAAGAGTGGATGTGTAAAGGATCTAGGTTTTCTTGTAGACCACAGGTTTAAATGGGTCAGTGGTGCAATATGATACTCTTAATAGCAAATGCAAATCTGGATTGCATCAAGATCCAAATCATGAGATCTAATGGTTCAGCTGTGTCCTACTTGAATCTGGCTTTGCACATGCAGAACAGCATCCTGTTCTTTCAACAGCAGTTTAAGAATGATGTTGACAAAGGAAAGGAAGATGATAAACAAACAGCAGAGAGCACTTATATTACAACCCTCAATCTACTGATGCAGCCTTTAAAACAATTGGCTTTTTTTGCTGCCTTGTCATATTAAGAACATAAGAAGAGCCATGCTGGATCAGGCCAAAGGCCCATCTAGTCCAGCTTCCTGTATCTCACAGTGGCCCCACCAGATGCGTCTGGGAGCGCATGAGACTAGATATCTGTCTCCTGATACCACTCCCCTGCATCTGGCTCTCGAAGTAACCTGGTTTTAAGCCTGGAGATTACACATCTCCATCATGGTTTGTAACCTATGATGGACTTTTCCTCCAGGAATCTGTCCAATCCCCTTTTGAAGGCATCCAGGCCAGATGCGATCACCACATCCTGTGGCAGGGAGTTCCATAGACTAACAACGCGCTGGGTGAAAAAAATATTTTCTTTTGTCTGTTCTTACTCTCCCAGCCCTCAATTTGAGTGTATGTCCCCTAGTTCTGGTATTTTGTGAGATGGAGAAGAGCTTCCCTCTATCCACTTTACTCATGCCCTGCATTATTTTGTACCTCTCAATCATATCTCCCCTCAGGCGCCTTTTTTCCAGACTAAAGAGCCACAAATGTTTTAGCCTTTCCTCATAAGGGAGGTGCCCCAGCCCAGTAATCATTTTAGTCGCTCTCTTCTGCACCTTTTCCAGTTCCACTATGTCTTTCTTGAGATGCGGTGACCGGAA
This sequence comes from Phrynocephalus guinanensis, assembly GCA_037367245.1. Classification (NCBI taxonomy): domain Eukaryota; kingdom Metazoa; phylum Chordata; class Lepidosauria; order Squamata; family Agamidae; genus Phrynocephalus; species Phrynocephalus guinanensis. The sequence goes on from CM074733.1 coordinate 139,955,434, forward strand.
TTGTATTGTTGGCTCATAATTAGCTTGTGATCTCTTGGAATCTTTTCACAGATATTGCTGCTGAGCCCACTGTCTCTTAATCTAGCTTTGTGCATCTAATTTGTTTCCACTCAAGCGCAAGACTTTGATCTTTTTTTTTCTTTGTTTAAACTTGTTTTATTTGTTTTGGACTAGTGTACCCATGTCATCTTGAATTCTGGTTTTGCCTTCTGAAGTATTAGCTACCGCTTTAAAGTCTTATAACTGTGCATTAGGTTACGTCTTCCTAGGTGCAGTACTTTGCACTTATCCCTGCTGAATTTCATTCTATTGGTTTCAGCCCAGTACTCCAGCCTATCGAGATCATTTTGAATTTTATTTCTGTCTTCCTGAGTATTAGCTATTCCATCCAATTTTGTGCCATCCAGGAATTTGACAAGCATTCCCTGAGCTCCTTTGTCCAAGTCATTAATAAAAATGTTGAAGAGCACCAGACCTACTTGTTACCTCCTGCCATTTAGAGAAGTTTCAGAGAGGGTAGCTATTAGTTGTCACCCTCTGAGTAAAATTCTGTAGCCAATTGTGTATCACGTTACACATGATTTATCCAGCCCACACCTACCTACTTAGCTTGCTAATTAGGATATCATGGGGAATTTTGTCAAAAGCTTTGCTGAAATCGAGGTATATTACATCTACAGCATTCCTGCTATCTGCAAGTGAGGTTACCTGATCAAAAATGAGATCAGGTTAGTCTGGTAAGATTTGTTCTTAACAATGCATGTTGGTTTCTAGTTATTGTTGCATTGTTTTCTAGGTGCTTTCCTAGTGACTGCTTAATCCTGTTACAGGATTTTTTTCCTCTTTTTTTGGTGGGGGGGTTTGGTGGGGGGGTTTGATGTCAGGCTGACTGGTCTGTAGTTCCCAGGATCCTCCTTTATGCTTTTTTTGAAGATAGGAACAAGATTAGCCTTCCTCCAATCATGTAGCACTTCACTCTTTCCCATGAAAAATAATGGACAGCAGTTCTGACAGTTCTTCAGCCAATTCCTTCAGTACTCTTCAGTTCATCTGTCCCTGAAGATATCAACTCTTACAAGGTGGCAAGATACTCTGTGACTATTTGTTTATTAATCTCAAGTTGCAATCCTATCCCCTTCCTTTTTTCTGGAGGTTCAAAGTCTGTCTTATGGGGGAAAAACAGAACTAAAATAGGAATTGAACACCTCTTCCCTTTCTTTGCCATCTGTTACCATTTTTCCAACTCCCACAAAGAGCTGTGCCACTATTCCTTCCTTACATGTAGCGTAGTGGCACTGTTTTGGCACTCTACCATGATTTTAAGTATTTAACTGGGATTTACCATCTTTCTGATAACCATCATGCTGCAATATGTTACACATGTTCTTATTGATTTGCCTGCATAATCCCTTGCTAAACTCTGCATGACAGCAGTCCTGATACAAGGATCATAATATTATGGAATTGTATAGTTGAAGGGAACCCCAAGACTCAGATTGTCTGATTCCCTGCCAGTGCAGGAAATCCACAGCTAAAGCACCCATGACAGATGATTATCCAAGTTCTTTTTCGTAGCATCTGTGAATTCACACAAATGGGTCTTTTGCGCCAGTGCAGAAGATATCCGACCGTTATAGAGCTCCAAAATAGGCTAGGACCTTCTCCCTGCACTGTGCATGCTCCTGGTTTCCGGCCTTCTGCCTTAGTTCCTTTTCACCGCTGCAGAGATCGGTCACATTTTTCTGAGTTCTTGTAAAAGTGAAACACTTGAGCATTTTTCTAAAACCTAAGTTGTATTTTATTTTAATTTTTATTTCCACTAATCTTCCTTCTCCTCCCTCTCATCCTCTGGACAATTCCTTTTTTTTTGTTTTTCTTCTCCCCCCCCCCTTGTTCCACCATTTTAAGGCCCCCGGTGAACTTTTCAAAAGGTGCACAGCCTGCCCCCAAAAAAGTTTCAATTTCAGACGGTCACAATCTTTGTTTATATCGTTTGGAGGGAGAACACCAGCCCTCACAGTGCATTGACTGTAAAAGGCTCACTAAACCTGCACTTAAACAACACGGGCTGGCTGTGTGCCTATCTCTGGGAAAAGTCTCTTCATCCAATGGAGCCCCAAGATCAGGTCGATAATTCCATTCCCTTCAACCTTTCCTCCCTCTATGGAACCACAAAAAGCTAAGGGCTCTAAACCCTCAAAGCTATCCTCTTCGTTGTCGGACAGAAAGAAAAAAGAAATCTGTTCCATTGGCATCTAAACCAGGTCTGAAGTCTAAAGCTGCTTCCAGCCCGAATGCTCAGCTCACAGCCCAACTCCGACACCAACAGACCTACAGCATCGAGATCAGGATGATCTCCCATGTCGGCAGCTCCATGCGCTGTCTCTGAGATCCAGCCGCTCTAGCTAGGGAGACAGTACCATTGCGGAAATAACTGTGGTCCAAGTGCCTATGTCCAGCCCTAGCCTATCGTCTGGCTCACACCAGAAGCTTACCTCTCACATTGTCAAGACTCAGAAGCAGGTAGCAAGACCTCACTACCTAACATCTGACACCGACACTAGGCGTCAGACACAAATTCTACGGCATTCACCGTCTCCTTGACTATAGGTTCATATGTCCAAACGAGTTTGACTCCCGGACGAGCCTCGACATCAGAAATCTCCGATATCAGAGATATGACCTCAACCTCAATATCGAGGTTCTTGACATCATACTGCCTATGCATGCCAATCCTGATCTTTGGTGTCTCCTCCTCAACATCGAGACCAACTTGATGCCTACATAGACATCTGCACCGTCTGGCTACGTCGACATCAAAAATATATTTACCGTAAATTCTTTCCTGTTCTTCTGATGACAAACTTGATGACATTGAATCGATTCCAACCACCTCCACTGAACTTCTTAAGCATGCTTGGCATCATTCACCGTCAACAGCGGATTCCTTGATATCACATAGGTCAGTTTCCACACTGCTTCCAACTCACATCACAGCTATTCAAGAGTCTTGTGGTTGTACTTCAATCCTGAAGCACACCTCTGGACACCATCCTGGACATCACTCTGCTCCACCCCGGGCTGACTCACCAAATTTTATGGGCCAGTAGCTCCCCTCCGATCACTCTGCTCCTACTGATCCCGAGGATGTTTCTCACGGCACGCTAATGTTATCTCCACCAAATTCACTGATGCCATATTCCGACACCACTGATGCCAACCTTCCATCACCATCACAGGACTTTCAGCTACCACATCAGTTCGAGCAAAAGGCCAATTCTAAATCCCTGATTATCCACTCTCCATATCTCTCAATGACTTACGGCTGCAACCCCTTCTCCCACTCTGGTAACAGATAACATCAGCTACATGGGTCCTCACCATCATAGCCTCTAGCTATGCCATAGAATTCGAACATCTCCCTCCTCTGGAGCAAGTAATCATAACATATCCAACACCAACCCTCCCGTTGCTCCAACATGGTGATTTGTTTGCAGTCATAGATTTACAGGACACTTACTTTCATATTTTTATAAGGGTGGATCACTGCAAGTACCTACAATTCCAAGTCGGAGCATATACTTACCAATTCAAGGCACTTCCCTTCAGACTCTCCACGACCCCTCCCTTCTTCACGAAGTGCCTCCCTCCTGTTACAGCCTTTCTCTGTATCCAGGGAATCAACATATTCCCATATCTGGATGGTTGGCTTCTGGTTTCACCTATGGAACAAAAAGCAACTCAGGATTTGGCCTACACAATAGACATATCCACCTTGCTTGGCTTACATATAAATAACAAAAAAGCCATACTCTTCCCCTGTCAAATTATTCATTATATCAGGGCAGTTCTCGACTCCAGAGTTGGACGAGTGTTCCTCCCCAAGGCACGGAAACAAAAAAATTCTCCAAGGTATTCAGTCCTTTCTCCCTGGAACGCTCGTGTCTTTGTGGTACTTGGTTCCAGACCCTTTCCTATTTTTGTTGTGTCTCTCTGCGCATGTTCCTGAGTGTCAGTATCCATGTTATACTTGGTGTTTAGAACTGGACAAAATACTCCCAAGTGTGGTCTGACTAAAGCAGAACAAAATGATACTACTGCTTCCCATGGTCTGGGCGCTATACATCTGTTGATGTAGCCTAGAACTGCACCAGCTATTTTGCCCCCATGTCATGCTGTTGACTCAGGCTTCTAGGCTGATGATGAAAGCCACCTGTAGTTAGAAAATCTTGCCCATTCAGCAACATGGGTGGGATGAAGTCAGGCATCCAGCCTGACTGGGTTCCTTAAGTGGCAACAATGAGAAATCATTGCAGCTGTTAGCCATCCACACCAACCTATTGCACAATGGAGCAAAGTTGGGAATTAGCCAGTGGATGATGATTGGGTATGAGGAAGAACAAACAAGATGAGATCAGTTACTGCTGTTGTGTTTCAGGAGCTCAGAGACATTATGATTGTTCTGGTTTTTAACCTTTGTGCATTTGGAAAGATCAGAGTTATAGACAAATGTCTTCTCTCTATATGTGTTGTATGTAAAACTAGTTCAGAGTGCTCAGTGGATGTAACATCTGGTCTCTGTTCTGATGTAACAAAAAGCCCACAAAGAACGGTTAAAGTGCACCTTTTGAAAAAAAGGACAATTTCACTGTGCATTTAAGAGCTTCATGATAGGCAGGAATTTGTCACACATTATAGAGAAAATCCCAAGTGAAACAGATGGAATCTGTCATCTTGTAAATCTTGGCACCCCCGACGTTTTCTTGACTGCTTACCTGAGAGCATTCCAGCAGTGCAGTTCCCCATGTTACCTGTGATGTCTTTCTTCTTCTTCTCTAAACAGTGCAATGCTTCTGGAAACATGACTGCTTGTGTTACATTTGGAAAATATTAAAGAAAGTGCATTTGGAAACCATTCCTTTTCCTCCCCCTAGTGGCCACTCCCGATCTTAGAGTGTTAAAAAGGAGTGTTTGTGTGTTACATGAATGTATACGTCTGCTGTTGAAATAGGCATTACATAAAGATGGAAAGGTAGGATTAAATTCTCCATTCTTTGAGAAGGAACAAATGGAGAACTAAGCTACATGTTGAAACATCAAACACACAAGCAAATATTACTATTACTGGTAGTGAAAAAATTAATGTGCTAGTGAATGTCACATGTTGACAGTATAATGTTAGCCTAACAGAGTGAGCATTTTGGTTTTTTTGTGGGTTTTTTTAGAGGGTACAAAGAAAGCTACATGTGGAATTAGTAAAGAAATTGCAAGAAACAAAGTGCTAAAAATTTTCCCTTTCTGACATTTTTCTCCTTCCCAGATTTCTCATCAGGAAGTTCCTATAACTCCCTGTATGAAATGCAAGAAGCAGCAGTGTGAAGTAATAAAGGGCCTTTTTACACGACCCCTAAGATCCGCTGGCCACTTAAATTCGGACCAGAGATCTTAGGGGTTCCTCACTCTTCCTCTGTCCCCACCCCCCTCCGCACTTCCTGGTTGCTGGCTGCCTGAGGGAGGGAGAAAAAAGAAAGAAAAGAATGCCTTCTTACCTCCGTTTTGTTCCGGGCAGCATTCAGATCTCTTAAAGGGGCGGGGCGCAAAAAAGAACAAACAGAAGCCAGGAGAGCCCCGCACTCACTATCCTTACACCGGATCAAATATTTGTCACCTCCAAAAAGCAGGTACAAGAAAACTGCTGTTTGGTCTTGCTAAAGTGGGCGGGGTCGCACTTAATTGTCTGCAAAGTCCGGAGCTGGTGGGTAAACATTTTTAAGGTCCGGACCTTGCAGCCATTTGCGGCGGAGCTTAGGGGTCGTGTATAAACGCCCAAAGTGTTGGCCAGCAAACGGCTCAAGAACTTTGCTCTCCATGTTTTTGAGCTCCCCACTCACCACCGCTAATTCACTTTTATAGTACAGAGGTATTATGCCCATATGTGCACAAAATCAGCCAGCAGTATTGGTTTTAAAACAGCGGTGGAAAGACCAAACGACGTAATGAGTCGTTTAGTTCTCATATCTCTTATTGCATAATACTAATTAGGCCACCTGTAAATTCAGCCAGGAGTACTAATAGTGATCAAAATGCCATTTCCAAAGTACAAAGGTATACTGAAACCAACTTTTTCAAAACTACTCTAAATTCATCAATTGCTATAATCCCCCCCCAACCCTCTTTCACTTGGGCATCATACACAGCAGCTGTCAGACTGGAAAATCCAGATAGTCTTTTGATCTGTTCCAGACCTTCTGGGAAACAAATCGAGGCTTCAGCTACAAGAGGAATTGTGAATGTCCTGTATGTAATGAGAGTGACAAAGCTGCACTGTTATTTTAAAAATGAAATGGGAATTCCTCTGTATAAATCACAGTATTCACACAGCTTACATAAAATATTAAGAAGTCAGATTTTTCCATGGCATCACCTATGCAAGCAGGACTAGCTGACACAACAATAAACTTGCCACCATGGAAAAGGCTCCTTTGGCATTTGTAAGTGTATAAACTTGCTTCCCACTCTGCCTTTTAAGAAGAGGGACAAACCTATGCTGTTGTTTCACCACAGAGGGAACAGCCATTTCCCACTCCTGAGACACATAAATAACCGTTCCTCTGCACTGATGTGCAGACTGAAAATATGTGTAGCAAGATATAAAACAGCTTAGTTTTCATTTTCGTTATTTTCTTTTATGTGTGGTTGTTTCTTCCTGGCTCTTTGTTAAATTTATAACCGAACTTTCCACCCCAAAGGTTTGAGTATAAAAGAAATGTATTTGCATTGACTTGTAAAGGCTATCCTCCTTTCCTTCCTTCCTTTATTTAAAAATATGCTTTCCTGTTGTCCCTTTTTACTTCACAAACATTGGTGGACAATTTTTATAGCACAGTAGTGCACCGAAGTGGTATAAAAGCTCATTTATAAAGGTTGCAATACCTGCAAGGAAAACTGAGAGGTAACATGATAGCTGTATAGACAAAATGCTGAGGAGATAAACCTTGATTGAAATTTGCAGCAGTTTCTTGGTAACTCATCCTAGTAGATTGTTTCCAAGTGCAAATAAACTGGAAAGCCCAATTGGGGTGATTTGTCTTTGCTGTGATATAATTTGCAGGTTGTATTACATTTGGAATTGCAGTCAGCTCTCACAAAAGGGGTGTGGATTGATTTGGGAGTTCACTGTTCATACCAGATGCAATGTAATTCACATTCCAGACAATGTGGGTGTGTTGCGTTGTTACAGTCGTGACCGACACTTCATGACCCCATGTCCATGGAATTTTCTTGGCAGGAATATTGGAGTGGTTTCCCAGATCCTATTCCAGGCGCCTACAGCACCTGGTATTCCCTGGTGGTCTCCAATTCAAGTACTAACCAGGGGCCACCCTGCTTAGCTTCCAAAATCAGGAGAGATTGGATGTGCTTAGCACCCCCCATTTTCTTCCTTCCTCTTCCGATCATTTTATAGAGCGTAAATGCAGGAAGCAATAACAAGAACCCCATGATTGGGTGATATAGTGCTGTCTCATGTATATAAGAAATAATTTAAAGAATAAAATCCAGACAACACTCAGGGAGAGGAAAGAATACAGTGGCATGTTCCTCTAGTCCTGAACATCATGCCTATATCATCAAAACACCATCTATGTGCGTACACACCCCTTTGCAAGAACAACGCAGGTAGCCACACATGAAAAAGTGTTTTGAAATAATTCCAGCTTGCAAAAGTAGAACACACACACACACACACACAGCAGCATATGGAGCAGAAAGGGCTGGACCAATTCAAACCAGTCTTTGCATCATGTGGTCATTAAAGAAAATACTTCAGATTCACACATTCTTTAAGTAGAGCGAATCCCATTGTATTTGCCCATACAGTCACAGTGTTAGCATGTCTTAGCAATGGGGATAATTTTGGTGGTGGAGTCTGTACCCTGCCATTTTCAGTTAAGAACTTAAGACTTCTAGATAGCCCTGATCTTAGACAGAAATACTGCTCCAGGTATCTTACATCTTCCACGGTGTCTCTTCTGAAACAGAAGAACAAGAGAAAAGCAAGACCTAGTATTTTCTGCTGCCAGAGGGGATTATTATTTTTAAACCCTTGGTAGTACTATGAAGAGTCTTACAATACTCCACATTCTGCCACTTGAAATGATTCTATTGTTTCTCTATCTTAAAATTTCTGCCCTGCTTTTCTTTCACTAAGGAGCTTAATACAGCTAACACTCTAGAAATAAATAATAGAATCATAGCAAAACAATGATACAATAATAGACTAAAAGTTCCAATAAGCAGTCAAACAAGATAGCAGTTTAAAAAACAACAACCAACAATCCTGTATTACTGATGTGAAAAAATTTAAAAATATCCCATCTCTGGCATCTATGTCAGCTGTCTTTTAAAGCAATATTATATTAAGCTCTGTTTTTCTTTTATGCTTATAGGCGGAAAAAACTGTGTTCTGTCCTCTTATCAAAAGTGCTGTTCTTGCTGTACCCTCTTGATAAACAAATTTCTTAAACCAGACTTGCCATCCCTACCTTATACGTGCAGAAAGCAGTGATGGTCACAGGATTTGTAGTCCAACAGAACTGGAGTCCAGCACAACAGTTTGGAAAAAGCTAACTTACAGTATTTGCTGTTATTTTATCATACATTGGAATCTTTTAAGGAACTGAATCCTCAACTGATGTGTTCCCTGTATAGGAGAAAAGTTGTTAGCTTACAGAATCCCAGATAACAGGTGACAATTCAGTTGGGGGCAGGGGAGGTAGATACAGTAGTACTTTGATTTACTAGCATAATCCATTCCAGAAACATGCTCATAAACCAAAATATTCATATATCAAAGCAATTTTTTCCATAGGACATAATGGAAACTTAGATGATTGGTTCTGGGGGCCCTCATAGGTTTCCATTATTTCCTATGGGAAAATAAGAGGCCACCGGCTGCAGTAGCAGGGAGCCCGTGGCCCCGGCAACCAGAGACCAGAGTGGGCAGGAGCCAGTAGCTGAAGGCCAGGCACGGGCCTGCGGCGAGGTCCGCTGCAAGGGAAGGAGGGGGTCCCTCTGCTTTCTCCTCCTTCCTTCCTCCCTCAAAGCCCGGCTCACCTCTTCCTGCTCCCCTGCCTCCGCCATATTGGGAGCCTTCCAGGCAACATCCAGCTGCCATCCCAAGATGGCGGCGGCGACAGTGAGGAGGAGGAGGAGGAAGAAGAGATGAGCCAGGCTGTGAGGGATGGAGGGACGTTCCTGGCCTACGCTGCCATCACCCTCTTTCCGCTACCTTTGCTGTTACTTCCTTTCTGGATAGGATGGCAAAACATGCACATAATTAAAAATGTTGCCCGCCTTGCAAAATACTCATAAACCAATGTACTGTGCTTGTAAGCTGAGGTATCACTGTAGTTGCCTTTCAGACCTTCCATCATATACTTATTATAATATATGAGGTTGATCTACATGAGCCTCCAATTAATGCCATCTCCAATCTGTGGGGTGTTTTTTTTTGGGGGGGGGATATCAAGGAGAATTAGGCCTCAGAGCAGAATACCAATTAGGTGCATGGAAGCTGAACTACTCCTACACTGCATGCAGTAGAATACTGCAACTAGGCTTACTTTCTTTAAAAACACACACAGAAACGGAACAGAGATCGGGAGGAAAGAGATTCTGAATTAGCATTGCAGTAACAGTTCAAGGCAAGAATGGGCAAAAGTTGCAGAGAGGATGGATTGGCCCTCCCTTCCATTCCCTCCCTTCCCTTATTCTGATGGAATGGCTGCTCCTTGGGACAAGTTATTAGGAGTAATGACCCTCCTTTAGCTAGCTGACTGGCACCCTGCTGTCATTTTCAAGCCCCCCCCCCCAGTGTTCTGTTGGAACCATTTCAAATACTTTGATGCCAACATGGATAAATTTGTGCTCCTCCAGCCAAAGAAGCTGCCACCTGAGAGAATAGGGTGACAGACTTGTGGAATTCATGCCATGGGACCTCCTTTCAGAGAGGACACCTTTCCACTGATCCTCCAGAATACTGTGGAGAAGAATTAAATAGGTGTGTCTGTAATGCACACTTACATTAGTTTGATATGGCTTTAATTGCCATGGGTCCCTCCAAAGGAATCATGGGATTTGTAGTTTGGTAAGGTACTTACAGTAATTGTCTACTGTAGCACAGCAGAGCGCGCTACAGTTCTCTAGCAACAGCTTATTAATACCGCACTAACCTATAAATCCCAGAATACCTTAAACAGATTCATAACAATTAAAGTGGTATTGAGCTAATATAAAGGTGTAGCGCAGATGAATCCCCTTTAACTCCTCCCTTTGCAGTCTTCTGTAGTAAGTTGAATCTTGGTCCTGTTTTCTTCAGAAATAAAACAACAAGGCTGCGTAAACCTTTGGCACTATAGTAAGATCCTGACTGTCAGAAGCAGATCCCACCGCATTGTGCCATGCAAGATTCTTCCTGGTCTTTCCTGGCAAATGGAGCAGCCTTGGAAAGCTATATGGCTTGCCCTGATAGATTCTCTTTTATTTAATTTATGCATTTGTTTTCGTTCCATGTGGAATTAGTGTGATTGTGGGCCATGAATGTTTATGCTTTTCACTTGCTTTTAGTGTAGGAAATTGCCTTACAAGGCAGATAATCAACCTATCAAGTCTTTCAAGCTCAGCATTGTTTATACTGATCTGCAGGAGCTCCCTGGAATCTCATACAGAACTATTTCCTAGGCCTACCTCATGATGGCAAGTTTCTTCTAAAGTGTCTAGCCCCCACCCCCACCCCAATACTTTTCCACTGCCACAAGTTCTTCAAGAATGTATTTTGTTACATACCTGTTTAAATCCTACCAGTGTGGCAGCTGGTGTAGACAGAAATTGGTCTTACCAAGATAAATACTGTATGTCTTCTTCTGCCTTTCGCTTTCTTCTTAGTAAACAATGTAAAAATCTCATTCAGCTCCCAGGTTCCTTGTCTTCATATTTTGCTTACAATAGTAGAGACTGTGAAGCCAAAGCCAGTATCTAATTGTTATGCACAAATAGGGAACCTTCATGTTCTTATTTCCATTCATTAGCTGAAGGTAGTTCCTCTGTAGGGGTCCCTAGCCTTGTTTTTACAGTGCTGTTGGCGATATTTCTGTGCTCTGTGAATTTTTATGATCTGTTGCAGGTTGTTCCTCCAATTTCCTGCCCTGTAATGGCATTGGTTTTCTTGGCGCAGAGGAATACAAACGAAAAACCCAGGAGCCTGCATTAGCATAAAATGTCCCAGTTCTGTCAGTTTGATTAATTTGTCTCTTTGTCTCCACTCTATATGATAAGTGCTATTAATGGCTGCAACACTTCATATGTCAAAGTCTTACTTCCTAATGACTTGAAAATGTGGTTTATTTCCCTCCTTTTTTGTATTATTTTTTTTCTCATTTAGCATTCCACTCAAGTCTAGATATATGCTGCACTCTTTCATTATCTTACTGGTTGCAGCACTCGAGTGATTACATATGGTGTTGGGGTATGCGTAAAGATGTGATCCTGGGGGTAGCAGCTGCTGATGCTAGCTGAAAATAGATCCTGCGTGTGCTCAGCACTTTTCCCAGAGGTCTTTTATTTATTAGTAACAGTCTTGATGCAGGGGAGCTTGGATCCTCATTTAGCAAGATGACTTTTTGCCTTTCAGAGCAATGCAATGACTTTGCTCTGTTTACTGACTGCTGTGTAATTTATTTATTTTTTATTTACTGGTTACTCTTCTTCAATCTATTTGTTGTATCCATTCCATCTGCTTTGTGTCCAAGCAGTGACTTCACCTAGCACAAATTTTTAATGAAGTCGAGAAATGACAGACTCTGTGTGAGGTAATGGGACCAGGGTGATCTATGGTTTTAAATAAAACCATCTTATGTGTAAGATGGCATTTACAAATCATGACATACTGATTTAAAATGAACTCTGGTTTTATTCTAGTTATTATTTATTCTCTGTGTTGCTTCTCCTAGTCTGGCTTCTGCAAAGAACTAATTTCTATTAGAAATTATTTCCAGGAAATTTTGTCTCCATTACTTTAGTGCCAGAAGAATCAGGCCAGTCTATGTGTGTTTCACCTTTTCAAAAATATGGACCTTTTTTATAAGCAGAACTGCTAAAAAAAACCTTTCTGAAGTGTATCATGTGTGTTCTTTTAAGGATCTCTTATGATTGTCTTCCAAAGCCAATATGATACCTGTACAGTTTTTCCTCACACAGCAGGCATCAAATTTTGGGGTAAGGGGTTTCAGTGCTAGGAAGAAACCTTTCCACAGAGCTTTGTCTGAGTTTTTCTCCCGCCATTCCCTTTCTTTCTTCACCAACTCTTTCAATCTGTTTTAGGAAAAAAGAAAACAAAACCTACTAGACTTCTCACCACCTCATATAGTTGGCCCTGAGGCTGAATGATTAGCATTTCCAACTGCAAATCCTGCCAGTCAAGGTTTTCGGTATTACTGGCAAATCCGGCAACTCAAGGTTTTTGGCATTCCAGCTTCTACAGTAGTAGTAGAAACAGTAGTAGAAACAGTAGTAGTAGAAACAGTTATGTTCCGCCTACCTACATGTTCTTGTTTTGGAAAGAGAAAGCAAAAGCTTAAAATTTTGACTGGAAAAGAAGTTGAGATGCCCAGGAGCCAATCTTAGCCCAAAGTGATTCACATCCCTAACTCACAACTGTGGCATTTCCAGATAGTGGAGTCAGATCTTGCATGTTCTGGGATGTTTCCTTCCTTCTATCAAAATGAAAGTTGCTGGCACTAGCATTGTTTGTTTCTACTTGTTAAAATACAGAAAGCGAGCATATAGCATTCATGAATAAATGTAAATTATAATTTTAAAGTAACAGAGCGCACATAATTTCTTTGAGCTGAAAATAGACCCAAGGCTCTGATTTCTGGGTCCATGAAGTCTGGGTTCACAGTACAGATCTGAACCATGTAAGAGGCAGTAGTGGTTCTGCAGGGGCTAGCGAGTTATTACTTTATCTCTCAAGCAGTGTATCTACTTGAATACAATTTATTTAGACTTTCTCTGTAAATTAGCATTCCGATTGTTATCTTTGAATGCAAAGTTGTCTGCCTCTAAAAAGCCATGTTCATTGCATGCAGAAAGGGCAGATCCTTGGAGAGCACTCAGACATACTGGAACATGACACAAAAACATATCTATGACAGAAAAATATTAAAGTGGAAAACATATGTGACTTTATTAATTTGAATTCTACTTCCTTTCCCCTCTGCATATCACCTTTTCATATAACAGTGGTGTAGATTATAAAATACCACCATCACCACCACAGAAAAGAGCTGTGGGGGAGATTAAGCTCATAATTTTTAAAAACGCTGCTTATTTTGCAGAAAACATCCCCAGAGTCTAGGGGAGAAAACAGATTCTAAAGAACAGTTTCTGTATCTTAAGGATAAAGGGAAAGGAGGCCCCATCTGGTTTTCCACAAAACCGACTGCTAAAATGCAAAATTTTCTGCAATGGAAACTATAGGCTCGTTCACATTCCATTTGACTCTCACTTTTCCTGCTCCCGTTGTGATTTAACCGACAGTTCTCTTTGGCAGCATAAGTAGGTCAAATGTAGCTTGCTCTGAAGCTTTCTCCTTCAACAAAGAGCTTGTCATTTCACAGTCACACTTAGGGTCGATTCCAAGTGCACTGTCTGCAGTTTTGTTACACATGAGACGTGGATGAAGATGTCATCAATACAGAGGGTTAGAAGTAGCTGCTGGGGATCTTAGATTTTACCTCATGCAGACAAACAGAACCCTCACTCATTTATCTTCTGAGAGGTCACTCTAACCTGGCTCCAGGTTTATTATTCTTATAGGACATACTGTATAATGCATCATCTTCAATGTGTAACCCTAAAATCTCAAAGTGTTCAAACTGTGTTCTTCCCAGATTGCCTTCCATTACTAAGGTCTGATTAATATAACATATAATAGTGTTACTGAATTTAGAAAGCCACTATCCCAGAAGGTTTGAGCATGGCTTAGTGGCAGTATCCTGTTATATAGCTACACTAGTGTAGCTGGGAGTAATATCATTGGCAGTGAGAGTTGGCAACTAATTAAAGAGTCACTGCTTTAACTTCTGGGTTACATACAACTTGACATGAAATGAATTGAAGTTGTGTGCAACCTGAAATCAAAACAAGAGCTCCTTAATTAGTAGCCATCTGGCATTTTGGGTAATGTCACTCCCTTTCATAGGCTCAGCCACAACAAGATTTGGACTGTTAAGTGATACAGCATGGAACTGACTTATTTATTTATGTATTTATTTATTCATTTGTTCATTTTTATACTGCCCGTCTTCCCGAAGGAACTCCGGGCAGTGAACAGAGAGGGCAAGACAGACCCAAAAGGAACAATACTTCAATTGAAGTGAAAAGAAAAAAGAAAAAATCCCAAAAATATAAAGGAGAAAAATATGGTATAAAGTATACAGCAACTCAACAAGGAGTCGATAAGTCATCGGCAGGATGGCGCGAAAAAAAAAACTAATACAGCTCGCCAAATGCCTCCCTAAAAAGCAAGGTTTTTAACGCTTTTTTGAAGGTGAGCAGGGACTGTGCAAGGCGCAACTCACTCGGAAGATGGTTCCAAAGTGAGGGGCCGGTCACCGAGAAGGCACGGTTATGGGTGACTGATTTCTGCACCTCCCTAGGTGTGGCCACTCGGAGTGAGAGCGCCTGCGACATTCTAGCGGGCCAGGCCTCAGTTGATCTTTGGAAGATACGCTCCAACAGGTATTCAGGTCCCAAGCCGTGGAGGGTTTTGTAAACCAAAACCAGAACGGGCAACCAGTGCAGGCGAGCCAGAATTGGGGTGATACGATCATAGCTACGCGCACCAACCACCAATCTAGCTGCCACATTCTGGACCCGCTGAAGTCTCTGGACAGGGGTCAAGGGCAACCCCACGTAGAGAGCATTGCAGTAATCAATCCTAGAGATAACGAGAGCCTGCATGACTGTTCTGAGGGAGGCCTCGTCCAGGTGGAAAAATGCGCTCCTGGAAACGGCCATCACCTGATGTTCCATGGATAAGGCCGGATCCAGGACCACTCCCAGATTCCTGGCACTGTCCGCAAGCCGGAGGGTAGCACCCCCTAGCTTGGGGAGAGGGCCGCTGTACCCCGCAGAAGGCGCCCCAAAGAACAGAACCTCGGTTTTCTCCGGGTTAAGCTTCAGCCTGTTGGTCCTGGTCCATTCCATGACCGTCTCCAGACACAGATCAAGGGAGCGTACTGCCTCCTCTGCAGAGGTGGAAAAGGAGAGATAGAGCTGCGTGTCATCAGCATATTGATGACAGCAGACTCTAAATCCCCTGATGACCTCAGCCAGCGGTCTCATACAAATGTTAAACAGCATGGGGGAGATTGCCGACCTCTGGGGCAACCCGGAAGGGAGCGTCCAAGGAGCCGACAGCTCATCCCGCAGCTGCACACACTGGAGTCAGTTGCCAAGGAAGGACCGAAGCCAGCTGACTGCAGAGCCTCCAATCCCCACCTCGGCAAGCCGATCCAGCAGGATACCGTGGTTGATGGTATCAAAGGCCACTGACAAGTCAAGGAGGACCAACAGGGTAGAACAACCCCTATCAGCCTCCCTGAGGAGGTAATTCTTTCCCCCCCCCCCGCCATCTGCCTAGTCTAATTAGTTCATTTGCCGTTTGCAGTGTACGCCAGGGTAGCTTTCTTTTTATATTGTTTGTCAATTGTAGAACTTAGTTGTCTGTGTGTTGTTGAAGTGGCTGAATCTGATTCAGTTTACTGTGAACCACCCAGAGTTCCTTCGGGAAGATGGGCGGTATAGAAGTCCCATAATAAATAAATAAATAAATAAATAAATAAATAAATAAATAAATAAATAAATAAATAAATAAATAAAATCCCGCAGAGCAACCAGGGCAATCTCGGTCCCGCAAAGCGGCCTGAACCTGGACTGGAATGGGTCAAGGACATGATTCTCCTCCAGGAATGAATGAAGACGGGCAGCGGCCACCCTCTCAATCACCTTGCCCATGAATGGAACAATGGCAATCGGACGATAGTTGGCCAAATTGTCTGATGCCAGGCCAGATTTCTTTAATGGGGGCTTCACCACTGTCTCCTTCAGGCAAGAAGAAAAAATCCCTTCCCTGAAGGAGGTGGTTGAGATAACTGAAGCCCACTCTGGCACGCTCCCTCCGGCGGATTTAATGAGCCAAGAAGGGCAAGGGTCGAAAGGGGAGGCCCCCAGCCAGCAACAACCCTGGAGGCTTCTGCTGGAAAAACAGGCCCAACCTCAACCAGGCAAGGAGACCGAGGAGGTGCGGCGCTAGGGACACTGGAGGGGAGAGTAGGGCAACCGGAGTCCAGATCGGGATGGATGGCCTCAATTTTAGATTGAAAAAAGGCTGCGAATGACTCACTAGTAAAATCACTAGGAGGAGGCCTGGGCTGACCAGGATTGGTGAGGTCTCGAACCACCCGGAACAGCTCTGCCTGGCGGTTCGAGGCTGCACCAATTCTCAGGGAGGCATAAGCTGTTCTAGCGTCCCTGATCGCATGGTCACAGCGCCTGGTCAAGTCCTTAACAGCAGCCCGATTAACTGCCTACCGATCATTTCTCCATCTGCTCTCAAGCCTCCTTCGTTCTTGTTTCATCGCCCTCAACTCAGCCGTGTACCACAGTGAGGAGCGAGCTCTACAGTGAAGAAGGCGCTTGGGGGCAATCCGGTCAGCAGCCCTGGTAGCACCCTCATGCCACCTATCCACCAGGGCTTCCACCAGGTCGTCAGCCAGTCCATCAGGCTGGGGAACGATGTCCCTGACCTTCAGATTGAAATCTGACGACATGGAGGAAAAAAACAGGTCCAGGATATGGCGTGCACTATGGGTGGGACAAACAACATGCTGAGACAGATTCATGGAGGCCAGGGACTCCATGAAGTCCAGAGCTGCTCTTGAAAGTTCGCCCTTGGCATGCACGTTGAAGTCCCCAACCACCAACAGGTGGGGGGACCTCAGCAGAGCCGCCGAGACATGATGAACGTGATATGTCAGTGAAGACAGTCATACATATGATGACACAAAACTGGGAAGTAACCGTGCTACGTTAAGAAACTGCTTTCTACAGAGACCATTTATTTTCTCCCCGTCTATCTAAATATTCTCTACATCGGGGGATGCTCTCCCACTACATCTCCTACACTTCCTCACTGCCTACTACGCTGTTGGCACTATATGGTGGCAGTTGCCCAGAAACAATGCGTAGAGGGCCACACACTCCCTAACATTGACCTATCTCAGTGATAGCAAACCATTTTAAAGACCAAGTGCCCAAACTGTGATTCAAACCCACTATTTTATTTTATTTTTGCAAAGAGCCAGTACAGCAATTTAACCTGAATACAGTTTAACCTGTGAAGGGACGATGTTGGGTGTCCAGAAAAAGGGCTCCAAGTGCCACCTTTGGCACCCGTGCCATAGGTTCGCCAACACTGACCTATATTAACTTGGAGAAGGCTTGTATGCCTTTTCAACGCTCCTTGAGCATGTTAAGATTCAGCTTGGAACCTTCTCCCTGCAAAGCATGTGTTTTATCCCTAATTTATCATAAAATGTCTGTGGAGCGCATACAGACACGAGGGTGCTGTGATGTGCCTCTGCTTTACTGCTTAGCTAGCATCTTGTCCCTTTTGCAAAGAGTGCTTTGTTTTTAATAGTTATCAAAAATGGTTTTTCAAAGAAGCCATGAA
Source organism: Phrynocephalus guinanensis (assembly GCA_037367245.1). Taxonomy (NCBI): domain Eukaryota; kingdom Metazoa; phylum Chordata; class Lepidosauria; order Squamata; family Agamidae; genus Phrynocephalus; species Phrynocephalus guinanensis. Next base: position 139,973,228 of record CM074733.1, read on the forward strand.
AAAACACTGGATAGAAGCCCTGGCCAAGTCCTGTTGTATTGTTATGCTAACAGAACAACAAAGGGATAGCTTGCAGTGTCAAATTGGCCCTAATTAAGAAGTCTGTGCTGGGTTCCTCAGTGCATGTCATTTGAGTGGCTTTGTGGAAGAAAGTAGGAAGCCCCAGGGTAAGTTTGGATCTGCCTTCATTTTGCAGTATCTAGTAGCCTGCTAAAAGAATTGTGCTATAAATGTTTTTCGTTTTTTCCTTTATTGCCGCTGTTGTAGAAGAGTTCCCGTTCTGCAGTGCCTTGTCCTCTTGTTGACTAGCAACAATTCCTTACAATTGCTCTGAAGTCAAGTCCATGTCTGGGCCCTGTCATGTAAACATAACTGATCTAACCATAGGGCTGGTTGCTGACCCCCAGAAGGGCCATGCTTGCCTAACAGTGAGTCTCATTATCACACTTTAATCCAGAGCAAGCACAGATTTCTGATATTCTATTTTGAACAAGAACTACCAGATTTTGTTTTCTCATTTAAAAAAAAAAAAAGGTTGACTCCATCAGCAGTGTTTAAATACATGGCATAGCTAACTATCATCTTTAGTTTGGAAGATGAATATTGAAGCATACAGTGTAGATGTTCCATCTCAATACAGTCTGTCCAGAAAAACCATATGGCTGCATTTGAATTTAACATAATGGCTGATTTGTAAACCATGATCCAGGTGCACATATATATTTTTTTTGTGGCTGTCATGTTTGTTTTTAATCCATCAATGGAAGCCTTCAACAGGCTTTGCATGAACACCTAGTGTCAAGGGCTGTGTTATTAATTAATGCTACAAGGAGCTGTTTAAAAATTAGCTTTTAATTAGCTAAGTTTTTTGGTACTTATAGGAATATTTTGAAGTACATTTAAAACATAAAATGAGCTTGCCTCTGTGGTTTATATCAATCTGCATGTACAAATGCTGTAGGGCTCAGTGGTGCAATAGCAGAGTGCCTGTTTGATAACAAATATGTATATATGTATGTATGTATGCATGCATGCATGCATGCATTTTTCCTGCTTTCATTTCTTCTGTATATGGTAAAAAAGAGCAAGGTGGGGAAGATTTCTTTGGCATTGGAAGCAATGGAGCAAGTTACTTTACTAAAAATAAATGTTTATTTCTTTTTAAAAAAATCTGAATTCTTCATGCCTTGGGCCTGTGCTGCAGGCCTGAGGCATTCCCCTCCTGTCCACCTCTTTGTAAAGCTGACATCCACAACAGGGCACGAGGCAACAACAAAAGGCTCAGCAAAACCCAGCACTTGAGCCAATTGGCATTCTTCCTCCATTTAGTGAGGTCATAGCATGTGGCTGTAAAAGTAAGTTAAGATTTGCAAACATAATGTGAAAGGAATGACGGTAACATTATCATAATGTAATGATTTATGAATTCTTGAACCGGATAAGACTTAAATTGTAGCTTAGTTATTTTAACTAGTTACTCCCAATTGTGTGTGCATGTGTGTGTGCTTATTTGAAGTGGACTTGCAGTCAGATTAATCTGTCCTGAAGATGCCTTATATATTCTGTTGTATTTCCTCCTGTGTTTTTATACAGCACAGTAAGTGTGACTTAATGTGCACTTCTTCATGTTTATGCAGGATCAAAGGGGGATTCAAGCAATAGGAAAGGAAATTAAAAAGCAACTAAATTTGTCAGATAAGGATCTCATCTTAGTTAAGAGGCACTAAAACATGATATTAATTTTCTAATTACTAAATAGAAGATGATTCAGCATACCAAAGGCTATGCGTCCCATTGTATTGAAGTAAATGAATCACCCATCAGGACAACATTTTGTTATTCGTTCTTTTATTCAGACATCACTAATTGCAGTTATTTTCTTTGAGTGTCTCTAAAAGTTTATTTATGCTGTTAATAAGATGAGCAGCTGTAGTGATGCTGACTGCCAGAACTGTAGCTGTTCTCCAGACATACTTTTAGCATGGCAGTAGTGCAGTATGAATTCAAACTAATCCTGACTGCTTTTGAAATTCAAGCTTGTTCACACATACATTTTGTTTCCTTATAAATTTTTCTCTACTTTATGAAAATAGCATTACTGTATTGCTTTCCATTTAAACTCCATACAAAGCAGAAAACATATGCTGTCTTTCCTATAGTAATAAGTGAGTAATGTCATATGCTGAATTACACTGCATTTATGTTCCTTACTATATAAAACGAAGTAACCATAAAGGACAACATAGCCATTTAGTTCTGATCAAGTCTTTTCCACTCCAGAAACTGGACTAGGCAAGAAATAGCCTAGGGAACATATAGATATTTTGGTCCACCAAGGATGGGTTTCCAAGAGATGTGGTCTAGTTTATATTTACTGTTTTAAAAAGTTGGGTTATAGGGCAGCAAGGGACAAGATCATACAGGTTGTTCTGTATGCAACATGGAAATGAATGGCTTTCCAGATTACAGAGTTTCTCAGCCTGAGAAAGATCTGATCACAACTTGCAACTAGCATACCCATGTTGACTATGCTACGTTTAGCTAGTGAAATAGAATCATAGAAGGTTGCCTAGTGGAACCTCTTGCTTGGACAGCAAAATTGCTGCTAAAGCATCCCTGACAGATAGCCCACTACTAGACATGGGCATGACTCGGTGAAATTGTTGTTTCTGTTTTCAGTTATCGTTTCCGTTACGTAACGGAAACGGTAACAATAATTAAGCCGTCAGAACTCGAACTCGAACTAAAAAAAGAAAAACTTGGTCGGGTTTTTCGTTTCTGTTTGTGGCATCGATTGCGCGATGCGAAGCACAGAAAAAGTTTTTAAAAGTTTTTTTTAAAAAAAACCAACTCCCGGCCAAAAAAGCAGGCGAAAATATCCCTGCCTGAGGCTTTGCCACCTACCAGAGGGGTGGTTTCTGGGGGGTCTGCGGCCTTCCCCCCCTCTTCTCCTGTCCTGGGCTGCTTGCACCAGGCTGGGGGGGGGTCATCCTCGTCGTCTGTCTCGCTGCATGCCATGCGGTGGGGGGGGGATCCAAAATGGCGACCACAATTTTTCTTTTGAAATTGTGGTCAAAACACACACCAAATCACCACAGAAACATGTGAAATTTATTTATTTTAAATGCCTGAATTTTTATAGTAGCAGCAGTGGGTTTTTTATAGCAATAAAACGTCGTATTGATTTTATTTTATTTTATTTTATTTTTTATTTTTTTAGACCTGCCCATTTGGGCTGGGCATGGGATGGGACCATGCAAATTTTTTGAACCATTCCACCAATGGCACCGCCAGGGTTTTGACTGACACTTCTGGATGTCTCGGAGGGCATAAAAAGCCGAGGCACCTTCCAGAAATCGCAGTCGGGTGTATGGATGTGGTTGAGGGAGGCGGGCTGGCTGCTGGTGCTGGTGTGATCCGATCGAGATTGAGGAGGGAGGCTGGAGGCTTTAGGATTTAAGTTAGGCAGGCAGGGAGGGAATTGAATTTAGAAAATAATTTCTTTGATTCCCTGCAGCTTTGTCTGCTGAAGGGAATAGCAGTTTATTCTTTATTTCTTCTCTGACAGTTTGAGGATTTTTTCTGATATTGAATAAAGGGGGAGGTTCAACTGGGAGTGGGAGGTGTGGATTTATTTTAAAAATATATTATATACTACCATTTATTTCCTATTTTCCCAACTTCAATTTGCTTGCACACACACACATTTGGGGTGCAAGCCAAGAATAGAACCTCTATCCTAAGTGATATCCTAACTGCCCACTCGCCCGTCCGCCCGCGATGCCGTCCGCTCACTCGCCTGCCCGCGGCCGCCGCCTGCCCATGGCCTCCCGCCACTGCCGCCCGCCCGCACCTCCCCCCCCCCCCCGCCCCCCGCCCCACCTGCCGCCTAGGGCGCAAAAACACCTAGTGCCGGCCCTGATTGCGGGACGCCCCTATGCTCTGGGAAGTCAAATCGCGCTAAGTCGCGGGACAAACGACAAACGGAAACGACAAATTTTTGAAAAATTTCGTGACAAACGAAAATGACCCGAAACGGACCCGTTCCGACAAATGAAAACTCAAAACGTCATTTTTTCTGGTCGTGCCCATGTCTACCCACTACCATTTGTTTGAGAAGCTTCAGTAAGGGAAAATCCTTCATCTTCTCAAACAGTCTGCTGTACTGCCAAAACAGTTATAGCTATCAAGACCTTCTTCCTTTTTTTCAAAAAAAGTCCAAATCTCCTTTCTTATAATTTGAAATTATTAGCTTAAGTCTTGGGAACAAGCTTGTTCTATTTTCCACATAGCCATCTTTCAGATAATTAAATGTGGCTATTGTAGCATCATCTCCACTCAGTTTTTTCCACACTAAACATACCCATATCCATCTGGGTTTTTTCCTGAAACGGCTTTGTTACCAGATTTTTCATCAGTACTGTCACTGATGAAGGTATCACACAATTTATTCTTGTTTTTTCATTGCTGTTTGTTTATGAAGGTCCCTAGATCTTGGTTGAACTCTGGAATGAGGACATGACGAAAGCCATTGACCAGATAACTCCTAAACATCTCCTTCCTCAAAATAGACCCAAATTGGCTGCTTGGTTTACTGAAGACTTGGCAAAATTAAAACAGGTGTCCCATAGAGCTGAAAAGCGTTGGTGGAAAACCCAGACTGAAACAGACAAAGAAACAGTGAAAGGCCTTTGGAAGGTTTACTCCAAGGTAGTGGAGGCAGCAAAGAAATCATTTTTCCCTACCACCATTGATCTGGCACAAAATCACCCAGGGCAGCTTTTCAGAATAGTCAAAAGTCTGCTACACACTGACCCACGGGCGGATAACACAGACCACTCTGTATCTCGCTGCGGAGAATTTGCACAACACTTTGCAGGCAAAATTGAACAGATCTGGGTTACCTTGGATGCTGCTATTGATCTAGAATCTGTAAATAAAATGCCCCATTACTGTAAGCCACCTTGGGTCTTTTCCAAGGAGAAAGGTGGGGTAAAAATACTCTTAAACAAACAAACAAACAAACAAACAAACAAATAATAGATCATTTCTATGCATAGTACTGCCAAGCCAAAATTGCCCATATGATCCTTTTTTACTACCTAAATATAGAAATTTAAGTGTTTCCCTGATGAAATTAATTTTGTCTGATTTTCCGCTCTTAAGTCTATTTTTTCTCCACTTTCACAAGTCATTTATAAAAGTGTTGAGTAATAATAGGCCCATGGCACAATCCAGCAGAACCCTACTTTTATTTGGGACTGAATGATTTTTAATTCTACCATTCCCCCATAATTCGGAACCCAAGAAAGCTTATAGTAAATCAGGATGAGTACTCTTGGAGTTCAGTCCATCAGCCAGATACAAGTTCAGTGAACAACAGTATTACCATATTTTTCCATTCGTACAATGCTGTTTTTCCCCTAAAATCATGTCACTAAACATTAATGGTCATCGTATACATGGAAGTGAGCCTTTCCTGAGGGGTGGCGTGGTGGAGTACCCAACTGACCTTGTTGCTTCCCTTCCTTTCCAGCATCTCTTGTTTACTCTTTGTCCTGAAGACTCCTCTGTGCTTTGTTTTTGCAAGGATCAGACCCTTCTTTTCAGTGGAGAAAGCCTTGGGGGTGGCGGAACCCATTAAGAAGTGCCCTTCCACGCTAAAAAGAAGGGTTCAATCCTGTGAGAACAAAGCAGAAAGGAGGGCTTCCTTGTCTGGTTGCACCCTAAGTCTAGATGCTCTTTCTGATCCCCCCAAATAGGACTGGAATGGAGTACACACTCACTCTCTGGGATATAGCCTCTGTGTGACCCTCCATCAAGTAGGTGTAAAACATCTTTGAGCTGATAGTACCTTGTTCTTCATATTTCTACAAAAAGCAAGGCAAACAATTGCAAAAGAGGCATTGTCATCAGATAAGAAGAGTGTTGTAGTAACTCATCAGGCTTTTCAGATGTGTCTGAATTTATTTCTGTCTCAGTGGCATGTACTAATGTAGAAGAGAGACGGGTGGCATTATTGTTACTGTGTAACATTGTAACAGTTTAAGTAGCCTTTGTATATAGTCTATTATCACAAGACATATCTCCTTGGTTAAGATGAGGCCATTATTTGAAGTGGATTTCCTTCCCCCCCCCCCCAGCAGTGTTCTGTTGATGTACTTGTAGAGAATGAATTCAAAAAGCAAATCACTGTGACTCCTGAGATTTAATAGAAATAGGAGAGTGAACACAATCTAGAGGAGGTCAGAGCCTATGGAATTTGTATTTCCAGCTCTCCAAAATCACTAGGTTGTTAGTAGGAAATGAAAGTTTTTGATGCAACACATGGATGGTTTCTGCTTTAAATGTTAGAAGGGCTTAAGGGAAGCCATTTATACATGGCTTCAGTCTACCAGTTAATTATTTTAATTGCCTTGTTATCTAGTCAAGTGGAATAGTATAGCTTCTTTTGATGATGCCTTTCTCCTCTATGTAGCCCAGCAGAGGTTTTTAATATTCGGAACGTTGTATTATCAGACTTGTGTTCTTGTTGAATCAAGCATTTTTCTTTGTAATATTCTTCTTGATGCTGCTTTACATTACTATAAAGCATGGCTATCCTTGGAAATGGGAACCTCCAAATTAATAATGCACATTGACTGCACAATTTCCGTGTTTCTTTTGCAAATTGCTGGTGGGTGTTTTTTGTTGTTGTTGTTGTTTTGTTATGAAGCCCATTTTGTAATGGCCTGCCTAGCAGTCTCTTTTCTCCTTCCACATGCTATGATACAAACTCACTAAACATCATTTTTCCTAAAACTCAAAATCTGCATCACCCAGCCGACTCAGCAACATTTACCAGCAGATGCTGACTAGAGGGCTCTTGCTCTGAAGGCTTAATTTCACAGCACAATGTACCACAGTGCATTTTTAGTGTGCCGTCAAAGTATTTGCATAAATGAACACTATTTGGGAAGAAAAATAATGTGTGGAGAAGCAAATGGCCTTTTTTTATCCAATGTGTCAAGAAGACAGGCGTGCAGTTTCTGTAGTAGCACGTGGATTGTTATTTACCCAGCTCCACCAGTACCTCAAAAGGAGCATTTTCAGTGCTTGTGCATTCAGGTGCCCAACCATTGTGGTTTCTTTTTAAAAGATGTATGAAAGATACTGCGCTTTGCTACATGGTACGTTTATAGTTATGGTGCTGAGTAGATGGAATGTTGTTGTACGGAAGTCGTTGCACTCTGTGCCACTGGGAGCAGCCAGCCCTGTCACTCATTCATTCATTTTAGAGAACGCTACACCATCACTTCAGGAAAAGTCTCCCCAAATCACTTCGCTTCAGAAAGCACACGAACATCAAAATGATAACAATGTTAATTAAAACGACACCTCATTTTATTCCCATTTGCACAATTTCGTGAGCTTCTTTCTTTCTTTCTTTTAATGTAACACCGTCTGTTACACTGGTGGTTCTGTCTTGAGGATAAAAGCAAATGGGCAAAAGTTAAGCTTTTACTGTGCAAAATCAGTACTCAGAATGCCAGTATTTCTGTTCAGGCTTGTTCTTCTGATTTTTTTTAAGTCTCATAGCACCCTTGGCTAATTCCTTTATCCCAGAGTTAAGAGGAAAGAAGACTTGTAATGGGTCTGTTATTTTTATGTGCATCAATTTTCTTTAGTTTGGCTGTATAGCAACTTGATCTGCCCTTGTCTGAATATGGTTGAAAACTGCTTTTTTTTTTTTTGCATTTTCCCTGGATGTGTCATTGGATGTCCATTGATGTGTCATTAAGACATATTCAAGTTTAAGAACAGGAAATTGAGAGGTATCTTACAGCATTAGAAGACAACATTAAAGCTAACAGAAAATGTGAGCAGTTAAGAAAAGAATATAATTCCATGTAATCCACACGGTAGACCATCTAAAAGTTATGAGGCATGGGAACTAACAATTGATAACACGGTATCAATGTAAATTAGGTAGTGATAGGTAATGAACTGCCCCTTATTTTCCCAACCTTGAGAACAACATGATTTGTTTTCCATACTTTTCTTCCTCTAAAGTTTTAGGTGGGGTCTCATGTAGCAGACACTGTAGCATCCCAAATTTGCATACTGTAATAATAATAATAATAATAATAATAATATTATAATTATTATTATTATTATTATTATTATTATTATTATTATTATTATTATTATTATTATTATTATTATTATTTCATTGATACATCATGTAGTCCTAAATGCTTGGGAAGCGTTCGACTAGTGATTTGTATTACAAAATCCAGCGTAGTTAGCTGTGTGATTAATAATAATAATAATAATAATAATAATATAATAATAATAATAATAATAATAAAATTATCTGAAGTATGCAAAAATCACTTGATAAGACATGTATATAAAAACTGTGCCTTATTGCAAATCGGAAACAGGCAAATCTTATTTAGGCCCAGTTGTGTGGAGATTTTTGAACTGTTCATTAAGAATTTTTAAAAATGCAAAGATCTGTTGTGTGCATACCTGTACACATGTATATACACATATACAGAGGTTACAGAGGTTCCTTATCAAAAAGAACAAGTTGATAATTACAGGAAACAAGATTAGCAGTCATGTTTAATCCCTGAGACTTTTCTAAGGCTGTGGGGAATAAAGAGAAACATTAGCTGTCACGAAGCTTACCTTCTGTTTCTATAGAATGCTTTATTGTTTAAATTGGAGCTTTAAGAAAGTGTCCTGTAGCTATGAAAAAAGAATTGTCTCTTGGCAAGTGAGAACTGAGACATAAAAATTAACTGAGATATAAAAATTAACTGAGATTTTGAAATCTGCCCCCAAATCTATTCAAAAAACCATAAGAGTAGCCCATAACTCAATGTGGTTGGTCTGATGGGGTTAATGCATACATCCAGAGGATGGAAAGGAAGGGGAAAGGGTATGATCCTCGAAATCTAGTTTATTTTATATCTCTAGATATTTAAATGTCATTTGGTGTTTGTGACATTATGGGGAATGGTGTTGGAACAGAACTAGGATAGTTAAAATTTCTTAAAGCAGTGCACTCACTTTGTGGGATGAGCACCAAAGGAAATGAGTGGTTGAAATGAACGGCTCTAAAGGAGACTTAGCCAAGAATGATGAAATGATAGGAATGAGGTGTTTTAGGTGGTTGCCTTTGTAGACTACATTGGGCCTTTCCCTTGAAGTATACCAGTTCAGTGCTACATGCTTGATGCAATTTACAATTTTTGTACTGTTCCGGATGCTGCTTAAATAATTTATTATGTGTAGTGATAATTATATAATTGCTAGCATACAGTGCTACATTCACTTAAGTCCCAGGAGATTATCCAAACTCCATGGGAGGACATGGCCGGCGCGAGGGCGACGCGGCTTCCTTTCGCTTTTGCCGCCAACATGGCCTCTGGGGAAGCCAAGTCGGTTTTGTTCGTGTATCTGGGGAACATTTGCCGATCTCCCATAGCAGAAGCTGTTTTCAGAAAACTTGTAACTGAGGAAAACATTGAAAACAAGTGGAGGATAGACAGTGCAGCAACGTCCACATATGAAATAGGAAATCCTCCAGATTATCGGGGCCAGAATTGCATGAGGAAGCATGGCGTTATCATGAATCATACTGCCAGGCAGGTAACGAAAGATGATTTCTTGACATTTGATTATATGCTGTGCATGGATGAAAGCAATCTACGAGATCTGAAAAGAAAAAGCAACCAGATTAAAAACTGCAAAGCTAAGATTGAGCTCCTCGGTAGCTATGACCCACAGAAACAGCTTATTATTGAAGATCCATACTATGGGAATGATGAAGATTTTGAAACTGTCTACCAGCAGTGTCTTAGATGTTGTAAAGAGTTCTTACAGCAGCCTCACTTGACATTAAATTGTGACATTGCAGCAGTAAAATAGCTTCCCTTTGAACATTTCAGTCATATGCAGCATCTATTATATTTATCATACTTGGTAAGTCATTTTAAAAAATCATGTGTACATGCAAGATAAAAGTGTCCAGGACTAAGAGAAATAATGTGAATGGTTCCTAGTGTTCATGTTCTATATACTCCATAGAAGAATTCCTCTAGGTATACTCTTAACCATGACACACTTGTGTGGTTTCTGATGCTGCTGTTAGAAAATAGAATTTCTGACCCTTAAGATCAATCTTACAACTACATTTATGCATTGTAAAGGCATAAAACATGCCTATATAATTTGACATTTTAGTTCATAATTTGCAGGTACCATAATGGTACATCTTATACCTGTTCAATGCTGTTTTGCTGTACAAGAATTATTTGAGGGTGTAAACCAGCAGATAAATAAATTATGACATTTTAAAAAAAATTATGACATGGGAGGACATGCCCCCTTGATTTAGGTATTTCACAGTTAAAATAAATAGTTGGGCTAAATGAGAAAGAGAAGAATTGAGGGAAGCATTGATGGTCTCTGAAATGTTAAGAGTTTAAACTGCTTCTGTGGAAGTGTGTCTTCTGTGAAAGTGTGTCTTCATTTTACTACAAATACTTAGTAGCACACACCTTGGTGTAAAGATTTTCAAGACAGTTGACAAGGAATTTAAAAGCAACAGCAATTAAAGCCCAAAATCAATTGGAACAACAGAGCAACAGAGTTAATATAAAATAAATAAAGTATCTTCAACTTCTCACATTATTGTATTTAAAATAAACACGTTGTAGCATGTTCTAGATTGAAATTCACATCCTCAAACACATCAATATCTGGAGAAGCAAAAACCCACCCTGAAATAAATGTGTTGCTTATAAAAGTACCATAGTAGTAGTACCAGGAAGGCAGTATCAAAGGAAGGGGGGCCATGGGCTCTGGATACATATCAAATCACATCAGATTGAGGGCCAGTGTGAACACGGGTAGTGAAACAATATGGGGTCTTTGTGTGATCATGTAAACAAATAAAGCTGGAGCAATTCGGCTTGCCAGTGCAGTTGCACCCTTAGACCGAGAGGAAAAGAACTCTACTTTTTCAACTGTTTTAAATTAGAATCTGGCTTGGAGAAATAATGCCAGCTTTGCCTTGTATTTAGATGTTTTTGCACTGTGGAGGTTCACATTCTAATCCAAGACATATTCATGTTAGCATGGTACATTATATGTGCTTAGATAGTTAATGTGTCATCAAGTTGGAACGGACTTATGGGAACCCTAATAAGGGTTTCAAGACAAGTGAGGTATCCAATGAGTGATTTCTACCTGTTCCACTCGAGTGATTTTCAATAGCCAAATGGGGATTTGAACCCAGGCCACCTGACTCCTAGCCCCTCCCTCTTATCAACTACACCACACTGGGTATCGGTCCTTACCTCATTGTAATCCCTTCAACTTGCCTGGGAAATACAGAGAGCAAGTAACTTGCCTGGGTCTAAAGAGAGACGTTCTTTACTTGAGTAAGGATTTAAACACTAGTCTTCCGCATCCTGGCATGAACTTTAGTTGCATGGAGGCCTGTCGTCATAGGAAGGAACTGCGGAATTATCATGAACCATTCTGCTTCTTTCCTTTTCACTCAGTGCCTTGATTTCAGAGTGGGTATTCAGTAAAGTGGTGTGCCACATCTTTCAGCATCTCGGTTATGAGCAGACATTTTTAAGGTTAGACTTAAATGTTTATATGAGTGAAAATAAGCCTGGCTTTATATTGTAACCTTTTCTATATAAATTTTTATAAACCGCTATTTGACTTTGCTCATGAATTCTGCAGGATGTTATTGCATCCATTATGTATCCTCTCTGTTATGCTGTCACTGTAACTTACTTAAGGTTGCTCCCCTAAGTGGAGGGGGGGTCCTTACCCACATACAGGGAAACAAGCATGTAAATGTAATATATGCAGCTTTTAAGACTTCATCTTTAAAACGTGCAATATTTATAACCACTTTACAGTCCCTGAATATCTGCTTTCTTGTCACAGTGAATTAAATAAAAACCATTCCAAAGGCAGTGTGATGGTGGACCCACGATAAAGGCCAAATCAATATTTAGACAGCTTCAGGCTACCGAGGTTCTGCCGACTTACACACTTGCCAGCAAGCCTAGCTTGCATTCATCATGAACGATGCTGTTTTATGTACTTGAAACGTTGCTGCAACTCTGAAATGCTTCTAAGACTCCTTCCTCCCTAAGGGCACATCTTAAATGTGCAAGTATGTCTGTTATTGTTCTTCAAAATACGGTACTGCTACCCAGTCTTTGTTCTAAATTAGTCCTGTATTGTTACAAGGATTCTCGGTATAGGAATCTTGTAGGCATAAAGGATCCGTACCAATTCAGTATCTTCCCACTGTTATAAATTGTGTCACACACAAACCCCATGTTTCTCTAAGAGCAAGCTGCTGCTTACGATACTAGGTCAACAACTCCAAACTCCGATTCTTCATGCAGGATTTTCTGGGAAAGGTACATGTAGCAAACGTCATCTGGAACACTCCTGTTTAGTGGGGCTTGAAAGATTTGACTCAACTTGAGGGAAGAATGCACTGTGGGATGTTCTGAGTCAGTGAAATTTTATTTTGCCTTGACTGAATCAAAAGCAGTGTGGGTTTGAAATATTTTCATGCAGTTTAGATGAAACTTGACTTGTTTTGCAGTCCTCCCACCTAGTGGCTGTGTTTGGTAATTGCTGTGACTTTAGTTAGATTTGTGGAGTCTGCAACAGGGCTAAATCAAGATATGGATAGAAATCAAATAGCAAAGCCTGGGAGAATTCATCTTTTGTTTATTTATTTTCAATTGCAGTGTGTTAATTCTTCCAGCACCTGCCATATACCTTTCTTTAGGAACACCTGCAGTTTCAAACTGGACTAGCTCACACAGTCTCCTAAGTGCTTTTTCGTCTTTCAGAGGTACCTAGGAGTTGGTTGTTGTCATAGATGTTCATGCTAAACCTCATGCCAAGCAGATGTATACATATGCTTAGAGGGAATCATGCTGTCTGTTCAATGGATTGAAGTTTTTGTAAATTTATTTTTTTGCATTGTGAAATTAAACTTTTCATTCTCTGCACCCCACCCCCAAATGCATAAATGCTTAGGAGGTCCCTTTAATCTCCAGAGAAGATGTTGGATACTAGGGCTTGTAGGGAGAAAGGAAAAACATTTCTTACCAGACAATCTTCTGCTGAGGGACAGACATAGTTGGTGACAGCTCTAAATGCCACTGGAGAAATGGCAGCTCCATTACATTTGGAAAACTTACTTGAACTTCAGAGAATGTAAAACTTTAACAAAAGATATTGCTGACGAATGAAGTGCAATGATAGTAAGAAACAAATACAGTAGAATTATCATAATCAATGATAGTCTAGGTCAGTGTTGGCAAACCTATGGCACGGGTACCAAAGGTGGTACTCAGAGCCCTTTCTGTGGGCACCTGACATCACCCCTTCACAGCCACCTGTATTTAGGTTAAATTGTTGTATTGGCAGTTTGCGAAAAATTAGTGGGTTTTGAATCAGTTTGGGCACTCAGTCTCTAAAAGGTTTGCCGTCACTGGTCTTGGTTCTTATACTTTAAAATTTCTAGTTAAATACTAATTAGGTTAGTCCATCCCAGGGGATCTGGAAGTTGAGTCATGGCTACTGGACTTCTTTTTGAGAGATAGAAACCGATGAAGCTGTTTGGATGAACAGCGAAACATTTCTATCTCTCAAAAAGAAGTCCAGTAGCCATGACTCAACTTCCAGATAAACTCACCTGGATGACTGAGAATCTTCACAGACACATCCCAGGGGATCTGTGTTTGGTCCTTATATAAATTTATTTCTTATTTCAAGTAATTTTAAAAGTTGGATGTTCTCTTGGTAAGTTTCACTTTTATTTTTCATTTTTAACGCATGAGCATGTTTCTTGCCCTCATGACTGAAAAAGCCAGCTTGAAAGCAGGCAGAATGCTTAGACACCTCAGAGCAAATGTTCTGAATCCAAAGTAACCAGAAGCTACTGCATCTTACTATGGAGAGAAACTATGTTCTCTGACAACTGCTGACAAAGCCCACCATTCTTAGCTCTGCTAGAGCAGTAAAATCTGAGGAAGCAAGAGTGTGTTACTGCCACATTCATTTGTGCTGTTGGAGTCCACATCTGGCCTTACCATGTAGGGAATGTAAAGTAATACATGCACTGTTATCAGTCAATTCTGTGGCTTCAGGACTCATTCCACTCAGAGATTCTAGCAAACACAGGACAATAAACATTGTGTAGTATTGTCTTGAGTCCCTCCATTGCTATCCTCCCGTCTCTTCCTGCTTTGACAACTTTGTTGAACCTAACACCATGCTCTTCCCCTAACATCCTGCCCTGTCATTAGTACTGTTTAATACAGGCATGTCCAAACTTTGGCCCTCCAGATGTTTTGGACCACAACTCCCACAGTCCTTTGCCATTGGAAATACAGGCTTGGAATTCTGGGACTTGTGGTCCAAAACATCAGGAGGGCCAAAGTTTGGACATGCCTGGTTTAATATTTCTGCTGTTCCAGCAGTGAAACCTCTCATCCTTCCCAGCCAACATGATTGCTGGGTGAGGATCATGGGAGCTGACTTCCACCCCGCAGGTGGCTGCTGCATTTGAAAAAGCTACTGTCGGCCTTTGAAACAACATTTTTAAAAACTCATTGACTGGCATATTTTGTTCTAATCGCAGAATAAACGTAGCCTAGATTATACAAATATTGTGAAATTGGTGGGATTATGCACTAATTGAAAACTCAGCAGGCCCCATGAGTTTGTTAAACATCTGTTGCTAGAGTAAATTCCATTTGGCAAGTGCCAAAGGTGTCATCGCTTTCTGAGTCATGGGTTGGAAGTAATGTTGAGATGATCCTATCATAGGAAGTATACAGATAGTAATAGAGCAGGGGACATTAATTATTGGAAGCAGCTTCTCTGCTGACTTAATGAAAGATTAGTGAATGTGCTGGTATTTATGGACATTAGAGCTGTCAGGTTGTCTCACTACACTTGAGGGGCTTGGGACAATAGCAGTGCTGATGGTAATGCTGGCAATTTCCCTGTTGTTGTTTTTTGCAGGTCACTGCCAGGGGATTTGGTCCATTGTTACAGTTTGCCTACACTGCTAAGCTGTTAATCAGCAGAGAAAACATACAAGAGGTCATCCACTGTGCAGAATTCCTGCGCATGCACAACCTGGAGGACTCCTGCTTCAGCTTCCTTCAGACCCAGCTGCTGAATAACGAAGATGGCCTCTTCCTGTGCAAAAAGGATAGCGGCTGCCCCCGAATGCACGAGGACGGGAACTCGGAAGGCGACGAGGAAGAGACGATGGAATCAGAGACTTCCAAGCTATCTTGCCCAAGGGAGAAAACACACCCCGAGCCCTTTAACTTTGAATCTGCTTGCTCAGGAGCTGAGAAGGAAGAAGGCATGCTACCCGACTCAGAGATACTGAATGATGGCAAGGATAGCTTGGATAAAGAAGCAGTGACGCGGTACCCCAGATACAAGAAATACCAGCTGGCTTGTACCAAGAATGTCTACAACACATCACACCTTAGTACCTCAGGTTTTGCAAGCACATTCAGTGAAGAAAATTCTGGTGATGGCCTCAAACCAGAGCTTGCTGTAGGGCAGATTAAAAGTGAGCCTAGGAATGAGGAGAACGATGACGAGAACATCACTCTTTGCCTCTCTGGAGACGAGACCGACATCAGGGATAAAGAGGGGGATGTTGAAATGGACCGGAAGCAGCAGCCGAGTCCCACGGGAGCAGACGGGTCCAGGGGTGGTTCCCCTCCTTCCTGCCTAAGGTCTTTCTTCAACCGAACAAAAAACATAGACTTAGTTGGCTTCCCCAGTACTTCCCAACAGCACTTTGCCAGGAGTCCGGTATGCCCTTTTGACAAAGGGACAACTCAGGGTGACCACAAAACTGATTACATCCCTTTTGCAGGGAATTTTGGACTCTCTCAAGCTGTTCAGAAGGATGCTTCCAATTTTACCGTGGGATCGCCACTCAGGGGTCCTGGCTTTGTTGAAGGTCTTTGCAAGCAGGAAGGCGAGGTGGACAGGAGGAGCGTGATCTTCTCATCAACTGTCTGTGACCAAGTAAACACTTCGGTGCATTCGTATTCGGGCATGAGCAGCTTGGATAAAGACCTCACGGAAGCTGTGCCAAAGGGTCTGTGGGCAGGAAGTAGCCAATCTCTTCCCAGCTGCCAGGCCTACTCTCACATTGGGCAGGCAGCGGATCACTTGCCAGGACGGATCCGGCCCAACACCAGCTGCCCAGTGCCAATTAAAGTTTGCCCTCGCTCTCCTCCTCTGGAAACCAGGACAAGGACCTCCAGTTCATGTTCCTCCTACTCATACGCAGAGGACGGGAGTGGCGGTTCTCCCTGTAGCCTCCCTCTGTGTGAGTTTTCATCTTCCCCCTGTTCCCAAGGAGCTCGATTCCCGGCCACTGAGCATCAGGAGCCGAGCATGATGGGAGACGGAATGTACAACCAAGTCAGACCCCAGATAAAATGTGAGCCATCCTATGGAACGAACTCTAGCGATGAGTCTGGATCGTTCTCTGAAGCAGACAGTGAGTCATGTCCTGTGCAAGACAGAGGACATGAGGTAGGGATTTGTGATAAGTACACCTGTTAACACTAATTGTGACACATTTGTTAAGCCCCCACTGTTGTGTTAAATGGCTTCCTCTGTATACCCAAGCAATAACCGGTCAGTGTTACCCAATCTGCTGTTGATTTTGCAGTTAGGCTACTGTTAAAAAAAGGAAAGTTATAGAACATCTACGACGGTGATAGAATGCTGCATCCCATAAACCATTTTAATGAAGACCTAGTTCTTCTTAAACTCCCATCTGTTGTTGGCAGACTGAGAGCACCATAGGCATGTTACTGCTGCCTGCTCCATTATCCATGGGATTTACCCCTCCTTTTGGGGTATTGAAACCTATTGTGGGTTAGTTCAATTTTTTTGAGTGAAGTACAGTTAGCCAAAACCACAGTTGGAAAGTTCCCTTCAAACTACCTCTGTAAACTCTGATTTGATATTACAAAATAGAAAAAGAAATAGCAATTTGTTGTCATTGCACACATATACAACATATACAGTGAGATTAGGTGCTGTTTGTAGTACCATACAATTTAAAAAAACCACATCTGATTCCACTCTGCTTAATATAACACTAAACCACAGCATTTAGCCTGGATACTGCTCTAGGATAAAAACTGTTCTTTAATCTGTTTGTTTTTGTCCCAGTCATCCCGTATCTCCTGCCTGATTGCAATGGTTCAAAAAACTAAGGCATATCAGCACACCAGCATTAGCATTTTGGTAGCGCTTATCCTAGTTTGCTGCAAAATGAATGGAAGAGTGGCAGTTCTAGTGCAAGTAGAGAGTCAAGTCAGAATTGAGGGTTTTGTGGATTTTTTGCTGTTGTTTATTAAGCTACGCCTGCTTTTGGGGAAAAGGTCATCTGAAGGAAATAGAAATGTATTGTCATATACAACATGTACAACAAAATTAGGTGCTGTTTGCAGTACCATGCAATTTTAAAAAACAAAACAAAACCCCCCATCACATCCAATTCCACTCTCTTTAATATAAATGGGGAAGGATAGAAAGTAGAGAAGCAGAGAGAGAGATCCATGTTCACAGAGCACAACAAGAATCCCGGATCCCTGGAGAGTTAATCTATATTTTATCAAGCCATGCTATCTTGAATTGCATCTTTTTTCCTAGCCCAAAGCCATATGACCTTGCAACAATTAACTGATTGGGTTTCTCATCAGTAATACTACTGCTACAGCATTCAGTAAAAAGCTGTTTCTGGCACACCGGCAAACAGCCTCATATACAAGGGAGGATGAGGAAGAGCAAGGGTCTAAAAGAGGCCAGTACAGTACTGATGCATAGGTTATCATAGACTTTTAGGTAATCTGTATCCCTTTTTATCAATGGGAAGCAGGCTCTTACAGACATTTGACTGACATATAAATGCATTGTTCTGCTTTTGTGGGTCAGCGAAACAGCTTCCTTCAAAAGTAATCTTGGGACTGAGACTATTTTGATGCCTCAGCTGCAAAATCTGGTCACTAGAAAAATAAATTATATATTTCTCTGTTGAGTTACCGTGCCCGCCCCCCGGCCTATCGTGGGATTTAGGGACTCAACCCGCGATAATTGAAAATCCATGATATGTGGATGCAGGTCAGATCAGGCCTAGGGCACCTAGCTGGGGGCTCTTGTACTTACCCCCACCCTGGCGCTGCACTGAAAAGGCCTGCAAGGGCCTTCCCGGGCCTTCTGGAGGCCCCAAAAGGGCCTCCCTGCAAACCGGAAGGGACCGAAATATTTCTGAGGCCTCTGACAGGCCTAGAAAGTCACTTCCAGAGGGGTGAAAAAAACAGGGCTTTTTTCATATACTGCAGTCCTGCAATATAGCTGGGCCGCAGTATATGAACCGCGAATGGGCGGGGGACTACTGTATTAGAGTTTGCAGGGATGCATGGAAAATGGCATTGTCCAATGAGAGCCTGTTACCAAATTGCCATAACCTACAGAACTGTATTATGGTTTCAATACATCCTTGGAAGTCCTAGGATTGTGCTTTGGTGACAACGAACCTCCCCTAAGTTTCCTGCTACAACTTGTGGCAAATTCACTTAGAAAATTATGAATAGTTCTTTCCTGAGAAGTTTTATTTTAAACAGCCATTTGCTTGTACTTTTATCCGCTGAACTGAAAGGGATTTATTTGCAAGTAGGCATAAGAGTGTGGAAAAGTCTGAAGTTTTTGACAGTAATTGTCAGAAATTTCCAGTTCGTTTGGTCGGAGCCCATTCTAGATGTGGGATTCTGAGAGTGGTACTACAAAAAAAATTTACTGAACTTCCCATGCACCAAATACACATGCATGGGACTACATTGGTGAGTAGCAATGTTATACAAACTTCCCAGCAGGCCAATCCCATTGAGCTGTGTGAGAGGGTTATGAGCAGGTGTAGAACTGTTTCAGAAGAGATTGAGGACTTCCTTGAACTATTACGTTCTTGCCACCAAGAATTCTTCCCCTGATCTATCTGTTCATTTGTTCCATGCTTCGGCCCATACATCCTGTGTAAGAGCAGGGTGATCTGTTCAGTGCACATTGTGTGTGGACTGCCAAAATATTATACTGTTACTGAGAGTTGCACTAAAGAAAAGTCTGTCTTGGGTCTTCCCATGCCCACTCACAAATTTTTGAAACTCCATCTAGCCCTCTTTCTACCTTTCGATGGTGTTCTTTGTGTCCAGAAGCATTATCCTAATATAGGACAGGTCTGATCACATAAGTTACATTATCTGTTTGTCATTGAATCAGAAATTCTATGGGCAATGCATATATAGCATGGGTCTTTAAAAGCATACGTTCAATTATACAATAGTTGGAGCATTCTTCGGCGTTGCCCTTCTTTGGGATTGGGATGCAGACTGATCTTTTCCAGTCTTCTGGCCACTGCAGAATTTTCCAAATTTGCAGGCATATTGCATGTAGCACCTTTGCAGCATCCTCTTTTAAGATTTTAAATAGTTCAACTGGAATGCCATCACCTCCACTGGCCTTGTTTGCAATGCTTTCTAAGGCCCACTTGACTTCACTTTCCAGGATGTCTGGCTCGAGGTCAGCAACTACGCTATCTTGGTTATCAGGGACTTCCAGATCTTTCTAATAAAATTCCTCTGTATATTCTTGCCATCTCTTCTTGATATCTTCTGCCTCTGTTAAGTCCCTACCATTTTTGTCCTTTATCCTATCCATCTTCGCACAAAATGCCCCTTTAATATCTCCAGTTTTCTTGAATAGATCTCTGGTTTTTCCTTTTATATTGTTTTCCTCTATTTCTTTGCACTGTTCCTTCACTGTCCCTGTCCTGTCTCTTATCGCTATTATTTGGAAGTCTGCATTGAATTTTCTGTATCTTTCCCTTTCTCCTTTGCATTTTGCATCCCTTCTCTCCTCCGCTATTTGTAGGGCCTCATTGGACAGCCATTTTGCTTTCTTGCATTTTCTTTTCTTTGGAATAGTTTTCATTGCAGCCTCCTGTACAATGTTACAAGCCTCCATCCATAGTTCTTTGGGCCCTCTGTCCACCAAATCTAATTCCTTCTGAACAGCTACTAGCATACTAATGGCACAAATCTAATCCAACAAAATATCTATGAAATTCTGTGAGGAAATGTTCTTTTTTCAGTCCACAACCCACCCACCCCAAAAAAAAAAAAAAAAAAAAAACAACAACCATGCTTTGTTTCTCAGAATTTATGAAATGTTTAGAAATACATCAGAGGTTAAACCCATTAACCTTTAGCAGGATCTTTAATATGCTGCTTTTTGCTAGTTGTTGCAAAAAAAAATATTATACAGTGGTACCTTGTATAAAGGAATTAATTTGTTCCAAATGAAATTATGTTAAGCAAAATTTTCCTTTATACAAATTCCCATAGGAATGCATTGAAAATGGAGTAATCCCATTTTATGTTGTATGGATTTTCCCCATAGGCGATTATGTTAAGCAAATTTCCCCTATCGCCGGAATTTTTTATGTTGTACAGATTTTATGTTATACAAATTGTTTGTTATACAAGGATCCACTGTATGTGGAAACAGCAGTTGTAGAATAATACTGATGGCTGCTGGATATGTGAAATATGCTTTTTAGAAGTACATGGACTTCACCCAAAGTGGTATTCATACTTAGAAAAAACATTCTTTTAACTGAAGCCCATTTTTTGAGCACGGTGATGCTGTGTCAGTTGGCATTAGGGGAAAGATTTTATTTTTTGTTTCCTTATCTTTGCCTGAATAAATCCTGCGTGGAAACTCATGACAGAAATAATGAATGTAAACTGTATCAAGAAACAAGAATGGAAAGAGCCCTTTGATTATCTTTGTTAACAAAGCTGTATGCCAAGTAGAGGAAGGATAAGATTATCTTTCATTAGTTTTTTTTTTTAATTTGGATTGAAGTCTACGTTCAAACAAGAGACGGGACAGCTTGCTGCAGTTGCACAACAGGGGCTGGAGTTTTCCTCCCAATGTGATAAAATACTGGTTTACAGTCCACGTCAATGTTGCCACAAAGGTAAAATGAAGCAGTGGCTCAGGCAGCCAAATCTGTGGACTGTTAGAATACAAAATTGCTAGATCTATCATTTGCATTTTAAAATCATTTTGTTGGTTGGAGCATTGGGGGGGAGGGGCTTCTGCTTCAGGCACCAAGATATTTTTAGCACATGCTGAGTTTTGTTCAACATAGTTAGTATTTTAATATGTTTTTTCTTCCTCTTCCATTCAGACACTCAAAGGGTGATAAAACTAAAAATAAGACTTGAAATACAGTATATACAAATGCATATACAGTACTTTGGATTGAACAATCCATCTTGTTTTATGTGCTAACCATATTATTTCAAACATAAGAGAAAATAATAAGAGAAGGTATATATTCATAAGCTGAGATCAGACAGAAAATCATCCCTGTACTGTAATATTCCCCCCCTTTTTTTGCTTTAACCATCATTAAAGAAAGAAGCATGTTTGTCCTTTTGTGGCACTCCCCTTGGAGTTCTCTAAGCAAAATCTAAACTTAATACCATTTAAAAGTCAAGACTTGATACAGAATAATAGAGAAAGACAGGAATTATTAGCAGGCTGCTTTCCAAGAACTGCTAACATCCAGGGGAATCGCATTCCTCTTGTCTTTCATTTAATATTTAAGAGTATCTCCCTAAATGGGGCTGGTAAGTTGTTTTTCAAAAGAGATCTTTTTCAAAGGAAGTGCTGCGAAACAATTCTGTTGACCTACTGAAAATGTTGGAAGACCAGCTGTGAGCTCTTAAATGACAGCCCAAAAGCATTTGTGTCAAGTTGCATTACAAGTATCCAGCCATGTACACGCTGTAAGAACTGAATAGGCAAGGCCTGATCCTAAAAATAGCTCTGCTCTTTTTCAGTGAACAATACAAACCTAAACCTGTGCATACATTGCATTTGATGATCCTGTTTGTGCAATGAATGAATCAGTTTTACCTTATTGCCTTATTATTATGCAATAAACTGAGCCGGCTTTCTTACATATGACAAAGAAACAAAGAAAGAATGGAGATAGATTTTTTTTAAAAAACAGTATTTAAACAATGCATAAGATCAAAGTACAGTATATATAAAAAGAATGGGAGTAGATTAAAAACAGTTAAAGAATATAGATATAGATATATAGTTGATATAGATGTAGCTACAGTATAAATGTATTTAAATATTGCTATATACAAAGCATACTAAACATGCTTTTACCACTAAAAAAAAAGTTTCTCCTTTCTAAAGCTAATTTAACATTTTCCGCCACCTTAAATGCCATGTAGCAATCTGATCCTGGCAATAAATATACAATTTCATTTTTAAAAATGTACCAGAACAGCAAAGGGTAAAGAAATTGGGTAAGGTAAAGGAAAAGGAAAAGCTTCCCCCTGCATATGTGTGCTGGTCGTGTCCAACTCTAGGGGTGGTGCTCATCTCTGTATTCAAGTCGAAGAGCCAGTGTTGTCCAAGTATGTGGCCATGTGGCCGGCATGGCTGCAAGCAAGAAATTGGGTACTTTGGTTGAAGTAGAACAGGCATTATAATAGAATAGGCAATAGAAGATAGTCCTTCTGCCTTCTGAGCAACTGGCAGGGCATTATCTGCTCATCTCAGATTGGCCATTATACTGTCTCTTAACTTTCAACAAGTGCAGGGTTTTAAATCTGTGTTTAGCTAGAGGTTCCTAAGTCTGTATGGGCCTTATTGCGGGGGGTGGGGGAGCCACATACAGTGGCACATTCTCAGTAGAGGATACAGTTTGACACCTTAGTGTAAGAGCACTTAGTCACCTGCTATCTGATTATTTGAAGGCTATCTGATTATCAAAATTACTTCAGTATCTTCTGACCTTTGAATGAGCACCACTACAGCTCCAATGACTTTGGTGGACTTTTCAGAGAGGTCACTGAAAAGCCCAGTTCAGAATTGCTTTGGCAAATTTTGGTAGCAATGCTGGGCCCATATCCTCATGTGCTTTTAGGACCTCAGGAGAGTTTTGTTGGAATATTGCCTTAGTAGATCAATTAAAGTCCCTATGGAAGTGCTCCAAACAGCTGCCTTGGGGATCAGTCCAGGAACTCCTAACAGGGAACTCCTGTTGTCCTTAGTCCAGATGTTTGTCTTAATGTGTTTAAATTAAGTCTTAATGTGTCCAAGCAAAAGCCCCAGGCATCAACTGGTACGATAAGGTATTCCTGTAAAGCTTAAGAAGAGCAATCACTAATATTTTCAGGTTTATACCTGGATATTTATAAGAGGTAGTCAACCAGCTGCCACTGATATTTCTGTTTTCTCTTTATTTATTTATTTATTTATTTATTAAATATTATAAAACTGCAATACCAAAAACAACAACAACAAAAACAACACAATATCATAAAGGAAAATATCTGTGAAGCTTCTCAGTCATCCAGGTGAGTTTATCTGGAAGTTGAGTCATGGCTACTGGACTTCTTTTTGAGAGATAGAAACGTTTCGCTGCTCATCCAAACAGCTTCATCAGTCTGAATACACCTAGTGCAAGTCCTCCATCTTATAGTCAGCTCTGTCCTCTTGTCACCCTAGTCTGAATTAGGCTCATAAGATGAACAGTGGCCTGAATAGGCTCGTTAGGGAGACAATAGTATCCATAGCCTTAAGGTGAACAATGGCCTAAGCTGCTGAAACCTATCAAGAATGGGTCCGTTAGCTATAGCCTTGGTGGTGAAGGCTTTTATATTTGTCTTGGTACTTTGGAAAGCACAGCCTGATAAGTAGCAGATAGACTATGCCTGAGGCTGCCACCTCTGGTGAGGGAGGGGTTTTCAATGCTCACATGAATGGCTTCCCTTACTCCTCTCTCAAACCACCTCTCTTCTTTGTCTAATATGTGTACGTCCTCATCTTTGAAAGAGTGCCCTTTTTCCTTCAAATGGTGTACTGCTGATTCTGGTCCTGAGCTGTTACCCCTCCTATGTTGGGCCATCCTTCTGTTTAATGGCCATTTAGTTTCTCCAATGTAGAGATCTGAACACTCCTCACTGCATTGGACCACATATACTATAGCGCTCCTTTTATGTTTTGGTTATCGGATCCTTTGGGTGGACAAGTCTCTGCCTTAGTGTGTTTGTGGATTTGAAATAAACAGGAATGTGGTGTTTGCCAAAAATCCTTTTAAGCTTCTCAGACACTCCAGCCATGTAAGGAATGGCCAGGTTCTTCCGTCGGGTCTGGGTCTCAGACTGATCCCTTGTTCCTCTGGGATGGCCCACTGCTTTGTTGAAGGCCCACTTCGGATATCCACAGAAGGGGAAGAAATGGAGGCAACAACAGAGTTTATTTTCTGTTCTGGTATACTAGAACATCCAAACAAGCCTCAAGGTCCATTACTAAGTCTAATGTTTTTGCTTTTATTGTAATATTCTCAATATTTTTGCTGCTACTCCACAGCCAGAGCTGGGTTTATACAGTGATTTTGAGTTAGACCTGACCAGCTATGAGTAAAATGCAGCCCTGGGGGCTGGGCTAAGCTTTCCCCTGGCTACTTTTGTGGTCTCTGCCATACAGGCTCACATCACTACCCGTGCTTGTGTATATGTGCGTGTGTGTGTGTGTCTAAGGAAAGGGCGAGAATAGCCGACTTTACGTGTCCTTACAGTGGCGTGTGAACGGAGCTGAGCCGCCGCCGCCGCCTTCTTCCAGGTGTTGAGGGACGGCCACGAAGCTGCTGGTCCCCAGGCCCTCCACCACGCTGGAGCCGTGGAAGGGAAGCCCCTCCAGTAGCCCCCTCACACGCCGCCTCTGCCACCCGACGCCGGTTCCCTGACACTGAAAGCGGTGGCGGCGGCAGCCATGACAGCAGTAGCATGCCACATTTGCTGGCTTCTCCTCCAGCTGCCGCCACTACTTTCAGTCCCAGGAAGCTGGCATAGGGCGGCGGAGTTAAGAGTTAAAAATAAGACATCCCCTGAAAATCAGCTCTGGTGTGTCTTCTTGTGAAAAAATGAATACCAGGGAAATACGGAAGTAGTTACTAGAGATGGGCACGAAACAGAAAAATAGAAGTGCATTTTGTTTTGTTTCCTTTGCTGTTCCATTTTGTTATTAACATTTTTTTAAAAAAATGTGTAACAAAAGGAAAACAATATGAAATGATTCATTATACTATATGGGTCTGCTCCCCTGGGTCCTGGAGGCATCCAATTTTGTGGGTAGCTCGAGTAGGGGCAGCAGGCTGGAAATTGCAATCTGTGTGCAGAGAGATGGGACCTAGGAATGGATGATGTACCAGTAAGATATTGTGGTCCATCTGGGAAGAGATGAGCTGCCAGATATAGCAGTGCGAAGGATGATTTGATGGTGATTGGGAAAGATCCCATGAATAAAATCATATCAAATCAAGAGGATATGGTAAGATTTGGCTTCTTTTACCCATAAACCTCTTTTATTTAAATTTAAAGAGAGAGGATTGGCTGGTGGCTATGGGCATCAACAAGAAAAGGGGGCACCAAGAGGGTATTTTCGGTGCCGGATTTACAATGAACCGTGGTGCAAATGGTACAGTCTCCTAAGCAAATCACATCCATTCATCCATCCCTTACTCTCAGCTCCCTTCCTCTCTCAGGATCTTCAAGAAAACCACCTTCCTAGCTAAAGTAATTGAGTATGAACCAGGAAGAACTAAAAAGTATAAAGATTTGCCTAGCAAGAAAACTCGTGTCTTGACTGAAACGATCAATCATCACTTGGTCTTTCGTTTTTTATTTTGTCTTCTGTGTTTTGGGAGATTGGGTGGGGATAAGGATGAAAGAGCTGCTGGCCTTTTAAATTAATGGTCTCTCCAGTAAATGTGCTAGTCAAAGAAATAACAGACTCTATTAAACACACCCCACGGGGGTGGGGTTTAAACTCTTGTTTGAGCTTTTCAGTTTACAGATTCTGACAAAATCTGTCTATGTTATTCAGTGCATGAAAGCACAAGATTTAACTGGTGATTTGATTCTGCTTATTATTTTATATACAACATGTGGTTCTTAGTTGCCACATGCTGTACAATTAAATTGCTATATTTTAATGCATATAATATGTATGTTATATAGGTTTTTTTTCAAGATGTAGGACCTGCTGCACAATATATTCATAGGGGCATCATAATCTTTTCAGTCCGTAGGCCTACTAAAGGACTTAATAATCCCACCATAACTGTAGCTAGTGTCTTTTAAGATAATGAGCTTTAATTTGGAAATTTAATAAGTAATGTTGAAGTTGCTTAGTTTCAAAAGTTACATTTGAAAGGCACTTTGCGACAATTTTAGAAGCATTCTGACTGGAAATATCAGGGTTTATGACATTCCTTTATCATCAATAGACAATAACAAGCTTGATATTGCATTTTAACATATTTGATTTGGGCATTTTTAACTGCAGTAGTTGTAAAAGTGTTTTCAGTTTTTAAATCAATATTTATTTATTTTATTTATTCATTTTAGAGTATTTTTACCCCGCCTTTCTCCTTGGAAAAGGACCCAAGGCATCTTACAGTAATGAGGGATAATATACAATTCAGTACAATTAAGACATGTTCAAGTATTGAGAACAGGGAATTGAGGAACATCTTACAGCATTAAAAGACAACATTACATTAAAGCTACAAGAGAACACAAGCAGTTAAAAGGAGAGTAAAATCCCATGTAAAGTTATGGGTGATGGAAACTTACATTGAAAACATAGTGCCAAATGCCAATGCTATCACACAAGGTTATAAGTGGTTATAAACACAAAGTCTTTGTGATCCTATAGGTTCATATGAAATACACATAACAGGCAGACCATCATTCAGGGAAAGCTTGCCTGAAGAGAAAGGTCTTTGCCTGTTTCCGGAAAGACATCAGAGATGGGGCAGTCCTGGCCTCTAGTGGAAGGGAGTTCCAGAGTCTGAATGCCACAGCTGAGAAGGCCCTTTCATGTGTTCCTACGTGATGTACCCGTGAGGGTGGCAGGATGGAGAGAAAGGCCTCTCCTGACGACCTTAAGACCTGAGCTGGTTCATGCTGTGAGATTTGATCTTTGAGGTAGCTTGGACCCAGGTCATACAGTGCTTTGTAGGTCAAGGTCAACACCTTGAATTGTGCCCGATAGCTGATTGGCAGCCAGTGGAGCTGCTTAAATAGGGGTGTAATGTGATCTCTGTATCACACCCCAGTCAGCAATCTGGCTGCTGCATTTTGGACCCGTTGAAGTTTCCTAAGACATTTCAGTGATAGCCCCACATAGAGTGCATTACAGTAATCTAGCTGGGATGTCACTAGGGTATGTGTCACCGTGGCCAGAGCTGGTTTCTCAAGAAACAGGCGTAACTGGCGAACTAGCCTTAATTGTGCACATGCGCTCCTGGCCACAGCCATGACCTGGGCATCCAAACTCAAGGATGAGTCCAAGAGCACCCCCATGCTGTGCACCTCTTTTTTTCAGTTGGAGGGTGACCCCATCCAGTACAGGTTGTATCCCTATACCTTGTTCTCCCTTTCGACTGATCACGAGCGCCTCTGTCTTGTCTAGGTATTGCTTCATTTTGTTCATTCTCATCCAGTTCATTTCTGCAGCTAAACTCTCGTGTAAAGTTGAGATAATAGCTCCCTTACAATCCAGAGGTGACGAGAGGTAGAGCTGGGTAGTATTGGCATCTGGTGGCACGTAACCTCCAAAAGACCTTATAATCTCTACCAGTGATTTCATATAGATGTTAAATATAGATGTTGTGTGCTGCTCTGAAATGTTGCTTCACACAGGTAAGGCAACCCTATGCCTTCCAAATGTTGTTGGACTTCAGCTCCCATCAGTCCCAGCAAGAGGGAGCAGTGGTGAAGAATCACAGGAGTTGTGGTTGAAAATGTATGGAGGGCTAGACATTTCCCATCCCTATTTAGAACTTGAAAGCAGGATTTCAAAACCTTGTAATACATATCAAAAACACAATATGATGTCATATCCATATAGTCACTTATAGCCAAAGGTTATGGTTGCAGCAATTTAAACTTTTAACTTTAATTTAAAAAAAAATTCTTGGGTAGACCTAAGCCACACTAACAGTACTGTACCGATATCGCTGAAACTATGTGGGGATTTTTTTTTTTTACCACAGGCCGCTTTCCACTGCTAATTGTGCTAATTTATAATATAAGAGAAGTGGTGTAACTTAGTAGGTTGGAGCACCAGGGCCAAAGGTTTGAATCTCCACTGTGCCTCCCAAGAGAGGCCAAGCAAAATTATGTGAGGCGTCCTGTATGTGGCTGAAGGGTTTATGTGGTCTTGCCTTGATCCCAGGGGGCTACCAGAAAGACGGTTAACTGCTTCTGACTTTACGCCTAGAAAAACTTTGGAGGGTCACCATAATCGAAATCGAAACAACAGTGCTTTAAAAAAAAACAGCAGCTGTAAAACATGACACATGGTTATCTCTGTGAACGAAAGCAGCTTCGTTTTAATCTGTTCACTCTTCAGTTGACTAACTGGTACTGAGGAATCTGATTAAAGAAAAACATGGTCTGTGATGGCTGATGCATAGCAACTAGGTGGACATTTAACTACTTTAGATGAGAAGCCACATCTTGCTAAGCTCCAGCTTGGTTTAGTAGAGTGCTGCCTTTGTCAGGATGTGGCATGTTGGCAGAAGCTGTACAGTGGCACCCCTATTTAAGAACAGCTCGACTTAAGAGCAATTCGACTTAAGAGGGGAAAACTGTTGGCATTTTAAATGCTGCCTTACAAATTTTAGATATGGTCTGCACGACTTACAATTGTTTTCCAATTTTTTTATTTTTTAACTTCTTTTTTCAATTTTTTAGATAGGTACCCTGATTTAAGAGTAGTTCGACTTAAGAGCATGCATTTGGAACAGATTAAATTCATAAGTTGAGGTACCACTGTATATACCTGGGGCCTGGCTGCATGGAGACCTCTGGATAGCAAATGATGGGCTGTGTGTTGCATCGTTACAGTCGTGACCAACCCTTCGTGACCCCATGTCCATGGAGTTTTATTGGCAGGAATACTGGAGTGGTTTGCCAGTTCCTACTCCAGGCGCCTGCAGCACCTGGTCTCCCATCCAAGTACTAACCAGGGCCGACCGTGCTTAGCTTCCGAAATCAGGCAAGATCAGATGTGCTTAGGGCATCTAGGCAGCTATAAATGATGGGCTAGTGCACATCATTATTTGAGAACGTTATAGGAGGAACCTCTTCACTGCCTGTGGCACAGGAGGAAACCCCAGATGATCTTCATCATCCTCTTAAAACTGCAGACCAAAAGGGGACTCTCTGGCCGTTACTTCACGAACCGCTCGCTTCGCGGCAAGCCCTCATTTCTGTGCGAATCGATCGTTTCAGTCCGCACGCTCCTCCTTTTTGGCTGCGATGCCACCCCGACCACACCCCCTTTACCGTGCTCCAAGCGGGGTGAGTGGTTCCCCTGCCAGCAGCCGGGAATCTTTTCGCTTCGCATCTCGCTTCGCTCCCAACGTCACGTGTGGACTTCTTTTTTGTTTTTTTTTAATAGTTACTTTTGCATCGATATTTCGGTTAACCGGTTCTTCGCTCTTACCGTCTCTAGTGATAATATGCAGATATTTGTGATTATTTATACAACTTCAGCTGTAGTTCGGTGTGAGGGTTGTGTGAGGGTCCACCTAGTGACCCTGACGGAGAACAGCAATTTTTACACGTCACCAATGGACGAAACAATATAAATTAGGAGTAGAAAACGCAGGATCATACACGAAACACGCTCTGTCGTAAATGACAGCCAAGTATTGATGCATCGATACGCCGAGTTAATATTTTTTTTAAAATAAAGGGAGGGTGGAACCGGACGTTGCAAAGCAGCTTTCTAATGCGAAGGGAGCACGTGAGGTAGTAATCGATTCGGTCCTAGAAATGCTCCGCGTGAGTACTGAGAAACGGGTGGGATCGAAGGGAGAGGACATGACCAACACCGAATTCAAAGCGAAGGCAATGCCGCTGCGAAGCAATGCACTTCGTGAAGTAACGGCCTTAGTCAAGCTCCTGCCAAGGAGGCACAGTAGGGAGTCAAACTCCCAACCTTTGCCTGCCTAAACCACTGAACTATCAATCTCAAAGAAGTTTTCCTGTAATGCTTTGGTCGCTCGAGGGTATTTCAAGCATCCATCATATCTCACTTTCTGTATGACTGGTGACTAGTAGTGACATTAGAATTGGGAGGACTTAATTTTACATAAATTTAAATATTGAATATCAAAATTAGAAACTTCTTTTATTTATGTTGTTGATACTTACAACACTTCACTTAAATTGTGAAATTGCTCCAGGTCTTTTTGGCTTTAAAAATTTGAAGTAACTTGTTAAAACAGTGTGTACTTTTTCCCAAAATCCAAAGTTTCATTTTTAGGTTTTTTTTTTCCAAGCATGCTTTTTATTTGGACTGGACCTAATTTATTTCAAGGTTTATTAATGTTTGACAAATTCTTCAAAATACAAAATAGGCTCAGGCTGTGTAAATGAACATGCTCACCTCTCAAAGGACTACAACACAAACTCAAGTCAGTAATAGGGTCCACATCCTAGTGGTGTTTAAGTGTCTTCCCTTCCTTTCTTACACCCTACTCCCCCCCTTTCTTTCATTAAGGAATGGTCCTGCTAAACTTACCAAGTTTGGAATGCTATAAATGGATGTCTGGCTATGTAGTTTTCTTTTGTTTAGGCAACGTTTATTGATTTACATTGCTGTTCACACACTAGCTAAGGAACATGTGGACTACAAGTAGAGGTTGGTGAAATTACTGCAGCTTCCAAAACCCATAAAATCCAAACGCTTGCATTAAAAAAATTAAGTAGATGCTGCCATCTGAGAGGTATGGTGGATTTAAAACTGAGAATTTAATCCAGCCCTGTCACCTCTCATCTACTGTATT
The DNA here is from genome assembly GCA_037367245.1 of Phrynocephalus guinanensis. Classification (NCBI taxonomy): domain Eukaryota; kingdom Metazoa; phylum Chordata; class Lepidosauria; order Squamata; family Agamidae; genus Phrynocephalus; species Phrynocephalus guinanensis. The sequence goes on from CM074733.1 coordinate 140,004,288, forward strand.
AACAAGGAGCGGACAATACTGAGAGAGCTGCTATAGCCACTGTTTCTCAACAGAATTTCACCCTTATCTCCACCAGAGTGAACCACACTATATGAGCTATTGTATACTGCTCTCTTAGCCCAGTCTGCAATATCAGGATAAAAGGAATTGATAACCATGTCAGAGGAATTGGGGAGCTGTTGATAGCACTCCTTGCATCTTTAGCCAGCCTAACTTATCCTGAAAACGTGTCTTTTGTGCCCTTTTTATATTTATGCATGCCTGTCCTTGTTGAGCAAAGTTCAGCAGAAGAGACAAAGAAATAACCGCCCACTGTTTTTCTTTCTTATATTTTCTTTTTTCCACCCTCTCTGTGCACTCCTCTCTCAAGTCAGCAGCCTTGCTCACTTGCGAGCTGATTATTTTGAGGTTTTTGGTCCCTTCCAATCACTCCCTGTCTCTTTTCTTTCTTAGCTAATCCAACTTTCCATGGCAACTGAGCATGCTAATGCCCCCACTGGACTGTTTCGAATACGGCAGTAGGTTGCCATCAAATATTTCCTAAAGGTTGCTTCTGTTTTTTGTTGTTGGGCATTTTTTAACTTTTTCTTTCTTGTCTCGGTGGTGAACACTTATGGTTGTCTTTTGCACCTGCACAGATGATTCCAGGAACCTTTGCTTTAAACCCCTCACCTCAGCCAACCTCTACCCAATGGCTGCCCCTCCCTTCCCCCTAACCACTGCTTTGAGAGCATCTGGGGAATCCTTCAGAGCTGTGTTTGTTAGAGAATTTTCTTGCATTCTCTTTTATTTACCTGCTTTTCCTCCCTTCATTTGTTCAAAGGAGATGTTGAGGATGGCAAAATTACTCAAGGTAGTTGAAGTAGTTAAGCCATTACTTCCAAAAATTTACCCAGCATACAAATTGGTTCAGATTTAAGTAGTTCAAACACTTATCTGATCTTATCTAAGCCATTCTCCTTACCAACAGTGTCAGAAGAAGAGAGAACCTGTATAAAGTTTAGGCAGAGCAGGGTGCGTCCTTTCTGTTCAAGCACCCTCAACCAAATTCAAAAAATGGTCTCAATATTTCATTTTGTCGTTAGCACCTTATTAAAACAAGTGCCACACAGTCACCCATGACCATTGTACGCACCATCATATCACCGCTTTTTTAAAAAAATGAAAAAATACCACCAAAATACACCTTTTTGATCAGCCAAGGTGTTGAAGGTTCTTGAGGAAGAAACTGGAACTCTTGTAAAATAATACAATCATGTCAGTCCCATGAAAGTATGCTACTTTACTATACTGGAAAGTGGAGGTTTATGTGCAATTTCGGGCTTACAAGATGTAAACTCTACATCACTATTTCTAAAAAAATCAAAATTGTGATTCTGTCAGCAGCATTAGTGTACCATGGAAATTGGCTTGCAGTAGAAGATATTAAAGACACATACTGTATTTCCATATAGCGATAACACTGAACTATAATTTTTCTTCCACTTTGGATTTATAAATTTAGTGTGCTTCCTTTGGACATGTCAACAGTGCCCAGAAATTTTAAACTAGATGTATGTTCCTTGTTGCAGCATATTTCAGAGTGAGAGGAATAAACATTTTCCTTTATACAGACAACTAATTGTAGTAAGCTCGAAGAAAAAACTGCAAAACAGTGTTCACCTCCCCTTACAGCTGCTGTAGGATCTTGAACTGAAAATAAGTTTTAAAAAGTCCTACAACCAACAAAGATAATCCAATGGGCAGGTACGATTCTCTGCTTAAACAAAGGAACAGCTTGTTTTCCTTGCTAGTGGACAAAATTATTTCACTTGCTTCAAAATTCTAAGCAGACACTTGCAGCACATTTGGCACAGATATTGTTAGGCCTAATGGCATCCACCACCACATTAATAGCCCGCATGAGGCACAAGAGATGTTCCATAAAAATGTGAATGATAGAGCACACACACAAAATGAGTATCCAAGGAGCTGGTGCTTCATCTGACATGATGGCAAGACAGGGGCAACCTCTTAATTGGCATGCCCGTCAGGTCTCCACAACCATCAGTAGCTAGCGGTAGCCTCGAGAGCGTATGAATCAGTCATCAGAGGTTAAAGATCTTTCCAATATATAATGGTGAGAAAAGTGATACATATGATACTGGGGTCACGAAGAGTCGGTCACAACACAGCAGCAACAGCAATACTCGTACAGTGTGTTACATAAACAAGCAGGGTGGAACTCATTTATATCGGTGGTCCCCAACCCCCGGTCCGCGGACCGGTGCCGGTCCGTGGACTGGTCGGCACCGGGCCGCCTGGGGAGGCCGGGGAGGCTCCTCCCCTTTTCCTCCGCCGCCCTCCTCCTCCTCTTCTCTCCCGCGGGCGGCCAGTGGAGGAGGAAGGCTGGAGGAGCGCAGGAGGAGCCGCCGTCGCCTTTGCCTTTGCCTCCCTCCTCCCCTCCCCTCCCCTCCTCCCGAGCCGGCCAGCCGGCGACTCCGCCCCAAAACGCTGGCGCCCCGGCGGCGTTGGCGGCGGCCGCTTGGGCTCCGCCAGGAGGGACGCGGCGGTGTTGGCGGTGGCCCAGAAGACCGGGCTCTCCTCGGTCCGTTGCTCTCCTCTGGGGAAGAGGAGGCGGAGGCGCCCATCCTCCTCCTCCTCCCCCCGGGATCCCGCTGCTGGCGCCCCGCTCGCTTTCCCCAGTGGAGGAGGAGGCCCACGGCGGTGGCGGCAGCAGGAGCAGGAGCAAGCGCGGCGCCAGCAGCGAGACCCACGCGCGGCACCCGCCTGGCCGTGCCGGGAAGCGCCCTCGCGGCACCGACGAGCCGCCTCCGCCTCCTCCTGCTCCTGTTCCTCCTCCTCCTCCTCCCGCCGCCGCTGAAGGAGCAGCAGCGAGGGCAATTGCGGAGGGGTGGTGGCGGCGGCGGCGGGGGGGGGCGATTGCGGCGGCGGGGGGGGCGATTGCAGGGGGGTGGCTGCTGCTGCTCCTCCGGCGGCGGCGGCGGGAGGAGGAGGAGGAGGAGGAACAGGAGCAGGAGGAGGAGGAGGCGGCTCGTCGGTGCCGCGAGGGCGCTTCCCGGCGCGGCCGGGCGCGTGCCGCGCGCGGGGCGCCGGGGCCAGGAGCCGCGCGCGGGTCTCGCTGCTGGCGCCCCGCTCGCTTTCCCCAGCGGAGGAGGAGGCCCACGGCGGCGGCGGCAGCAGGAGCAAGCGGGGCGCCAGCAGCGAGACCCGCACGCGGCTCCTGGCGCCGGAGGAGGAGGCGGGGGCCCGCCTGCCCAGGAGCCCCGGGTTCCCCCCCACCCCGCCCGTGTGTGTGTGGGGGGAGTGGCACGCCCGACGCCCCAAGCCGGTGAGTGCCGCCGCAGCCGCTCTCGTGCCTCCCCCTCCTCCTTCCCTCCCATCCTTTGCTTTCACACACCCCCTTTTGCCTCCCCGCCGGACCCCCCTTTCGCATTCTCCCCCCCTCCCCACCCCCACCCCCAGCTTCGGGCCACAGAAAAATTTTCATAAATTTCCCGGTCCGCGGGGACAAAAAGGTTGGGGAGCACTGATTTATATGGCCCATTTTTCACTAACAACCTTCTTGTGGGAATGGTGTATCAAGAACCACATGTACCTTATTTCAATACATATTTCTGACTAGGAGAACTACATTGCAGATAGTTTAAGTAGAAATTAAATACACACCTCTGGGGGCTACCAGGAAAAGTTTACCAACATGTAATGCTGAAATAGGGCTTAACACAAATAGATATTTTTGCTACCCAAGAGAATAGAAAAGGTGGAATTTATTTTATTTTATTTTTATCCCATCTTTCTCGTTGAAAAGGACCCAAGGTGGATTTGCATTGTTAAAACAGAATACGGAAAGGTAAAAGCATAAAGTATACATACACTGAAAAGAATCTAACACCAGACTAAGAATGAAAAAACGTTCTTGGGCAGGCAAAGGACACAAATCCATGGGTCATGCATTTGCCCTACGGTTGCTGTTCCCTCCTTCCCTGTTAATTCACTGAACAATTGTGAAAATCAAACAAGAGGGAATAGGTGCCGTTTTGCTGACCCCTTGGTGGCTGTGATTCACAACTCTTCTCTGAATGTCTGCAAGCCGTCTGAGACTGCATGTCACCTCAGATACTCTAACATGCCACAACGGACTGATTTGTCACCCAGACTTGGAGATGTTAAAATTGACAAGGTGAGGAATTCTCCCACATTAGCAAGGGTTCTTGGGGAGTCTAGAGTAAAATCCACCGGAAAGTGCTGTGTTTATAGGTGAAGGAAGATTAAACATAGTTGTTGTGAGTTTTTTGGGCTGTTTGGCCATGTTCTGGAAGTTTTTCTTCCTGATGTTTCACCAGACTCTGCAGCTGGCATGTTCAGAGGGCAAGGAGCTTAGGGAACTAGGAGATTCCCAGTGCACAGAGAGAATATCCTTGAGTGCTTTTACATGACCCCTAAGATTCGCTGAAACTTAAATTCGGACCAGAGATCTTGGGGGTTTGTCGCTCTTCCTTTGTTCCCACCCCTCCGCACTTCCTTGCTCCTGTCTGCGTGAGGGGAGGGAGAAAAAAAGGGAGAAAAGAATGCAGGCTCACCTCTGCTCTGCCATCAAGCTGCTCCGGGAACCATTCCAGTCTCTTTCAGTCTCTTAAAGGGGCGGGGGCAAAAAACCCCCAAACAAACACAAGGCAAGGAGAGCTCGGCACTCACTGCTTTACATCCACATCAGAATTTTTTCACCTTCGGAGACCAGGTTCTTGGAAAATGCGCTGGGACATGCTTAGGTGGGCGTGGTCGTACTTTATTTTGTTTAAAGTCCGGAGCTAGTGGGAAAACATTTTTAAGGTCCGGATCTGGGAGCCCTTTGCCTCCGATTTTAGGGGTCGTGTAAAAACGCCCCTTTTTCCCTGAGCTCCTTGCCGTCTGAAGATGCCAGCCACAGAGTCTGGCAAAACATCAGGAAGAAAAACTTCCAGAACACGACCAAACAGCCCAAAAAACTCACAACAACGATCAGATCCCAGCCATGAAAGCCTTTGAGAATACATTGAAGTTTAAGGAGTTTGCAAAATATTTTAATGAGCTATACTTAACGGCTACTTTACACTGTGTGCCACATTTTTTCTTGATACTTAAAAAGGAATGTCTTTCACAATCCTGTATTAAGGTTTATTTGTTGTCAGGGAAACAGGAAAAGTGAACAAGTGTCTTTAAAAGGGTAGTTTAGGCAATTTTATTGTAATAGAAATAAGCTAAATGTCTATTACCTTAAAGCTCATGCTATGGCAGCATCTTTTTTGTAAGAAGTCCAGTTGCAGGACATTGTAAGATTGCAGCCTGGTCTCTGCCTATGCCTTTTGTGAACCACTGTAGGTTGGATCCGAGAGTCAAATCGAAGGCATTCTTTGGTCATGCATTGCTGTATTCCATGCTTGTGTGACATCCCACAAGCTGGTTAGTTAGCTTAGGACTCACCCATATATGTGAATCACAGAGACCATGATGAAGAAAGACAGGTTGCTTACCTGTAGCTGTGGTTCTTCAATTGGTCATTTGTGAATTCACACAACTTACCCAACTCTGTCAGTCGGGCTGTTCCCACTTAGGCTGTGGCATCATGTAGAGGGAAGTGAGGAGTTCCTGTTGGGTTGAGCCAGTAGAGCAGGCCTGCCCAAAGTCTGGCCAGGGGGGCCAAATCCGGCCCGTCAGGCCATTTTGAGTGGCCCGCGGCTGGCTGGCCCGCCCCTCCCTCCCCCTCCTTCACCCACACATTCCCCTGCGGTGGCCACGGCTCCCTGTGCTTCCTTTGGTCCCCACCTTCCTTCCTTCCTCTCTTGTTTTCCACCTTCCTCCTTCCCTCCCTTGGTCCCCGCCTTCCTTCCTGTAGGTGGGGTTGCAAGGGGTCAGTGGGTGGGGCTTATGGGTCAGTGGGTGGGGCTTGCAGTGGGGTGGCAGGGTCGGGGAGCAACCGGCTCCTGGCACATTCTCAGCCACCAAATCTGGCCCTCCTTACAAAAAGTTTGGGCACCCCTGCAGTAGAGTGACTGAAGGAAGGGGTTTAATTCTCAAAATCATCTGCACAGGTGCAGAGGAGACTCACATGTTCAAATTCACAGGTGAACCACACTCAGGGAACCACACTTACAGGAAAGTAACCAGTCTGTTCATGTAAGCCTGCTCATACTCCCCTCTCAATGTGCAGATGGTGATATCATTTCAGCTGCATGGGAACCTGCACCGAGGGAATGAATTCCAGGTTAGCATGTCCGCTGTGTGCTGACAGTATTTAAAACAGTTGCTGAGATTTGGAAAGTTGCAACCCCTTGGAGCGTTCACATTCTGTTAATGCTTGGCTTGAAAATATTGCTCTTGCGAGCTACAGCCTCAAGAATTGCAAGCCTCTGTAGCTACGGGCCATCGTCACAGGTAAATTTCTAGGAACTGTAACCCCCAAGAAGTAACTGTCCCATGACTTTCATACATTTCTGCAGTGTGTGGAATTGGTGTTTTACAGCAACTAAAGCATAGTTCCTTCCCCTAATAGGAGCCCATCCTAGAAAGGTCATTAGGAGAGTCACTGCTGGTCTTGTCCAGTGTTCCATTCCGTTAGAGAAACCAAGTGAACAGCAAAACAGCAACATTCTCATTTGACTCTACACATTCTTTCGCTCAGCTGCCTAGATGCCCTAAGCACATCCGATCTCGCCTGATTTTGGAAGCTAAGCAGGGTCGGCCCTGGTTAGTACTTGGATGGGAAACCACCAGGGAATACAGCAGTAGGCGCCTGGAGTAGGAACTGCCAAACCACTCCAGTATTCCTGCCAAGAAAACTCCATGGACATGGGGTCATGAACGGGTCGGTCATGACTGTAATGACACAACACACACACAACACATTCTTTTGCTCATCCACATTTCTTGTGAAAGCTTTCTTTCTTTTAAATCATGTCTGAGGAATGTGTTCTGCCCTCTGGATGTTGTGGGGTAGTAGTGCCTCTCATCCCTCACCATTGGCTATCAACATGAGAATTGTAGTTCAACGAGATAAAGAGGACCGGTGGTTTCCTACCTTTAGTAGTATTATGTTAACACCATTTGAATTCATACCACAAGTTTCAGCATCTTAATATTACCAATGCTCGTTTTTCTAACTACCAAGGATTTCCACTTGACCCAAATGCAATTCAAGGTATATGAAAGAACCCAAGTGACACAGTAGACACAGTGAGATATACCTGTCATCCCATAGACTGGTGAAGGGTGGAAAGGTGGGGTTATATCAGTGGTTCTCAACCTGTGGGTCCCCAGATGTTCCTGGACGGCAACTCCCAGAAGTCTTCATCACAAGCTCAGCTGGCCAGGATTTCTGGGAGTTGCAGTCCAGGAACATATGGGGACTCCACAGGTTGAGAACCACTGGGTTATATGTTATTAATCACTTTCTAAGTTTTTATAGTCCAAAGGGTATGAAAAAGAAATCAAATGTTCTTCCTGCCATTGGTTAGCAGCAGCTTGCCAGCATGACTGTCCACATCATCATATCTAAGGTCAGCTCTTGTGTGTTTCTATTTTCTTTGGCAGTGTTCCTTTGGTTTTTTTTGTGCCACACCAACTGACCTGTTGTGTTACAAGTTTTGATATGGTGCCATCTTTGGGCTTCACAGGTGGTGTATAAGGGTGAAGGTTAGTGTTGTCATATTGACAGACTGGGCAAGTTTTGTAGTTTCTGCGTGTGCCATCTGGTGCCCATCTATATCATTAGCTGGCCCTGATTCCCTAATTGTGTTGTTGTTGGTTTTTTTAGTAGTCTGTAGCTCATAGCAGCTAAATATGGGAAGCCGAATGTGCAATCACTGTTTGCCCAGTTGGTTTTGACAGAAAGGAGCCAGTGGCTTTCTGTCAGCGGTCTTAGACAATGACAAAAATCACCACTATATTACAATAGAGATCACAGCTTGTCATAGAGACAAGCCAAGTGTATCCACTTCCCTGCCACATTGGATTTGGTTGGGTGTGCAATTGGGGGGGGGGGGTCAGTGAAATTTGATTGTAGCAATAAGATGGTGGGAATGAGTGTAGTTAGCTGCTTTCTTGGGAAAACATGGGTGGGGCCTGAAGCAAAAGCATTAATTATTCCTCCACCTCTGCATCCCTTCTCATTTCTCCACATTAAAACAGACAAACAAATTTGGTACAGGTACGCCGTAGCATAGTAGAACCAGTCCTCATAGGATTGAAATCCTGTGACATACTGACCAGCAGAGATTATGACATCTTTTGTAACTTCCTGTAGGTTTCCATTTTACTTCTTGGCTCAAGCTCTCCCACTGCTTCGGGGGGGGGGGACAAATTGCCACTGCCCCTTTGTTTTCCCTGCATCTCACTGTATTGTCCAGCCTTTGGGAAGATGGACATCCTCTAAAAACAGAGGTAATGGCATCTTCACAGCCTTCACAATGTGTTGGCAGTGGTGAAAAAAAAAGATAGGGAGCACAGCACAGAATACACTTGAGTCAAAGCCCACTGTTTCCCCCTGTTGGTTTTGAGCTGTGTTCTCACAGGCACAACAGAGTGGAGGGATGTCCAGAGGAATCACCTGGAAATGCAGTCTCCCTGGACATTCCTCCCATCTGTCTTGGCTGTGAGAGAGTTGGAACCAGGAAATAAACATAGTGGACTCTGACTTGAGTCCGTGGCCTTGCTTTCTCTGTCAGCATCACATGCAGAAGGTTGTTGAGGTGGAGACTTTTCTCTTAAAAATCTGCCAGAATTTTTCTTCCCAGGTATCCAGAAAGTATTTTATTTTTTAAAAATGCCAGCAGGGAAATCAGTACATACACAGCAGTGTGCAGTAAAGAAATCTGAAAGACCAGAAGTACAGAAGATAGATTTATAGGAGGGTACACAAAGGGTACACTTAGGTGCCCTAAGCTCATCCAATCTTGCCTGATTTCAGAAGCTAAGCAGGGTCGGCCCTGGTTAGTACTTGGATGGGAGACCTCCAGGGAATACCAGGTGCTGTAGGCGCCTGGAGTAGGAACTGGCAAACTACTCCAGTATTCCTGCCAAGAAAACTCCATGAACATGGGGTCATGAAGAATTGGTGATGACTGTAATGACACAACACACACACAAAGGGTCATAAATAAGCCATTAAAACTGGTATTCCAAGTTTCTTTCATAGAGATATGACCCAAAGTCAAACACACATTGGGCATCTCCCCCTGTCTTCATAACATGAGAGACTGGTATCTCCTCACAAAACAGCTAGAGTTATTATTTGATGAGGCCTCCTTGTTGTTGCACAAATACCTCTGTGTGTCTTTGTGCTTTACAAGTAATGGCCGTTTCCCACATTACATTGGCTTAGCTCAACTACAAGGTATAAGAAAATGCATCTGCTATTTCTAATATATTGTATAATTGCTAAATTCTAAAACATATGGTTACAGCAAGAAGATATCTCCTTATAGACATGCCACACACACATACAATGTGCTGTGAATGTTCACAAGGTGATAAAGAAAAATGATTCTTTTTTCAGTAACAAAATAAGAACTTTGAGGACAGGTGGGCTGGTAGTCTCACAGTAAAGCAGGTAGAGGCAGTTGACAGCCAACAACTAATCTTTATTAAGAAAACTAATCTTTCTAACTAGTCAGACATATGCCCTTAGAAAAGGCACCTGGGTGAGGAGCAACATTGTGTCTGCCATTCAGAGGTTCTGGCCAAGAAGGGAAGGGAGCCTGTTAGATCCTACGGATGTCCAGTCAAAAAAAACAAAAAAAAAAAAAAAACAGCGGAAAGTAGCGATCAGAAAGTCTAAAGGACAGGCAAGATCCTTGCTGCTTCTCCTCCCAGAGTGGATGCCAAGAGGCAATGCTTGGAGGATGCCAACTCAGTGAGGGTGGTTTGGAAGTCTACTTTTCTGGCATTGGAGTAGTATGGGACAGCTGTCCGTAACAGCAGGTCTCTCAACCAGAAATAGTGGTCCCTAGAGTAACAGTGGCATTTGCCATCCCAGGCACACTGCCCACCTGGGGCAAGCAGCATGAAACAGCCAATCTTAGAGCGAGCTCTGGAATTTCAGCAAGGATGGGGTGTGGGGACAAACAAATATGGTGTTGATTAATGGTTGACCTTTCTTTTAACTTCTGCCTGATACCTATATTCTCATATATGAATCCGCCCAGTTTTAAGGTCCTCTAATAATGATGTCTCATGAGGCTCTTCTCAGTCCTGCAATGTTTAGAAACCAGCTTTTGGGGGATGAAAGAGAAGGCTTTCTTCATAGCTGCTTTGCGAGCTCTGACATTTCCTGTAGAAGAAGACATCATGTAGTTGCTATGACTAATTCGTTTCTCCATGCAAGGCTTTAAAATCTTTAAAGCCTTGCCATTTTATATCTGGCCACCTAAAAGCAAAAAAAGCAAAGTGTTCTGCTTATATAGTGCCCCATAGCGCTTAAAGCACTCTCTGAGCAGTTTACAGTTTAGTTATGCAGGCTACACACCTAAACAGAGTATTGCTTTGAACATAAAAGTAATTCCCTGGGTATTTTTTAGAGCCCTTGTTCGGGCTGTAACATGTCAGAATCAGAAAATATATATGCTAATTTTGTTAGATTTTGGAATATGGGACCCTAATGCAGTCTCATTGCACAAAATAGGTGAAGACATGGTATAGGCCAAGAAACAGACCCAAATAGTTACTCTGGTGTTTTCGATGTAGAAAGAATACTTTATATTGAATGCTAAATTATTTGTGACTTTACAGTTTGCTGTGATTTTTTCACATTGGCTTTTGGAAATATATATGCATGAATAGTCTCTATCTTCACATACCTGGTGGATTCACATGCAAGGGCATGAAAATGTACAGTTTGATACAGTACATACAAACTGGTGTGTAAACATAGATTTATTTCTTCTGCTTCCCTTACCGAAACATAGCCTTTTGTTCATATATCATTTAAATGCCTGGTGCCACCTCCTGGTCATCCTGAACACTGACATAAAGGCATTTGTGATATATTCCAGTTATTTGCTATATTATAATTGGAGGAGATAATGCTGTTGTAGCAGAAGTAATTGGTCTGTGAAGATTTGGAGGAATTCCCTCCCCCAAAATTGTGTATGGCACCATGTTCATGTATATATATATATATTATGATTTGTACTTATGTTTTAATCTTGTGGATGATGGGTGACCAAAGTGGTCCAAACAATAAAGCAATAGACATCATACTGTGTTGCAAATAGGGATATGCATTTGGATTGAAATGTATTTGGAATTCAGGAAACAATGCCACATCTGGATAATTCTGAATATATCCAAATCCAAATTTGATCATTCCCAATATCTCCACTAATTCCTAATATTTGGAGTCCTGTTTTCTCCTATACTGTAGGTTAAAAAGTAGAAGGCTAAGTTTCTACTTACCAGAGAAAGAAGTGAAAAAAATATAACCTGTTCCTCAGGCATCCTGGGGTGATTCCTTGAGAAATGACACTTTTAAAGACATTGGAGCACCAAGTAGGGGAGGGGGAAGAGAACCAGTATCTCCCAATTGGGGTTGCCTAGGGCTTCCCAAGGGAGAGACTGGGGTGAGAGTGAAACCTATAAATGACATCCACCAAAGGGTTATTAAGGAACTAAGAAATGATCTCTTAATGGTAATATGCAACTTGTCGCTTAAAACGGCCACAGTGCCGGAGGACTGGAGGATAGTGGATGTCACACCAATTTTTTTAAAAGAAAGGAGGGGGCACCCAGGAAACTACAGGCCAGGTAGCCTTACATCTGTCCCAGGGAAGATGGTGGAAAGCCTCATCCAAGAGAAAATCTTAAAACACATAGAAGAACAAACCTTGCTGAGAGAAAATCAGCATGGTTTCTGCAAGGGTAAGTCTTGCCTCACAAACCTTTCAATGGGCAATTTTCACAATGGAGAGAGGTGGAAAGCGGTGTGCACCAGGGATCTGTACTGGGTCTGGTGCTTTTCAGTCTGTTCATAAATGACCTGGAGACAGGAATAAGCAGTGAGGTGGCCAAGTTTGTGGATGACACAAAACTTTTCCGTGTGGTAAAAACTGGAGAAGATTGTGAAGAGCTCCAGAAGGATCTCTCCAAACTGAGGGAATTGGCTGCGAAATGGCAAACGCGTTTCAGCGTAGGAAAATGTAAAGTAATGCATATTGGGGCAAAAAATCCAAACTTTATCTATCAACTCATGGGCTCCGAGCTATCCGTGACGGATCAGAAAAGAGATCTTGGTGTGTTGGTGGATAGCTCAATGAAAGTGTCTACCCAATGTGTGGCAGTGGTGGAGAAGGCCAATTCCACGCTAGGGATTATCAAAAAGGGGATTGAAAATAAAACAGCCAACATTATAATGCCATTGTACAAAATGATAGTAAGGCTGCACCTGGAGTATTGTGTACAATTCTGGTTACCGCATCTCAAAAAAGACGTAGTGGAACTGGAAAAGGTGCAGAAGAGAGTGACTAAAACGATTACTGGGCTGGGGAACCTCCCTTATGAGGAAAGGCTAAAACATTTGGGGCTCTTTAGTCTGGAAAAAGGCGCCTGAGGGGGGATATTATTGAGACGTACAAAATAATGCAGGGTATGAGTAGAGGGATGCTCTTCTCCCTCTCACAAAATACCAGAACTAGGGGACATCCACTCAAATTGAGGGCTGAGAGAGTGAGAACAGACAAAAGAAAATATTTTTTACCCAGCGTGTTGTTAGTCTGTGGAACTCCCTGCCCCAAGATGTGGTGATGGCATCTAGCCTAGATGCCTTCAAAAGGGGATTGGACAGATTCCTGGAGGAGAAGTCCATCACATGTTACAAACCACGATGGAGATTTGTAATCTCCAGTCTTAAAGCCAGGGTACTTCAAGGACCAGATGCAGAGGAGTGGTATGAAGAGACAGATATCTAGTCTCGTGCGCTCCCAGACACATTTGGTAAGGCCACTGTGAGATACAGGAAGCTGGATTAGATGGGCCTTTGGCCTGATCCAGCATGGCTCTTCTTATGTTCTTATGTCTGTCTGGACCAATGAAATTTAGAAGCAGATTCAGACACCACAAGGTGTTTTTTTCATATTGGTTGTTTCCTGTTGAAAAATAGGCATAGCTACTTATAAATTCCCTGAGCAATGCTAGCTTGTTTCTTCTTCAAGTGCCATGTCCTTGTAGAATGTTGGCGATCAGTAGCCTAAACTGGTTTCTATCTAAAGCTGTTCCAAATAGAGCAGCTGTGCTCACTGCGGACCATTGGCTTAAGACTTAGTTCTTAAGACAGAATGTTCTTTTACGCCCCGGGCCACACTTCCTGTCTACTTTTCCTTGAAGGATAACCTGCAGCAGCTGGTATTTCTCAATGTGCATTATGTGTCTGAAATATTGCAATTTTCTTCTCTTTATGGTATTGAGGATTTCTAGCTTTTTATTCATTATAAAAGTTTTCTCTGTCCTTTTCTGAACCCTCCACTTACGTTTATATTCGCTACACCTTGTATGTTTTTTACTTATTATAGTTAGGAATTAAGATTTAAGGATAGTAGATTAATAGATTAACATGTTTACATAGCTATCCATTTGGAATTAAACTGTGCTGCGTCATGTCTGATGACGATAGAGCTGCAGCTAAAGAGTAACCACCCACCATGATGTTCATAGAAATGCAGCTCTATGGTCATCATGGTGGGTGGTTACTCTCTAGCCCATTTCTTATATCTATGGTCTTCAATTCAGCCAAATGATCTCTGTCTCCTGTTCTACAAAAGAAATCAATCATGCAAGTTAATTTTTCATAACAGCCTGGTGGGGAAGCCTCCGCTGCGTCTGGGACCCATCACGGGATCCAGAGGCCTCCATCACAGCCACTCTGGAGGCTCCCGGCGGGGGTATGTTTGCCTCATAAGACGCACAGACATTTCTCCTTAGTGTTTGGGGGGGAGTGCGTCTTATGGGGCGAAAAATATGGGGTGTGTGTGTGTGTGTGTGTGTGTGTGTGTGTGTGTGTGTGTGTGTGTGTGTGTGTAATGTTACAGTTTTTTAATTGCATTTCAATAATTACAAGTGATGGAAAGTCTACTGCTTTAACTTTGACAAGCTCTCCAGTTCGCCTGGAAGGCAACTGATGTTGATAAAACTGCCAATCCTGTGTTGTTGAAATAATAGCATATTACTCTGTGAAGGCTGCTAAATACTTAATTAAGCAACCTCCCTGTGCTTGCTTGCTTTGTGTCCTTTTTTTCCAGGTGAAACTTCCATTTCCTGTAGATCAGATCACAGATCTTCCAAGGAACGACTTCCAGATGATGATAAAAATGCACAAATTAACCTCAGAGCAGTTGGAATTTATCCATGATGTTCGGCGGCGCAGTAAAAATCGGATTGCAGCTCAGCGCTGCCGTAAGAGAAAACTGGACTGTATTCAGAATTTAGAATGTGAAATCCGCAAGTTGGTGAGTCCAGGGGGAAAATGACTTGACTGAAATAACTGTGTGATTTGTATATTATGCCCTGTCTTCCATGATGTAACTCAAACCAGTTTACATTGAGAAGACCTGGGTTCTTATCTTTGAATTCACACAGTTGGAATTTTGTGCCTGCACTAAAACCAGTTGTTTGAATTAACAGATGATTCTTTGAGGAACCAGAAAGTAAGCAGCTTGTTTTGTGGACTCTGTGAATCACCCAGTTGGCTTTGGTGCAGGTGCAAAAACCCAAATGTGTGAATTCACAGATGACCACTTAAAGAACCACAATTGCAAGTCAGCAACATGTTCTTACACATGTATTGAACACAATCCTGTTGGCACAACTTTATCCTGTTGGCACAACTTTATGCTCACGTAACCCATATTGGTCTCCAGAAATATTTAATTTAAAACTAAGGGACACCTTTCTATTTGTTTCCTTTCAAGTTCTGAGGCCCCCTCAGGCTCTGGTGAAAAATTGCCACCAGATTGCCACAGAATGGTTTTTTAAAACTATTAAATGCATCCATTATTTCTGAGTTACCCAAGAGTTTTCCTAGGGCAGAAGGGAGCCCTGAAAGATGAAAGGGGCAGGTGCAATAGGAAGCTTTCCATTAGTTTAATGTAAGTGTTTCCAGTGCCCAGTCTTGTTTATGCTGGCAAAAATTTACACACAACAGGATTTTGCTCACTGTTTCCCATCCAGATACTGACCAGAGTTGACCAGCCTCCGAAGTGTTCCTGCACTATATTCCTTCAGACCACCAAAGTAAATTAAACATTAGTCCTATTTAAAATTATCCTTTTGAGAGGAATGGAATTTGTTAGTAGTCAGAACCAATGCTGTCTGTTAGCTGCACGCATGCACACCAAGTTTCATTGGCAACACTCAGCGGCAGCCGAAATCAATGCCAATTTACTTCTGGTTTTGTGTGTCGGTGCTCATCAGACTTGTCTTTTGACCTAAGGTTTCCCTTTTCTGGTACATTCCCATTGTCTGGAAGCCTAGAATAACAGAAATCCCTTTCCTCATTCAAGAGGAAGCAATGGAAACATCCATGAAGCATGGGCATCCATTTCTTCCCTGGCACCACCATTTCTTCTCATCTGCCTTTCCTACTCGAATGATATACTTCTGCTCCTAATCACCATGAGAGTGATAAGGGAGCTCTCCTTATCACCATGTGAGTGAAAGCAGGACTTACTGCCTCATTGGATGACCAATGAGTATCAAACCCCATAACCTCGCCAGGGAGCCTTGCTTTCCACTGTTTTCCAATGCTTACCTTTCTGTATAGAAATCACAGCAGTCATGGCATCACTGCTGGCCTAAAAATTGTGTTTTTCTTTGTGGTGTCCCAAACTACTGGATAGCTTAGCCGCTTAGCTCTGGGAGTTCAGTTCCCCACTGTGCCTCCTTGAGAGGCACTGGACACAATGCTCTGTATAGGATGCCTTCCAGTTCTGTAGTTTAATGGTGGTAGTGACAGTGGTGGTTCTTATTATTATCCACTGTGCAGTCCCTTTTGTTTCTCCTTTAGATGTCTCCTTTCGGGATAGTAACTGTTACGGAAGAAAATAACTGCAGCCTGTCACAGGAGTAAAACTATAACAAAAACTTGGCTGTATCATATCTCGTCTAGCATTCTGTTCCTCATTTGGCTCTCACTGGACTATGGCCGGATGTCCCCGAGCAGGGCATGAGTGCAGTCTCACCTTCCTTCTCCTGGTTTCCCAGGAACTGTGATAAAGGCATATGGCCTCTGATGCCAGGTGTAACATAAAGCCTTCGTGCCCAGTACCCATTGGTCACATCCTCTCCAGGAACTGTTTGGCCACCATCACTACAACATCTGTTAACCATTTAACTAGGCATTGTATGAGGAGGAAGTGCTTCCCTTCTTTTTTTCTCTCTGTGCCTGCTCTCACACCTTTCATCTTCAGGGGATGACCTCAGGCTCTAAAATGATTAAAGGGTGAGGGGGGAAATTTCAAGAAACATGTGCAGAAGTAGAAAATTCTACTCAGCTCACCAGTTGTACCAACATTTCCCTCATGTACCAGGATTTCTTTTCTTTTAATTGAGTAGCGTATTTTCTTTCCCTATAAGAATTCCAGTATACTTAATGGTAACGGGGGATGGGGTAGTTGTTGGGGTTAGGATTAAAGATGGAAAGATTTCATTCATACATATATCCTACACGTATTTCCTGAGTTTAAGTATCTCCCGCTTCCCCACAGAGCCAGTCTACTGACAAAATATGCTTTGCCTTTTTGCTACGGTAATATCGTGGCTTGCTGTAAAATGGCATGAGCTGTGCAAAGAGAGAGTAACCCTCGGGGAAAGTTATAACAAGACATGCTAAATATTAATTTGGTTTTATCGAAACCATTTGCAGCCTAGAAGTCTTCTGCAAGAGGTAGAGCCTTCTTCGTGGTAACTTCAACATTAATGGAACCAGCTTCTGGAGAAGTTCCCCTTAGCCCCCTCCCTGTTGATATTTATGGGTCAACTTAAGATGTGGCTTTCCAGGGAGGCTTTCGGCACCGCAACCTTAGCTGTTTTAAGGGTTATTTGCAAATTGCTTTTAATGTGGTTTATTTTTGTCTTGCATTTTATTTGGTGTAACTGCCCTAGAATAGTGCCTCAGCACTAATCGGAGCAGGCTAATATCTGAAGAAATAAATACATTTAAATAAAAAAAATCATGGAGAGAGGTTTTTTGTAGTGTCAAATCAAATAAGCAAACAAAAATGTGAGTGACATTAACACACGCTGTCACACTCCTTAATAAGCTAAAAAAATGTGGTCTGTGTTTGTGCAAACTGATGCAGGGGCCTCTGAATAGCAGATTGTGCCTGTTTTGATTCTGTCTGGTAAATTCTGAACAGATTGCATGGCCAAATCCTAGACTCCATCCCTAGCCATCGCAGATTCTACCACCACATTCTTAATACTATATGGCTCACTTTTCCCTTAAGTGATTCCTGAGTTTACAAAGCCGAAGGCCAATAAACCCCATACAGTGGTACCTTGTATAAAGGAATTAATTTGTTCCAAATGAAATTATGTTAAGCAAAATTTCCTTTATGCAAATTTCCCATAGGAATGCACTGAAAATGGAGTAATCTCTAATCATGACCATTTTTATGTTGCATGGATTCGCCCCATAGGCAATTCTGTTAAGCAAATTTCCCCTATCTCCAGAATTTTTTATGTTGTACAGATTTTGTGTTATACAAACTGTTTGTTATATGAGGGTCAGCTGCATTTCTCTTTAAGATTAACATCTTTCCTTGCTGTACCTTCTCTCTCCTCAGGTTTGTGAGAAAGAGAAACTTCTATCAGAAAGGAACCAGCTGAAAGCGTGCATGGGAGAGCTGTT
Source organism: Phrynocephalus guinanensis (assembly GCA_037367245.1). Lineage (NCBI taxonomy): Eukaryota > Metazoa > Chordata > Lepidosauria > Squamata > Agamidae > Phrynocephalus > Phrynocephalus guinanensis. The sequence goes on from CM074733.1 coordinate 140,022,160, forward strand.
AGATAATTTCTCTTGTCTTTCTGAAGAAGTGTGCAGAGATATGCAGAGCTCTGAACAGATCCAGGATCTGCACCGATACTGCCCTGTTCTCAGGCCTGTGGATCTTCCAACAGTAGCCAGCATCAATCCTTCGCCGGTCCGAGTCGATCAAAATGTAGTGACGTCCCAGTGTGTCGGGGAAGGCTTGCAGTGCTGTTCAGAGCCAAGCCCTGGGCAGCCACTAGGTGCTCACTGGCTGCCCAACAACATTTCTGAGAAATGTGCACGAGGACTGGATGGAGCCGACCAAGGTACTTACTCCGAGCAGGAGCTCCCCCTGGAGCAGAATAACCAAACGGTGACGGTGGACTTCTGTCAGGAGATGACTGATAAATGTACGACAGATGAGCAGCCTAGAAAGGAGTACACCTAGTGGCTATGTAGTTTTGACACCAGGCCTAGCAAGGCATTCTTCAGTAAGCCAGTGGCCATGTCGGTTTGTTTGTTTAGATTGAAGAAAAATATTTGGTGCACACTACAGTGGTCTTAGCAGCAATACTGTTTTTAAGTATTCCCTCCTCTCTACAAGCAGGAGTTTATCTTCTTCACTATGGTGCTATCCCTTGCTCAGGCAGGGGAACAAAACAGTGGCAACACTGTCAGTTTCTTTTTTTATTATTATTGTTGTTGTTACTGTTGTTACTGTTGTTGTTATTGTATTTTAATTTCAGTATTCAACAGGGATGGACATAACACCTCTGAGGACCCAAACACAGCTTTTTTTCTCAGTGGCCCATGTCACAAAACCCTAACTCAGGAATTTCCTCTGAATGTTCAATTTTTCATTGAAGACAGCTTCTTTACACATCAAAGTTTTATAGCTTAACTGTACATACTATAAATAGTATATATAAATATATTATATCCATATGCAAAAAAAGTATCCCTGCATGCCTCAATTTTTTCCTCATGAAAACAACTGGAAATCTTTAATTTCTATTGTATAAATGAATTCTGACATTCCTTTCTTTTTTGTCAATGCTAGGAATAGTTTGCAACTGTTTTAATACTTTCCTCCCACCACTCAGTTCACAGTTCAGCAATATCATTCAGTTTGTACCTTATTTATAATGTTTTGATATTGGGAATTTGTTTGAAAATTTAACGTGGGCAGCATATGTGGCACAGCTGTCCTTTTAATTTGTTTTATTTTTTATTATTTTATTTTATTTTGTGCCCGTTTGAGCAAAGTGGGTTTTATTCTATTTTCTCACAGATACTGTACAGCGATGGTCAACTTTGCCACTTGCACTGAGTTTTGGATGAAGCCTTTTTTCATAAATGAAGTTCTCGTATACTGTATTCATAGTTTTTGTTTATTATTATTATTATTATTACTATTATTAATATTATTGTTATCCTTTTTAAAGTAAAATAGGAGAATAAACTGCAGCACTCAGGGGATGATTACATGGAGAAATAACAATCTTGCCAAATATGGAATTCACTCGATGGTGTGAATTGCGTATTTTCTATATTTCTCTCGCACCCGTCCCCGTTCCTCCCACTTTCTTGCCCAAATCAAATATGGCTGCTTTCTTTCTTGAAGAGTGTTTGTTATTTGTGGAACATAGCTCATTATTTAGTAATGCTTAACAGCTGTTCAAGGGTTAGTGTTCTGTTACTGCCATTGAGAACAGTAGCTTCAGGCCACTGCTGTTTACATCAGTGAATGCTTTTCTGTGGGTCTCCATGAAATTTGAACTGAGCTTCATACTTGTATTGTACTAATGCTTCTTATCCCTGCAAGGACGCTTCAGTAAAGTATATAATTCTAGCATTGCTTTCATGCAGGTGCTAATTGCTATGGCTTATTACACTTGCTTCCTATTTACCTTCGACTCAGTTCAGTGTGATTTAGCCCCTTTGGAATATGGGAAACGGACTGTATGAGAGCTGTTTCCTGCATTAGAGGCATATACCGATATTCAGTTTTAGCATTTCTAAATCTAAAGATTAAAAGGAGATGCATTGCTGTAATCCCACATCATAAATATGCCGTTAAGTCCCCCCTTGACTTCCAATATTTTTGACAGCACAGAGCAGATTTTTCCTTAGAAGAGAACACTTGATGGCAGTAGTTTCAAAAATATTGAAACTTGGAATCCAGCTGCCTAAAAAAGTAACTAACATAGGCCAGTGTGCAGAGGGGGAGTTCTGCTGCTTCTAATAGTTGGACCTGGAGAGGTGCAATCTCGCCTTCTTTTGCATTGCCAAATTCTGCTCCTGAGGGGTAAGAAACTCTCCAGATCTGGTTTTCAAGCAGCCCAGAAGGAGCAGAGAAGTTCAGTCAGTCATCCAACAGGTGGAGACTAGTACAACATTGGAATTACACCATAAATGTTGTCCAGGGCCATTGTCTTTTGGACACAAACACAATAGATCAGGTCATGACTAGCCACCAGGAACTCTCTTATTCCGTCCCCTCTTGAGATGGATGCAGTTTTGCTGGACAGATACAGATGTGCACAACTCCCATGGATCTGAAGATTTGTGTAAAAGGTTTGCCCTCCCATCTCTGAAGAACTGTGTCTTTTTCTGATTTCTTCTTTTTTTAAGTGGCTTTTTACATTAGTGGTTTGGTACTGTTCACCTTTACTGTGGGTCACGCTGTATTTGGACACAACATATAAGCCCTATTCAGAAATCCAGACTCCACAGTATTGTTACAGAGGAGAGGCTAGGCTTAAGCTCCTTCTCTCGCTGCTCTAGTGAAGCAAGCAAGAATGACTCTGAAGAGAAGAAAGCTTCTGCCCAGATTTAGGCTGAGCAGCTGCATTAGATCAAAGGTAGAACAGGAACGTCTGCTCTTCACCCTTGTTGCTGCTTATGCAGTCAAAGTGACAAGGGAGCAGAGAGCAGAGTGAGTCCCTCCCTTGTAACTGTCCTGATGCTTCCAGATTTCGGAATGACTTAACTAGGGCCATAGTTTGACAGTTAACTTTTCTATTAACTCTTGCAGTTGTGTTCCTCAAAGCTAATGTTTACAGTATACTATGCCGTGTGGCACTTAGTGAATTGGCCTTTTTTTTCCTTATATGTTTTCCTTTTTAATTCCAGAGGAAGTTTTGTGTCTTTGATTTTGTAATCAGCCTACGTAGGCAGCTTGCTCCTCTGGTCACTGCTCCTGACTCCAAATCCACTGCAGACTTACCTGCCAAGCGGGAGGTATATCCATTGCATGTGCCACATATATTGAGTGGGAAGGACAGGATGGCATACACACACACACACACACACACACACACACACACACACACACACACACACACACACACACACACACACACACACACACACACAGAGAGAGAGAGAGAGGTACCTTTACTTATGAGTTTAATCTGTTCCGCTTTTAAGTCGAACAGCTCTTAAGTAGAACAGCCCTATCTAAAAAACCAAAAGCCAAAATAAAAAATAAAAAAATTGTAAGTAAAGCAGACTACATCTAAAATTTGTAAGGCAGCAGGTAAAACGGGAACAGATTTTTGCTCTTAGGTTGAATAGCTATTAAGTCGAGCCGCTCGTAGGTGAAGATATCACTCTCTGTGTGTGTGTGTGTGTGTGTGTGTGTGTGTGTGTGTGTGTGTGTGTGTGTGTGTATTAAATATGTATACTTAAGCATTAGCCATTTCTGTAACATTAATGCAAAAAAACTTATATCTAATTATCCATATATTTATATGTGTCATATGTCTGTCAGCATGCTGCTTTGGCACCAGGGTGGGAAATCCTGGGTTGCTGATAAAGCATCGCTGTATCATAACATTGGAAGCTTGCAACCATTTTTGTGCTACAAAATTCAACTCAGTAGGGGGTGAAAGGATTTATGGATCACAGATGGAAACTTTGCTTGTTTAGACTACATGGTCCCAGAACTCCCCAGCCAGCATGACAAGGCTGGCTGGCTGGGTTCACCTCGAGGCATTGTTATCCAATCAAGCAGTGCTTTCTTACCTCTGCTGGAAATATATGGGCATATTTTGTAATCACTTGATGTCGCAGAGCCCTTCTGTACTTTGCAAAGAGATCTTAACTTCTGTGAGATGAGACAGTGTTTGAAAGCTATGGTTTAAATTAAAGCTACATGTGAATTGCATTATAGCTTCATTGCCAGGTTTTGGCATTTAAGATTTTGGTATTGTTGCTGTTGTTTAATTAACAGTATTGTTCAAATGTCGTGGTTTGTTTTTTTATTGCCTTTTTTAAAGTGACCTCCATCAGCTAGTGGTGTTTTTAATCATTATTAAACCAAGTCTAAACTATTTTTCTAGCATGAAAATTTACTGTCATGCCAACTCATGTGCAACTGGTACTTTTGACCTCATTCCAATGGTTTAAATGTAAAGGACAGAACATACTGTTCTCTACCTGTTGTATTGACCTGGCTCTCTCATTGGTGCTGGGCCTTTTTCTTTCTTTCTTTCTTTCTTTCTTTCTTTCTTTCTTTCTTTCTTTCTTTCTTTCTTTCTTTCTTTCTTTCAAGAATCTGGCTGTTTTTAAAACTCCACTGCTCAGAGACATCTCTTGTTTCATATATATGCTTCTTAGGATGTTTTGATTTGGGATCTTCACCATTTAGAAGTGATGGATTTATATACAGTATTTGCTTCCTTGGACTACATATAGCATTCGGTTCTTCAGAACCACATGTGGCGCTTGGTTTAATTTCAAGGGAGACATTGAGGAGAATTAGCTTCAAAGCTGGACCGAAACTGATGTTTGAACGGCATTGGGCTGGAGGGAAAAAAAACAAGTGACTGGCCAATGTTCTGTTTTTAAATTAAAAAACAAATCTACTTTGTTCTGCGAGGTACAAGGAATCGTTCATCGGTATTAATCAATTCCCTAGTTGAAAAAGGAATTAACGTTCTGTTGGGTTTGACACTTCTGTTCAGTAGTTGATTTTGCTCGCATACAATGAGCGTGCATGGATTATGCATTTTGGTCTTGTCCAGTCTTTGTCTAGTTCTCCCTTTTCTTTGCCTTTGCTGTACTTTGTATTGCCAGAAAACCTCATTTCATTTAGGCTTATTCTACTTTTTTCAGGTGAGTATTACACTATGTAATATATTTGCATTGTCTTGGGGGTGCCTTGAATACAGCTGAAGTTCATTGCAACCTGATTCTGGAACAAAGAGCTAGTTCAAAAGAAACAACTCAATCAAGTGACTGTCCCATAGTTATATTCTTGGTCTAACAAATGATGACTCAGGCGTCAGAGTTTGATGCTGCAGTGTAAAACTGTTGTTTTATATATTGTACAAGTAAATTATTCAATGTCTTTTTAAGGATATATGCTGCTTTTGAAGATGCACTATATAATTTTTTTTGGATCTAATCCATGTATTTTTGTTCCCAAGGAAGTAAAAAAAGGAAGATTCATTGGATACATAAGCCACTGTGATTAGTATTCTAATGACTATCTCTAAAAGAGAGAGTGGGAGTTTGATAACCTTGAGACAGATTCAGCTGCTGATAACATGGTGGTAAAGGGTTACACTCAACTCATTCCAAAATTAGTAAATTCAAAAGTTTCTGTAAAAATCTAGAAGTACATTTGCATAGAGTTTTGTGATTTTTAAAAAATCTAGTCTTGAAATACTCTCTGACAGGGATTCCCTCTCGCTCTCGCTCTCTAAGATCTGTGAACTTTGAGATTCAGCCATTCTAGCTATGGAGCTACGATGAGAATAGTTGTACCTCTTCAACTTCAGTTTTCCTTCTCTTTTAAAGAAAAAAAGAACTTCTGTTCTGGCTGGAATACAGGAACCCTCACACCAACTGTTGTGTCCTTAGTTTCTGTGTACCTGCCAGACTCAAGAGTAAATGTAAAACAAAGAGATCTTTGTGGAGCCTTTAATAGAATCTTAAAGTAATCTCATTCCAGATCCATTGTGGCATTCTTTTTGAAACTGGTGATCTATCCCTTGTATGCTCTTAATTGTTTTTTCTTTTTCTTTTTAAAAAAAATCATACATGTGGTTTTAGCCTGTGAAGCTGCTAGGGCACCCCCAGAATATCAGGCCTTAGAGGTAGTTTTGATAATCCTATGCAAACACGAGTTCCTCACCAACTAGCTCAGACCAATGACTCCAAGAGGCAGTTTTCACACACACACACACACACACACACACACACACACACACACACACACACACACACACACACACACACACACACACACACACACACACACACACACACACACACACACACACACAGATTTTTCTGTTTATCTGTTCTTTTATTTACATGGCATCAGTTTAAATGTGTACCTTTTTCTAAAAAAGAAAAGAAAAGACATCCATTTAAAGAAGATGGATGTGGGGGGAATGACTTGATGTAGCCTAAGGGAAACCTTACTAAACATGTGGTAGCTAATTTCTATCTACAGTATAAAATCGGTGTGTGTGTAATTTTGCTTGTTTATACTATGTATATTTATAATATTTGAATTATTTTGTGACACAGGCATCCAATGATGCTGCAGAATAGAGTTGTACATGTACATATGTTAAATCCATTCAGACAATTTTTATGTATATTAAAAAAAATCTATAGTTTGGTGGATTGTAGACTACTAATAAATTATAATTTTCTCTGGAAGTTAGAATGTCATTGCTTGCCGTGTAAAAAAATTTCAATATTTTCCTACACTCCACCAATATTATATCAAATTGAAACTAGTGATATCTGTTTTTAAATTATAATGCTCTTATGAAGTTTGACCATTGTTGTGATGAAAACCACTTTTTTAGTGGGGAGCAATTATTCAAATTTCTTTCCCAATTTTTTTTAAAGTTAGTCAGGGGTGTCCAAACTTCAGCCCTCCAGATGTTTTGGACCACAATTCCCAGAATTCTACTCCTGTATTGCCAATGACAGCGGACAGTGGGAGTTGTGGTCCAAAACATCTGGATGGCCAGAGTTTGGACAACACTGAGTTAGATGATACCTTTTATTATCAGACACACCTCCTAGACACAAGCTCTTTTTATCATGCCCTTTTAGACACCTATGCAGTGTGGTGATGGATTTGATGGTTTGTGCAGCTTGATCCTTTGCATGTTTACATTAAACTTCAGTCTCACTGAGTTCAGTTGATGGAGCTTTTCCCTGGAAGAGTACGCATAGGATGGCAGTGTTATAAAATGGAGAAGCTTTTAACAGTTTTGTCAGCAGTTGATTTCCATCATTGCTCATGGGATGGGGCTCAATTTCAGAATCTGGCCTTGCTGATGCTGACCCATTCCGTTCTGAAAACATTTGGAACGGAAAGTTCAACTGAGAGTTTTCCTCGGCGTGCTGTCTGAACAAGGTCAGCTCAGGTTTGGAGAAAGAAACAGTGCTGAGCACCTGGGGTGGGTTTCCCACCCTCCCATCCACTCTTCAAACACGGCATTCTGATCAAAGGGATTGTGAGCCTTTTTTTACAATATCCCCAAAAAGGATAAATGCATGCTTCAGAATCTGGTATTCACCTCTTGTTCTATGACAGAAAATACCTGAATCCCTCCAATCGTCGTTAGCTATTTTTTAATTATTTGGCGATCTTTGGATGCTTGATGTTTGCTGTTCACTTCAAGGGTCAGCTTTGATTTCAGGGGTGGAGAACCCCTAAGAGTTTGTTCCAGAACCAGTGGGATACAAGTGCACCTCTACTCTATGCCTTACAAACTTCAGAGGCCATATTCAAAACAGGGTTTTTATCAGAGTATGCAAGGGGATTCAACCCCTCTTCTCTTCCTCCCCAGGTCAGACAGTATGGACAGTTTTCACACATATCTACCTGTATAATCCTCTGTACCTCTCATAACTGGTCAATGACTGTAACAAGTTGCATCAGGTGTTTTTTCTATATACTTTTTACACAGATTCTATGCGATTAATGTAACTTAATTCAATGCATCATTTTATTGTACTAGTTCTTAAGCTTGTCTATTATTTTTTTCTAGGTGACTGTGGTTTCTTGTGATTTTTATTGTATAAATGAAATGGCTGTTGATGCTTATTCCTTGTTACTAAGAATTTTTACCTTTTTGGAAAAACAGCATTGCTATGAACTAATAAATTTAAAACTTCATTTACTCATTGTAAATACAGTATCGTGCAAAGAAAAAACAACTTTCCATTCATTTGAATTGATAGTGTTAACTGAATTTTGTCTAGACACCATTTCTGTTGATGAAATAAAGACATATCATTATGTATTGTAGACCAGTGTTTCCTGCTTCTGAATTTAATGTTTGGTACATTCATTTAAAAGCAGACCTGAACTGCAGCACCAGTACAGTCTTCTACCTTATTTTATATTAAATAGATATTGAAGAACTGTTCTTTGTCTTTCAGAGGCACCATATAATGAAGGAGGGGGTGATGCTGGAAATCATCCATGGTGTATTTTCATTTTCCCCTTTTGCAATATGGACAAATGCTTTGTAATTCCACATTATACTTGGCGGGAAGAATGTTACAGTTTCCCAGGTGGTTTCTTGACCTCTTTTTGAACAGGGTGCCCATCTGCCCTTCATTTTCCAAAGAGTTCATATTGAAAACAGCAATTTCCCACTTATCTTAAGACTGTAGTGAGATGACAAAGGACCAACGCTTTTTAAAAGCAAGCTGATGCCCTCCTTCAGGAAACAAAATAAGGTCTTACAAAGGGAATCTTTTTGGAAAAGGCATTGCCCATGTTGGCATAAAAACATGGCTGATTTCCCAGTGATCTTGGGAAGGCAACAACTCCCTGTTGTCAACAGAATAGGGGAAACTTGACAAAACAAAAGAACAAGGGACAAGGCCAAAGTATCAAACTTCCACTTGCCTAGAATTAGCACTAGACTCATTTAGCAAATATGTTTGGCAATAGCACGTATGTTGGCAAAGAACAACAGTGACCCACCACTCGAGTGCAAAAGTTGAAAAATAGGAGGTTTGGAGGCAGCATGATGATGGAAGTATGGTATAACACATGAAACCAGTAGGAAGGTGAACTAGGGCAAGTTATGGTAGAAAAGACGGACAAAGGGGAGGACAATAAAGGTTGTGAACAAAACTTGAAGGCAAGGGCAATTCATGACATAGGTGGATAGCATACACGAGTGCAGTCATGGCGAACCTTTTAGAGACCGAGTGCCCAAACTGCGATTCAAAACCCACTTATTTTTTGCAAAGTGCCAGTACGGCAATTTAACCTGAAAGCAGGGTTACCCCTGGTTACAAATGCTCCGAGTACTACCCTTCCGGAACGCGAGGATCAAAGAGCAGTTTTTTTAAAAAAAAATTCCTGCAGGTACAGCACCTTCGTGAGACTGCCAAAATGGCTCTGTGCAGAGAGCCAGGCGAAGGGGAGGCAGTGGTTTGTGGGCTCCTTCATAGTCCCCGTTTACTCTCCATCCACACCACTCTTGGGTGGAACATGGCTGGAGAGTAAATGGGGGCTATGAAGGAGCCCACAGGACACTGCCTCCCCTTTGCCCAGCTCTCTGCATGGAACACAGTGGTGTGCTCCAAGGAGAGGAGGAAGTGCTGTGCCTGTGAGGGGGCGATGTCGCGTGCCCACAGAAAGGACTCAGTGTGCCCTCTTTGGCGCCCGTGCCATTGATTCACCAACACTGCACTAGTGCATCCCAGTACACCCAGCAATAATTGCCACCATGGATCTGGACACAAAGATGGATAATCAATTCATAACATTTCAGATCCGCCACAAAACAATAACTTGAACAGAAAACTGCAGGAATGGTACAGAGCACCACCATTGTGTGGACAAAGTCTCAGAGACAAAGCGGTAACATGGTTACTGCTGTGGCCCTTGTAAAAACACTTTACCTCCCAAGGGGAACATCAGTGCATGTGATTGTTATTTTAAGCTGAATTTCAGAATTGCAAATATGCCTTCAGGATATGATTAGGCTATCATTCTAATAACTTGGTTTTGTTTGTTTGTTGTTGATTAGTTCTTTTGAAATGGAATGGACTCTTCCAGTTAATTGGGGGAAGGAAGTGTACATCTCATTCTTAGTTTGTTAAATAGGACTATTCCTCCCCCACACACACCACCATTTAAATAGAAAGAAATGTAGAGGGAGCATATAAATGCATGCCTTAAATTTCTTAAGATGTCATTTTATTTTCTGTCTTTCAGAAAAGGAGAAGGAAATGCACCACAGAGTTTTCTGTGCAGAAGCTTTAAATAAAGTTCTCTCTCCAAATTCTAAAGCCCTCACACCTCCAAATTCCATTGAGTGAAGTGGTGAAGTGGTTCAAATCTAGTTGTTTAGTAAGGGTGCAAACAGTTTGCTAATTAGCCCATTTTTGAAGGGGCACCCCCTTTGGAGCTTAATAACTCAGCTCCCTGACTCCCAGACCTCTCCAAATTTCAGGTGATTACCTAGAATTGCTTGAGGAAGCTAACCCTGCCATTTCCATGCCGAAACATGGCTGCAATCCTTATTTTCGAGAATAGCTATTTTGGTGCCAAAACATGCCTGCGATACCTATTTTGGAGTACATAAAATGTACTCAAAAATTGGTATTGCAGCAGCCATGTCTTGGCACTAGGGATGGGCATTTTGTTTCGGACTCAGTAGGTTACGAAATGAACCACGCCGAGCCCAGGTGGTCCTCAGAACCAGCTGATACAGATCCAATTGCTTTACCTTTCTCTGTCTCACGCAGGGTTAAAATCCAATAAGGAAGCATGCTGCGACATTATCTGTGCTAGATCTGTGATGCTGGCCAATCAGGAGCTGTGCAGGGACAGGCATCATCCTGCCTCCCTTTCTGATTGGCCAGCAGCACGAAGCAGGAAATATGACATTGTAGCATGCTTCCTCGTTGGATTTTAACACTGCATGAGACAGAGAAAGGTAAAGCTGCATATATCAGCCAGTTCCGAGGACCACCTGGGCTCGCGTGGTTCGTTTTGTAACCTACTAGTTCCGAAATGAAATGCCCATCCCAACTTGGCACCAAATTGCTGGGAGCAAGTTTGGACTCTTCCCTGTAAACCTCCAAAATTTGGAAAGGTTTGGAATTCAGGGGGCTGTTATTAAGCTCCAAAGGGGGTACCCCTAGGAAAAAAATAATTTCTAATTGAGCAAGAAGCCACTAATCGTTCTTCACGGAGCCTTTTTGCTGGTCTCAAAACAGCTCTGTGCAGGGAGCAGGGCAAAGGAGAGGCAGTGGTCTTGGGGCTCCTTCATAGCCCCAGTTTACTCTCCAGCCATGCCGCTTTTGGGATGCCCGGAGCGACGTGGCTGAAGAGTAAACAGGGGCTATTAATAAACCCACAAGCCACTGCCACTCCCCCTTGGCTTTCCAGATGTTGTAGCACCCCTATCCGCCTCTCTGCCCAGGACAGAGAGACAGATGGGGTGGTACTCTTCGGAAAAGCGAGGATCGAAGAGCAGTTTTTTAAATTTCCCCCAGCCACAGCGAGGGTGCTGTGGCCGCAGGAAATTCAAAAGCCTATTCTTCAGTTCTCACATTCTGGAAGGGTGCTACCCTTGGAGAATGTGAGGATTGAAGAGCAGGGATGCTACCCTTCAGGAAAGCGGGGGTCTAAGAGCAGGTTTTTGAATGTCCCACAGCCACAGCACCCTTGCTGTATTAAGGAATTCTGGGAGCTACAGACCCAAAGCAAAGGATGGAAGGATGGAAGGACCTGGAAGTGAAGTGGACATGCATATTATGAGGTGGTGTGGGGTAGGAAGAAAGTAGGGGTGCTGTGGAATACAGACTTTGAAAGAGGAATGGCATTTGAAAAAATAATCAGTGGTATAGAATCAAAGATTTGAAACTTTACTTTTTGTGGACTACAGAAGCCCGCTGTAGAATGGCAAATGAGAATAGACTAAACACATAAAATGTGTTAACATTCTAAAAAAAAATGTTGCTGCAATAACAACTGTGGACCCTTTATGCCAGGGATGTCCAAAGTCAGGCCCGGGGGCCAAATGCAGCCCGTTTTCAAATTTGAAGTGGCCCACAGCCTCTTCTCCCCACCAGCTCAGCCTAACATGCATCCCCACCAGCTGGCCCCTCCCCATACCGGATGGAGGCGCCAGCGTGCAGTTTTACAGTTTGCCTGCCCTCTCTGCCTCTGTCCATCCCCCCCAGCCACCTGCCCAGCCTACCCCCCCCCCGGCTCCTCTGCTGCAGTGTCCTTCCTGCCTCTTTACATGTTATAGAGACTTGTCCAAAGTCCAGCCCGTGGGCCAAACTGCGGCTGAATGGTCGGCCCCCACACATTTTCACCTTGCCAAATCTGGCCCTCCTTGCAAAAAGTTTGGACACCCCTGCTTTATGCTAGTAAAACTATTAAATTCTTTTTTTTAAAGAAAGCCCTCTTGTTTATGAACATGGGATAATGTGGAACTGACAAAAGAAAATATTTTTTCACCCAGCGTGTTGTAAGTCTATGGAACTCCCTGCCACAGGATGTGGTGACGGCATCTGGCCTGGATGCCTTCAAAAGGGGATTGGACAGATTCCTAGAGGAAAAGTCCATCACGGGTTACAAACCATGATGGAGATGTGTAATCTCTAGGCTTTAAACCAGGGTACTTCAAGGGCCAGATGCAGGGGAGTGGTATCAGGAGACAGATATCTAGTCTCATGCGCTCCCAAACGCATCTGGTGGGGCCGCTGTGAGATACAGGAAGCTGGACTAGATGGGCCTTTGGCCTGATCCAGCATGGCTCTTCTTATGTTCTTATGTTCTTATGTGGTTCTGTAACCACAATTCAAAACTCCAGGAAGCGGCATAATATTGCTGCACAATGTTATGCCGGCGTTGCCAGTAGAAAAAAGGATGACAAGCTTTACAGTATATAGCAAAGAGCCACCTGAAAGTTGACAGCAGTCTACTAAGTGATACCTTCTTGTGCTCACTCCTATTTGGAAAGTGACATCATCACTCAAGGGAAAATCCCAGAAGCTGACTCCTTTATTCATCAATTAACCACTTCTGACCCAAACACAAAAGCAATGGTCAGGGCTGTTTTTCAACAAGTGTGAATGGCAGTGAGTAAAAGAGGCTAGCTTGTAGGCCATTGTGACTGCTGCCATTGGTGTTGCTGCTGGCTACCAGAGCAGATCTTGTGCAGCCATATTGGGCCTGGCATTTTGAACGGTGGATATAGCAGGGTAATATTCCACATTAATGAACGAGTGTTGTTTTAACTGTAGTTTCAGCTTATGTAGTGCCCCATAATGCCAGAGCACTCTATGGGAGGTTTGGAACTTGAAGTATACATACAACAAAGACATTCCAAAATAAACTTCCCTCCTATAAAATTGCCCAGTGTAGAGGATCACTGAAGAGGAACTCACTATCTCTTCTATGGTCACTGGGAGAGGACTGAATATAGAACAGCAAGGATGTGACTGTAGTTTTTCTATGCCAAAAATATTTTGAAGGGATATTTTGGGACTTAATTAAATTGTGAAGCAAAGGTGTAAGTACAGAACATATAATGGAGAAGCATACATAAGCTTTAATATATCAGATAAACACTGTTACTATTCTCAGTCATCCAGGTGAGTTGATATGGAAGTTGAGTCATGGCAACTGGATTTATTTTTCCCTTGACATATTGAAACGTTTCGCTGTTCATCCAAGCAGCTTCATCAGTCTGAGGAAAGCTAGTTGCAAGTCCTCCATTTTATAATTCACTTTGACCTCATTTCACCCTGGTCTGAAATAGGCACATAAAATGAACAATGGCCTGAATAGGCTCATTATGTGGACAATAAGCCTTTTTAGATGAACAATGGCCAGTATGGATTGCTAGCTATGGCCATGGTGGTGGAGGTGTGAAGTATTGTTGAAATCACTGCCTGATAAGCAGGAGATAGACTGTGCCTGAGCCCCCCACCTCTGTTGAGAAAGGGGTTTTCAATACTCACATGAATGGTTACCCTGACTCGTCTCTCCCAAACCACCTATCTTCTCTGTCTAATATGACGAAGAAGACTAACGAAGCTGTCTGGATGAGCAGCGAAACGTTTCAATCTCTCAAGGTAAAAGAAAAAATTCCAGTTCCCATGACTCAACTTCCAGATCAACTCACCTGGATGACTGAGAATCTTCACAGACATACTGTTACTATTGCTATTCTGCAGAATGCAAACAAATCTATGTTACAATTTCCAAACCCTTTCCTTCAGTGAGGCAACTTGATGAAAATCAGCCATATTGGACCTAAAGCTCTACAATCTTATGCATGAGTTTATCAAAAGATTCCCTTCGTGTTTTTAAATTAAAAGGGAGAGCTGGGATTTAGCAAAGATTTTTCAATGGAAACCAAAACCAAAACCATCCATGGTATGTGAAAGAATAACAGCAGGAGTGACGGCAGCGGCAATGAACTCATTTGTTAGGGGAAAGCCTTACTGAAGCCATATCCAGACAGGCAGGCAGAAAAGTGGATGCTCAATTATAAAATTAAAAAAATCCCAGCTTCTCATTAGAGCAAAAAGTTAGTAAAATGGACAGATAATAAAAATAAAGAGCTGACCGAAAAATACTGTACACAATTTTGGTGGGTAAGTGGTGTGGGGTGACAGTAGGATAAGAGGAACAACTAATATGAGTTGGGTTGACTCAATAGAGGAAGCGACTTCTTTTAGTTTCCAAGAGCAGAGCAGAACATGCTGGAAAAGAAAAAAACATTGCTGGTGGGGGATGGGTGGAACAGGAAGAAAGAAAACCTTAGCATGCCTTAGCATGAAATGTTCTTTGTTTGCAAGATGTGAACAGAGCTATAAAACATTTGGGAGGTATTTACTTTATATAGTCACCACATATCAGAAGTGACCCAATGGCACATAACATTTTCGATTGTTTGTTTTTAATTACCAAGCAATTTTATAGTGACAAGATGGGAAGAATGGAAACTATGCCATTTATAGGCACCAAAGCTCTGCTAACATCAGTTAAGACCATTCCGAATCACAAAGCAAAAAACAAGCAAACAATAATTTCATAGTTTTAAGCACGTGAGTCTCTGAATATTGGTTCTCTATTCTTTATAAAATATATTTTAAAATATCTTTATAACCATACACATAATCCCTTTGTAATGACTGTCTGAACAGGAAGGAGTTAAAATGTTATCTTCCTGAGAGTCAGCTAATTGGATCCTCACAAGTTCAAAAGTTCAAATTGTCCCAGATCTTGAGGTGATTTCCCCTTTAAAGACTCATATTAAGAGTCTGGCTTTCGAAAAACTGAGAAAATATTTCCTGAAAGGACTCAGAAGTAGGATAAACACAACTGCTCTGTTCTTTGGTAGTGCAGAAAAATCTTGAATATGCCTTACTGGAGAAAAAAAATTCCCCTTACTTAATTACTCTCTTTCAAGCAGTGGTTCTCATCCCTG
Source organism: Phrynocephalus guinanensis (assembly GCA_037367245.1). NCBI lineage: Eukaryota > Metazoa > Chordata > Lepidosauria > Squamata > Agamidae > Phrynocephalus > Phrynocephalus guinanensis. The sequence goes on from CM074733.1 coordinate 140,037,588, forward strand.
GGTTCCCAGATGTTCATGGACTAAAACCACAAGATGCCTTCACTATTACCTGGGCTGGCCAGGGAGTTGTCCAAGAACATCTGTGGATTCAAGATTGGGAACCCCTGCTTTAAAGCAAGCCTGTGCTGTTGTTTTTTTAATGTAATGAAGTCCTGTCCTTTGATTCTGCCTCCATGACCTTTCGTGTTGCCCTGCAGCCTTCCTAGCATGAAGCTGCAACCATAGGTCTCCTCTGCAAGGCTCTCGCAGGTAAACCTGTTCCATGATGTACACTCATGAGAAAGTGGTGGTTTTCCCCTTTTGAAAGGTTGAGGAAGGCATCTGCATATCGTGGTAAGCTTAGGGTGTGTTGACCAGGCAGCATGACCCTCTCAAGTCATCACGTACTGCTTTCATCATTCCACGGCTTGGGCCCTGAATACCTATCAGAGCATATCTCCCAAAGGTCAACTGAGGCCCGACCCACTAGAATGTCACAGGTGCTCTCACTTGGAGTGGCCACGCCCAGGGAGGCGCGGAAATACACGCAACCGCACCTTCTGTGTGGTTGGCACCTCGCTCTGGAACCATCTCCCGAGTGAATTGCGCCTTGCCAGTCTTCAAAAAAAGCACTTAAAACCTTGCTTTATCGGGAGGCATTTGGCGACCTTTAATTTAATTTAACTTTTTTCTCTCCTCTCTGATGCCTCTTGCTGATGATTTTCTCTTATTATTGTATTGTCTCCTGTTAAATTTTTTTTCTTTGATTTTTGTTGATATTACCTTGTGTTTTATTGTTCTTTTAACCCTATTGTTAACCACCCGGAGTTCCCTGGGAAGACGGGCGGTTTAAAACTAAAATAAATAAATAAATAAACAAATTTATTGAATGCTGGGTGTAGGCAAATGGGTAGTGAAGTCAGCCCTTCAGACAGCAGGCTCCTCTGCCTACACACATTTTGCATGCCTCAACATAGCCTCAAGCTCACATAGCAGCCTTTCACTTAAAAGCACATTGCAGCCCCACAGATCAAACAGTCCTTTCTGTAGCTTTCTTCCACAAGCAGAAGGCTATCTGGCAGCATCGGCACAGACCAATCCGCGCCTGCTTGTTACACCCAAGAGCTCTGTTCTTGCTAGGGCTTAGGAGGAAAGAAAGGAGACCCAGTTCTTCCGGGCCATTGGATAGGCCTGGTGGACTGTGTTGCTTCACTTTGGCACTGCTTCTGAAGCAACATCACTTTTTCATGATTGATGACAGTTCTAGTAGCACATTCTGAAAGAGAAAAGACAAAGGCTGTGTCGGTTTAATGGAGACATAAAAACATCAGTGCCATGGTTCATCACAGTGGAATCCCAGATGAATGGAGCTGGAAGGGGCCTGAAAGGCCATGAAGTCCAACCCCCCCCCCCATGCTCAGTGCAGGAAACCGAATAAAAGAATATAACTGCAGATCCTCCTTGTTAATGCTATTTCATAGCTTCATCCTTAGAATATAAGAGGCACCCTTCTGGATCCACACTATGGCTACCAGTCTGGCGTCAGTTGCAGGCATTGGTTCTTACTTGCTGTTTTTACCCCATACAACAAACATTTATCCAGGTTTTGCTGCATGACATGGAGATTTGACATTGTCATCATAACCACAGTTTGGAAAAGTTACTTTTTTTAACTACCAAAAATGCTAGTTGGGAGATTCTGGGAGTTGTAGTTCTACATGCCCCCAATGCCTCCATGCTGAAACTCATGTCCTCTGTAAAGCCAATTAAGGTTGGAGAGGATTCTGGTAGTGGGTGCTATACATTCATTATATGCCAAGTAATATATGTAGTATTTCTCTTGGTCTGCCCAGAATCCCATGTTTGTTCAGCTTCATTGGATGATCCTGAGTTCTGGCATTATACAATGAGAGACCCAGATAAATTGTAGCAGTGGTCTATAAGATTATATATTCACCTTGCTGTATACCATTCCCAAAGCAAAAAAAAAAAGTTTCCGTTGCCATGACACTGGTCAATAATGCTTTCATGCCTGCTGCTTAAATCATGTACTGTAAACTGAGTGATTAAACTTCTGGGCTTCCTTCCAGTTCACAAGGATGGTGAAAATCTACTGCCCAGGTATTGTGGGTCTGAGTCATTCACAGGAGCACTCACTGAACAATATACAGTATATTTAACACTATAGCTCAACAACAGTCAGTGCTGCAACTTGATGTATGAGTCTCTGTGAAGAGCCAAGGGACACTTGATTTTCCCAGAAAGAAAAGAATGTAATATTGAAAAGAATGAATAGAACAGGCTGGCGGCGGGTGTGCGTCGCTATGACCACATCACCCCAGTCCTGGCTCGCCTACATTGGCTACCCGTTGCGTCCCGAATCAGATTCAAGGTCCTGGTTTTAATTTATAAAACCCTCCATGGCCTAGGACCTGACTACCTGGCAGAACGGATCACCCAGCAGTCAACTTCGGCCCGTCCAATGAGGATGTCGCGGGCGCAATCGCTACGGGTGGCCACGCCCAGAGAGGCCCGGAAAACCTCTACCCGGAGCCGGGCCTTCTCAGTGGCAGGCCCTTCTTTATGGAACCATCTACCCAGTGAAGTGCGCCTTGCACAGTCCCTGGCAGCCTTTCGGAAGGCTTTAAAAACGATGCTCTTCCATGAGGCGTTTGGTGACTTAATTTAATTTTTTTTCCCCGCCATCTGTTTCCCATTCTTATGTTAGGGTTGTATTTTATACCGTCTGTTCAATTGTTGTTATTTGTTTGGTAGGTTATTGTGTGATTTATTCTGTTGTGAACCGCCCGGAGTTCCTCCGGGAAGACGGGCGGTATACAAGTCTTAAAATAAATAAATAAAATAAATAAATAGAACCCTAGGCAATATAGCCCCCAAATCAGTATAGAGAAATCTGGAAAGCCTTCATTTCAGTGTGTTGTACATTATGTGCTGGTGACCCTATGAACCAGGCCAATCTAAAATATTCTGTCAACACCACTAGGAAACAGATTGATCTGGTCCTTGACATGTATTTTTCTCCAATACTCTATTATCCAGTTCTCTTTCCTGCCCAGTTATAACACTGCTGCATTTGTGCCGCTAATGACAGGTTGACTGTTCATCTTGTGACCAATAGTCTATAATGAAAGACTAACTATAAATCTAATTGATTTCAGTACACATTTTCCACTAAAATTAGCAGGATTTTAAAGGGCTTAGCTCTAGCTGGGATATGCTTTATTTCTTGTCTCTAGCTTACTGCTTATTTATTTCACTGTGTACACTTTAGAAGTAGTATTTTGTGGCAAGGTGAGCCAGTGACTCATATTCAGTGTTTTTAAAGGCATATCTGAATTAGACACATCCGTCATGTTCTATAAAGTGTTCTGCTTATATACCACCCCATACCACTTCAAATAGTCTCTAGGCGGTTTACAGTTTAATTACAGTATGCAGGCTACACATTGCCCCTCCAGCAAGTTGTGTACTCATTTTACCGACTTCGGAAGGATGGAAGGTTGAGTCAACCATGAGCTGGCTACCTGGGATTGAACCCCAGGTCGTGAGCACAGTTTTACCTGCAGTACAGGCATTTAACCACGGCGCCATAGGTATCCTCAGGTAATAAACAATTAATTCTGGTCCTCACTGATAAACTCTAGAACAGCTGTAAGGGAGATAAGCCATGTGAAACGATCTCAGGATACCAGAAGCTAGAGGTTCTCCTGACCCTCATTTAAAATGAAAAAAATGCAGTTAATGTGGGGGAAAAATAGACACCACTGCTTCCAACTTTCTGGTCCTGGGTGCATTAGATGAGAAGAGGAAGGGTTTTTCCTAGGCTTGGCCAGACCTCAGTGTACATATAATAGTATCCCTTAAGAATTCCAATGTGTACGGTACATTATATATGAAGTTGGCATGTCATTAATATAAATCAATATCTAATTTATATAAAACCGCTAAGAGAGGTGCATTGCCACCCATAAAATAGATATCTGTGGCCTGGACAGAATTAATAGGATTGGCCAGGTAATTTATTGCCGCGTGAAGTGCTCAGAATTTACCTGATCCATCAAAAGCAACCAGCCTTTACCCAGAGTTGATATTCAGCCAGCAACTAACCCATACAGCTTTCCAAAATTAGCTCATGAAATTAATGGCAAAGCCTGTCAGCCCAAATGCATTCATAAATAATATGAGAATTTTCTTTTACATTTCAGCACTGCCACTTTCATCCTGATTGTCTTGTTGTTTTTTTCTTCTTCCTTTACTTCTTCACTGGAGGGAGAGGATAATCCAAGACCCCCACCCCCACCTCATTAGCAGCTTTTAAAAATGCAGTCAGGTCTACTGGACTGGCTGGCTTCTTTGGCCGGAATCCTGTCAGAATTGTGGCGCGTAAACCAGCCATCCCAGCAGTGGTGGGCAATGAAATGTCAGCTCTCCATCATGTGTCCAGGCATGCACAGGCCTGTGCATTCAGTTCTCTGCTTGAGCATGTGACAAACAGATAACGAAATCTGAAAATAGCTTGTGTGATGGCTCTTCCAGGTGTAGCATTTTGCAGAAGGACTTTGGCCCTTGAATTGATGGGATTTTAGGAATTAGGAATAGGAATTAATCCGTTGCTGAAGTCAGACACAAGCATTTAAGAACTCTGGCCCTCCCCAGTGTCAGGAAGACTGATTTCCTATTGGACCCCCCTTGACAGGAGCTGCAGTTGATGATACACACAGTTCCTTCCACCACTGCTGTTCTAGGCCTATTAGTGTAGGGGTGGAAAAATAATCTCCCTCACAGTTATTGGACTGGTTAGTCAAGTGATGTGATTGGAGGAAACCATCCACACCTACAAAACAACCACTTTACAGCAATCATCAAGTCCAGTCATTATCATTGGCAGAGGGAGGCCATATGACCTCTGGAGGTGATGGTGCAGTGGACAGGGGTGACAGATTGGAAACAATTATTCATATGCTACCATGCAAGGTTCATTATGCGACATATGAACCTGATCCAGCCTATATTTTTTTATACCGTGTTTATGGTCAACAGCTGATCTTGTAGATCGTTGTTGACATAGTATTTAAGATGAAATCTAACATGGTATTGTATATTATACACATTAAAATGTTTAAGATTTCACTCTCTCTGATGACAGACCATTAATTGTACAGAAACCAGCACACACCCTTTCATTTCTGACTGAGTTACCAAAAGACCACGGTGGTGTTTCGGCTCAGACTGTCAGTTGTGACACAGATTTTTAAGTAGTGAGGCTACCTAATAGTGAGGCTACTGTGTCACAACTGACACAACTATGTCAGTTGTGACACAGATTTTTAATGGAGTGTGATAACAGAATCCTAAGAGGTACATCAGGTTAGAAGAAGAACACAACATGACCACACCTCTACCTGATGCCATCACAGGAGGAAGAAATTGGGGTGAAGATTACTGTCGCCAAAATCAGGACATTCTCACCTTGTGGAAAGCCTCCAGCCCTTGTTCAGTTACTTCTCATGTTGTTGTCTTGGTGGCCCATGGATTGAGAAGACAAGGCAGTTCCCCCCCCCCCCCCCACACACACACACAATTTCTTGGTCCATGAGACAACAGAATATTTATTATGGCTGCTTGTGGACTGTAGGTCTCAAATGTTCCGTATTAAGGAATTTGCATATATCTGTACTCACTGAAAGTTGCCAATCTTTTTGCCACAGAACTATAAAGACATCATATAGATAGATGTCTCAAATGCAGGCATGGCTGCAGAATTCTGAGGTTTACTGCAGTCTTTTGTGTGCATGTGCATGTACACCAAAACCACTTGTGAAATTTCTGGTGTAATGCACCCTTGGCATTTCTAAAGAATGTACTTGCACATTGTATAAGATTGGCAAGTGTGACCAGGAGACTATAGCAGCTCTGTGTACGGTATAGGGCTAGTAAGGTGTAGTGCACATATTGACAGACTAAGACTCAGGAAACCTGGCTTCCAAACCTCACTCGGCCATGGAATCCACTGGAGGTTGGGACTCATAAAACCACCCCTTGCGTATCTCACATACCCAGAAAACCCTATTAGGTTCGCCATACCTCAGCAATTTGACAGCATGTAACATACACAATTGTATGTCTAGTATAAGAGCTGGGAAGTTTTAGGATTCATAGCCCTTTGTCTGAGTAATGCCATATCATCCATATTAAATATGGGACCAGTAGCTGACACGTAGGGTCTTAACTAAGATTATTGAAAAAGTTTATAGTCAATGGTATGAGTTTAAGTAGATGATTCCAGCTCATAACACATGCTCTTAAGCAGAGTTTAACACTCTGCTCAGCCATGGGCTTAATTTATGGTTCCCAGCACCCTCAGTTCCCAATTTGAAAAATAATGAAAACGTGTTTTGAGGAATCATGAGTCAAGTCAAAAGCTATCTCCATTCATATCATGACATGATAGCTGAGAGTAAATTATTTCCTACCACCCTCCCGAGGTTTCTAATTCCTCAGTAATCCTGTTGGACTTTGGTTAGCCATTTTAAAAATACATGCACAGTGGACACTTGTATAACAGTTTGTATAACATAAAATGTGTACAACATAAAAAATTCCGAAGATGGGAAATTTGCTTAACAGAATCGTCTATGGGGCAAATCTATACAACATAAAATGGGATCACTCTGTTTTCAATGCATTCCTATGGGAAATTTGAATAAAGGAAAATTTGCTTAACATAATTTCATTTGGAACGAATTAATTCCTTTATACAAGGTACCACTGTAGTTATGCTTTGTTTGGTTCTTAAACCAAAAAGCTGTGCTAGATTGGGCCAAGGTCTTATCCAGCCAAGAGTTCTCTTCTGTCAGGGAAAATCTGTGCAACAACACCCTCCTACTGATGCCTCCCAGCAAAGAGTGTTGACACAGGGAGCAAAGGCCAATCCATGTTGATCAGCGGCCAGTGCTGGTAGCCTCAGGTAGTGCCACTCAGAATTTACAAGAACCCCAAATGCCATTTATTTGAACATAATTCCAAACCAGACTAGCCAATAAAGCCCAAATCCTAGGCCCAAGTTATGCTAAGGATCAATAACTCACACTAGCAGGGTATAGAAGGAAGGCCGCTTGGGTCTACTTGCCATTGACATTCTGCGTCCCGTTGTGGAAGGAAGCGGCGGGGTGGTAGGAGGGCTGCTGCTGTCTTCTCTGCGTTTAGCTTCTGAGCCAGAACCGTTCAGTGAATCTGAGGTCTCTGAGTCCGTTTCCAGGCGGCTCTGGGACAGCGCCCTGGGCAAAAAGCTTGACCTGCGGCTCTGATAATGCCCACTGTCTGGAGAGTCGCAGCGATCATCTCCCAAGTCCTTGCCGCCACCCGTACGGCTGTGCTTCTTAAGAACAGCTTGAGGGCTCTCCATATGACTGGAGATGGCGGGTGCTTTGGTAGCATGTTGGGGGTTCTTAGCATGTTCTAGAGCATACGGTTCACTCTTGCGATAGGTGTTGGTGCTCTGCTGGGCTGGTTTCTGGATGTCCTCGCTGCTGGAAGATGCATTCTGGTGTTGATAGTCATGCCGCTGAACTGTGAGGTTGGAGAGATGCCTAGGGAGTTGTCTGTTGGGATGCTGATCGCTGTCATTCAGGTGTTCTGTATGCTTATAGAGATGGTGGCTGTGGTCCTGGTGCTGACTGGGCCTGCCTCTCTGGTTGCTAGCCCACTTCTGTTCCACAGTTTGGTTCTGTTCTGTAGCCATGTATCCTTCTCCCGGAGTCAGGTACACTGGCAGCCCACCTGGCTGCTCTGACATGAATTTAAAACTGCCTTGGGGAGATGCGTTGGACATGATACACACCTGCTGCATCATTGAATTTTTCTTGGAGCTGGAAAGGTCAGGATCCTCCTCAGGAGATGCAAAATCCTCCCTGGGATTCCTACAAAGGGTCTTTCTAATCTTCTTGATCCCCACGTGGGCAATCTCCAAGATGTTCAGAAAGAGAGAAACCGCGGCAATGCTATGCATGAAAACCATGAAGATGGTCTTTTCTGTTGGTCTCGATACGAAGCAATCCACAGTGTTAGGGCAGGGTGGGCGAGTGCATTTATAAAGGGGATACATTTGGAACCCATATAAAAGATACTGACCTATCATAAAGCCCACCTCTAAGACCGAACGGGTCAGGATATGCAGGATGTAGGTGCACAGCAAGGCACCTTGCAATGGCGCCTTGTGCACCTTCTTTTGTTCTTCTAACTTCCTCAGCTCCCTCTCTATCCTCCGGTGGTCTTCTAGGATAGGTTCGATCCCCTCCAGCTGAGCTTTAAGGTGTGCTTTCTTCCGTTGCCTCTCTTTTTCCAGGGCCCGAAGTCTATAAAGTGCATGGCCCATGTAAACAAGGGAAGGGGATGAGACAAAAATGACCTGTAGCACCCAATAGCGGATCAGGGAGATGGGAAACGCTTTGTCGTAACAGATATTGCTGCAGCCCGGCTGCTCCGTGTTACAAATGAACTCTGCTTGCTCGTCATCCCAGACATCTTCCGCTGCAACGCCCAGAACCAGCATTCGGAATATGAACAGGATGGTGAGCCAGATTTTGCCCACAATGGTGGAATGAATGTGCACTTCTTCAAGGATGCTGCCCAGCAGGTTCCAGTCCCCCATAGTCATGGGTTCATCTCTGAAATAAAACACCAATGCATTGTTAGCAGGGTTTTGGGGGGGGGGGGGACGGATGCCCCTTCTGTGGTCATCGGGGTCTGAGAACCATCTTGTGTAAAACTGTTCCTAATTCCTTTTCTATAGCACTGACTAAAGCAAATTCCCTTTGTGAAGGGAATTTGTCCTTAAAAACCAACCTCATAGAATGCCATTTTATATCTCCCCCCTTGTGCTAAATGTAGCAAAGCAAGTGAACTTTTTTTGGGGGGGGGGAGGGGAGGGAAGGACTATCATTTTGGGAAGAGTGTCCCAGAAGAGATTTTAAAAAAAACCCTACACATTCATATAGGTCTGGACCTGGAGGAGTAGTTGCAGTATCTCTGTCTCTCTGTCTCTCTGTCTCCTGCCGTCCTTTCCCCCACCTATAAGCGATTGCAACCTAAGAAAACCTGGAGTTGATAAGTTATAGAAAAATCAATGGGCCTGCCCATCCAACCCAGATTCACATTCTAAGGCTCCACTCATTTAATTGGCATGAGCATCTTCTGGCAGTCTTCTAGGGGCAAGTAGAGAGCTGAAAAATTACAGTCCCATCATGCCTGCGTATCATCCCAGAATAAGCACCATTCAGCTACTTCTCTGTCATGTTGAGTAGACTACTGCTATTTTAAACAACCACGCAGCTGAGCATTTTAACACTCTTGCTGCGATAATCAGATGTGCCTTATGTTCAAGACTGCGAGGGATTTTGCAGACATGCAACACAGGAAAAGGAACATGCAGGCAGTTCTGCACTTTTAGTTAGCACCCAGGTTTGTGGAAAGGTGTACAAAGACAGAAAGAAATCCTCTCCTGTTCAGTATTTAGTTCACTCTCATCATAACAGAATTGCCTACATTGCACACACGATGTTACTTATCACTTTTCCTCATTGTATATAATTTAAAGGAAGCCTATTAAAGCTGGTGACGGCAGTGAGAAATCCTCTGCAGAATGGGTACAATAGGGGCAAATTTCTGAATTTGTAAGTAGCAAAGTATTATGTATTTTTTTAAAGCATGCAAAAACTTCAAGCCAATTCAGTCAAGCCTGAAAATCTCCATGATTTGAGGAAGGCATTCTCCTGTGAGGAAATTGGGAATGAATTCAGAATGTAAGAGGAAGCCTGACTGACTTATCAAAAATGCATCCAATCAAACATTCATCTTCATTTTCCACCAGGTGATGGTGACAACTGCCATTTGTGCAGAAGGTGGGAAAAATGACTGTGCGTCACTACAGGTCCCATCATCCTGCAGTCATCATGCCTATGCGGGCAGATGAATTCTGGTAGCCATAATCCACCAAAGTAGCTTTTCTATCCTCTATGTTTCTATTTATACCCAAGCACCTATTACTAAGAGACATTCAGCCTCTATAAATGCATGCTTTATTTTACTTTCATAGCTAATAGCCTTTGATGAGACATTTCTCATGAAATGCTCAAGCTACTGGTTACCAGCCTAGCTTGTTGTGGTAAATTCTACAAATTAACATCATTATTTATTATATGGTCACAGACCCAACAAATGAACCATCAGGAGTATTATGGAACACCCCTTTACCGTAGAAGCTGTGCTATTTCTACTCCTAAAAAGATGGGAACATATCCTATAATCTCAAGTGGGCCACTGATCCTCTTTCCTAGAATGACATATGAACTATTCATTCTTCTGCACATCTTGGTTTCTGGTTAGGATCACAATTCGGAACACGAATATATTATTACATATACATTCATTAACAACTGGGGCTTCCTTTTTAAATAATGTTTTGAGGATCACATCAGTTTTTTTAAATGATTAAAAGCAATGAATGCGTATCATAATTTTCACTGTGCTAGAGTTCTATAGAAAACTATTAGATGGGAAATGTTTTATTCTTATCAACCATTTAAATTCTTATCTTTCCCACCATTATGCAATCTATGACCAAGAATATCATATTCAAAGGTACTAGTTCAAATTTCAAATTCCAAGATACACAAATTGAGTAACTGAGCAGAAATATTATAATCACACACCAAAACCACACCAAAAAGACTGACTTTGCAATAGCAGAATCTCTTATCACACATGTATATTTTATTTAAAAATCAGATCAGATATACTTTGCTGCTTACCTTAATGGTAATTTTCTTGCTCACAAGTCTTCAAGTATTATAAATGAACCAGACCCTGAAAATAATCACATAACCCCAAAAGCATATTTAAAGAACCATTCGAGACTTTCTTTCCTTGTAAAAAGTAGGTTCAAATACCAGTCACAGTTAACATGATGCCCATAATTCATCGTTTTGTGGATGGAACAATCAGCGGATCCAAAGTACGTAGGCAATTTGATCAGCTGGCTGGTAACAGGGCAGAGCCTGTAAGCCAGAATTATCACACAATTATTTCAGCCTTACCAAATCATGCCCCAGGGTTCGATGCATAATTTGTGGCTTTGGAAGGCCGCTGTTGATTTCATTTGGACCCAAACATGTTAAACCCTCTTCTGCACTGATTGGCAAACAAGTTTATTTTGTAAAATGAACTAACAGCCTCTTCACTCAGCTTTGGATTCTTATGTTTTCTTTACATTCCATTAGTTTCCATGTGAATCAATGTTCAGCGATCAATCGGTCATGTCCGATTTCATAGTCTATTGCCTAGCGGCACTGGCTGCTTAGATTAATACTCAGGGGGAGGGGATGAATGAGGCACCAGAATCAAGCAGAATGCAATTGAAATTAGAGATTTGGCTTGTATTGCTACAGAATTTGCACTTCAAACACCCAGTCCACCATGTGACAGAGAGAATGCATAGACACAAGTAGTGATAAATACTTTTTGTACACAATCCCTACTTCTTGCACATCCAGAATTAAGCCTACGTCTTTTGTTGTTTGTACAAAAATTCATTAATGACAAAACAGCTGGGCTTCAAAATCCACTGTGATATTTATATTGTGGCTTGACATGTTTCAAGAACCAGTGAAAAACAGCATTATATTAATTAAGGTCTTCAGCTCAGGGTAAACAGCTATAGATATAGGCGTCTGACACGATTGTCTTGTGGTGATCAGAGATGTTCACTTATCCTTCAACTTGCTTGTGTAATCTCTAGGCTTTAAACCAGGGTACTTCAAGGGCCAGATGCAGGGGAGTGGTATCAGGAGACAGATATCTAGTCTCATGCGCTCCCAAACGCATCTGGTGGGGCCGCTGTGAGATACAGGAAGCTGGACTAGATGGGCCTTTGGCCTGATCCAGCATGGCTCTTCTTATGTTCTTATGTTATGTACTTTAGCAGAATATTTTGAGGATCACAATGCTTCTGGATTAGCCTTGATTGGATTGGGTGACTATTTTTCCAGGTAAGCAAATTTAGCATGGAAGCTTGTTTTTAAAAATCACTGTTGAATTCAATTGTTTTCAGTAAGGTGATATCTGGCTTGTGTCACTGCAAGCCAGAAATTGTCAGGAGACAAATACACAATCCTCTACCCATGGATCCCTTATGGTCCATGTTTGCTAACAGGAATCAGTCATATGCACAGTCAGATTTACAAACATACTACACACTGCCTCTGAGAAAGGAGATTCTTAATATCAATTTTACATGGATGCACTTGGGCTTAATTTACCTCTGTCTCAATATATTAACTGCAGTACATGAATAATGTTGTGTATATACCTGTAGTTGTTGAACGGCTGCAAACGTATTTAAATTTTAATTTTTTTCTACAGAAAACATCATCCACTTTCTCACTCACCAAGACTGTTTTTTACAAGGGAATTTGGATCTGACTAAAGTACTCCAGGGTTTAAGATGTAGTGCCCTGATTGTATAACTTACCTCCATCTGAAGACAAATGAAATAAACAAGTAAATCAACAACCTGATCATATATCATAAACCACCCCTTCAGCATAATTCTAGAGTCATTTATGTAGGACTTTATTATATAGAACTTCAGGGTAACTGTTTGGGGTTTCTTTAGGAATCAATGCTGAACTACAGCAGCAAGGTACAAAGTTAGAAGTAACAGTGTTGTTGTTACGTACCATCAAGTCATCAACTTATAGCGGCCTAATGAATGAATGATCTCCACAATGTCCTGTCATCAACAGCCCTGATAGCTTTTGGAAATGCAAGGCTGGGCCTTTCTTGATGGAGTGAATCTATCTCAGGCTTGGTCTTCTTTTCCCGTTGCCTTCAAATTTTCCCAGCATTCCCATCTTTTCCACTGAATCTTGCTTTCCTCTGATGTGCCCAAAGTATGACAGCCTCCTTGGCTCTCCTTTCTTGGGAATTGGAATATATATATATTGAGTCTTTCCAGTCTGTGGACCAATGTTTTGGTTTCCATATTTGTTGACATATTCTTGTTAAGAGTTTTGACAGATTCAGTCCCTGAGGCTTGAAATAGTTATAATGGTATACCATCTACTTTAAATTATCCTTTGATTTCTTGGATTTCTGAGAGGTCTTTTCTCCTTTTCTTGTTTTTCTCTTTCTCTTTGCACTGGCTATTACAATAACTCACTTTGCTTCTATGTAATATTTGCTGAAAAGTCAGGATCTTGATCCTAATTTGTTACCTTTTACTTTTGCTTTTCACCTGTCTTTTAACAATTTCGTTTGTGCAGTTCTCCATCTAGGGTTTTTTTTCTTTTTGCTAAAAGAATTGTCTCTTTTGCGTTTTTCCATAATAATAGCTCTGGTTTCAATCCACAGTTCGTCTGTTTTACTGTCAACTAACTTGAGTAATGCAAAGCTATTATTTATATAGACTTTAAATTCTTAAGATTTTTTTCAATTATATTTTGGCAATAGGATTCTTTAAGTGCTCTTCTTCAGCTTTACTCTAATGTTGGATATTAACAGTTTATGATCAATACCACAATCTGTGATTGGTCTTGTTTTGAAAGAGAGAATACAGCTTCTCCATCTCCTGCTTCCACTTACCAGTATGTCATCTGTTTGATTTTGTGTTGATCTTTGGTGATGTTCACATGTACCGTTGTCTGTTTAGTTGCTTGAACCACATATTTGCACTAGTCAGATTGTTAGCTTCACAGAATTCTATGAATCCTTCTTTTGTTTCTGATCCCTAGACCAACACAAGAGCCCTGCTGGATCAGGCCAAGGGCCCATCTAGTCCAGCTTCCTGTATCTCACGGTAGCCCCATCAGATGCCTCTGGGAGCACGTAAGACAGATAAATGTCTATCCCCTGAGACAAATCCCCTGCCTCTGGCACTTTGAGGTGTCAACCTTTTAAGCCTAGAGATAGGCTTTCTATTTCAGCTTTGTAAACCACCCAGAGTAGCCATGTAGCTAGATGGAGCAGTATATAAATTAAATAAATAAATAACCCCTTCATGTAACTGTGATGGACTTTTCCTCCAGAAATCGGCCCAAGCCCCTTTTAAAGGCATCCAGACTAGATGCCATCCCCACATCCTGCATCAAGGAGTTCCCCAGACTATCAACCATGCTGGGTAAAGAACTACCCTATTTTCTTTTCTCTTCTCCCTCCCCCAACCATCAGTTTGAGTGGATGACCCCTTGTACTGGTATTGCATGAGAGGGAAAACAGCATCCCTCTATTCACTTTATCCATCCCCTAAATAATTTTGTACGTCTCAGTCATGTCCCCACTCATGCATCTTTTTTCTAAACTAAAAATGCCAAATGCTGTAACCTTTCCTCATAATGGAGGTGCTCCGAGTAATCATTTTAGTCACTCTCTTCGCACCTTTTCCTGTTCCACAATGTCTTTTTTGAGATACAGTGACCAAAACTGAACACAGTACTCCCAAGTGAGGCCTTTCCATTGTTTTGTATAATGGTAGTATAATACTGTATTGACTGTTTTATTTTCAATCCCCCCTCTTTTATTAATAAGGATGTCTTGTTTTAGTATGATCCAGCATGCTTCCATAAGTTTTCAATTTAATCTTCTCCAGTATCTGTAGAAGACACACAGACATGAATGATAGATTATATGGATAGGTTGTCCTAGAACTCCGATAGACGTTATTCTGCCAGGGCTTGCGGTACAGCCTCCAACTGCCTATCCTACATCTTGCTGAGTCACTCAATTTCTTCTGAAATTTTTATCATTTCCCCGAGTAAAATACTTTGTAGTTTTCGCATCAGTAATTTCCCACTCCAGTCCACTTTAGTTCACCAAGTGCTTTATTTTTAAATGTTCCATTTCTTGCTTTAGCTTTCAATTTATTTTGATTCATCCTTCTCCTGTTTCATGTACCAATTGAGTGGTTGTAGACCACTGGAACTTTTTAACTCTGTGCACATCAGCCACTATACATCCTTTTTGGCTTTAATCTAGTTGCATCATTAATGACAGCACTGTGTGTACTGTCCTTTGCTCTTCCCTAGTAGCTGATTGCTTTTTGACCTTAAGAGTCTTATCTTCCAGCAGTATCTCATTTCATTGTGGACTGTCTCATCATAGAGTTTTCAAGGTAAAAACATTCAGCAGTGGTTTGGCATTACTGTACCTCCTTCTGCACAGTACTAACAATGGTTTATTCATTCATTCGATTTATATACCGCCTATGTAACCAAAGGCCCCTCTGGGCAGCATATAAATCCTTGAGTGTTGAGTGCAGCTTTGCTTAAATTGGCCTGTAAAGTCCATCCCCTTCGGACCATGCTGCTACTCTGTGCCTTCCAAGAAGAAGCCTGGCATCCATCTTGCCAAGTGAATTTTTAAGAACTCTCTCCTGGCAAATTACATCCCTTGCCATGTTTGGACTTTTATACCTGCTTTGAAAAAGAGGGCTTGCTCTCGAAAGCTCAGCAACTTTTTAATTTTTTTTTAATTTTTCGACTAGCAGCCTATGAAGGTATCACCCATAGTCTAGTTTTGATTTTGTTTGTTTTAATGGCTGCATGGCTCCAAACCTCTTTTTACTGTAATTGTCTGTGACTCTCCACTGGTGCTACCTTCAGCTACTGCTGCTGCTCAGTAGCTACCCCTCTGGAAATTTCTCCATCCCCAACCACACTGGAACTGTTCATTCTCTTCTGCTGATACAGCCATTACTGATGTAAAGGATGGGTGCATCTTACCCTGGTGCCTCAGCTTTGAACACTGTGCCTTCAGTGACCCTAGTAGGAATCCAGGTTCATATTAGGACTTTGGTCACGTGACAACGTTGCTCTAGGTTTTTGTGTCACATTGGAACACCATCACCATGTTATGGTGCACATCCAAGAAGGAGAGGAGTGGCACTACAATTATAATAAAAGGTTGGTGTGACATTTTCTCCCCACACATCTGACTCCAGCCAATTATCAGACTCTTGGACAAGGTAACAGCAAACTATTATTTCAGTTTCAGCGGAACATGTATCAGGCTCTGGGTTTAACATTGGAGAGCTAAACCTGCAGATGTACATGTGGACAAAAATGTACTGCCTGTAAGATGCTTCTTGCTAAAGAAAAAGTTGCAGAGTATAGTATAAAAACACTCCAAAGTCAACTTTTAATTTACATTAAGTGCCTTCATTTTACACAGCTTAGGGTTGGTATTACATTTAATTTATACAAAATAAAACTTGTTTTATGTAATAAAAATGTAAATGTAAAAAAGCTGTACTTCAAAACAATATTTTACATAAGGCAGAGCACTGTACATTATATACATAAAAGTAATATTTAAAACTTTTACAATTTATACTCTCTCCTCTCTCTCTCTCTCTCTCTCTCTCTCTCTCACACACACACACACACACACACACACTTACCTCCTTGTCCATCCAGGTCAGAATGGCATTAACTTTTTTTTTTTAACAAAATGTGATTGTATCCTTTTTAAAGTAATAGGCTGGGTGGATTCATTAATTTCTCAAGGCTTTTTGTTATCCCAAATGAAATGGAACTAGAAAAAATATTTTAATGCTGGTTCATACATTCTGTAGAGATGGTTGCCAAACCAAATTCTCATCCTATGTTTTGGAAGTAGTAGGACATGGGCAAATTAGAAGGGATGTTGTCTGTAAACAAATTCTTAATTAGAGCAACTTTGGGTTTACATATTAAACCTAAAGGTGCATAACTTGCTTTATTCATGGAATATTTAACTATTTTGTAAACATTCATGATTTCAAATAATGAGTTGTTTTAAACCAGCACGAAATGGCAAATGTGGGTTAACACAAACAGCTTCTAAAAAAATAGTGCAACCTGTTATAAAAAGAGTGTTTTTAAGGAGAGAAACTTGGTTTGTAAATATTGATATATTACGTGTAAAGTAAAAAAAAACCTGTAAATGCAAAAATGCACAATATACTTTTGATCACAGCGGCTTATAATCTATTCTATTTTATGTCTTCTCCCATTTTTGAATGAGAAGCACACAATACATGACACATTTCTTCTAATGCACCAATAAACAAACAGCAACCAGGCATTTTTAAGCTAAAAAAAAACCCCACCCAATGTTTCTGTATGTCAGTAATAGGCCTTATGGTATTCCACAAATTTCAATACAAGTGTGGCTCCTACTATTGTGGAAATCAGAGAAGAAGCACTAATACCTTACTGTTCTATTTCTCGTTATCTTTTGTTGCCATGCAATGCAGAATACCAGGAGGAGAGATGGCACATTTCAGCTTTGCAATTAATAAAAGAATGGACAACTGGAAACTCATGCCACCACGCCCTCTGTATGTGCTGTAATGTGTACAATGTCAACGATGAGTTCTGTAAATTCACCACCTTCTACAAGAACCTTCTACAGTAATTCATACCATAGGGTCTTCTTATGAGACTTTGGGATAAGCGGAGAGTTGGAACCACTGGCAGGACCATTACCAACAGAGAGCTGTTCTGACTTGGACTGAAGTCACTCTCACTCACATACATACAGTGCACAACATGTTCAAAGCAGTCCGTCATTCATAGCAACGGTACCATTGTTAACTGCAGTTTGACATCTTGAATAGCTTTACTAACTGCCTGAATCGTTCTTCTACCTGTGGAAGAAAAGCAAAATGTTTCAGTGATGGAGTAGAAAGGAGCCTATAGTTTGGTGTTTATCCCTCCCTTGAGAATAAAGGGCTATTTCACGCGATCATTTGGATCCAGATTTTAGCATGTGCCGGTGGAAGCAGACCTCTTTGCCTTGCTCCCCTCCCCCAAAACCACATAAAATGCCACATAAAGTTCATGTAAGGAAGATCTTGCTATCAACATAACCCAAAAGGTTCAGCTTGGTTCCTTTCTAACCAACCATGCCATCAGTTCAGAGACCAATCTGCTCTTGGGTAACACACTTCCCTGAACTCACTGATCTTTTCCTCTTAAGAACGCAAGTTGGTATAACAAAACAATACACCAAAACAGATACAGATATAAATACATATATAATCTGTACAGAGTGCACAGATGTCTGTGATATAGGCTAAACAAGGCCTCTTCCCCCAAAACGTACCTGAGTTAGATTTTTATTCAACCTGGCAGCAAGAGAAGCAAAGGTTTTTTCTGAAGGCCCCTTTTTCTGACATTCCAACAGAATCTCCCTGTCGTCATTTCTGTAACAAACAAGCAAGAGGAAATTTCAGTCTCTCAAGGTCGCTTGGACATCAGAAGGGAGATCAGTCTCTACTGGTCTGCTCATGTTAACCCTGCAGAGTAATATTGCCGGAACTGGAGGCATGGTTTGAAAGCCAAAGGAAAATGTAGGCAAAATGGATCCTGTACGCAAATCCTCTCGCTTTCCTCCCTAAACAAGGATGCATCACTTCAACATCCCATTGTAGCCAATCAAGGGAGATGTAAGAACTTCTCATGGCCTCCTTCTAACTCCCATTACTCTATGAATACTTTCTTCTTGGGGGAGGGCAGGCAAGGACCTTTGCATCTATTCACTAGTATTTTAGTTGTTCTACTACTTTTTATTGTAATTTCTGATGAGAGTTCTATTTTGAGCTGAAAGATGAAATATTAGTTGCTACAAACAAACGCGTCCTTTGTGCTAATGATGCTGTTGTTGGCCTTACTGTGATCTAATGCTGAAATGTATTTATCACCAGAACACTGGCTACTGTCCAACAATGTACACATCAACTGCAAACATTACCTGGAGACCAAGTGATATGTGCAGAGACCATAATTCAAGACCCCATGGGCTGAAGAAAGTTTCTGTCTTCTCCCTTTCCAGGTACTAGTCCTTACGTTCCAATTCCAGAAAGCTAACTCCACAAAGATGTGATACAAATCAATGGAGTTGAGCCTTCAGCAGAAGTTAAGTGACACAATATTCTCCACTTCTGTTCAGAGATACATCCTGCTGTTCACTCAGGGTTGCCAAGATGATGTAGGAATGCATCCTTCAATCTATACCTGCCACATATATCTAACCCTCTCATACCGAAACTTCCAGCTCATTTTATATTCTTACCTTGTCCATGAAATAACAACTTCTCCTTTCTTCTTAATGATATTTTTAGCACAGAGATTTGAGGTTGATTTAGACGTTGACAGTGAAAGATCTTCGTCTCTAGTAGATGCAGCCTGTTTATTTAAAGCACTTGTTGTGACTGAAGTAATTTCTTTAGACTTTTTGTTACTGTTGCTGTTTTTCTTGCAAACTAATGAATTCATTTCTATTTTTTGCCTCTTGACACTAGATGTTCCTTCTGTCTCCTTTTTCCTTTTCTTGCTTTCTTTATCAACATTTATTTCACATTCCTGACCACTGTTATTTGTAACAGTTTTTGTTTCAGCATTCACACATAATTTAGACTTGTCAGGGAGACCTTCCATCAAGTTTACAACTTGCTCTGAAAGATGACACACTTCACTGTAGGCCTCTGTCTTAAGTTCCTCTTTATCTTTATATAACTTTATTGGCATATCATTTAAAGCAGATTGTCTGGTGAGGTCCCATGTTTCAGCTTTGTTTTCAATGGGGGTCTCATCGCTCATGTCTATACATATATCAAAATGACTCTTAGAGGACAACTCTTCCGCAAGCGGAACGGCCACTGAGCTAATGGTAGAATATTCTTTAGCACTCAACACATCCCTTTTTCCAAAAGCGTCCACCGTGTGTATCTGAGGTAGTTTAAAAATGTCAGGAATCAATTCATGCTGGCTCGTTTTACTTGAAGATTCTTTCCAAGAATCAAAAGATTCTTCCAGTTCTTTAGAGGGATCTTGCAAGACAGTGGTTAGTTCTTGACCAGCATCACCGTGTAACAACTGATGGGATCCAAGCAATTCATGGTCTTGGGCTTTTCTGATACTGCTATATGGCTCTTTAAGGAGTTCGAGCATGTTACAAGGTTCGTTTTGTCTGGAATCATCACACCATGTCTCTACCGATACAAGCACATCGCTAGGAATACTAGGTTTGGATTGAACAGGTTCCTGACCATTCCTCAGATAAACAGATGTTTCCTTCACAAATTCTGGTGAACTGGAAACTTGCTTTTTTCCACTAGCATTGCCTTCCTCACAGCCAACAATATTTACATCATTCTCAGTTGACATTTTTTCCTCCAACGTGAGGCTTTCAGAATCCAAAGTACATTTTTCTTCGGACATAATTTCATTGCTACCATTCTCTGCTAGAGAGGCCAGTGGTTCAACTGTGGACTGATCGCAAACTGGTGAGGGAGATGGCGCAGCACGCCTTATTTTAACAATGAAGTGATCATTTGATTTCTCCATTATTACTGCCTGCATGGGTAGGCTTGGGCAATACTGAAATCCAGGGGCAGCAGGCGTGGTTGCCCACGAGGAAGAACAGCTTGATTTACCACTTGAATTGTCAGAATCCAAAGCCAAATGGATGTCCTGTTCCGAGACATCCTCCTCCTCAAGCTGGGCGTTTTCACTGAAATGAGCGCTTAGAACATCCTCTGGAACCGACCCCAATACGTCAGGTTTTAAAAAACTAAGATGGGCATCTGACTTCAAAGGAGATGGGATAGTTAATGACACTGCAAGGTCTTCCAGAAGAATAGAAGAGACAAGCGATTTAGGTTTCTCAGAAAGGCAGCCCTCACTTTTCTTCAAAGCTGGATCCGTAGGCATTTCAAACATGCAGCTTTCATCTAGAATATCTGGATCAACTGGCATGGGCAGTCTTGCTAAAAAAGTTGACTCTCTTTCAGGTGAAACTGTGGGCCACTTAATGCCATCTAGGACTCTTGACTCCACTTGGCTGTTTTTTGGAACTGGTTCTTCTGCCTCATATGCTGTATCATCCCCACAGCCTTGATCTCCTGGTGTGTGTTTTTCTGGTGTCCTAAATTCCCACTGATGCTCATCGATAAAGTCATCGTTTTTTTCCGAAAAGTCTGAGCCTTGTAACAAACTTTTGAACATTTCACCCATCTGAGCATCGTTGACCAGGTTGAACGTCAACCCAGACATCTGTTGTTCTGTAAGAGGGCCACAGCTAATGTCCGTTTTGTGAGGGTCTCCAATCATCTGCAGTTCCTCCTTTTCATATTTCCCAGTTTTCAAAGAGGTTCCCTCTATGGACTTTTCCTTGAGCAGTTTAGCTTTGGTCTCAGAATACTTTGTGTTACCAGTATAGGACTGTTTAGATTTTGTAGCTGCATTTTTGTGTGAGAGAGGTTCATTTGTGTCATGGTGATCTCTTTTGGGCAATTGGCCACCTGCTGCTGGCTTTGCAAGTGCACAATCTTCAGACTTTTTTGTCGTATCATTCAGAGCGGGTTTCTTTGACTTCTGTGTATCGGTTTTATAATTTACAAGGCATTTATGGCCTGCTTTCATTCTTTTATCAAGCTTTTTTTCATTGTTCTCATTTCCAAAAAAATTCAAGTTACACAGCTTGAGAAGAATCTTTTTAATTTTATCAAAAAGGTGGTCAAGCTGCTCATCAACAAGCTTCCACAACTTTTTTTTCATATCCGATTGTTGCTGTATAAATAGATGTTCTATCGCACTGTTCTTTTTGATTTGGTTAAGTTTAGATTCTATGACTTCACAAATATTCAACTTTAAGGTCTCGTTTGATTTAGTCATTTTAGAGAAGTTTAGATACGTGACAAGTGATGTAAAATTCAGAACTGCTGAATCAATAATTCTGTG
Source organism: Phrynocephalus guinanensis (assembly GCA_037367245.1). Classification (NCBI taxonomy): domain Eukaryota; kingdom Metazoa; phylum Chordata; class Lepidosauria; order Squamata; family Agamidae; genus Phrynocephalus; species Phrynocephalus guinanensis. Next base: position 140,059,364 of record CM074733.1, read on the forward strand.
AAAGTGCTGTATAGGAAACTGTATCTTAAATTTCATATAGTTTTTCCGTATTTGTTTTCTTATAGCTTTCATCATGTTCATAAATTCATGTACAGTAGAAGGTTCAATGACAACTTGAACTATTTTTTCAAGACAATCAATGCTAACAGCTTTATTTTTCTTCATGTCTTTGGAGGATCTTACAGATCTACCATGGGCTTTCTCTTTCCTTCCTTTCCCAGAATTCAGTTTTCCACTATCTTCACTGGAAGATGCTGACTTTGCCTTGTGATTAGATTTACTATTGGGCAAATCAGATCTCTCAGAAGAGGTTTTTCTTCTTACTGTTTTACTATACTCAGAGTTCTGTTCAGTTTTGGTCTCATCATCATCGCTTACAATTTCCCCTTCTTCTAATTCATTTGAGGACCTGCTTAGCTGAGACCCTTCTAAGATAGGGTGATCTGTGTGAAGAGGCTTTTGATTTTCCTTGTTAATTTCACTGGTCTGGCTTCTTCCAGGGCAGATAATTGCACCTTCTGAAAGAAAAATCCAGGAACAACAGGACAGTTAGTAAACTGAATATATCACCTAAAAGCAAAGCAGTACATATAGAAACAGATTGGCTCATTTATTTGTTTATTGTATTTTATACCTCCCATCTAGTGGCATGCCACTACTCTGGGCAGATTACAAGCAAAGGCATGAAACACATTCCCTACTTCTCCATAAATAATCCAGAGCAGCACACTTAGCTGTTTAGAAATTTCCTTTTAGAACTGTCATCACATTTACATTCTGCATTTTGGGTCTAAAAGAATGAAGTTTTAGTAAGGACTAAACTTTAGGATGACTCTGTCACTACAAACTCTTCAGCAGAAGAGCCTAATTAAAATGAAGCAAGTAAATCTTTAGAATGGGAACAGAATAGAACAGAGCACCACAGCAACCTAACTAAATTGATACAACATGCAATGGCATCGTAAGGATTGCTTCCATAAGAGCCAGTGGATGGGAAGCTGAGTGAAGAGATGCTGTTGTGCATGGCATCTGGGTTACACTGTACAGCAGGACCCCATATCCACTGATTCATTAATTCCTTTGGCAGAGGAAAAAATCAAATAAATAATTCTGCAGCCGCAAAGCAACTGTTGTAAAACAACAGCCATAAAGCAAGCTGTCGCAAAACAGCAGCCATAAAGCAAGCTACTGTCGTAAAAACAGCTGATGTAAAGCAAACTACTGTCACAAAACAGCAGTTTTTATGGGGGGTGTTCTCTCTTATCCACATTTTCAGTATCCATAGGAAAGTCTGGAACGGATCCCCAGTGGATACTGAGGTCCTACTGTACACTTTAATGGAAGGCAAGTATGTTTGCAAGCTATAAATAATTTTAGCTACATATCTGTCCAAATCCAGAGGATTCACTTCACAATAAACACCTCAAAGTTAAACCTTCTTCAGTCCCATTTAATCTGAATACTTATTCCATGTATGTGTTTTATTTATGGGATACTTTTCAGTAAGTGGACTCAAAGCAGCTCACAATATTAAAAAGTATAGTTAAAAGCACAGTTAAGTTATACGTTAAAAAGTAGTTGAACCATGTAAGAGACACTGAGTGATTGAAACATATAAACATTAAAAAACTTAACTTTTAAAAAAGGCATTTAGGGACAGTTATGATCGTTCAAAGCCTATATGGAAAGGTGGGTCTTCTTCAGTCAGTAGAAGGATAAAAGGGAGGGGACCAACCTAACTTCACAAGAAATAGCATTCTTGAACCTAGGAGCACCCACAGAGAAGGCTCTCTCTCGGGTCCCCATCACGTGGGGACAATGGGACTGAGAGGAGGACCTCCTCTGATTATTGTAAGTCTTATGAAGGCTCATATGGGAGAGACGGTCTTTCAGTTAGCCTGGACCCAACTTGTGTAAGGCTTTATAGCTAATGACCAGCAATTCAAATTAGGACCGGTTTTGTAGCAGGAGCATTATATTTTTTCCTGTAACATGCCAATCAGTAGTCTGCCTACTACATTCTGAACCAGCAGAAGTTTCTAAACTGTCTTCAAATGCAGCCCCATCCAGCATGCATTACAATAATCCAAGTGGAATAGGTAGCTTGTACACATAAAATAATAGGCTCTGGCTTTCTATTGTTTTGGGAATGGTGTAGAAAATTAAGGTTCAAATTTTTTACTGAACCAAAAAACTCCAAGAGTAAGTACTTTAAAGGTTTATGCAGCCACACCGAAGTTCCAGTGTTTTTTTTTATTAAAATCATGCAGCAATTATTTTAAAAACCCTGTTTAACTAAATATAAAGATTAAGGTCTTTAAAACATAAATGTTAGTACATCTAGCTGATTTAAGTCATAAAATAACAGACAGTATTTTAAAAATGGCTTATTGATTATATAAAAGTTATGGAAGGTTCTTTTTCCAACGCAATTCGATTTTCTCCTATATAAGAATGATTTTCTGAGAAATATGTCTAAGAATATGTTTATTCTGCATGAGTGAATATGAAAGAGAATCTGCATTGCCACTATTTCTATCACAGCACTAACTACCCACCCTAAAATTTAAAAAGCAAAAGTCCATCTATGCAGATGGCCCCATATGAGCTGTTCAGGGCATTTGGGATCCAGCTAGATTGCTCATGTAATACTTGGGAGGGTTATAGATTTATTGGAAGTTTCATGTCCCCCCCCCTGGAAGAAATGCCAAATTGTGCAGGATTATTACAATTCTTGTACAGAATGGCATCTTTTCTGCATAAGATCCACAAGGAAAGAGGAAGTTGCTGGTTATGACTGACAATGTCCTTAACAGTTTAAGATCTCAATACTTGTTAGAATCTCTCTCTCTCTCTCTCTCAGAGATAGGCTACCCATTTCACTCGCTCCTCTTAATCTATGATACTAAAAGTGTCCAGAACAAGGGAGGGCAAAAGGACTTTTTTGATTGTGGCCTCTATTTTTGGAAACAAGCTACCAGCTGAGATACACCAAGTGTCATCTTTCCTCGCATATAGGAAATAAGTGAAAAGACGCTGCTAATATTACTATTTTTTAAATTGTTTTTTTTCTTTTTGTATAGTTTTTAGATCTATACCTCAGAATTGGCATATTGTTGAATTTATGGTCATATACAGTCTGGGGCTTTTAGTTGTAATCTGTACACTGCCCAGAGTACTGCTCATATTTAAGAGGTTCTATAAACTACATGAATGAATGAATAAAGAATGAATGAATAAATGAAATGCAAAACTGCACAGGATTTTCAGAACTCCTGTGTAGAATGGCATCTTTTCTGTAAAAGATTTATTGGAAAAGGCATGAAACTGTACAGAAAAAGTGAAAAGAAACTAAGATTAAACTGTGTGCCTTTTGGGGGGGGGGAGAAAGCTGGAATAGAGATAAAGCACTAAATCAAATCTTATTTTGCAGAAAGCTAGGAAGTCCAACTGCTGCAAGGGGGAAGGCATAGGGGAGGGAGGTTTTAATTATCCCACTCACTCTCCCCACATTCCAAATGTCAGGAAATACATTTCATCAATGATCTGAAGAACAGGAAAGAAGAGTTTGGACTGCTTTGTTCTAGCTCCGCCATGACTTAAAATTAAGTTGTCCTCTTCCAACTGAAGGACATCCTCCAGTAGCATCTGGAAACTGTGGTTTGAAAGCATCTTGAAAATCAAAGTTGAAAAGCAAGATCAAAATGTAGTTGGCGAATCTTATTTCTAGGGCTTGCTCAAACCGCAATTTGCTGATATGGACCACATGGCATAATGTGGTTTGTTTTTGCAAAGAACTAGAGCATCAAGCTAACATGGTCCAGGTACCCAACCCCAAGCCTCATTCTTAATCCTCCAGTCCTCAGGACCTTACCATTACAAAGTGAAAAACAGGAAAGGAACTAGACGGAAAGAAGGGAGATGGCAGGGAGGGAACGAAAGGTAGAAGGGGAGGTCCAGCAGCGAAACAAGACTGCCTCTGCTATGCTTTATAATTGTGCTGGGCTTTTATTATGGAGGCATTCTCTAAAAGGCATATATTCCATCCTGAAAATAGCTGCATCTTTCAGTGCAGGTTGCTCATTAAAAAATTATGTAACCAGCAGTAACATCATTAAATGCATACCTGTAGTATAGCTTTTCACAGGTCCTCTATACGGGCTTTCTGTTTTGAGGACTTTAGGCAAGGGCCTCACTGGACTGCTGAGAGGGCTAATAGCCTTTGGAATACCCCTCATCTGATTGAGATCAATGCTCAGTATCGAGCTCTCGTCTTCAGCCAAAACTGGATTCGTGTCCCCTGGTTCCAATGCAGGATTTCCACCTTGATCACACAATGTTTCCGGATGGTTTCCGTGGTCCGAAATACTTGGCTTCAAGTTATGATGGACCTTGGGGTTGTTTTCTGACACATCTTCACTCAGTATCTTGCCTTCTTCCACAGCATCCTCATAAGGCACGGGCTCGTTTCCTTTTTCACGATCCTCCGAGACTTCTTGATCTGCAGATTTCCTGGCCTCTCCCTCGTCTACCACCGAGTCTGAATCTGACCCACTGACCTCATCTATTACACGGAAGGTATCAAAATCCACCGAACTTATAGTCTCTAAGTCACTGAAACAACTGCCTGGAGGCGTGCGTTGATCCATGGGGCTTCCCAAGGGAGGAGCCACAAACGTTCTGTCAACGTCTTCCATCTCAGTTTTGCTGTCAGACAGCGGATACTGCTGTGCTCTGTTTGGCTGGAAGGATGTGTTAGAAAACTCTCCACTCAAGGCTCCTGCTAAGCTGCTGTTTCCTATCTGCTTTTCAGTCTCAGAAGCAGAGGTTATTTTTTCCATATTGGTCTGAGCACAACTGTCATCGACCAGAAGCTGTGGTAGTTTTGCTTGCTTAGTGGTATTGCTGCTAAGAGGGACAGATTGCACTAATGCTATTTCCAGATTTGCAATGTCAGCATCATGTTTATTGGAGGGTTTTTCTCCTGATTTGAGTTTGTCTGTTTGCTTCTTAGCAGGGGAGAGTGTTAGGTTGAGTTTCTGCATAAAGCTCAGCTTTAAGTCTTTGCTTTTTGACTGCTCTTCATCCTTCCCATCTTTTGTAGGCAGGTGCTCCTCTACATTGTCAACTATCCTGGAATCATCTTCTGCCTGAAAGAACTTCTCCTCCTCTTTGGCACCTTCTTTCGTTCCAATGGCCTCCCTTGCTATATTTTGTGATGTTTTCTTTGAATCTCTCTCTTTTTGAGAATTCTTGTCCTCGATTGGATTGCTTCTCTTATTTTTCCTCTTTTCTTCAGTTCGATGTCTATTTGATTTTGAACGTGTATGCCCACATTTCCTGTCATTCTCCTTGGAATGTCCATGTTTTTGCTCTCTAATGGACACAGGACATAGTGGTGGTGATACTTTGTCTCCTTGGAATCGATGATTGCTTGATCCTCTGTTTCTTTTACCATCAGTGTCTTTTATCTTTCTGTTTTCCACACAGATTTTATTTAACTTCTGTGGACTACTGACAATTGCTTTCTTCTCAGGGGGACTAATCAACATCTTAGTTCTTTCTTCTTCGAGATGCTTATCAGATTGCCTGTTTTTTTGTACATTAACATTTTCTTCTCTCTTTTGTGCTTTTGAGTCCTTATGCTTTCTGTTTTCTGATTTTTTGTCCCTATTGTCTTTGAGATGTCCTGTTTGGGGTGGCAATCTCTCCTTGGGCATTAGCTGTTTCTCCTCAGCAGAAGAGCCTTTGTCTGTTTGTTTTTCTGTACACTGGTTGTTCTTGAGTTTTAAGTCCTTAGTAATTTTCCATAGCCCATTTCTGTCTGTTTTTGGTGAGTTAACTTGCAACTTCTTGTGAGTATCCAATAACTCATCTGGATTTTGATGGGCTTTTGATTCACACCTGTAGTCATTTTCTCTGCTATGATTCTCATGGGTTTTTATTTCTTCTTTCTTTTCTTTATCACAAGGGCCATTAATATTTGCCAGTCTTGCATGACTACCTTCACTGTCAGGCTGTTCTGGATCAGGCTGAGGTCTATTTAAATTGTCTCTCGTTTCTGAATGAAATTTCTTATTTTCTGTATCCCATTTGTGAGTGAAGGCATGAGACACAGCTTGTGCAGTTTTGGGATCTGTTTTCACACTGTTATCTGGAAGTATATCTCTTAATTTATTTTTTGTTTTTGATCCTTCAAAGTTTCTTGCATTACTAGTTGAGCCTGTGAAGTATGTTCGAGCATGGGTATTCGGATGAAAGGCAATTTCTGACAACCTGTTTAGAAAAAATGAGATACATTGTATGAGATACATTTCAAAACAGTGCACTTCGTTTCAAAAACGTACCCTACTAAAGTCTCAATTGCCCAAATTAATGTGAATGACAAGAAAAATCAAGACAATGTATTGTAAGCATCAAACTTGGTATATTGTTCCTTTCGGATATTCATCCTGAAGGTAACGAACACCCCCACAGAGGTCTTGAAGGGATCTCCATCATGGTATTACAGTGGTACCTTGTATAAAGGAATTAATTTGTTCCAAATTAAATTATGTTATGCACATTTTCCTTTATACAAATTTCCCACAGGAATGCATTGAAAACGGAATAATCCCATTTTTATGTTGTACGGATTCACCCCATAAGCGATTATGTTAAGCAAATTTCTCCTATCTCTGGAATTGTTTATGTTGTACAAATTTTATGTTATTCAAACCGTTTGTTATACCAGGGTCCACTGTATTATGCTCACACAAGCCCTTGTTGACGGCACAGTTCTATCTCCTGGAGGCCTGCATAAGGAGCCATCCAATGGCTCCCTGCGGTTCTTGGTTCGCCAGTTGTAGCCGCACCGCATCCCACCCTGGGGGCCAAGCCACTCACAGATGCCATTTAGCTTTCGCTCTGCTGGAACAACCTGCCACTGATCCAGCAACTACCGGAGCCTCAACTCTCTTCAGAGCCTGCAAAAGTATGCCGGCGAAGCTTTCCTCTCCACCAACATTATATAAGCTTATTTCAGTAAATCAAGTTTGACATGACTTGGAGGACACCATAAGCATGTTTTATCTAAAACTGAAGCTTCCAATTCCTTCGTGTTGGAGAACTGCAGTTTATGCTCACTGCAAATTTAACCCTATGTTCAAATGCATCACTGACCTCTTCATTCAGGTATTATGACCCCAGGCTTCAATAACTGAAGATATTTAAAAATGTCTTACTTTAATAAATTTTCCAGATTGTATATGAGATAATTCTATAAATAATGGCTAACTGAGAATCAGACTAAAAACCATCCTAATGTTTATGAACCCAATGCCAAAATGCTATTGATTAGTTACACCAGAATAAGTACAATGACCAACTTCAGCAGTAAATTACAACTCGTAAATAAATTAATAGTCGCAACTTTCATTGCATACCAACTCACATGGTGAAAGATATAAGTATGTCATAAGGGATACAAGGACTGACTGCTGCTGAAATTTAGGCCACACTTGTGTAACTAAACAAATGAGCACTTGAGACAGCCTATATATTGCAACAAATTCATTGATAAACTGGGAGGGGAGTTCCCTTTAGCTCGGTGGTAGTAACACACAAAATAAAACAATTATCAAAAACTCTTGAGGCACCTTAAAAAAATTTATTTGGCTCAAGGACTGCATCAGCCACCAAACACTAATACAAAAAATATCCATCAGTTGTTAAGATGTCCTAAAAACCACTGTTTACCATGCAAGCATGTGCTTATTAAGCGTCTCTTCTATTTTGGTTAACAAATTGGTTCCCCTTCCCTTTTTTCTTTAACAAGGATTTTCTTTTTAAAAAGTAACAACATAACTAAGTAAAATAGGTTTCAATACTATTACCTCCGTTGGAGATTATTAATTTCGTCATCCTTCCGCTTAATTTCCACTCTGGCTGTTTTGATCAGAGCCGAAACATTCTTCTTCAGGGACTGGTTTTCATTTTGGAGAGCAGAATTCTAATTTTAAAAGAATGTACACCAACAATGGCATTTTATTCATACAGATTTGTGTGCACGAGTAAGAACAAGGCGGGAAACACCAAGACAGAAAACTCTTCTCTTCAGGTTCTCCAGTAAGATCCTCTACTGGTTCAGAGTTCATTCCATGAACAGAACAGTTTAACGGGAAAAACAGAATTTAAATCACTTTTTAAAAATTGTGCTACAATTAATTTGAGATGAGGCATAAAGTTCATAGCCCATTCTAAATACACATGAAATTGAATAAAACTTTTTAGTTAGCATGCATAGGAAGCTTTTAGCGTGATCTTATTGATACATTCCTGGGAGCAAATTCCAACACAGTGGAACCTACTTCTGAGTAAACATGCATAGGGTTATATAAATAATAGAGATGGGAATTTCATTTCGGAAGGGGACTGGTTCCGAAACAAAATGTGCCAGCATAGCTGGCACCTGGAACCCAGTCCTACCCATGGAAAAAATCAACCACTGTCTTACCTTGTTATAGCTTGAGCTGGGCAAAATTCCAACCAGGAAGCAGCCTCCAATGCGTTATCTTTCCATCTATCTGCTGCTGGCCAATCAGGAGCTGTGCAAGGAAATGCATCATCCCGCCTCCCTGTTTGATTGGCTAGAAAGATGACACATTGGAGGCTGCTTCCAGGTTGGAATTTCACCCAGCACAAGCTACAGGAAGGTAAGACAGTGGTTGATTTTGTTCCAGGGTTGGGGTGGGACTGGGTTCTGAGTGCCAGCTGTGAATAGATTTCATGGCTAGAAGAGTGTTCAAGTGTCATGTTGCATCCACAATATGCTCTTAAATGTTCATGTGTAGCTTAAAAATGCAACTGCTTAATTTTCTAGCCTCTCATCCCCAGTGATCACAGGAGGCTACACTACACAAATACATTAACATCTTTGGCACCTAAATTCTGAACAAGGCTCAACTAATGGAATTTTCCCACTCGTGAAAGATTCAGTGCGGAGGAGCGATGCCTTCATGGCACCCCAGTGCCAATTAGCTGCAGCTCGGGGATTGGGGAAGGGGGGAAGGATTAAAAAGCTTCCCTCAAGCCCTTTCGGAGTCCTGCAGTCCTGCGATATAGTGGGACCACACTCTATGAACTGCAAAAGGGTGGGGAACCACTGTATATCAAATCCCCTATAAGGGTTTATCAATAAGTATGGTCACAGACCAGTCACACTAAACATAAATAACCAAGTAATAGAGATACAAAAATGCAGAACACTTTCATTTTGGGGACGCATAGCACTACAGTACCTGTTCCTGTATCTCCTTAAGCTTCTTCATAACATCCTGAAGTTGTTGCTGACATTTCTCATGTTCTGCCTGCAACTATAGAGACAGGAATATTCAAATTTGTATGAATATGACTATTAATGAATATTAAATGCAGCAGTAAATGCAATTAGCTGCCTTTGGGTCCATCCTTTTAGGGAGAAAGGCACGAGGGCATGATGGACAGATAGTTTAGTTTTAGCATTTAAAAGAATTTAGCCTCTTCAGGATTTGTGTGTGTGTGTGTGTGTGTGTGTGTGTGTGTGTGTGTGTGTGATGCTGACATATAAAGGTCACCTGAAAGCAAAGCAAAACCTCTTCATACAAGCAAATATAAGATGGTAACTGCCATATGTATCCAACTTTGACTGCAATATAACAAAACCACGCTAATAATGATATGGTATAAGGAAGAAAGCCTGAGGGATTAAATTTAGCTATTCAACAGAGATTGTTCGTTCTAGTTTCACAATGGCTGAATTATTACAACAAGCAACAGGATTCCAATCAATGTTTGATAAAGTTCATGTATTATTCTGAACTATATTGGAATAAATGGCAACGCCTATAAAAAACTGGAACTATTTTATGCAATGTAAAATGGGATTTTCCTCTAGTTCTACACTGTTAACGTCTGGGTTTCAACAAGTATATATGATTGGAATGTTGCAACTGTAAACTATATATATTTGAAAAGAGAAATGAAGACCAAGAGCAGGAGATGGTATTCCTCTCATGGCCTATTTAGGGGTTTCCTGTGGGCATCTATTGGGCCATTTTTTGCAACAAGATGTTGAACTTAAGCTACCAGTGGTATGATATAGTATGGGTCTTCTTATAAAAACATATAAAGATGAAACCTTTTGAGTCTTTCTGCTACATATTTGCTATTTCTTAAATAAGAAAGAAAGAAAGAAAGAAAGACTGCACATAAAAATTGTGAAAAGATATACAACATTTTCTCAATATGCAGGTGGTTTGACACATATGCTTCCTGATCACAAGCTAACACATTAATAAAAAAATACTTAAAGTAGTTTACCATAGTAAATGCAAGATAAGATCACTATGGGTGCAGGAATTATGAACCACAGCCTAAAGTGGTAGAACTATTTTTATGATTACTTGTTGGTTAGCTCAACATTATTTGAACAGAATACAGTGGTACCTTGAGATACCATTTTTTTTTCTCGGAATAGTTCGTATTGTGAAAATTTCATATCCCAGAACACAGTTTCCCATAGGAATGCACTGAAAACCAATTTATCCATTCCAGAGGCCAGAAATCAAGTCAAAAAAGGGAAGGGATTAATTGGTTTTCAGTGCATTCCTATGGGAAACTGCAATTCAGGATATAAAATTTTTTCAACCCCTCGGCGCCTGCCCTTATCGACGCCCGAAAAGGAGGCACAGAAATACGCACCATGCGTTCAAAAGCCAAAGGACTGGTGCCTTCAGCTTTGCGGTGCACCACACCTTGCCCCCCTCAGCACTTGCACTCCCCAAAAGGAGGTGGGTGGCACAGAGCCAAAGGCACCACAGTGGAGACAAGCCTCCCCCTGCTGTAACACATGGCAATCATATCTCGAGGCACCACTGTATTAAAATCACATTGACAGAACTATACAATGTAGCTTACTAAATATTAGAATACAATGGTACCTGGGTTTAAAAATGCCTCGGTTAAATGAAAACTAATTTTAAGAAATTTTTGGAAGTGTGGATGCCTTGGTTTAAGAGTAGCCTCGCTGCCAGATGGGTGGTATAAAAATTCAATAAATAAATAAATAAAAATAAGCAAATGTTTCAGTGGAATGCTCGTTTATGTTTTTTCTGTAAGGTGTTAAAAGTTGATGTGTGATGTTCGCAGGATGAAAAGAATGGGATGCCTCGGTTTAAGAAATTTTTAAATGGAATGCCCTGGTTTGCCTTTTTTCTGACTTCCAGAACGGATTACAGTAATTGGCTTTCAACGCATTCCTATGGGAAACCACATTTCGGTTTAATAATTTTTTGCAATACAAAATGGCCCAGAGAACGAATTAATTACTTAAACTGAGGCACCACTAAGTAAGCATAGAATCCATGAACCCAGAATGCAACACTAATTATGAGCAACACACTGCAAAAATGTATTACCAACATGAAATACATACGTCTTTGTAAGTAGCTTCTTTTGCTGTTCCTTCTTCAATCAGGATCTCATCAAATAGATTTAATCCATCTGTGGTTGGGATTACTTCTGAAGAATGGCTTACTGGGAAGGGCGAGAAAGAGAATTTTGCTTTAAGCATTTGATTTTTAATTACATGGATATTAAACAGATATCCATATCTACTTCATGTGCAGCCATGGGTTTAGATGGAATTTAAATTCTGCCATGTTCTATGTTATATGAAATGGCTTTTCAAATTAAGAGTATCTTGCTACATGCAAGGGGCAGGGGGTAAGCACTGCTGTTCCAGAAATAGAAGCCCAAAGTTCTCCATGAGCACCAGGAACTAGAGATGTTCTGGATCCTGAAATACAGCATAACTCCAATACAATGAAAAGATCAAGATATAATGCACTAACAGACACCGCAGCATGATCAATACGAGACCAGCTCTACTATTCAATTATGCACTGGAAACTTTTAGGTGATTCAAATGTCCTTTTTCAAGATAGTTCTCTTGCTCGCTAATAAATTAAAACCTGAATCAAGCGCTTACAAAGCAAGAGAGAAATACATCCGAACACTGCAACTTAATATTGGTTACAAAACACTGTACTACTGCAACATGTGCCCTTAGAAAGACTAACATAAACTAAATTAGCCATGTTTTTGATCAATAGATTCTGCTGAAAAGAGAAATCAAATGCTAAATTCTATGCTCAAAAGACTGGGAAAGAAAGTCAACTCTGTTTACAAAGCTTGTAGATTTTTCAAGCTCTTCAGATGTAATGATTGAAGAACTGGGCCACCACCATGTCAGTTTAACTCCAGCCAGTAAAAAGACAGCTACTTGATATGCAACTACAGTGGACCCTTGTATAACAAACAACTTGTAAAACATAAAATTTGTACAACATAAAAAATTCCAGAGATAGGGGAAATTTGCTTAACATAATCACCTATGGGGAGAATCCATACAACATAAAAATGGGATTACTCTGTTTTCAATGCATTCCTATGGGAATTTGTACAAAGGAAAATTTGCTTAACATAATTTCATTTGGAATGAATTAATTAAGTATTAATGTATTAATTAATTAATGTATTAAGAAACGACAACACTGACAAAGAGGAGGCAAGTTCTAATAGTCACATATATTTGAAGAGCAATGATATACAGGTTGGCCATGTCTGAAGATACCTTGTCTAAAAATACCTTTAAAGTTTTGAAAATTTTAGACATTTTGAACATTTTGGGGGGAAAGGAGAAATTTTATTGCCTCATCTTTGATAAAATAGCTTCATAAAATAACATCCACCCAACATCAGTCGAGGATGTTTCTCATTTTTGTCAACAAAGCTCAAAATTTATTAAACACCTAACTGAAGCCATGATATGCCTCTAACACCGGACAATATATGAGATGCAAATATTAAAATAATTGTAAGAATTAGTTTCAGTTTTTGTTTTACAGTTTTTGGCAGTATCTAAATCATACAGTTAATGTTGCCACCTTGTAACACTGTTACTGCTTTAGTAAGCTTCAGTATGCAAATGTCACATTTTAAATATCTCTTCTTGAAGTTCTAAACAACATACCTGTGACCTGTAAAAACACTATTCTCATCCGAACAGGAGACAGAAACCAGAATGTTCTTTGTAGTATTTGTTTCATTACAAACTGCATATTAAATTAAAACCATCATTTTCATAAGTTATGAATTTTTTTTTTAGAGCTGTGCATCTTTTTTGAAGCACAAATAACTGATACTATGCCTTGCTGCAATTAGAAACACAGGAATTGTATTCTACTTAAAGTGATTTCAGTATGTTATGGCTTCATCATAACAGCAGATCTGGGTTCAAAACCATACAGTGAAGTTTTGGTGATGAAACCCACTAAGCTAATTCCTATCTTGCAGCCTAATCTTCTGGCATAAGGTGGAGTTGAAGATATAGTGGGAGAAGAATTGTGTAGGCCCCCTTGACCTCTTTGGAGGAAAAGCCAGGTGCACTTCTCATAAATGAAAGGAAGTCTCACATTTAACCAAATAACCATGACCATACTTGAAACAGTTGGTGTGCTGTCTAAGCCATCATATATATCCACCGAACTTTCTTCATCATCTTCTCCTCGACAAGGAGAAACTGAAAATACAGACAAGAGAATGACAGAATAAGTACCTTATGCAAGTTAGACGCACCTACCTGTGCAGTGACAGTGAGGTATGGAATCTCCAACATTACTCTACAAGTGATATTGACAGCGAACTTTGGGCAAAGAGGTTTCTATCTTAATGGAAAATTTTAATGGAAGACTGCATCCCATTGGTAGGATTAAAACTTATTATATTCAACAATATTTTGCTACAGAATGATTTGGAAAAATTTAGTGGCATGCTATGGGCCACCACTTCATTCAGGTTTTTGCACTTTGAAGTTTGATCATCTAAACCACTTTTGAAAATCAGACCCTCTCAAAGTCTGAATGACACTGTTTTATGATGCAGAGCTACCGTCAACAATTTCTTACCAAAGTAAAAAAAAAATCCAAAATGAAAACAAATTGTGTTACTTTTGGAGTTAAGTGTCACCAGTATGCTGATGATACCCAGCTTTACCTCTCGTCACCTTCAGATTCTAATGGAGCTACCATCTCAATTTTACATGAGTGTTTAGCTGCAGTAATGAACTGGATGAGGAGAGACAAAATGAAACTAAACCCAGACAAGACAGAGGTGCTCCTGGTTAGTCAAAAGGGAGAACAAGGGATAGGGATACAACCTGTACTGGATGGGGTCATCCTCAAATTGAAAAATCAGGTATGCAGCTTGGGCGCGCTCTTGGACTCATCTTTGAGCTTGGATGCCCAGGTAATGTGTGTGGCCAGGAATGCATTTGCACAATTAAGGCTAGTACGCCAGTTATGCCCATTTCTTGAGAAACCAGCTCTGGCCATGGTGACTCATGCCATAGTGACGTCCCACCTAGGCTACTGTAATGCGCTCTATGTGGGACTACCAATGAAAAGCCTCAAGAAACTTCAACGGGTCCAAAAGTAGCAGCCAGATTGCTGACTGGGGCGGGGTACAGAGATCACATAACACCCGTATTAAAGCAGCTCCACTGGCTACTAGGGACTGGCACCAAACGAAAAACAAAACACCATTTTGTTTCGTTAGGTAACGAAATGAAATGGGGATGTGCTGCTTCATTAGAACACCAAACCTCTCCAAGGGGAGAGTTTGAGGATATTCCACTGCAATTTCCATGCTGCTATCTGCCTGGGATTGGTATTTTCAATACTTTTAAATTACAATTTTGCTTTGTACAATTTTAAAAAATTGTTAGTAACGCAACAAAATGAATCATGGGCTTCAACGAAATGAAACACAATTTTTCCGTTTCATGCCCATCCTTACTGGCTACCAATCAGTTATTGGGCACAAATCAAGGTGCTGACCTTAACCTACAAAGCACAAAACAGCCTGGGTCCTAGCAACCTCAAAGATCAAATCTCACAGTATGAACCAGCTCGGGTGTTGAGGTCATCAGGAGACGCCTTTCTCTCCATCCACCATCCTCACAGGTATATTACATGGGAACACATGAAAGGGCATATAGCTGCTGCTCCCAGACTGTGGAACTCCCTCCCACTAGAGGCCAGGACTGCCCTATCTCTGCTGTCTTTCCAGAAACAGGCAAAGACCTTTCTCATCAGGCAAGCTTTCCCTGAATGATGGACTACCTATTATGTGTCTTTTATATGAATCTATATGATCACATAGACTTTGTGTTTATAACCACTTATAACCTTGTGTGATTGCATTGACACTATGTTTTCAATGTTAGTTTCCATCACTCATAACATTTACATGGAATTTTAGTCTCATTTTAATTGCTCTCTTGTAGCTTTAACGTAACGTTGTCTTTTAATGCTATAAGATGTCCCTCAATTCCCTATTCTAAATACTTGAACATCTCTTAATTGTATTGCTGTATATTAATATATGACTCCATATTATCCCTCATTATTGTAAGCCACCTTGGGTCCTTTTCCAAGGAGAAAGATGGGGTAAATAAATAAAAGTACTTTTTTTTAAAGACAGCAACAGCTCCAGACACAATATGGTGGTGGGATGTACAAGGATTTATACTTTCTGACTTCAAATATATTAGGTAGTATTTTGTAAGCATCACTTTTAAGATGACAGGAACAGCTCCAGACCACACCAGTGTGGTGAACCCTAATATTAAGCTCACTAGGGAAGACACCCAAGACAACAGGCTGGCTTTCCTGGATTGTGCAGTCATCATCAGATCTGATCATGGCCTGGAAGTAGCAGTTTACAGGAAACCCACCCACACAGATCAGTACTTACTGTTTGGCTCCCACCATCCATTACAACACAAATTAGGAGCCATCAGGACCCTAAACCACAGAGCAGAGAGCATCCTCACTTCCACAAAAGCCAAGAAGAAGGAAGACAGGCACCTGAAGACAGAACTTAAGGCCTTTGGGTATCCAAAGTGGGCCTTCAACAAAGCAGTGTGTCGAACCAGAAGAACAGTGGATCAGCCTGAGACCCAGACTCAATGGAAGAACCTGGTCATTTCCTACATGTCTGGAGTGTCTGAAAGTTTTAAAGCATTTATGACAAATAACACATCCCTGTTTATTTCAAACCCACAAGCATACTAAGGCAGAGACTCGTCCATCCAAAGGACCTGATACCAAAACACAAAAGGAGCAATATAGTATATGCGGTCCAATGCAGTGAGGAGTGTGCAGACCTCTACATTGGAGAAACAAAACAGCCATTAAATAGAAGGATGGCCCAACATAGGATGGGTAACAGGTCAGGACCAGAATCAGCAGTACACCTCCACTTGAAGGACAAAGGGCACTCATTCAAAGATGAGGATGTACACATAGACAGAGAAAAGAGGTGGTCTGAGAGAGGGGTCAGGGAAGCCATTTATGTGAGCATTGAAAACCCCTCTCAACAGAGGTGAGGCGCTCAAGCAAAGTCTATCTGTCACAGGCTGTGATTTCAACAATACCTAGACCAATCAAAAACCTCCAAGGGCATATCTAAGGACCCATACTTTATGGGCTTCAACACTTTAGGCCATTGTTCACCTTAAGGTATTGAGACTGTTGTCTACCTAACAAGCCTATTCAGGCCATTGTTCATCATATGAGCCTATTTCAGACCAGGGTGACAAGAGGTCAACGAGAACTGTAAAATGGCGGACTCGCAACTAGCTTTCTTCAGAAAGACGAAGCTGTTTGGATGAGCAGCGAAACGTTTCAATCTCTCAAGAAAAAGAAGTCCTGTTGCCATGACTCAACTCCCAGATAAACTCACCTGGATGACTGAGAATCTTCACAGACACAAGGATCTATACTTTCTGACTTCTTCAGATATATTAGGTAGTATTTTGCAAGCATTATTTATCAACAGTTCATAATGTGGAACTTTTCTGTATTCATAAAATTTTTAGGAACATAAAAAAACTTACTGCCATCCAGATTATGAGAAAATGTCATTTCATCATCACTTGTTGCCATTATATTCTCTTCCAAGGTACGTCCCATCTATATTTGGCAGAAAAAGTCAATACATTAGACAAAGAAACAATAAAACAAAAATCAATATACAGTACTTTTTTGTGTCCCCTTTTCAGGTTTCGCTCAGAACTGTAAACGGATAGGTAAGCATGTGTGAACCCTCATAACTGAGCATGGTTAACAGAATGCATGGATTTTATACTTATATACCTTTGTGTATATATGCCTCAATGTATATATATTACATTAAGCATTTCTCACCCAGGTATTTATTCAGAAACCTAGTGTTTTCTAAGAAAAGAGGTGCCAAAGTAAATCAGTGCCTTTAATCAATGGGAAAAATGAAAGATGTACAGAGGAAGGTGGGAAGGAAGATAGCAAAAATTATACTCAAGTCCCGTCATTTTCATTCACCGTAAATACTTCTAAGAATAATTTTACTTGCTAGAAAAAAGCACAATATCAACACTACTTTCCTTCTTTATTATCCATAGCTGGATAATTATTTCTTTGCTTCTTTATTATGCGTAGCTGACTGGTTGGTTCAACATAAATATATAAATAAAATTAGGTACAGCATCTGGCTGAAGAACCAGAAGTTAGGAGTTTAATTCCCTGATTGTGCTTCCTTTAGGAAAAGCTAACTTGTATATTTATGGCCACGAGGGACAATCCCAGGATGCCCAGAAGAAGGAAATAATTAATCACTTCTGTATATTCTCCCCCTCGAAAACTCTGGAACCATAAATGGGAATCAATCTGATGGCATGCAAATATTTATTATTGTTGTTATAACTTGTACAGTATTTGTGCACACCCAATTTAACAGAATTCTCCCAATAGTAAAGATCAATAACTAATAAATAATACATTTTAACAATAGTAAATGACCCAAGCATTATTACAAATGCCCTAAAGATCTGAAACCAAGTTGATTTAAAATGTAAACAATTAAACATCCTTGGACTGTAGAGGTGGCTTAACCTACACCACAAACCATTTAAAGAAGACAAGCCAAGAAGGAGAGTACAGTAGAACCTTGATATACGTCATTAATCCGTTCTGGAGGTCTAGACATAAGTCAAACATGCCTTAAGTCAAACGAACTTTTCCCATAGAAAGTAATGGGAAAGTGGATTAATCTGTTCCAGATGATGAAAAAGACCCCGAAAACAGGAATTTAACACAAATTTGACTGGGATAGGAGATTCCTTCCGGGGATGTAAATGAAATGTCTCTTCAAAGAGAGCAGGAGGCAGTGGAATTATAGTCCACAAGTTATACGCATCCACTTTTTAATGTTCATAGCAACAATGTCTAACATTTAAGTTTTACTGATTTTTAACCTGACTTTCCAAGTTCTGAACAACTCTATGCTTACCATTAGAGTCCCACAACTGTACAGCTCCCCAACTGAAATGCTTCCATCGTAGACCAGAATTCTGCAGCCAGAGTTTTTACAAGACTGAGCCGGCTGTCTAACCAGCAAGGCCAGCCTTGAGCTCCCAGCCCTTCTTCTCCTCCGGCGGCAACGGCAGCTTCGGCGAGGCCGAGGACCAGCTCCAGGTGCTCTGAGCTGGCCTCGCCGAAGCCGCCGCTGCTGGAGGAGAGGAAGAAGAGAGGAAGAAGGCAGGAGCAGTTTGGAGGCGGCAGCCGCGATACTGGGTTGCGGCTGCTGCCCGATTCCGGGGCCTTGCGCCGGGGCTCCGAGCTGTAAGTCAAAGCCTGCGGTGCAAGTCAAGCAGGCCCCTTCTTGCTGCAAGTCAAGCAGCATGTAAGTCAAGGTTCCACTCTGTATTCCATAACTAGGTTGCTATCATTCAAAAGACCCCTTCGCCCAGTAACGTACCCATTGCAGTTCACTTGGCAGGAGAGCCAGAGGAAAGGCCTCCAAGCATCATCTCAAGAGACAGCAGCTCTGGCTATCACCTCAGATGGATGGGGTGCTTCTCCATCACTCAATGGCAAGGCACTCTGCTCATGTTATTTGGCAACTTAGTCTTGACCTGGGCTGGGGGTGGGGGACACCAAATTCCACATGAATCAGGGGAGGCAGAAACAAAATAGGGTAGCAAAGTCCAGCCGATAGTGATGATTATGACTTTTAATACATCTCCTCCCACAATAACCTCCTTTGTAGGTTTATCTTGTAAATCACATAAAAACCTGGTAAAAAGGGGGAAATGTTCTTGTCTAGTTTTCAAAACGAAGACCCCCCCCCCAAAAAAAGCAAGGCATCGCTTGGGGACCCCTGGCTCTCTAGACCTTGGGCCAACTTCCAACTCCAGTTATCACAGCCAGGCACGATGGGAGTTGTAGTCCGAAGAACCTGGCAGGCTCCAAGTTTCCTCACCCCGACCTGGTGGTGGTGGGGAGGAATTTGTTTCGCCACTCTCCCCGCTCCGTGAGTGGTGCCGTCCATTGTGGCCTTCAGGACTCCCTGGCGCCCTTACAATACACACACACACACACACACACACACACACACACACACACACACACACACACCCAAGACACGCAAGTGCCGACACACAACTCCAGTGGGCCATTTTTTTGGGGGGGGGTCCGTAGGAAGTGGTGTGTGTGTGAAGTGGGTCACGTTTCGTGAGCTACGGAGGCGCAGGGGTCGTAAGAGGAAGGGGGCGGCCAGTCAAGCGGGGGCCATGAAGGGAGGAAGAGGAGGAGGAGGAAGAAGGAGGAAGAAGTGGGTGTGTGGAGGAGAGAAGCGACTGGGCGGGTGGGTGGGGGGGGGAGTCGAGGGGTGTCGCCGGTGGGGAGAGAGTGCAAAACATATCGGGGAAGGCAGCTGGAGCCTGAAAGGGGTTTCCCCACCACCACCACCACCACCACCGCCGCCTTGCCTCCCACCGACTCATGCAGAGCCCTCCAGCGCACCTCCGCCCGGCCGCTTCCCGACTCCCTTTACCTCCTCCCGCCGACCAACCCCCTTCCGCGGGTCCTTCGGGGCTCCGGCAGCCCCGGGAAAAGCCGCTCCAGCCCTTCTCTCCCGCGACGTCCACGCTCTCCGCCCCCCCCCCACTCACTGCCTCCCCCCCCCCACCGCCAGGGACCAGGCCGAACAGGAGGGGCGGAGCCGGGGTGAGAATGCCACCAATCACCGGAGACGCCCCAGCGCGTCTCCTGCTTCGACGTCAGTCGCGCCCGCCTCTCCCCGAAAAATATTTGGCGCCAAAAGGCAGCGACAAGGCCCCGCCCCTCTCAGGGTGATGATGCGGGGGCTGAGCCCGCCTTCCGGGTGGCGGGCCCGTTCCCTCGCTTTGTGCGGGGTTTTTTTTAAACCCCCCCCAATACAATAGTAGAACAGGTGATCCCTTTTGTTGTTGTTGTTACAGTCTGTGACCGACTCTTCGTGACCCCATGTCCATGGACTTTTCTTGACAGGGATACTGGAGTGGTTTTCCAGTTCCTACTCCAGGCGCCTACAGCACCTTGTATCCCCTGGTGGTCGCCCATCCAAGGACTAGCCCTCAACTTGTTTTTTTTTTTAATCCCAGAGCGTTTATCCTGGAGCTGCCTCACGCGTTTTCTTTTTTTCTGTAACAGGAGCCGCAAGTCCTGCTCAAATTGGAACTGTGGGACATCGATATATTGCCCTATAGTTGTCCTCCTCTGTTTGAACGTGCTGTCTATGAATGGTGGTCCCTAGAATGGAGCTTTTGAGAGGGCATTGTGTTGGGGACATTTTGCCTCCACTATGCCCATGCAGAGGAGGTAGCTTTCGAGGAAAATTATTTACTGATTGCATGTGTATATACTGCCCATCTAATAGCAAGCCACTACTCTGGGATGTTTACAATACTTTAAAAAGACCAAATAAAAAGGTTGGCTTTGCTGATGGTTTTGCTGGGTGAGGCTGATTGGATATATATTCTTACAGCCTCTAGACTACTTAGGTTCCTCATGCCCATGGAATTTTATTTTCAACAGATAAAATAATGTACAGTACTGTTAAGTAAGTTCTGACTTAAGGGGGATCCTTTTCCGAGTTTCCCAAGTAGCAAATACTTAGAAGTGGTTTACCATTCCTTTCTGGGGGCATCCAGGACTGTCCAAGACCACACAGGATGCTTCATAGAAACACAATATCTCCTCTGGCTCCACAGCCAGATACTTAAACTATTAACCTATCTATCCAGTTCAATTAACAGAAATATAAGAGCGAAAGAGCACTATTTTTCCCTTTATCTTTGTGTTGGGTTCTATTTAATTTACCACCTAATGTGAGTAACATAATAGGAAAAATGAAAACACGAAAAGGCCTCATCAGGCTGGACAGGGGAAATGAGGTCACACACACCACAATTGGAATCAAAGTGCAGTAGTGTTTGTTTGTTTGTTTGCTATACCTCCAATCTAGCTATGAGACCACCCCGGGTGGTTCACAACATTAACAATGATAATGAAACAAATGCAAAAAAAAAAAAAAAAAAAAATAGTCGATAAAAGAGGCAATTGCAGAAAATATTAGAACATGAGGTGTATCACTGGGAGCCATGTCTTGGACTCAGAGGAAATCTGCTTAAATGGGAGAATTTTTAACATTCGTTTAAATGTTTCCAGCGTGGAGGCCAGGTGCATTTCAGAAGGTACAGAATTCCAGAGGTGAATTCTACAGGTGCTTGTGTAAGGTTTGCATAACTTGTTGTGGCTAATTGATGAAGTGCTGGGGTGCATCTAGGTCATGTGCCTCATCATGTGCCCAATTGCATAACCAAGATGTCCTTCAGTACCCCGATCAGTTATCCAGGGCAAGTTATGTAAAATTTACATGGACACAGAAATAGGATTTTGGCCAGTGATTCAATGCATCTGTTGTGCAATGCAGTATCAAAAGAGGAAGATTTAATATGACATAAAAGGCCTTAAGTCTGAGTTATGTCAGTTTGAATGTTAATGACAGGAGCTTTTCAAAGTCGCTAATGTATAGGGTCATCCCAAGTTGGAAGTGAGTGGATGGCACACAGCATTTATTTATTTATTTATTTATTTATTTATTTATTTATTTATTTGAGTGCTTTTACCCCGTTTTTCTCCTTGGAAAAGGACCCATGATGGCATACAGTAGTGATGGACAATATACCGCCCTGTTAAGACATACCTGTATTAAAGTTTTAGAACAGGGAATTGAAGGGCATTTTACAGCATTAAGTGGCAACATTAAAGCCAAAAGAGAAAGTGAGTAGTTAAAGAAACTAATAAAATTTCTATTATGAGGGATGGAACTAACATTGAAAACACAGGTGTATTTATGAAGTCTGTAAATCTAATCATATAAGGTAGACCACCTAAAGTTATGAGGGATGGAAACTAAATATTGAAAACATACTGTCAATGCAATCATACAGGGAGAGGTATAAACACAAAATTATAATTGAATATAAACACAATATGTGTAGTCATGTATGGTAGATTCATATAAAAGTAACGTACAGGTAATAGGTAGTCCATCATTCAGGGAAATCTTGCCTAAAGAGGAAGGTATATGCTTGTTTCTGGAAAGACAGCAGAGATGGGATAGTCCTGGCCTCTAGTGGGAGGGAGTTCCAGAGTCTGGGCACAGTAGTCAAGAGGGCCCTTTCATGGGTTCCCAACAAGACGTACCTGTGAGGGTGGCAGGATGGAGAGAAAGGCCTCTCCTGATGACCTTAGCACTCAAGCCAGTTCATACTGTGAGATTCGATCATTGAGCTAGCTAGGACTAGGATGTATAGTGCTTTGTAGACAGAGATCTGCACACAGTACTTTAGTTGCGATTAACAAAGCAAAGCAAAGTGTTCTGCTTATATACCACCCCATACTACTACAAGTAGTCTCTGGGCGGTTTACAATTTTAATTACAGAGTGCAGGCTACACATTGCCCCCCCCCAGCAAGCTGGGTACTCATTTTACCGACCTCGGAAGGATGGAAGGCTGAGTGAACCTTGAGCCTGCTACCTGGGATTGAACCCAGGTCGTGAGCACAGTTTTACTTGCAGTACAGGCATTTAACCACTGCGCCACGAGGCTCATATTCCTCTGGTATGATTTTATATATTAAGCATGCTGATCTCTAAATAAGTATGAATTTAAAAGGTACCAAATCTACATACTGCTGGTGCAGTGTTTTAATTTTTATAATGTTGATATTTCAGATGATATCTGAGTGAAAAGGTGCCATTTACAATCCTTTCCTGAGGAAGTGGATTTCAACTCCTGAAAACGTACCCTGAATTAATCTAAGGGTGTGGGCTTGCATACAAAAACTCACATTAAAAACATAACAAATCCTCAGATGACTTTCAGGGTGAGTTTCCCGTTGTCAAAATCCACTTACTTTCAATATTTCATATAGAAATAAATTTGGTAGCCTTTGAAGGGCCACAACTCTTTGTTTTTGTTTTTATTACGCATGGTGAAATGTTAATATGATTGCAATCATATAATATGATATTTGAATGAGTGGCAGAAACAAAAATAAGACAATCAATAAACAGGCTGCCTCTTTATGGCGACCCAACGTTTGGCATTCCTTTGCTTTACTATTCTTTTTGCATGAAAGAAATCTGTTCGCTTTCGAGGGGGGGCACACACACATCTTCTCGATCTTTATTTGTTAAGAGAGCTGCTGAAATCTCTTTGAAAACAACCCTTCAGGGGGGACTATTACACTGGTTCTCAACCTGTGGGTCCCCAGATATTCCTGGACTGCAACTCCCAGAAGTCTTCATCACTAGCTGAGCTGGCCAGGATTTCTGGGAGTTGCAGTCCAGGAACATCTGGGGACCTGAACAACCCATCTCCGCGGAATTTCGGGGCATAATAAGGCGACAGGGTGTGCGGTGGTGGAGAGAGTAAAAGGCTTTTGAGCCCGGCCTTCAACCCGCAATTAAAGTGGCCTGTCATTCGGGCGGGTTGTCGCGGGGCACGACGGGACTTGTAGTTTCTCCCCCCCCTCCCACGGCCTGGGAAGCCCCCCCCCTTCAGGCTGGTGGCGCTGAGAGATGACGTGGCGGCGTTCGGGGAGGAAAACGAAAGTCGCTCTCCTTCCCCCCACGTGCCGCGGCAGGAGCGGCGGAGCGTGCCGGCGGGGTTGGGGCGCGCACACACACACACCCCTTTTTTTTAACCCGCCCCCCCTTCCCGGCGGCCGTGGGAGAAAGGGCGCTGCTGGAGGAAGGGGTCCCCGAGGGCGCCCCGAAGATGGAGCACCTGCGGCTCAGCCTGGTGGGGCCGCTGCAGCTGGTGGCGCAGAGGGACGAGAGGAGCAGCGGCAGCGGCGAGCTGAGCCGATTGCTGGCCAAACAGGTGGGAAGAGCAACAATAGCCGTGGCCGAGCAGGAAGGAAGGAAGGAAGGAGGGAGGGAACACCCGGAGGTGGCCGAAGAGGGCGGTGCGGCTGACCCTCCATTTTCTCCTGCCATCGACAAAGCCATCTCCCGCCTTGTGCTGATCTTGGGATGGGGAGGAGGGGGCGGCGGCGGCGGTCTCGGTTGCAAGCGAGGGCGAGGGCGATTGGGGGGGGTGTCTTTGCCTTCTTTGTTTTCTGGTGGCGTCCGGCAGCAAGGGAAGGAGGGCGTGCAGAAGAGAGTTTCCCCGGCGGGCTTCTCCAATGGAAACTCCCCTCCTCTCGACCCCGCTGATAAATCTAGCTGGGCTGAAATGGTATTTAAAAAATGACGCCTGCTTGGCCTCCTGACCCGTAAGAACGGCCCTCTTGTTTGGCGCTCCAGGGTCTGGCCGCGTCGAAGTGCGGTTGTTTTCCCAACTGCTGTAGGAGTAAAAGCCGGACCCTTTAACTTGGCTCGGGGACGTGGTTGGATCGGTCAACAGATCCCTGTGATCGTTCTCTCAGTACAGCCAGACACTTAGATAAGTAGCATAAACACACCTTTTCGTTGCCTTGAGGCAGGCGGAAATCTCCTTTTCTGGCTCTGTGTTTGCAGTAGCTGAAAGATAAAGGGCAGCAAAGAGGATAATTATAGCAAGAAACTCGAGTTCACCAAGATAGGAAAGGACTTGGGAATCTCACAAAGAAAATTAACTGGAACAAATCTTTTGGAAGCTTTTAAAAATAGAGTCACACTTGCGGGCATGGAATTTGCCTGTTTTGTGAAAAGTCATTCTCTGACCACAGTTTGTGACCACATCCACGAGTGTGATATCAAACAAGTCAGCATTATTCTTTAGACCACTCGTTGCTGTTGTTTCCAAACCATTTGTTTTATCTACCATTTCTGGACAGCCACATTTTCATACTGCGATCCAAGTGTAAACTGAGGAATGGTGAGAAACTAACCCTAAATGTTTTCTACAAGATCAGATATATGTTTGGAGGTTTTCTAAAAGCTTCAGATTAATGTTTTTTTCATGAAAGCATTTTTGAAAACAAACCAGTGCCTTTTCAGAAACATGAGATGGTTTAATGTGTTGTGTTTGGTATATACCCTTCATGTGGGAGGCAGCTCCTGTTGATTATTCACACATTGTGCTGTAACTAATTGGATTTTATAATCAAATCACACAAAAGGGACTATATGGAAATAAAAAGTAATTCCTTACTACTCCACACTGTTGTTTAGAGTGTGAGATTTTTGTTGCTCTTGTTATAAAACAATAGAAAGGGTATAGCCTCTTTTGATCCACTCAAAATCACTCAACCAGGTATTTATTTATTTATTTATTTATTTATTTATTTATTTATTTATTATGAGTATTTTTACCCCACCTTTCTCCTTGGAAAAGGACCCAAGGCGGCTTACAGTAATAAGGGACAATATACAGTCTAGTACAAGTAAAACATATTCAGGTTTGAGAACAGGGAACTGATGGGTATCTTATACCGTTAGAAGACAACTTTAAAGCTGAAAGAGAACACAAGCAGTTAAGAAAAGAGTATAAATTCTATGTGATCATGTACAGTGGACCATCTAAAATTTATGAGGGATGAGAACTAACAATTGATAGCATAGTGTCCACATAATCACACAAGGAGGATACCTCAGCTCCAAAACATTCTTTGGTGCAGCCTTTAGTTATCCCCCACTCCCATGGCCCAGACCAAAAGTTTGGCAGAGATAAGGGGCAAGAAACTGAAAAATAAATTTCATGAAGAACAGCTTATTCCACTAGGTCCAGCACAATCTGCCTAATCACCTTTAAATTGCCATGTCCTTTCCTTAGGCCAACCTTAAGCCCAGATCATTAGAACCAAGGGTTTTTAACATGAAACATAAAAGTAAGTTATTTATTTAAATAACATAACAGTTATAAGGTGTATTCTTAAGCTAGATGTTGCAGATAAGTGTCAACTTTCGCAGGCCGGAACTCACTCACTCTGATAAAAATTACATTATTCAGCTCCCTTGAAAATCAAACACTCCTGGTCTTAGATACAATTCAACTCCTCCTTTTCCAGCATCATGCAGTGGTCCCCCACCATTTCACAGTTCATGTACTGTGTTCCCGGTATATCACAGGACTGCAGTATGTGAAACAAAGGGCTCCTGGGGCAAGCTGCATGGGCCTGTTTGAGCCCCCCCCTGCACTTACCCCAGGCCTGGCCCTGCCTAGAACAGGCCTCAGACGGGTTTCCTGGGCCTGTCAGAGGCCCCAGACGTGGTTTCCAGCGAACCAAAAATGACTTCCAGAAAACCAGAAGTGACTTCCGGATCATAAGAAACCGCTTTTGGGGCCTCCGACAGGCCCAGGAAGCCCGTCTGAGGCCCGTTTAGGGCAGCACCAGGCTTCAGGTAAGTGTAGGAGCCCCAGAGAGCCCCCCCAGTCCTGAACAGATTCAGCATCCGCATATCGCAGATTTTTAATTATCGTGGGTCGGGTTGGGTCCCTAACCCTCGCAGTAGGTGGGGAATTACTGTATCTCTCCCTCATCTTCTTCAGCTCACCATTTATCACCTCTGGCATCTCTTGATTATCTCTCTGTTCTATCTGTTGTTGCTAGATAGATTGTTTGAGGAATTCGTCACAACCATACAACCATTTAGTCCAGAGCTTTTCAACCTTGGGCTTTCAGATGTTCTTAGAGTACAACACCCAGTAATCCTGGCCGGCACAGCTAGTGGTGAAGGCTCCTGGGAGTTGTAATCCAAAAACATCTGGGGACTGAAGCTTGGGAGCCACTGGTTTAGACCCAAATTTTCCTTTCTGTTCAGGATCTAGGATTGTGAATCTTGTTTGTTATACTCCAGGAGTTTTGAAAATCAATTTAACAGGCCGTTTTATAATCTTTATTTGATTAAACCAATGCTGATTAATGGCATGTATAGGAACTGTTGCCAAATGCATGTTGTACATGACATCTAGGATGAGCATCTTTGTCTGACCCATTGTCATGCATATTTTAGTTCACATGTTCACATATGCATTGTGGGCTGCACCAGGCCCAGAATTTATGTTCGTGGTTCAGCCAAATCTTGTGTCTGTTGCAATTTCTACCATTAAATTTTAAGCACTCATACATGGCGAAGGGGAATGGTTACAGCTGAAATTCAGACGTAAATAGTAAATATCCCTCAGCTGCCGCTATGCAGCACTGATGAAGCTCTGCATGCTTGCATCTTACAAGGCACATTGAGTCCGGCACAACAGTGCATTCAACACCCCGCTCAGGCAGCTAGTCAGAGGGAAAGCTTAAAGAAAGGCAAAGAGGAGGCCTACCTAGCTTCTTGCAGGAAGGAATTCCAAAGTTTGGGAGCAGCAACAGAGTTTCCAGATTTCCTCTGAAGAATAAATAAAGAGGGGGGGTAGGAATGTTTGGGTCAAAAGCCCGCCTGGCCTTTGTCTTCTAAATTTCTTCCTAACTCGTTCTCTTAGTTTTAACTCCTCTTTCTGTGGACTGCCATAGACAGGAAGAAGAAAAATATTTTAATTGGGCATTTGTTTTGTTTATAGATCTGGAGTCCACAGGACCGCCAGTGCATCCTCAGTGCCTTAGCACAATTATTACTGGATAAAGAATGCACACTTCTGATAGGTCGACAGTTGCGTCCAATTTTGCTGGATTTACTGGAAAGAAATGCAGAAATCATCAAATTGAGTGGTCAGATCAACCATGATCTCCATGAACGACTCTGTGTAGCAATGAGCAAGCTCATTGGTGATCATCCAGATGTGATGCCGTAAGTAATTTTTTCCAAAATTCGAGAAAGATGAGAAGTTTTATTACTGCAAGAACCTGCTTCATAAGAGGAACTGAAATCTCACCACTGTTTAGGGCAGGCTAAGTAATGATTGCTTCCATTATCTTTTCTTCTAATAGATTTGCCTTGAGGTATTTTAAGGATACTTCCCCAGTGTTCCAGAGACTCTTTTTGGAGAGTTCAGATACAAGCACAGTCCGATATGGACGTCGAAGGATGAAGTTAAGAGATCTCATGGAGGCGGCCTACAAATTTCTCCAAAAAGAACAATCTGTATTCAGAGAGTTGTGGGACTGGAGTGTCTGTGTACCCTTACTGAGGAGCCATGATACTTTAGTTCGTTGGTAATTTTCCATTGTATTCAACTACATATCCTTTTTAAAATTTAGGGCATGGGTTGATTATAAATGGGTCAGAGAATGGGTTGGTCACAGCTGAGATGGGATTTTAAAGCCCATGAAACAATTTCTGGACAACAGTGGGTTTTTCAAGCAGACCCTATTGTATTGTGGTAGTTCCCAACCTTGGGGAATCCTATTGTTCTTGAACTGCAATTCCCAGAAAACCCCAGCCAGCACAGCTGGTGGATAATTGCACTCCAAGAACACCTAGGTTATCCAAGGTTGGGAATCATTGTATTCTATTTTTACAATACAGTGGACCCTCGTATAACAAACTTTGTATAAAATAAAATCTGTACAACATAAAACATTCCTTTATACACGGTACCACTGTATATTCCCCCCTCCATGTTACCTAAATAGAGATGCAAACTTTTTGGAAATTTTGAAGGCCGGGGAAAAAAACTGTTTTATTCTGGGGGGTTTTTATTGTTTTTTTGAGGGGGGAAAAAACAATTTTTCAGAAAAATTTAAAAAAATTGCTACATTAGTACTTCCTCCCATTTATAGCTTGAAAGTCATTCTGTTACTTTAGGAACATAAAATATGACTATAGACAATTTGAGTTGGCATAACATTATGACAACTAGCACATTAAAGTATAGTGTATCCAAACAATTATTACAAACAGAATTTACTTTTTAAATAATATTTATTTGTAATTGTAGTAGTAATTAAATTATTATTTACACAAAGGTTATAAATTAATTTAGCTAAATTATTTGATTTTCTGCAATCAGATAACTGTAAACTCTTACCAAACATGCCCACCCACATGCAAGAACAAAAGTGAAACCATCTTATATTTCTTTTGACAATAACAGCACCTCTTAAAGGAAGAAATGCATCTTGTTGGAGAGGTCAGTTTGTAACCTAAGATTTGTTTGTCAGTGCACAGAAATTAGAATAATCTGATACTGTGCATAATTGTTTAGAAATGATTTGGAAAGTATTTGAACACCCTGTTTTAAGATAGTTTATTTATCATGTTAAAAAATTCCATAATCATTTTTTCTTTCCCTTTTTTCAATTTTTCGGGCAAAAACAAAAAAAGGCTTCAGGAAAAAAAAGTTCCCCTCCCCCCATTTTTTTGTGTTTTTTTCCGGGCCTTTCCATCTCTAGACCCAAAGCAGCTTAAAGTCAACAGAAATTATACAGTAATTGTCACTGAAAGACCAATAGGCAGGAGCAAGTGTGGAGAACCCATGGCCCTTCTTTACTAGCTGTGCCACAAGGAACTGATCGCCCCAGGCCCCACCTAGAGAAACGGAAAAGGTTCTTTAAAATATAAGTTCCTTTAAAAAATAAATGTGAGCTACAATGCTACTTGAGCAACCTTTTCTTTCTTAGGTATACCGCTAGTTGTCTCGCTCTGGTTACGTGTATGAATGATGAACATCGATTATCCTTCTTGAAGAAGATCTTTAATCCAGAAGAATTAATACATTTCAGACTTAAGTAAGTAATAAAAGTTGGGTTTTTTCATTGTGTGTGTGTGCATATATATATATATATATATATTCAGTTTTATTAGGGCTTTGTTTATTTGGTTGTCATTGCTCCAAACACGGGAGTAAGCATACCTTTGCTTTTGACAGGCTACTGGAAGAATCGCGGATACAGAACATTGAGCATGCACTTGTCTTGGCCAACCCTGACACAACTTTTTGGAGCAAAGAGGAGGAGTTGAGGTACACTCAGGGACAGCTGGTATCTGCCGATCTTTCTGCAAAGGTAGTCGCCGTTTGTGGAGTCCTGCTACCTAGACAACAGTCTGCACCTGGAGAAAGTGTAAGTCAAAGAGATTGCTTCACTCCAAGGTTCCTGTGAGTGGAACTCTTATTTCCAACCAGGCGCTCCCATGGGCATCCCTCCTTTCCCCCTTCTCTTTATGCTGTTGGGCACAAGGCATGCTTCATAAGTGCCCTGAGGATTGTAATGTGTGGACTAAGCCCCTACTTTATATCACATCTGGTTTGAGAGCAGGCCGTTTGTTTGATTTACTCTGAAGCTTGTGGCAATATTAATACAGGGCAAAACGTTTTGTCCACGTACCTAGTTTTGACTGGAATTATGGGTGTAAATATGATACAGGACCCCAGCATGTGAAATTCAGAGGATCTGGTTAGATGAGCTAGAATGAATGTCCCAATAGATGTTGGGAAGTAAATGATTTGGTGAAAGATCAGATAGTGGAGGAAGCTGGATTGTGCAGCAGGAAACAGTAGAGCTGCAGGTAACGGACAGCTCATTTTTCGAGGACCAGGATGTTCAGGCTTCAGAATTCCAGATGTGCTTTTTGGTTTTTAGTAGAGCCATGACATCTGCTAGTTGCAGCCAGATGCAAAGAGTGTCTCTCAAGAGAAACATGCACTAAAAATTAAAGCAGGGTTGAAAATGTGATCTGCCTTCTTTTCGCTGCTGGTATGGTGGTTCATTGCTGGGAAATCTGAATGTCATCAGAAAAGTTATGTGTTGTATTTTAAGAGAACGGATTTCTTAAACATGTGTTCTTTGTTTCATGTGATAGTATTAAAACTGTAAACCGCCCAGAGACTACTTGAAGTTGTATGGGGCAAACACTTTGCTTTGATAATTCAAGTTGTGTCCTGTTGTGTAGCAGCAGGCAACAAATGTAGGGACAGGAGGCCAAGAAAATGTGCCGGATTGATTCAGTGCGAATGAAATGTTGTGTATGATTAACCCCTAATAAATTTATCGATGTCAAATAGTTAAAATGAAGAACATGAATAGTTGGTTCAGAGAGGCATTGTCAGAGATTTCCCGGCTTTTGTGGTGCTTTTGATCTGTAGCAACGAGTTGTTCTGCACCCCCAGTCCTTATAGTATTAATCAGTGGTAGAAGATGCAGACGGAGAAACTTGGCCCTCTCCCACCACTGATGGATGTTACTGCAGTGATCTGTGAGGCAACGGGGAAGTAAGGAAAAGTCCTTGATGTAGAGAAGCCAACTGGCCCTTTGGAACTGGGAGTCTACTTTGGAGCTACAGAAGGAAGAAAGTAGCATACAAGTGGAAAAGCATTTCAGAACGCAGATCCACACGCTTCTTTTATTTACTTATTCTGTTGATACTCTGTTTTTCTAGCATAGAACTCAGAGTGATACAGGTCTGATTTGCAGGGAGCCTTCCATTATTTGATCTTGAGAAAATTCTTATCAATATATTTTTAAGTAAACTGAATTTCTGAAATTATAGTTGGAGCATTTAAAAACACACCACCACTATCTTTGCATTTAATTTTGCCCTGGAAGCAGACCACCAAAAACTCCTTAAAAACAAGCCAAACCAACCAACCAACAAACAAAAAGGCAAAAGCTTTTTTAAAATGTTGTGCTTGTATTAAATGCCTTTTCTAGTTTTTGGGCAGAGAGAGATTAGGGTGAAAGAATATTTCTGTTCAATCTGAGTGTTGTAGAGAGAAGTGTTAGAACACCACTTTGCTTTTAGAAAGTGTGTGATGTTTATCATGTATTGTGTGCAAATGAGTATGTGTATTTGTTCACTATTTAAAAGTATGCACAGTTTGTTGACTATCATTGCAATATTGATTATAGAATGTCCTGTCCTTTCCTGTATCAGTTTCTTTAGGACTGCTCTTATGGTAGAAGCAAGACAAATTAATCAGTGAAGGAGTTAAATGATGCCTTTCTCATAGTTTTTTTGCCTTTGGGGTATCCATTTTAAGAAGTGCGGCATAATTTGGATTTTCCCTCCAAAATGCCTCCCACCCTTGAGATGTCATTGAAGTAGATGGTGTGACAAAGTGTTAGCTTCACAAAGAATCCTAGGAGTTAAAAATGACACAAGGAGAAAAGATTAAAACCCTTTCAACCATGCCTCTGCCTTGACCCAGCTCGCTCTCCGTTACCCATGATTCCATCCTAATGTGAATTAACTCTGTTCTGAATAAATAGAAGCTTGAACAATTTTATTGCTTTATATCCTGCACTTAAACGTTTAAATCCTGTTTCCTCAGTTGAAAACGTCCATTCTGTCTTAACAGGAGAATATCGTTAAGCAGTTTGTTTTGGTGAATTCTGCCTGCACAAACCTTCAAAAGCTGGCTATGGCTGTATCTTCACAAAACACAGTGTTGCTTGAGGGACCAGTAGGATGTGGCAAAACATCTCTGGTTGAGTTTTTGGCAGCAATTACTGGAAGGACAAAACCACCTCATATCCTGAAGGTCCAATTAGGAGATCAAACTGACAGTAAGGTAATAGGATGTATATTTAAGCTGTTATAAAAGATAACATGTTAGATTTTTATGTATTATTAAAGAGGACAAAAATGTACTGCTTCATCGGCTACTTTGGCCAGGTTTTGCACAAGGTGGGAAGTTTTGTCTAACTGAATAAATAAGCATTTCAGAAGAATGATTACCATATTTATCGGCGTATAACATGCACTTTCCCCCCTGAAAATAGGGGGCAAATTATGTATGCGTGTTATACGCCGATATAATATGAGGCGACCAGTGTGCTTGGCAAAAACAACGACTGCCGTCCCATAGCCAGTGCTCGCACACTGCGAGCTAACAGGGCAGGCCAGAGAAACAAGGATCCCACGCACGTCCTAACCCCCCTCCCTAAAGCCTAACTATCTCCCCCCCCCCCGGGAGCAGGGAGCCCGCCCGCCCCGGGACCCTAACTAACCCACCCCTAAATCTACCCTCCCAGGCGCGAGATCCCTAGCCAGACCAGACGGCCCGGATGAGCACGGGCCGTCAAAGAAGTCCCGTTCCTGGTCGCGCCGCCGCCGCCGCCGAGCTCTCCCGCTGCCTGAGCCCTTATCAGGGCTCCGATCGGGGAGCCCAGCTGATCGGCAGCCTGTCAAATAAAGAAAAGACCGACCAGAGCGCAGCGAGGCCACAAGCCTCCGCTGCTGCTGCTGGTCACGGGCAGTCCGCCGCGGCCGCCGCCCGCCTCGCCAGACAAGGCCCCGATCCTCGGCTGCACGGACGGAGCCGGGAGCCCGATGAGTGGGGGGGGGTCGCTGGCTGGAGCGGACAAACCGCGCGTCCGGAGCAGCCGAAAATCTTGCCACAGACCAGCGGTGGCGGCCTTTGTTCCCAGCGTGGGCAGTCCGCCGCCGCTGTGGCCCGCCTCGCCAGACAAGGCCCCGATCCTCGGCTGCACGGACGGAGCCGCCAGGTTGCCTCAGGGACTCCGTGGGTGGGGGGTGGGTTAGGGGGAGGGTTAGATAGGGACCCCGGCAGGTGGGCACCAAAAAAAATTTTCCTAAAATTTCCCTCTTAAAATGAGGGTGCGTGTTATACGCCTGTGCGTGTTATACGCCGATAAATACGGTATTCATTTCCAGTCTGTTACAGTCAATGAACGTTCTGATTTTGGTAAGTCTGCAGCTGCAAAGTGACACACACACTGAAGCATACTAAAAAAATATATGACACACTAAAATATGAAGCAATTAAGGCAGCTTAGCTTCATGCTTTTTCATTAGCGGTATATAAATGTGTCAAATAAAATAAATAAATAAATATTATCAAGTACTTAATGAATTTTTACAACATAACAAGGGCACCAAAAAGGGAATGTTTCTGCAAGGTGTAAATAGGGGGGTAGTGTTGTCATTAGGATCAATGGAAAAGACACACACACAAAAAAAAAACCTCTCCTTTAGGCTAGATGTGTTTCATTGTGTTGATAACTGCTTATGGGCGCTTTCAAATGTTGAGGTACCATCTTGTTTTCCACAACTTAAAACCTGTCTTATAAAATGTTGATTTCTGAAGGGTCACTGGCTTGATTTGTTCTTCCGGAACCTTTAATTGTTCAATAATGTATTAAAGTCAGGATAGTGTGCTGTGTCTTAATAAAGGATTATGCTTGTAGTTAGAATATCAGATTGTAGAAAGCCAATCTTTAAAAGTGTGTGTGCTTATCACACTTGCTCAACAAACTGTTCTCAGGCTGTGTTGCAGGAGTGCTCCCTCTTTCATCAAACAATAATGAACGGTCCTTCTGAAACCTTTGTGGTTGTAGAAATGTTCTGAAAGAAATGCAGTACAGTATTGTAAATAAGTTTCAGTTTTCATGTTTACCTATTTATTTTATTTTATTTTTATAGACTTTACTGGGCATGTATCGGTGTACTGATATACCAGGGGAGTTTGTGTGGCAGCCAGGAACTTTGACCCAAGCAGTCAGCAAAGGATACTGGATACTTCTGGAGGATATTGATTATGCGCCTCTTGATGTGGTATGTTTCCCACGCTTTGTAGAAGTATTCTGTGTCAGTATTTTCAGCGAACGCCATAGCTACCTTCTCCAGAAGGATGGCGTTTTTCACAGTAGCACTGTTGGAAGCTAGATAACCCGTATTGGCAATGTTAGTGACGTTCTTTTGGTCAAATCCATACTCAAGCTCATAATTTGGAATTAAGTTTCTCATACATTAAAAGACTCCCTTGATCTTTTGTGAAGCCATTATATTTATGAGCCGTTTGGGTTTATTAGCAATGCAGATGTTTCTTGATAGGGTTGTCTTTCATCACTGATTGCAGCCAGTAGGATGAAATTCAATTTTTAATGTGATGAAAGGGCTCCCTGAGCAAGCAGTCAGAACGAACTTTGGGGCAGTTTAAGATATTTTCCCAGATCACTGAAGATGCTGCTGGGTGTGTGTGTGTGTTATTTGTGAGGGCTCTTTCTTTGTGTGGAGCAGCTCTTGCGGTTGCACATACAAGGAGCTTCCTTGGGAAAGACCAGTGCTGAAAATCCCACTATGTCAGTGAGACTGTTGTGCTCTCAGTTCTGCCCTTTGGAATGATGCTTTTTGGCTTGGGATTCCTTAGATTTCTGTGCTAATTCCTCTTTTGGAAAATGGAGAACTGTTGATTCCTGGGCGGAGTGACTGCGTGCAAGTAGCACCTGGATTCCAACTCTTTGCAACGAGAAGGTAGGCATTGAGTCCTTATTAGAGCTTTGTGGAGTCACTAGCACCTAGATGCTTTTACTGCTCACTTGCACAACAGATAAATAAAGATGGAGATGCAAAAGCTATTTAAATTTAGTCTAAGTGCATTTATGAAAAACAATCATTGAAAACACAGCATGCTGTTTTGCGCAACTCTGACTAGCAAGGACCTTATGTCAGGGATGTCCAAACTTCGCCCTTCCTGATGTTTTGGATCACAACTCCCAGAATCCCAAGCCTGTATTTCCAGTAGCAAAGGACTCTGGGAGCTGTGGTCCAAAACATCTGGATGGCTGAAGTTTGGCCATGCCTGCCTTATGTGATGAGTGTGAGTGCTGTCTCTGCCATCCAGGTTGTATGTAGCGAGAAGGCTCTCCTCAGTCATGGTCTCCATAAAATTCTGGAACTGCTAGAACTTGGTTTTATGATGATTGGGGAACAGCCTACAACAGGCATGTCCAAACTTTGGCCCTTCTGATGTTTTGGACCACAACTCCCAGAATTTTAAGCTTAGATTTCCAATGACAAAGGACTGTGGGAGTTGTGGAACAAAACATCTGGAGGGCCAAAGTTTGGACATGCCTGGCATACAAGAAAAGGAAGGGTGTCAGCCATCAACCCTATTCAATGGGGTTGGCAGTGAGGAGCTGAGTTGATTTCACCAGCCTCGGGGCCAAATCCAGTCTGCCGGACTCTGGATTCAGGAGTTGGGATAGCCATTGTCCTCGGATCTTGAGCACAGCCCTGAATCAACCCATGCCCTATAGGGAGGCTTTGTGTTTCTGAGTGCTCACCAAGGTCCAGATTTCCCCGTTCCCCGTCTTGCTGTCACCTCTGGTGCTCCTTCTGTCACTTACATCTTTGTCATCACTGTTGGGTTGGAGTGGGTGTCCAGTGGCCAGGTGAGTCACGGAGGTCTCTACAGGATGGATGGTTTGGGAGCATGGTTCCCTTGGCTGCAGGGTGGATCCTTTATAGAACTCATGCTAAGCTGTAAAAGCTGTCAGGCTTGCTCTGTTTAAGCTCTAGTACTCCGTTAACTTCCAGTGTTGCGATAATATCAACATTCTATTGTGGCTTCATTCATTTAGAGTCTTCCGTTCTGGTGGTGGTTGGTACAAGCAGCAAAACAGCCATGCTGCTCTTCTGGACAAGTACTGGACAAAAATTCGACTTGATAACATGCCAAAAGCTGAACTCAGAGAGGTAGGTGGTCTAGAGCAAGGGAATCAGGATGTCATGAATTAGTGCAGTGTTGGCGAACCCGTGGCACGGGTGCCAAAGGTGGCACTTGGAGCCCTTTCTGTGGGCACCCGACATCGTCCCTTCACAGCCACCTGTACTGTGTTCAGGTTAAATGTATTGCTCTGTTGGCACTTTGCAAAAAATTAGTGGGTTTTGAATTGCAGTTTGGGCACTCAGTCTCTAAAAGGTTTGCCATCACTGTAGTGCCACTGTTGTCTGACGAGTCCTTCTGCAAACAGAGAAGATTTTATTTGTGGGGTGGGGGGTGGGACACTTGACCTCGCAATTTCGCTAGAAGTTGAAAATAAAAAGTAGTAAAAGTAATTCTAATAGATTCTTTATTAGGCTGCTATCCTCTGCAGAATTACAGGGTCACCACTTTCTGGAAAGTTATGGAAATTGGTCAGGGAAAGACAGATAAATGGGTCCAAAGTCAGGGAAAATGTGATTAAAATATGATTTCTGACTTCATTATAATTCAAAGCTACACGTTTCATAATGTGACTTCAGAGAAACCATTTTAGATAGAATGTTTATATAATTTTTAGTGTACCTTTGGAACAATAACAAAAATGTTATGTCATTTGTTAGCATTCAGAGTTTTCTTGAAGTTTGTAGCTTGGTGTCATTTTCAGTGCAGTTGCAAAACAGATGTTGCTGCAGTTAATGTTGAATGAAGCTGATATTAAATCTCTTACTTTGACAAATATTTTTGCAGTTGACACTGTGCAGTTGAGACTTGTGCAGTTGTGGGGAAGAACATTTCATTAAGCCTTGCATTAATGCAGTGGTTCTCAACCTTCCTAATGCCACGACCCTTTAATACAGTTCCTCATGTTGGAGTGACCCCTTGCCCTGCTTGGAAGAGGCCACAAGCCCCCTTTGGCCGGCCACTGCCGCAGGTGCCATAGAGAAC
Source organism: Phrynocephalus guinanensis (assembly GCA_037367245.1). NCBI lineage: Eukaryota > Metazoa > Chordata > Lepidosauria > Squamata > Agamidae > Phrynocephalus > Phrynocephalus guinanensis. The sequence continues at coordinate 140,097,071 of CM074733.1, forward strand.
TTCCTTTAGTCTACAGGCACCCTCATCCAATTGCAGCCTCTGGTGTCATTGACTGACATCACCTCCAACCTATCAAGCTGTAACTCACTCTTCCCCTCCCCTTCCTCCCCTCCTCCTCCAGACCTAAGCCATTTATGCCTCATGGCAACCCCTGTGAAATGGTCATTCGACCCCCAAAGGAGTCCCAACCCCCAGGTTGGGAACCACTGCTTTAATGCAACATGACCTATTCATTTTTAACTTGTGGTTATATAGGAATGGTGGTCAGGGAAATTGACAAATGATGGTCAGGAACAGTCAAGGAAATGGAAAATAAAATTTTGTGGGCAACCCTGAATTACCTGAGATTGGAGTATAAGCTTGAACTCAAGTAGCTGACATCCGAGTAGACGTTAATAAGATTGTAGTGTGTGTTTCATATACTGGAGCCTTTTTTAAGGTGCCAAAATAAAATGGTGTGCTTCTGAGGGAAACAAATGAAATTTGCCTTCCAGGTTAGTGTCCTTCAGTCGATTATTATGTCCCTGTATTATGGAATGACAGGCTTTTCCCCCCTTTGTGCCATGCTTAAGATATTGATGTGAATTGGGTAAAACCTTTAATGAATTGCATGCATCTGCAAAACATTGAAGACGAAAGGAATAATTTTAACTAATTTTGTTTCCTTTTTAGGTTCTTCAGAAGAGTTACTCCAAACTTTCCATAGTGATAGATTGTCTGCTAGACATCTACATTGAACTTACTGGTGATAAACATTTATTTGAAAGCCATGTTGCAGCAGATGGGAACATAATGGGAAGTGCAACATACTGTATGGAAAACAAAAGGCCAAGTTTGGAGGGCAGAGAATTATCTCTGAGGTATTTTGATGCGCATTGAAGCGGGCTGATAGTTTGCTTTTGGGGGAGAGACAAATTATTATTATTTAAATAGTCTAAGGCATTCTGAAGCCCCTTTGTGCTGCCTTTAATTTAAAGACGAAGTAAGAAGGCAACAACTGAATGAAAATGTGATGGAATTGTTTTTGTGGTAGGAGATGGCTAGGCAGTTTAGCAAGACTGGAGTTACCATCACCTGTGGATGGAAAAGTTAAGGAGAAGTGTAACTAGTGAAGTGGTTCACATTATATATTTTTTTTGTTTTAGGGACTATTCTGGTCCCGCCCTCCAATTTAGCGCAGTCCCTCAAGTCTTGTAAATATGTGTCTTCTTGTTGCCATGTTCTCACCCTTTCCCTCGTCGCTTTAGTCATCTCATCCCAATCCTTGGCCATCTGTTTCCAGGGTAGGTATTCTGGGTTTGTCACGTCTGAGCACATAGCATCCTGTGATAATAAAAAATTATTAAGTCCCTCCCAATCTCGTCCTAACAACATATCATTAGCTAGTGATGGAACTATTCCTATAGTCATACAATATTCTTTGTCGTGTATTCGAATAGTTGCCATCGTTGTATCGTATAATTTTGTATCTCCATGTATACATTTCACTTGAATACATCCTTTCTGTCCCACCCGTTTTATGTCCCGTACTAAAGATTGTCCACAACCCGTGTCTATTAAAGCCTTCTTATGTTCTCCGTTCACCCACGCATCCACTTCCCATTTTTGTCTCGATTCTAAATGGTCTCTAGACTCCTCTATTTTTCCCGCGTCGGCCCACGCGCAGTTGTAGAGTGGGCACTGTTTCTTTAAATGATCAGCGGAGCCACATATATAACATACGAATTTCCGTTGTCCTCCTGTCGGGAAGGTTAGGCTTGGACGATCTGGAGGTCCCCAAGTTATTTTGGTTCCCGGTTTTTTAATGGTTTCTTGTTGTTTTCCCTTATTCTCCGGCTCCATTCTGTTTGGAAACTGCTGCGTGTTCGCCGCCATCTTGTCTTGTATAGGCATCCGGTCTCGCTGTTTCTCTTGAGGACCTATCATCTCGCGAGAGTTGTAGTGCTTATCATTGTTATTGCTGTAATTTTCCAGCAGGCGGATCACTTCTTCTAGATTTGTTGGTTGGTTCCTTCTCACCCAATTATTTACTGATGTGGTTGCTGTGGTTAATAATTGTTCAATTACTATCTGATCTATTGCTTCTGCGAAAGTCTTTGAATCTGGTCTTAACCATTTCACCACATTGGCTTTCATACGTTGCGCGAGAGTACGTGGGTGTATGCCCGTTTGCATACGTAAGTCTCTAAATTTTTTCCTGTATGCTTCTTCGGAAATGTTAAAAGTTAGTAGTATGTTTTTCTTGACAATATCGTATTGCGTAGCTTCTTGTGGGTTTAGCGCATCAATTATACTTTGTAATTCGCTGGTTAGACATGGAGTATTTAGAGTCCATTGGTCTTTTGGCCATTTCGCAGCAATAGCTGTACGCTCAAATGTATTTAAAAACGTTTCTATGTCATCTGCTTCTGTCATTTTCTGTATTTTGACCGGTAACTTCAACATTGGTTGTTCGTCTTCGCGTGTTTTCGACTCTTGTTTTGGCGGTAATTGTTGCTTTGCCTGCATTTCATATTTATCCAAGCGGTCCATTAACTTCTTATTTTGATCAGCTAGCATATCGATCATTTTTTCTTGTCGGCTTATGGTGTGTCTCAGCCAATTCTCTGTACTGTTTTGGTCTTCTTTGAATATTCCTTCCCGTTGGGCGCCAATTTGTGAGGGTTCGTTCAACTCAGTTAATGGTTCACTTGTATATTGAAGATTCATACGAGGAGTTTTGGAAAAATCAAATAAATTTTTATTGAACAATTCACCAACTGTATCCACATTTCTTTTCGTCTCAGGATTTACAACATTGGGAGTTAAAACAGGCAAACTTCCAGTTTCAGAACCAACATGAATATTAATCTTTTCTTCGTCAACAAAAGGGTTGTGTTTGCTTCTTAAACTTTGGGATAATATTCTTTCTCCAGTCCTCCATGAGGTCTCTGGAAAGTAGGAGGGAGAGCTCTTAAGGGATGCTCCCACCCCCACCCAGGAATCCATCCTGGTGGGTTCGACCGGAAAGAGTCCCCTCTAAATCTAGCCCTCCATGAATCTGGTCTTCTCCCAAAATTATAGCGATTTTGAGGAGAGGCGAGAGGCAGACCTGTCTTTGCCTCCTCCCTTTCTCTCCCCCCCCCCCGTCTGAGTGCCCCTCTCCCTACAAACCGTTATCCTCTTAACTGCCTCACCGTCGCGAGCCCGCTCCCTCACGCCCCTCCCATCTACTTTCCTCTGTTCATCCCCTCCCATTTGAATCCCCTTATCTTTAAATGTCTTTTCTACCTTCAGCTCTTCTGTTTGCATTCCCGTATTAACTATTTCCTTCTCTTCATCTAACTTTACTTGCACCCCTATATGCCAAGATTTACCAACAATATATTTATGCTTAACCTCTCCTACTTGGACTTCTTTATCTTTAACACTTTTCTGGATCCAACCCATTACTTGTATACCCACAGATTTACCTTTCTCCCTTACTCCTTCAGTTTGACATCCTGTCTCTTTTAACACTTTATCTCTACATGGCTCTTCCACTGTTTGAGTCCCTGCGTTCTTCATGTCACTGGTAGCCCCTTCCCATTCCTTTCTCAGCATATCCCAAGCCTTAATCCGCTTCACCATGGCCAAATACCCTTCAATAATCTTAGTAGACTGTTCCTTTTTCACCTCTTCCCCCTTATCTTCCCCTTTTTTTCCCCCGTAACAGTTTTCCAGGCTGTTCTTCTCTTTCCTGTCTCCTATCTTGGTAATCATAAGTTATTTGCTTCATATCCATTTCTTTCGCGGACAGACCAACATTCTGGTTGACCCTTGATAGAGTGTCGGCCTCACAGATGGCTAGGCAGTTTAGCAAGACTGGAGTTACCATCACCTGTGGATGGAAAAGTTAAAGAGAAGTGTAACTAGTGAAGTGGTTCACATTATATATTTTTTTTGTTTTAGGGACTTGCTGAATTGGTGCAACAGGATTGCTTTCAAATTTGATAATTCTTCTACTGCACTGAACATTTTCCATGAGGTATGGAACTGTTCTGAGTTTTTAGGGTAATTTTATGTTTTCTTTAAGATATAAAACTGAATTGAGGGAGTGAAATCATACTTAGTCCAGAACTTTGAATATTTACCATTATCTGGGTGGATAAAAGTCAATGAATGAAATTAATTGTTGTTTAAATTTTAGAAAATGAATTTAATTAAATTGTCAAAGCAAAGCTCATGTTTGGATTTAAATCATGATTTAAATCAAATCTACCCTAGTCATTGGGAACCTGATCACATGGGTCAAATTGGGGTTGTTACTTCACAGTAGCAGTTCACGCAAGTGATTTTGTGAATCGCACAACAATGAGGTAGTGTTGCTGGAGAAATGTCAGGTCAAGGGTTACTGTTTTGATCTGTCTGCCTCACTAGGGAGGCCAGGTATGACAAGTGTTTTTATTATGTGATGAATACAGTAGTAATAACTTGCAGGAGGTTTGACTGTGTAAAGCAAGGGCGATGCTTGGGGGAAAAGTAAAATTGTAGTATAAAATCATATTAATTAGAACTGTGTTTTTTTTGTCTCCTTTTCCATTCAAAGGCTTTAGACTGCTTCACAGCGATGCTGTCCAAACAGGAGAGTAAAATGAAAATGGCAGAAGTCATTGGAAGCAAGTTGAATATTTCCAGACACAAGGTGCCTTTGCTTACTGAACCCTACTTCTTTCCTCACTTGCAGCAGCCATTTTGTTTCCTTGGATAGCTCTCCCCTGCATCCAAAAGTCACATATATAGTTGCCTGTTTAGCAGAGCAACGGATAACACACTTGGGGTGGGGTGGGGGGATGTTTCCACAGCTGCTCTTACACTCATGCTTTTAATCAACAAGATTTGGACAATTGTCAGTTTCTCCATATCTGTTTTTCTCACTGAAAACTGACTCCGAATTAATTAATGAAAGAAAAACCCTGCTGAGCTAACTTGTAGGAGCTCTTTGACTCCCATCTAGTATACCGGGGGGAGGGGGACTCTATATGCAGTATAGGGCTAAATCTTGCACTTGGCCTGATCAGAAAAGATTTGTATCCTCTTCTTTTGTAGGCTGAATATTACTGCCAGCTGTATAAACCTGAAATTGTAATAGGGGAGCAAGAAGTCTCAGTGGGAAGAGCCAAGTTGTTTCGGAAGCAAACACATGCACTGTTTATGCAACGGTATTGTTCATTTTGCACTCTTGTGTTCTCCAGTTGGTTACCTGGATCTGCTGTTTTTTCTTTTTAATAGAATGCACACCATTCACATTGCATGCGCGAAAGAGAACTTTGAATTTGTCTCCTTCAGCTTTTTACATCCTTGTACTTCCATTTCCTCTTGTATCAGTTAAAGAATATAATTGTTTTGGGGGGGAGGGTTATGGGGAGGTCTTTTCCCCTTTCTTTGTCTGCTGGGCTGGTGCAGAATATGGAGTCTTTTTCAGAGAAAGAGATTAAACCTTCTTTCTCAGTGTGTGGTAGAACTCATCTGAATGGGACTTGAAACTCATTTTTGCAGTAAAGAAACTGAGAAAGGTCTCTTAGTGGACGTGTTGCTGGACCTCATATAGAGAAAAATGTTCATGATGTGAAATTCCATAATAGCATTTAATTTTTTTTAAAAACTGGTGTTTTTGAAATCTGATCAGAGTAATTACACATCTGTGGATTTAGTCTATGAAATGGGTATGTGGCAGTCTCTTCTTAAAATATATATAAATATATGTATAATTGAAGACATGTCCTTTCATGTATTGGCAGGAAAAAGCTGACCTTTGCACCAACGCACCCGTCTTCAGTATTAATGGAGCAGCTTGCTGTGTGTGTTGATAAAGGCGAGCCTGTGCTACTGGTGGGTGAAACAGGGACAGGCAAAACCTCTACTGTCCAGTACTTGGCCCATATCACAGGTAACATGTAATTTTTTTTCTGGGTTCTCCCACCAAGATTCAAGGAGTAATTCGTGAAGTGACTGAGCGTGTCTTGTTCCTTGTTTCAAGGAAACCGCCTGAGGGTTGTCAATATGAACCAGCAGAGCGATGCCGCAGATCTTCTTGGGGGGTGAGTGGCTGACTGCTCTGCAAACTAGTTTGCAATATGCCATTATTTTGGATGTTGTTTCATGAGTTCCCATCTTCTGGTGAGGGCTATCCCGTCAGTGCTTCTGGCCATGGAACAGGAAAGGAGCAATTCCATTCCATTCCAACTTTTATTTGTATTATTATTGTTCATCGTCCAGAGTTCATCTGGGAAAGTCGGGCAATATATAAATGGAAATAATTATATAGATACAGTAGGACCCCGGTATCCGCTGGGGATTGGTTCCAGGACTTCCCGTGGATAATGAAAACTGGATAAGAGAGAACATCTGCCCACCCACCCCCAAATTGCTGATTTCCTAACAGTAGCTTGCTTTATGACTGCTGTTTTGAGACAGTAGCCTGCTTTATAGATGCTATTTGTGACAATAGTTTGCTTTACAGCTGCTGTTTGTGACAATAGCTTGCTTTGTGGCTGCTGAATTATTTAATTTTTTTCCTCTGCCAACCGTGGATAACTGAACCTCGTGGATAATGAATCAGTGGATACGGGGGTCCTACTGTATTACCTTCCCAGGTTTCCCTCTCCATTTTTCCTCTCAGAGGTTTAGGGGACCCTTTGGGGCAGACTTGAAGGATGAAGCAGAAGGAAGAAAGGGAAGAACCATTCCAATGCATGCGTAAAAGTCTGTGTGCCTTGTTCCTTCCTCTGCCTGCGGGGCTTTGCGGTCATACACTTTCCTGTGGCTAGGTGTGTCATGGTGGTTGGTGATTCAGTGAAAGAAGCTTCTTTGTCATGGAGGATTAGGTTGTGTGTGGCTTGTTTGACCTCCTTTTGACAGCAGATAGACTGCTTTCAAATCAAAATAGGTTTGTCTTGGGGGTTTGGGGATTCTGTGGTTCTACAAATATTCAGATTCAGCTTTAAACACTGGGATGTTTATTGTCACATTTATGAATGAAATCTTACACTGAATGACTACTCTACTTTGTATAGCTGTCCTCCAGCACTGTGGTGACAGTGTTTCTATATAGGAGCACCCCCTCCCCCCAGAAAGTTGTGAGGAAGGGTTCCCTAGCAAATTTTTTTTCTTAGCTTCATAAGCAGACTACTTATTCAATGCTATGCTCATTTGTTTTAAATTGTTCTTGACTGGGTCAAAACATAGGAATGTTTGTGAAGATTCTCAGTCATCCAGGTGGCAACTGGACTTCTTTTCTTCAGAGATTGAAACGTTTCACTGCTCATCCAAACAGCTTCATCAGTCTTTAGGAATGTTATTAATTTGTTCAAGTCACAGCAGGAGCTGGGGTATTATTTTTAAAAATTATTGTGGAAGCAAGAACCAATTTGTGTGGCAGAAAATAAAGTTTTAGTCCCGAGAAAGAAGAACCAAGAAGAGGGGGTGCATAGGCAGAAGGTGGAAAGAAACATACATATATTTTTGCGTGGGGGCACACATTTTTCACTTCGACGTGTGCATCCTTAGTAAATGAGTGATAGCAGGATGAAGCTCCTCCCCCCCCAGATATCCACAAAGACTTTCTGCTCTTATCTTCTTTGAGCTGAATTCTGAATTTCTAGAGCTGAAGCTTGACCTTGGCTGTGATTGTGTTTTGTATATTATTTTGCCTCATGCAGGAAGTTGTAGTTGATTCTTGTTTTTAATCTGCACTCTTTACAGCTATAAACCAGTTGACAACAGATTAATTTGGTTGCCCTTGCGAGAGTCCTTCGAAGAGCTGTTTGCGCAAACATTTTCCAGAAAGCAAAACCAGACCTTCTTAGGCCATATTCAGACTTGCTATCAGCAGAAACGATGGCATGATCTTCTCAAATTGATGCAGCACGTTCTCAAATCTGCTGTAAACAAAGAAACTAAGGAAAATGCCTGTGGTAAGAATTCTGTTAACTAGAGAATGCCTTGATCTTTTAAAATGTCAGTCTGTTTTTGGCCCTGTAAAAAACAATCCAGTGAAAGTGAAGTATTTGTAAATCACGTTGATTCTTAAAAGGGTAAATATATCCTTAACTTTTCACTGTTTTAAACTTTGGTGTCCTTTTAGTATGTATCTTATGCTGAGAAATGTATTATTACTCATTTATTCTCTATTAGCATATTAAATTACTGCCTTCTAAACAAAGGCACTGTAACATGTTTAAGGCAGGTAATGTTGTGACTCTCCATTTGTTTAAACAGAAAATGGTTATTTAATTGAGTTAGAAATAAATACAGTGGACTCTTGTATAACAAACAATTTGTATAACATAAAATCTGTACAACATAAAAAATTCCGGAAATAGGGGAAATTTGCTTAACAGAATTGCCTATGGGATGAATCTGTACAACATAAAAATTGTTGCAATTAGGAATTACTCCGTTTTCAATGCATTCCTATGGAAATTTGTATAAAAGAAAATTTGCTTAACGGAATTTCATTTGGAATGAATTAATTCCTCTATACAAGGTACCACTGTATATACAAATTACTGGCCATTTCCCCCCTGGAGAACAGCAGAAACAAAATATATTGGTAATTCTAGAATAACTAGGCCTCAGATATCATTTGGCTAATTACCACACTGATTTATTCAGTTAATTCCTTATAATGCTTCGGTCTGGTACCAGGATTTTGTAGGGTGAACGTTTTAGCCTAAAATTGGTTTAATTCAGGTACTGCATTTGGTAATCCAGTGTAAGTTATTCTATGGTTGCTCTCAGTCCCTCCTTTGCAAAACTTGAAACGCTTGCACCACTGCTTCTGTTTTGAATTGTTCAGGGTACAGACTGATTGCTGTGGTTTACTATTACATCCATCCCTGTGTGCAGTTTTCAGTCCAATTTTGTCTTTGTTTTTTAGGCTCACTGTTGAAGGGAAAGTGGGAAGAATTTGGTCTTCGACTGAGCCATGCCCAGCAACAGATGAGGATGACAGAAAATGCTTTACTCTTTGCATTTGTTGAGGTAATCATTTTGCATGTACTTGTTCAGTACATAGAAACACAGCAGCACAGCTTTCTAAAAATTACAGTTGTAGAGTACAGTGGTGCCCCTTAAGACAAATTTAATTCGTTCTACAGGTCAATTCGTTTTACGAAAAATTCATCCTACGAAACGCAGTTTAACGCAGTTCCCATAGGAATGTATTGAATTCGTCTTGCGAGGCATCCCATAGGAAAAAAATTTCTGACAAGGTTCTCCTATTCCTGGAAATTACATTTGTCTTACGAGTTTTTTGTATTAAGGGGCATTTGTCTTACGAGGTACTACTGTGTTTGGTTGGAGATGAGTGACCCCTTACGAAATCACACCATTCCCGCACTAATGGTGCATTGGTGAGCATCACATTCCTGGTATTGGCACAGGTGACGCCTGAGGGCATTAGTGTACATTTCTTGTGTTGAAACAAAAGAAAAGGCCATGGATCTTGTAACATGCTAGAAGTGGGACTTCCCTTGCCTTGATTCCCTAGTACTGTGCCTTCCTTTGTAGCTCCTGAATTAGCAAGTTTGACAGTCAGTCACTGACCATGTGCAGAGACTTCTAGGTTTCAGAGTACTGCACCAGGAGACGGGAATCATCAGGCATGGGGAGAGGAGCCTCTAAGCTTGAGCAGAATATCTGCTTGATTCGGAATTATTTTGGATCCAGGCCAGGGGTTTTATTTTCAGAAGTGGCAGTTCTGTGAGAAAACTGGAACAAATCGCTACTTGTAGGGGCGGTAGGGAAATGAAGCAGTTGTTGGGGTGGGGTGGGAGTTCCCCAATTAGTACCAGGTACAGCAAACAACGGTTTTGCATTTTGATAGAAGTGTTGGTTTATTTTTCCCCATCTGAGCTGGTATCACTAGCTGTTTGTCTGGTTTCAACAGTCCCATATATTGCTTTCATGCTCATATGTTCAGCGCTTTCTATCTCTAGGCCTGTTTTGCGTAAGAAGCTTGGCAGTGTATATCCTGAGTAATTAAAAATTGCAAAGCACCCAGAGAGAGCTTTAAACGCAGTGGACCAGTATATAAACAGCAGACCTTTTGCTTTGCTTTTCCACTCTGTTCCTTGTTGATTACCACAGGGATGGCCATAGAAGGGATAATTTTTGCTTTCCTTCTGCCTGCTTAGAATGCAAGCTTTGCTTTCCCTCCTTTTTCATTTACATTCTTTCTTTCAGATTGAAAGCTTGTGGGTTCAGAGGTCTCTGTGGGAAAATAGGCATTCCTCAATCAATATCAAGCATAGCTGTGATTGATGACGGCCTATCTTCTGGTTTTCACGTGATTTTTGCATGAAAAACATAGTCCATCAGCCAAAATTGTACAGGGCTTCTTCCTCGCCCATTCAGAAAGGACCAAAGGAAAGGAAGGGAGGGACATGACACTTGCTTCTCCCTCAAGTATTTCCCAGCTGACCTGGTGTCAATGAATAAGGCCTAACTTGTCCACAATCCCAGTCTTGGCCAAAGGTTTCCTGTGGTAAATCTTGATCGTTTTTCAGAGTAGTATCAGATGATTAATTCTCAAATACATTCTCCCCCCCTTTTTTTTTTAAAGGGCACCCTGGCACCCCCCCCCCCCCCCCCCCCCCCCCCCCCCCCCCCCCCCCCCCCCCCCCCCCCCCCCCCCCCCCCCCCCCCCCCCCCCCCCCCCCCCCCCCCCCCCCCCCCCCCCCCCCCCCCCCCCCCCCCCCCCCCCCCCCCCCCCCCCCCCCCCCCCCCCCCCCCCCCCCCCCCCCCCCCCCCCCCCCCCCCCCCCCCCCCCCCCCCCCCCCCCCCCCCCCCCCCCCCCCCCCCCCCCCCCCCCCCCCCCCCCCCCCCCCCCCCCCCCCCCCCCCCCCCCCCCCCCCCCACAGGCAGTGAAGAAAGGTGAATGGATTCTTCTAGATGAAATTAACTTAGCTACAGCAGAAACTCTGGAATGTCTGAGTGGCTTACTTGAAGGACTGTCTGGTTCTTTAGTATTGTTAGACAGAGGAGACACAGGTATTTAATTTTTTCCTTGGTTTTACTATTATATTATTTATTTTGTTGCAGAATTATTTTGGTTTGATTTTGGCTGCTAGTTATTTTTTTTTAAAGATGAGTTGCTGGGGAAGCTAGGGCATGGTCTAATAATCTGGTCAGCCAAATTGTGTGTATGTTTGTGTTATTATTTCCTTTAGCATTATAGATTTCGCCTAACTTGTAAAACCTGTAATTTCTGGAGTGGTTGATTCTTTTTAGATTGAATAACTATTGAAAGCATGCTGAATTTAGAAATTTTAAAGAAACACTCGTTTTTTTTAATTCCCTAAATCCACCCTCCCCAGTACTACTGTATATGTGAAGCAGCTGTTCAAAAGGTTTTAAGTCCTACCCAATGATATTTGGCCACATGCTATCAAAAGTTTTTTAAACTAGTATTTCTTGATGACACAGGATTTCCCCCCACTTGTCTGTTGGTGCTTAGGAAGAATTTAGAAACTGATACACATTACAATCTCTACCCTAAAACTAGACACCTGGGCATATGGACATTCAGCTATGCTCAGCACCAACCCCTAAATGGTTGCCAAGTTATTTTCAATAATTATTATGTATAAATATTAAATCAAACCTGCTTGGTGATAGTTTGTAAAGTCTGTGCAGTCTCAAGGATATGCACTGTTTGAGCCTCTTAGGACATCCAGCATGGTTAATTTCATCGGGACATGTATTTTGTTATCATTTCTGCACAGATATTCTGTCTTATTTACAGCAACCCAAGGAATACACACACAGATTCTTTTATGCCAGCTAATTCATGTGGAGATACTGTATGCCTAAAATGGTGGGATTCCATCCTGAGTTCCTTAGAAAAACAAATTGAGAGTGATATTCAAATACTGCTTGGAAAAGGAAACCATAGTATTATTACTTAGTAGACGCTAGGAAAAGAAATGACTCTGGCAACCTTATCTTGTCTTAAGTATTCCAAAGTTGTCTTAGACTGGAGTGTTCTTTGTTGTGAAGTGAACAGAACTAAAAGCAGCTTGCGTTGTGTTTCCCTTTTAGAGCCACTGGTACGCCATCCCAACTTCCGTTTGTTTGCCTGTATGAATCCAGCTACTGATGTTGGAAAAAGAAATCTACCTCCAGGAATACGGAACAGGTAGAAACAGAATAATTTGCTTTTATAAAACTAAGAATGTTTTGTAACTCTCTCCCCTCCCCTGTATTGAGAACAAGATGTTTATATGGCTTTGTCTGGTTTGCGTGACACCACACAAGTGTCCCTGACAAAGAGAGAGAATGCTGTAGCTGAAGCGTGCAGGTAGCTAATATTTGGCTAAAGAGGCTCCACTGTTATTTCTTAAGCATATTATTAATGATAATAAGATGATAGATACCCCTGCTCTTTTGAGGAGCTGCCATTCTGCTCAGGCATGTTTTGAATCAGAGGGGTGGAGATTTGTGCTTTTTGGACCACATATTCCAGAACATCCCAGACTGCATTTTGCCTTGGAGGTATAGTCCAAAAACAACTCCACAGTTTTATTTTGAATAATTCATTTCTGAATACAGTGGTCCCTTGTATAACAAACAGCTTGTATAACATAAAATTTGTACAACATAAAAAATTCCGGAGATAGGGGAAATTTGCTTAACATAATCGCCTATGGGGAAAATCCATACAACATAAAAATGGGATCACTGCATTTTCAATGCATTCCTATAATAATTTGTATAAAGGAAAATTTGCTTAACATAATTTCATTTGGAACGAATTAATTCCTTTATACAAGGTACCACTGTATAAATTTGAATTGTGTTGCTAATTCCATGCAATCAGTAAAGGGAAAATTATCTATGTTGCTTTGCTGGTTGTGGTCTGGTAAGTCTGCATGACTCTTAAGTGGCAAAACTGCTGGGTAATATGCTGGTTGGGTATATGAGCAGATTTTACTAGCACGTTGCTCCTTCGTGATCCATACATTCCAGCTGTGACAATCATACCGTAGGACGGTGTTAGTCTGCTGAATGTGGATTAAGTACTCTATTCTGCATTTATACTGAAAACCCTGAGGTACTGGTATTGTCTCGAGAGAGTGGGCTGTTGCAACAACATAGTTATAATTTGCTTGAAAATGAGACTTCTGATCGGATTTCAGCGCAGACTTGTCTGTGTATGCTAGACGTACTTGATAGGTGAAATAATTCTTGCCCCAAATTTAGTTTTCTTTGGTGGTAAAGGGCTCTCCAGCTGCTTCCCCAAAACTGCTTACTTTCAATTCATTCATTCATTCATTCATTCGACTTTTATACCACCCATCTGGCAGCCCTGGCCACTCTGCGTGGTTTACAATAAATTACTGGTCTATATTACAGTGAAGTGAAGGGGACCACAAAACTTGGCTTTGCTTAGTAGATAGTCACAATTTGTTTTCAGTCCCTGCTACTGGCTATTAGAGATCATTTCATCTCCTCATGCTGAAAACTGAACCTGAGGCATTCCGTATGTAACCCCATCCCCTTTGTTTAAAATTAAGCTCTGTGGTGGCTACTTGCATAAAATTTGCTTATTGAGTATTTCTCTTGCGTGACTTGGAAGCCAGTTTGCTCTTTAGTAGCTATGTCCTTTACTAGGGCTGGACCTGGAGGCATAAGGAAACATCAACCTTCAGTACCGGCAAGCAGACGCATCACTTACATTGTATTGTAATGTTATCTTACAGGTTTACTGAACTTTTTGTAGAAGAGCTACAGAATGAAGAAGACCTACAGATACTTGTTGTGGATTATCTGAAAGGGCTGAATGTGAGCAAAAACATAGTGCAAGGAATCATAAAGTAAGTCTGGCCTTGTGTATTGTTTATTTCTAGCATGTATGTTTTGATAAACAAATAGCAATGTACATAAATATGTAACTCACCCAGCATTCACATCTACAACTGACTCATACTCCTACACAGTTCTGGGTGTGAACGCTTGATGAGAGGCTGTGTTTATTAGAGCAGCCCCATTAGGAATTAGTGGTTTCTTTCACTCGTTGTGTGGTATTTCTGAGACCTTTTTTCTTTTCCGTTTATTCATCTGATGCAGTTGTGACTCCTGTGATCCACAAAACGCCAATGGATCACATTTCCCATATTCCTTCAAAACTGCTGGGAATGTCAGTTGCAGCAGCATCAAGAGGACTTTATATTCTCTGACTCTGTTGTATGAGTTGGCATCCTGTTGTGTTTGTTTTAAGTCAGAACACTGAGTTATCTATGTAAAAAGTTGTGTCACAGTTCACGTGTGCAGGCCTTTTCTGTCTCTTTCCTAAGTTGAGATGAACTCAGTTTCCACAGCGTCTTTCTGTTAATTCACTCTGGTATCTCAGGAGAGGTGTCCTCCCTGCTTTCCTGGCCCTCAATATTTCAAGATTGAGAGCTTTACATGTCTCCATTTTAACTTTGAGATTCTGTCTGTAAGCTTTGCCTTTATCCAGATGTGAAGTAATAATTGACCCTCAGAGACATTCAGGCCGGTACCTGATTCAGTGCTGAGAGTGTCCTGGTGGCCTATTAAAGTAGGATTGTATTGCTGGTAGTAGTGTTATAGCTGCTCAAATGTCATATCCAGGGGTGGGGTGGGGGGGGGGGGGGGGGAGAGAAACTGTGATCCATGACCCCACGTTACTGTGCCAGGAGGTTTCGTCTGAGCAGGAGGTTGATAGGATGCTGGCCTCAGATATTCTCCCCAAAATTTAACTCTTCTGAGAAGAGTCACTTAAGATAAGACTTCATGAACTGTCATGTTTGCAGTCCAGTTGTGTACCAAGGAACTGGTTATCCTCAAAGAACATGATGCTTGGGTAGGTATGAGATGAGTACAAGGTGGTTGTGCTGGCTTGTGTTGATGGCTGTTGCAGCACGTTCCTTGCTGCTGAGGCTGAGATGGGCAGCAAAAAGGAAACTCTCCACATAGAACCTTACCCAGTCGGAAAGGGGGTTGCCTATATTGGTTCAACATGAGAAGCTGTGCAGCCCGTTGAGGGCCATGGTTAAAATGGCAGTCAAAGGAGTTAAAACATTAAATTAAGGGCTTTATCATCTCTTTACTTTTACAGTTTCTATATATCTGTGAGAAAGGAGTGTGAAAGAAAACTGGTGGATGGGACAGGCCACAGGCCCCATTACAGCCTTCGAACTCTGTGCAGAGCATTACGATTTGCATCAACTAACCCTTGTAACAACATACAGCGCTCACTTTATGAGGTGACTATTCTTGCTCTCTGTTACTGAATGTAGAAACCATTCTAATATTTTAGGGAAGTCAGTGCTGAGTCAAAGTAAATGTTAAAGGTAAAAGGACTGGAGCATCCACAGACAATGGTAGTATAGGAGAGAACACTCTCAGGATGCTGAATGAAAGTTTATTAAAAGTTTATTAAAAGAGCCCAACGCGTTTCGGCCCAAATGGCCTTCTTCAGGGACTTTTTCACTGTGCTCAAAGAAACTCTGGAAACAGTTTAATGTCTTGCTTCTCAGTCGAAACGTGTTGGGCTCTTTTAATAAACTTTTAATAAACTTTCATTCAGCATCCTGAGAGTGTTCTCTCCTATACTATCAAAGTAAATGTTAAAATAGCTCTCAGACTGAACATTTGTTTGCTTTCAATAGGGCTTTTGCTTGGGATTCCTCACACAGCTGGATAGAACATCTTACCCAGTTGTTCAAAAATTGATATGCCAACATATTTTATCTGGAAACACAAAGAACCTTCTTAAGCAGGCAAGTATTTTTTTAATATTGCCCTGTTTGTTTCATTAATGCTTCACATCCTATTGATTTTATCTCAGATTTCAGCTTCCATTCGCTTTATAGGTTCACATGTCTTGCACTTAGTTTAGCTGAATAACTTGGGCTTTCCAGAAGCAATTAATGACAGTTGTAGGGCTTATTTATTTATTTATTTTCAAAATGTATATACCACCTTGCTTCCTCAAGGGAACTTTAGGCGGTTTACAGATTCCTGCGTGACCTGACACTCTGTGTATGGAACGAGGATGAAACGAGGCCTGCACATCTTGCTTTTCATGAGAAACACTGAGCAAAAAAGTCTTAATGTGATGTGAGATGGGTGTGATGAGCTCCTGCACTAAATATGAGGAAAATACCATACCATGAAATTCCAAGTGTGTGTGTGTGTTGCTTGAGGAGTGAGAGACTGTTTTCTGCAATTACTTGTTTATAGCATAAGCATGTCTTGTTCTTCCAATGTCTTTATAGCCCTTACCAGAACCTAAAGGAGGGAGAATGATTAAGGTTGAGGGATACTGGATTTCAGTTGGTGATAAAGAACCTACTGTAGATGAGACTTACATACTCACACCTTCCGTCAAGCTGAATCTCAGAGATATTGTCAGAGTCGTATCAGCTGGGTATGTTGGACCTTTTTTATATCTTTTTCTGTCCTATGGACACAGTTTAATCCAGGTTGTTTGAACCCCTTGCCCCCTGCATTACCTTTTGGTTTTTATAGATAGATAAATAGAGAGAGAGAGAGAGAGAGAGAGAGAGAGAGAGAGAGAGAGAGAGAGAGAGAGAGTAGGACCCTGGTATCCGCTGGGGATTGGTTCCTGGCTTTCCCGTGGATAATGAAAACCGTGGATAAGAGAGAACACAAAACCCCCGAAACTGCTCTTTGGTGACAGTGGCTTGCTTTATGGCTGTTGTTTTACCACAGTAGCTTGCTTTGTGGCTGCTGGATTATTTATTTAATTGTTTTCTCTGCCAACCGTGGATAACTGAATCAGTGGTTAAAGAATCAGTGGATATGGGGGGTCCTACTCTGTGTGTGTGTGTGTGTGTGTGTGTGTGTGTGTGTGTGTGTACATGTACTGTATGTACTGTATGTACTGTGTATATATGTGTGTGTACTGCATATGTGTGTGTGTGTGGTTTTCAGTAATAATCTTATGCTTCAAATACAATGCAAAAAGCCTATTTAGAACTTTGCTATGACCATGGAATATTCTAGATTTCTATACACCTTTCCTGTTCTTATTTAAGTATTATTCCCAGATCCGAGCTGTGTTTTTGGCTGAATCTTTGTACTTTGGGAACTAGAAACCATGCGGTTTGCAGGAGACGGCAGGGCAGTTCCTTCCCAGGAGCACCAACAAACACTGTCTCTTGTTTTGAGTTTTTAGCCTCTCTCAAAGACTCTCTCTTAACTTGGCTGTCTGCTGATTCTTCAAGGACTTACCCAGTGCTGCTTCAAGGAAGCACTTCCATTGGTAAAACCAGTTTAATCCGCTGGCTGGCTGCTGCAAGTGGGAACCATTGTGTGCGGATTAACAATCATGAACACACGGACATCCAAGAGTACATTGGCTGTTACACATCTGATGTATCTGGGAAGCTGATATTTAAAGAAGGTAGGACAGTCCTTAATATTTTAATCTTTGAGTCTTTCCCATTTTGACAGTGGGTTCCTCTCCACCCTCACCTCTATTGCCCATAATACCTGAGAGGTTTGTACAGAATTTGGGAGGTACAGTGTAAAAACATAAAAAGAGCACACCCCAGAGAGCGAGCAAACATCACAACGTGTTGCTTCCAAAGAGTTTCCAACTGTTGCTTCAATGTAGCCTAGACTTAAAACACACAATTACTGAATATTGCTGTAATTTTGCGGTGAATATTTCAAAGGAATCCTTATTGATGCCATGCGAAAGGGCTACTGGATCATCCTGGATGAGCTGAACCTGGCCCCCACTGATGTTTTAGAAGCACTGAACAGACTGCTGGATGACAACAGAGAGCTGTTCATAACAGAGACCCAGGAAACAGTCAAAGCCCACCGAAGATTCATGCTGTTTGCTACTCAGAATCCTCCAGGGCTCTATGGAGGTAGGAAGGTACGTAGATTCTTATATTAGAGCCAGCGTAGACTGGAGAAATGACTGTGATGCGACTCCCATCAACATGTATGTGAGCTGTGAATTGCCTGAGTTTGTTCTCTTGTGTGCTGAATCCGGAGTACAACAGAAAATGCTTGTGCTAATTTCTGAATTTGCAGTACTTTGTTGGCTGAGATTTACACGCGTGGAGTTCATGTCATCAGGAGATCTATTAGGATTTTGTCCACCAACTTTTTGCCAGTACAGTGGTACCTCAGATAACGAATGCCCCTGATAACGAATTTTTCGGATAACAAATCGCAATTTCCAGGTAGAGGGCTGCCTTGGATAACGAATTTTCCCTATGGGCTGCCTTGGATAACGAATCGCAATTTCTAGGTATAGGTCTGCCTTGGATAACAAATTTTCTCTATGGGCTGCCTCGGAGAATGAATTTCCAGCATGCATTGGTAAAAAAGAGTTACCCAGGGCTGCATCACATCTGTACCTTTAAAGTGCACTTTATGAAGAGTTTTGAGCAAAAAACCAGGTGTCTGTGTCATTTTCCTAGGCTCTGGAACAGATTAATTGGTTTCCCCTTCATTCCTATGGGAAACCGTGTTTCAGAGAACGAATTTTTTCAGAGAACGAATTGCCTCGGAGAACGAATTAAATTTGTTATCCGAGGTACCACTGCATATGACTACAGGGACTAATGGTTCTTTGGCACCAAGAGTAGCCAAAACAGCACTATCCAAGCAGTTCTAAGGGAGACTCTAAGGCGGTGGTGGTGAACGTCAGCACTCCAGATGTTTTGGACCACAACTTCCATCATTCTCAGCCTAGATTGCAAATGACAAAGGACTGTGGGAGTTGTGGTCCAACATATCTGGAGTGCCGAAGGTTCACCACCACTGCTCTAAGACTTGTGGGACTATACAAGGAAAAGAGAAGGGACGCCCAAGGCAATCCAGTGAGAACTGAGCTGACTCAACACCTGTGGAATTCTGATTGACAGGAGGAGAGACTGGGAGTGTAATGGCGTGTGCCGGAAAAGAGCAGGCCTGGCTTGGAGCACTCCTTACAGAAATCCTTCACTGCACGTTCCTGCTTCTGCTCACTGTTGACTAGCTCCTTGCTTAAAAGCATCAAGTAATGTGAACCACGTGATTCAGAAGAGCTGCAAAAGGATTAAATTAAAGTTCATGCTTGAAATATGCCACCTTTTCTTTGCCTTCTTGTGTAACCACATAAGCGTATGCCAAAGTGCCAACGATATAAGGGCTGTCAGTCTCTTGGCAGTGGACAGCAAGAGGGCACATGTGTCCGAGTCTTACTTCAGTCATTTAACTCAAAGCTGTTTTAAATTGTAGGTGCTGTCTAGAGCCTTCAGGAATAGGTTTGTGGAGCTGCATTTTGACGAACTGCCGAGTGCAGAATTGGAAACAATTTTGCACAAAGGATGCCAACTTCCTCCCTCCTATTGCAGTAGACTGGTCAAAGTGATGCAAGAGTTGCAGGTACTGGTGCGATTCCTCTCCCTTAAAAAATGATTCCAGGTGTGCCTTCTTCAACCAGGGTGTTCACAACGATAATAGTACAGTAGGACCCCAGTATCCGCTGGGGATTTCTTCCAAGCCTTCCCGTGGATAATGAAAACTGTGGATAAGAGAGAACGCCAAAATGTCCCCAAAACTGCTGTTTTGTAATAGTAACTTGCTTTACAGCTGCTGTTTTGCAACGGTAGCTTGCTTTACAGCTGCTGTTTGTGATGGTAGCTTGCTTTATGGCTGCTGTTTTATGATAGTAGTTTGCTTTGCAGCTGCTGAATTATTTATTTATTTTTTCCTCTGCCAACCGTGGATAATGAGTCAGTGGATACGGGGGTCCTACTGTAGTATATTAATAGGTTGGCGCAGGCCCTTTACTGAATGTTTTCCCCGCCCCTTAAATATCCTTTCCCTGGTCAATACATTAATGCTGGCCAGGCAAGAGGGTCGTATTGTTCAGTGAACTATATTTGGTGAAGGAGTTGAGGTGGTGTATCTTATAAAGTCGGAACTTAAGAAAGAGGAGCGTGGATTTTTGTGGCGGTCGGCGGGTGCCTCAGTTTGGAGGCATAGTGCAAAGGTTAATGAGTGTGCCAGCTTGTGGTGGGTGAAACAGTGTAGCACCAGAGAGGCGTCAATGGTGCTAAGTAGGTTTAGAAAGTGATTGTTTTTGGAAAGTGTAGGGGACATTTTACATGGGGTTTCACTTGGAATTCCTCAACGCCTTCTCTGGCATCTGTTTCCAGAATGGCGTGCCGTAAAGATCATCGTGTGTAAGATGTCCTGTCATGCGGACCATCTGGCTGGTCCCAACACCACATGACCTTGCTAGATAATCAAGTTTAAGCAAAAGGGTCTCTTCCCTATACACCAGCTTGACGTAGGCACAACTGGAGTGAGATTATTTCCTTGTTGGCCTCACTTCTGTTCTGTGGATTCTTTCTCAGATTATACTTTTTCAGCCACAAGGATGAATTGGGAGATTCTGTGGCAAGGGGATGTACCGTATGGGTAAAGCTTAGGTCACGTGATCCCTCTCTTTCTTGGGACTCTTGGGTGAGCTTGTCGTAGCAGGCCAGAAGGAACCTTCCTCTTGAGGGCCCATTTGAGCTTCTCTTGGCTTCAGAAAGGGTTACAGCCCCAGTCACGTGTTCAAAACCTCTGTTTTTATATTGGTGTTTCTCAGCGTGATATGGATTCCCTTTGGACACTTGCTAGAATGTTTTAGACAAGAGTAGTTTAGACAACATTGAAGGTAGTTAGACCAAGAAGTGGTTAGGGGGTAATTTGGAGAGTTAGACTCAGAAGTAAGATAAAGGCGGGTGATAGCTCACTGTAAGCTCCATGCAGGTCTTCATCAGGCTGGGCTTTACAGAAATTGGACAAAACATGGAGACTCCAAAATCCAGCCTGATGAAAACTCCTAAACCAGCGATGGCAAACCTTTTAGAGCCCAAGTGCCCAAACTGCGATTCAAAACCCACTAATTTTTTCGCAAAATGCCAATACAGCCATTTAACCTGAGTACAGGTGGCTGTGAAGGGGCGATGTCGGGTGCCCACAGAAAGGGCTCCGAGTGCCACCTTTGGCACCCATGCCATAGGTTCGCCAACACTGTCCTAAACTGTGTTCTATTTGTGATGTTTCATTGGTCTCATAAAGTGATCACCCACCTCTTTAGATTGCATATCGGGGTTACAGAGTTCTTTTTCATTAGATTCAGAAGGGGCAGCCATGGTAAGACTAATAATGAAAAGGTAGTTGTGGATACAGATGAGAGTGTTAGAAAATGATGTCCTGACTTGGTATCCTTTTACTGCAGTCTTACCGCAAAGGTTCATCGGTGTTTGCCGGCAAGTATGGCTTCGTTACTCTGCGGGATCTTTTCCGTTGGGCTGAAAGGTACAGGCTAGCAGAGCAGACCGACAAGGACTATGACTGGCTTCAGCATTTAGCAAATGACGGTGAGACTTGACTCCTTTCTTCTGCTTGTGTAGCAGCTGTAGAGTGAGCTCGGTATCCATTTTTTTTTCAAAAAAGTTGAACTCCTGCTTGAAACGCACGGAAGGTATCCTGGTCATTTTGTCTTCTTGTTCCCAGGGTTTATGCTTCTAGCAGGAAGAGTCAGGAAACAGCAAGAGGTGGACGTTATCCAAGCCGTGATTGAAAAACACTTCAAGAGGAAATTGGACCCCCAGCATCTCTTCTCAGAAGAAAGTGTGAAGAGGCAACTGGGTAGGTTTCCAAAACGAAGGGAAGAGTTTGCAATCCTCGGCTGAAGTTCGTTGATTTGCTGACATTTTTCTGTGTGAGTTAACATTTCTGTCTTTTTCCCTTCCCTGTTGGACAAGCGAAAGCACCGGCGTGGATGTCTGTAATGAATGACAAGTTCAGTCACATTGTGTGGACGCAAGGGATGAGGAGGCTTGTCATTTTGGTAGGCCGAGCCTTAGACTTTGGTGAACCTGTACTTCTGGTTGGAGACACAGGGTAGGTGGTTGTCGCTTATCATCTGCCTTTTTCTGGGCCGGGCCTTGGGGGTAACTGGGGGCAAGAAGCCATTCTCCAGCAGGTAGCTTAACTCTTTCCATTTTACTGTGCAGGTGTGGCAAGACGACTATTTGTCAGATCCTTGCTGCTTTAGCAGGTCAGAAGTTGTATTCTGTGAACTGCCACTTGCACATGGAGACGTCTGACTTTCTGGGAGGACTGCGGCCTGTCAGGCAGCATTCAGTGGACAAGGTCAGTTGACAGTAGGATATGAAGAGATGGCTTCTCTGGCAACAGTTGCCTTTTTTTGGAGTGAAACTTTCAGGTTCCCCATAGCCAGCATGCCTCTTCCCTCCTAAAAATAGTAACTTTCTAATGTTCTCTATTTTTTGTGAATTTGAAAACTCATAAAATTGTACAATCAGTCTTTTTCCCCCTGTGCTTTTCAAATAGGAGGAGTTTGATCGCTCTCGGCTGTTTGAATGGCATGACGGAGCCCTTGTCTTAGCAATGAAAGAGAACAGCTTTTTCCTGCTGGATGAGATTTCGTTAGCAGATGATTCTGTTCTGGAAAGACTTAATAGGTATGCTGTTGTAAATGTGGCCTTCTGTTTGTCCTCCTTTATTTCTTGATCATGGACCTGAATTCAACAGATGGAATTCGTCCTTGAACGCTAGAGGCGTGCAGCTTCTGATTAAAAGGTGGAGTTTGAAACCCTATTTTGGGGGGTGCAGTAAAATGCCCCCCCTCCAACAACATGAACTTACCCATCTCTTCAAACTCTTTGTCAGGCTGGGTGTTAGGAAACAGGGGAGGGAGGGGGGAAAGGGAGGGGTTCGTGGCCCCTCCAGGCTGGCTGGGATTACATGTGTCCCAGAAATTAAGACTCTGGGCTTGAAGCATCAGCTAGAAGTGTGGCATCCACTTGTTGCAAAGAAAGATGCTAGAAGCAATTGCCTATTCCATTCTCCATAGGCAAGACCTTGCTTTCACTCAGTGAACTGTCCATTGCCTTGGGGTCAAAGCTGATAGCTCCTGGGCAGGCTCGGAGCAAAGCCATCAAGACCCGTAGCAAAGAAACATAGGAACACCATAGTCCTGATGGATTTGTCGGGGTTAGGCCAGCAAGGCCCTAGTGTTTATATGAATATTTGGGAGCTGAGTGAAAGCGGAAGCTGAACGTGAATTTTCTTCTAGTGTCCTTGAAACCGAAAAGACACTGGTGTTAGCCGAAAAAGGGAGCAAGGACGATGAAGTTGAATTGCTGACTGCAGGAGAGAAGTTTCGCATCTTAGCCACAATGAATCCTGGTGGTGACTTTGGGAAAAAAGAGGTAATGACTGTTCCCTCTGTTAAATTTGCCATGGCTCAGTACTGTAATGACATAGGCCAGTGTTAGTGAACCTATGGCACAGGTGCCAAAGGTGGCACTCGGAGCCGTTTCCGTGGACACCCAACATCGCCCCTTCACAGCCACCTGTATTCAGGTTAAATTGCTGTATTGGCACTTTGCAAAAAAATAGTGGGTTTTGAATTGCAGTTTGGGCACTCCATCTCTAAAAGGTTTGCCATCACTAACATAGGCGATGGTATGGGTCGAAGCAGGTCAAGCTTGCCTGTGCTGCAAGCAGATCAGGTTTAAATCTAGTTGAGTAATGGACAGTTTTGGTGGGCCTGATTATTGCTCCCAGAATCTGCAATGGGTCACATGATGTCTAAATAAAAACAAAAGCACTCTAGATGACCCACCCCGAGTTTTCTTTGTGGAATCTTCCTAGTGCATTAGTGTAAAAACAGCAATTCCTTGAGACATCTGGGAGTGAGAAAGCACATTTTTAAAAAATCTGTCATGGGAAAAAGTTTTGGGGCCAGAAAAAAATATCCATGATCGCTTCATTATGTCCTCACCTTGGTTTTAGACCGCCTCTCAAAGTTGTTTTAAAAATGTGACAAATTGACTAAATGCGTTGTCTGTGAGTAGTCCTTTTTCCTATTAAGGCCACACAGTCTTAAAAAGAAAGAACTAGAGATAATGTTCGGGACCATTGAGGGGGAAACTAACACACACACACACACACACACACACACACACACACACACACACACACACACACACACACACACACACACACACACACACACACACACACACACACACACACACACACACACACACACACACACACACATTTTCCTCTTTATTTCTATCCCCCCACTCTCCAGTGGCTTCAACATTTCTGGCAATTTTACATCTCTAGGAAGGACTGTGAAATGCTTTCCTGATAATAACTGTATTTTGTTATTTCTTTCTTCCAGCTATCCCCTGCCTTGCGTAATAGGTTTACTGAAATATGGTGTCCACAGAGTAACAGCCGCGAAGATTTAATTCAGATTGTAAAGCATAATCTTCATCCTGGGCTCACTCTGTCCAGGAAAAAAGGTAAAGATAAATCTCATGGAGCCATATTTAACAAGTAGGTGATTTGTTTTGATTTTAGGTGAAGTTTAATTCTGGTAATGAAAAGCTATTGAGTCAGCGTCCTTTAGTCCTGTGCTGAAAAACAATTGTGGTGTGAAATAGCCAAAAATCTCTCTCTAAGAAAATTCTGTTTACTAGGGACTCCTAATGTGTCTTTCTCATTAGCAGGGAGGATAGCACCATATAGACTGCCAGTGTGATATACTGAATAGAGACTCAGACCTTGGTTCAAATTCTGTCTCCACCATGGAAATTCATTGAGGGTGGTTGGGTCTTCTGCAATATCTCACGTGCCACAAACATCTTATTAAATGCGCCTTTTGGGTCAGATGGTGACATGCTGGCACATAACAAACAGTGTCATGAAGCTGCCCTGATTTGGGGGCCTGAAGAAGCAATAATAAGCAGCAGCGTAGAAGCTGTGGCAAGGTATATAAACAACTACGCTTCTTGGGAGAGGAGGAGGATGCCATGGAATCAGGTTGTTCCTTGTTGGGAAAGGCTTCCAGCAAAGTTGGAAGTTAGGCCTTTGTTGGTGCAAAGGAAGTAACTAAGAAAGGAGCAGGCATGTTTTAAAATGTTTCCCTGTGGTTATTCAATAGAGCTCAGTGGAGGTGGTGGTGCAGGTTCACCGAGAAGAATGGCTGTGGCTTCGTTGCTGTCTTGGGGTATAGAAAAGCCTATTGCTTTTTAAAATGTTAGATAATATAGTTGTCATCCCAGATGCCTCCTGGGCTTTGAGGTCCTTACCCCTCACATCAAAGGATTAATTTGGCAGCTGGAGTGGCACCACTTCTTTTGGCAGGCAGGGTCCTTGGCATTAAGACGGTGATTCCCAACCTTCCCAATGCCGTGACCCTTTAATATAGTTCCTCATGTTGTGGTGACCCCTTGCCCTCTTTGGAAGAGGCCACAAGCCCCCTTTGGCCGGCCACTGCCACAGGTGCCATGGAGAACTTCCCTCTACAGGCACCCTCATCCAATCGCAGCCTCCGGTGCCATTGACCGACATCTCCTCCAACCTCTCAAGCTGTAATTCACTCTTTCCCCCCTTCTTCCCCCCCCCCCAATGACCCAAGCCATTTGTGCCTTTTTCTTCACTGGCTCAGGGCGACCCCTGTGAAATGGTTGTTTGACCCCCAGGTTGGGAACCACTGCTTTAAGAGATGAACCAAGAGGAGGGGTTTCTCCCTGCCCAAGCTTGGGTTTCTTGATCAAGGCAGGCTTCTTGGGTGCTTTGGTCGAGGGATTTCCATTATCCATCCACTGAGTTTAGATCATTTTTCTTTCCCAACCTCTTTAAGCCTGGAGGCTAAGGATGCTGCTGGTGTCCCCATGTCTGTTCTGCTCTGCCAAGTTTAACCGGGAGAATTTTCCACGCCCGTGGGCCAGACAAAGATGAGAAAAGATGGTGTTAGCGAATTAAATCCTTCAATCTCGAGGAAAGATAACAAGAGACCAAAGAAAGCAAGGCTGCCATTTCTGAGTCAGGAGTTTTTTCACTGAGGCTTCTGCATTACCTCTTCAGAGTCTCTTGGAGCAGGCAATTTTCTTTCTCTCTAACTGGCAGCCACTCCATCTGTCTCGGTCTCTGAATCCCAGTGGGACTTCCTTCAGAAAGAGGTTCTGTTCTTGAAATCAACTTTGAATCAAAAACCTGAGACGTTGGTCTTGTGAACTCCTGCTGCAGGCGTTCCTCTGAGTGTTAAAATATTCTTACAGTTAAGCCCTGTTACAAAAGGTATAAGTGCAGTGGCAGTGGTCGGAGGTAGAAACCTCAGCCCGCTGTCATCTTGGGTCACTTAGATGCATCCTTTGACATTTCAGGCCAAAACATATTTATCTGGGAGTTGAAGACCAGTTGAACGTAAAAGTGGGGTGTGCATTTCAGATGATGCATGCTTGCATTGTGAACTTGGCATACACTGCTGTGTAGGATATTTTAAAAATAGAAAATCAACGGACATGGCTCGTGGTTAAGAAAGGGGCCATTTGATCCTCGTATATTGGGGGTGGGGGAAGTAATGGCTATAGAGAGGGATTCAGCAGGTGTTAGCTGTAGCCAAGGCTGGTAGCTGCATGCATTGCAGAATATCCTGCCTCTAGGAATGTATCTGTCTGAACGTACAAGAAAGGCACGACAGGACTTATTTACAATTATAAGAGGCTATGCCCTTGATATGGTCCCATTTCCCCCTCCACTGATCCATATATATCTGAGGAATATGCAGGAAGTTAAGAACATGAGAAGAGCCATGCTGGATCAGGCCAAAGGCCCATCTAGTCCAGCTTCCTGTATCTCACAGCAGCCCCACCAGATGCGTTTGGGAGCGCATGAGACTAGATATCTGTCTCCTGATACCACTCCCCTGCATCTGGCCCTTGAAGTACCCTGGTTTCTCCATCATGGTTTGTAACCTGTGATGGACTTTTCCTCCAGGAATCTGTCCAATCCCCTTTTGAAGGCATCCAGGCCAGATGCCATCACCACATCCTGTGGCAGGGAGTTCCATAGACTTACAACACGCTGGGTGAAAAAATCTTTTCTTTTGTCAGTTCTTACTCTCCCAGCCCTCAATTTGAGTGTATGTCCCCTAGTTCTGGCATTTTGGGAGAGAGAGAAGAGCTTCCCTCTATCCACTTTACTCATACTAAAGAGGCCCAAATGTTTTAGCCTTTCTTCATAAGGGAGGTGCCCCAGCCCAGTAATCATTTTAGTAGCTCGCTTCTGCACCTTTTCCAGTTCCACTGTCTTTCTTGAGATGTGGTGACCAGAATTGTACACAATACTCCAGGATTTGGGTGAACCGGTGGATATAGTCTATCTGGAGTTTCAAAAGGCTTTTGACACAGTCCCTCACCAAAGGCTGCTGAGAAAATTGCACAGTCAGGGGATAAGAGGGCAGGTCCTCTTATGGATTGAGAACTGGTTGAGATCCAAGAAACAAAGAGTAGGTGTCAATGGGAAATTTTCACAATGGAGAGAAGTGAAAAGCGGTGTGCCCCAGGACTCTGTCCTGGGACCGGTGCTTTTCAATCTGTTCATAAATGACCTGGAGACAGGGATGAACAGTGAGGTGGCCAAGTTTGCCGATGACACAAAACTTTTCTGTGTGGTAAAAACCAGAGAAGATTGTGAAGAGCTCCAGAAGGATCTCTCCAAACTGGGGGAATGGGCTGAGAAATGGCAAATGCGTTTGAATGTAGCCAAATGTAAAGTAATGCATATTGAGGCAAAAAATCCAAACTTTATCTATCAACTCATGGGCTCTGAGTTATCCGTGACGGATCAGGAAAGAGATCTTGGTGTGTTGGTGGACAGCTCCATGAAGGTGTCTCCCCAATGTGTGGCAGCGGTGAAGAAGGCCAATTCCATGCTAGGGATTATCAAAAAGGGGATTGAAAATAAAACAGCAAACATTATAATGCCATTATACAAAACAATAGTAAGGCCGCACTTGGAGTATTGTGTACAATTCTGGTCACCACATCTCAAGAAAGACATAGTGGAACTGAAAGAGGTGCAGAAGAGAGCGACTAAAATGATTACTGGCCTGGGGCACCTCCCTTATGAAGAAAGGCTAAAACATTTGGTCCTCTTTAGTCTGGAAAAAAGGCGCCTGAGGGGGGATATGATTGAGACGTACAAAATAATGCAGGGCATGAGTAAAGTGGATAGAGGGAAGCTCTTCTCCCTCTCACAAAATACCAGAACTAGGGGACATCCACTCAAATTGAGGGCTGGGAGAGTAAGAACAGACAAAAGAAAATATTTTTTCACTCAGCGCGTTGTTAGTCTATGGAACTCCCTGCCACAGGATGTGGTGATGGCATCTGGCCTGGATGCCTTCAAAAGGGGATTGGACAGATTCCTGGTGGAAAACTCCATCACAGGTTACAAACCATGATGGAGATGTGTAATCTACAGGCTTAAAACCAGGGTACTTCAAGGGCCAGATGCAGGGGAGTGGTATCAGGAGACAGATATCTAGTCTCATGCGCTCCCAAATGCATCTGGTGGGGCCGCTGTGAGATACAGGAAGCTGGAGTAGATGGGCCTTTGGCC
Organism: Phrynocephalus guinanensis; assembly: GCA_037367245.1. Lineage (NCBI taxonomy): Eukaryota > Metazoa > Chordata > Lepidosauria > Squamata > Agamidae > Phrynocephalus > Phrynocephalus guinanensis. The sequence continues at coordinate 140,125,538 of CM074733.1, forward strand.
TGATCCAGCATGGCTCCTCTTATGTTCTTATGTTCTTAAGAACTGGTTGCCATTGACCAGAATATGACCAGTTATACTCCCTGGCATAACTGTTACTGTTAACAGTATAAATCCTCAGCTGTGAATTGCCCCAGCTAAAGAAGCTGGTGTGGGCATTTGCTGTTGCACAACCAGTAACAGAAAACATCTGTGAAGGGATGTCCAAACTTTTTGCAAGGAGGGCCAGATTTGGCGAGGTGAAAATGTGTGGGGGCTGAACATTCAGCCACATTTGGCCCCCAGGCCGGACTTTGGACAAGCCTTTCTAGGACATGCAACAAGGCGGGGAGGACGCTGTAGCAATGGGGCCAGGGGGCGAGTAGGCTGTCTGAGTGGCTGGGGGGACGGACGGAAGCAGGGAGGGCAGGCAAACCATAAAACTGCAAGCTGACGTCTCCATCCAGTATGGGGAGAGGCCAGCTGGCAGGGGTGCGTGACAGACTGAGCCAGTGGGGAGAAGAGGCTGTGGGTCACTCAGAATTTGAAAACGGGCCGCATTTGGCCCACAGGCCTGACTAGACATGCCTGATCTATGCTACTTTCTTCATTAGAGGCAGTTCGTTAGAGTTTGTGCCAGTGCAGTCTTTCAGTTGGCTTCTGGCCATTGTATTTTATCATTTTTCTCTTCTTCTGCCACAGGAACAGATATCGCAGAACTCATGATGGATTTCATAGAATGGCTCATTGATCAAGACTTCGGGCACCAGTGCATTCTCAGTGTCCGGGATGTTCTCTCTTGGGTCAGCTTCATGAATGCTATGGCACAGGATGAGGTGTCAGAAGAGTACCCCCTGCTTAGCATCTCTCCAGTGACAGCATTTGTCCATGCTGCATGCCTGGTCTATGTAGATGGAATAGGTTCAGGTAAAATCTTCAGGCTCATCATCATTCAGATCCTACCCCTTTATTTTATTTTATTTTATTTTGTTTGTCTCTTAGCTCTGGATGACCAGTAAAAGTGACTTTAAATCTAGATATATATATTTTGGCTTGGAAGTGGAGCAAGAATAGCAAACTGAGTCCTGAATAAGTCCAAGTCACCTGCTTTATGAATGGGTGAATTGTGGCTCAGGTTTGCTAGGCAGTTAATTGCCATTTTACAAGTAGTGGTACACGCCCAGCCACTATTGATGTTTGTTACCAAGTTTCTTTTGTAATGCAGGCACAATGTCTTATTTCCCTGGCTCAACTCCTTTGGCTCGTGAAAGGTGCCTGGACTATCTGTGTGGAAGGCTTTCCCAGATTGTGCACCTTACTGAGGATCAGAGGAATGAGCTGAGAATCTATGACCTGGAGCGGGAGAGGGAAATGGTTTGGATGGAGAACTGTGTAGGAATCCACCCATTCTTTATACCCCAAGGTAAAGACTTCCTTCCTTCCTTCCTTCCTTCCTTCCTTCCTTCCTTCCTTCCTTCCTTCCTTCCTTCATTCCTTCCATTCATGCTGACTTCAGTTCTTACTGCAGGTAGGGTAGTTGCCTGTTTTAAAAAAACCTAACGAGTAGACTAGCCGATCAGGGGCATCGTGTTCTGCCTAGTCTTGTACGTACTAGCTTCCCGTGCTTGTTCAAAGCATCCCTCTTGCTGGTATGTTAGATGTTCAGCGTGAATGCCATTGCTTTTTGAGACACCTGTGCAAGAGGAGAGCTATCAGTGGGGTTAGAAGACGTAGAAGGCCTTTGGACATTTCAGACAATGTTTAGTGCAAAAACCTCTCTCTCTCTCTCTCTCTCTCTCTCTCTCTCTCTCTCTCTCTCTCTCTCTGTGTGTGTGTGTGTGTGTGTGTGTGTGTGTGTATCCTTGTACCCAATCAAAAGCAAGAGTGGGTGCAGTTTCTATTAGACTGCTAAAATCTCACAGGCAGGTGCTAGCTTCTGAGTCCTACAGGACTCTAAAGAAGCTAAGTGGGATTTTAATGGTCTGATAAAGGCGCCAAAGGGAGCCCATTAAGGACTAGGCTGCATGACTGTTCTGTTGGGGCAGAGCAACTAACCAGGTAACAGTGAGGACAGAGTAACTGGAACACTGCAGGTGCTTTGGATGGGTGTACTCTGGGCTGTCCTGTTTTGTGCCACGCCCGGTCTTTGCAAAGAGTAAAAACAATGTGTTGTCATTCTCTCACCCTGGAATCTAAGTTGTTTTCACTGTGCTGTAGGCCCTGTTACTCAGAAGAGCAGTGTCTCGGACTATGCCCTGAACGCAGGGACCACAGCCATGAATGCACAGCGGTTGCTACGAGCCTTGCAGCTGAGCAAACCCATTCTGCTGGAAGGCTCTCCAGGTGTTGGGAAGACCAGCCTTGTTGCCGCCTTGGCCAAAGCTTCAGGAAACACCCTCGTTCGAATTAACCTGTCTGAGCAAACGGTAAGCAGGTTGTTCAAGTTTTAACGTGGATTTCTGCCATTGTGAATAGGTGAATCTGTGCTTCAGATCTGAGGCATTCCTCCTAAGGCAGGCCTGTCCAAAGTCCGGCGCGGGGGGGGTGTCCAAATCCGGCCCGTCAGTCCGTTCTGAGTGGCCCGCAGCTGGCCGGCCCACCCCTCCCCCCCTTCGCCCCATTTTTTTATGGGTCAGTGGGTGGGGCTTGCAGTGGGGTGGCAGGGTCGGGGAGAAACCGGCCCCTGACACATTCTCAGCCACCAAATCTGGCCCTCCTTACAAAAAGTTTGGGTACCCCTGTCCTAAGGCCTGAGATGCTGTGCTTAGATTGGGGGAGGAGAGAATATGTAGATGCTTATGTTAGTACGTGTGTTTGTTGTTGAAGGATAGAGATGGGCACGACTTAGCGGTATTTCCGTTTCCGTTTCCATTACTCGGTTCCGTTACTCTACGGAAACGGTAACGGGAATTACTCCCCCAGACTTCGAGCTCGAACCGACGAACGAACAATTTTGGTCTGATTTGTCGTGCTCGTTCCTTGCATCGCGAGATCGCGCGATGCCACACGCGGCACAGAAAAAAAGTTTTTAAAAGTTAAAAAAACCCGGTTCCCGGCCAAAAAGCAGGGGGGGAAAATGCCTGCCGTGCCTCAGGGCACCTACCAGAGGGGTTGTTTCTGGAGGTCCCCGGCCTCCCCCCTCATCCCCCGTCCTGGGCTGCTCTTGGGACTCGCCGCAGGCTCGCAGCCAGCAAAAAGCCCAGTCTCGCCGCCGGCCGCCGCAATTAAAGCGCAAGCAAGCGGCACGGACGGCACAGGAAAAAACTTTTAAACTCTCCCCCCACCCATTCCCGGGCCAAAAAAGCAGGCGGAAAAATGCCTGCTTGACTAAGGGCGCAGGGCACCTACCGGAGGGGTGGTTTCTGGAGGGGGGGTCCCGCCTCCCCCCCGTCCTGGGCAGCCGGACTCGCGAGTCGCCATCGCCATGCCATGCGGTGCGGGCGGGGGATCCAAAATGGGGCGGCAAACGCAATATTGTTTTTGAAATCGTGGTCCAAAAACACACAAGCACAACAGAAACACGCGGAAATTTATAAACTGCCAGATTTTTTCACAGTAGCAGTGGGTTTTTTCTTGCAACAAAATGTCTCTCTCCTCTCCTCCTCTGTCCTCCATTGATTTTATTTTATTTTATTTTATTTACACCTGCGCAATGATGGGCTGGCCAAGTGGCCAGCCATGTTGGACAAACCATGCAAATTTTTGGAGCCATCCCACCAGGCATGGCACTTGGCCATGGAGACTTCTGGGATGTGCCAAAAAGCCCCCTAAAAACCTGCCCTAGCCCTAACCCTAACCCTTGACTCCGTACCCATACGTCACAGACTGTCTTCTTAGTGGGTCAGAGAGGCACCCAGAGGTGCAACCCACTAGCCCACCGTAACCTTACCCGTCACTAGCCTAACCCTAGCTCTTCCACTAAGCCACCTTAAAGCCAGATCTACTTGCTTGCATTGCACTACACGCAGCAAGTACAATTCCCTTCTGTGTGAGACATGGTGGTGCGAGAGCCTTGTGAAGGGTGGGTATGACCCTATCACTCTCACACTGGTCTCACGTCTGCACATTATGTTATGCAATATCCATATGGCTATTGCATAGCATTTTGCAGCAGCAGCAGGTGAGGAAGGGAGACCCCCATGTAGAGGGGTCTCTCTTGGAGCCTGCTTCCCCTTCCTAGTGGCAGGAGGCACCCACGGGTGCCTCCAGGAGCCCACTTTCCCTTTATAGCGGGCCAGAGGAGGCACCCACCCCACAGAGGTGCCTCCAGGAGCCCGCTCCCCCCCCAAAAAAAACCAGTACTAACGACAACGAAAAACGAACCGACTAATTTTTGCGAATTTTCGCGAAAACCGGAAACGACCCGAAATGGGACTGGCCCGACTAACGACAACTCGAAAAAATTTTTTTTCAAGTCGTGCCCATGTCTATTGAAGGATTCAGTTCAGTAAAGGTGTTTCTTGTGCGTTAGTAGGGAATGTGCATGTTCTAGGACAGTACTTCCCAACCTTGGGTAATCCAGAGGTTCTTGGACTGCAATTCCCAGAAGCTGTCACCACTAGCTGTGCTGGCCAGGGTTTCTGGGAGTTGCAGTCCAAATACACCTGAGTCATCCCAGGTTGGGAACCACTCTCTAGGGAACGGGAGTACTCATCTTTCCCTGCTGATGTAGAGGGCAGTGCCTTGAGTTAGCTCCACTGGGGTCCATGAATCTTTAATATCATTTCATGGGTGGGGGGGGGGGTCTGCATGTTGAACCAAAAGTGAGGGCCAGCTCACAGTGAGGCTACGGCTCTGAGCATGCCAGTGGTAGGGGCTGCTGAGTTAGAGGCTGCGCCTGCTGCTGTGAGAAGCACTGCTGGTGTTCTTGCTGCTTCCCCCCATATCTCGTGTTGTCTTTGGGTAGCCACGGAGCCTGCTTGGCTTGGCCGCAGGGTCGAGGCTGGGTGTGGCCACTCAAGCTGGGTCCCTCCCTTAAGTTGCATTGCCCTTTGTGTACATGGAGCTCAAAAGGACCTCTCTGTCCAGGGTGTAATCCCAGTCCTCTCCTCACCGGTCTCCAGGGACCTTCCTTGGTGTTGAAAGCTTCCTCTACCCTTAGTCTGATGATTTGCCTACTGGGTGCAGATGCCCTTTGTCTGCACCCAGCAGCAGCCCAGCCTCCTCTAGGACTTCTCTTAAGGAGTCGATTTCCAGAGAGGTTCCTCACCCCTTGCCCTCCTCCAGACGACTCGCCCCTGAGGTCGCCCCCTCTCCTTCTCACGTTGGGTTGTCCCATCCCATGCCCATTTTAGATCCAGCACTAATGGGTTCTGAAGGTCTTGCCTGGCTATTGCAAGGGTTGCAAGGGTCCTCACGGTGCCCCCTCCAGCCTAGAAATCCCGCCCCTAATAACCTAGTGGGAAGTTTTAGCTTTCTTTCTGTTTTCTAATAATCAAGGATGGAAGCATTTTCAAAGAGCCTAGTATACAGTGTCTGAAATCATGTGTCTTAGTTGCACTAGAATAGGCCAATTGAATCAGTGGGGATTTGGTGAGTTAATGCCATAGTTCCATTGATTCCAGTGGGCCTGCTGTGGTCATAGCTGTCAAGTTTTCTCCGGCGCTGGCTGGGACGGGAGGAGAGAGATGTAACACAAACACAAATGGGACACACACACACACACACACACACACTGCTCACTTTGCCCCTCCCACTCTGCCGAGCCGCAGCTACACCAGCTCTTCCCCTTCTACCTAGTCCCCAGCCTAACCCGGGGCAGCTTCACAGGCACCGTTTTCTCTACTTGGTGGCTCACCACTATGTAAGCAAAAAGCCTCCCTCTCAGCTGCTGTCCCCCGGGACATTTCTGGGAAAATAAGTGTTCCGGGAAGACAGCAGGAAAAATGCTGGAAAATGGTAGTGTCCCGCCCAATATGGGACACTTGACAGGTATGGCTATGGTTGTGACTTGCTAAGCAAAGCAACAGCATTTCAGCCTAACTGGATCTTAGGTGAAAGTCTGAGACTATAACAGAACTTTTTGAACTACAGACTCACAGTATTGTTCCTAGCATTTATTTTCTTTTTTAAAAAATGTATTGCATATTTACATGCGTGTCTCTCCCCCCCCCCCCAAAAAAAAAAATCTCAGTAGTTCAGGCTCATTTGGAAACCTTGGCATTTATTTCTTTCTTACAAGGATGTCACAGATTTATTTGGAACAGACCTGCCCGTTGAAGGAGGCAAAGGAGGGGAATTTGCTTGGCGTGATGGTCCCTTACTTGCAGCTTTGAAAGCTGGACACTGGATTGTATTGGATGAAGTGAGTTCCACTTTATATTTATTTATTTATTATTTTATTTATTTTATTTTTATATTTATATACTGCCAGATTTCCCCAAATATGATACAGAAGGTGGCTTTTCTTTTATTGCGTCTCTTTTTTTTAAAAAAGAACAAGGTCTGCAAGTATTCCAACACCAAATATCTTTTTATTTAAAAGAATCCCCTTTGTAGCGGAAACAAAAATTAGAGCACATTCTTATTTCTTGGGTTGGGGAAGCCACACTGCTTGTCTGCAGTTCCTTGTTATTCCAGTAAGGAACGTTTATGTACACGAATGCCTACACTTTCCCCCTCTCTGGATCAGGGTATTCTAGGACAAGGGCAGCCCTTCTTTTTGACTAATTCCTCACATTTCAAGTAGAAACGGTGCAAACCGGGTGGGTTTTTAAATACTTCACTGTCCAAATTTTCCCCCAAAAGGCAGGTGGGTGATTTTTAAAAAAAATAAGTTTAAAATATTGGTTTCATCATACTTGTTAAAAAGTTTTACAGTTGAGATAAAAGTTGTTTGCCGGTGAAACTGGTGTGGCCCGTGTACATATATCAAGTCTATAGACCCGTGAGTTTGGGGAAAATTAGAAAGAACCAGGAAACAAGTACAGTATTTTATTTTATTTATTTATTTATTTGATTTATATACCGCAACCATCTAGCAAAAAAGCTACTCTGTACTACTACTGTACTACTACAGTAGTACCTTGTATAAAGGAATTAATTCGTTCCAAATGAAATTCTGTTAAGCAAAATTTCTTTTATACAAATTTCCCATAGGAAAGCATTGAAAACAGAGAAATCCCTAGTCACGACCATTTTTATGTTGTATGGATTTGCCCCATAGGCGATTCTGTTAAGCAAATTTCCCCTATCTCTGGAATTTTTTATGTTGGACAGATTTTGTTATACAAACTGTTATACAAGGGTCCACTGTATGGGCAAAGGGTAAGGGAAAGAATGTATGTGTCATGCAGAACATGATGGATATGATTTTTCTGATGATTTCTCTCATGCAGCTGAACTTGGCGTCTCAGTCAGTGCTGGAAGGCTTGAACGCCTGCCTTGACCATCGGGCAGAGATTTACATCCCTGAGTTGGGGATGAGTTTCCATGTGCAACACAAGACAACAAAGATCTTTGGATGCCAGAACCCGTACAAAGAGGGAGGTGGCAGAAAGGGGCTGCCCAAGTCCTTTCTCAACAGATTCACTCAGGTAAGTCTGCAGTTTTGCTTTTTCCTTCCTTAAAAGTTGCTGGTAAATCTCCACATCCAGTATAATCTGCAAGCTAGTTGACCTTGATTGTTTCCCATGTGGATTATGGTAATTTTTGCTGAAATAAGACTGAATTCTCTAGTTCTGGGGCTTCAGGAACAGATAAAAAATTGTGGTTTACTCTAAAAAATGCAAATGCCTAAGTAGAAGAGCATCTGTCTCTTTAACTGCCAGGAGCTGTGATCATTTGAATTAGCATCATTTTAATAGATTTGTTAATGGGGTTGTTAATTTTGGATTAAGATTTGCGGTTGAATGATGTGCGTGTTGTCACTGATGTCCTAGCACAATTGTTATTGGCATCATCAGAAGAACTCTTTTTTATTTTTTTAAATTCACCTTCCCCCATTCTGGGGGTTTAGATGTATTATAAACTCTACAATACATTTGTTTCTTGAGGTTGGTTGAGTCTAGCATGCCTAACTGTCAGATTATCCCAAAGCATAAGATCTCATTTTATAATTACCCATTCAAGTTACACTGTCAGTGGTGCACATTACTTTCCCCCCTTTTCTTTCCATCCCAATCCACTCAAACTGTTTTTTGTATGCGCCATCAAGTTGCTTCTTCCTTACAGAAACCTTAACAGAGTTTTAAATGTATGTTTATCAGAGAGCGGTTAACTGCTTTTGCTTTATTGTTTTATTTTGTTTTATTATGTTATATTGTACAGTGGACCCTTGTATAACATACAGCTTGTATAACATAAAATCTGTACAACATAAAAAATTCCGGAGATAGGGGAAATTTGCTTAACATAATGGGATTACTGCATTTTCAATGCATTCTTATGGGAATTTGTATAAAGGAAAATTTGCTTAACATAATTTCCTTTGGAACGAATTAATTCCTTTATACAAGGTACCACTGTACTTTGAATATTGCGCTTTGTCGCTACTATGTAAGCCGCCCAGAGTTCTTACGGGAAGATGGGCGGGATACAAATGTTAAATTGTCACCCACAGATGAATTTCTGTGGTGCGGTAGAGATTTGAACTCAGATAACCTTGGTCCTAGTCTTACACTCGGTTAACAACACAGTAGTGGCAGTTCCTCCACGTATACACTCCCACCAATTGCATATGGGTTTTTTTCCCTCCCTCTTAAAAAGAGTATTTTAGACTTAAGGACTGAAATGAATCCAAATTGTGTAGCTGTTTGAATTGAAGAAACCATCTGATGGCGAAATTGATAGTTCATAATCTGATACTTAAATTTAAGACAGCTGGATAGCTCTAGCTGTGTAGCCAGAGCTAAATGGTCTAACAGAATTTCCCGAAGCAGGTGAATTCACTCACATAACCTGCAATGGGTCCAGTGTAATCGACTATATTTTGGTATCAAAAACTATTACAGTTGAGGTAAGTGATTTTTGCCTTGGGAGATGCTTTAGGCAGTGACCTCCCAATTACTGCAAAAGTCCGTTTGGTCTATCCCTATGGAAAATCTGAAGACAAATTCAAATCATGACTTAATTGCTCCAACTAAAATAGTTTGGAATAATGATACACATCAAAAATTTCTATCTGCACAGCACACACAACTGTGTCAGGATCTGGTGGTGACCACCATCCTTGATGAGGATCCCAAAACTAGAATTAATGCTTTCGTAAGGCTCTTAGAACATCTAAAATCTGAATCTGAATCTGTGTAGCCAGAGCTTGGGAGTTCAGTTGCCACCCCTGGGAGAAGAGCCGTTTTTTATGACTTTGGGCAAACTGCAGTCCCAGGATGCCCCCAGACAAAAGGAAGGGCAAACCACTTCTGAATATTATGAAAAGGGTAAAAAACCTGACAAGGGCCGTTATGTGTGAGAATGACTCAACAGCACACATTGTTAATCATTACATTAGGTCTGTACTCTAAAACACCATTGTTAGTATCACATATCCCAATCTTAATTTTGTAAGTTCTGTATGTCTCCTGTGCATACAAAGGCCACCTCAAGAGTTCTAGAAATTTCTTTATTGTGTTGCCTTGAAATATGGGCTTAGTGTTACGGTGGGTTGCTCTCCTCTGTTTGCTTATTGAGCTCCATTAAAGTCAAAGGGATTTATCTCCAGATGTACATATATGTTACTGTGCTGTACTTTCACAATGCTACTGTTGTTGTTTTTTAAATGAAAGTAGTTGACAGGCAGGGCATGTGTTACATCCTTTTCCTCTAGTCTCATTACAGTATATCCCTGTATAGGCACTGTGTTTAAAAGACTTAATTAATAGATGAACTGCTTTCTACTGCACTAGCTTTTTGATCCCAACAACTGTTTGATTTTTTTTTTTTAATTGGAATGAGTCTAGTCCATCCTTTAATATGTTAATCAGTCTATTTGCCTTAATTTGTGTAGGTTTATGTGGACCCACTTTCTGCAACTGATATGGAGTACATTGGGAATACCCTGTTTCCTGCCGTTGGTAAAAACAATATTGCAAGGATGGTTGAATTTAACAACAAGGTAAATGTAGTGCTTCAAACTCTGTCTGAATGATTTCTATGTAGGGTGCTTCCCGTAAAGGTATTGTTAATGTGAGCACAACATCTGTGAAAGGTTTGTCACTCTAGTGTGTGTTGTGGCCATCCAACACCATAGGATTACAGTAGTACATTGTAGTCTAATGGGTGTCATGATGTGGGAGAACCTTTAAATAATCTGTTACAAGGCTCCAGCCTTCTCTCCTGCCTTCGTGTTAGACTGCAGCTTCCATAGGTTCTTCCTAGCATGGTGAAAGGCCAGGAAATGTGGGATTGAAGTGTATGTGTGGAGAGAGAATACTGACTTGCTTTTCCTTAATCTCTATGAAAAGCTGAAGCACATCAGGATTTGAAATTGTTTGAACTTTATTTAGATTTATCAAGAAGTTATGATTGAGAAGAAGTGGGGGCATAAAGGTGGACCTTGGGAGTTTAACCTCCGTGACCTGTTCCGATGGTGCCAGCTGATGCTTGTGGACCAGTCGCCTGGATGCTATGACCCAGGCCAGCATATGTTTTTGATATATGGGGAAAGAATGAGAACCAGAGCAGACAAAGAGAAGGTAAGGAACATGACGACCGTGATCAGCCTCAGGCTGTCCTTATTGCCAAACAAAACAAAACAAAACAAAACGTCAGAACTCTGTTTCTACACATTTTCTGCATTATTTAAAACATTACATTGAAAGAGCCTGTAACTTTCTGAAATGAAGACACACTTCTTCAAGTCTGCAGAAACTATACTTTGATTTACATTACAGCTGGACATTTGCAAACAGATTTCTTTTCTAAATCTGGTAATGAAAAATTTCAGCACCCTTTTTGCCATATCACTTTTTGAAATTTTGTGTAAAATGTCATCACCTTTGGTCCTCTTGAAGGGAAAAGTAGAGTAAAATATTTTAAATGAATCTATGCAATTTGGAATAAACCATGGAGAAGATGTAGCCTGACTTTTTTTTCTTTGCCTTAATTTAGGTCATATCACTGTTCAAGGACATTTTTGGTCAGAAGTCTAATCCATACATGGGAACCAGACAGTTCTACATCACTCCGTATGATGTTCAGGTGAGCATGAAGTTAAAAACGGCTGCCACTTTGATGCCTTCTTTTTTTTAAATTTCTCCTTAACAGATGTGCTAATGCAGTTGCATTTTTATTTCCAATTCTACTCAAGGTTGGCTTCTCAAGCCTTTCCCGGGCCAACTATGTTCCACCTCCTGGCAGAAACCTAACACTTCTCCACCATTCCCTCCAGCCTTTGGAGTCCATCATGAAATGTGTACAAATGAGCTGGATGGTTATACTGGTGGGCCCTGCTGCTGCTGGCAAGACTAGCCTTGTGCAGCTCCTGGCCTACCTAACAGGTCATCAGTTAAAGATTATGCCAATGAACAGTTCTATGGATACCACAGAACTTTTAGGTGGATTTGAGCAAGTAAGTGTGTGTTTCTTGTCTTTTGAGAACCTACCTGTCTGTAAAGATGTTACTTTACATGACTAAATCATGGATTAACGTTGGACTCCCTAATTAGCATGGCATCCATATATATCTTCTTGGATGTTCACCATTTCCTATTTCCTCTGATTTTTTAAAAAATGGTTTTACACAGACTTTTTAAAGCTGTGAGACTGGCATGCATCAAAGCGACAGCTGTCCTCTAGGGTTACCGTTATTGTTATTGTAAGGCAGGCCTCTGAGCCCCAAATGATCTTGGGCGGCATTCTCGGGAAGGGGTGGTACAGGACCAACAACAGGGAAAAGCTCGGATCAAGTTTTTGTCAGGCCTCCTAAGAGGCTTGATGGTATTTGTCTGTGGTGTGTATGCTGAATTGATTGCTTTTTTTTACTAATGTGTATGTACCGTATATGTGTATCTCTGAGCATCATCGGACTATGTTTTGTGGAATGGATATTTTCTTGTATTTTGCAAGTTGATGTATGTCACTCAGACTCAACTTTTGGTGTTTTTTGTACTTTGTTTCTTTGACAAGTTACTTGTCTCTGAGACTCATTTGTCTGCTTTCTGTGAAATGGAAGTGGCTTTCTCTCTTGGAGCTGTTATTCCCCACTTATGTAGATTTTGATCTTTCTGCTTATAGGCGGTTCTTTTCTCCCTTTTCAAAAGGTAACTAGGAAAGACTGGGTAGCTCCTTTGTGTGAGTGGATAGGGTAATTAGTTTCTAGACTAGTGTTTGATTTGCCACCTCCAATCCAGTGAAATTCTGTTTCTACAAATTTGCACAGTATGTGTAGAGAGAAGCCACTATTTGTCTGTTTGTCTTTCCTTATTTGAGTGTGTGTGTGTGTGTGGGGGGGGGGTGAATTAAGCAGTTAATGTCCAAAGGACTAGGACGACTGCCTAATTCTCCCCACTTATATAAGTAAGAATACGTCACAACCCAGACCCACATGAATATACATGAAATATCAAGCTATAGAATGTTTGGAGGATGGAAATGCATGCTACTAAAGGGTTATCTGGCAGGATTAGTGCTGTTCAAATAATGCAGTGTATGTATTCTGGTTATTCAAATTAACGTTTATGTTGAATGGAAGAGTCCAAGTGTGCTCAATACAATAAAATGTACCAAATGTCCCCCCCCCTTGCACTTGCGTGCTAGTTGTGTCCAACACTAGGGGTGGGCGCTCATCTCCGTTTCCAAGCTAAAGAGCCAGCATTGTGCAAGTCTGTGGCCATGTGGCTGGCATGGCTTGAACGCTTTTCTGTGCATGGAAGGAGCACTGTTTGCGTTCCCGCTTTTTATGGCGGTACCTATTGACCTACTTGCCTTTAGGTCGACATCATAAGGCCGTGGAACAGCTTGCTGGAGAAGGTGGAGAATGTGGTGAGCACGCTCCTGAGAGACAGCCTCCTCCTCACGGCCATCTGTCCGGATGATGCCGAAGTGGTGTTGCGTGCCTGGAGTAGTTTTGTCCTCAACTTCAAGCCTAAGGCTCTGGGGGAGAGCAATTGCAGTATCACCACCGAACTGGTGAACAAATTGGAGGGAGTGCTTGCCCTGGTCCAGCGGCTCAATACCAAGATCAGCTCCTATTCGAAGCCAGGTGAGCATGGAAGCCCTAGGAAATGATGCCATTCTCTTCATTTTACAGATAGGAATAATGAAGATCTGGATCAATGATGGCGAATCTTTTAGAAACCAAGTGCCCAAACTGCAGTTCAAAACCCAGTAATTTTTCACAAATTGCCAATACCACGATTTAACCTGAATACAGGTTGATTGTAGAGGGGCGATGTTGGGTGCCCACAGAAAGGGCTCTGAGTGCCACCTTTGGCACCCGTGCCATAGGTTCGCCAGCACTGATCTAGATTATTAGGTCAGGAAATACACAGAGATATATAGAGATGTTATTTATATTTTTATTGCATGTTGGTGCTGCCTTTCTCCCTGTGAAGAGACTCAAGGCAGCTCACAACATTCTTAAAACAACCAGGACTTAAACAACAGCAACAAAAAATGGACCATTACAAAGCTGTTAAACATGGTAATATTAAAAACACACACATCTAAAAGCATAATCTGGAGCAGACCTGGTTCTGCCTGCCTGGGGTGAATTAAGCAGCCTTCACTCCTGGAGATGGCAAGCATCATAGACTCTCTGTCTTTCAAAGGTTTGCTGCTTACTCTTTTGATTATTATTCATATGTACATGTTTTAGATGTTTTTTAGATTTTTATTTCCACTCTTTTACTGTTTTATGCTGTAAATCGCCCAGAGTCCCCTCCTGGGAGATAGGGGGTGACAAATCTAAATAAATAAATAACTTCTTTTGAATCTCTTTTGAACAAAGAGGAGGGAAGGCCTTTCCAGAAGTTGTTAGGACTCAAGGAGGGTTATATGGGGTTATATAGTCTGTCAGATAGTCAGGTAAAAGGGGAATGAGTCTGTTACGGTTGCACATCTTTGGAACATATCCATTTACATGTGTTGTGTACACTTAAGCATTTTAACTAGTACAGTATAAGTATAATACAGTACCTGATAGAAAAGTTGATTACTGGATACACTTGAGTAACCACATATTAATGCGTTAACAATCCTGCTTTATTATGAATTTGTGAATCCTGCCAATCTTGGTGACAGTAACTTAATAATGGGTATATAAATGATACCTGGCCTGAGGAGGGTAAATAGGCTGTAGATCTGGAGAGCTTTGAAGGGGAACCAGACTAATTCATGGAGAATGTGGCTTTAAGTCGCTACTGGTTGTTGTTGTTGTTGTTGTTGTCATCAGTGGTGGTGGTGGTGAATTGAATTGGATTTTCTCCACCTTTCTTCCAGTGCAGGAGCCAGCATGAAATGAAAAACCTACAGCTAAAATAGATAACCATAGTGTTAATGTTTTGGGTTATGGTTAGCACACATTGAGTTCAGGTTAACTGCTTAAAGTAGTGTTTTACACTAAGTCAGTGGTATAGAAATATACAAACAAACTTCTTATAACAGATTGACTTCTCATGATTTAAACAGATATAGATTCTATTGAAAACAAGCAGTGAATTACAATTTAAAACTTATTTCAAAAATGAAGACAAAAGGAAAGCACACTTTGCTCTTCATTAAATGATCTTTCCTCAGCAACCAGTTAGTGTTTGAAATATCTTTCTATACTTGTTCAGTGGTGGTGAACCTTCAGCACTCCAGATGGATTTGGACCACAACTCCCACAGTCCTTTGTCATTGGCAATACAGGATTGGAAATCTGGGAGTGGTGGTCCAAAACATCTGAAGGTTCACCACCAGTATGCTAGTTGAAGGGGCTCCAGACCTGAGAGCAAAGTGTTCTGCTTATATACTGCCTCATACCACTTTAAGTAGTCTCTGGGCGGTTTACAGTTTCATTACGGTATGCAGGGTACTCATTTCCCCCCCCCCCAGCAAGCTGGGTACTCATTTTACTGACCTCGGAAGGATGGAAGGCTGAGTCAACCATGAGCCTGCTACCTGGGATTGAACCCCAGGTCGTGAGCACAGTAATAGCTGCAGTACAGGCATTTAACCACTGTGCCACGAGGCAGCCACTTGGAAGGCCCTTTCTTGGGTCCTCAGTGACTATGCCTGTGAGGATGACAAGACTGAGAGACAGGTAGCCTCAAGGCCCGGTCATATTGGTCTTAAGCCCATGGGGCATGCAGTCCCATAGATATGTCCTAGTCCTGAATGGATGTATATTTCTCCATTATTATGTATCTGTAGACTGTAGAATAAGGATGTTTTATGCTTATGTCCTGTTGGGGAACGTCCCATAGGTAATTGATTGACAACAGTAACAAGCTAAACTCAGTAGGCGTTTGATATAATGTAGCCTAGTTCTTACATTGTTAAGACATCTATAGATGTGAGTGACTGAGCTGGAAGAGGTGCCAGACTTTCAGTTATTTTTGTTTTCATCTTTTAAGAATAATACTTGAGCATTTTGAATTCTGTTGTGTTCGTTCATTGATACTTGCCATTTCAAAAGTTCTTCCCCCTTCCTTTCCCCCCCCCAGAGTTTTCAAGACTAGTGGAAGAATTTCGGCACTTCAAGATGCAGGTTCAGTTTATGAATAATAGTAGACATGGTACTTTTGAATGGGTTGATGGGATGTTGGTTCAAGCTTTACAGTCTGGAGACTGGCTTCTGATGGACAATGTTAACTTCTGCAGGTAAAGTTGCTACAATAACTCTGTGTGTGTGTGTGTGTGTGTGTGTGTGTGTGATAGTTGATAAGAAAAGCCATTGTATATCACTTGCAACTCAGTTGCTGTGTGTGTGTGTAAATATCCAGTTATTAGTATCATTCTTCCTAAATATAATCAAATCGACCAATTTCCTAGCTACAGTTTATTTATTTATTTATTTTTATATTTATATACCGCAGTCCTCAAATTATTTTCCTCAAATTATATAATTATAGAGTTAGTCTGTAATAGAAGTAGCTAGTCAGAGTGAGAAATAATTTGCCACAAAATATGGTTTGCTCTCACAGCACTAAATTATACCTTCATTAGGCCGTGGTTCACATAGGAGCAATTAAAAATGCTTATTTGGAAAACTGAGAATCAAGGCTTATATCATGAGCAAATGGAAAAAGATACTTGGAGCACTGTTTCTCCCCCCCACCCCTTTCTTTTTTAGTGTAATATGATGATTGGTGATTCCAGGGATACGTGTTAGATGTTCCCTCCATTGACTGTTGTAGATTCATTGTATGTGAACTGTGCAAGAAGAAAATGGGGGCGGAGGTCTACAAGACTAGAAGAGAACAGGCCCATAGTGGCTACTGATACAGTGGTACCTTGTATAAAGGAATTAATTCATTCCAAATGAAATTATGTTAAGCAAATTTTCCTTGATACAAATTTCCCATTGGAATGCATTGAAAACAGAGTAATCTCTAATTATGTTGTACGGATTCGCCCCTAGACGATTCTGTTAAGCAAATTTCCCCTATCTCTGGAATTTTTTATGTTGTACAGATTTTATGTTATACAAACCGTTTGTTATACGAGGAGTTGCTGGGAAACTGGTGGCAATCTGTTTTTGAGAATAATATGGCTTTCTTAATTGATTTCCATGGGAATCTTGCTCTAATCAGCTGTGTAATCTCCTTCCTCCCTCACTCCCTGTATAGCCCTTCTGTTCTGGACCGCTTGAATGCTCTGCTTGAACCTGGAGGAGTCCTGACCATGAGTGAAAGAGGCGTGATAGATGGCGTCACCCCTACTGTCACTCCTCACCCAAATTTCAGGTGATGCCTTCGCTTGCCCTCTTTGAAATGTGCCTCTTTGCTTGATTGTGCTTCATGAATTCTGTAGTGTAGGGAGAGACGAAACCACCATGTTCCAGAGCATCCCCACACGCATGATTGCAGCCCTGATAGTAAGGCTGGGGTTGGGCTTCTTTCTACTAATATATAACACGTTAGTGTGTGTTCTTTAACGTTCCCCTGTCTCACCTTCTAAAAGTGAAATACAAAGGCAATGGTCCTAGTCAGCCCCAAAAAATAATGCAGTGTCATTGATGCTAGATAGTCGGATCTGACTTGCAGCAAACCTAGTAGAGTTTTCAAGGTAAATGAGACACTCAAGGAGTGCCTCTACCAGTTCCACCCCCCAACCCCATGAACCTCTGTGGCTGAGTGGAGATTTGAACCCTCGTATCCAGAGGCTTTTTTTGGCACTAAGTTGTCTTCACTCAACCGGGTATCCTGTGTGCCCTTCCAGCCTCTTTTCACTCGGAAGCAGCAGCTGTGACATGCTACTCTCTTAATTTAGCCAGGAGAATGTGGCAATGTTTTCTGTGTTTAGGTATTGTAATTATTTTTTCTGTAAAGCCGTTTCGTTTTATGCATATGTAAACTGCTTTTTGGCACCCGTCAGTCCAAACAGGACCAGAGGTGAAATCCAAGAGATACCAGTGAGTCTTTAACCAAATGCCAGCTGATGTAGAAATTAATTTTAAGAGGTTGTTTTTATTTAACCTTAAGTGCTAAACTGCACAGACAAAAACTTAAACAACTTGGCTATGGACTTTTCTCTTACCCACCACTACTCCCAAGTAGCAGCAGCAGCAGACAAATGACCTGCTGCGTGCTCAGGGTAAATTCTTTTGAAGTGACCCCCATAGGACCCCCGTATCCACTGATTAATTATCCACTGATTCAGTTATCCACGGTTGGCAGAGGAAAAGATTAAATAATTCAGCAGCCACAAAGCAAGCTGTAAAGTAAGCTGTTGTCACAAACAGCAGCTGTAAAGCAAGCTATTGTCACAAACAGCGGCCATAAAGCAAGCTACTGTCTCAAAACAGCAGTCATAATGCAAGCTACTGTCAGGAAACAGCAGTTTGGGGATTGGTGGGCAGGCGTTCTCTCTTATCCACAGTTTTCATTATCCACGGGAAGGCCTGGAACCAATCCCCGGCGGATACCGGGGGTCCTGTTGTAAATTCCTCTCTTTGTTATGTGCACTGACACCTAACAGGCTTTTCCTCTCGATGGATCCTTCGCATGGGGAAATCTCCCGAGCCATGAGAAATCGTGGCATCGAAATACACATTCCTGGGGATAGTCATGATAACTCGCTGGATCCTCATGATGTGAAGCAGCTGTTGCATGGCTTGGGACTGCTTGGGAGTAGCACGTGTGAGACCCTGATGGCCGTGCACACAGGAGCCAAAGAGAGCGTAGCAGGTGAGGCGTGCTGCATTCTTATTTAAACCTTTTTCACAAACCCTCCCATTCACATTCCTTCGCATACGGATGGAACGTTCTTCTGAAATATGAAAATAGGACTTTGAGCAGATAGAGAAACATGGCATGAAGATGTTTGGCCTGTGTGATCACCGGATGGCAACATTTGTCTTCTCAGGCTCCACGTATACGGTGTCGTCTTTGATTCATGCTGCCACCCTGATCGTGCAGCAGTTGCACCGAGGACTGGGCATAGCCAAGAGCTTTTATAAAGCATGCTGGGAGGTCTATATGTGTGCGCAGCATTCTCAGGACAGTCAAAAGGTAGGCCTGTTGGGGACATATCTGTCCTCTGTTTTATAAGGAGGGGTCAAAATGTCCGCACACAGCATTTATGTCCCACCTGTTCACCAAGATTAACCTCTGCCATGGCTCTGTTGTTTTGCAAAAAGGGTAGAAACCCTTACAGGAAAGAAACAGAGGAGCAAAGACCAGAGCCTATAAGATGGAGAAGTATTCTTATTCAAACTGCATCACAAATCCGATGCTTCAGGGAGTTTGGGTGAAATCAGCTAGGCGCCACAGCAGGGAAGACCTTGGGTAGCCAATATTGCAAGGAATTCCAGATGGAATGTTTGTGAACAACATGAATAGGGTCTCCCATCTTGACAAACATTCCATCTGGACTTCCTTGCAAGAATTTGACAAAGTAACGTGCTCTAACCCTTTGTAAACTCTGAAAGAAGTTATCTCATGCAGTATTATTTAGAGATGTGAAATTATTTTTAATTAAAAATTATTCCCTCCCCCCCCCTCCCCCCCAGGCAAAACTAAGGCATGACTGCAGGAAACTGACATGCACTTTATTTTAATGTTTCTTAAAAGCAGCTGCTGTCAGTCCCAGGACCCCCATAGCCATTGGGGAATGGTTCTAAGCCCTCCCCACCACCACCACCACCGCCACCATCAATGCTAAAATCTTTGGCTAATGGCAAACTCTATATAGCACGGGAAAAGGGGAGGGGCCAAAATTATTTTCACATACATTAACAGAACTAGCTGCTAGAGGGTGCCAGAGATCATGCTATGTACACTATTCTTCAACAAAAAATTCATAGCATGGTCTCTCGCTCTATCTAGCGGTCAGTTCTGGTAATACATGTAAAAATATTTTTTCCTGGATTTTTTTTTCTTTTAATATTTTCAGACCAAGGATTAATGAAACCACAGGTACATATCCTGCAGATAAGGGGATACTATTGTGTAAGCAACTGTATGGTTTCCCTGAGAGCCAAATAGTCCCAGTGCAATCGGTTTCAATATGGAAAAGTTTCTCTCTCTCTCAACCACCCCTGATAGATCCAATCTGAATTCCCCCATTTCTGTCACAGCTGTAAACCAGGGCTTTGAGCAGTATTGAGGGATTAGGAGAGTTGGAGTCCTCCAGTAATGTAAAAGCTGCACTGGTTGCCCACCATTGCTTTAAATCTCACATCATATAAGTGCAGAAGTGGCATTGGTTAATTTTGATATATCATACTAAAACTCTGTTTGTTGTCCATACCTCATTTTTTTTAGTATTTTTAGTAGTATTTTTTTAGTAGGGGGGAAGGTTTTAATTATATTGCAATATGTTGTGTCTCCCTACCTCATCAGGCTGTGTTGGACTTGATAACAAAGCACGTTTCAGCTTTGAATTCAGATGAAACAAAGAGTGTGTCCCTCCTCGCTTTGGGTTTGTGGCCAGATTCTGCATCAAGTGCTGTGTTTGCAGCTGAGGATTCCCTCCTTTCTACGGTTCATAACGATGGCCAAGTCTTGGCTTATTGCCTGAACAGAATGAATCTGAACAACAGCAGGTGAGTGCGAGATATTGCTAGTCCAGCCACCAAGCGAGAGTCAGCCGGTCCAGTTGTGTGAGAGGAAATGTATTTGATTTACTGAAGGCAAAGAACTCCGCCCCCCCTCCCCCCGGGAAGTATGCGCGTAAAGAAGGATCTGTTGAGACTGCAGAAACTATTTTCCATATAACTAAATCGAGTGTAACAAAATCCAAATTTTATAATAAAACATTTCAGTCATTCCACTTCAGGGATCATATGGCTGCATTTGGCCTTATACATGTGTAGTTTGACTTACCCAGGGGGAGGAAGGCCTGGTTTGAGATACAGAACCAAAAAGTTTGGTGTTGCCCTAGGAATGAAGACAACCAACCAACCATGGTTAGTGCTAATGCATTCAGGATTATTTTCTCCTCGGGGGTTGTACAGAGGCTTTCTGCATTGCTCTCTCCTTTTATTGAAGGGCTTGTCTTTTGTCTCCCTTTTCTCCGGTTATATTTTGGCTCAGGTCGCTTCCTCTCACGATCTGCGACTTTGAGAAAATCCTGCGGTCTCCAAATCCCGACAGTCTCAAATTCAGTGCGGTTGAGATAAGCGCTTCGTGGGCTGATGACATGGAGGTTCTCGCCGCAGCAGTTAAATTATTCATCGAGAAAGCAACTAATCAAGACTGGACGTTGAGAGTCGGATGGCTTAACCAGTTAAAAAAGAATTCACCCCAAGTGCCTGGTAAAAAAATAATTCTTGCTTTCCGCTAAAGCAAAATAAGATTTGTGTGTGTGTGTGTGTGTGTGTGTTTAAGCGGGGAGAGAAATGTGTCTCCTGCTGGAGTGCAACCTTGCATGTATTGACTTAGAAGGAAAGTCCTGTTCTGTTCAGCAGAGCTTATTCTGTGGCAAATTTGTAAAAGTTTTTAGTTCTTAAGTCGTTGACTGACTTAAAGACAGTGGTGACTCCTAAGATGAATTTAATTGGTTCCAGGAGTCCATTCGTTTTATGAAAAAATTGTCTTAAGAGGCATGGTTTTCCATTGAAATGCATTGAAAACCAATTAATCCATTCAGGAGGGAACGTATTAAAGCAAAGTGTTCCGCTTATATACCGCCCCATACCACTTCAAGGAGTCTCTGGGTGGTTTACAGTTTTAATTACAGTATGCAGGCTACACATTGCCCCCCCCCCCCGCAAGCTGGGTCCTCATTTGACCAACCCTCAGAAGGACGGAAGGCTGAGTCAACCATGAGCCTGCTACCTGGGATTGAACCCCAGGTCGTGAGCACAGTTTTACCTGCAGTGCAGGCATTTAACCACGGCGCCACAGGGCTCCTAATAGGTTTTCAATACATTCCTATAGGAAGGCTGTCTCAAGCCCCCTCAATCAAGGGACAGACGAAGACTATTCCCCCCCCCCCCACACACACACACACACACACACACACAGCAGCCGGCAGACTCCTGACATTGACAGCTCGGAGTGCATCGCCCCCCCCCCATCACACCTCCTAAAGTGCGGGGGTGGGGGGGAGAGGAAACATATTAGAAAGGAGGCTTGAAATTCCCAGGCAATTCACCTCATTGGTGCTGCTGCTTTTTTTTAAAGACTTGAAAAGAAAGAAGGAAGAAAAGGGGGGAGATTTAAGAGAGGGGGAAAACCCTTAGAAGAAACCCTTGAGGTCTCTTCCAACCCTATGGTTCTATGATATTTCCAAACCAACAAAGACAGGTCGGGAACCCTAAAATCTTTTAAAGTAGCAAACATAGCCAAAGAGCGAGGCCCTCTGTTCTCTCTTCCTAAGGAACATACCTTGGAGAAATATTAAGCATTTTATTTAAAATTATTTTAAAAAGTAAAAGAGATTAAAAAGTAAGTTGTGCATTCAAATTATTGCCGAGCAAAGCATCTTCCAACCTTTAAGCAAGTTAAATAGGTGGTGAACTGCCCTTTAAACGTTAAAACTATCTACTTTTAAGTGATCATCCTGCCAGTGTTAAACAGCTACAGCAAAATAAGCTGAATGCCACAAAAGAGCATTAAGTTTGGAAACAATTTAATCATTAGTCAACTGCCAAGCTGTAAATCCGCAGTCCATCAGTCTAGCTGTTAACCAATCAATTCAAAGTCCTTGGTTCTGTAACCCCTCCCTCAGGAATGTAACTTCTCCAAAATCCAGCTTGTTCTTCTCTCACACCAGGCTTGAGACAATTTAGCAATGGGATTTTATTTTGTTGTCTTGTGCTCTGTGCCTTGAAGCTGGGAAATGTTTTAGCCTTTCCTCCCTTATGAGGAAAGGCTAAAACATTTGGGGCTCTTTAGTCTGGAAAAAAGGCGCCTGAGGAGGGATATGATTGAGACGTACAAAATAATGCAGGGCCTTAGTAAAGTGGATAGAGGGAAGCTCTTCTCCCTCTCACAAAATACCAGAACTAGGGGACATCCACTCAAATTGAGGGCTGGGAAAGTAAGAACAGACAAAAGAAAATATTTTTTCACCCAGCACGTTGTTAGTCTGTGGAACTCCCTGCCACAGGATGTGGTGATGGGATCTGGCCTGGATGCCTTCAAAAGGGGATTGGACAGATTCCTGGAGGAAAAGTCCATCACAGGTTACAAACGATGAGGGAAATGTGTAATCTCCAGGCCTAAAAAATGGGGTACTTCAAGGACCAGATGCAGGGGAGTGGTATCAGGAGACAGAGATCTAGTCTCATGCCCTGCCAGACGCATCTGGTGGGGCCACTGTGAGATACAGGAAGCTGGAGTAGATGGGCCTTTGGCCTGATCCAGCATGGCTCTTCTTATGTTCTTATGTAAATGCAAGTTAGGCTGTTTTTCTTGCTAACTGATAAAGGCCCATGAAAGTGTTCTTAAACAACCCAGGGCTGGTAAATTAGAAGAACTGAGAAGACGCTCCATGTCGTCACAGGGGCGAATGTTGGATTCCAGACCTTGCCTTACAGTTCTGCTTCTTTCTACAGATTCAGTGCATACTCAGCTGGAAGCTGGTGCTGCCTCTCTGAATAATTTCTATTTCAGCCCCCTCTCAGGTGGAATCAGTAATGTAATAAAGATGCTACAACCAAATATGACAGGTAATAAGTCTTCTCCATCCCTCAATAGCATGTTGGCTACGTTGTGTGTTTTCTTTCCCTGGCCTTGATACAACAAAATTGATGTGAGAAGTCACCTGGGAGTTAGTTTCAATCTTTCTTCTTCTCTTTTGAGCAGTGTGCTTTCCACATTTTATAACAGACTGACAAACTAAACAAACCAGCTGCTGTCAGAAAGAAAGCTGGGTGGAAATGTGCAGATGAAAAGGGGCATGGCTACGTTACAACTCGAAAGCATAATATAAAGTCATGCATACCCTTAAGTAGTAGGTACATATTGGGGAGTCTGTATGTAAGCTTAGTAATTCAGGTGTCTGTGAAGATTCCTAGTCATCCAGGTGAGTTTATCTGGAAGTTGAGTCATGGCAACTGGACTTCTTTTTCTTGAGAGATAGAAACGTTTCGCTGCTCATCCAAACAGCTTCATCAGTCCTGTTTTCAGGTGCTTATGCCAAAGTCTTGTACAAATATATTTGTAGGTATACGTACTAGGAAGAGAGCTTCAGAAATGCATCTAAACCCTGAAGCAAGCCGGTTGAGGTGTTGTGACTCTTCTGTCTTTTGTGGTATAGGGAGTGGATGGTGATCTTTCCAGTATTTTTGTTTAAATATTTTAGCCACCAAGAGGGCTTCAAGAAATAATGCCCTGGTGCCTACAAGTAGAATCCAGTAATAACCGCTACAGCACTACACCTAAACTATATTTCCGAAAGAGGACTAACAGCTCTCAGGATGTATTATGAAGGGGAGCCACGACTTCTATGTGGACTAGGAAGCTTACTTTCCTCCCATGCCAACCAAGTGGGGTACCACTGATATTTTTCTGATACTGTATATACAGCCTGAGGAATATTCTCCTTTGGAGATGATTGGTGAAGTTACAACTTGTGAAAGAGTTCAGCAGAAGAGCTGAGGGAACTAACTGGCTTTGGCTTTGGAAACTTTATTTTTTAACAAAGACATGCTAAGATCATGTACATTTCCTTACCAATGTAGCTTCTGAGCCTCAGAGTTGTTCTTATCTGTGGCATATTCCTACATTCTGCTGCTATATGTCTGAAGAAGTGGACGTGTCCACGAAACGTTACATTAAAATATGAAAGTTAGTCTTTAAGGTGCCACATGTTTTGCGTCTATTGTTTTGTTTTTCTTCGATTTATGCCTGCAATATTTCTACAAAGTGTATTTATATTATTATGATATATATAATGAATCTCTTCATTCACTTTGTCTTGGAGTGCTCTCGACTCCGTTTCTAATACTTGGGGAAGGAAGAGCTATTTATTATCGTCCATGTAGCAAAATGGATTGTGATCCATAAAAACTTCTCCCAAGAAAAGCTGGGCATCTTTAAGATGCCACCAGGCTGTGTGTAGCGCGGTTGGTACGTCAAGGAGCAGATCGACACGACTAGTGTTTCTCCAAGTGCTTCTGGTGAAGGCCTGTGTGATCGTTTTCCCTGTTCAACTGTCTCTTTAGACGAGCATGTGATTCCTATGGATCCAAGATGGAACACACAGTGTTTGGAGATGATTAGCAATTCAGTAGATTTTGATGCAGAAGTTGAACATTCAGATCAGCTGCTTATTCTTCTGAAATCGCTTTCAAATCGGTGAGTTCGATCACTGGCTTTTTTAAATAAAAACTAGAGAAGTTAAGTCTCGTTATTCCTATTACAGTGGACCCTCCTTGTATAACAAACAGTTTGTATAACATAAAATCTGTACAACATAGACAATTCCGGAGATAGGGGAAATTTGCTTAACAGAATTGCCTATGGCGAATCCGTACAACATAAAAATGGTTGCGATTAGGGATTACTCTGTTTTCAGTGCATTCCTATGGGAAATCTGTGTAAAGGAAAATTTTGCTTAACATAATTACATTTGGAACAAATTAATTCCTTTATACAAGGTACCACTGTATTTATAATTTTTGAGTTCTTATTAGACTGGCAGAGAAGGACATTGGCAGTGGGGAGAGAAGAATTTTGGAAGGGGCATCTTTAGACAACTGGGTGATTTATTGTGAAATCATGACTTGGATCTAGAGAATTTTACAAACTAAACAGTTTCCTCCCACCCAGACCCCCCCTCCCCAGGTTTCTCTCCCCAGCCACACCTTAGGGTTAGTAGAACAGTGGACCAATTTGGGGGGGGGTTACCTCAAAAAGGGGAAATGACAAGATTTGGGTGGGGCTCCCTTGAAGGAGCAGAAATACTTCTAAGCCTTGAAAGAAGTCTCTGATTCTTAGCCAGGGTTTTTTAGTTTGGAGACATTTATTTGCAGATAATTTATCCCTCTGCTCCAATGGTATTGGTTACAAATGAACTTAAATATACCTATCTTCTCCTGTACTTTATTTTATTTTACATTCTTCCATATGGAAAATTCATTGAATAAAAAAAAAATCCAAAAGAGCAAAAAATGTAGTAGACTGGCTATATCAACCAAGTTGGAAACAAAAAAACATGAATTTGCAACCTGGAAAATATTGTTTTCTGGGCAGGAGCCATTGCACTCCAGTATTTTCCAGAATGCCTATGGCTTTGTTGGCACTTTATGAATGGTCAATCCATGACATGAAATTCAATTTACAGCCTGTAAGTTTCCTCTTACAGAATGTTGGTTTCCTTTTCTCCTAATAATTTAATGGCATCCATATGTTTTTATGTTGTTATGACAGAGCCATACTGTTTCTGGACCGGGAGAAAAAGAGCTATGTTGAAAGGAGCTTAATTAATACCAGAAAGTCAAAACCTAGTGCTCTGAGGATATCCCTAGAGTTTCACAAAGGTATCTAGTGCATTTCCACATTTTAGTAAATAAAAAGTACTAATTTGTGCCCGAGGAGGTGTGTGTTTTGTTGTTTGCTTGCATTCTTGCTTCTTTGTTTGACAAAAGGCTTTGATGAGTCTAATATTCGGCACTCTTAGGAAAAGAAGCATCTGTATAAGGAGCTCCCAAGGGTCTCCAGATGTTCTTAGTCTAACACTCCCAGAAGCCTTTACCACTCACTCTGCTGGGCACAATTTCTGGGAGTTGTAGTCCAAAAACATCTAAGGACCTAAGGTTGGGAACCACTGCTCTAGGATCCCAGGCAGCAGGGTTTACTATTCCCTCTTAGCTAATCTATGTTAATGAAGAAGACAAGGATCAAAGTCCTGCATGTGAAGCATGTGCTAAACATGAAGTATTGCTCCCGCTGAACTGACCGGCTCTTCTGAACAACAGAGGTGCCTTGATGTTCTTTGCATATAATGAATGAAATGAACTGGGCAAGGAACCCATGAAATTATACTGTGGTGTCCCTTTTAGATCCTTGTTTGGAGAGGGAAATGAGGGACCATCCCTTGTGCTTGATCACTCCCTGCTGTTTGCAGAATGATAGTGATAATTGCTATACCAAATGTATAAAAGAGTTTGTGGAAAGAAATGCTGAGAACCTTTGGAGAATTTATTCTTATCACGAACAAGCAGTTAATCTGTTTGGTGACAATGCGGTCGTATGTTCTGTATGTAGCTGATGGTATTTTATTTTGGTTTGCTTTCAATCTTGAAACGAAGACCCTGGCAGTCACAGTTCACTCCCGCACGCCGTTGTGGCCAACCTCGCTGCTTTTTTTGAACTTTGGGATGCCTTCATATTGCAGTGGGTGAAGTCCACGCAAGTTGCTGTCACTGATGAAAAATTATATGATGTAAGTAGTCCACGCAAATATGTTCTGGTTCCAATATTTTCAGTCTTAAGAGCTACCTGAACACCTTCCTCTGTGCCTGCTCATGTCTCGTTCCCTCACATAATTCCCTTCTTTACATCCTTTGCTATTGGAATTGGCTTTTACCTTAGCATCTTTTGTATAAGCCAACACTTTGGCCAAAGGAGAGGACCTTCCATTTAGTAAGGCTCACTGAGACCACTCATTGAGGGTGAAGACGCTGTTCCTTTCTCAATCAAGTGGGGTCCAATCTTCTCTTTTTCCATAGCTGTGCTGTGGAGCATTTGGGAAACTCAAAAGCAGAGTTGCCAGTGAAATGTGCGGCTTGGAAAGTCTTGCTGTTACAACCATATGTGCTATGCTCCAAGTCAGTTGTTGTAGGGGAGAGGTCAAGCTTGAGCTGACTTAGTTTGACAATCTTTTTCACAGACCTTTGGCATTCATGAGGCGAGAGGATCTCTTTTTTGCTCACTTGGTTAAATTTGGAATTTTGTCAACAAAGACCAAAGTCTCAGAGACGCAAACAGAACTCTAACCTGACACAGAAATGTCAGCTCTCATCCTCAGTAGTATTGCTGTATGCAAGCATAATGTGTGGAAAAAATAATCCTTTTCTTGGTTTGGCTCTAGATCCTGCACTGCTTACTGTGGCGTGACAGATTTTGGACAACATCTGACATGGTGGCTGTAGATTCTGCAGGGTTGACACTCCTGTCCCTTCACTGGCACTGGGTTGTGAAACACCTAATCATCAGAATACCTCAATTATTGGGTGGATATGAACATCAAAAGTATGCTTTTTTGTTTTGTTTCATTTATATATTATTTAGCGACCCAAGTAAGGTTTAACTTTTTTTTGGTGCTCTACACTGTACTGAGGCCTACCCTTTAGTCTTGCAAAAAAAGTCCTATGTAACAGCATTAACCCAGAGTCCTAGTTTTGTACTGCCCATAATGTCAACATGAATATCATTCCAACTATTCTGTTCAGGCATGCGTTTGAGAAAATGAGCCTAATGAGAAATGGAAAAAACTAGATCCAGACAACAGTGTTGCAATGTATGTTAGGCTTGGTTCAGCTGACATTTAGACTTGATTTGGTTAAAATCCGTAAATAAAGATTCATTCATTCATTTAGACTGCCACCCAGGATTATCACCTGCAAAAGCAAACTATTTATAGATGATAGATCGTGGGCAAATGGCGGTGCCAAGTATTACACCATCACCACATGGAATTATCTGTTCATGCTCTATATAGTCTTGGTTCACTCCATGAGTGATTATGTCTTGGCCACAGATGATCATCCAAAATTCGCTAAGGGATATGATGTTGAGATATTTGGGTTTGTGGGAATGGGGAAAGGAGTCTTAGAGGCTTTGGCATAGACAACACGTGGCTTCAGAGTGACCCGTATTTCACCCTTGAATGTTATATAAACATTTTGTTCCTTCTCTCTTTTAAGGCTCTTGAAGGATATTCAGTCTGTGTCGCAGCAAATCCAGTCTTGTCTGGCCAGTTCTGCTGGTGTTTCTGCCAACATGAAGAAGCTGCAGAAGTCTTTGGGAAAACCTCTTCCTTTCAAGGTGTGATGTAGTGATAATTATGCACGGTTGCTAGCCTCAGTGGAGCTTGTGTGTGTGTTGTGTCGTTACAGTTGTGATCGACTCTTCGTGACCCCATGAGCCCAGTTTTCTTGGCAGGGAATACTGGAGTGGTTTGCCAGTTCCTGCTCCTGAGGACTATGTCTGGCATTGTGACTTCTCTAGCTTACCTGTGAGAACATTGTGCCTGAAACCTGTCAAAGTCCTTCCTTGGTCATCTTAGATATGTGGAGGTGGACCTTTGCTGCACAGGGTTTGAGCGGTGGCTCAGAGCAGCTGGCCAAAAGTTGCCAGTTCAACAGTGAAAGCTGGTACTAAGAAGAAGAACCAGTGCATTTAATTAGTGGAAGGTAGCTTCATCTATTCCTGTGTAGATCTTCCTGCTTGATCACTTCTAAAAGAGACGCACCCATGTTAGTGCCAACAAAAGATAGCCCACCTACAACCTGGATACTAGAAGTCACTTGGG
Source organism: Phrynocephalus guinanensis (assembly GCA_037367245.1). Lineage (NCBI taxonomy): Eukaryota > Metazoa > Chordata > Lepidosauria > Squamata > Agamidae > Phrynocephalus > Phrynocephalus guinanensis. The sequence continues at coordinate 140,154,524 of CM074733.1, forward strand.
TAGCAGAATTTCATATTGTGTTTCTTCAGCTTCTGAAAGGCCAGTGGGCTTGATTGTGATGCTTCCGTCTCCCTGTCCTGTAGGCATTGCTTCCTATCGCTCTTCTGTAGCTTCCAAGCAAAATTATACCTTCTGTAGAGTTCTTTGTATGTCTTGATAGGCACATGAGTGCGGTGCTTTTTCATACATTAAACCTGACTTGTGACAGATTGGCCAGTAGGTTAGCTGTAACAGGTTATTTGTCTCTGTCTCGTGTACACTTGAATCTTAATGCAGCGTTGTAGGGGTTTTATGGCAAACACCATAGAATCATAGAGTTGGAAGAGATCTCAAGGGCCATCCAGTCCAACCCCCTGCCATGCAGGAACCCCCATCACAGGACCCTCGACAGATGGCCATCCAGCCTCTGCTTAAAAACCTCCAAAGAAGGAGACTCCACCCCCCCCTTTGTGGCAGCATTTTCCACTGCCAAACAGCTCTGACCATCATGAAGTTCTTCCGAATGTTCAAATGGAATCTCTTTTCCTGTAGTTTGAAACCATTGCCCCAAGTCCTAGTCTCTGAAGCCATGGAAAACAAACCTGTTCCCTCTTCAATATGACATCCTTTCAAATATTTAAACATAGCTATCATGTCCCCCTCAGCCTTCTTTTAGAGAGGCTAAACATGACAAAGGAAAAGAATGGTTCAAGCTGTTGGACCGAAGTTGGCCCTGTTTCATTTTTATTCTACATTTTTTTCAGGATAAAGCCATTGTGGAAGTTGCTGATCACCTCAGGAGACTCTCCAAAGCCATCAGTATCCTGGAATTGAGACCTGCCTTTGGGGACGATCAGCGGCAAAAGGAGATTGGTATTCTGAGAGTCGCTGCCACAGAGTGGAAGGTGAAAATGATGTTGCTCCGAGCGGAAGGTCTCGTTCTCAGAGCCAATCATATGAAAGATGTTAGTTCAGGTAAAAACGCTTCTTGTGCCTGGCTGTCTGTAGCGAGCAAATGGTAAAAAAAGGCTGGTACTGTGGGCTATTGAAGGAACCTGCACGGATTTGTGTGGAGCTAAGATTTTAATTGGGCAGCTGCCTAGATGCCCTAATAAGCACATCTGATCTTACCTGATTTCGGAAGCTAAGCAGGGTCGTCCCTGGCTAGTACTTAGATGGGAGACCACCAGGGGATACCAGGTGCTGTAGGCGCCTGGAGTAGGAACTGGCATGCCACTCCAGTATTCCTGCCAAGAAAACTCCATGGACATGGAGTCACAAAGAGTCGGTCATGACTGTAATCACACAACACACACACACACACGATTTTAATTGCAGTGCTTTTGCTCCTTGCTTTCTTGCAGAGGAACTGCGGGCTTTAGTGAATCTCCAGGATTCAGAGCTGAAAGAAAAAGGAGTCTTGGTTGAACCTCTTGAAGAAAAGCCTGCCGTTGGCAAGCAGCTGGATTCTACAGCGTTAGCCCAGCTCTCCAGCAGGGTGCAGATGTGGCCTGCCATGGAGTATCTCGCTGTATTGTGGCAGTACAAGCTGACCACCGATTACATGGCGGAGTGGAACTTGCAAGAGGTGAGACAGCGGTCGGGAGGGGGAGTTTAGGCTAGCAGGAAACTGGAAGGGTTTGTAACTCCTGGTTATTAGCAACAGAATAATGGGGCCACAAAAAAATTAGGTGGCTGGAGAAGGCTTGGGGTGAGGACTTGGGTGTGAAAGGACCGTGAACTCCGTAAAACATTGTGTCTGGTGTGAATTCACTCATCCAAGATAATGAATGTCCACCTACTGCCAAGGGAAGCATAGTTCGCATCTTCATGCCTCCTCCCAACTCCTCAGCTTCTCAGCAGTGCTCCTCAGCTTCTCCCACATTTCTTGTCTCGCCCCTTTCCAAAACAGACCTTTTTTATCTGAGGCATTTCCCCCCTCATCAGCAGTACCCGTTTGCCACAAATTTCCCTAAATACTCAAATCACACCTTTTCTTTATATCTGTTTTACTTGACCTACATACACGCACAGTTGTGTCTCTGTACAACCCACTCTTCCCATCTCTTTCTTTTGTTCTGCCACCTTATCCTTTCAATAGAAGAAACACCTCTTCTAAAGCTGCTACGTACCCATACTGAAGGGAGCTCCCCAAAATCCTTCGTCTCTCTCAAAATTTATTTATTCATTTATTTTATTAGATTTATACCCGGCCCATCTGGCCACTCTGAGCAGCTTACAACACTATACAAAGTACAGTTTGATATAAATACGATCAAATTAATACAATAAAACCACAATGACAACAACAAATCTGTAAACAAAATAAAACCAGTAAATAAATTAAACAAGTCTTTACATAAGATTAAAAGACAATGAGCTAATTTAACTGTTGAAGAAATGAAGCCCCCCCCCAAAAAAATATAATAATAAAAATTGAGATGACAAGACCGTGACTAAGGTGGTATACCTAAGAGCTTGGGAAGATCTGTAGAAAGAGCCAGGTTTTCAAGGCTCTTTTAAATGAAGCCAGGGAAGGGGCTAGATGAAAACAGTAGGACACCGGTATCCACTTGGGATTGGTTCCAGGCCTTCCCGTGGATAATGAAAACAGTGGATAAGAGAGCATGCTTGCCCACCCACCCCCAAACTGCTCTTTCCTGACATTAGCTTGCTTTATGACTGCTCTTTTGAGACAGTAGCTTGCTTTATGGCCACTGCGTGTGACAGTAGCTTGCTTTACAGCTGCTGTTTGTGACAACAGCTTGCTTTACAGCTGCTGTTTGTGACAACAGCTTGCTTTATAGCTTGCTTTCTGGCTGCTGAATTATTTAATTTTTTTTCCTCTGCCAACTGTAGATAACTGAATCAGTGGATAATGAATCATTGGTACGGGGGTCCTACTGTATTGGCCAGAAGTTTGTTCCACAAAGTAGGAGCAGTCACAGAAAAGGAACAAGATCTTGTTATTTCCTTATGTGCCTCTTTATGGGTGACAGATAGGCACCCAATCTGGGAAGAACGTGTATCATGGGCAATTCTTGCTGAAAGCAGATGTTCTGAGAGATAACAAGGTCCCAAACCATTAAGGGCTTTATCAGTGAGAGTCATCATCTTGAACCGGGCGCGGAAACGTGCAGGGAGCCAATGCAATGCAGCCAGAATAGGGGAGATATAGTTGTTACGTCTCAACCCGGTTAAAAGTCTGGCTGCTGCATTTTGTACCTGGTGAAGTCTCTGCACCAGCTTCAAGGGAAGCCCCACGAAATGCCACTGAAGGAAGAATACGGGCATTTCCTGGAACTTCGTATGGAGGACAAACTTAGAGCTTTATTGGTTTTTTCCCCCCTCATCTGTACTTGTTGTTGAACTTTAGTTTTTACCTCCTTTATATGGATTGTCCATAAGTCGGTATTCAGTTTCTGTTCTTCTTACCTCAGGAAAAGCAGTAATCAGCAGTTACGAATATGTTCAGAAATAAGACAATTTACTGCATTTTGCCTTAAGTTGACACCAACTACCTCAGAACAGCTTAAAGGGCTCTATTACCTGTTGGACGTAGGAAAGGTAAGAATGTTACTTTATTCCACCACCATTTTCTTTAGAAAATAATAGAATTCGCTTTTTTAAATTCATACACAAAAACGACTTTTCCTATTTATTGCAGACAATTCATTTTTTGTTTCTAAGGAACATAAATTTTCCTTACTTGATTTATATGTTCCCTTTCATGTTCTTTGTCTCTCCCTGCCCTGTCTGCCCACTTGTGTGTCAGGGTAAACAGCTGTGGCACTCCACATAGTTTTGAACTGCATCTCCTTTAACCATTATTGGTTGTCTGATGGAGGTTGTAAGCCTGAAATCTGGACGCTTTCCATTAAATGCTTGAATGACACTTCCAGCGTACCTGAAGCAGAGCATGCCCACATTTTAATGACGGATAAAATAAAACTTTGTGGAATGTAGCCAGCTTCTGAGAAGTAAAACCTGCAAACTGCTTATTAAAAGATGCTTTAAAATAATTGGGTAATTTTAGGATCTCATTTAATCTTCTGTCCCTCTGTGTTCTAGATTGAGGCAGAGGAAATGTCTCTCTTATGGTCAGAACTGGTGAGTTCTGCTTTGGCCTTCCTCTGGACCAGTACTGTCACTACGGATCCAGAGCGATGGTTGTCCTGGGACCCTCGATCTAAGGAAGAGAAGAAGATGCCAAAATCTCTTATGGATGACTCTGTTCAGGTTTGTGCGGGGAAAGTTATGTTTTTTAAAAAGGCTGGTCTAGACACTCGGATCACTGTAGGAATTTACAGCTTCTGATTTCATGATCTCATAGGACCTGCAGCAAAACATTGCAGCCTAGGGGGTCTCCCATGCAAGGCGACGGCTTGTCTTGGTTTCTTTCTAGAGGCTGCAATTGTGTTTCTACCTTCTCAGTCTTGGCCCCTCTGCTGCAGCCTGGCACCTGCCGAAGTTCCCTCTTTAAGCTCCGCCCCCCTTTAAAGATGATATGCGCTTCATCAAGCCTGCTATTAGTTATCTGCTGTGAGTGATGCCATTTGGGCAATATCAAGATCCTCCTTGAAGAACGGGTTTGAGCCTCCTGGCACAGTAGTTAAACTGCTGTACTTCAGCCGAAACTGTACTCACGACACAGAGTTCAAACCCAGGCGGCAGGCTCAGGGTTCACTCAACCTTCCATCCTTCCGGGGTTGGTAAATTGAATACCCTGCTCACTGGTATTACACTCCTTCAGGAGGTATTGATTAAAGTGTCGTTGAACTACCTGTTATTGATTGTTCTTCAGGTATAGCAGTGATATGTACCATGGTACAGTCAAATGTAATACAGAAGAATCTGCTATCTAGTGCTAAATTTAACTGTTAAAAAATGCTGCCTCACTGTGCTGTTCCCAAAATGCTTCTCCTTCTTCCAGCCAACAGAAGTTTTAAAATATGTTTATTTAAAAAGATCTTACTGTTCGCTATTGTAGATTCCAGTTGGCTTCCTTACATTCCTGCATTTTTGTAAAGCCCATTGTGTATTTGATGTTCAGATAAGTTGTACAGTGTTAGAAATGCACCTCTTTGTAAAATTTCTTTTTGTTGTAATTGTCAAAGAAAAAAAAATGATTCTGTTTCTGGGGGGTTGGGGGAGCTGTGTTAGTGTATTGCAGCAGAAACATTGAGCCTTGTGGCATCTTCAGGACCAATAAGTTGTTTTTTTTTTAATCCTGCTAGGTTTTGTGGACTGTAGCTCCTTCCCAGATACAATCTGTTTGCCTTTTAGGTGCCATAAGACTCTTGATTAGTTATTTGTTTGCATGGGGAAAAGTTCAGGCGTTAATTAACACAATGGAGACGAGAAATGCTCTCTTCTCTCTCCCATGCCGTCCATCAGAAGGTCAGTGGGAAAGGGAACTCCCCCTACCCCCATCCCATCCCAATGAATGTTTCAGTCGCAGATGCTTTTGGAATCACCCATTGCCTTTTATTTGAAGTGTACAGAGACATTTGGGAGGTCACGCGGGCCACCTGTACAAGTGAGGGTCATGTGTCCCCTGCTCCTGAGAACCGTGATCGCCCAGATCATGGAGTCACAATGGGGCAGGTTTTATTTTCAACTCAGCCGTGTGACTGAGTGCATCTCTACATGTTTCCCTTGCAAACCAATCAGTAGCTATAGTAACATTTCATAGACTAAATAAAATACAGCAGCATGTACAGTGGTACCCCGACTTAAGGGCAGCCCGACTTAAGAGCAATTCGACTTAAGAGCAGAGAACTGTTGGCATTTTAACTGCCACTTTACAAATATGGTCTGCTCGACTTAACAAATATTTTGTTTCATTTTTAACTTATTTTTTCAATTTTTAGATAGGTACCCTGACTTAAGAGTAATTTGACTTAAGAGCATGCATTCGGAACGGATTAAATTCGTAAGTCGATGTTCCACTGTACTTTGAATGCATTCTAGAGCACGGAGATGGGGAAAAGTGTCATTAATATGCCATGAAATGCCAGGGGATTGCCTTTTATTTGTATGTGTGACTAATAAGGAAAATGTGGCTATTTTCTCTTTCAAAGGCCTGATAGTTGGATTGCCTGGAATTCAGGTGGTTCTGGCTGCTTCGATGAACCTGTTCTTTGAAATATCCCAGCATCTTGCGGTCATTGACTTGCGGTCGTTAATATCCCACCAGTGTGGAAATGCTTACTGGTGACTGCTTTTAAATGTACATTTTGATCTTTATTAATTTAGGGTGTGGGTATTTTGAGTCGAGCAGTTTTCTCCAAGTGCCTCTCTGAAATTCTGTCGAGCAACAGGAAGTGGAGCCAGTGGGATGTGAGAGGCCTCCCTCTTCTGTCTGCCTCCAACGTGACCTTGGGAGAGGGTGCGGAGAGAGCACAGCAGCTGCAAGAAGTCAGCACTGTTCTCTGGACCCATTTGGCCTTTTCTTCGGTGGCCGAACTGAGGTAACGATACTGATGAACTGCTCTTGCATGATCCTCCTCTGAAGCCATTGTAAAATCGGTTCTTGACACTCCACGTTAATGTATAACAAGGCTGTTCAACTTTGAACAGGCCAAGGTCTACTTTTTCCGGCCCAAAGTGCCCAAGGGCTACTACACTGAAACCTCTACTTAGGAATTTTATCTGTTCCGAGCACATGCTCATAAGTAAAAACTTTTGTAAGTAGAGCAGCAGTTTCCTATAGGAATGCATTGAAAACCAATTAATCTGTTCTGGAGGGAACAGATTTCAATGCGCCATGGCCCTTGAACTGCCCCGCTCGGCTGAGACAGTGGGCTGGCAGACCCAGAACTTTGCTGGGGCAGTGGTGGTCCTTGGGATGGGGGAGCCAGGGGTGGAGAACTTATCCCCTCACTTTTTTTATTGATGGCTGGTGGGCTACTTTTGAACCCTTCGTGGACTACCGGTAGCCCGCGGTCTACCTGTTGGGCAGTCCTGATGTATAATGTTAAACGAGTGTTGGAAGATGAGGGGGCAGGCCGTGGTCTCCCACTGCACTTCTGTATTGCCTTAGCAGAGCCTGGTGCGACGGTCACCGCTTAGTGCTTTTCTCTTGTCGTACTGTTGCCAGCACCATCCCTGGTGGCCTCCCTCAACCAGCTCTGCCATAACTGAGGTTACTGATCTTCCTTCCTTGGTTAAAACGCCTCTGTTTTATTCTTCTTCTCCTTCTCCTTTCAGGTGTATAGATTGCAGGCTCCAAAGTGTGATGTTACGCAGGCAACTTGCAGCTCTCAGAAGCCTGGTTCCGGTAGAACTGCAAGAGGAGTATCTCCAACATTGCGACAGGGTTGCCTCCAGGGACCCAGCGGCTTTTCAATACATTTGCAAAATACTCAGGGATTTTGCCGCTCAGGACGTGATGCATGAACAGATCCTTTGCCTCTGGCTGACGTGCTTGCGGCAGTTCTTTGGACAGGAAGTCGGACTGCAGAACATGCCCGAAAATGCTCGGCGAGGCAGTCTCTGGGTCAATCTCGGTCTTCTGCAGGTCAACTTGTGGCTTCCGCAAACTCAGTTTGATCCCGCCGTGAAAAGAGAATACAAACTCAAGTACGCAGAGGAAGAGGTGAGTTCAGGTGACTCTGAGGTGAGTTTCCTTGCCCTGTGATGGAAGGATCTCTTGCAGTTCAGCATTGTATTTGCAAGAACGACACCCGTCAGGTGTTTCTGGGAAGTCAACAAGCAGACTGCTGTGGCATTGGCAATTCCTTATTTCTTTGTTCCTATGGTCTGGCATTCAGAGGTACACTTTTTACTGTATTGAGATGTTCCGTTTACTGCTGTTTGTCGCACCTTGCTACCTTGTCAAAGATGTGCCAGAACTGATATTCTAGTACAGTCATCCCCCTCTTTATTATGGTTCATATACTGCAGTCCCGGTATATCATGGGACCGCAGTATATGAGGGCAAGGGCTCCTGGGGCAAGCTGTGTGGGCCTGTTTGGGGCCTCCTGCACTTACCCCAGGCCTGGCCCTGCCCTGAGCGGGTCCCTGATGGGCTTCCTCTGATGGGCCCCAGAAGTGGTTTTGGTGAACTGGAAGTGACTTCCAAAAACTGGAAGTGACCAGAAACAATTTCTGGCTCCAGAAGTCACTTCCGGTTTGCCGGAAACCACTTACGGGACCTCTGACAGGCCCGGGAAGCCCGTCAGAGGCCTGCTCGGGGCAGCGCCAGGCCTGACGTAAGTGCAGGACGCCTCAAACAGGCCCCCAGTCCTGACCTGAGCCAGCATCCGCGTAACACGGATTTTCCATTATTACGGGTTAGGTCAAGTCTCTAACCCCCGCAATAAACGGGGGATTAATTTATGGAGTTTTTAATCCTATCAGATTAGGGACAATTTTTTGCCGTGGGAATTATGGTCTATAGTCAAACCATCTTTGATGTTTTCAGCTGCACCATCTAGAATGTGAATGGAAGACACACGATCTATCGACTCAGTTGCGCACAGGGAAAAGTCTGGAAGATGAAACAATGAGTAGTCACAGTCACCCTCATATTAGGTAATGTTGAGCTTCATTGTGGGGCTCGGGTGGTGGTCAGACACGTTGAAAGGTTTGGGATGTTCGTAGTCTTACTTCTAGATATGAAGGAGTAGTTAGGAGCAGCCAGAAGGGTTAGGGTTACGGTTAAGGTTAAGGTTAAGGTTGAGTGGATTCAGATCCTATCCCAAGAGCTGGGCCTTGGGCAACTGGCAGGCGAGGCTTCATTCTCCCTGTGTGTGTGGCTGGGAAGATGGAGGAAGGGAGGAAGAGCAGCCGCCTCGTTACGGCAGCTTGGTCCTCATCCAGATTCTATGGGAAAACTCTAGATTTCTCCTTTCATTGGCTGACTCATTTATGAAACGTCAGTTCCATTTGCTTAGTGGAAATGTGGCCTTCAGACCTGGTTGTTAGCAAAGTAGTCCAAGCCAAACCCTAATTGATAAAATGGAAATCCAGTAGTATTTTGTTTAAAAGTGGCATCCTCCACATGGTGCCAAATTTGTCTGCAGATGGAAAGTAAGCTTTTAAACTGTTTCATAAAAGCTTTACTTAATGGGGTTCTTAATGGCTGAAAAGAGAAAAGTAAAGGATAGAAATAAGAGGGGTGGCAGTTACGTGTTTACAGGCTGTTTCTTTCCTTGAATGGTGTTTCCAGAAATACCCTTTTGAGAGGTGGGCGGCTGAATTCTTGGAATGGCATCAGCATCTATGCCAGGTTGTTGTGGATTGAAGGCTTCCTTGTGCCATTTTGGAGTGCGGATGACTTGTATGCAGTGATCCAAAGTTGCGTGCACCCCTTCAGTGCCATAAAAGGAAGTCCTTAATCCGTGGCAATGGGCAGCCGTTGCCAATGTCATTCCTATTACACAGGCGGACCCCGCCCGACAGGATACTGACCTGTGAGGTAACGTCTTGGGTCATCCTTTCTCAGGACGTTGCGCCAAAGGATCCAGAAGCTAAAGGACTGGATTGCCTGCCTGAGCCAGAAGCAAGCCTTCCGGCCACAGGGGCCTTCTTGCTACACGTCCTTGCACCAGGAGATCCACCAGTATGCCAGCAGCATCGCCCAGGTTTCCAAAGTCCAGGATCTCATGACCCGCTTGCTGCAGTTGCTCCAAGAGGATCCGGCCCAGTCTCTCCAGGTGGCACAAAACGTCCTGAAGGAGGAGGCAGCGTGGCAGCGGTCCCACCACCAGTTCCGGAAGCATTTGGCTGAGGAGTACACCGCTTTCCCTGACGTGGTGGATTCCCCTGCAGGCGGCCATTTTGCAGGTCCAGCACGGCCTCAGGCTTGTGGCTTCGGAAGTCCACAGGGCGACGTTCCGCAGTTTCGTCAGCCCGGCCAAGCTCAGCACCCTGGTTGCTTCCCTTTTGTCCTTCCCTTCTGTGGGCAGCACCTTCCCGACGTACCTCTCCCAGGCAGATGCCTTGTGCTCTGTGAACTCTCTGGATGTCCTTCATGGCCTGAAGACGTTGTCTCTCAAATGCTCGGCTGAAGAGGCTGACGGAGAGCAGAGGGGGTGCCTTACTCAGGAGCAGCTGCTGGTGAATGCCCTGCTCTACCTCCGTTGCCATGTGCTCTCCCAGAGGGAGCTGGACCATAAATCTCTGAAGGTCTTTAGACATTTGTGTCAGGTAAGGCTTCGCGTCTTAAAAAAAAAAAACACTTTCAAGTGGCTTCGTTTACGCTCAACCGTTGAATTTATTCTATGACTACAGTAGTTTTCTAAAAATACATTTTTTAAAAAAAAAATCACATTAATATGATCCATTAATCAGACGAACACCAGGCAAAAAATCCTGCCACCAAATAAAAGGACAGTTGCTAACCTCAGCTCAGAGGTCCCCTTACAATACACCCTGAAGCTGTTCACATTTAGTGGACATTAGGACTTAAATTAATTAATTATCCTGATGCCGACTAAAAAGAGACTCTGGGTGGGGGGTGAGCAATCTCGGGGGGGCGGGGGGGGTGAGCTTGGGGGCGAAATAGTGCCCATAGGTCAAACTGTGGATAACGTAGGGCCTGAAAATGACAAGGCTTTTTTGCAACTGGAAAACATTTAGCAGAATTTGCCCAGCTGGCCACTCCTGAGTCTGTTTTTAGGGGGTGATGCTGAGGTATTTGGGGGGGGGGTCATGCCCTTGAACTAGTAACTGCTGTTCTTGAAGACCTCCTTATGCAGAAACACATCATTTTGACTGATTGGGTTAATTCATTCATTTTTAATTGAATGGGAAGAGCCTTGGGGAGGAATCTTAGGAGGCTGCGGAGTTTTGCTACCCCTACTCTAGAGAAGCGATGGGAATTTTGGGGTGCCGATGGTGTGCTCCAGAGGTCAGATATGGGTGCCAAAGTTGCTTTTATAGCCCCAACAAGCCCCGAGAAAGTTATGATTCCCATCCCCCCAGAATGGGAGACTCCCACTTCTAAGGGGCTTGGATTACTCTCAACACCTTGAACCTCAGAGCAGCCCTTGGGAAAAAAAGATCTGTATGTTGTTGGTCTTTTTGTCTTTGCCACAACAATGACACAGGCAACCAAGACTGGTGATTTGGGACCTGCAGGTAGGAAAGGGCTCATGATCCTCCCGGTCTGTCTGCAAGGAGTGTGAGGTGGAATGTGTATGCATGAATCTTTGAGGAGTTTCTCAAGGCAAGCGTTGCCCTTTTTGCCCCCCCCCCTTCCCAGGTCATTATCAATGAATGGGATGAACAGGAGCGGCAAACCCAGGAAGAGGAAGAACAAAAGAACAGCCTGTATAGATACAAGAGTAAGAAGCATGGCAGTGGCCTCAGCGAAGAAGAGGAGGAAGAGAGGGAGTTCAGAAGGACCTTCCCTCTTCATGAGAAGGTAGAGGATGGTGGCTTTAAATTAAGATTTTGCATGGAATTAATTTATTGATGGAGGAGGAGGAGGGAGGGGAGGGGTTTACGATGCTGAAAAAAGAACGTGGATATAAGCAGCTTGTTAGCTGGGAAATTACCGTATTTTTCACTCTATAAGACGCACCTGTCCATATGACACACATCGTTTTTAGAGGAGGAAAATAAGAAAAAATGTTTAGCCTAAAGCAGGAATATCCAAACTTCGGCCCTCATGTTTTGGACCACAACTCCCAGAATTCTAAGCTTGGATTGCCAATGACAAAGGACTGTGGGAGTTGTGGTCCAAAACATCTGGAGGGCTGAAGTTTGGACATGCCTAACCTAAAAGTTTCATGGCGGGGGAACCCTGGTTGCAAATGGGAGGGCAGAGGCTCCGTGGAGGACCTCCATGGAAATGAGGTGGTTGGGACTGGGAAATCCCGGCTGCAAAAGAGGAGGCTTGCAAACAAGGTGATTGGGACTGTGAAATCCCGGCTGCAGCAGGGGATGGGAGAGGCTCCATGGAGGTCACTTCTCTCTGAATGGAAATCCGATATATATGTAGCGGGGGACTACTGTATTTGCTCTATAAGACGCAGAGACATTTCCCCTTAGGGAAGGAAGTGCGTCTTATAGAGTGAAAAAGACAGTAATAGATTACTTGGCTTGGGAAAATTCTAAATGATTGTTTGGAGTTAATCATCATCCTCTTAGAACTGCAGTCCCTATGAATCATGAAGTCCAGGCTCTGTGGAAGAAGCCTAGTAAGGGATTGAACTCCCAAACTCTGGCTCTGCAGCCAGAGACCCCTGGGCTATTTAACTGAGAGTCAGTATGTATCCATTAGGTGAATGATTGGGTTCTTATCTCGAATGTGACTAAAATGTGACTCGGGTGTGATTAAAATAAGAAAAAATTGATTGTACGCCTGAGGGAAGTCTTGAGGTAAATTATAGTTGTAAATGATTTTAATTACTTAATGGATTTTTAATTATGATTACTAGAGATGGGCACAAAACGAAAAACGAAACGCTGTTAACTCCTATATTGCTGGCGGGTGCCAGACACACTCTTGCAGTTAGCTATGGAGACCCCCTTTGGAGATTAATAACTTGGCCCTCTGAACACCAAACCTCTCCAGATTTCAGGCGCTTACAGGGAAGAGTCCAATGAAGCTACTCTGCCATTTTGGTACCGATACATGGCTGCGATGCCTATTTTTGAGTACATAATGTTTTGTTGTGTTTATATACTCCAAAATAGGTACTGTGCAAAATGTGAATGCTTTTATAGGTACCGGACTGAGCTTTTTTCTGTAGACCTCATGATACTGTTCATAAGTGCTTCAAGCAATGGTGTGAATTGTTACTGTTCCCTTACCTCCACCTAACCTAGTCTGGCCTTAAAGTTAAGAGGCAGAATCCTTTTTGAACATTGCTAGCAGAAAGAGAATTTCCCATGAGCTGTTAACAAGGATCCCATTCCTTACCGTGTATAACATATTTGGAGGACATGTTGCTTGAAGAGGAAACTGCTTTGGGTTTCCAGGTTTGTAGTGTATGGAACTCAACAGATGATGTAGGGATGCCGGCAGCTGGCTGGAGCTGCCAGATTGTGTGATGATCCTATTTGCGAATCTCATTCCCTATCAGCATGTTCTTGGTTCTTGATACCATCAAGTTGACCTTCTAATGCTAACTTGCCAGTGGATCCGTTATTTCATGAGTGGCATGTTTAAACCCTTTTGTATGCATTTCCCTTCTCTTTCTCCATACGTAGTGGACAGAAGAATAGTTGTATAAACTTTATTAGACCCCTGATTCTTAGTGTTTTATGTTGAATTGTTGTAAACCGCCCAGAGTCGCCTTGCAGATAAAAGGGTGGTATATAGATAAATAAAATAGATAATAATGAATTGGTATCTAAAATTTCCAGGATTTTGAAGATATTACTACTGAAGCGAGCCTTGAGGGAAATATAGAAGTAGAACATAGGTTCGAAAACGAAGCAGATGCTGAGAAGCCTCTTCTTTCTCCTCATTCGATGAAAACGGTCATGGCGGTGCATCAGCAACTGTGCCTTCACTTTGCACGATCCTTGTGGTATCAGCAAAATCCACCTTCCCTTCAGGCTAAGCATCATTTGAGTGCATTTCTTTCCTGTTACCAAACTGGGTCTTCACTGGTGGCTCACTTCTATCCTTTGCTTGGTGAGTCTTTTCCTATGTCTACTGCATAAACACTGCCCCCCCCCCCAGAAAACCGTGGAAAATTCAAGTGGTGCGCAAGAGAGTTTCTTTCACTGGGTAGGTCAGTTAAACTAGTTCTAGATAATAATAATAATAAAAATCTCTTGCCCTTGAATAGATAATATACAGGATATCAGTGAGGAAAGTCAGATATTCATTGTATTGGGGGGGGGGGAGGGGGGATCCTGAACTATGTAACACAGGCATGGGCAGTTGCTTCTCTCCAGGTTGGCCTGATGTCTCAAGACTAAAGTTATTCATGGAAAAGAGATGAGAGGCCTTACATCAAGGACTTGTTTGTTTTCTTGTTTTATGTGGCTTGCTTGCCATTTGTTCTTTTCTGGAATCAGTTCCTTGCAATGGGCACATTCAAAATAAGACTTAAAAATAATAATTCTGGATTACAAATACCATAATTCTTCATTCTGGAGTTCTGCTTACATTACAGATATGTCTGTGAATATTCTCAGTCATCCAGGTGAGTTTATCTGGAAGTTGAGTCATGGCTACTGGACTTCTTTTTCGAGAGATAGAAATGTTTCGCTCTTCATCCAAATAGCTTCATCAATGAAGCTGTTTGGATGAACAGCGACATGTTTCTATCTCTCAAAAAAGAAGTCCAGTAGCCATGACTCAACAGATACATTACAGATACCTAAATATGAAAGGCTGAAATTGGAAAGCTTTCAGGTTTAGCTAAGTCTCTCTTTGTCCAGACCTCCTGTTCTTGTCTGAATGCCAGCTGCGCACTTCTTTTTTCAGTTACAAGCTTAGGCAGAGGTAGGCTTAGCTCAGCCTCAAAGCCTTCTAGTTTAGGTCCTTTCCCAGTGCATCACACTCCGGGAGTTGTAAAGTGTCTTTAAGATAGGTAGAAACTCCCCAAATGCAGAATTATGTTGTTTGTGGGAAATCCAAAAATCCTATCCCTGATTCACAACTGCTTTGGGGCGAACTTCCAAAAACATTTGACTGTCTCTTCTCTAAGGGAGGGTGTTTTCTTTCAGAGCTTGCCCTTAACCCACTGTTTCCTTTCTCTCTCTACCTCCAACACAGGTCCTGAGATGAACGATACCATTCACGGCAGCCAGCTTCTAATTAGTACAATATTGCAGAACACACTTTTCGAAGAAGGCACTTCAGAGCTGGTCCTGGAGAACGAAGGGCCCTATGACTTCTACCACCATCCAAATATCCAGCAAGTGCGACAGTGCCGGCAAGTACTTGAAAACTTTACCAAAGAAGTGCAGGTGCTTTTGCAGGACTGGCCTGAGCATCCAGCGCTTGTCCAGGTAAAAAGCTCTTGACTTCACTTCTCCTCTGCAGAAAATACTAAAAAAATAAAATCCCAGGAATATTTCCAGGGTGTCTTTACCAAACCTGGCTACTAGGAGACATATGTTACCAATTATTGCTTGCTTTTCTGTACAGTGGAACCTTGACTTACATGCTGCTTGACTTGCAGCATATTTGACTTGCAGCAAGAAGGGGCCTGTTTGACTTGAGTCGCAGGCTTTGACTTACAGCTCGGAGCCCCGGCGCAAGGCACCGGAATTGGGCGGCAGCCACAACCCAGCATCGCGGCTGCCGCCTCCAAATTTCTCCTGCCTTCTTCCCCTCCTTGGGCAGCGGTGGCTTTGGCGAGACCAGCTCAGAGCACCTGGAGCTGGTCCTCGGTCTCACCGAAGCCGCCGCTGCTGCCGGAGGAGAAGAAGGGCTGGGAGCTTGGGGCTGGCCTTGCTGGTTAGACAGGCGGCTCAGTCTTGTAAAAAATCTGGCTGCAGAATTCTGGTCCACAATGGAAGCATTTTAGTTGAGGAGCTGTACAGTTGTGGGACTCTAATGGTAAGCATAGAGTTGTTGAAAACTTGGAACGTCAAGTTAAAAATCAGTAAAAACTTAAATGTTAGACATTGTTGCTATGATCATTAAAAAGTGGAGGCGTATAACTTGTGGACTATAATTCCACTGCCTCCTGCTTTCTTTGAAGAGACATTTCATTTACCCGTATTTATCGGCGTATAACACGCACCCTCATTTTAAGAGGGAAATTTTAGGAAAAAAAATTTTTTTGGCGCCCACCTGCCCGGGTCCCTATCTAACCCTCCCCCTAACCCACCTCCCACCCACAGAGTCCCTGAGGCAACCTGGCAGCTCCGTCCGTGCAGCCGAGGATCGGGGCCTTGTCTGGCGAGGCGGGTGGCGTCCGCGGCGGCGGCGGACTGCCCGCACCGGGAACAAAGGCTGCCGCCGCCGCTGGTCTGCGGCGAGATTTTCGGCTGCTCCGGACGCGCGCGGTTTGTCCACTCCAGCCGGCACCCCCCCACACTCATCGGAGGCTCCTTTGCCTTACCGGGGGAGGGCTCCCGGCTCCGTCCGTGCAGCCGAGGATCGGGGCCTTGTCTGGCGAGGCGGCGGCGGCCTGCCCGTGACCAACAGCAGCAGCGGCGGAGGCTTGCGGCCTCGCTGCGCTCTGGCCGGTCTTTTCTTTATTTGACAGGCCGCCGATCAGCTGGGCTCCCCGATCAGAGCCCTGATAAGGGCTCAGGCAGCGGGAGAGCTCGGCGGCGGCGGCGGCGCAACCAGGACGGGACTTCTTTGACGGCCCGTGTTCATCCGGGCCATCTGGTCTGGCTAGGGATCTCGCGCCGGGGGGGGGGTAGATTTAGGGGGCGGGTTATTTAGGGTCCCAGGGGGCGGGCTCCCTGCTCCCGGGGGGGAAATAGTTAGGCTTTAGGGAGGGGGGTTAGGGCGTGCGTGGGATCCTTGTTTCTCTGGCCTGCCCCGTCAGCTCGCAGTGTGCGAGCACTGGCTATGGGACGGCAGTCGTTGTTTTTGCCAAGCACACTGGTCGCCTCATATTATATCGGCGTATAACACGCATACATAATTTGCCCCCTATTTTCAGGGGGGAAGTGCATGTTATACGCCAATAAATAGGGTACATCCCCTGAAGGAATCTCCTATCCCAGTCAAATTGGTGTTAAATTGCTGTTTTCGGGGGTCTTTTTCATCATCTGGAACGGATTAATTCACTTGCCCATTACTTTCTATGGGAAAAGTTCTTTTAACTTAAGGCATGTTTGACTTATGTCTAGACCTCCAGAACGGATTAATGATGTAAGTCAAGGTTCCACTGTATTTTCTGGTTGTAATGTGTACACTACTAAAAATATCATGAGAAGACAGGACTTGCTAGGAAAGGCAATAATCAATGTATTGGAATGTGGAATCTTTTTGTTTGCAAGACATGGGCTATTAATGATAGGACCTTTTGGAGGTCATTAATTCATAGCCTTGACTTAAAACGGGAAACAGCTTGATGGCATAAAACGTTGAAAACAACTTTCAGAGAATTCTGGATTCTGGATAGCATTAAGCAGACCCCCACACCTGGAGGAAAATGCTTGGCGGAAGAAGATTAAAGCATAACAAATATTTATGAATATTTAATTTGGATGTTACCGATGTTTTATATTGTGTCAATTAATTCATTTAAAAAATAAATCATTTGAGATTTTTTTTTGTATGTGTGTGGGATGTGATAGCTAGAAATATTTTTGTCTTTCATTTCACAGCTCTTGGTGGTGATGGACAGAATCCGTAGTTTTCCGCTCTCCAGTCCTCTTTCAAAAATCCTGAATGGATTGGAAATTCTGCTGGCCAAGTCTCAGGTCAGAATTGTTTATATGTGTTCGTATGTATGTATGTATGTATGTATGTATGTATGTATGTATGTATGTATGTATGTATGTATGTATGTATGTATGTATGTATGTATGTATGTATGTATGTAATGTATTTTCCCCTCTTGCAAGCCTCCCTGTGATTGAGTTAAATAAATTTTCAGGAGATCTGTTCTGTAAATAAAACACACTGTTTCCAAAGAAATGTTTGAGTTTTATACTCTTTACAACAGTAAACCTAATTTGCGCCATGTTTTGTTGTTGTTTCCAATGTATTTAGCTCAAATTGTTCATAATATTTTTTTCATCTTTCTTTTGCCATTCTTTTCTTATAGGATCAATCTCGTAAAGGTTTTGTTTATTGTGCTCATAAATTACCAAAAAAAAAAGCAGTTAAGAACACAATGTATTACCATACTAAGAATATTTAAACCTATATCAGTATTAAACTAATAAGTTAAAAATGTTAAAAATACCTTCAAAACAGAAAATTTATTTAGATACTGGGGAAGTAAAGGATGTTTTGCGGTGATATATATTGCTCTACAGTTTATCCTTTTGTTTGAAGGATGTGTCTTCCCCCCCCCCCCCCCAGGACTGGGAGGAGAACGCTAGCCGTGCCGTGTCTCTGAGGAAACACCTTGATTTGGTCACTCAGTTGATCATCCAGTGGCGTAAATTGGAGCTGAGGTATGTTTACTTTGTGCTAAATCTTAATGCCTGATTTCTATCCGCAAGTGAACCAAACCAAGTACTGTAGCCTTCAAATACCCTTATTCTCTTTATTTCTCTCTTCCATTGCCAGTTGTTGGTCTGTTAGTCTGGACAATGCAATGAAGCATCATGCGGAAAAGTCAATGAGACACTGGCTTTCCGTCTATCAGATGATTGAGAAATGCAGACAAGAGCAAACAGAGAAAAGCGAAGGTAACTGTTTAGAACGACACTAGTTTAAAAAGCCATGCCGTTTATGCCAGCCTTTAAAAACGGGCAGGCCATCTCCAGACACTTAGGAGTGGCATTCGCCCCTTCTGCAGCCTGGGAGGCCTGCCGTTATGCCAGCAACCGCTCCCCCCTTTCTCTTTACAAAACAAAAGTTAGGGGTGTGGAAGAGCTGGGGGGTGAAGGGGTTGGGGGTCATAGAGTTCAATCTGTGGTCCTTGCGTGGCCCACTTCTGTTTTAAGAGGAAAGAAGGCATCTCTCTGAAAAGATGCATGTTATAATATATGTACGTGGTTTCTTTGTTTGCAGATTTGAGAAGGATGTATTACATCCCCAATTAGAGTCTAGTTTAAAGCTGATCTTATTCTGTAGCATATTGAGAAATCAGGCAGTTTTGCTCCATGTTACTTGTCAAAACCACTTCATGTGCAAAAAATGTACAGTGGTACCTCTAATTGCGAAATGAATCTGTTCCAAATGCGTTTTCTTAAGCTGAAATTTTCCTAAGTCAAAACAGAGTTTCCCATAAAAATGCATTGGAAATGGATTAATCTGTTCCAAGTGGGAAATCACACACCCCAGAATGAAAAAAAAAACCAGATTAGCAGGCATGCAAACAACAGCTCCCTACCTTTCAACTGCTTGAGAAATAGTCCCAAAAGTTTCAAAAAGTCCCCCAAACGGTGCCAAATATCCAAAACAGGCAGTATGAAAAAAAAATCATTAAAACAAAAAGAAATCCTGGTTCTCAACTTTCCTGCTCAAAATGGCTCCTCCTTCATCCGAACTTAAGCAATGGAGTTTGGTGGCCACATGATGGCGTTATTGCTATGGCAAACAAGCAGGAGCTATTTTGAAAAGGAATCTTTCCTTTACCCTTTCGTAACTCGAAAAAACAACGACAGGCTTTTCCCCGTAACTCGATTTTTTCCCTATACCCACTGATTTCCATTCGCCAGCCAAATTTTTCGTAATTATGTTGCAACAATTAAGCAACAATTGTGTTCCTTAATTTGGACCTAGTATTGTCAGTTTTACAAAGCATGCTATTTTTATTCAGAGCTTCATAATCCAGGATATTATGCAGCTGGGAACCACAGGTTATGAGAGGGCCAATGTTACAGCCTAACTCTGCCAATGTTGCATCCCAGCTGTGCCTGTAATCTCAGAACAGACTTGATTCTGTTGTGTAGCCATGGAGATCCTTTGGCTTTACAGACTCTCCCATCACTCGTACCATTGAGTGTTGTTATGGATTGATGAGGATGAATCTGGAGTGTCACATATTCCCATGCCCTCCCAATAGTGATTAAAATGTTCAGTGTTTCAGAACATTGCTTTTTTCCATGAAGAGTATGCCTTTTATAAGTTACTGGCACTCTTTTCCGCATCTCCATTGTCCCTCTTTTTATCTAATAGGGATTAAAAAAACTGATTTACCAGGCCAGAGCTGAGATGTGAAGATGGCAGATTGGGGTTTGCTTCAGGGAGGGGAAGGCTTAGAGAGGGAGATCATAACATTCCTGAATCTGGATTCTGAATTGTTAGCTCTTAAGTTAGAAGGCATCTGCATTGTATCGAAGCTTAAACAATGTCATTTTTAGGTTAGCAGGGACAGATTTTTCTGGTACTAGCTATAATAATCTGGCTAGATTATTATTATGATTATGAGTATTCTGATTCATAGTAAATCACATTGAATGATAAATCATTTTGTCTTCCCTAATCTCGTTTCTCCTTATAATTTCAACTTGGTGAAATGGACAGATGTGAATTTAGCAGCAGTAGTCAGTACACTGCAAGCTTTCATAGAAGGAGCCACACTGGGGGAATTTCACGTGCGCCTTCAAATGCTTTTGGAATTCCACTGTCATGTGTTACTCATGCCACAAGTGGAAGGAAATGGTGAGTAGTTGTTTTCAAACGGCTGTAGGCTCTTCTCTTTTCCTTAGTCAAGGCTGGCCAGGGGGCGTGCACACTGTTAGAAAGAGGTCCTCCCTCTTTTCTTCATCCATGTAAATTAGCATGTCCTCTTGCCTTCTGGGGGGTGGGGGTGGGGGGTGGCTCAGCAGGCTAAAGCCCTGAAAACTGCCGAATGCAAAGTTGGCAGCACAGTGGTTCACATCCTGAGTGCCATGCAGTGGAGTGAGCTACCGCTGTTAACCCCAGCTCCTGCCAACCTAGCAGTTTGAAAGTAGATAAATAGATGCTGCCGTAAAAAGAGGGAAGGTAAAACGGTGTTTCCTTGCAGCCATGCCGGCCACATGGCCATGGACTTGCACAACACTGGCTCTTCGGCTTGAATGCAGAGATGAGCACCGCCCCTATAGTTGGACACGACTAGCACACCTGTTGGGGGGAACCTTGACCTTGACCCTGACCTTGCCTTCTTACAACTATATCCCTTTAGTTCAAAGGATGCTTCTCTAACTCAGAGGTCTTTGGTAGATAAAAGACTCCTTCCATTCACAAGGGAACACCAGTGTGTCATTGAGGGGCCCTTTCCTACATGAAATTTCATTGCCGTGCTTATTAAACAGGGCTGGCTACTAAGTCTTTAAATCAAGGGCACACTCTACGGGGGTGGTATGCTTGCACCTTCTCGACCTTCCAGGGGCTGCAGTGGCGTTTCCACACAAACTTAAGAAATCCTAAAAATGTGTTTGCTGCTAAACAAGGTGTTGTCAAAAGGATGCCCTCTTCAGGTGGAGCATGTGCCCTCTGGAGGCATGAGTGGCATATTTTAAAGCACACACACCCTAAATGGCTTGAGAGGTTGGCATGTTGACCATGTGGTATCCAGCCCTGCTTTAGACCATCAATACATGCTTCTTCCCAGCTCCTAGGCTGAACCTTGACAGCCTCTCCACTCCATTGATTAGATAGCTTTCTGCAACCTGTTCCAGGATGATCTTACAAGCTTTTTAATAATAATAATAATACAGTCACTCCCCGCCAATTGCGGGGGTTAGGGACCCACCCCACCCACGATACATGAAAATCCGCGATATGTGGAAGCGGGAGGGGGGGGCGATCGCATGCCTGTCCGAGGCTTCTCGGAGGAGCATGGGGCGAGGAGTGACCCGATCGGCCCCCGCTGCCCCCCTACGCAGCTCCGAGGCTTCTCAGAGGAGTGCGGGGGCAGCGCGGAGCGATCCGATTGCCCCCCGCCGCCACCCCGTGGCTCCGAGGCTTCTCGGAGGAGCACAGGGGGTGGAGCAACCCGATCGCCCCCTGCCACCCCCCCACACACAGCTCCAAGGCTTCTCGGAGGAGCGCGGGGGGCAGCGTGGAGCGACCCGATCACCCCCCCCCCCGCCGCGGCTCCGAGGCATCTTGGAGGAGCATGGGGCTGCGCGGAGTGACCCGATCACCCCCCACTGCCCCCCCCCCCGCACGGCTCCGAGGTGCAGGTACTGCGATCCCGTGATGTAGTGGGACCGCAGTACCTGAACCGCGAAATGGCGGGGGGTGACTGTAATAATAATAATAATAATAATAATAATAATAATAATAATAATAATAATAATAATAATAATAATAATAATAATAATAATAATAATAATAGAAACCCATCATCATCATCATCGGAACCCAACATAGCAAATAACAACAGGAGAGAGAGGATTCTTTAATGGCAGAAATGTTTGGTTTACCTTCTCCCACGTTGGGATCCATCCACCTAAAAATTGGCCAATCACATTCCTGTTTAATGGGTGGGGTGGTGGACTTCAAGTTTCAATTTGAAACTAGTCTTTAATACAATCTGTTACTGAGGAATCTGTCTGTAGAGTGGTTTTGCTAAAAAAAAAAAGTTGGTATTTTATTCTTTCAGACACACTGTGCAATGTATTGTGGAACCTTTACAATTACTACAATCAGTTTTCAGAATCTGTCCGTGCCAGGCTGACTGAAGTTCGACATCCAATAGAAAAAGAATTGAAGGTAATATTAAGATTATGTAATATAATTACTGTCTTCTTAGCTCTGGCTGCTATAGTTGAAGACAGATCAAATTTGAATCTGGAAGCTCCCCTGCCTGTTAAATGCATCTCTTCAAGCTAGAAACACGTTGCCTCATCAAGTTGCTTCTTGGCCATCTTTTTTTCTTTTAGAGGACCCAGGAGACAACAATATTGCTGAAATGTCTTTTGTTTTACTGAAATGAGTTTGTTTTACTTTGTAGGCGTTTGTGAAAATCTGCAAGTGGAATGATGTCAGTTTTTGGGCTGTAAAACAGTCCGTGGAGAAGACACATAGGTATGTGAATTTCCATGAAGGCCATTTTGGACGCCCTGGCAGATATCCATCTTGGGGGGTGGGGGGTGGGGAGAAGCAAAATGGAAATTTTCTGTTGTGGGTTGTTCAACTCTTGATCCTCATCTGTTTTTTTCCTCCAGTCAAGTCCATTGGGAAGCCTGTCAAACAACAATGGACTAGTCAAAAGTGGGAGAATAGAAGTCTACAGTTTTTCAAATTTTCAAAGTGGATCGTTGTGTCTTGCTTTTGCATTGAACTTATTTATCATGTTAATATACGTGTTTAATCCTTTTTAAATGGTTGTATACTTATTGTTTGCTTTTAAATATTGTATTTTAGTGACATAAGGCACCTTGGGTCCTTTTAAGGAGAAAGGAGGGGTACAAATATTTCAAATAAATGAATAAATAAAATACTGTTGGATGATTTTCATGGATGGATGGATGGATGGATGGATGGATAGGTAGGTAGGTAGGTAGGTAGGTAGGTAGGTAGGTAGGTAGGTAGGTAGGTAATTTTATTTAGTTGCTTGTTTTTATTTCCTTTGTATCCTGCCTAACTAGTAGCTTTGTTGCTACTCTGAACGGCTAATGTTTGTGTAATTACAGTAATTGCCAGTAGCAAACATAGGTAACAGTATAAAATAATCAAAAGAAGGTTCGGGTAGGCCTTTTGTTTCTACCATTCCAAATAGATCACTCCAACCTATTCTCTGCCTGCGTAGTTGATCCTGTCAGTTAGGTATATCTGCATTAGATGTTTTGTACACTTGTGTTAAATTGTGTACAATGCTTCAGCTGTCTCATTCGGTTTCACTGTGTCATTGTGACTCCTGCCTATGTATGTGCTTACTCCTTATTCTCACCCGTGTCTTTTTTGTGGGGTCTAGGACACTTTTTAAGTTCATAAAGAAGTTTGAAGCTGCTCTCAGTGAACCTTGTCAGTCTGCCCTGGTGGAAACAGCTAAAGAAGAGCCGCTCATTTCCTTGGAGAAACAAGAGACACCAGAAAGCCAAGAAACTAAAATTCAGCACCTGAACAACATATTAAGAAAAAAAATGACAGCTAAAATTGATACAGCTCAGGTAATGCAGAGTTCTTATTATTTACCTCTTGGTGGAATGTTGGCATTCTGGGTGTCAGATTCTCTATCCAGATAACCAAATACTCTTGTCTGTAACAGGATGACAGTGTGACAGCAGTGTGTTTGTGAACATGGCAATAATAGGACAGAACTATAACCATGGGTTCTTAGTGATGTCCCATTGCAACATGAGATCTAGCAAAGTGGGCATCCATAATAATTGCCCAGGACTCACTGGAGACCATGCCCACACCAGGTAGTACAGAGAGAAAAATAGCATTTGAAAAGGGCACTGTTTTTATTTTCTCATTCAACATGGGTCAGTTTCTGCGTTCAAAGAATTGGTTCAAGGAAGAACTCAGACGTGCGGCCCCTGCCCATCCGTTTCAAAAGGCGTTCTGGCTGCTTTGCACTGACCAAGGTTTGGGAATAGGAGAGGTTTAGACTTAGCCTGTCATACAGATGCTATGAGTGAATACAGGGTCACTTAAGAACTGACGTCCTGAATACGGGAATCTGTCCCCAGTAGTGGTTGGCCAGTTATCACTGGGAGGCTGAGAAATAGGGGCTGTTGTCACCCCATCTTTATTGCATAGGATAGTTAGTTCTTTATTTCTGTAGCTGATAAACCTATGGCCCTTTTTTGCCACACACCATCAAGTTGGTGCTGACTTTGGATGACGTTATCCATGAATGACCTACCTCCAAAATATCCTGTCCTTAATAGCCTTCCTCAGCTCTTGCAAAATTAAGTCTGGGACTTAATTTTGGTTTTCAGATTTGGTTTTCCTTTTTTCCTGCTGCCTTCAACTTTTCCTAGCGTTATTGTCTTTTGCCAGTGAGTGTTCTGTTCTCATGATGCTAAGAAGTATGGGAGCCTCTGTTTTGTCATTTTTGTTTCCAGAGAAAATTCAGGCTTGATTTGATCTAGGACTGCCTTGTTCATCTTTCTGGCAGTCCGTGGTATTCTTAAGGTTCTTATCCAGCACCACATTGCAAAGGAACATTCCATAATGTTTAGGAATGCAGTGATGTGGATGATATTGGCAGGGCCGGTGCTAGGTTGTTGTTGTGTTTTTTGCGCCCTAGGCGAGGGGTGGGGCGGGCAGGCGGGGGGACGGCGGATGGCAGGGGACGGCAACAGGCACGGGGGTGGGCAGCGATGGGTGCAGGGGGCGGAGGGCGGTGGCCAGCGGCGGGGGGCAGCAGGCTGGGCAGCGCCCCCTCTCTATTTTGGCGCCCTAGGCAACTGCCTAGTTCGCCTTAATGGACGCGCCGGCCCTGGATATTGGCCTTGGTCTCCAGTGACACTGCCTTACCACTTGAGGATCTTGGCTCTTCCCGTAGCAAAAGGATCTGAGTTACGCTGACTGCTTTGTTAATGGATATATTCCTAGGTTTTTCTTTTAGAGGAAACAAGAGATGTGTTTCAACCAGAATCCCTTCAGGGGCGCTTACCCAAACTCACAAAGCGAATTGAAGAAGATATGCACAACTCTGGTGAAAAACAGCTCCTTTTTGGATCTGGTTGAGAATCTAGACAATTTTACTGGTAAGCACTAGAGACACACTCATTTATTGATCTATGTATTTTTTTTAAATGGCAATTTCTCCTTTTGATCAAATGGTTCTCAAGGCAACTTAAGATAGATGGTTAAATTGTGCACACACCAAATCCACCATTATAACAAATGATGATAGATAACAGAATATACTTTTCTTCAACTCTGCAATCCCAGTCAGTTGAAACTGGGTGAATTTGCAGAATAAAATTCAGCCATAGGGCAAAAGAAATGGTTCTGGAAATGGTTTTAAATGTGGGATTCCCCCTTGTCTTGACATGAGTTTGGTTTGAATAAAGATGCTGAATGTATTGCTTCATGTATTCTTCCTGTGTCGCCCTTCCTTTTGCAGGGGACATAATTTCTTCTGCCCATGAATTGCAGAATATGTCTCTGAATCCCACAGCTGAGAAGGAAAAACAGAGGTCTGAAGTCAAACATTTATTTGTGCAGAAACAAAGAGCCCTAACAGAGCTCTTTAAAAACCTTGCAGCTACAGGTGAGATGGTATTATACCACTTGTACCCCTAGAGTACACTTCCATTCTTTATACAGCAGGATTCCTGTATCCATGGGGATTGGTTCCAAGCCACCACCATCCCCAGTAGATGCTAAAAATTGCATATAATAAACACATGGTATTATGTAGCATGGTAAACAAGAAAGAAAAAAAGTATCTTCCCCATGTATTACCAGATGGCCACAAGATGGAGCCAGATACTATGTTATATCTTTTTCAACAGAAATATGTAGAACAGGCATGTCCAAAGTCAGGCCCGGGGGCCAAGTGTGGCCTGTCTTCAAATTCTGAACGGCCCGCGGCTTCTTCTCCCCATCGACTCAGCCTGTTACACATCCCCATCAGCTGGCCCCTCCCCATACCAGATGAAGGCATTAGCTTGTAGTTTTATGGTTTGCCTGCCCTCCCTGCCTCTGTCCATTCCCTCAGCCACCTGCCCAGCCTACCCCCCCCCAGCTCCATTGCTGCAGCATCCTTCCCGCCTCTTTGCATGTTATAGAGACGTGTCCAAAGTCTGGTCCCAGGAGCCAAATGCGGCTGAATGGTCGACCCCCACACATTTTCACCTCACCAGATCCGGCCCTCCTTGCAAAAAGTTTGGACACCCCTGATGTAGAATCATCTGGCTCCCTCTATTGGTCAGTTCTGGTAATTACACCATGAAAACACACACTTCTAGTTTTTTCTACTAATATTTTTAATATTTTCAGACTGCAGGTAAGTGCAACCGCTGATCCTACAGATATGAGGGCCCTGCTATATTCTAAAAATATTCATCCTGCCATGGAAATTGTTATTACAAAATGGTCAGAGTGAGTTTCTGTTAGAAATCCAAATAAAATTAACTATTTTTCTCTACTTATTTGTAACTAGATCTCAGACAGAATACAGTGGTACCTTGAGTTACAAAATTAATCCATTCCAAATGCATTTTCTTAACTCAAAACACGCTTTCCCATAAGAATGCATTGGAAATGGTTTAATTCGTTCCAAGTAGGAAATCACCCCACTCCCCAGAAAGCAAAAAGCACAGTTAACAGGCAAGCAAACAACAGAAGATGAGCAACCTACCTTATAACCACTTGAGAAATCCACCAAAGGTCACCAAAACGGTGCCAGATATTTCCAATACGGGGCACTTTGTGCAGGTCATTGAAAAACAAGCCCCGGTTCTCAGCTTCCCTTTTCAAAATGGCTCCTTCTTCCCAATTGCAGCACTGTAATTGGGTGGCCACAAGATGGCAGTATTGCTATTGCAAACAAGCAGGAGCCATTCTTAAAAGGAATCTTTCCTTTTCCCTTTCACAACTCAAAAATTTGTAACTCATTTTTGTAACTCAGCATTTGTAACTCAAGGTATCACTGTAGTTGAATTTGTATGGTGCTTTGCTTCTACTTAAAGCTGTAGAAGGATGCCTCCAGCATTGGTAAATGTGTGAATATCTTAGTACTTATAACAGTAATGGAAAATAAAATAAAGTAGCCCTTTAACTTACATTTCCCAACTCAAAAGAATATTGAAATGCTCCCTTTGTTTCTCATGTCTTTCCAGGATTATCATACCGCAAAGGCTTGGCTTGGTCTCGTTCAAAAACTTCCCAGGATCTGCTTTTCCTTCATCCGCTGGATTTGCGTTGCGCTTTAGCATTAGTCAACTGCACACACCAACTGGATGCAACGTATGTAGTGACTCAAGCCATATATTCTAGAATAAATGATTCAAGGGCTGTTCTATATCTAATTTAAATATAGTTAGGAAATTTTAAGACCAAATTCTCACAAAGATTTAATTTTTTAATTGATTTTCACCAATTTCTCACAAAGATTATAATACTGTACTTAATCATTCTTCTTGAAACAAGAAGGTAGGTGGGGGCATCTTAAGTGTTTGCTCCGGCCATAGATTCTTGATCTGAATTCCTTCAGCAGTTTACAATGTGGGGGGAAAATCCCAGTAGCACTGACCCATATTCTGGGGGAAATAAACACCTGGTTAGAACTAAAACTTACAGCGTTGGGTAGCAGTTACCAAACTGAATCTGTAAGCATGTGATGTTATATCTGTCTTCAGGAATAAAAGTTTTGTACTTTCCAGGTTGCTCTCTGAGATCTGCTCATCTTGGGACGGATGCCAGAAATATTTCTATCAGTCCCTTGCTCGTCACTGTAAGCTTCGGGCAGCATTAGTAGCACCTTCAAAAGTAAGAAAGAAATTTCAGATGACAGTACACATTTTTGCTGAACCTGCTTAAAAATATTTTTTGAATCATTGAGTCAGGATAAGTCATCAAAAAGTTTAATGTTTTATTTAAAATAAGCATAATTTTTCTCTTTCATATTTATACTTGCTCACCTTATAGATCTTATGTGAACAAAATGAGAGTGAAATATTGAGACACTTAGTTGTCTGTCTGGGCTGAAGGAACCACTGTATCTCTCTCTCTCTGTTTAGCTCTTGATAACAAAATTTACGCTGCTGTTATCTAACAGAGGCAGAGGATGATTGATGTTGGTTACCACCCCAAAAGACAAAATCTGTTTTCTGTGTCACTGTAGGAAATCACCCTTGGCACTGTTGAGAGATGCAAAGGATTCACTGCACACCTCATGAAGATGCTTGTTAAGCAGAGGAACTCTCTTACGGCTTTGACAGAGCAGTGGGTTTTCCTGAGGTAGTGGATCTTTTTTCTGTTCTTTCTTGCTCACGAGAAAGGGAGAAGGCTGCTGAACCCTGCAGTACAGAAGCCATTTGGAAAGATAATGAAAAACTTACAAAAGTGGTTTTGTGGGTGATTTGTTTGTTTGTTTTGGCATTGTTTTTGAAGTAGAGCTCACAGAGCCACCACGCCTCCTGGCTGGAGATTCTAGGGGATATAGTTCAAAGAATAAATTTTCCAAACTTTGTTTGAGACAGAAGCCCCCAAGATAGATGGTGGTAGTAGTGGTGGTGGGGAATTACAATTGTAATATTTACAATTAGAAATGGACATTTCGTTTTGGAAGGAGTCCGGTTCTGAAAGGAAACACAGCAGAACAGCTGCTGTTCGGTACCGGGATCCACCTTCCACAACAAAATCAGCTAGTCTCTTACCTTGTTTTGGATAGCGCAGGGCTAAACTCCAACGAGGAAACATCCTTGGACGTGGTATCTTTCACTCTCCCTGGTGCTGGCCAATCAGCAGCTGTGCAGGGACATGCATGTCTGATTGGCCAGCGCCAGGGAGAGTGAAATATGATGCATGCATCCAAAGTTGCTTCCTCATTGGGGTTTAGCCCCGCGCTAAATGCCTTCCGAAACAAAATGCCCAGGTCTATTTATAATTTCAGAGATATGTCAGGATTAGCATACTTGCCACTCACATGCATTGGGCCTTCCCTAACTTCTCTGTTGCTTCTGAATGCCTTCTGGCACCTTCTTGAAAGACTGCATAGCCAGCCAGGGCACGTGAAAGTCATGATTGTGAGTCCAAGCCTGTAGTAGCCTTTTCAAGAGTAAATTTGAAGTTTCTCTTTGTTCTGTCTCTTTAATTTATGATGATTTGGTGCGCTTATTGCATTGATATTGTGTGAGGGCTTTATAAAAAGGTAAAGATTCCCCACCCCCATGCATGCTAATCGTGTCCGACTCTAGGGGCGGTGCTCATCTCTGTATTCAAGCCAAAGAGCCAGTGTTGTGCAAGTCCGTGGCCATGTGGCTGGCATGGCTGCAAGGAAACACTGTTTTATCTTCCCGCTTTTTACGGCAGTACAAGTCATTTTACAAGTCAGAATATAATAGATAATTAGTACATAGAATCATAGAATCATAGAGTTGGAAGAGACCCCAAGAGCCATCTAGTCCAACCCCCTGCCATGCAGGAACCCCATCAGAATATTTCCGACAGATGGCCATCCAGCCTCTGCTTAAAAACCTCCAAAGAAGGAGACTGCCTCTGCAGAAAATCAGAGGTGCATGTTACTTACTGGAAACTTTATATTTAAAAACCGCATAGCTGTGTGGAATCTTAAAGACTAGTGTGCTTCATTTGGTGTAGGCCCTTATCAATGGGCTGCCCACTCCTACCATGGTCTGTGAAATTTCATTCTATGTAAAACCTATTTCTTTTTCTTATTGGTGTAGCAGCTACTGTAGTTGCAATACAACTTTCATGGTCAGCTGCAATTTAAACTTTGCTTTGGTTTTTTCCAACAAATCTCTTCCCATTTGAATCCCCCGAACAGAAATCTTCTCAGCTGTGTACAGGAGATTGATGCCAGGCTGAATGTTGTCAACGAATATGAGGTGGCCTTCCCTCCTCAGGACGGTGTTCAGCAGTGGGCGGACCGGTTGCAGTACCTGGCCATGCAGTGCGTGGTGGTCCTCGAGCAGTTCTCCTGGTTTCTGGAGTGCTGCCCAAAAGGCCAGTCCTTGAATGTTCCCGGGACAGAAATACAACCAGAAGGGCCTGAATTGAATTTATCCGGTTCTCTGAAACCACTACCTGAGCTTCACTCTTCCGAGCTACAGTATCTCACTCCAGTGGCTGCAGAGCAGCTGCCTGCTGGATGCAAGATGCGAAAGCACAATGCGTTGCATCAACAGCTGGCTTTGAAAGTGAGCGAGATGCTGGTGGAAGTGAAGGCAGTCAAATCGGAAGTGGACAGAATACGACAGCTGTCTTGTGAGACTCTCTTCCATTCCTGGTAAGTGACCTGCATATCATAATGTTGAGCGGGGGGGGGGGGGGGGACGACTGGATCACGTTTGCTGCCTGCTCACACCCCAGTCTGCAGGTTACAAATAATACACTTTTTGAAGGAGTGCTTCCTGCATTCTGTTCTGTCTCTCAAAGAGTTGAAACTTGAAGTCTTACCCCATTATGTCTTGAAAGAGGTGACTGGCTCACTAGAACCCTGTGACCCAAATATAGGGTCATGCTAAACTGCCCTCGTAAATACCATGGCATTCATCTATTTACATGCAGAACGGAACACTCAGGTAAATTTCCCTTAAAATATATGCCAAGTTACAGGAGTGTAGGTTCCATAGTTATAGAGATGCAATAGAAACAGGCAGGCAGGCAGGCACGCACACACACACACACACACACACACACACACACACACACACACACACACACACACACACACACTCACACACACACACTATTGGAAGCTTTTCTCGCATAAAAGACACACTGTAGCTGAGTTCACATCAGATTTGTTGAAATCTTATGTCCGATATCATTTTTACAATCCATGATTTGTTAGCTGTCTGCATAGCCTAGTAGAGGCCATGTTTTGTTTTCATCTCCCAAGCTCTGGCTTGTTTACGCCATGGTTTTTTTGTTTCTCCGAAGTTATAATTGTGTTTTCTTGTATACCTTGTTTCTCCAACTGTTTCTTGAAATAGGAATTGGAAAAAGAAGGACGACATAAGGTACAAAAAGGAAATAAGGTCAGAAATGAGGGAAACTACTTGTTTCTTTTGTGTTTATCTCATCAGACTACAAGACATGGAATAGTATAATGTGTAAATGAGACTCAAGTTTCTGATGTCAGAACTCTAGTTAAGAGTTCAGTGAAGAATGTATTAGAAGTGGCATGTTGCATTTAAATCTAGGCTCCCTGTGTTTTAAAAGCACACATACAGGTTAAAATGTAATCTCTGTATTGCAGGAAAAGCTTCGAGATATGCTCTGCAGGGATTGAGTGTTTATTGAAGGTTTCAACTGAGTTTCAAGATATGGAGTCCTTATTTATTCCACCTGAATTGGAAGCCAGTCAAGTTGTACCACAAACTGCACTGATCAGAAGTCTTATATATATACAAGGAGAAATTAATAAGAGTGTGGATGACTTTGCTATCTGGAAGACACAGCTGTTCAGTTCAATTTCACAGTGTGATGGTAAAGATAATCCTTCTCCCTTTCCAACTAACAGTAGATCTCTTAATTTGGGTACTGTTCTCTTTTTTTACTTCTTTTATATTTGCCTGCATAACTAAGAGTAGTAAAATTGGATCCTGATTTTGACATCCTAAGTGTTTATTGCATTCAGTTATTCAACTACTGTGTACTTTCCAGACTCTCGGGAAAAGCCAGGATATTTTTTTCCCCGCTTAGAACAAAAATAACCACTTAACTAGGAGACTTCCCACCTTCTGTTAATGTGTTAGACTTATGTGGGGGATTCTTGAATAATTGTTCTTCATTTGCTTCCTAAAGAGGCAAGCATGTGTTTTCTCACAGCCTGGTTGCCATCTGCCCTTACTTCTCAGAACTGAGGGACCATGTCTTTTGCTAGTTCAAAATACAACTCAAATTGCTAGCGTTCCCCTTGGTTTAGATATTTCATCTTCTTAACTCATTTTCTGACTTTGTTTTTTTGACTCACTTCTTTAGCCCATCAGTTTACTGTTGGTGCAGGTAGATTACATTTGCTGGGATTAGATGGCCCGTGTGATTGGATTTTCAGGTGCTGCAGAAAGGAAAGACATTCTAAGCTAATAATTCTGTTGTATTTCCAAAGGGGACAGAACATCAGATGATGGGTTTGTAGAGCTCTTCTCAGAACAAACAGAACTTGCAATTCAAGCAGTCCTGAGTGCTATACAAGGTCTGGTAGAAAGAAGAAAGGAAAGAGAGAACAAAACCTCCCTGAATGCCAGTGGTGAGTCTAAATGTTGTGCTTTGAATGTACTCTTGAATTTTTCAGACATATATTTTTCTGCGTGCTTAACTTAAATACTTTTGGTCAAGTTGCCAATGAATTAGTGACTGTGTGGCTTTTTTATGAAACCAGTTGAAAGCACCTTTTTGGAAATTATTCCCTTCAGCTCACCTTTAGTCATTCTTTTTTTTATTTTATTTTTTATTCCCTACTCCAGGAGACAAATCTTCAGTGGACCGGCTCAGGGCAGGGCATCTGACTAAACTCTTGGGTGAAGATATCTGTGCAGATCTGACTTCTTTACATGTGCAGAAAATAATTTCAGTTATTTCAGAACTCCTGGAGCAGCTAAAATCTTATGGCGAGGATTACACTGCATACAAGTGCAAGGTAAAAAACTCATTGACTGAAACCTGATGCATTGGATCCAGATTTACATAAGGTTAGCTGGGCTTGTGGAAGCAAAGTGAAAACAAAACAAAGGCCACCCAATACTGTCTTGAAATTGTGTTTCTATACACTGTTTCAGAGTGACACATTAGGATATGATTTTTGAATACTTTGTCTTATGTCTGTGAAGATTCTCAGTCATCCAGGTGAGTTTATCTGGAAGTTGAGTCATGGCTACTGGACTTCTTTTTCTTGAGAGATAGAAACGTTTCGCTGTTCATCCAAACAGCTTTGTCTTGTCTCTTTAAAAACAACAACTACGTTCATTTTAAATGTACATTTGTTTTCTTTTGTCTTCAGTTCTTCAATCAAGCCTGCCACTTACTGGTGCGTCTCATGCCAATACTTAACAAGTATTCCAATATCATCCTCTTCTACCTCACTGTTTCCTTGGCCACACACCGGAGTACGGGGAAATTGCTTTCTGTTCTAACTAACATATTTACTGAACTTGCCCAAAAGGTAAGAAAGTCCAGTTTATCTTCTCGGTAGAAAGGGAGTGAAATTCAATAGTTAACTTGTTTAGAATGCTCTGGATGAAATAGATGGACTCCAGTTTGTGATCATCATTGATATAATCTTTGTTTATTATGGCATTTTATGCATGCTATTATCAGGGCTTTAAAACATAATTTCTGACTGTATCATTTAGTCACATAGCCATCGCATCTTGCTAACTTTATATCCAGTTATTTGTTTTAAAGAGAATCATAATTAACACATTTGAAACAACATTATAGTAGAAGATGCTACATATGTAAGATAGATAGCAGTAAGCCCCAAAAGTAGGGTGATAAGCTATTTTTTCCTTAAAAATAATTCTATAAGAACCAAGTTTTCTGAAGAGGAAACATTTGTGATTGTTCAGTCAGTGTCATTTTAGCACAATCGGGCTTTATCGAGGTGAAATACATGAATACTTCAGATACTTGGTGATTGATTTAGTTATCAGTGATCAATACATAGGTTACATAATCCTAGAGAAATGTATTGTACTTTGTTTCGCATGGGAGAATGCATAAAGTAAGAACTGGCTACACAACATGAATGGAAAGGACCCCGGAAATGCTTTTGCATGTTAACATCTGTTCAAATGAAGGTGTTTTTTTATCATCATCAGGGGTTTTGTTTGCCAAAAGAGCTCATGGAAGATGCTGCAGGAGAGGGAGGAACGGAATTCCATGATTATGAAGGAGGTGGCCTTGGAGAAGGGGAAGGCAAAAAGGACGTCAGTGACAAGATAGAGAATGAAGATCAGGTATGTAGAAAAGGCATTTCAAGACAGTAGCTCCAGAGTTAACTACTTTTGCTGAAGGTGTCGGAGGTGGGAGGGTCTCTGGTGAAGTCAGTATTTCACACAAAGAGCAGGTCTGGGCTAAGGGAAAATAGAAGAGATCAACCGCTTTCCCTTTTAGTATCACCCATTTCCATCCATTCAGCGGTAACACTTTCTTTATCCTTATTTAGTGATGTTTACCATAGCTTTCCGCCCACAAGCCGGAGCTGGGGTCCCCTTTTGCTCCTTCCCCCCCTTGCACGTTCACCTCCAGAGTCGGAAGGATTCAGCCCCTTGTTTGAAGTGTATGTTCACGATTAAAGAAACAACACAGACATTCTGGAGGGCTTTAACATTCAGAAAAGAATCAAAAGGGAATGCATGCTACTGACGTTCCTCCGGGAAGACGGCGCGGTATACAAGCTGTAGAAATAAATAAATAAATAAATAAATAAATAAATAAATAAATACTTCTATAAAATAGTTACGGTAGGTGGTTTTCAGAGTAATTTTCACTCCTCCCCAGGCTTCCGTTATTAAAGGAAAAGAAGAGAAGGGTTGAATTCTGGAGGATCAAATTCAGTTGCTTCCCTCCAAATAGGAAAATAGCCCAATACATTCAGACGGAAGATTCTGATTCAGTGTTAATGTTGTTTAGCTGAAGTGCTAAGGGAGGGGGGAGTCCCACCCTACAGTGGTTGTTAATTAAATGTTTCAGGTAGAAGATACTTACCAAAAGGACCAAGAAAAGGACAAGGAAGACCCAGAATCTAAAACAGATTTGGAAGGAGAAGACAATGCGATTGAAATGTCAGAGGATTTTGAAGGCAAAACATATGATGGGGAGAAAGAAAAGGAAGGTATCTGAGCTTCCAGTTTTAATGTGTCTGCCCTAATAGGAATCCACCCATTGATATGCAGACACAGACACATAAATCTTGTCACTTTTGCTAAGGCTGCTTTAGGCGTTTTAATTGTTTTGGCCTCTTAGAATCAATGAGCTGAACTTACTGTTGGTTAAGATCTTCAACTCTCTCAGTCTTAGCTGAAAAGTCTGCTAGAAACCCTAGACATTTTGCTGGGGAGGTGACATTGATAAGTGATAGAAGTAATACCTCATAAGACGAATGCCCCTTAGCACGAAAAACTCGTAAGACGAATGCAATTTCCGGGGATAGGAAAAACTCGTAAGACGCATTTTTCCTTCTGGGTTCCATTCGTTGTAGGAGGTACCATTGATCCTTGCCCCAACCTGGGCTGTTTGCAAGGGAACAGCCCAGTCTGTGTGAGGATCACTGGGTCCCTGCTTTGTCCACCAAACTGGTGGGCAAAACAGGGTCCCATTGATCTTCGCCCAGCCCGTGCGGCTTAGAAGGGAAGCGGTGGTGGCGATCTGCCATCGCTGCTTGTCTTCCAAGCCTCCTGGGCTGGGCAAAGATCCATTTTAAAATGTCCTGCCACAGGCGCTCTGGCCCCAGCTGGAGCACTCGTGGCAGGACATTTTTAAAAAAGTCTCTAGTGTTTGAGCGCTCCGCCACAAGTGCTCCAGCTGAGGCCAGAGCTCTCATTGCAGGACATTTTGAAAAGTCTCTGTTGTTGTTCTGGAACAGATTAATTGGTTTTCAATGCATGTCTATGGGAAACCATGCCTCTTAAGACTAATTTTTCGTAAGACGAATTGACTCGTAGAACGCATTAAATTTGTCTTACAAGGCACTCCTGTATCTGTTCTTCGGCAGAGCTCCAGCCCTTCCTCCAGGGGATGTGTGTGACCTTGTGACGTTGCCACGCTTAGGAACACATGCAGATGTTACCTTAATTGGAGTGCACGCTCCTGATTTTGAAGGTTCGCATTGCCTTGTGTGTCTGGGATTTGTTCTTTTATTTTGGTTTTAATGCAGATGACGACGAAAACTCAGATGAAGATGAAGATTTAGACAAACAAATGGGGAATCTTGGAGACTCTGAAGCTGACAAACTGGATGAGAGGCTTTGGGGGGATGAGGAAGAGGAGGAGGAGGAGGAGGAAGATGAAACTGACAATGAGGATAACGTAACTGAAACGGGTCCAGGAGTAGATGAGGTAAAATCATAACTGGAAGTATGCTCCAGAGAAAATGTTTTGTATTAAATATTAATTGCACATTAAGTGGAACACGAGACTCTGCCTAGTTTTCCACCCTGCCTCCTCTATGAGCTTTCATTTTAATGCAGTGCATTTTAATACCTTATCTTTACTGTGAGCTATTTTGCTGCCATTGTACACAGAGAACAGCATATTCATAGTTGTTTGAATGCATGCATGAAGGCCAAGCAAGTTTTTTTTTAAAAACAACAACAACAGCACCACACACATTCCTGGGAGGTGGTGGTGGTGTAGAAATTAAATTTATTAATTCTGTCAATGGACAATTGGGGGGGGGGAGATTTATAAATTGCCATCTCGTTCCCCCCACCCCAATAAGAAATGTCTTAATATTTGAAGATTTGACATGCATCTTAGCTCTTGGCAGTTAAATAAAAGTTGAAGTCATGGGTCTTTCATTCCCTACTTGATGACTGGGCTTTAGGAAGCTGCTGCTGTCCACTACTGCATGTAAGCATGTAATGATTAAAGTAAGGATGAGCTTCTTCTGGCCTTCCAGGTGCTGCCAAGATGCAAGTCCCATCATTCTTTACCATTGGCTCTGCTATCCGTAGTAGGAGTTGCAGTTCAACTCCATGAGAGCTACATGTTGCCCACCTTGGAGCTACGCCTCTGTGATTTAAGTCTCAAATCATGCTGAATGAAATTATTGACCCTTAATTGATGAAGGGAACATTTGCAGTTGAATGGTTCTGTAGGTACTTACTTGTTCCTTGGACCATTTAGGGCGATTCGGAACTTGTTGCCAAGGACGATAATGTGGATGCTGACAATAAAAATGATAAAAATTCGCCCAAAGAGGATGAAAAGGAAAAGCCAGCAGAAGATGGTGACACAAGAGAGAAAATCCACGAACAAATAGATGAGGTAATAACAACTGTTTGCAGCAGCCGTTGCAACTAAGTTGCAAAAGAAATGCTGTAGTATTTTTTCAGTCTTGTGTTTCTCCTTTCATTTCCGTCATGATGTGTCACTTCCTTTGCATAACAGCGTGAATACGATGAGAATGAGGTCGATCCCTACCATGGAAAGCAAGAGAAACAGCCTGAAGCTGAACCATTAGATCTGCCGCCTGACCTGAACCTAGAAAATGAAGAGAAGGATGACGGGGACAGGGAAGACGAAGAGGAAGAAGAAGGTACGAGTCCTCAAATTGTTTCTTTATTAGCAGAGGCAGGGAATAGCGGAGTACAAAATATTGTGGGCCACCTTGGGTCCTTTTGGGGAGAGAGGCAGGATAAAAATATTTCAAATTTTAAATAATTATCCTGCTGTGTTGTTGCGTAGGCAGTTGTAGTTTTATGGCTGTCCAAACCAGGCAAGTGGTGGTGCTTTCTCTGCTTATTTGTTTTTGGTACCTGCACACTTTCTAGTTGTAGTTGGAACTAAAGATACAGATGCATCTAGACAAGCTTTGTTACTATAGGTTCTGTGATTAGGCCTTGTGTGCGGGCAGTCGCTTCATTCCCTGCAGATT
The DNA here is from genome assembly GCA_037367245.1 of Phrynocephalus guinanensis. NCBI lineage: Eukaryota > Metazoa > Chordata > Lepidosauria > Squamata > Agamidae > Phrynocephalus > Phrynocephalus guinanensis. The sequence continues at coordinate 140,192,191 of CM074733.1, forward strand.
AAACGTGATTATCGTCTTTCAGTTTTCATAAATGTGTTACTTTACATAGGCTAGATCTTAATTCAGCCAATCTTTAAGCAAACTCCTATAATCAGAAGATTGCTGTCTTTTATGTCAGACTTAGATATATTATGGTATACTGGCTAGAGCAGCGGTGTCCAAACATTGGCCCTCCAGATGTTTTGGACCGCAACTCCCAGAATTCGAAGCCCAGATTGCCAATGACAAAGGACTGTGGGAGTTTTGGGGGGGGGGGTCCAAAACATCTGGAGGGCCGAAATTTGGACACCACTGGGCTAGAGTGTTGGAATGGGATTCAGGCGGTCTGGACTGAAATTCTTGCTTATACCTGAAAGTTACTGAATAATCTTAGGCCAGTCATTCTTAGCCATCCTGACATATCTCACAGTGCTGTTACAAGAATAAGTTGGAGGCAAATGTTCGCCATCTTAAACTTGATGAAGGAATGGCAGGGTATAAATAAATCTGACTTACCTTCATGATTTCATGGTTTTATTGCCACAAATCTCTCTTAACAGGAGTTGTCCGGGGAAGTTTCTTGTTCTGCATCATTATTTGTTTGTTTGTTTGTTTGTTTGTTTGTTTGTTTGTTTGTTTGTTGCATGGACAAGCCCAGGCAAGAGACATCAGGAGATAGGCGGATGAAGGATGGGAAAAAAATGTAAAGTAGGTCGCCATATGCCTCCTTAAAAAGCGAGGTTTTCAAGTCCTTTTTGAAGGCAGGCAGGGACTGTGCAAGGCGCAGCTCACTCAGGAGATGGTTCCATAAGGATGGGCCCACAACAGAGAAGGCGCGGCTGCGCGTAGCAGACCTCCGCGCCTCCCTAGGAGAGGGCACCCCGAGTGAGTGCGCCTGCAACGTTTTACATGATTTTACTGCTGTGCCACCATTTCTGTGGGTTGTCTGTTCTCAAAGTCTTTCTTAGTAATGAAGTGACCTGAAAAGCTTTGGCTGCAAATACTTGATAACCTCTCAGACAACATTTCCTGCTTTGAGGGCATTTGTTTTGGGTGGGGGTAATGGGGCCTTGATGATGACTCCAGCAACCTCCTCACATAGCCATGCAGCTTCTATGGTTTTCAGTGGGGACAGATGGGAAGTAGCCAACAATTCGGCACCTTTTGCTCTCCAGTTGTCTGTCTGCAAATAATGTATTCATCTTTCAAGCAGAGGTGCATAGTTGAAAAAAGCCACTTTCCTGGACTTCACAGCAAGTTTGTATCTGTATTTGTAGCACCCAACACCATGACGGATGATTGGAAGACGCATATTGAGGCGATGTTTTGTACCTGTGGGTCTAGCCACAGTTACAGTTTTGAGTACCCTGAGCTCTGGTGCATGTAGACAACAACAGTATTCTCTTTCTATGACTATTTTCTACAACTATAGTTATTCATCTAATTTCTCTCTCTCTCTCTCTCAATCCCTCCCTCCCTCCTGCATTGGACTGTGTACACTGATTGAAGGGAAGGTTACATTTTTAAATGTATAGTTTATTTTTTCGGAATACTTTCCACCTTACAAATCTAACAAACCACGTTCTTTTTTACTAGCTCAGCATCTACATCGCGTACCCATATTAGATCTCTTTTCTGAAAGCTGTACCTTTTTTTATTAGGGGAAAACCCTTTTGAGATTGAAGAGAAGACCACGGATGTTGATGAAAAAGCAGCAGAGAAAAATTCTGAAGACACAGAGGAAGGCCGTCCCGATCCTGAGCAAGTTGAGAAAGAGTCTGGGGGTGAAGAAAAAAGCGAAGAAGATAAAATGGAGGAAGAAGCCAAGGAAGAAGGAAGCCCAGACCAGCCTGATCCAGCTATGGGTGAAGAAGAAGAAGAAGAGGACTCTATAGCAGAGAATCAAGAAGACTCCCCTGAAGAAGAGAAAGAAAAGGGCATCCCAGCAACTGACCAAGGCCTCAATCCTCAGGTTTATGTCTCTTTTTAAAAATAATATATATATATAGATCAGGGCTGTTCAACTTTGAACAAGCCAAGGTCTACTTTTCCCGGCCCAAAGTACCTGAGGGCTACTACACTAAAACCTCTCTTATGAATTTTATCAGTTCTGAGCACATGCTCATAAGTAAAAACTTTTGTAAGCAGAGCAACAGTTTCCCATAGGTATGCATTGAAAACCAATTAATCTGTTCTGGACGGAACAGATTTCAATGTGCCATGGCCCTTGAACTGCCCCTCTCAGCTGAGACAGGGAGGGGTGGAGAACATATCCCCTCACTTTTTATTGATGACCGGCGGTCTACTTTTGAACCCTTCGCGGGCTACCAGTAGCCCACGGTCTACCTGTTGGACAGGCCTGATATAGGTCATGGAACATGAATGTCATTTGTATCTCTTTTTTTTTACGTTAGTATGAACATCTGAAGAACACAGGCACTTTTAAGTTAAAGTTTCAGCCAAGAGGGGCGACAACTGGAATTCTCTAACAAAGACTAGTTCTTCTGCAATGCCAAATGAGTCTAATAATTGGCAATATTCATACTGGTTAATCTCTTTATGCCAGGAGAAGGAAGAGATGGATACTCCTGACCAGGAGGACCCATTGTCTGACGCTGCCGAGAGAATGGAGCATGAAGCTTACGGGGAAGCCGGGGAGGAGAACCTGCAGAGTGACGCTGCTGTCGAGTTGGCAGGAACGGCTGCTGACAAGGACCAGGCAAAAGAGGTGAAAAGGGAAAAGCGCCGACATCCTTTTGTTTTGTGTGGGAGGGCCTTCCAGAAATGCCAAGCAATACGTTTCCACTGCAAGGCTGGACTCGGACACTCAGTTTTATTCCCAGAACTGGAGTCTAGCATGCCTCTCCTTTGACCTTGCTTAAACTGAGCATTTGTGTCTCACATTTTATCAGCTAATTAGCATTTTGCTTTTATTTTTCCCCTCCCCTACCCCCAGGAGCATGGAAGTGGAGTCGCTGATGCAAATCACTCCGAAGGGCATGAATCTGAGTTAATGGCACGATTGGCTTTGCAGAAGCAGAGCCGGAAAAATACACAGGTTTTTCACTCTTGTTTTAAATTTTAAGGCAGATTTTAAAAAAGGAAAAGGCGAAATGACTTCAGTTGCACTTTCTGGATTAAGTATAGACTAGAACTTAATTACACGTGATCTTTTAGGCTTCCTGAGTGTTTGGGAACAAATTTCAGCTCAAAAATACTATCATGTTGCATTAATAATGGCATGTTTTTGAGAGAGAATGTATTGCAAAACATTTATTTCAATACCCATTCAGATGAATATTTGGTGCAAATTTTAAAAGTTGCAGATTGAAGTGGAAACCAGATTGAAACCTTCTCTCTCCATCAGTCCTTATTCAGATTGAGCCTGGCACAGCCCCTGCCCCATAACAAATGGATTTTGAGAAAGGAGACCCCGAGGAGTATCAAAGGTTATGACTTGGGACTGTATTTTGAGTACAGAATATGTGCACGGTATATTCTCAAGTTCCACATCGCAACACTGAACCAACACTTCCACTTGAGACTCGGGAGAGTCCCAGAGAATAAACTGTCCTGGGCTAGAGCCATTAAAGCAAAACAGTGATCTGCTGCTTCACGTGTTCCATGGTGCATCTAGAGTACCAGTTGTGGAGGAGCTCCAGATGTATTAGATGCCCTGATGGTTTGACCTCCAGAAGCCATTTCCATTATTTATGGAACCTCCTTTAACTTCTTGATTCTCTCTCCTCTGAATAATAGTGCTAGGCTCTTAGAACTTGCGGCCCGTGACTTTAGAAGTGCTTAGTCTCACTGAAAATAGACGGCCATTTTCTCTTGCTTGTTTTTCAGAGTTTTAAGAGAAAACCTGGACAAGCCGACAATGAGCGCTCTACAGGCGACCACAGTCAGCAAGTTCACAAGCGTTTGCGGACTGTCGAGTCCAGCTGTGACAAAGAGCAGGTTTCTGATCAGCCAGAGCAAAATGTGGCCGAAGCGGATGCCTTTGAGCACATTAAGCAAGGCACTGAATCCTACGATGCCCAGACCTACGGTGTGTCCACATTCACAGCATGACGTTTGGACAACAGATTATCCGGATTTTGCTCCAGTGCTAGTCTTTCCCTTCGGAAAAGAGCACAAGCATGCTTGCTTTGTTTTAGTCTACACTGCGAAAATTGCTTACCATTGGGCCAAACTTCAGAAATACCTTTTATAGTCATATGCATTTAAGTGTCTTAAATTCAAGAGGCAGCTAAATTTCCCACACACAAATAGACTGGATTCTATCTTTAGCATTTGCTTGGTTCCAAAACAAAGTGAAATCTGTTTAAAAAAGCAATTCTTGGTTCTCTGCCTACCAGGTTTGTGACATTCCACTGCTCACTTGACAGTCTATGTCAGGCCTGCCCAAAGTCCGGCCCGGGGGGGCCAAATGTGGCCCGTCAGGGCATTCTGAATGGCCCACAGCTGGCTGGCCCTCCCTTCCCTCCCCCTCGTTTGCCCCATTTTTTTAAATCTTCCGCCAACACTGACACTGCCAGGAAGCTTGAGGGGTTGGGCAGTGCGGCCCGCTGGTGAGCAGAAGCTTGTGAGTCTGGGTGGGCAGGCGAGGGGGCGGACTACCAGCACCACTGGGAAGCTTGTGGGGCTGAGCGGGCCAGCCAGCCAGCCATCGCGTGGGCTGCTGCCACCAGCATCACCGGCAACCATATGAGGCTGGGTGTGCGCGCGGGGGTGAAGCTTGGCGAGCCGTCGCCACCGCTGGGGAGTTTTTTTGGGGAAGTGCAAGGTCGCACAAATCGCCACTTCCAAGGGGCGACCTGTGGCCACGGCTCCCTGTGCTTCCTTTGGTCTCCACCTTCCTTCTTTCCTCCCTTCCTTTTCCCCCACCTTCCTTCCTTCCTCTCTTGGTTTCCACCTCCCTCCCTCCCTCCCTTGGTCCCCACCTTCCTTCCTGCAGCTGGGGTTGCAAGGGGTCAGTGGGTGGGGCTTATGGGTCAGTGGGTGGGGCTTGCAGTGGGGTGGCAGGGTTGGGGAGCAACCGGCCCCTGGCACATTCTCAGCCACCAAATCTGGCCCTCCTTACAAAAAGTTTGGGCACCCCTGGTCTATGTGTTCATAGAGACCTGGGAACAGAATTGACCAGGGATGTTAAAATGCATTCAAATGAAATTGGCAAACAAGCTACTTATAGTGGCTGCTGTCAAGTAGGATTCCCCAATGGATGTTGAGACTTCAACTCCTAGCAATCCTCTACATTGTCTAGGCTGGTTTCTCCATATCAGGGACCACTAATTACCCACCCCTGTACTCAAGGATAAAAGAGGTTATCGAGGATAGTTGGGTTATTTGAACCTCAGAGTAAGATTGTGGGTTTCATACACATTTTGGTCATCTTAACAAATTTTGTAGTTTTGGTGGCTAGGAGATTGTGGTGAATCAGAAAGATCCAGTTTGAATGTTGCTTCGGTTGTGAACTCAGTAAAGCTTTCTTTAGGCAAGGTACATTTTGGTTCTTAGAAAAATGAGAATAATAACGCTAATGTTATTATCCTCCCAAGTGCTTTGGTATGAATTGTAGAGCTATCCTTGTGAGTCCCTATATTGTTGGATATATTTTGTTATACGGAGTCTTGTGAGGTGTTATCTTTTAATTTGAGTATTGCTTGCACTAATGGGGTGTCAGGAATCAAATCAAATCAAATAAATAAATAAATAAATAAATAATGTTTTACATGGTGAGGCAGTGCCTGTGGAGCAGTTTTAATACCCCATAATGCTAATAAATACCAAGAATTACATCTCACCTGCCCCTATTCCTCCCCTCATCTTCATATTCACTTAAAAGTAACACTTTAGATATTTGGTGGCTATTAGCATACTAATACAGAACGATCTTACACACTTTTAAAAGTTTTTGATGGTTTGTTGATGTTCCCAACAGATGTAGCTACTGAGGAACAACAGAGAAGTATGCCTGATAACAACGACAGCAACGAACCAGTTTCTGAAGATGTAGCTATGGAAACAGAATGTCAGAATATTGAGGATCTGAGAGCAGCAGATGTAGAGAAACTGAACCCAGAAGTAAAGATGTCTGATGCATCAAAATCTGGTATAACTGTCTGTTTGCTTTTTTTTTTTTAAGAACGTTATTCTCCAGGAGTATATATGCAGTAATCAGCAGGGGTGAATAAAATAATGAACACATGTGTATTATGAAACTTTAGGATATGAGGAGGTGGAATTGGATGGCCAGGCTTTTAATTTCAAAGAGGAGGAAGAACGTGGAGCAGATAAATGGCCACCAGACATCAAGCTGGATAGAAACAAGGACTCCACCATACATACTGCCCATCAGTTCTTGAAAGAGTCCACCATCCAGGTAAACAAGAAGTTATGTTTTGTTCGTCATGAACTGAATCAAGTATTTGGGTTCCATTAATTCAGTGTGATGTAGTAGATAGTGTGATGGATTAGGACTCTGTAGAACAGGGGTTAGTTCCCTGCTTGGCTGTGGAAATTCACATGGAGAGTAGAACTAGGAAAACCATTTCCTAAATACCCCACTTAACCTTGAAAGTTTGGTCAGAGTCACTATCAACCTGTTTCCACATCCACATAATATGGTACATGGTATGGCACATGGTAAAGGAAGAGACGACGAAGGGAACAGGTCACTGATATCTTAGGAAGGGTTTTTCTCAAAGCCTTGTTAACCTCTGTGGACAAGTGCCTTATTTGCATGGGGAAATGTGAGTTATTTTGACCTCCGATGTTTTGCAGCAGCAGTGGGGCACAATACAATCAGTTCCTTCGAGAGGTGGTGAATACTCCGACCTTGGTGGCATTCAAGACAGCCACCTGGCAGATATCCTTTGACTTGTATTCCTGCTTTGAGTTGGAGTTAGATTTGATGGCCTTGTAGTCCCCTTCCAACGTCACCATTTTATGATTCTATTAAAACAATATGAAAAGCAGATGTTGCCCTGCCCTGCCCTGCTAAATAGTCTATAGGAATCGTTTTGCCATTACTTTATTACATATAAAAATAAAGTATATAAATCATTAATACCAAGGCTGAAATAACTTGGCATCTGAAAGTACATGTATAGCAATGAGGTGCCTGTACTTGACTGTCCATATATGGTAGGCACTCATAATTTTCACAATGCAAATTATTTACTTGGAGGGCTGGATAATCAGGTTGCCTGTTCAAGAGGAAAGATAGCCAGATGCCATGGGAATATTGTACCTCTTTCTGGTGCTGAAAGAAGAGTTCTGTGATTCTGTGCCAGGAGAAAATAGAAATCTCTTCCAGTTTGCTAGTCTGCTTCCTGGCTCACAACGTCTTTCGACACTGACAACCTCAAAGGCCCACCACAGACCTATTATGGAATATGCATACAGAAGCCTAGAAATACATGCAGACTCCTCTCAGTTATGGAGCATGAGGAAACTTGCTTATTCAGTTTTGAGCACCTGGACAGAAGAAGGGTCAAACAATATTTTAACATTCCATAGCACCTTTTCTTATGTGCAAGAACATAGATCATTTAAATAAGGAGAACGTTCTTTCTAAATGTTGCTTTCAAGTGGTCCCAAACATTACTTTGTTCTGCTTCAAGCCTGACAAGCTTATTCAACTTTTATATTTGAAATAAGACTTAAGAAACATTGAAGTTAAGATTTGCCTTTGCAAGTATATTAGTATATTATTAGTAAATTCTTCTTAAATATCTGTTCATATCGTTCAACTATGATTTGTTACATTTTAAGTGTACCATCAAGAATCCAGAAGAGCTCAGACAGGAGCTGGAGAAACAGTTAGCAGACTGGCAGAGCGGAAACTTTGCAGAGGTTGGTGAATTATTTAATCACGTTTACTGTATATATTTTTATTTTACCTTTATGTGATTGGTGCAGTCTCACAATCCCAACATCCTGGAGTGTATCCAACAGCCGCCCAGAGAAACAGGATTATACATTTCAAGTGTGCTGCTTATTTAGTCACTCTTAAAGCTCTCTCTGGGCAGCTTACAATTTAATTATGCTGGCTACATATTGTTCCCACCTCCATGAGCTGAGTACTCAATTTACTGAAGTCAGAAGGATCAAAGTTGAGTCAACCTGAAGCCAGGTACCTGAGCCCCAGGTCAAACTCACGTCATGAACAGAGAGTCTTCACAGCAGTACTGAAGCTCAGTCATCTTCACCATGTGGCTCCTCATTGTTCTATATAAATTATAAATTCAGTGTTCTGTGTCAGTTATAAATCATTGCAATGGTCTGTTTTGTCCAAACGTTGGGGTGATTCATAGAAAAAGCAGAGTAGATTCAGGAAAGCAAAGCAAAGTGCTGTGCTTATATACTGCTCCATAGCACTTCAAGTATTGTCAGGGCGGTTTACAGTTTCATTATGCATTAATTGCCTCCCCTCCCCCAGCATGCTGGGTACTCATTTTACTGACCTCAGAAGGATGGAAGGCTGAATCAACCATGAGTTTGCTACCAGGGATTGAACCCCAGGTCATGAGCACAGTTTTTTTAAACTGCAGTACAGGCATTTAACCCTGCCATTTATCTCTCCCCACCCTCCAATTGTGTTTTGGGTGAATACATTTCTTAAAAATATCCACTTTTATAGATATATATTGAAACTAAATAAATTAGTTTAAGATAGTGTTCCTTTTGTGAGTGATTGAAACATTAAAAATCAGTTAAAGGTACTGAAAAATAAAGTTATTTTCTAAATCGTCTTTACCATCTCCAGAAAGCCTGTTTCCTAATCTTGTCACATAGAATTTCATAATGTTATGTTCTCCACTCACTCATCTAATGCTTTTTGTGTATTTTGCCTTTTGTGCCAATGCTTTAGGAAAAAGCAGCAGCAGAGGTGTGGCAGAGATATCATCTACTTACTGCGCCACTTTCGCAACAGCTGTGTGAACAACTGCGACTTATATTAGAGCCAACTCAGGCAGCTAAACTGAAGTAAGTTTTGTTTGTGTAACACTTAAAGCAGGGCCCTCTGGTGCCTATGTTATAATATGCTATGATATTTGTATTATGGTAATTTATTTTGCATTATGCTTTGAAAAGTAAAGTATTACAGTGCATAGGTTCGTTTCTTTGTACTGTAACCCATTGTACTGGTATCAGAGGAGCAGTTATAGGTGAAACTCAAATAAATTTGAATATCATGCAAATATTCATTTATTTCATTTATTTATTTTTATTTCAGTTAGTCAACTCAAAGGGTGAAACTAATATATGAGATACAGTGGTACCTTGTATAAAGGAATTAATTTGTTCCAAATGAAATTATGTTAATTCCTGTTATACAAATTCCCATAGGAATGCATTGGAAATGGAGTGATCCCATTTTTATGTTGTACGGATTCTCCCCATAGGCAATTATGTTAAGCAAATTTCCCCTATCTCCGGAATTTTTTTTGTTGTACAAATTGTATGTTATACAAGCTGTTTGTTACACAAGGGTCCACTGTAGACATATTACATGCAACGTGAAATATGTTCAGCTTTACTTTGGTATAATTGTGATGCTCCTGGCATACATCTTATGAAAACCCCAAATTCACAATCTCAGAAAATTAAAATAGTGTGAAAAAGTTCAATATTCTAGGTTCAAAGTGTCCCACTCTAATCAGCTAATGAATCCATAACACCTGCAAAGGGTTCCTGAACCTTTAAATGGTCTCTCAGGCTGGTTCAGTAGGAATCACAATCATGGGAAAGACTGCTGACCTGACAGTTGTACAGAAAACCATCACTGACACCCTCCATACGGAGGGAAAGCCCCAAAAGGTACAGATTGCAAAAGAAGTTGGATGTTCCTTAAGTGCTTGTAGCAAAGCACATCAATGGAAAGTCTCTGCTTTCATTTCTCTAGAAACGGCAAGAGATTAGTTTGAAAATAAGTGGGCAGAACTTGCTGAAATCTTCCGAGACAGAGATGCATGAGTAAGATTTGAAAAAATGAGAGCAAGGGATTTAATACAACCATGAAGAAGGAAGAACAGAACAAATGAGCTAAAATATAATGCTGAAGATTCAGTTGCCATAATTTGTGTAGGCTGCAGAGTTCATTTTAATTGCAGTTGGTAGGATATTAATTTTTAACAAAAAAAAAGGAGTACCCATAGTTCTGTCTGTATAGCAGATGAAAGTTATCATGGGTACAATACATCAGTTACATCAAGTCAACCTTATGTCTTCATTCTTGTCAATTTGTATCTTATCACTTCCTTCAGAATGTTTATCCTGCAGTGCCTCTCTGCCCCACCATAACATGACACTAGCAGCATGTCAGTACTGCTAATGATTTGCATTTTCTTTTTAATTACTAGAGGTGATTATAGAACAGGGAAAAGACTGAACATGCGCAAGGTAATTCCTTATATTGCCAGCCAGTTCCGCAAGGATAAAATCTGGTTACGAAGGACCAAGCCCAGCAAACGACAGTACCAGATTTGCTTGGCCCTTGATGACTCAGCCAGTATGATAGACAACCACTCTAAACAGGTAAAATAGAAATGATGAAAACAAACTGTGAACTTGAAGACTTGCTTGAATAATGTGTCTTTAGAAATGACTTGTCCTTCATGCTTGTAATTGTTCAGGGTGCACCCACCCATCTTGTATTCTTCTTTGTCCCTCCGTAGTTGGTCTAATGCATGACTGAACAACAGTGGCTCAAACGCAGCTTCTCAGCACCCCCAAATACACAATCCATTTTTAAATGTAGCTGTCTGTTGGGGGAAATAGTTACAGAGAGACAGTTTTGCCATATTTTGATCGTTCCAAGCACATGTTACCAAAAATTGTTAAAAGTAGTAAAAAAATTGCAACAAGGGAGGCCATTTTTAAAGAAACGAGGGAGGTACGATTTGCAGGAGTAGCCCAACTCACCAGACTTTAGATATGGACCTGTAACCCCATAACGCTAGAGGCTGTTGTTAGCTTTTCCTATCTGATAGTATAGGGCTAACTCAGAAGCCGAAGACTAATAGAAAGGGCAGAGATTTAATACACGACTGCATGATGATGAGTGTGAGTGTATCTATTTCCGCACTTGGGATAATCAGTTATTGAAAGAGTGCAACTTGTGTCAGTGGGTACGTTCTCTAGTTTCTTATGGATGTTTGCATTCTAGAATCAGATATCTTGATCCTTAAGTAGGGCTTTCCTCAATAGGAAGTAATGTTAGAATTAATTATGTGGGCTCTTGACTGTTAACATTTCATTGGTTGCCAAACGTTACATATTTAACTTAAATGTACAGTGGATTCCAACATGATTTAACTTGCTTTTCTGTAGCTTGCTTATGAATCCCTGGCTGTGATTGGAAATGCTTTGGCTCTTTTAGAAGTGGGCCAGATTGCTGTATGTAGGTAAGAAGATTTATACAATTTAACTTCAAAATGCCTGTAATTAAACTTGATATACCGTATTTATTGGCGTATAACACGCACTTCCCCCCCCTGAAAATAGGGGGCAAATGATGTATGCATGTTATACGCCGATATAATGTTAAGAAGCCTTGTAGAAGCCACGACCCCATCCCCACCATTGCTGCCGCCCCCACCCCCCAACACAGCTGCCGCCCCCTGCCGCCGTCATCGCCCCCGCCGCCGCTGCCAGCGCTGCTCCCGCTACCATCTCCCCCCGTCCCGCTACGCCGCCATCACCCCAGCCACCGCCCGCTGAACCCATCACACACACACACACACACACCCGACCCCCGACACAGTCACAGTTTGGGTACTCAGCGTCAAAAAGGTACAACGCCTGCCGGGTCCCTGCCAGCCTCCTGACGGTGGGCAAGCGGGAGGGCAGGCGAAGGAGGGGGGATGAGCGAGTGAGTGAGTGAGCAAGTGGTGGGCAGGGTGGATGAGCAGGCGGCAGAGCCTCACTCCTTAACCAGCGCCGTTGAGTAGAACGGCGGCGGCGGCGATGCCTCTGAAGCGGGCAGCACACCAACGGAGCCTCCCTGCGCGATCAGTTACAAGGGCGCGAGTTGGTTCGTGCCTTTCCGGCCCTCCCATGTCATTGGTTGCCTGCTTCCCTGGCGCTTGTCAATCAGCGGCTCGTGCCTTTTGCGCTGGGCTCCAGGTTACAGAGGGGGCAGGCAGGAGTTCCAAATCCTCCGCCCTCCATCCCCTGCCCCTTTCCAGAGTAGCCTGCACACTGTAATTAAACTGTAAACCGCCCAGAGACTACTTGAAGGGGGTATGGGGCGGTATATATGGTAAGCAGAACACTTTCCTGCTTGTATACCAGCGTAGAGCTGGCCTCTTAAGCAAGGGCAAAGGGTGAGCGCCTGAGCCCAGGCCTGCCTCCCGCTTGCGCTCCCAGGCTCTGCGGTGGGGTTGCTTCTGAGTCCAAGAGAGGAGGAGGAGGAGGAGGAGGGCGAAGGCAAGGTGAGGGTGCTGGCAAGGGAAGCGAGGTTTGAAGTGCGGGGTGGTGGTGGAGGAGGAGGAGGAGAAGGGCGATGGGAGGGGGGGCTCACAGCCCCCAGGCCGGGCACCATGATGGTGGCGGCAGCAACAGAAGCTAAAGGGCTCCTTCCTGCCTGCGGCAAGAGAGGCAGGCAGGCAGGCCGGTCGGTCGGTCGAGAAAGGGCAGCTGCCTGAGCCTCCTCCTGGCAGTGACAGCAACAGGCCAGAACAGAGCCACAGCTGTGCAACTTGGGAAACCTCCCTCAGGATCTGGAAGTGGAGTCATGCCTACTGAACTTCTTTTTCTTGAGAGAGAGAAACGTTTCGCTATCTTTTTCTTCTATCTCTCAAGAAAAAGAAGTCCAATAGCAATGACTCAACTTCCAGATAAACTCACCTGGATGTCTGAGAATCTTCACAGACATAGTCCCAGATAGCGATTTCTGAGTAAACTTTTGTAAAAACAGAATATCCAAGTTTCTTTGTTAAAACAGTTGCTTTTACTGTCCTTTTACATTATTTACCTTATAAGTGGTAATAATATTAATTAAAAAAGTTCTGAGCTACCCTTATTTTGCTTCAAAGTTCTTTATTTGAAATTTAAATTTTTTCCCTAAAATTTCCCTCTTAAAATGAAGGTGCGTGTTATACGCCGATAAATACGGTAGTTCTCACACAAAGCACAATTAAAATGTGTTGTATTGTATTTCAGTTTTGGAGAGACAGTTCAGTTGCTACATCCATTCCACGAACAATTCAGTGACCAATCAGGAGCCCGGATATTACAGCTCTGTCGATTTGAACAAAAGAAAACCAGAATAGCTGAGGTATTTCCAGCTCTACTGTAGCACTGTTCATGTAGAAGAGGAGGCGATGTATATATCTCATGTGCGTTTGAATGTTTCTAACTTTCTGAGAACAGTTATAAGTTCTTTTTTTGAACAAGTGCTGTTACAGATGCTGAATGCTGTGGTTGTGGGGGGGGGAAGTAATTTGGCTACTCACCATGAATACATTCATTTTTGGAGTGCATAGAGCATCCAGGGTGGGTTGCTCTTGGCACACTTTTTCTCGAGGAGTAGGAGGTGCTGTTGAGCTGGTTATTTTAATGGTCCATCCTGTTTTTATTTAAGCAAGAAGGTATAGACCTGTTTCAATCCATCTAAGTAAAAAAGGATATATGGCTATGGTACAGTTTTAACTCATGGGCTGTTCTTCTCAACTCACATTTCTTTTCATTTCATAGCGTTGGTGGCACTGTTTTGGGATGGGATTTTTTGGCTCAATCTTCATGAGCTTATTCTTTTGCTTTTCTCCAGTTCTTAGAATCCTCAGTAAATATGTTTGCGGCAGCACAGCAATTGTCTCCAAACATGAATCCAGGTTAGTCTCTATCTTTTTTAAAAAAGCAGAACTATTTCTTATTTATTTTATTTATTTTTGATTATTTTTACCCCTCCTTTCTCCTTGGAAAAGTACCCAAGGTGGCTTACAGTAATGAGGGACAATATGCAGTCCAGTACAATTAAGACATGCTCAGGTTTAACAGGGAATTGAGGGGTATCTTACAGCATTAGAAGGCAACATTAAGTTAAAAGAGAACGCAAGCAGTTAAAGAAGAAAATGATTCCATGTAATCATGTAATTTCTGCACTAAACATATGGAAAGTGTTGCTGTTTTTTATAATGCTGTCATTCAGATAGAAATTATTAATAAGTAAGCAGTTGATATGTGCAATTATATTTGGGTAATCTCAATCAGGTCTTTATTTCTCTGTTTACAGAACATCAGTATCCGATTATCATAGCCATTTTAAATGTTGTTTTTGGTATAGGAAATATTGCTTAGATTGTCATTCAGAGCTCAAGTCAACAGAAATGATTCTCAAATAGTCTATTAAATAGAAGCTATTTTGTGCATCAAAGCATATCAAGTTTTGATTAAATCCTTGTCATATGTACGGTTTTAAGTGAATTCTGCTGAAACTGAAAACATGTCTGTCTTAATAGAAACTGCCCAGTTGCTCCTTATAGTGTCAGATGGAAGAGGTATTTACCTTGAAGGCAAAGAACGCGTGACAGCAGCTGTCCAGGCTGTTCAGCAGGCTAACATCTTCATCATTTTTGTCGCATTGGATAATCCCAATTCAAGGGTGAGTGAGTGGTTTTCCTTTTAAATGGGGCAAAACACATGTTGGTTGGAAATAGGTTCAGGACATGCTGTTTGATGAGAAAATGATCATGCTCCCTTTTAAAGAAATAGCAGTAAAGAGAAGTATTTATACCTCATAATAGAACAATAGAGAAGTTTCTGATTCTTATCTTATCAATCACACTGTTCAGTTTGTCTCTGCCTAGAAACTTGCCCAGTCAGTTAAGTGCTGACTCTATCTTGTAGTGCTGACTCTATCTTGTTCACTGCCCTAATACAATTTCTCTTCATCTTGCAACAACACTAAGAAAGACACAAGTCCCTTTGCACTGGAGTCACGCTTGGACTACTCACGACATATTCTCTGTTGCTGTCATGCAAATTCTAAGATATGCAAAGATTCACAAAAATGTCAGCATCCCTGGCATATGTTAATTTTCTGGACACCAATAAATAAGGCAGTGTTAGTCAAGGAAATCCATTTAGTGAAGGTGTTGTGTGTTAATAAAAGAAGCTATGAAAGAAGTATTTACTGAGCAATTGTAAGCTAAAAATCAGTGCTATGATTCTTTCCCATGATTTCCCCTTCTCATTTTGACCCTTTTAAAATATTCCTATAATTGCATCCTCTGTAACCCATTCTTCAGAAACAGAGTAACTGACTTCGCTTCCTAATGGAATTAATATGTTCACAGTCACAAATATAGAAAAGATTTTGGTGGAAGGAGTTGAGGCAGGGACAGATTTTATTTTCAGCTGTTACTCTTAGAGCTGTTCTTGTTTGTTTTCATTAGAATGCAACTATTTAGTTTCTTCCCTTGCCATTGGAGACAGGAAAATGCGTACTGTTGACTTACATACATCTTTATTTGTTTCTTCAATTTACCATTTTAATCTGCAGGACTCCATCATGGACATTAAAGTACCTGTGTTCAAACACCCAGGAGAAATGCCAGAAATAAGATCATACATGGAAGAATTCCCTTTTCCCTTCTACATCATTCTCAGAGATGTGAATGCCCTCCCAGAGACTCTCAGTGATGCACTCAGGCAGTGGTTCGAACTGGTGACTGCTTCAGACAGCCTGTAGAATTGGCCAGGTCAAGTGAAGATGTGGTTGCCACTTCTAACCAACTGCTGTTAACATGGACCAGAAATCACACTCGTAAAATGTGCATTCTCCCTTCTCAATGCAGGAGACGATGCAAACCATCGTGACTTCAGACTGTGTTGACTTACTTCCTTGCCTATTGCCCGGAAACAGTGGGAAACCACTTTCTTCCTTTGATTACTCTCTGAATAATTTATTCCAAGGTTTATTTGCCATTTTGATGTCATTTAAGAAATAGGCAGTTCCTAAGACTCTGTTTCTATCGTAGTAAGAAGCTAGTGTCTGTTCTCAGAGAGGAAGTTGCAACTAGAGATGTTTAAACATAATAAAAATACTTGTCTGTCTTAGGTCACATGTGTAAGTGGACCCTGTGTTTGGAGGTTGGGATGGGAACTCAATTTTACATAGCCAAAAAAGAAACCTACTTGAATACTTGAAACTATTCAGTGTTGCTGAATAGTTGTTGGTTGTCTGATAATGCTAGGAGGGTGTCTTTATGATATGAAAGACACTGCATTATCATTTTACACTGTGAAGTTCGCCTTCTGTCCAAGGCAAATATTAAGAGAAATTTTGGTGTTCTAAAAGCATGCACAGGGAATTCTCCCTCCCCCAACACTTTTTTTCATTACAAGAACTATGCATCATTTGTGATTATTAATAAAGATGTTTTTGTTTGTTATTGTGTCTGTTATTTGTCCGACTAGATTAGAACAAGTACAAAATAGTAGTTATTAAAAGACCTGGTACTTGGGTTAATCTTGACAATTGGTTAGGCAGTCTGCTCTTGTCTACAGTAAGCAATGCCTTTATCTTAATGGTACAGTAACCCCCCCGCCTATCGCGGGGGTTAGGGACCCACCCGACCCACGATACATGAAAATCCGCGGTATGCGGAAGGGGGGCGATCAGAGGGGTGGGGGCGGGGGGAGCGATGCGATCGCTCCCCGCTGCCCCCGCAGGTACTGCGATCCCACGATATAGTGGGACCGCAGTACCTGAACCGCGAAATGGCGGGGGGTGACTGTAATAACTATAGGTGTTCAGTTTAAAAACTACTTCCCTTTTCATTCATATTGTTCATTATAGAAAGCTTAATACACTGCTACTATGCAAGTAGAATATTATGTTAGTTCATTTATAATATTATTTCAATAATCTAATTCAGGTTTTATTCCTGCATAGCTGCTGTTGCATAACTTAGAGCAGTAACTACCAGCTAATGGACAAGTCTCTGATCCAAGTTCCTCATCAGATGTCACCTCATGCAACTGATACACTCCTAGGAATTGGAGATAAGTTAAATAGTGGCTATTTGCTGCTTTTGAGTTAAGCCATTGCACTCAAGCAGTTGAAAATACTTACCGTAGTTGCCCAAATCCCTAAAATGATAAGTGCAATAAGTGAATGTTACTCATTAAGCTTCACTTTTTCAAAAGTAGCAATCAGGAATTGTTACCCCTGAAAATAATATGTCACAACACTACAGCACATTGCTTCCAAGCTCTAGCTCAGCCTACTTTATATTTTCCAGAGGCTCAGGAAGATGTGTGTTCTTATAGTAGCACTTTTGATATGGGAAAATCAAGCTAACAAAACAAGTGTAGGATTTCTAGAAAAATTACATTTACAAGCAAGAACCCTCTTTATCCATTCTACTCAACATACTTCAGTGGGGCGTCAGACTTTTACAGTGTTGAACAGGATATGGGTCATTATAGAAAACAGCACTTTCTATCATAGTTAAGTGGTGTGGTATGAGTGCCATAGTTGACAAATGAGCTGCATGACCTTACTGGTTATGATCTGTATTGCCCATGGTGTATATGTCTTCTATGTTTTTAATATTTTTAACTTGTAAAACATTATTTTCTGAACTGCTTAAAGTGGAAATGGGGAATGTGCTCGTTATGATATTGTTAGACTACAGTTCCCATCAACCTTAGCTAATGGAGAATAAGGATAGCAACTGGAGTCTAGACACTCAAAAGGCACTTTAAAAGTATGCAAAAGAGCGATCTTCATTAAAAAAATAACCATACATTTTGTAAAATAGAGGCCATGAAGCATGTATTTTAACAGCTAATTATCACAATTGAAATACATTTGGCATTTAAATTTTAACATAAAATCCCTGAAACTCTTGCAAAATATTGCCACCAATTCCAACTCAGCATAAATCTGTGGAACAGGGTGATGGTGTCCCTTTCTCTAAAAAAAGAAAGTGGGCCACAGCAGTTCAGTGGGATTTGCCAGTAGAGATGGGCACGACTTGAAAAAAAAATTTTTTCAAGTTGTCGTTAGTCGGGCCGGTTCCGTTTCGGCTCGTTTCCGTTTTTCGCGAAAATTCGCAAAAATTAGTCGGTTCGTTTTTTCGTTGTCGTTAGTACTGGTTTGGGGAGGGGGTAGCGGGCTCCTGGAGGGAGCTGCAGGAGTCAGCCAGAGCCACAAGTGACGGACTGGCAGACTCCTTGCACCCGCTGTGTCTCACGTACTTGCATGTAGTGCAATGCAAGTAGATCTGGCTTAGGGTTAAGACGGGTTAGCGCAAGGGCTAGGGCAGTGTTTTTCAACCTTTTTTTGGGCAAAGGCACATTTGTTTCATGAAAAAAATCACGAGGCACACCACCATTAGAAAATGTTAAAAAATTTAACTCTGTGCCTATATCAGTCTCTGAAAGGTTTGCCATTGCTGGTGTAGGGAGAAGCAGGACAGAGGGGCCACAGATTGAGGCAGTCCGCTCTCTAGCACCCAGTTCCCACTTACCTGTGTTGTTTTTTTAAAGACATTTTGCCCTGCATGGACTTCTGTGTCCAGTGGAGACCTGAGAAGGGGCACTGACTCTCCAGGAACACAAATAAGACCCAAAAGCCCATCTTGCTCTCCACACTGTGGCCAAGGCAGATGCCTTCAGCAAGTCCAGTGACAGGAGGGGAGGAGGATGAAGGAAGGCAGGAAGGAAAGAAGGCAGAAAGTGTTCTGCTCGTATACCACCCCATACCACTTCAAGGAGTCTCTGGGCGGTTTACAGTTTTAATTACAGTAGGCAGGCTACTAGACATACACATATGCAGGCTAGAAATGAGCACATTTCTATGAAGAGGGGAAAGGGTACGAATGGAAAGAGAGAGGTGGGGGGGGAGAGAAAGAAAAGACAGAGAGAGAGAAGAGGGCGACCCAAGACAGAAAGAAAGGGGCGAGACTTCAAGGAACCCATCGCGGGGCACCTCAGAGACGGCTCTTCCCCTCCCGGACCCTAAAGGCCGGCCAGCCGGCCGGCCAGCCATGCCAGTAGCCCCCCTGCCTGCCCGCTTCCTCAGCCCAGGCCCGGCGGAGGCCTCCTCCATCGCCTCCTCCTTGCAGCCCTGCCACGGTGCTCGTGGGGCAGTCGGGCGCCCCTCCTCCCCTTCCCCTCACCTGGTGGTTTGTTCTCGGCTGGGGCTCCCGGGCCGGCTCTTGTTGGCGGGCGGGCTGTCGGGCGGCTCAGTCCATTGGTAGCTCCCAGGAAAGGGGTGGTGGTGGTCCAGGGTAAAAAAAGGAGGGGGGAGAGGGAAGCGAGCGAGTCGCGGCGGCAGCGGCATGCACAGGGCAAACACTAAGAGAATGAGCGGGGCCAGGTCCGGCCGGGGAGGAAGTGACGCCAGCACCGCGGGCTTCGGGGGGAGGAGCCAAGCTGGCCCTTGGACGCTATTTATAGCGCCTCCCAGCTGTGGGCCGCCCGCCGGCCCTGGGTTGAATTTCTTTAGAATTTTTCAATTTTTCCCACAGCACACCAGGCAACATCTCGCGGCACACTAGTGTGCCACGGAACAGTGGTTGAAAAACACTGGGCTAGGGTTAGGCTAGTTACGTGTGAGGTTAGGGTGAGTATTGGGGTGCACCTCTGGGTGCCTCTCTGACCCACTTAGAAGGACAGTGTACTGGCGTATGGGTTAGGCTTAGGGTTCGGGTTTGGGCTACGATTAGTGGGCTGTTTATGCCCGATTGGCACATCCCAGAAGTCTCTGTGGTCAACCTGGCCAAGTGGCCATGCGATTGGTGGAAAATTTGCATGGTCTACTCCCATGGGCGAGCCCGTCATTGCAAATGTGCAGGTGTAAAAAAATAAAATAAAATAAAATAAAATCAACGGAGACTTTTTTTTGCAAGAAAAACCCACTGCTGCTACTGTAAAAATTCAAGCATTTAAAATAGCTAATTTTCGCATGTTTCTGTGGTGCTTTGGTGGGGTTTTGGGCAACGATTTCAAAAAAAATATTGCGGTCGCCATTTTGGATCCCCCCCCACCGCATGGCAAATGGATGCGCCCTCCCAGCCTGGTACAGTCAGCAAAACCTGGCCATGCGATTGGTGGAATGGCTCCAAAACTTTGCATGGTCCACTCCCATGGGCGAGCCCATCATTGCGAATGCGCAGGTGTAATAAAATAAAATAAAATCAACGGAGACTTTTTTTGCAAGAAAAACCCACTGCTGCTACTGTAAAAATTCAAGCATTTAAAATAGCTAATTTTCGCATGTTTCTGTGGTGCTTTGGTGGGGTTTGGGGCAACGATTTCAAAAAAAATATTGCGGTCACCATTTTGGATCCCCCGCACTGCATGGCAAATGGATGCGCCCTCCCAGCCTGGTACCAGCAGCGCAGCAGTAGCAATAGCCAAGGAGAGGGGGGCGGGGAACCCCCCCCCCCCCCAAAATAAAACACCCTTCTGGCCTGGTAGGTGCCCTCAGACAGTTTTCGCCTACTTTTAGGGCCGGGAATCGGTTTTTTTTTAACTTTTAAAAACTTTTTTTCTGTGCCGCTTGACATTGCGCGATCGCCGCGATGCAAGTAACGAGCACGACAAATCAGACCAAATTGTTCGTTCGTTGTTTCGAGCTCGAATTCTGGTGGAGTAATTCCCGTTTCCGTTTCCGTAGAGTAACGGATACGAGTAACGGAAACGGAAACGGGAATACCGCTAAGTCGTGCCCATCTCTATTTGCCAGTCTCATTCAGCGCTACATGTAGTTGTGTATTAAGTTTTGGTGTTGCTTGTGTATCATTCTAGTGTAGGATTATATGGAGAAACAATTGTAAGGTTTAGTGGCAAAAGCATTTGTATGCTACTAAGTTTTTGCACAATAATACAGCATGTAAATACAGAAACTATATCTGAAAATGTAAAATTCTGGTTACTATGTAAGAGGTGGGTTACTAATCTTCTGTAAAAGTTGGTAAACATCTTAAGGCAGTCCTGCCCAAAGTCCGGCCCGGGGGGGGGGGGAATCCGGCCCGTCAGGCCATTCTGACTGGCCCGCGGCGGGCTGGCCCGCCCCTCCCTCCCCCTCCTTCACCCCATTTTTAAAAAAAAATCTTCCACTAACACTGACAGCCGGGAAGCTTGAGGGGCTGGGGGCCGGCCGGCCGGCAGGTGAGCAGAAGCTTGTGGGGCTGGGTGGGTGGGGGACGGGGCAGGCCACCACCACCAGTACTGCCGGGAAGCTTGTAGGGCTGGGTGGGCCGGCCGGCCAGCCATCACGCAGGCCGCTGCCATCATCACCGCTGGGAACCTTGTGAAGCTCAGCGCGCACGCGCAGGGCGGCGCATTGGTGAGCCACCGCCACCGGCATAGCCGGGAACATTGTGAGGTTGGGCACATGTGCAGGGCAGTGATCGGGTGGGCCGCACCACCGGCACCGCTGGGAAGCTTGGGTGGCTGGGTGGACAGGTGGTCTGCCACCACCGGCACCATAGCGGAATGTGTGGGGGTGGGCAGGTCAGCGGGCCTCTGCTACCACCAAGGAGCTTTGGGGTGGGCTGGCGGGCAAGCCGTCGCTACTGCTGGGGAGCTTGGGGGGGTGCAAGGTCGCACAGATCGCCTCTTCCAAGGGGCGACCTGTGGCCATGGCTCCCTGTGCTTCCTTTGGTCCCCACCTTCCTTCCTCCCTACCTTGGTCCCCGCCTTCCTTCCTGTGGGTGGGTTTGCAAGGGGTCAGTGGGTGGGGCTTATGGGTCACTGGGTGGGGCTTGCAGTGGGGTGGCAGGGTCGGGGAGCAACCGGCCCCTGACACATTCTCAGCCACCAAATCTGGGCCTCCTTACAAAAAGTTTGGGCACCCCTGTCTTAAGGTGTGAACACCAAGGATCAGGAGACACTCAAATGTGGCTCTTTCAAGTGACCTGTTGGCTGGTGTTGAATGGCCTTGTATAAGAAAAAAATGAGATCAGAATTTTGATTCCCCCATTGTTACAACTTGAAAAGTTCAGCTGGAAATTTTAGTCTTTGTTTATGGCTTCTTGGAAATCAAGCCTTCAATAGGCAGGCTATATTAACATGTCTGAATATAGTGTGGCTATGGAGGGTGGTGGTCAGGATAGGTAGTCTTGCCTAGTGATAAAAACTGCTCCCAATAAAAGGTAGTGTTTCTCTTTGAACCTACTGCGCTATCATGGCTGATGAAAAGGATCCTGTGTGGCTCTCAGAGCTTGAGACTATTTTATGCTGGGATGAACTCTTGGACTTGACTGGTCAGTGTTTCTGCGGTATTAGTAATGAAAATAATTTCTTTTGCACCAGCCAGCAAGAGACGGACCAATGTTTTAGTCTCGAAAGTAGCAACGAGTACCACTGAACATCTACAAAGTGTCTTGCCTGCCAAGACTTCCCCCTGTTCACATCAAAATGAGGAGCCTGCGCTGCCTTGGTTTTTCAAAATGAGCCATTCTTACTCTAACGATTCGTGCAATTTTCCCGATTAATGGGGAAACACGGAAGAGACGTCGTATTTCGTGCGTAGTAAGACGTCTTGTCAGAACCCTTGTTTCTTGCTGCCAAAGTGGGGCTTCTGCAGGTGCCAGCGTAAAACTCGGGCAGGCTTTGGACAAAGAGGCGCGTCTTGGGGAAGGCAAGGAGCACAATGTGCTGCCGGCCGTGTGCTTGTGTGTGCGCGTGTGCGCTTGTGTTGGGGGTGGGGGTGGTGGCGGTGTCGTTCGCCCGCCTTCAACCGCAATTCCTATTTATTTGTATCACGCACCCTTTCGCTCGCTCCACCCAGGGCTTTGTGCGTTAACTGTTTCAGAAGCACAGTCCGGAAAAGCAGCCAAGAAGGAAGCATATTAGCCTAGCTATTGACGCCCCCGCCTCCGCCATGGTTGCTTTTTCATCCCTCAAGCGGCGGCGGCGGCGGCGGCGGCGGCGGCTCGTCACTTCCCGCCTCAAGCGCGGGGCCGACATGGCCTCTTATTTATTTATTGCTTCGTCTC
Source organism: Phrynocephalus guinanensis (assembly GCA_037367245.1). Taxonomy (NCBI): domain Eukaryota; kingdom Metazoa; phylum Chordata; class Lepidosauria; order Squamata; family Agamidae; genus Phrynocephalus; species Phrynocephalus guinanensis. Next base: position 140,215,140 of record CM074733.1, read on the forward strand.
TTCCCTCCTTTAACGCGCCTGCCACCGAGCCGGGGCGCTGAAGAGCCGCCCGCGCCGCTCCCAAAGGAAGCTGAGGAGGGGTCGGGGAAGGCCGAGGGAAGGAGGGCGGCCGGCCGTCCCTCCGTCCGTCCGCCATGGCGGTGTCCCGGCTGCCTCCGGCGGCGCTGACCCTGAAGCAGGTGGGCGAAGGCGGGGGGGGGGAGGACCGGGGACTCGCCTCCGGGCCTCTCTCGTTTTCTGCCTTCGCCCTTTGGAAACAGGGCCCCGGCCGGCGTCTTTTGCTGCTTCTTGCGGCCCGGGAGAAGAAACATGGGAGGAGGCGGCCCCCAAAGAAGATGGGGGGCATTTAGTCCCTGCCTTGACTATCCGCCCACCGACTTTCCACAGAAATGCCGCCTCTCCTCGTTTGTTCTGAAGCCCCCCCCCCCGGGTTCGGTCCCTCCGGCTGGAAATCGGCGGGTTCTAATTCCTCGCTCCTCCGGCGTGACTCTTGGCTTCCCGTGCCCCTTTCCGTGTTTTGGCTTAGGGTTGTACTCAGGAAAGTGCAAGGTTGCCAACTGTTTTTTTTTTGGGGGGGGGGGGTTGCCCCTACCGCGGCTCCCGGGCCATTTCAGGAAAGGTTCCCCCCCCCCCCCCAATCACCACAATTGCATATTTCCACGCCGAAGTTTCTGGGAGGGAAAGAAGCGACCCTGTCTGGAAAAATCGGGAAGAAGAGTAAACTATACTGTCTTTTTAGTCTTGTTCCAATTAAAAAAAAAACGAGTACAGACTGTGAGATGGGTTTGGCAAGGGTTAAGAATATGGAGTGTATTAAATGGAAATAATTCCCTGCAAGGATTAGGCACCCCTTTAGTCCCCATAAAAGAAAGAAGCTTCCTTGTTCGTGGATCTCCAGGAAGCTGAAACAGACCTGACAGTAATACTATAGCAACTCCACAGAGTTATTTATTTATTTATTTACTTTCAGACTTTTTTTTCCCTGACAAGAACTCAGGGCGGTTTACACAAAAGTTATTAAAAAAGGTTAAAAGCTATAACAATAACAGTAATATCCGAAGCAGGCAATGGTTGGGCTTAGGTATTTTCTGTATGTATCCCATAACTCATACATACATATATTTATATTTGTTGGTGATCTACACACTGGTGGGATCTCCACTGACAAGTGTGTAAGGATTGGGAGTCGTGTGGCTACTGCTGGAGAGGGGGAATGATTTCAAGCTGAAGAGTGAAATAAAAATACTGTAAAGATAAAACTGGCAGTCTTACTATGTCTTTATACAACTTTATGGTATGCTGATATTTGGGACTGCTCTGGTGTGCTGCACTTCAGCAAAAAATATTTTAGAGCTGGGAAAGGTGCAGAAAAGGGCAAATAAAACTTTAAGAGGACTAGAATAATATCTCCCCTGTGGGGAAAACGTATGGTGTCTGGAACGTGTTTGTTTACAGAAGAGGCATTTAAGAGTATATGGTAGAGAGGGAGGAAGGAGAGGATTTTCTGCTTCTCCTGAAGATGCCAGGTGAAGTTGCATTGTGGGAGAAAAGCTAGTTTTAAAAGACCTTTACTTTTCTCTAACTTATACTCAAAGGTAACAGAGTTATCCTTTCTTTTGCTTTACACCCTGTAGTTCTTGAGGAGGCAGCAGGTTCTTCGGTTATACAGAAGCATTCTAAAGGCTGTTCGTCAGATACCTAATGAAGCTGACCGTCATTACTGCAGAGACTGGGCAAGGGATGAATTCAAGAGAAATAAAGATGCGGCAGATGAGGTGAGAAATATTAAAACCACGGGGGATGTTCATGATTAGTTTGGTACAGTACAATCAGTTAGTAGTATCTCATCCTTTCTGTTTAGTGCTGTTGTGGCAGTACCAAAAAAGATGTTCTGTGGCAGAGTCAGACACTTTATCAAGTCCATTCAACATACATGTCAGTGTGTGATTCGACAGTTAAGTTATCCTGGGCTAGATCCAGCTAAAGAGAATCACTTAAGTGCAATCTGAGATTTGGAGCTATTTTTGCATCCACGTACAGTGGACCATCATATAATAAACTGTTTGTATAACATAAAATCTGTACAACATAAAATATTCCGGAGATAGGGGAAATTTGCTTAACAGAATCATCTATGGGGCAAATCTGTACAACATAAAAATGGTCGTGATTAGGGATTACTCTGTTTTCAATGCATTCCTAAGGGAAATTTGTATAAGGGAAAATTTGTTTAACATAATTTCATTTGGAACAAATTAATTCCTTTATACAAGGTACCACTGTACAAAGGTTGGGTGGTTTTGGTATAGGAAGCCTCATGGCACCTCAAAGCGATTCTATTTAGCCTATTCTTCCCTCTAAGCCTCCATGCCTTCTATCCTCTCCTGTCTCCCAATCTAGAGGGAATGGAGAAAACTGGATATTTTTTCCCATTTATTGGTAAAGGACATACCACCTTATGGGCTTTTCACCCAAGTAACATCACACTGAGTACTTAGGGGGAAAAACACTAGTGATTCTGCTTTGGTTCAGTACCAGTGATCACACATAATAGATGGCAACACACATGGCTTTTAATTCTTACACTACCTCCAAGGAGATAGATCAGACTGAGAGTCCCATGTCACTCGGTGGGTTTTCTCATGGCTGAATCTCCCAGGGCTGAGTTTGTTGTCAACTGCACTCTCACTGCATTATTACCATTTTCCTGGCATCATTTTACATTGTGTGAGGTTATGTTAGCAGAGCTGCTGATACCTTCCCCACCCAAGCATCTGTAAGAATCAATAGATACGTTCTGGCTTTAATTTAGTGGCCTCAGTGTGGTGAATCTGTTGGCTGTGGGGAGAATCCTTTGTTAAACATGTTTACACATTAAATTAAATTTGCAAAGCTATTGCCAGGCTGATATATTTTTAATTGAATCCTTGTAGAAGACATTGTATATAAAACGGTGTTCAGTCTATCAGAATATAATGAGAAGAGATGGAACAGGTGCAGTCTAAGCTGCACATGCATGGGACAGTGGTTCAGAATTTTTCAGAAGACTGGCACACGGAGAAACCCGTTTGCTTTTTCTCTCTCTTTTGATCCTCCTAGCAAAAGTGAAAAGATAAGCCAGAATGTTTCTTTGTCATACTATCTTAATTTCATGCTCTCGAAGAAACCAGGATCTGTAAAGCAGAAACAAACTTGGCTTTTCAAATTATGGCATATGAAAAAGTTTAACAAGTCTGCCTCCCTAGTTCAGATAACACACAGTATCTCTTCCTAACTTACGCAGTGATGTCTTCAGCAAAGAGAAGCCAAGTGGAAGGGATAGGGTAGTGTCAGCAAGCAGCTGTTTCACAAGAAGCTAGAATTCTAGATAGGGCGCTTTTACATGACCTCTAAAATCCGGAGGCAACTTAAATTCAGACCAGAGTTCGTGGGGGTTTGTCGCTCTTCCTGTGTTCCCACCCCTCCGCACTCTATTGTCCCTGTCTACGTGAGGGGAGGGAGGAAAAAAGGGAGAAAAGAATGCAGGCTCACCTCCGTCTGCTGGTCCCCGTAGTGATTCCTGTCTCTTAAAGGGGCAGCAGGGACAAAAAAACAAACAGAAGGCGAGGGAGCCCCGCAGTCACAGCTTTACAATCCGCATTGGAAGATTTTTTACCTCCTGTAGGCCGGGTACTCGAAAAGTGTGTTGGGATGCACTTAGGTGGGTGTGGTCATATTTAATTTTTTTTAAAGTCCAGAGCGGGTGGGAAAACATTTTTAAGCTACGGATCTGGGAGCCCTTTGCCTCGGATTTTAGGGGTTGTGTAAAAGCACCCATAATGTCACTATAATGGAAATGCAACATCATATGTGTGAATGTATCTTTTTATCTTTTTATGTATCCTTTTATCTCTGTGACTACCAAGTATAATATATTTTATTTTATTTTGCTTTTCAGGCTACAGTTAGGATGATGATCACTCAGGGAAACCTACAGCTTCAAGAACTTGAAAGAATGTTAAAGCTGGCAAAATCCTAGCCTTATATTATACACACAGATCACAGAATTCTTTCCTTCTCATGGTCTCAACATTTTTGCATTGCTAGGTACCCTGGAGAGAATCCATAGGTGATTTCTCACTTCTTGAGATTCAGTGAGAAAATTGATACAGAGCGGATAGCAGTGTAACAGTGTGGGAAGGCTACCTTCATGTAAAGCATAAGGTGTGATGGGAGGAAATATGCAAAATACAGTGTGTAAGGTAAATTTCTAGGTCCAAACCCCAAATATGTCAAAAATAGAAAAGTTGAATGTGTAAATGTGAATGAAATGTGTGACATCAGAATGGAACCAAACACTGGAATAGGTTACTTCCATTATGTTCTTTCCTTGTTAAACTAAAAAAAAAAAAAAACAACCACCTGTCTCCTTGCCCTATGTAGCTGCCTTGCTTGTTGATAGTAGATCAGCGGCATGCTTTGTTAAAATCCATTAAAGCTTCTGGGATTATTTATTTCAACCAGTTTTACATACAGTTTTGCTTAGACACTCTATCACTGAAATCTTATTGCGTGTTTATGCAAAGGGTGTAGCTTTTAGCAGTCAATTGCTGTTAGTTAAGAAATCTCCATAGGCGTGATTTGTTGCATGCCACATTTTGTGATTCCGTATGCACCAGATAATGCCTATGGCTTTCTTAATGGCAATTTGCTGCTAAAAATATGCGTTTTGTATCCTGCGTTGTATTGAGTACCAGTAATATAAAATGGAAGCTGAAGAGTGAGATGTTTAAATTAAAGTGACTTGCAGGAATCTATTCTCATTTGTAGTTTGTGTTGCAAAACATTGTGAGCTCTCTCTAATAAGTTTTAAACTGCAGTTAAAACATAAAATGAAACAGTCACAAAACTAGAAATTATACTTGCTTTTAGTTCACAGAAGTTGTATTTTGGAAATGAGGACACTTAACATGAAATATGAAATTATTATCCTTTTAGCATTTAAGCAGGCAAAATCCAGCTATATTTGCAGCACAAATGTGTTTATGAATGTATTGAGAAGTAATTGTCTGGCTGTTCACAGTGAAGATAAATTGTTACTTGGGAGTACAATTCTGTAGCCTATTGTAGATTAATAACCTTGACTGAAAATCCTGTTGAACAGAAATGTAAATGGCATAACATTTAGACAAATTGCTGCAAGTTAAGAAAGAATTACACTTGCATGAAAAGTCAGGCAACTCAGTATGCAACAGATAATATGTATGGACATTTCTTAATTTATGACTATTGGCTTCCAGAAATTACACTGTTTCAGAATTTCAGCCATAAAATCATATCATAAAACTTTAAAGCTAGAAGGATCTCAAAGTAAAACTTTGTGCTGAAGCAGGAAATCCACAGTTAAAGCATTCTTGGCAGATGACCATCTGCTTAAAAACTTCTATGAAGTCAAGTCTACCAGCTACTGAGGTAGTCCATTCCACTGTTGAACAGCTTTTCCTTTTAAAGAAGTTTTTTTCCTGTTTTGTCACATTCTGCTTTCGTGTAAATTGAATCCATTGGTTTGGCTTCTACCCTCTGGAGTTACAGGAAAAATGCTTCTTCCATTTTCCTACCCAACAGTCCTTAGATATTTGAAGATAACTGTCATATCACCTCTCAGACTTTTCCTCTCCAGGTTAAGCATCCCCAACTCCCTAAGCTGTTTCTTATAATAATAATTACTGGAACTCTTTCTGTGTACCATACACTGATTCAGAATTATAGTGATCCGTGGTTAGTGTGTGCATTTATTGCAGATTTTTAAAATTTAGTTGATGCAGATAAACAGCCCTACCAATTTTGTACACACATGTGCAGTATTACATTCCCATATTTCTAAATTAGGCACATTCACTGTGCTTATATATAGTGTAGGACAGCTGTATCCATGGGGGAGCAATTCCGGTATCCCCTGTGGATAGTGAAATCCACGGATAAGAGCAAACACTCTTATCCGAGGATAATGGTGGTAGAAGGGGTGATGGGGTGCCGGAGTGAAAGCTTTCACTTCCGACATCCCTCCAAATGGGAAGGAGGGAAGAAAAAAACTTTGTTCCCTGCTTGCCACTGCTGGGCATCCACCGGAGGGGTGGAGGATGCGCCCGGCTGCCTGGGGGCAGTGGCGAGGAGGGGAGAAAATAAAAAATAAAACTTGCCGCCCCCAATGCCGGTCACCCTCCTCCTCACCGCTGCCATGGCTACGGGCCACCCACCCACCCACCCAGCCTTTGCACTTCCGGGTCAGGTCCCAAGAAACCGATCGGAAGTTTTGAATTTCCCACTCAAACTTCTGGACTTCCACCAGGGACCTGAGTGGGAAATTCAAAGTCCCCACTTCACCCCTCCTGAGGGTGCCTTGCTAGCCCGTGGTGGCAGCAGCAAGGAGGAGGATGGCGAGCATTGGCAGTGGTAAGTTTTATTTTTAATTTCCCCCCCTCCTTGCCACCCCTCCTGCTGATCACCAAGTGCGGATAAGTGAATCCGCAGCTAGTGGATCAGCAGAAAGAGCTTGTACTGTATACTGGATTATTGGATTTAAATTCAATTATTTTGCCTCAAGTGGGGGGTATCAAGCATAGCAACTAGAACACTTTGGACTATTTGGGTTATCAGGCCTTTGGTATATTTTCTATACAAGACTAGTTTTTTTATATTTCTTAGTGAGAGGTAAGAGCTGTGCAGAGGGAGCTCTCTCTACACTCGACAACAGATGTTGCTTCCATGACAGCTTAAATTTTATGGGACTAGGGATGGGGAGGCGTATTTAAAGATATGACACCAGGTGTGAATTTCACTACCTGACAAGATTGCTTCCTCCCAATGAGAACTGCCCACAATACCCGGTCCTCCCAGGCAGGGTGTGTCTGAGGACACCTACGCCAAGAGAGGCCTGAAAAATGAAGACAGTGAATTGGGCCTTCTCTGTGGTTGCCCCATGCTTGTGGAATAACCTTCCACCATACATCCGCCTGCCTCCCCCTCTCTTAATTCTTAAGGACCTGGCTGTTTAGGCATGCATTTCCTATGTGACCTCAATGCCCCTCAATAGACCTACTTTTTCCGCCTAACATGGTAACTTTTACTGTAATGTAGTGACATTGTAATTTCTATTTTAATGCAGTTTTTTTGCTTATTTTAATGGTCTTATTTGTTGTTAATACTTGTTGTAAACCACCCAGAGTGGCCTTCTTGCCATATGGGCGGTATAAAAGTACAATGAATGAATGAATGAATGAATGAATGAATGAATGAATGTGCATTCCCCCCTTCCAGGTGTCACATATGGCCTAGCTCTCCAGTTCCCAACCTTGGATAACCTTGGCAGCACAAGCTAGTGGTGTTATCTTCTTGGAATTGCAGTTCAAGAACACCTGGATTACCCAAAATTGGGAACCACTGTCCTGGCTGAAGCAATGCAGTATATCCCTAAGGAAATACCCATCCAGTTTAAGCCAGTTTTTTTTCCTAATTAACCAAGTAATACACATACTCGGGTCTCTCTGTGCACACTGGGTTGCCTCAGCTGGCTGAGCTGTTTAATTTTCAGCTATTTAGGAAAAAGCAGACAATTTTAATTTAAATTTCAATCTAGTATTACCCAAAGCTGAAGCAGCATTAAAATTGTTTATTTTTATTTTTTTACAAAAAAAAGTACATACCACAGCACTCAGGACTTTAAAAAATACATAAACTAGATAGATAGATAGATAGATAGATAGATAGATAGATAGATAGATAGATAGATAGATAGATAGATAGATAGATAGATAGATAGGTAAAACGTTGAATGCCAGTGTGTTTTCAGGACAACTCCCTTTCTACCAAGGGAAATGAGGTATGGGACCTTAACACACCTTTTAGGACTGCTATAGCTGATAGAGTAATGCCATACACAACAAATCTAGTGAAGATAAAAGTGTACATTAGGCCACAGATGTCCAGCTTCTATTTCAGTAGACTGAGGCTGTTCTAAAAAAGACTCTGGACTGGAAGCATACATTTCTACTCTCTAGCAGTAACTGCTTCACAGTTATCAAACTTGTGAGTTCTGGTACAGAATTATGTACAAATATGTACACTTTAATCTTTTAACTTGCGATGAATACAAAAATACTGTATCATCTACCTTATTTCATACTGCTGGAGTTCATTTTCTTTTCTTTTATGATGAAAAGACATTTAGCAGTGTTTAGATTAGAATGGTGCATATCCTCTTCTGTAGTTGCTTGCACAAAGCAAACACTTCAACTCACAGTGGTCTCTCACTACTAATTAACAAATCCCTTCTTGGATTTTCAGTTGTCTGGTGGGTTGGTGTGCACTTGAAAAGCCAAGCAGGGACTTGTAAATTGTCGACAAAAAGTTATTGTGATGTTATGTCACTGCTTTCAGATGTGCAACTACGCAATAAAATGTTGGCCAATGTGTTAGAAATATTGGGAATGAGATAATTGTAATTTAGGGACCAGCTCCAGGCAAGGACCACTGCTATTTAAGGATGTGAGTTCGGAATTACTCTAAGTTTCTGAAAAGCAAATACAAGTGGTACCTTGTATAAAGGAATTAATTTGTTCCAAATGAAATTATGTTAAACAAATTTTCCTTTATACAAATTCCCATAGGGATGCATTGAAAATGGAGTAATCCCGTTTTTATGTTGTACGGATTCTCTCCATAGGCGATTATGTTAAGCAAATTCCCCCTATCTCTGGAATCTTTATGTTGTACAGATTTTATGTTATACAAACTGTTTGTTATAAAAGGGTCCACTGTATCAAAGTTTCAAAATTTTAAAATCTGAACTCTGAACATAAGATTATATTCAAATTATTATCCTTTTTGTCTGCAAACATGCTAGGCAGCTCTCAGGCAGGGAGGGATGGATGGAATAGGACAGGCTAAATTCAACACCCCATAAGAGGGGGCACCTGTGAGCTGACCCATACATATAGTTCTGATTTGGTCAAAGTACTCCTAGGCAGCCCAATCTGCTGCGCAGGTTTGGAAGTCATGCACCTGTTGGCAGGCACATTCCCTTTTTCAGGGACATATGCACAGAGGGAACCTTCCACATACGCATGCACCTCACTGGATTAAGGCAGAGGAGCACACAGGTTTCCTATTGTGGCAGTGTATTTTGAGCAGGAGGGAGAGGCAGCCTTACTAATGCTGGCTGCATATTTTTAATTTCAAAGATACATGAATTCTTCCAAGCTACTAAGATATAAAAACAAATATATATCTATATAAAATAAAACTTTAAAAAAATATTCACAGAATGGCACAGTAATCGAAGACATACATCAAATTATATACCGTATATACTCAAATATATGCCAAGTTTTTCTGCCCTTATTTTTGGCTGAAAATAACGCCTCAGCTTATATTCGGGTGAACACGGTAGCTGGCTTGGGGAAGGCAGCAGAGGGCTAGTCCTGCACATTCTGCTGCCTCCTGAATGCTCAGCCGGCTTTGCGGAAGGTAAATCCTGCCTGTTCCACCACCTCCCAAGCGCTCGGCTGTCTTGGGGAGGGCGGCGGAGGACAGGTCCCACGCAGAGCGGCGCTCTCACCGTCTGCAGCCACCACCTCCGTTGTTCTCCGTCATCGACTCTTGCCGCTGCAGGTCCTCGCTTGCTGCTGCTGCCGCTCCGTCCAGAGAGCTCCTGCCATCCGCTGCTGCCGCTGCCGCCTCTGCTGGTCTCCGTTGCTCGGCTGGCTTGGGGAGGGCAGAGGAGGGCAAGTCCTGCCCATTCTGCCGCCTCCAGAGCGCTCAGCCGGCTTGACCATGTGGGTCCGCTCGGGCAGCATTGGGGGAGAACAAGGCAGTAAGGGCATGTGGGAGGCTCAGGCCACGCTGGGCCCGCTGGAGGCCCTCTCACCCTAACCCTAACCCCGGCCCTGGGTCGTCGACCGCACGAGCCCAGTGTCAGGTGAGGAATATAAGCCGACTTGAATATAACCCCTGGGCTTATACTCGAGTCAATAAATTTTACCAGTTTTTGTGTGGTAAAAAGCCGCCCTCGGCTTCTATTCGGGTTGGCTTCTATTCGAGTATATACGGTATCACCCAGTGATGGGCACATATCCTACATAGAATTGCTATCCCAGCTGACACACAATATGGAAATAAAATAAATCCTTTCTTCCAAAAAGAAGCAAGGATGCAGTTCCCATTGAAAAGAAGTGCCAATTTGAAGAAAGAGATCCGGATTCCTACACGGTCCTTATGACCCAAAAAGGCCACAAGGTATGGAACATCTTACAGATTCCTCTTCCACATTCAAAATTAGCTTAATTGCTGTTTGTAAAAAATAGCAGTTTCTTAAGTGTCATTCCAACGAGTGTGAACAATTGCTAGTTCTCTTTCTGCACTTTAGTCCGTAGCTTATACAGTTCCTCTTCCAAGCTTCTGATATGTTCTTTGAGGGCAGCTTTGTCCTCTTGGGCTTTCTGGTCAGCTTGCTTCCGAGCTTCTTCAATCTTCCTTTCATACCACTTCTCCATCTGACCTGACACAGCTTCGAAAAAGTATTGTGTGATTTCCAGAGCTTGAGAAGTACCCACAGGATGGGGTGGGGGTGGCAGCTGTGACTGTGTCGGGGGCATCCCCCCATGTTGGTGGGGTCTGTGTTTCAACTGGCCACTTCTGCCTGCTTTCTTTGTTTGAGTCCCTTTCTCTAACAAGCAGCCAGATTGTGGTAACTCAGTCTTTGCCAGTTCAGCTGAAGCTTGGGGAACAGTTTGTACCTTAATATGCCTTAACCTGGAACCTGAGTATTCAGCTGATGGCAGCTCTTGTTGCAGTCTACTGAGACCTGTTTTGTCTTTAGGCCGAACAACTTGAGGGGATGTACCAGAAGGAACTTGATCGACACCAACTATCTGTTTCTCCGTTCCTGTTAGTAAGAACATATGAATAACAATCATGCACATGTGTTTTTTACACAGAGTAATCTGGAAAAGAAAACACAGATAAAGAGTTAAGGACAGCACATGTGTCACACATGCAAAGTGATTGACGGATGGAGGCAACATGAAAGCTTGAGTCAGTAGTTGTCCACCTGACTGCACATAAGGATATAACTAGCAACAGTGGCAGGAGTATCCGCAGAAGCCTCAGGCCTAAATACCTTTGATAAATGAACCACTGAGTGGGCGGTTTATAATACAGATAGCCATGGAATGAAAAATTAGGGCTTCATTTCATTTCATTTCGTTACTCATTGTGTTTTGTTTAATTACTAAATCACTTTTTAATAGAAGTTTCGTAACAAAATGAGTAACGAAACTATTCCGAAGCTGCCGCCACCCAGGTGGGGTTTTTTGACAGGTGGGGGACAGCTCCCTCCCCGACTTGTCAAAAAACCCCACCTGGGTGGCAGCAGCTTCCAAATTGTTTCCCCCACATCCTTACCTGTCAAAAAAAAAAAAAACAGCTGGGAGGTGGGTGGCAAGGCAAAACGGAGCAAACAGCGTTCTGTTTGAATTTCCTGCTGCTTGCTCTGTTCTCCCTTGCAGCCCTGCCTCCCAGGTGGGCCTTTTTTGACAGGTTGGGGAGGGGGTGCCCCCCCCTACTCCCCACACCCCACCCTGTCAAAAAGGCCCACCTGGGAGGGGGGGGCAACACGGCAGAAGGGAGCAGGTTTTTTTTACTGCTGCCTGCTCCCTTCTGCCATGTTGCCCCCCTGCCTCCCACAAGGGAGGATTTTGGGGTGGGAATCCTCCGCTCTCCGGTTCTTGCCACTGCCACCCAGCTGATTTTGACAGCACGAGTCAGCCGTGGGATCTCACTGCAGCCCCTCGCCTGAAGCGAGATCCATCGGTGGCTCCCCGATTCGGTTCCTCTGAACCAAAACATAATTTCATTTTGGGTCTTGATGACACACCTGCCGTTTTTTCGTTTCATTTCAAAACCCTTACGAAATAATGTGTCATTTTTTATTTGGAGCCCATCCATTGTTCATAACCATCTCTTATTCTAAATACTTGACTGTATCTTAACATTTTATTTCATTCTCAATTAGGAAAGCCACACAAATCAATCTATCAATCTGTCAGTCTGTCTGTCTCTCTTTAACACTGCATTTTCTTAAAAAGAATGCTTATGCCTGTCTGAGATTACCTTATTGAGTTAATCATGGATTCAGTAGCTCTCTGATCACTTTGAAAGGTAGAGGTGGGAATAGGATTGGCATAATGCATTTGTTCAACAAGAAAAATGTACAGCTGGGAATTAGGTAAGATGTTTTTCTTTGAAAAATTGTGCTATACCTAGGGCAGACTAAAAGAGCAATCCAATCAGAAATTGCTAAAAGGAAGAGACAAGAGTACCTGATGTGCTGGTTTGCTGAACAGCAAAATATTGTTTTCCAAAACTGGGTTCTGTGGTTGCCATTCGACTTCTGCCCATCTCTTCAGAAAGGCTGTTCTGAAGAGCAAGACAAGAATGCTGCTGTGAACCCTCTGACTGCAATGGGGTTTGGCTAGTTTTACAGTCCTTTGTACTAGGAAGATTCCCTGTATCCAAAGTCTCAGTAAGAGACTCACATGTGGACAGAATTGACTTTGGCCGTGATGATCTAGAATCTCCAGAAAGCTTCAATTCCAGATTCTGGATTTTTAACAGGCACCAAGCCTTCAGTTCCCCAACTAAGGACATCTGCAAGAAAGAACCCAAACAGAGCTCAGAGGACATCAAATGATATTTGTTTCAGTTCCTAGCTTCTGTATGCACATCAGAAACTCCTGAAGCTTCATCTAAATATATTTAGCCTGAAGAAGTTCCCACTGATATCCTACAGTTAGAACTGCATCCTTACTATAAGGATGCTTTCCTTAGAAGTTATAGTAATTGAAAGGAATTATGCCCTTACCCATAAAAGCTTAAAATAATAGCATGGAAGAAAGACACTGCTGTATCATGATCTGTGGCAGTTTGTTAATACTGCAGAATAGTCCATTATCTGTATATAAGTGCTACTGCAACGTATTTGTTTGTTTGTTTGTTTGTTTGTTTGTTAAGCTTATATCCCACCCATCTTCCCAGGAGGGAACTCTGGGCGGCTTACAATAAAACCAAGTAAAACTAAGTAAAACAAATAGGAACAATAGCAAACGATACAGCCATTATTGTTATTTTTGAAGGCAAATACTCAAATTGAAAATGTGCTTCATTATAACAAGATATTTTCTTCTCTAAAGAGCTCTTGTTTCAGATTTGTATTTAATTTAATAATCCAAATACCGCAACTTCTTGTTATATTCCATCAAGGTAAATTCTATTTTTTCTGGTCGTGCTAATAGGATTTTTTAAAGTTATGTTAAATATTCAAGGAGGACAGTACTTCACTGTACTGTACTTCCATGACAGCAGATACTTGAACTCAGGTCTCCTGACTCTTAGTCTGACAGTCTAGCCAATACACCACACGGACGGAGTCATTACTTTGACAAATAATGCAGGAAATGTCCTAGGACAGGGACAGTCTGATTCATATTGTTTTCCACTGGCTACATGATGTAAAAGTTCTTGTGAATCAGCCTGAAAATTCTTATCCCCAAATCTGTAGTTTCTTTCTCTGCCACTGGGACTTTCTTTGGAACTGAATGCATTTGCATCAGTTCAGGTGGTGAAGTCACTAGACCCAACAGGGAAGGGTTTGCAGCCTTTGTATTTAAAGCCACTCCAGCCAGGCACAAGAGCAAAGAGACAGAGAGGACAGCCGGGAAATTGTCTGCCACTTGAATCCTCTCCTCCCCGCACTTTGTGCCTTGGTCCATTTTCTTGTTCCGTTCTCATTCCCTTCTGTTTCTTTCATTTTCTCTTGAAAGACCTGCTGGCCTAGTGCTAGGGTAGCTGGCTGAACAAGAGTGAGCAGAGAGACAAAAGGAAATGTCAGTGTAGCTCTGCTCAAATCATGCTTCTAGCTAGAACAGAGCTACCTTAAAAATTCCTCTTCTGTCTCCAACCTCTTGCTCTTTCACCCTGCAGCCAGTTGCCGTAGTACAATGATGGCAAACCTATGGCACGGATGCCAAAGGTGGCACTCTGAGCCCTTTCTGTGGGCACCCGACATCGCCCCTTCATAGCTACCTGTATACAGGTTAAATTACTGTATTGGCACTTTGCAAAAAAAAAGAGTGGGTTTTGAATTGCATTTTTAGCACTCGGTCTTTAAAAGGTTCGCCATCACTGCCCTAGTACTAGGATAGCAGGCAGAAGGGAGATGAAAGCAGACCTAGGCACCAGTTGGCAGGAAGAGAGGAATTGGGGTGGCGGCAGGAGTCGGGGGGGGGGGAGAGAGAAGAGCCAGAAAGTTAACAAGGGGTAAACAAGCCTGGTTTCCAAATTCACCTGGTAAAACCCAACGTCTCAGGTGAGACATCACAATGGATCTATTTGCATTTTTTTCCTGCTGTGTGGTCACACCTTGACTCTCCACCACAGCATCTGACAGCTGCTCAATGACATCTAGATTTCTTATTCTACCTGGCGCTTCTCTCCTTCATTTCTTTCCAACTCCGTATGTTCCTGAAGACGATGAAGGCACTCGGTTCTTTCTGCTGACAGCCGCTCTGACATTAATTTGTCTAAAACACGGAGCTGCGATAGAAGAGAAAGGTTCAGAAGAAATGGTCTCAATGAGCTTAGCAAACCTCCCTGAATGCCTGCTCTTGGCTGTGCCTGACTCCCCGTACATTGGACACTGGGAACAATATGAATAAAAATATTTAAGTGCTATTAAATACAGTCTGAATTATTGACATTAAGAAGAAAAAAACTGGGAAAGAATGAGAAAAAGTCAAAGAACACTTGAGATGTGACACCTCAAAGACTGACAGATTTATTTCCGTGTGAACTTTTGTGGACCAAAATCCATACACGTGGAGTGTTATGTTTCCCATATGTTAGAAGTCAAAGATTTTGATTTATGGAAGATCTCACTGGATCAAATCTCTTAGTCTTTCAGATGCTACAATATGTCATCCTTTGTATCATCTTTCTTCCCCCTCCTCTTTAATTTTGTCAACATACTGACACAGTTACCGTTTTTGGGAGCAACAGTAGAATTTATTTCATTCAGCTGCCACCACATGCATAGAGCAGGGGAAGGGGGAGACCTGTCGGCCTTCCAAATTCTGGTGCATGTGAGCTTCCATAAGCCCCTGTCCGTATAGGCAACGATTAAGAGAGTATAGGAAATGTAGTTGATCAACATCTTATCTAGAGGGCCATCGATTCTCAAAATTTCTTTAGAGAGAGAAACAGCAAACAGGATTGATTAGTTTCGTTCCTGTAATAAAGGAGTGCTTGTGTACTTTCAAATCATATCCTATCCCCTTCCAAGACACGTCTTTCCGTTATCTACTTTATAACAATGAATTCGGACAGATTTCAAATATATAGTCAAGACATAGTAGGTATGCTGGGCTGCAGTAAATGGCTTCCGTATTAACCATTGTTCTATGTGATAATTGTACCATGTACATGACAATTTACCACCTGAAACTCGGGCAGGTTCCGTGTGGCATAACCAAAGATGACCTAACAGTCTTCAGGATTTTAACTCATGTACCTGTTGTTTATAGAAACCGTTTCTCTTGGATGCATCTTTACCTGATGCTGAGTTTTGTTTTCCATCTGTCCTAGTTTGCTGTTCATCTTATCCTGCACTGTTACAAATTCAGCTTTGATTTCTTCCACAGCAGCCGCCAGCTGGTTTTCTACTTTATTTATCAGGGGCTCGCAACGACATCCATTGATTGGTGCCTGGGGGGGGGGGGAGACCAAGTGTGATAACACAGCCCTTACTCTTTAACATCAGCTTCAGCCAAGGCATACATAGCAACGCTACTACTACAGTCTTGCAACAGGAAAACAACAGATATGCAGATGATTTGTATGAAACCATAATCAAATGGATGTATCTAGAACAGAACAGGGAAACTCCAGAGGTCCAAAAGCCACATATGTCCATTCCTGAATATTAGACATCCATAAGTTTGTAAACCGCCCAGAGTAGCCATGTAGCTAGATGGAGCGATAAATAAATAAATAAATAAATAAATAAATTCTCCTGAAATTCCCGTGATCATTTTTTTCCTCACCAAATATATATCAGTGAGAAATTGAAAAAGCGACCTGTAAATTGTCAAGAATATACAGTATATATTTATCAAAAACTGGTAGTAGGAGATCCAGGGTTCCTGGTGGCCATCAAAACATGGCCAAATTGTCCACGTAGAAGGGCAGAAGGGGATTTCAAGTCAATTTCCCCCAACCTCCAGAAAGAGATGTTTACAATTCTGGTGCTTGGGAGCCACCGTGGTACTGGAGGTTTCTTTGGCACTTCTGGAGGTAATATGCAGCTTGTGGAACCCTTGGCCTAGATTTAGGACTTCATAGTAAATCCTTTGTATTTCACATGCAAAGTGAAAAATCACAAAACAAAAGCTACTGCCACTGATTTGAACTTGCTAGATTTGCTGCTGTAAAAATAAGTTTACAGCAGAACCAAAGCTTGGTAATTTTTCACGTGCTGCTAGGGAGGTGGTGATAATCTGAGACCTGTAGTCTAAAAAAGACTACAGTTTCTGCAGAGTTTCATAGAACATAACATAAGAACATAAGAAGAGCCATGCTGGATCAGGCCAATGGCCCATTTAGTCCAGCTTCCTGTATCTCACAGTGGCCCCACCAGATGCGTTTGGGAGCGCACAAGACTAAGTATCTGTCTCCTGATACCACTCCCCTGCATCTGGCCCTTGAAGTACCCCGGTTTTAAGCCTGGAGATTACACATCTCCATCATGGTTTGTAACCTGTGATGGACTTTTCCTCCAGGAATCTGTTCAGTCCCCTTTTGAAAGCATCCAGGACAGATGCCATCACCACATCCTGTGGCAGGGAACTCCACAGACTAACAACGCGCTGGGTGAAAAAATATTTTCTTTTGTCTGTTCTTACTCTCCCAGACCTCAATTTTAGTGGATGTCCCCTAGTTCTGGTATTCTGTGAGAGGGAGAAGAGCTTCCCTCTATCCACTTTACTCATGCCCTGCATTATTTTGTACGTTTCAATCATATCCCCCCTCAGGCGCCTTTTTTCCAGGCTAAAGAGCCCCAAATGTTTTAGCCTTTCTTCATAAGGGAGGTGCCCCAGCCCAGTAATCATTTTAGTCGCTCTCTTCTGCACCTCTTTCAGTTCCACTATGTCTTTCTTGAGATGCGGTGACCAGAATTGTACACAATACTCCAGGTGCGGCCTTACTATTGTTTTGTATAATGGCATTGTAATGTTGGCTGTTTTATTTTCAATCTCCTTTTTGATAATCCCTAGCATGGAATTGGCCTTCTTCACCGCTGCCACACATTGGGGAGACACCTTCATGGAGCTGTCCATGATGAAGATTAAGAGATATCTATGTATCCTTTTTGGAAGAATACAGTTTTGATTTCGTCTGGGTGATGCTTTTATTCAAGTTGTTCCAATGAAATATCTAATCTCCTCAGTCTCAAAGAAGCACAAACAAGTGGTTTCGAGGTCAGGAAACGGATGGATTACCAGCTCTAATAAGGAATGCAGTTTCTCTGAAGGGAAAGCTTTGTAATTTGGGGTGATCCAGGATCACTGGGGGCTAAAGGGATCTCAATGACAAAGACTATATACCACCAAATTAACTGTCTGCTACACCCTATCCTGGAAACGGATAGTCTGCCCACCATGATTCATGTACTGGTAACCTCTAGACAGGATTACTGTAATGCATTATATAGGGTAGTGCCCTTAAATCTCCTAGAGAAGCCACACTGCAGAATGGAGTCTCTCAACTACCGACTGAAGTGCCTTATCTCCTACCAACCACATTTTTGTGAGAGGATCTATAGGCCACAACTGAGCCATGTTTGAAGTTTTGGTCTTCTTGGTATACTAAGCCTTATAAAACTCAGGATTAGGTTTCTTCAAGGAATGTTTCCCAGCCATTGTGTTGTTCATGGGAGGCACTGCTGCTCATGTCATAGCCTAGTTTTTCCATCAGGAAGCAACACAGACAGGCCTTTTCTGTGGTGACATCAGACCTGTCTGAATTACCTCTTCTCTGGCCATCTGCCTGGCTTCAACACTCAAGTATTTTTGCTGAAACTTTTAGCCTTGGCTACATGTTTGTCGTATATTCCTGCTTCTGTTGAATGTTGTTTAATTGTTTTTATGATAGTGTTGTAGATCACTTTGGAATCTAAACAATTAAGAAGCTGTAGTGCTGAATAAAAGTTATAGAGACTTCTAAAATCAGCAAACCAGCAAGCATTAATGTTAATCACTTGATAATTTGATTTATTCTTTCTTTCTTCAACTAATTTCTCTAAAATTGTCATTAGACATAAATTTAAAAATCTTCCAAAGTGAGTGCTTGCAGGTTCTATTTCTTCTTGAATATTCCCTCCACCGTGTTTGCAAACTGAGATAACTCAGAAATCTCAAATCATTTAAGCGTGGAGATATGCCCTTCAAAAGAACAGACAGATTAAACCAACAAGTGTACAGAACTTCCTTATAATTTTCTTCTTCTTGTGTTTCCCCATGTTATAGATCCCTTAGTGTCCTGCCCCAATGGGAAATGGCCCAGCTTACCTGCATGATTTTCCCATCTTTCCCACGGTAAAGGGTGTACAGCTGATATGCTCGGAATTCATGGGGAGGGGGTGGAGACGTGCAACGATGCCTGCTTCTCCGTTTTGGCAAGTTCTGTGATGGGCCAGAAGGCATCTGCTGGTCAGCTGGTGATGCTGGGTCAGAGAGAGCTGAGACCTGGTTTTAAACACACACACGCACACACACACACACACACACACACACACACACACACACACACACACACACACAAGAATTATACTGACACACAGAATGCTATTTTCAGCTCATCTAAGTACATTTATTACATATACGCTGATTCCAAAACATTTCACGTTCTTCATGACCAGGGATATCTCACAGAAGATTCGGGTGATGTCCATTTATGCCAATTTACAAAACACATAGGGAACTGGGTTATTCTTTAAATAGCCCAATAACAGTGTCAAAACATTGCATTTTTTTCTGCATTTTTTCCTTGCCAACTATTGGCCAAATTATCGGTCAGCACTAACAAACATATTATTGACCGGTTTTAATCAGCTCAAATACGCATTAGGGCTTACGATCTGTTTGCGACAATTGACGTTTATGGAAAACATTTTTACAAAATCTGGTTGTATTTATGTAGAGCCCAAAGCCTATCTTTCAATTTGCTTTTAACCCATTTCAAAAAGGAGTCTAAGCCGCGGCCTCTCTCTTTCCAGTTGCAGTAGGGGATTCAGTGTTCTCACCCACAAGTCAACAGAAGTCAGGATGGGTGAAAAGGAGCAAGGAGGCCTTGTCCCCTCTCCTTTCTTTACATCTGTGGTACCTTTTCTCTCGGCTTCTTCTTCTTACTCTTCCTCCCTCTGAGCTCTGACAAGGGCAGTTGTGGGTCTTCTTTCAAGTCGCCTCTCCCTTGAGGAGCCTGGTCGCTGCTGTGTGTGTCCTCAGCTGCCGAGGCACTGCCCTG
The DNA here is from genome assembly GCA_037367245.1 of Phrynocephalus guinanensis. NCBI lineage: Eukaryota > Metazoa > Chordata > Lepidosauria > Squamata > Agamidae > Phrynocephalus > Phrynocephalus guinanensis. The sequence continues at coordinate 140,234,751 of CM074733.1, forward strand.
TTACAAAAGAGAAGCACAAACAAGCCAGGGTGGGATGAATCAACCTACATCGTTGCCCTCAGAAATGTCCTCAACAGGTTCCACTCGATTCCAAAGAGTGCTAACATCTTCGGCTCTCCATGCTTCCAGCACTGGCAACACAGGAAGTGACCTTCCTGTGGCCAATTCAAATACTTTCAAGAGCTGGAGAGCTTTACAGCATTCCGATCACATTCCTAGGTATACAAAGCTGGTTTTACCTTGCTTGGCACCACTTCATCTCTTGGTACAGACTGAGCACGCCTTTCCTCTTTGAGCCTTTCCCTCTTCTTCCTCAGACTCCTTCCACGATTAAAGCGCGAAATCTGCAGATGGCAAGGCTTCCAGTCAATATCTCGCAGTTAAGACTTGGCCTCAGGGTGCGTCAGACAGCAGGAAAGGCCCACATCCAATTACACTGGAAAGGGTCGCTCTGCAGAGAGCACTCTCCCTTAAAGACACCCTTCTGTCTGTCACAGAATCACGCCAGCCAAACCAACGAGTAGTAGCTCTGCAAGAGTAGTAGCTCTGCAGGTACACATCCAGGTTGAGTTAGAGCAGAACTGCCCCAGTGTCATCTGATCACTGAGAAACAGATCACACCCCCAAGAGGTCCAAAATGCAATCTATGTCCATGTGAGATCACACCCTCAGTTTTACTCTGAGCAGATTAATTAAAATCTAGGGGATTTAAATCTGTCAGAAATAATTATGCAAGTCTTACCCATTTTAAGACCTCTACCCAAAGTATGACTAAGTCTGGCTCCTGCCCATTATGACCTAGCCAGCTTGGTTCAATTACAGAGAGTGATGTTTTAAAATGCCTGCTGTTCCTTAGTCAGTAGCAACAAATGTTTAAAAGCAAAATGCTACAATGAACAGAGAATGCAAACCCTGAAGTGGTTGCATCAGACACTGGAGATCAAAATAAACAGCACAGTGTGTGAGTGTGGATAGATTGGGGGGGGGGTATGGATGGACAGGTGTGACAGTGGTGACAATGTGTTTTTTCAAAGCAGAAACAAACCTTTGCCCTACCTTCTATGCATGCTAAAATGTGTGAGTTGGAACCAGGTTGAAATATATTCTGATTAAGTTTTTTAGATCAAGTTGACCCCCCAGAAACAATGTCAGCCTTAACAGCCACTGATTTTCAAGGGGTTTACACCTGACTTGATTTGGATCCAACACCAACACCACCCCATCAACTAAGCCTATGCTTGACAAGACCTGGAATACCCCACCAACATCATCTTCATGAGAGACATTCTGGAGCGGTTATGCTTCTAGATCAGCTTTCAATGAATTATCCTCAAGATGTACCTGGGGGGCTTTAGTAAGCAGAAGAGCAACTTCAGGATTGTTGTGCTCTCGGGCCACTTCAAGGGGTGTCTGGCCAGCCTGTAACAGAAAAAAAGATTAATGGATTTCTTCATAACACATTTATGGGGCAGGGGTGGATTAAAAGGCACCAAGAGTTTAAAAAAGGTGACTGCATTTAAAAATCCATGGTATGTATCATAACATGACCAGACCTTCATTCCATTCAAGTTACCATTTCAGAAAACGTCATTCAGCTGAGAATAACTAGAAAGAGGAGGAGAATTTTCATTGGCACTTACATTGTTCACTACTGTTGCATCAGCTCCTGCTTCCAACAACAGCTTGACCACTTTCTTATGATTTAGTGCAGCAGCTACATGGATTGCTGTGTCACCAGCCTGGATGTCCAAAGAAAGCAGAATGTGACTGGCACGTGGCACCTTAGATTTCACATATACAGCACCATTCTGTTGGTGCAAAGTTTGTATGTATGTATAGAGGAAGATTTCAATTAGTTCCTTTTGGCTTTTACGTAACGGAAAATGTTACATATTAGAATGTTCTTTAGCCTAGAGGAATCTAATGGAAGCCATAGCTGATGCATGTCACGCTAGCTGCAAATATGTCAGACCCCTTCACTCAAACCAGGTCTTTTTAATTCAATGCAAATGAACATACCTAAAGAGTTGTGTAGCAGAAAGTGAGATGATCCAAAACTGACCAAACTAAATTGCTTTGGAAAAGGCCATTTAACATTGTTTACAAGTAGATATGGCTGTTTTAAAACAGTTTAATGAAAGAGATGGAAATAATATAGTCCAATATTGCTCTAAAACGCAGCTACACAACTTCAACAAGGAAGTAATGGGAGAATATTAATCTTTAGCATTCATGATTTTGGTGGACATGAATGCTCACTACCCAAAGGTCTTTGGGAGGCTTACAATTCAATAATTAAAATAAAACATTAAAATGCAATAAAAAACAATATACTGTACTGTACTAGTTATATTTTAAATAGCATTCTTTCTCAAGAAGCCTTTACTATATACTTTGCCAAATAAAATATAAAATATTGTACTCATATGCTATAACATTCTCTGTCTCTCTGATTATATGGTTTCAATCCACAGTTCTTCTGGTTCATGGTCAGTTAAGGTTAGTAACCCAAATGTATTTTATGTGGATGTTAAAGTCTTCAGGAATGTTGCTGAGATTATATTTTGGTGCTACAATTCTTTTTGCGTCCTTTTTCAGCTTTATTCTGAAAAAGCTGTTAGAGCATCAGTTTCTGGGTACTTCCGAATATAACAACCATATCTTCTGTTCTACATATTGAGATTACTTCTACCTAGAAAGTCTCACAGGTGGCGAAGCACAATGGCAATGAAATCCATGCACTGACCTGATTTTTTTCATGGACAGAACAGAAAGCACTGAGGAGCAGCCTAATGATGGGCAAGTGATTATAGCGAGCTGCGACATGCAAACAGGTATCTCCTGCCTAAAAACGAGGGGATGTAAAGCAGAGTAAGAAAGCTTCAGCTGATGTGATGTCCCTCATTAAAGCTATGACCCTACACATATCTAACTTGGAAGGAGCATCATGGAACACATCTGGGTGAACATGGGCTGGTGACACTGCATGTTGGGCATCTGTAGTGAAGTAGTGAAGGATATGTCATCCTCTCAGGTCCCAATGACCCACTTCGTTTGCAACAATGATTCTATGGGGTGCTCTGTATTTTCCTCATAACCAGACGATACATATATAATATGAAATTCTTGTATTTAGCATTTGTCCCAATACCTGCTTGCTAATAATGCTGAAGAACTGGCTCTAACTCAATGTGAAGCATTCTTAGCATCAACTTGAATTAAAATAAACAGCCTCATCGTTGGGAAGTCGGTCTGCTTCATCGTTTTAGGCATAAAGCCAAACCAAAGCATGGACGTCCTCTTAACGTTTGTGGATATTCATTTATACAGTCTCTGTTTGGAATTTATTAGCAGATCGTAAACTTGATTGTACTTCATTTTGTCAAAGGTAAAACTGTTCTTAGCATTATTATTGGTAGTAACTGCATTGTTTGTTATTGTCAAATGCCCAGAGTGGGCTTGTAGCCAGATGGGTGGTATAGAAGTGAAATAAATAAATAAATAAATAAATAAATAAATAAATAAATAAATAAATAAATAAATAAATAAATAAATAGTTTTACTTATAAGTCGTCTTTTGGGGTGCACTAGTGAGTGTGGAACTGGGTCCACTTCTGGTAGGATTTTTGATCCCCCCAGAAAGGACTCAAGGCTTATGTTTTTAAATGGGGGCAGGTGAGGGTGATGCATTCCGCACAACAGTTAGTAACTTTTTTTCAAAGTATTACCTCTGAATGTTCCATGTGCCATCCTATATACAAATTAAAACCAGGCTTCAAATCAACGTTCAATAATTTGGCTGCTTCTCCGAGTCAGTGCGACATACAAAATGTTTGTAGTAGCACTTCTCTAGTACCTCTGTCTACTCACATCCTGCAACAGATAAAATATCTGTGACTTGTAACACTCACGTTGTTTTTGATATCAGCCCGAGAACCTCCAAGCAGTAAGACCCGGACACTTTCAGAATGACTGTTTTGGCAAGCCAAATGCAGTGGTGTGTTACCTGCCTTGGGACAGAGAAAGGGAAGAACACACTTGTCATCTTTAGAGAGGTCACACTCCCTTCCATTGTACAGATTGCACCTCTTACTTCCTCTCTTCTCTGGTCATTTCTAGTACACAGAGACATTTTGGGGATTTGAATAACAGAAAAAACCCTACTTTTCCTCAGTTACATGCTATATCATACAGGACACCCAACAATATCTACCTTACCTAACACTTTTTTTTTCAAAATAATGCTCACAATATAATACAGGGGAGAGAAGGAAGAAAAGCAAAGAATTTTTTTTTATCTTGGCAGCAGAAATATGAAAATATTGAAGAAAATGGGCACTTCCTCTTAGGGCGCTTTTACACGACCCCTAAGATCCGCTGGCCACTTAAATTCGGACCAGAGATTTTAGGGGCTTGTCGCTCTTCCTGCTTCCCCACCCCTCCGCACTTCCTGGCTGCTGGCTGCATGAGGGGAGGGAGAAAAAAAAGGAAGAAAAGATCGTGCCTCACCTCCGTTCTGGCTCTCGCTGGCAAGATTCCTGTCTCTGTAAAAGTAGCTCTTAAAGGGGCGGGAGCCAAAAAAACAACAAACAGAAACGAGGAGAGCCCCGCACTCACTATCTTTACACCGCATCAAGGAATTTTCAGGACGGAAGAGCAGGTTCTTGAAAGGTGCGCTGGGACGCGCTAAAGTGGGCGTGGTTGCACCTAATTTCCTGTAAACTCCGGAGCTGATGGGGAAACATTTTTAAGCTCCGGAGCTGGGAGCCATTTCCCCGGAGTTTAGGGGTCGTGTATAAACGCCCTTAGTGTTGCAGTTGTAGGTTTAGTTTCTTTGTCCTTTTAAATTGCCATTATACCCATTTTTGGCATACCACATGCTAGAAGGCCTTCCCATGTTCCCCCAGAATTCATTCAACATTCAGTATTTGTGTGTGGTCACCAGTCAAAATATGCATGCTTCCTTGTGGAAACATCCTCAAGAATTCAATTATAAGGTCACTGTCCGTTAAAATAACACGGCAGTTTTACTATGAAACACATTGTCCGCAAATAATAATTCTACCAGAAACTATTAATGAAGGAACATCTGCCATTTAACACGACTCCTTTTCCTTTGAACAACCCAACCTGGACATTCCTTTCTGCATACATTTCTTTACCTTGTTTCTGGCGAGGACATTTGCTCCTGCCTTAACAAGCAGTTTGGCCGATTGACTAAATCCATGCCAAGACGCTTCGTGGAGAGCTGTGTTCCCATCCTAAAGAACAGGATGCAGACAAACGGCAGTTTAGCGTACCAGAATTCATAAGGAAAACAACGCTTGAAACGCCACCCCACAGAAAAAGAAAATAAAAAAAGAAAAGCCTTTATTGCTGCAAGGAGGGCTCAATCTTCTTTTTCTTGGCATCTGTCCCAGTTGGCGGTGGGGTCGGCTCTTCTGATTTTTGCCTTCTGCTTGGCTCGGCCATGGGCTAGGCCGGGGTGAACCTGGAACAACTTCATGTGGGTCTCTATCTCTTTTAGTAAACACATATCTCTCCCCACCAGTCAGCCCCTTAATGAGTTATGTTTTTAAAAAATGAAGAAGAAACAGGCAGAGCAAGGCATGCATTTTAGCGGTAATCTTCTACTTTAAAAAGCCTAAGTGGGCTGTAAATGTGTTTCCTGCAGAACAAAATGAGGTGTCTTCCCAGGCAAATAGATACAAGATGGCTTCATTAATTTTTGGCAAGCCTGTGCATCCATAGGCAGAAGATAGTACATTGCTTTGCAAATGTCAGCCAGATTCTCTGTCCCTCAGTGTAAGGTAGGTCTCTCTTGGAAACTGGCTACAGAGAATTTTAGAGGGATCGTGTAAATCATCCCATGTCGATCTTGCATGAAAGCAGGTAAGGCTTATTGTATGGACCTAACTTTTAAAATCACAGCTAAAATGTGGGTGATGCTACAACTGCAACAGCCATAGGTGATTTCCCCCCTCCCCCCAAATAATGGTAATCTGCTCACAGTAACCCAGTGATAAGCAAGAGAGAGCAGCCCTGCTGGGCAGCATTTACAATACATGAAAGCCTATGGCACATTGAACAATGACAACAAAATGGTCAAAGGAATCACAATACATTATACTGTATTAGGGACTTGTTGCAATTTTCAAGGGTTATGAGGCATCCTTTCCAGCAATTTATATTTGATTAGCAATTTCCAACTCAAATAACACAATTTTTTTGAAAGGGCTTCCTCCAGACATACCAGCCTAACAAGATTATTTCCAGTTATGTGCATTTTCTTTTTACCTTGTCTTGCCTGTCCAAAGCGCACCCTTCACGGATAAGAGCCGATATTATATCTGTGTTCCCTACCACTGCAGCTCGATGCAAAGCTGTCTGATCACCCTGCAAGAGAGCGAGAGTGAGAGAATGGTTTACTTCCGCATCAATTATACATCCATACACATGCAAATATATTACACACTTCTGTAGACTCTGGTATCAGCAGCTACACAGAGAGACTTCATATAATACACCGCGTCTATGGTTTTAAGACAAATCAGAGCACCCTGGTACCTAAATCCTTAACAAGGGCCACGGACTGTAGTGTTATCTTGGTATAGTTGTTAAAACAGATATAGCCATTTCATATTTATGCTTTTCCTAAGCACTTCCATTTCAAAATGTCATAAAAGCAAAGTGCAGGTTATAATGTATGAAAATAAAATTAGAACCTGAAAAGGAGTTTTTACGTTCCAGAAAATACCATACTATCTGGAGGATTCTGAGGATCAAATTCCTCAAACACCATGCCAATTTTTCCAAACTAGGCGTGAAATGTATGTCACATACACTAATGGTCTCACATTGGCGACACAGAAATCTCACACAGTTGCTTTCCTTACAGTAGGAGCAATATACAAAGATACCCTCATTTTCCAATAGGCAATTATGATTTTGAAAGGGTAATCCATTCACTGTGTGCATGCACAGACAATACATCAAGACACACAACCACGTTTTTTTCAAAATGTCTTTCTTGGTCAAGTTCTACCCTACACCTATGTTGTATGTCCTGTCAGATCCACAGACTTTATTTATTTTTATTTATTTATTTATTTATTTATTTATTTATTTAGCTTGTATGCCGCCCACTACCCAAAGGAACTTGAGTGTTCCAGAGGCACACAAGGAAGCAATGTTGCCCGTTCCTCACATATCCGTCCTCTTTCAAATAGACTACATACTGGAGACAGTCGGACAGAAGAGGGAATTTCTTAAGATTAGTTTTTCACACCTCACGTGGTGTGCGGACTAGCTTAATTTGTTTTGGGACTGGTCATGAGGAGGTAACCAGGTAACTGTTTGCCGGTATGGTTACTCAGAGCACAATGATCGGCCTGCCGGGCTGCCTCCCTCAAATGCCAGCATGCTTTCTCCCTCTCAAGACGTGCTCCATCTGGTAATTTATCATGTCACTCTCAGAGCAGCAAATTCAGCCAAGAGAAGTTCCCAGTACAGCTCATATACAACTCACTAGACAATGATGTCTGCATGGCTGTGGGAAAGTAAAAGCAGTACATGAGTAGAATCAAGCTTGTAACATCTGTCACTAACTATGTAGTGCATCAAGAATGCATTTAAACAGCTGCACAGACAGTATGATCACAGAATCCATAAAAAAAACCCAGCAACATTATGTTGCAACTCTCTGAGAGCCGTTCTACTAATTTCAGTGGGGATTTAACACAAGCAGAACAACAGGCAGGCAGGCAACCTTAATTTGCCTGATTAATAAAGGCACTTTGGCAAGCTAGATTGGCAACACTGTGTGTTCTCCTTCTCTTACGTGGGCTTTTTAATAAGGAGCATACTGTCTCTACCCTGGCTTCCGACATGCTTGTATAGAATTTTTGTTTAAATGAACAATGTATAGGCTTCTCATCTTATTTTACAATTTTATTCCTCATCTGTTATTTTTGGTTGCTGACCTTAGGTTTTTAGGTTCTCTTTTCGAGTTCACCTTTCTAACCTGGCATTGGCATGCCTTTTTATTTGGGAAATTCTGTTTCCTAATACAGTGGAACCGTGTATAAAGGAATTAATTCGTTCCAAATGAAATTATGTTAAGCAAATTTTCCTTTATACAAATTTCCCATAGGAATGCATTGAAAACAGAGTGATCCCATTTTTATGTTGTACAGATTTGCCCCATAGGCGATTATGTTAAGCAAATTTCCCCTATCTCCAGAATTTTTTATGTTGTACAAATTTTATGTTATACAAACTGTTATACAAGGGTCCACTGTAATAGTCACCATGCGCTTAGTCTTTTAGGCCTTTTTTAACAGGAAAAAATTAATAATGGCTAAAGAGATTCAGATTGCTTAACAGAGATGTACAAGTCAGACTTCATTTCTGAGGCTATATGGGCTGGAATCGCAGTTAAAGGAGAGAAGCCTCAGGAGGGTATAAAGATTCAAGAGGGATAAAGATGATTCTGGAGAGTATAAAAAAAAAGAGGAAAAACTGAATGGAGAATAAGGAGATGCCCTGTGCCAGGTCAGACAAGTAAGTATGTCTGTGAAGATTCTCAGTCATCCAGGTGAGTTTATCTGGAAGTTGAGTCCTGGCTACTGGCCTTCTTTTTTGAGAGATAGAAACGTTTCGCTGTTCATCCGATGAAGCTGTTTGGATGAACAGCGAAACGTTTCTATCTCTCAAAAAAGAAGGCCAGTAGCCATGACTCAACTTCCAGTCAGACAAGTAACTCAAACCAACTACTAACATTGGCAGTAGTTCTCCACTGCCTCAGGCCATCACTTGGTGCTTTTAATTACAAATGCTTAAGATGGAACCTGGGACGTTAGACATGCAAAGCACGTGCTTTAACTACCAATTAGCTACAATCCCTCTGCACAGTAGGCAGATTTCCTTATCATCCAATAACAACCTGCTATTCTCATACATTCATTAATTAAAATCCTATTTAGGAATAAGAGTGAAGAATGTCATGTTTTTCCGGTACATTATTTTTAAAGATGGGCTTGCAAGTGAGTAATGGAGTGGAAGCAGGACAGTAAAGAAAGCTGACAAGGAAAAATAGATTTGTTTGAAATGGGGTGCTGGAGGAGGGCCTTGCGATTACCTAGACCAGTGACAGCGAACCTTTGGCATGGGTGCCAAAGGTGGCACTCAGAGCCTTTTCTGTGGGCATCCGACACCACCCCTCCACAGCCACCTGTATTCAAGTTAAATTGTTGTATTGGCACTTTGTGAAAAATTAGTGGGTTTCGAATCATAGTTTGGGCACTCAATCTCTAAAAGGTTCGCCATCACTGACCTAGACTGACAGAAAGACAAATAAGTGCGTCTTAGGTCAAATCAAGCAGTATTTCTGGAAGCAAAAAAATTGAAACTGAGGCTCTTACTGTGGGCACATCATGAGAAGGCAGGATTCTCTGGAAAAGACCATAATGCTGGGAAAGGCAGCAGGACAAAAGGAAGACCAAATTTGAGATGGACTGACTCCCTAAAGCAGTGATGGCGAACCTTTTAGAGACTGAGTGCCCAAATTGCAATTCAAAACCCACTAATTTTTCACGAAGTGCCAATACAGCAATTTAACCTGAATACAGGTGGCTGTGAAGGGGCGATGTCGGGTGCCCACAGAAAGGGCTCTGAGTGCCACCTTTGGCACCCGTGCCATAGCTTCGTCAACACTGCCCTAAAGGAAACAGGAGGCTTTAGTTTACAAGAGTCAAAGAGGGCAGCTGAAGGCAGCTCATTGTGGAGATAACTCATTCACAGAATCACCACAAGTGAGAGGCAACTTGACAGAACATAACAACATATATGGCCCATTTGTAAAGATGTGCAACACACCCTTTAACTCTGGTGAAGAGTATATGTTCTTGAAAGCACTAAAATCCATATCTGAGGAGTAAAATGAAATTTTAATGGTCTCCAAAATAGTTTTTTAAATGAATGTGTAATATCATTTTGGCAACGATGAGAGCTTTTTTGCATGTGACTGGTGGGTGCTTCACAAATGTTGGGCATCAACAACAGGAGGGATTTACCATTTACAGTATATCTCACAATGCCATGGTTTTTCTAGTAATTACAGATGACAAAAAGGCATAATAACACATTACACTCTTTTCAGTGGAATGTATAAGAAGAAAAAGGACTGCAGTGATATCTGATAATCTGAATCCAAAGCATTACCCAAGGGAGGGCTCAGGAATCAATTGTTGCATATAAAAAGAATTAAAGCAATGATTATCTCATACCAAAGGACTCTCTTGCTCACCGACAAGATAAACCTATGTTGTAACAATTGTTTTAATTGGAGCAGAGTGGCAGCAACAAGGAAAACTAAGGTAGTTCATTAAAGGACTTACTAAACATGCTGGCACTTTAGAAAGATAGCATCTGCTCCGAGAAACATTTTCCCTCCTATTAAAAGGAATCACAAGTCACAAAGTGGCATTTCCAAGGCCCCAATAACAGAGGCTAATTGAAATCCAGCCAACTTCAGGGCAGAAAAACATTGCGAATAACTATCTAGGTCAACTTCCCTTGGACTATATTGCATTAGTATGGGTTGACGTACTGGTCCAGTGTGCACAAAGACACACTTGGGCCCTTTGGCAGTGGGGGGGGGGGGCATGGGGTGGCCTGGACCTCATCGCTGCTGAAAGATAAAGTTATTCAGTCATGCATTCTATAAATAAAAGCAAACACCCTATTCTTTATATTAAAACATGTGTATCACCATTCCCCAACAGTGAGGAGGGAACCACGCAATGTATGAAATGGCCCAGGCTACCTCTGAGCAATTGGAGGACCTTCACACACTTGAACACCTTGGATGCAATGTAGGGTACTATGATTGCTGGGATATGGATGGAGAAATAACGGCCCACCCCCCTCTGCTTAGCAATGAGTGTATCATTTATTTGTGGGGTGGGGGAGGTGGGGGAGATTGGGCAAAGGTGTTTTCAAAAATGGCCATGGTTCATGGACAGATTGCTTATCTTGTAGCTTTGGAAGACATAGCCGTGTTAGTCAGTGCAGGAATACCAGACAAAATCCAAAGAACAAAACAAAACAAAAGACAGAAACCGGTGGCATCCAAAAAACTTACTATAGTTTGAAGTAAGCGTTCATGGATAACATCCACTTCTTCAAACAAGTATCAACAGAATGAAAAAAATTGAATGAAATATCCATTTTGTACCAAATATTCACTGGCTCTTGGGTATATGGTGCATCTACATTCAGTGATTTGACTATCTTGTTTTAGGGCTGTGCTGTAAACTTCCTAAGAAACGGTGTGACACAGCCCTAAAACCACATACCTAAATCACTGCTTCATTCAGCATTTCATTCTGTTGCCACATCTCTGAAGAAGTGGATGGATCCATGAAAGCTTACATTAAAATATAATTGTTAGTCTTGAAACTGCCCCCTGTATTTGTCTTTTGTTTCTTTGGATTTTGCCTGGTAAGATGGCTAATCTGTAACTGTGGGTTTTTGTTTTTGACTGTTCGTCTGTGAACTCACACTAATGGAATTATTATTATTTTTGCACATGTGCAGAGCAACTCAGAATCTTCTAGAGCTGACATGGTTATTTTGGCAGTGTTTTTGCACCCTCCTTAGAGTGCGGTCCGCCCCCTCTGCCCTGCTGATCTAAGTTTCAGTCCAATGTAAAGACAATGATCGATCTCTGAAAGGGGAGGCAGGTGAGTAGTGTGAGCTTACAGGTGACCACTTGAAGAAACACAGCTACAGGCAAGTAAGCTGTCCCTTCTTCATGGTCTCTGTGAACACAAACCAATGGGTGTTCTAGAGGATGGAATGTCATTGTAGAGGATGGAATGTCATTGTAGGATGGAAGACACTTCCCTGTCAAAAGGTGCACTGAGACAGGAGCTCATGTCCAAATGACAGTGACTAACAAACACACCTGTCTGGCTCCAAGTTGGTGCCTTGCAGATGTCAGGAATGGAGACACCCCTCAGGAATGCTCTGGGTGTGGCTGTAGCTTGAACTAAGCATCCTACAACAGTCTTAATTAAGGGGATATGAGCCATTTGGTAGCTGAGTTGCTATAATGTCTACAACCCACCAATGATTTGGTGAGGAATTGTCCCCTGTAGGTGAGAGAGATTGGGTGTCCCCTATGGGTGTGTGGGAATAAAATGTGAGGTGAAATGTCAGGCTCAGAAGACAAACTGAAGTCACATGAATTATGATCTGAGATTCTCTATGGTTTCATGGTCATTACTGAGTGGTTAGGCTGGTTAGGGGGATGTATACTGATGGAAATGGTTTCTGGTTGAGTGGGTGGATTGAACAGCAAAAGTTGTTGAGCCTGAGCATGAAGTAGTAGTGCTGGTACCAACTAGACGACCAGTGGTATACAGGTATATAAGGGCAGGGTTACAGCTGGTGCAGGCAAAGTAGAAGCCTGTAGGTGTCTTGACCTGGGAAGCATCTATTTGGGAAGAGACATGGTGGGAGTACAATGGGTGTGCCTCTCTTCTCAAGACCAGCTTTGAGAGCATTAGGAAGGTGCACCTTGTGCATTAATAGTGACAGGCATAGTCACGGGGCACACAGTAAGGATTGCCATATTGCGATGGGGAAGCTTGGTCTCACGCAAAAGAGGGAGAACAACCCTCTCAGCAGTGGCGCCCATTTCCATAATATTGTTTCTAGGCCCGAGCAGAAGTGGAGCCATGGGAGTAGATGGAATGTGGTGAGTATGCTCTTGGTGCAGATCTCGGTCTCGGATGTGAGATGTTGATTCTGATTACTGATGTCGACGTGCCGGCCATAACAGGCTTCTTAGCAGTGACTGGCATGGACTGGGTGGATCTCTGATTGAGGGCTTCGAGGTGAAGGCCAACTTATCCCATAGGAATTTGTCAAGTCTGGCTCCTTAAGCTTTAATCCTCTGGCCAGAAAAGACCTTGCAGTGTTTGCAGGCGTTGGCGTTATGTGTTTATCCTAGAGAAGGTAGGCACTTAGAATGTCAACCAAATTGAGAGAGTTTAGTCGAACAGGAGAAACACCTTTTAAAGGTTTCTGGTGCCATGTAGGCCACAAGGCTGATGCTGGTTGAAGCAAATCAATGGTAATAAAGCGGGATAGGGAGTTAGTGAATAACTAGTGTATTGAGTTAGTAATAGTGAGTAACTATAAATATTTTCAATGGATGATTATCTTCAGGAGCTCAGCAAAATGGGAAGAGAGAAGTTTCAAGATGTCTTCAGCAAATGTGAGACAAAAAGAAACTGGGATAAACAAGGCAGAGAAGGTAGACAGCACTCTAACGAGAGGCAGAGCCCCCACCCAAGTGTTCCAGCTCAACCCTTGAAGCTTCCATGTCGTTCTACACATGGGAAAAATAGCCCACTGGTGTGAGTTCACAGAGACCACAAAGAAGAAAGAGATCATTCCACGCACATCGGAAGTACTACAGAAGATGTGTTACATGTAGGCAAGACTGACAAAGGAAATAAATATGCTCATGTTAAAACACACACAGAATAACAGTGATTGAGGGAGCACTTGAATGAAATGTTTTGTCATCATGAGCATGAAAAGTAGCACTCTAGTTCCTAGCTAGAACTCCTGAACATCTTCACTCCTCCTTGAGGCTAAAAGCCTGTCTGTTAATAATCCCCACCACCAAACTTCTTGCCATATTGCACAATTTTGGATAAGGAAACAAAAATGCCAACAAGTTCCTTTAGTATAAAAACAGCATGTCAGGCTTAAACCCAACCTCTGATTTGTTGATGGGTTTAAAGGTTTAACCAGGTACTGTAGGAAATACAAGACACACTGTTTCATAAAATATAGAGCATCTGCTTCATATCTGTTTGTTTAATACAAGACACACCATTATGTATATCATACCAGGTTTATTATCTTAGTGGGGATGAGTTCAAATCCCCATGAAGCAATATGGTGACCAATGAAGAGAGTCAAAAAAACATCTGCCACGAAAAGACTCTCACATACCTTGACCAGTATCCTGTTGTGTTACACTGCACACAGAAGGGAAACCATGCAAGCAGACATAGCTAATTGATGAGGGACTCGTCCCATGCCTGTCTGTGCATTCAGTATGCAACTGGCACCTCTCCAGTTAGCCGAGGGCACTTCCACAATTTCCCTTTTGCTTATACTAAAAAGAAGCCAGATCCTGGCCATTGTTTTTCTAAACCAGACAGTGATCGTGAAGGGTTCTTCAGATGTTCCTGGAATGCAGTTCCCCTCATTCCTTACCCCTGTCTATGATGGTAAGGGGCGATGGGAGTTGCAGTCCAACATCTAGAAAGTTAACTTTCCCACGGAAGGCATGACGACTGAGTATGCGTAATGCAGAACAGCATTATTGGCTCTTGGGCTATGCCAAGTATTTCTAGAACTGCTCCACTAAAAGACACAGTAATCATCACAGAATGTTTAGTGAGACTCTTGGGGGATAAAACAGAGAGGTCACCCATTGGGCAAAGCACCACCATAATGCCAGACATGCAACCATGCACTTCCCAGGTAGCTTGGACATGCCAGACGGCCAACCCCTAAAGGGCTACATGCAACTGGGTCAGAGAGAAGCTGAAGTTAAGAATTCTAACCTCCTTCTCTCTTTGCAATCTTCTAGGGTCTTTTCTAGCCTTTCTCCTTTGTTTTTTCTTATTTTTTTCTTCCTTGACTTCTTTTACCAAGGCCACTGTCCCCTGGACTATTTCTGAGGTGGGTGCTGTGTGAGCACTCATTGACCAATCAGAGATGGCATCAGGATTCCAATAAGGGCTTCCAGGATTAGCAGGGAGAAGGAAAGAGTTACTTCTCAGGGTTTCATACTCTAGAGAGCTGGTCTCCACAGGCTGAAATTCATAATAATCCCATTCAAGGCCACTGGAAGTCATCCTTCAACTAATCATAAGGTCTTTTAAAACATGTTAACGATCAACATCTGTAGAACATGAAGTCAGCATTTTAAACACTCCACAACACTTCAGAGTTTATTCGTGGTAGGTAACATTTGGCAGATGAGAAATTAATTGGGCAACTGTGTATTTCCCCTAGAATATAAAATAAAAAAAAAGCTATAAACATTCACAGCCCACAAGACAGCAACAGGAGCAAAACAGATTTCTGAACTCTGGAAGTAATGTGAGTAAAGTTAAGAGGCATAAAAACTGCACCGTATTTTAATTATTATTTTTGAAAGAAGCTCCTTCCAACATCAGCAGCCACTCTTGGGGAGTGGATACCATCCTGTATGTGACTAGGATAGGGAATCTTATAGTCTAATCTGTCCATCACAATGAACGCCAGGGGGGGGGGGGGGGAGATCAGATACACTGTGAGCTTCCTGGAAGAACAGGAGGATGTTAAAGGCAGGATATAAAAGGCAATCAGTAAATGGGAATACAGATATATTTGCCAAATATAAATGTAACAAAAAGAAGACAACCATATCTTATTCAACATAGCAAACAGAGTTCGGGGAAGAGCTACAGGAAACGATAATATGATACAATCAGCACACCTGCATTATGTATCTTTCAAAAGAGGTAGGTTCTGGGTTAAAACTCACTTTAAATGTTTGGTTGGAGCACTGTTTTCCCCTGCAGCTGGCAAAACTTATGCACTGAGCTCAACAACACTATCTTATGGATTTCTGTCCTGCATGTTTTAGGAAAATCAAAAAATTTCCAGTACTGTAAATATAAGCTGACATGTGGCCTTTTTCTTTTCTTTTTAAAAAATAAATTAACCCCTTGATTGGCGGAGAACAACAGCACACAAAGGGCACAGAAATCAACAGTGCTAGAAAGCATGATCCTTCGACTTCAGAAAGGAGGCGGGCATTACGAATGCTGCAAACATTCTTGCCACAGGGGTTTGTGTGTCTGAATGTGTGAATAATGCAATGGTGGGTGGCAGCAGAGGGTCAGCCTCCAAGAGGCACCAAGCCAAAAAGAACAGCAGGGGGGGGTGAGTAAGGTTGAAGGGGAGGCAATTTGGCTCCACAAAGCACAACGTGCACACCTTATGCTTGCAGGGGCGGCCGTTCAGCACAATTCTGACCCCAAGTTCTCTGGTGGGCCACAAAAATGCCTGATGTGTTTCTAAGGCGGTTACTTCACGTCCTACCTTGTTCCGTGTTTACATTTGTACCGTGACAGCGTTGTTCGTAGTCACGTGTTTTTATCCCTGTTCAGTCCCTGTTTCCGTTTACTCACGGGCAAGATTACTTGTTTCGTGACAACTGTTACTTCATGGTCTTTTTCCGTGACAAATTCTGAATTTGTCTTGCTTTCTTAACCCCCTTTTCACTATCATAAATTTGATATTTTGATTTACTGGTCTTCTGGGATTTACACGTCAATGCTACAGAATTTCAGTACTCTCT
This sequence comes from Phrynocephalus guinanensis, assembly GCA_037367245.1. Lineage (NCBI taxonomy): Eukaryota > Metazoa > Chordata > Lepidosauria > Squamata > Agamidae > Phrynocephalus > Phrynocephalus guinanensis. The sequence goes on from CM074733.1 coordinate 140,251,192, forward strand.
TTAATAAACATTTGCCCTGCATGGTGTTTTCCATAGGGAAACTAATATTGAATGCCACTTCAGCCGTTGATCACTAGGTGGACACTGGTTGTTGCGAGACAGTTGCTACTACATGTCCCTTGTCTCGGAATAGGAACTGGGATCCAACCGTGACAAGATAACTCCCCAGCCCAGGGGCAGGTACGGCTTGTCACACTCTGTTCCTGGTTCCGGGGGCATGGTCGAGACAACTTTTTGCTGTCACGCTATGGACGTGAAGTAAGGGATTTTTTTGTACCGGTCCCAAGCGGGACAGCAAGGAGGAACGAATGGGACGTGAAGTAACTGCCTAAGACAATTGCCTAACATAAGCTCTGATCTCATAAATGGCATCTTTATTTCTGCATGTGAAAATTTCTAAAAGGATCTGAAGGACCCTAGACAGCTTCTGAAAACAAGCTCCAAGACACTCGTGGGGGCAATGCTCTGGTCTTAGCCCTCACCCCTGCCCTGCCCCGCCCTGCCTCACTCCCACCCCACACTTGTCTTCCATGGTGACCTATACATCTGTATTGTAAATAAAACAACACATAGGTCTGTTCCAACATCAGAAGCTGTTTGGGAAGGAGGCAACTTGCTGACGCAGAGGACTGAAGTGGAAGAGGGGCTTTCCTGGCTGGGAGAACCGGTTGCAACATTGGGTTGCAACTACTCACATCGTCCTGAAGATCCACATCACAGTTAGCTTTGAGCAAAATCTGGACAACAGGGAGATGTCCCTTGTAAGCCGCAAGATGGAGAGGAGTCCGCCCATGCTGCAAAACAGAAGGCAGCGATTACTGGAGAAGTTTTAAAGTCAGTTGCTGGCACAGAGCAATTTAGCAACCTTGCCAACATTGCAACGGTATCAATTAATGCAGCAGCACTAGGAACATACTGTACATACTTACACCTATATGGCTTCTCTTCATATTTCTGTACCTGTAACATCCCTCTAGGAACATCAGAGGTCTTGTGTTTTCAGAATTTCACCCATCATTATTCTGAAGAACCTGCACCACACAATCGATGCTCCCTTTCTGAACATATTAGAATTCTCAAATAATCCTCTCAGTGGAACTCTATAGTTTTATCATATTATATCACATTTTATCATATTCGTCTGGGAAAACAACTTCCCCCCAAAAGCATTTCCTCTGAAGAGGCGACCAGCGAGATACGTGGGCAGACTGAGAAAAACCTTACCAAAGTTTAAAAAACTGAAGTCCTGTTTCCTTCAATGGGAGGCATTATAGCACATCTTTTAACTGTTCACTTGAAATCAGTGGGGCTGATGTTTCCTCAGAAATATATCCCACAATGTTCAATAGAGCTTACTCCTTGGTAGCTGTAAACAGACCTGCCATCTTAAAAGTACTTCATTTTGGCTGGGAAAGGCCTGTGGTATTTATTTTACTGAGCTTTTTTGCTTTACTCTTTGTCTGATTGTTAATTTACACCATGGCAAAAAGGGCAGACACCATTAATAGCCAACAAAAAGTTCTGTTCACATGGAAATGACATAAAAGGAAGCACATTCAAATAATCTGTGGTTTGTTTTTTTGCTAATAAGAGAAAAAAGGATCTAGCAGCTATAGAAAATGGGAAGTATAGTTTGTAAAATCGGTATGCTAGTATTTTGCGAAGATTTTTAAAATAATGTCATCCAGTAAAAAAATTCCCAGAATAATTTTTAAAAAAGGTAAACCCAAATACCAACAATCAAAATAATCATAACAACATTATGAAAGGCTGAAAGATCTGCAAAGACAAAAACAAGCACTAGAACTAAGATTAGTTCTTAAAACTTAATTCAAAAGGCTTTTGTGCTACACCAAGATATCAATAAAGTGGAAACCAAGCAAATCTCTCAAGGGAGAGCATCTACACAACCCAAAATTAAGAATACTTTGGGATTATACAGTAACTGCAAAATTAAGCATTGTGACATTTACAAAGTTCAGTGAATAAGGATATTTTCTGAGTAGTACAATCACACAAACATAAATACAATATTTTAAAAAGCATGTTGGGGCATAGGATTGTCAGCATACAGAAAACTAAAGCCTGTTTGTACCATGACTTGGGGTGGGGGGAAATGGGTAACAGTGAGTTAAAAGTTAAGATCAGATTTTAAAGGGCCTAGAGAATTAGACTATTTTACTTACAACAAAATTACTTATTAAAAAGGTGCTGAACAAACTGTGGGGAGGAGATTTGACAATCCTGGTGACAACATGGAGAAGGTCAGCTAGCCAATCACCTCACTGTATATCCATGGGACCCCAAAGGAGGGCCTCTGAAGAGGGTCATGAGGTTCAAATAAAAGTACGTAGGAAATGGTAGCTTTTTAATTAGAGGTACACACTCTACTAGACACTCAGTGTGATGTTGTGGATACAGGGGTTGGTCTAGGACTCAGGAGGCATGGACTCAGATCCTTGCTCAGCCATGGAAATGGATGTGGAACGGGTAAAACCATTCCTTAAATATCTCACTTACCTTGAAAGTTCTGTTAGGGATGCTTTAAATCAATTCTCATTTCATGGCACATAACAACAAAACATGACCTACCAGCGTTTAACTGTAAAACCCTTCATATAAGTGCAAAGCTTGGAAATGTTCTGCTTTGAGCTATGTCTCCCAGAATCTCCCAGCCAAGGGGGATTTTAGGAACAGTACTGTCCAATTCAGCTGCCTAGATGCCCTAAGCACATCCGATCTTGCCTGATTTGGGAAGCTAAGCAGGGTTGGCCCTGGTTAGTACTTGGATGGGAGACCCCCAGGGAATACCAGGTGCTGTAGGTGCCTGGAGTAGGAACTGGCAAGCCACTCCAGCATTCCTGCCAAGAAAACTCCATGGACATGGAGTCACAAAGTCAGTCACGACTGTAACGACACACACACACACACACACACACACACACACACACACACACACACACACACACACACACAGTCCAAGACCATCCTATATAACAAAAGGAGCATCTTTCTGATATCCAGTTGAACCCTGAATTATCATTCAACCCATGTTCTCAGTTATTTAATTTCCCCCATGTACTGTAATAATACAGCAAAATTAAGAGAGAGAGGACAAATAACCCAACAGTAGCAGAAAGTATTGTAACTGCAAACTAGTGAAGAATGTAGCAAAATGATCACAACAACAACTGTTCAATTAATGGCCTCCAGTCCCTGTTGGAGAATACCACTAATTTCACCATAACTTGTGGGGAACTCAGAAATATATGTAAGATATACAATAGCTGCACATAACAAATACAGTATTTTCAAATTAAGGAAATCACGCAAGTTTTGTTTGTCGCAACCTGTCATATATATAGTCTGCAACCCACTTCACAAAATAGCCTCAGGAGGAAGATATTTACGCATATGTGGGAGGCAGGGGACAGAATGTCAGGGAACAGAAACGCAAACAGTGCCAGCTCATTGTGAAGAACTTGACACTAGCTGTTTATGAGGCATTGAGGGGTGACACATGTGCCTTTTAGCCAGTTCCAAATGACACCCACTAGGTGGGGGCCAATGATAAATGTCTCATTGGGAAACAGAATAGCAGTAGCTACTCATGTTCTGCTATTATTGTGTCTTCAGTATACACTCCAAATGCAACTGAGGGCTTGGTTACACACTGAAATATTCTTAGGTTTGTATCACCTTTGGCACATTTGCAATCTATATAAAGATATCTGTTTACATAATGCACAGTGTGACTGGGGATATTTTTTTTCTTTTTCAGAAAGAGAGGCATTTTAAACAACCAGTACTGAACATACAGTATGAACATAAGAACATAAGAAGAGCCATGCTGGATCAGGCCAAAGGCCCATCTAGTCCAGCTTCCTGTATCTCAAAGTGGTCCCACCAAATGTGTCTGGGAGCACATGAGACTAGGCATCTGTCTCCTGATACCACTCCCCTGCATCTGGCCCTTGAAGTACCCTGGTATTAAGCCTGGAGATTACACATCTCCATCATAGTTTGTAACCTGTGATTGACTTTTCCTCCAGGAATCTGTCCAATCTCCTTTTGAAGGCATCCAGGCCAGATGCCATCACCACATCCTGGGGCAGAGAGTTCCACAGAATAGTAACACGCTGGGTAAAAAAAATCTTATTTTGTCTGTTCTCACTCTCCCAACCCTCAACTTGAGTGGATGTCCCCTAGTTCTGGTATTTTGTGAGAGGGAGAAGAGCATCCCTCTATCCACTTTACTCATGCCCTGCATTATTTTGTACGTGTCTCAATCATATCCCCCCCTCAGGTGCCTTTTTTTCCAGACTAAAGAGCCTCAAATGTTTCAGCCTTTCCTCATAAGGGAGGTCCTCCAGCCCAGTAATCATTTTAGAAGCTGTGATAAGAGAACCAGCCAAGAGAGAAAGGTTGAATGGGAAAAAGTACTCCCTCCTTGATAAGCCTAGAAGCTGCTGGTGTTGTCAATTCCTCTTTGCTATTTACTGCAGTTTTCTTCACTCCATCTTCTTCTCCATCCCTCCATCTCTGAGTGTGTATGACTATGCACTTGTGTCAGTCTGCAGGGAAACCTTGCAGTCCAATCTGTTTTATATATTTTTTTAAAATCTGTAATACTGAACAAGCATTATACTAGTTGGAAAGAAATTTTAAAAGTACAGACAATATTAAAAATAAACACCACACCAGTAATGGCAAGTGGCTGTGAGAGACAGCCAATGAGAGAGGAAGCAGGCACAGGAAAAAGCTTCAAAAGCAAAGATTTTAAAAGCTCATGTAGCTCCCTCAACCACTATACAACATGGGTTATAAATGGATTAAAAGTTTTTCCAAAAGGATGCATACACTGAACCAAAAAACATGAGACAGTTATGTGACTTTAAAATCTTTAAGAACCTAAACCATCTCTTTAGGCGTTTATACACGACCCCTAAGCTCCGCTGCAAATGGCTCCCAGCTCCGGAGCTTAAAAATGTTTCACCACCAGCTCCAGAGCTAACAGAAAATTAAGTGCGACCCCGCCCACCTAAGTGCAACCCAGCACCCCTTTCAAGTACCTGCTCTGGGAGAGTGAAAAATTTTGATACGGAGAGTGCCGGGCTCTCCTCGCTTCTTTTTGTTGTTGTTTTTTTGCCTCCCGCCCCTTTAAGAGGAACCAGGAAGTGACGGGGGGTTGGAGCAATTTCCACCGGCACTCCGGAGGTAAGAGTGCATTCTTTTCTCCCCTTTTTTTCTCCCTCCCCTCACGCAGACAGAACAAGGAAGTGCGGAGGGGGTGGGAACGCAGGGAGAGTGACAAACCCTCAAGATTTCTGGTCCGAATTTAAGGGACCAGCGGATCTTAGGGGTCGTGTAAAAAGGCCCTTAGTTCAGGTAACCATGCTCTGATACCCTGACAAGACTGAAACATAAACAGGTTAGAATAGGGTGGCTTGATGGCCAAAGATCAAGCCCTGAATGTGGAGTAAAAATGTTTTTACAGACTATATGTTCCCTAGTTAGCATAATGATTGGTTTCTTAGGAATCCTGGCAGCTACATTCCAGAAAAGCACCTTTCCCAATATCTGGCCCTGTTCCAATATGGCCGGGAAATTCTGGAATTTGGAGTCCACAAAAGGGTAACACCTCCCAGCTCTGAAAAGAGATTATTTGAAATCAGGCTAAAAGCCCTGTTCAGATGTTAAGCTTGAAAGCATATCAGGTTGAAAGGGTGGATATGGTTAAGAATGCAGGTAAACCCCACTTCCTACACCACTTGGAAGTCACACAGACGTTTGCGAATTCAGCACACTCAGTTGAATAGGTGTGCAGCTTCTGTGAAGACTATTCAACAGACTGACAAAGCTACTTGGATGAGTAGCGAAGCATTTCGATCTCTCAATAAAAGAAGTCCAGTCGCCATGACTCAACTTCCAGATAACCTCACCTGGATGACTGAGAACCTTCACAGACATATGGAGACCATCCTACTGAACACACAAAAGTCTGAATGACTTCCAGGTGGGTTGTGGTCATGGCAGGCAGGGCTCACCTGCATCTTAGCATCATCACCGCTTGTGGAGTCTTACATACTCTTTGGATTGTATTTCTGAATGGCATTTAAGAGACAGGTTAGACCTGCTGGATAGCTCAGTGGTTTAGGTCTCTGGCTGCGGAGCCAGAGGGTGAGAGTTCAATTCCCCACTGTGCCTCCTTGAGAGGGGCTGGATCCAATGATCCATAAGATACCTTTCAGCTCTGCAGTTCAAAGGTTACTAGTACAGTATTACTATTTTGCAGGAACTCTAGTGGTACATGGTGGTGGGGGAGGAACAGGATAGGGCAGTGGTGGCAAACCTTCAGGACTCCAGATATTTTGGACCACAACTCCCAGAATTCCAAGCCTAGATTGCAATGTCAAAGGACTGTGGGAGTTGTGGTCCAAAACATCTGGAGTGCCGAAGGTTCACCACCACTGGGCTAGGGTAAAAGGTCTCACAGCATATGGCTATTCAGATTTCTGACACCACTGCAGTCCTCACTCCCCACAGCTGAATGTTCCCCACATAGGGAGTTCTCTGCGTGGAGCCAGCAGAGGTTACAATACACAACACCATGACTGGAAGCACAGGTGGCAGACATTCTGTGTCAGTGGCCAGCTATGCTTTCTTTTCCTTTCCACAGACAGCTTTTCAGTATTTTGCTTCCCTCCTTGCTGCTGGAAGTACACAAAATAAATGTGTGACAGCATAAAGCCTAGCATAACGTTAGCATACACAGAAGCGGACATCCAAATGGGATTGTCACTTTCCTCTGTCCATGGTAGTTACAGGTTTCCTCCCTGCATTTTAATAGCCCTGATTATTTTTAATTCAGCTGTGAGATGAAAGGAATCAACCCCAGGGTTTTATTTTCAGAGGCCAATAATAATAATAATAATAATAATAATAATAATAATAATAATAATAATAATAATAATAATAAAAATAATAAATCTTCACAGGAATGCAAAACTAGAATAAATGATTTCAGTGCCAAACATATACTCAGAAACCACAGCATCCTCAAAAGATGGTGAACTAGTTTAGACAATGAAATTCTGATTTAATAAACCAAGATATAATGTATCCCATACCTTTTGCACACATGGGATAGCAAGCAAAATTAACTAGCACAACCAAATGGCGTTTAATCACTTTTGAATAAGAAAAATATGAAATCATGATTTAAAGTTGATTTAGAAATCCTGATTTGTTTGGAAGCAACTAACAACAGTCCCCAAACAATCATCAAATCAAGTTGTGCTTAACATCTTGCAGACTTAATCTACCCATTCCCATCCGGGGAACAGCCAACAGGTTATGGGCTAGTTAATAAAGCTCATGCCTATTTTGTCTAATGAAGACTGTGCCTGATTGTGTAAATGCAGCCACTGTTGGAAACTCAATTGCTGTAATTTATTTGGTGTTGAATGAGACAGTGGTGAAAGTACTTCATTAGAATGAAAAGTTACAGAATTTAAGGACAAACTTCCTTAAGAGTAGACTGTGATTTAATCAAAGTTATGATTTCTTTTAGAAGAATCCCCAATCCTCCTCAACCAATGCCTTGATTTAACTAAGAAGGTTTAGTGATGCTACCAAGAGCCTTTCCAATTGTGTCACATTCACAGAGGAACTCACAATTCAAAGAAATCCTGAAAGCCATCTCATTTGTTGTCAAATGTGTCACTAAATATTTCTTTCAAAGGCACATGAGAAATTTAATCCAACGGCAATCTCTTACCACTTCTTTGGATTAACTTCATCTATTTAATTTAATTATATGGTTTTGTCATTTGTGTAATTGAAACATTACCGTTAGCGATCTTCTTGATGCCAAAACTGGGGTTAGAATGGAATTAAAATAAATGAATAAACAAACAAATTAGTGGAACAGTCTTTTTCCTAATCAGTAAAATAGGAGGTATTGTTTTAGAGAGATGATTATTCAGTTATGATTATGTTATGAACTTAGCTGACATTCTTTAATCTTTGCCTTCCAGTTACAGATGGGATAAATAAGGATGACTCAAGCCTTTGCTGTATTCTTCTCCATTTTCTCTCAAAATGTCATTATATGTTTAAATGCTGATTTATTTCCCCATCCCCAATTTTTCCCTACTCAAAATATTTTACAGTTACCTTACTTGCAATGATATCACTGCCTTTTCTTCCTTTTTAATTTTGGAAAACAAGAGGCAATGTGTGATGTTACTGGCAAACATTAAATCCTACAAAAAGAATATCACAGCTTTAACTATGGCTGCCATTTATATACTGGCAAGTCTGATCAGATTCAAATGTGGCTTTTCTAAGGGCCTTTGTACACAACCCCTAAACGCCGCAGCAAATGGCTGCAAGCTCCGGAGCTTACAATGGTTTCCCCACCAGCTCCGGAGTTTGCAGGAAATTAAGTGCGACCATGCCCACCTAAGCGTGTCCCAGCGCACTTTTCTTGTACCTGCTTGAGGAGGGTGAAAATCGCCAGGTCCGGATTTAATCTGGACAGTGTGGGGCTCTCCTGGCTTCTGTTTGTTTGTTTTTTTGCCTCCCGCCCCTTTAAGAGAAGGGGCAGGAGGGAAAAAAAGCAAACAAAAGAGAAGGAATCAGCAGGACGGAGCTCCGGCAGCTACTCCGAGGTGAGTCTGCATTTTTCCCACTTTCTTCCTCCCTCCCCTCAGCAGACAGGTGTGGAGTGGTGGGGAGGAAGGAAGAGCAACGAACCCCTAAGATCTCTGGTCCGAATTTAAGGGGCCAGCGGATCTTAGGGGTCATGTGAAAAGGCCCTAAATGTTCACATTAAAATAGCAGCTGGCCTAAGCATGAGAAGTGCACAGTTCCTTTTACTCTCCCCTGGAGGAGATCCAGAATGTCATATTACTTTCAGTTGATTGAATAGTATAAGTTGGTTCAGAGAGTCTCCAGGCAATGCACAGAGACACAAAAGACATATACATACACACAGACACACACACACAGACAGACACACACACACACACACACACACACAGGGGGGGGGTGCAAATTATTCTGTGATGGTAAAAGTGGATTACAAAAATGAATTCAGGTAGGTTTAGGCCTGTGATTTATGACGTTCTGTGATGTTTCATTTATAATTACTAGACTGTTTCATTCATAATTAGTAGACTGAGTTCTTCAATTGATCAATCACAGGAAACCAAGTGAAAAATAAACCAGGAAAGATTCCTTGGAAAACGTTCCAAGTGTCACCTAACTCTGCCCAATTCTGCTTTCTTCCAAGTATGAGCTCTCTCCGTGATTTTTTAAATGATTATCCTACAAGCAGTTGATGCCTCAGGATAATTTATGGCTGCCTTTGTTTGCTGTGTCAAACAGGCATCATGGTAAGGGTTAAAATGGCAACTACCAGTCTGGGAGGTCTGGGAGTAGAGCCAGAGCGTATAGCCTTGGGCGAGCTGCACAGTCCTAGGGCACCTTCAAAAGAAGAGACGGGTAAACCATTTCTGAGTATTTTTTACCTGGAAACCCTGAAAGGGTCAATGTGTCAGACTGACTTGATGGCACATGGGAAAAAGAGAAGTGCTTCAAAAAACAGATTTTTTTTTTAAAAACCCACCTACAAATAACAGCAACAGCACTTGTACTTCTGTTTGCTCAGAACCTCACCTCCTCTCTAGACCATCATTACAATAGCTTTGTAAGGGCTTGTTTACATTAAACAATAGTTTGGAATATGTGTTGGTGTAAAATAAATTGAATTAAATTGACTCTGAGTCCCAGGGCACTTGTGCGGTGTTTGAATCGCCATTTGCATTCCCTTAGAACAAACATGTATGGTAATCCAGAGTTTTTGAAGGGACAAAAACTAAAAGTTACATCTTTTACCATGTCTGAACTTCTGGGACCTGCTTTGATAAAGAGTTATTTAAACTCAAAAGCTTGCAATGTTCCTTGTTTTTTATTTTTAATAGTGGCCTATAAAGGTAACGCCTGTAACCTATTTTTGCAATTGTGTTTTGTGATGGCCACGTGGCTCAAACCCTTTTTGCTTTGACCCATTTTACAGCAAATAAAAACAGGCTAAATACAATTTATATAGGGGCTTTAAAAAAAAGCAATGTAACCACCTTCTAAGATGGGTTTGTAGTATCCTACTTTAGTAAACATACAGCTGAGACCAGTACCTAATGGCTTGCCTTAAAATACTCGCTCACCAAGTGACAACAGAGGGGAACTGAAGATTTTCTGGTCTCTTCACAGGAACTCTTTGGGTATGCCAGCAAACTGTAGTGGAAGTGTTCTTCCTACTTTTATCTGCCTCCCTCCCACCCAACACAAGCCAGCCTGGTTCCCTTCTGGATATCATTGGTTTTTGTTACCAGAGACTGTCAAGAATGGCAGCCAGCAGGGGCTATGGCAGGGAGCCAACACATTTCAGATCAAGGCAAGTTACGTTGACAGGAAAGAGGAAACATGGTGTTGTCTCCCTGCAGGGGCTGGGAAAATGTTTATGTTCACAGGAGCTAAGTGGTCAGGAGTATATCTAGTTGACAGGAACACCTTGAGAAAAATGAGAAGATTTAAGAGAGGCAGGTGGGAGGGAGAGGGGTGGGTATATCTGACTGAAATAAAAGAAGGATAAAGAATATCTTTATCGTGTGGGCAATATGCTTCATTCTTAAGAGAAGCTATTCCAAAACGGGGGAGGGGGGAATAGAAGAAGTGAAAAGAGAAGAAAAGAGAAAGGAAAGGACACCTAACCTAGTTTAAGTTTGTCTACAATTTAGCTTTGCTTTAAAGAGTCCTAGGTGAAGATGGGCAGGAAGCCTGACAAGCTGCTTCCTACAAAGCTGACAACATGGCATCTCCCCTCCACCCCCACCCTCTCTCGGCCAGCTGGGTGACTTACTGGGCTCCATGTGCTGCTGGGGTCCTTCTTCTCCAGCAGTACTTCACTCCGGGCAGGAGCTCAGCCAGTCCATCCCTGCCTCCTATGGCAACCAACCACTCATCAGCTGTGGGGGAGAATCCCCACCCCAGCTCCTCATTGGAGTGGAGCACCACTGGAGAAGAAGGAGCCCAGTGGTGCACAGAACCTGGTAAGGGACCCAGCGGGTCTGAGGGAGGGAGGAGCAAAGTGTGGCACCTGTGGTGCTGTGCTGATCACAATGTATGAAGTAGTTCTTCAGGCTTCGTGCCCATCTCGAGTCCTGGCTTTACCTCAGCTGGCACTGTGTCGTGTACAGAGAGTAGCACGGTCAGACATTCCTAAACCTAAGCATAGATTTGTAGTACATAATCTTCCATTTTCAAGTACACATTTCTCTTCCTGAGGTAGACATGTATTTGTTGTTTTAGAGACTACCCAACTATGCACGCACTGGGTGAACATGGCTGAATACAATTCATTGTATCTCATTAGAGACGGATAGATATTGAAAGACAGAAGAATTAGAGAGGCTTCCTGCCTTTATCTCTGTGCATTGAACCTCCACTGCTGGAGTCACATACAGCAGTCATATTGTTGCCCACATCATTCTGACAAACTCCACAGTTACCAACTGTCGCAAAGCTCATCATTTCTGCCTGTCCCTTCCAAGCTTCCCTTCCCTGCCCCCACCAAAGGACGTACTTCTCACATCCCCATGCACAGGCATGTCCTTTGTTGAAACATATTTCATTTGACATTTGTGGAAAGCATTTCCTTCTTGTGCTACTAGTCTGACAGCTCATAAAGAATGCACTTCCAAGAACTGCCAAGGTTCTGGACGTCACCAGAATGCTTTCTCATCTTCCTTTGAATTCTAAAATGGGGGTTCTTTGACGGGAATTGAAATATAGACGTACATCCTGGACAGGACTCTACATCTCTTTCCGCAAGTAGGTATTTTCCCTGTTACATAAGAACATAAGAACATAAGAAGAGCCATGCTGGATCAGGCCAAAGGCCCATCTAGTCCAGCTTCCTGTATCTCACAGCGGCCCCACCAGATGTGTTTGGGAGTGCATGAGACTAGATATCATAAGAACATAAGAAGAGCCATGCTGGATCAGGCCAAAGGCCCATCTAGTCCAGCTTCCTGTATCTCACAGCGGCCCCACCAGATGCGTTTGGGAGTGCATGAGACTAGATATCTGTCTCCTGATACCACTCTCCTGCATCTGGCCCTTGAAGTACCCTGGTTTAAACCCTGGAGGTTACACATCTCCATCATGGTTTGTAACCTGTGATGGACTTTTCCTCCAGGAATCTGTCCAATCCCCTTTTGAAGGCATCCAGGTCAGATGCCATCACCACATTGTGTGGCAGGGAGTTCCATAGACTTACAACGCGCTGGGTGAAAAAATATTTTCTTTTGTCAGTTCTTACTCTCCCAGCTCCCTCAATTTGAGTGTATGTCCCCTAGTTCTGGTATTTTGGGAGAGGGAGAAGAGCTTCCCTCTATCCACTTTACTCATGCCCTGCATTATTTTGTATGTCTCAATCTGGGCCCCCCTCAATCGCCTTTTTTCCAGACTAAAGAGGCCCAAATGTTTTAGCCTTTCTTCATAAGGGAGGTGCCCCAGGCCAGTAATCATTTTAGTCGCTCTCTTCTGCACCTTTTCCAGTTCCACTATGTCTTTCTTGAGATGCGGTGACCAGAATTGTACACAATACTCCAGGTGGGGCCTTACTATTGTTTTGTATAATGGCATTATAATGTTGGCTGTTTTATTTTCAATCCCCTTTTTGATAATCCCTAGCATGGAATTGGCCTTCTTCACCGCTGCCACACATTGGGGAGACACCTTCATGGAGCTGTCCACCAACACACCAAGATCTCTTTCCTGATCCGTCACGGATAACTCAGAGCCCATGAGTTGATAGATGAAGTTTGGATTTTTTGCCCCAATATGCATTACTTTACATTTGGTTACATTAAAACGCATTTGCCATTTCTCAGCCCATTCCCCCAGTTTGGAGAGATCCTTCTGGAGCTCTTCACAATCTTCTCTGGTTTTTACCACACGGAAAATTTTTGTGTCATCGGCAAACTTGGCCACCTCACTGTTTATCCCTGTCTCCAGGTCATTTATGAACAGATTGAAAAGCACCGGTCCCAGGACAGAGCCCTGGGACACACCGCTTTTCACTTCTCTCCATTGTGAAAATTTCCCATTGACACCTACTCTTTGTTTCCGGGATCTCAACCAGTTCTCAATCCATAGAGAGGACCTGCCCTCTTATCCCCTGACTGTGCAATTTTCTCAGCAGCCTTTGGTGAGGGACTGTGTCAAAAGCCTTTTGAAAATCCAGATAGACTATATCAACCGGTTCACCCAAATCCACGTGCCTGTTGACCTTTTCAAAAAATTCTAAGAGGTTTGTCAGACAAGATTTACCCTTACAGAAGCCATGCTGATTTTCTCTCAGCAAGGTTTGTTCTTTTATGTGTTTTAAGATTTTCTCTTGGATGAGGCTTTCCACCATCTTCCCTGGGACAGATGTAAGGCTAACCGGCCTGTAGTTTCCTGGGTCCCCCCTGGCTTCCTTTTTTAAAAATTGGTGTGACATCTGCTATCCTCCAGTCCTCCGGCACTGTGGCCGTTTTAAGAGACAAGTTGCATATAACCGTTAAGAGATCTGCAATTTCATTTCTCAGTTCCCTAATAACCCTTGGGTGGATGCCATCTGGGCCAGGTGACTTGTTAATCCTTAATTTATCAATTAGTCCTAAAACCTCCTCTCTTTTAACCTGTATTTGATTTAATTCTTTAGTCAAGAGGGGTGGCTCAGGCAGCGGAATCCGCTCAAGGTCCTCTGTCGTGAAGACAGACGCAAAGAACTCATTCAATTTCTCTGCAATGTCCAAGTCTTCCTTAACCTCCCCTTTTCCTCCCTCACCATCCAGAGGGCCAACTGGTTCTCTCGCAGGTTTTCTACTTCTAACATATTTAAAGAAGCTTTTATTATTACCCTTTATATTGCTAGCCATTCGTTCCGGAAAAGTCTTTCTTTGCCTCCCTTATCATCTTCTTACATTTCTTTTGCCAGAGTTTGTGATCCTTTTTATTTTCCTCATTTGGGGAGGATTTCCATTTACAGAAGGACCTCTCCTTGCGCTTTAGAGCCTCTCTAACTCCACTCGTTAACCATGCCGGTGTCCTCTTGGACTTAAATGAGCTCTTCTTTCTTTGTGGTATGCACTTGTGCTGGGCCTCTATTATTGTTGTTTTTAAACAGGCTCCATGCACTCTGAAGAGATTGGATTCTTCTAACCTTCCCCTTCAGTTTCTCTCTAACTAGTTTCCTCATCTGAGGGAAGTTTGCCCTTCGAAAATCAAGGGTTTTTATGTCTGATTTGGTTGACACTCTTCCTCCGACATGCATGGCAAAGGTAATAGCAGCATGGTCACTGTTCCCCAGAGGCTCAGTGACATTCACACCTCTGACCAGGTCCTGAGTATCACACAATATTAGATCCAGAGTTGCCTGTTCTCGGGTGGGCTCCGTGACAAGTTGCTCTAAGGCACAGTCATTCAGCAAGTCGAGAAACTCAGTTTCTCTTTCTTGCCCGGAGCTCGCATTGGCCCAGTCAATGTGGGGATAATTGAAGTCCCCCATGATTACTATCCTATCCCTTTTAGCCACTTCCATGATTTCTCTCCTCATTTCAAGGTCCCCCTCAAGTTTCTGATCTGGTGGACGATAGAATACTCCAACGATCACATCACTCCTTGGACCTGGTAGTTTAACCCACAGTGATTCTATGGTGGAGTCAGACCCTCTGTCAATCTCCATTCTGCTGGATTTTACCCCTTCTTTGACATAGATGGCCACTCCTCCTCCAACCCGCCCCCCTCTATCTCTTCTATAGAGTTTATAGCCTGGGATTGCTGTATCCCACTGGTTCTCCGCATTCCACCAGGTTTCTGTTATGGCTATTATATCAATGTTATCCCTAGCTGCCAAATGTTCAAGTTCTCCCATCTTTGCTCGGAGGCTTCGAGCATTGGCGTAGAAGCACCTGTACAGTGGGTCCCGCAACAACAGCTGCTGCCTTGTTCTATTCGCCTCACAGCTTTTATTTTCAGTAGATGAACTGTCACATTCCGTTATTCTCCCGGTGCTAATACCTATACCTGCTATGTCTTCACACAACTGAAGTCTCTGTTACATAAAGGCGGTTACTTCATGTCCGTTTCATCCCTCTTTGCTGTCCCGCTTGGGACCGGTACGAAAAAAACTTACTTAACATCCATAGCGTGACAGCAGAAACTCATCTCGACCACACCCCCTGAACTGGAAACAGAGCGTGACAAGCCATACCTGCCCCTGGGCTGGGGAATTCTCTTGTCACGCTTTGTTCATGGTTCCTGTTCTGAGACAAGGCAGGGGGAGGAACGGCAATGGTTGTTTCCCCCTTTCGCTCTAGGAATACTCTGACAACTGAGAAAGCTGACTGGAACTCCTGCGCTAGGCCAGGCTCAGCTGCCTGCCTGTCCCTGCAGGAGAAGGCGGCTCATGGAGGGACAGGCAGAGAGCCACTGTCAGGCATAGGTCTGTCCTCCTCGGGTCCCAGAGGTGGGGCTGAGCTCTCCTTGCCTGCTCGCCTGCCAGCCTGCAGACTGGTGAGTTCAGGGCGAGGGTGTCTCGGCCACCGCTCACGCTGCCACCGCCGCTTGCTCATGGCAAGTGGTGATGCTGCCGCCGCCTGGGCTCACCCAGCTCCTCTTGCCAGGCTTCCCAAGACAGCCTGCGCGCCTGCAGTGGGGGATTCGAAATATCGAAAAACGGAAGCCTGACAATTAGAAAAAAGCTAAACGAAGCCAGGGATATCCAGTAGTTGTCACGAAACAAGGACGTGAAGTAACAGTTGTCACAATATAAGTAATCACACCCATGGGTAAACAAAAACAGACTTTTGCAGACTTCCCCGTCATCATATGAACAAAAGTTAATGCACACCCCTCTGAGTGTGTTGATTAAACTAGGATTCCTAATGGCCAAACAGGAACTGTTGACTACTTGTGAACCCTGAGCAGAGATGGCCACAAATTTAAACACTAATTTCAAAATCTGTTCAAAAATTGCTAATTTGACATTTCATATTTGTATAAATCTATTCCAACCAATGAACACAAATTGATTATTTTTAACAATTTATATTCATTGCTTCATCAGGCTATAATGCCCTTCAAGGTACCTAAGGACACCAAAGAAGCTTCCACTGACTCTCCTCTACAAGCCCTCCAAGTTTGCTGAAGATTTTATTTCTGAGGTCTGCATTATACATCCACAAAGACACCCCACAGGTGTCTAGCGACACCAAATCTGCAGAGAAGCTTCCTCTGTTCCTCCTGATACAACTCTTCCAAATGTGGTGAAGACTGGGTTACCCCAAGGCATTTGCTAAATAATACTTTTGGGGTACATAACTCAGATGTCTGAAACCCAATCTTGGAGGGCTTGTAGAGGAGAGTTGGGAGAAACATCTCTGCAATTTTGGTGTCTCTAGGTGCATGGGGGGACTTTCTGGGGGGCATTCTTTGGGGGTGTATAACTCGGACATCCGGAACTCAAACTTCATCATATTTGCAGGGCTTGTAAAGGAGAACCAGATGACATTTTTCTGCAATTTTGACATCTCTCAGTGTGAGCGATTCACCAAACTTGGTGAAACATGAATAGAAAGAAATCACCATTTTCCCGATCTGTGCCTGAGTAGTGCAAGGAAGTCCTAGAAACCACTGCCAGCAAATGATAGATATGGCAGCCAATCCATGGAGCTGAGTAGACATAAACATGTATCACATGATGGGTTGTTTGTGGCCTTCCAGGCATTACTGGACTGTGACGCTCATCAATCGTAGCCAACATAGCTGGTGATGAGGGTTTATAGTTGTAGTTGTTCAACATCTGAAGGAGTGTTCCCCAAATTTGCTGTACAAGAAGCCGGTGCAGACTGAGAAATAGAGACCCATGAAGACTCAGGTGAATGGAAGTTCAGAAGTGATCTACACATTCTGTCAACTACCCAGCAACGGAAATGTATTTCTGCTGCCAAAAGTCTTACAATAACGTAAGTAACATTTAAAGGCATTGTATTTCCTCAACAGCAGCATCTGCCTCACCTGAGATCGAAGCAGCAAGAGCATAGATTCACCGTTGCTAAGGAAGCAAGGCATGATTTCTAGCACTCCATGTCATGGACAAGCAACCGTGAGGGGCATTACTTTGAGACTTGAAGGTGACCCCATATAACGAACCTTTTACAGACCGAATGCCCAAACTGCGATTCAAAACCCAGTAATTTTTCACAAAGTGCCAGTACAGCAATTTAACATAGATGGCTGTAAAGGGCCGATGTTGAGTGCCCACAGAAAGGACTCCAAGTGCCACCTTTGGCACCCGTGCCATAGGTTCACCAACACTGCCATATAACATTCACAACATGTACAGTGGCCTTGACTCAGTTGCGGTTCCAACAGCAATAGAGTTCAAAACAAGTTTAGGCATGCATCTGAATGTGCAGTCCATTTTTAATAAAATATTTACCGAGCTGTGCATGTTTTAAAAAGAAACATTTTTATCAACACATTCATACTGGCACTATTGCAACCTGGTTAGATTTATTGACCTCCGAGCAAGGAAAAAGAAGCTGCCCCCGCTTCCGTGCTAGCAAGCTGAGACAACAATATTATTAGCCTGTGAAAGACCACACGGTTTGTCTTCTTGCTGATGCTGTCAACAAAATGTTGGCTTCTTCCTACCCACATTAATAAAGAGTACGGAATGTATTCCCTTGAATTTAACATAAGATCAAGAAATTATGATTGGGATGTTACAATACAGGGTGAGATTCCAAGTGCCTCAAAAACACCAGACCTTCCAATTTGGCATAGGTATCTCATTCGTGATGTAGGGATGATACAATTTTTATGAATTTCTCCCTCCACTACAGCCCCGACTTCCTCCCCACTACTCTAAATTCCACAAGAGGAGGAAGGGACACCTGGTATCTGCAGCAACAAACAGGGGGAATCTACAATCATTTCCTCCATGCCTCCAGAAAGAACATTCTGAGTGGAACTGAGCTGAAGAGATACTACCCCTGGTGGAAGCAAATTCTGGCCCCAATCTTTTGTCCTTAACTGCTTAACTTTTCTTCACTAGTTTGGGAAACATGCTGCATCCATCATGGACAGAAACAAATGATACATTCCTCTCAGAAACTGTAACAGCCGAATGCTGCTCTTTTTATTTTTATTTTCATTTATTTTAACCACTCATGGCACAGTGGTTAAATGCCCGTACTGCAGCTAAAACTGTGCTCACGAACTGGGGTTCAGTCCCAGGTAGATGTCTCATGGTTGACCCAGCCTACTATCCTCCAAGGTCGATAAAATGAGTATCCAGCTTGCTGGGGGGGGGGCAACGTGTAAACTGCCCAGAGAGTGCTTGAAGTGCTATGGGGCGGTATATAAGCAGAACACTTTGCTTTTGCTTTGCTATTTTTTAAAAAAAAAATCACTGTTTTTTGTAGTAATCTCTAAATTTACTCTATGGGGCAAATTCTGTTGGCATTACAGTGGAATAAACTAGATTCAAACAAACTGAAAGGTTCCTATTAGAGATGGGCACGAAACAAAAAATGAAAAGCTGTTTTGTTGTTTTGTTACCTAACAAATTACTTTGTTCCCTCACGAAATGGTAGGACACATTTCATTTCATCACAAAACACAATTTTCCCCCTCTAGAATGAAACAATTCATCCTAGAGCAGTGTTGGTGAACCTATAGCATGGGTGCCAAAGGTGGCACCCGGAGCCCTTTTTGTGGGCACCCAACATCGCCCCTTCACAGCTACCTGTATTCAGGTTAAATGGCTGTATTGGCACTTTGCAAAAAAAAAAAAATAGTGGGTTTTGAATCACAGTTTGAGCACTCGGTCTCTAAAATGTTCACCATCACTGTCCTAGAGGAATCAATGGGAGGGAGCCCAAGCTCTTCTCTGTAAGCACCCCAAATTTGGAAAGGTTTAGGCATCAGGGAACTGAATTATTAAGCTCCAGAGGGGTGCCCCTAGGAAAAAAAATCTTTCTAATTGAGTAGGACACCAATCGGGCGAGCAACTAACACCGTGGCTGCTTGGCTTCTGAATCCAATTAGAAAGTTTTGTTCCTAGGGGAACCCCTTTTGGAACTTAATAACTCAGCCCCCTGACCCCCAAACCCTTCCAAATTTGGGGGGCTTACCTTGAATCGCTTGAGGGAGCTCCCCTGCCATTTTGGTCCTTTAGGACCCAAGAGAGCATAGCATTTCATTTCGTTTTGTTTTGTATTGAAACAAAACTACTCTAAAAATTCGTTACAAACAAAACGAAATGAAACTACTACAGAAATGAAATGAAATACTATTTTTCTGTTTTGTGCCCATCTCTAGTTCCTATCCCTCTCACACACACCTTTCAGACTCTTGAGACTTCCTTGGACTCCTTTTTGCCTCCCAGGGAGCTTTTGAGAACTTGAGGTTGGAGAAGCTCTTAGAAATAAAAAACTGCCATTGTATTTCTTCCAGTGGTCCTGATATGATTAAATTGTGCCTGATTTGCAGGGTATGATTAAATTGTGCCTGATTTGCAGGACATAAGGGGCAAGACCCCCCCCCATCAATACTGTACATCTTAGCAGTTATCAACAGACAGGAAACAACACAGCAGATTACACATTAAAGGTCAGTGTTAAAAGATGTTTTATATGCTTCTCTAAAGCATCAATGGTACAAGAGACTGCAGCTCTAATGGAAGTGGATCCCACAGGTTGGGAGGCACAGAGAAGAAACCCTTGCTCAGGTCTCTAGAACTGTCAGTATTCTTAAGAGGGCCACTCCTTAAAGATCTTAATATCTGGACTGCCCCATAAGGAAACCAATAGTCTTCTATATAACCAGACCTCAAGCCATGATGGATTTTAAAACCAGCACTGTAAATTAGGCCTGGCAAGCAACTAGCAAGCAGTGTAGATTTTTTTAGGGTCATATGACCGTGATACCAATTACTTTAGCACGATGCATCTCATGATTTAGACCAGTGCTCAGCACTGATTAATACGTACCAATGTACAGGTATACCATACAACAAGCTTCCTGCAATCATGAGAATTAGTGTGACTTGGAAAAGAACATTAGCATCTTAGTGGAATAATCCTCAACACTTTGTCCAACTGTAAGCTTAAAGCAGAAGTGTTTGTTTCCAAGCTTAGGGAGAAGGGAGAACTCCTTGCAGCTGTCAGCAGGGTGAAAGAGGCCCACTAAAGACTTCAGCAATTAGAAAATAATAATAATAAATGCACTTTGGATTTGCCACAAAATTATCACCATACATTGAGTAACTCAAGAGGGTGGTTTGGTAAAGTATTGGGCCTAGATGTGAACTGAATCAGTGCTGGTGCAGATTATCTAGGTTTCCAACAAGTGCCTTCTATTCACTGTCATTCCTTCCATTGCAAGGGTTTCGTCCATATGGTTCCTTTAGGTGGGCCACCTCCAGAGATCTGATGTCTGCGTGCGCCCATTCCTTAACCTTGGAAGGCCACATCTGCTCCAGTGATGCTCAGGCCAAAGCACTTTGTTTTCCTCACAACAATAGGATGTTTATAAATCTTTGACGTGTGGGAGGTACCAGGGGGCAGTACCTACAGCCCATGGGCCATATGCTGCTCAACCCTACGGTACCATCTTTGTTCACACTATTCTGGCACTTGCTACAGATACAGAAGACTGGAACCTGACAATCAATGCTGCTGCTTAGACTGCCTTGGTAGCTACATTGACACATTTAGGCCACCTCTACTTGACAGGAAAGCAGCTTTAGGTGAACAGTTCTCGCTACACCAAATTGGTCTCCACAACCCTCTTGGATATCTTGGGATGGGATAGGTTTTGAGAAGACCCATCATTTCCAGAGGCTCTTCCTATGGGCCGAGGAATCTGCACCTCCTGCAGAGTGGAAAGGCAGACGGAAATGTAGCAATTCCAAAGAGGCACGATCCTTCCAAAGGAAAACCCGGACACTTGGCCTGATATTAGCACAAAGAGCAATATCAAAGCTATGGGTGCTTCCTGGGGGGAAGCAGGAGAGGAAGGCCACAGTGGTTGCCACTCATTGCAGCAATGTGTCGCTCAAGTATCCCCAGCTGCAAGGTAACACAAGCAGGAAAGTGCTCCTGCACTCCTGGTTGCTAGTTTCCCATAAGCAGCTGGTTGGAATGGCCACTGTATGAACCAAATGCTGAATAGCTAAGCTTTTGATCTGATCCAGCGTGACCATTCTTATGTTCTTCTATAGCTCCCCCTTTCTCAACCTAGGGCGTTTATACACGACCCCTAAGCTCCGCTGCAAATGGCTGCAAGGTCCGGACCTTAAAAATGTTTACCCACCAGCTCCAGACTTTGCAGACAATTAAGTGCGACCCCGCCCACTTTAGCAAGACCAAACAGCAGTTTTCTTGTACCTGGTCTTTGATGGTGACAAATATTTGATCCGGTGTAAGGATAGTGAGTGCGGGGCTCTCCTGGCTTCTGTTTGTTCTTTTTTTGCGCCCCGCCCCTTTAAGAGATCTGAATGCTGTCCGGAACAAAACTGAGGTAAACCGGCAGTCTTTTCTTTCTTTTTTCTCCCTCCCTCAGGCAGCCAGCAACCAGGAAGTGCCGAGGGGGGTGGGGACAGAGGAAGACAGAGGAAGAGCGACAAACCCCTAAGATCTCTGGTCCGAATTTAAGTGGCCAGCGGATCTTAGGGGTCGTGTAAAAAGGCCCCTACTTACATATTACAAAAGGGGGAGGAAGAAAGACTTGAGGTTAGAGGGCTTACCCAGCACTCCAGAGGGCGCAACTTCAGAAACAGCAGGCAGACCCAATACTTCCAATGGAGACAGACCAGAACGAAGGAAGCAAACTTGTCCACAAAAGCTCACATTAAAATGTAACAGATGCCACCACATTTTTGACTTTTATATTTGTTCCTTTTATTTTCATTTTTGTTTTGTTTTTAGCTGTAATGCTGGCACAGACTACCTAATTTCATTTTCGTTTTGGTTTTAGCTCTAATGCTGGCACAGTTGCTCTTCTGTAACCCCACCTACCCCTATACCACCCTCCAAAACCTGAGTTTTGATCTGACCCTACCTCTGGGATTGAATGGGAAGAACAATGCAAATATGTCATTCTCAACTAAATGTTAAGGGTCAGATCTGTTCCCTCTGTTTGTCCAATTCCCCTCCAAAAATGGAATCTCCTTAGAGAGATTTACAAATTATGTTTATCTTTTCCTCCCAGCAACAAAGCACAAAGCAAAACACACGAAATGCAAGATGTATAGATGGGGAAAATCACAGGTGACACACAATGTCTTTTAGAACTTGAGGGAGCACCCCTTCTAAAAACACACTGAATGCACGATTTAGTCACACACTGAGAGATAGAAAGAGCACCCCAAGGCAAGTTTATTTAATTGAAATTGGCATCCGTGGGACTGACTGTCCCCTTTTTAAAATGCACACACATTTGGAAGCCAAATTCAGGTTGTTGGAAGCCAAATTCAGGTTGTTTGGAAGCCAAATTCAGGTTGTTGGAAGCCAAATTCAGGTTGTTTTGGAAGCCAAATTCAGGTTGTTGGAAGCCAAATTCAGGTTGTTGGAAGCCAAATTCAGGTTGTTTTGGAAGCCAAATTCAGGTTGTTGGAAGCCAAATTCAGGTTGTTTGGAAGCCAAATTCAGGTTGTTTGGGAAGCCAAATTCAGGTTGTTAGGTAGAAGATTGAAGTCCCGGGCTTCCAAGGTAGCATTTTCAGAAGTGCAACCTGTTCCTCGTGCAGGACCTGCAAGGCAGGCAGAACTCAGAAGCCTCAATGCGTGGATGAGGCGATGGTGTCCAGAGGAGGGCTTTAGATTTGTCAGGAACTGGAGAACATTTTGGGACAAGCCAAACCAGTTCAGGAGGGATGGGTTGCACTTGAATCATGATGGGACCAGATTGCTGGCACTCAACCTCAAAAAGGCAGCAGAGCAGCTTTTAAACTGATAACTGGGGGAAAGCCGACAGGAGCTGAGTGGCATCCGGTTCGGAACACCTCATCCTCGGGGAATGAGGTTGGAGAGGGTAGAGAATCACATAGAGAAGACATAGCAGGTATTAGCACTGGGAGAATAACGGAATGTGACAGTTTGTCTACTGAAAATAAAAGCTGTCGGGGAAAAAGAACAAGGCAGCAGCTGTTGTTGCGGGACCCACTGTACAGGTGCTTCTACGCCAATGCTCGAAGCCTCCGAGCAAAGATGGGAGAACTTGAACATTTGGCAGCTAGGGATAGCATTGATATAATAGCCATAACAGAAACCTGGTGGAATGAGGAGAACCAGTGGGATACAGCAATCCCAGGCTATAAACTCTATAGAAGGGATAGAGAGGGGCGGGTTGGAGGAGGAGTGGCCATCTATGTCAAAGAAGGGGTAAAATCCAGCAGAATGGAGATGGACAGAGGGTCTGACTCCACCATAGAATCACTTTGGGTTAAACTACCAGGTCCAAGGAGTGATGTGATAGTTGGAGTATTCTATCGTCCACCAGATCAAAAATTGAGGGGGACCTTGAAATGAGGAGAGAAATCATGGAGGTGGCTAAGAGGGATAGGATAGTAATCATGGGGGACTTCAATTATCCCCACATTGACTGGGCCAATGCGAGCTCCGGGCAAGAAAGAGAAACTGGGTTTCTCGACTTGCTGAATGACTGTGCCTTAGAGCAACTTGTCATGGAGCCCACCCGAGAACAGGCAACTCTGGATCTAATACTGTGCGATACTCAGGACCTGGTCAGGGATGTGAATGTCACTGAGCCTCTGGGGAACAGTGACCATGCTGCAATTTCCCTTGCCATGCATGTCGGAGGAAGAGTGTCAACCAAATCAGACATAAAAAACCCTTGATTTTCGAAGGGCAAACTTCCCTCAGATGAGGAAACTAGTTAGAGAGAAATTGAAGGGGAAGGTTAGAAGAATCCAATCTCTTCAGAGTGCATGGAGCCTCTTTAAAACAACAATAATAGAGGCCCAGCACAAGTGCATACCACAAAGAAAGAAGAGCTCATTTAAGTCCAAGAGGACACCGGCATGGTTAACGAGTGGAGTTAGAGAGGCTCTAAAGCACAAGGAGAGGTCTTTCTGTAAATGGAAATCCTCCCCAAATGAGGAAAATAAAAAGGAACACAAACTCTGGCAAAAGAAATGTAAGAAGATGATAAGGGAGGCAAAGAAAGATTTTGAGGAACGCATGGCTAGCAATATAAAGGGTAATAATAAAAGCTTCTTTAAATATGTTAGAAGTAGAAAACCTGCCAGAGAACCAGTTGGCCCTCTGGATGGTGAGGGAGGAAAAGGGGAGGTTAAGGAGGACTTGGACATTGCAGAGAAATTGAATGAGTTCTTTGCATCTGTCTTCACAACAGAGGACCTTGAGCGGATTCCGCTGCCTGAGCCGCCCCTCTTGACTAAAGAATTAAATCAAATACAGGTTAAAAGAGAGGAGGTTTTAGGACTAATTGATAAATTGAGGATTAACAAGTCACCTGGCCCAGATGGCATCCACCCAAGGGTTATTAGGGAACTGAGAAACGAAATTGCAGATCTCTTAACGGTTATATGCAACTAGTCTCTTAAAACGGACACAGTGCCGGAGGACTGGAGGATAGCAGATGTCACACCAATTTTTAAAAAAGGAAGGAGGGGGGACCCGGGAAACTACAGGCCAGTTAGCCTTACATCTGTCCCAGGGAAGATGGTGGAAAGCCTCATCCAAGAGAAAATCTTAAAACACATAAAAGAACAAACCTTGCTGAGAGAAAATCAGCATGGCTTCTGTAAGGGTAAATCTTGTCTGACAAACCTTTTAGAATTTTTTGAAAAGGTCAACAGGCACATGGATTTGGGTGAACCGGTGGATATAGTCTATCTGGATTTTCAAAAGGCTTTTGACACAGTCCCTCACCAAAGGCTGCTGAGAAAATTGCACAGTCAGGGGATAAGAGGGCAGGTCCTCTTATGGATTGAGAACTGGTTGAGATCCCGGAAACAAAGAGTAGGTGTCAATGGGAAATTTTCACAATGGAGAGAGGTGAAAAGCAGTGTGTCCCAGGGCTCTGTCCTGGGACCGGTGCTTTTCAATCTGTTCATAAATGACCTGGAGACAGGGATAAACAGTGAGGTGGCCAAGTTTGCCGATGACACAAAACTTTTCCGTGTGGTAAAAACCAGAGAAGATTGTGAAGAGCTCCAGAAGGATCTCTCCAAACTGGAGGAATGGGCTGAGAAATGGCAAATGCGTTTTAATGTAACTAAATGTAAAGTAATGCATATTGGGGCAAAAAATCCAAACTTCATCTATCAACTCATGGGCTCTGAGTTATCCGTGACGGATCAGGAAAGAGATCTTGGTGTGTTGGTGGACAGCTCCATGAAGGTTGCTAGGTAGAAGCTTGAAGACCCGGGCTTCCAAGGTAGCATTTTCAGAACTGCTACCTGTTCCTCGTGCAGGACCCGCCAGACAGGCAGAACTCAGAAGCCTCAATGCGTGGATGAGGCGATGGTGTCGAGAGGAGGGCTTTAGATTTGTCAGGAACTGGAGAACATTTTGGGACAAGCCAAACCTGTTCAGGAGGGATGGGTTGCACTTGAATCATGATGGGACCAGATTGCTGGCACTCAACCTCAAAAAGGCAGCAGAGCAGCTTTTAAACTGATAACTGGGGGAAAGCCGACAGGAGCTGAGTGGCATCCGGTTTGGAACACCTCATCCTTGGGGAATGAGGTTGGAGAGCGTAGAGAATCACATAGAGAAGACATAGCAGGTATAGGTATTAGCACCGGGAGAATAACGGAATGTGACAGTTCATCTACTGAAAATAAAAGCTGTGAGGCGAATAGAACAAGGCAGCAGCTGTTGTTGCGGGACCCACTGTACAGGTGCTTCTATGCCAATGCTCGAAGCCTCCGAGCAAAGATGGGAGAACTTGAACATTTGGCAGCTAGGGATAACATTGATATAATAGCCATAACAGAAACCTGGTGGAATGCGGAGAACCAGTGGGATACAGCAATCCCAGGCTATAAACTCTATAGAAGAGATAGAGGGGGGCAGGTTGGAGGAGGAGTGGCCATCTATGTCAAAGAAGGGGTAAAATCCAGCAGAATGGAGATTGACAGAGGGTCTGACTCCACCATAGAATCACTGTGGGTTAAACTACCAGGTCCAAGGAGTGATGTGATCGTTGGAGTATTCTATCGTCCACCAGATCAGAAACTTGAGGGGGACCTTGAAATGAGGAGAGAAATCATGGAAGTGGCTAAAAGGGATAGGATAGTAATCATGGGGGACTTCAATTATCCCCACATTGACTGGGCCAATGCGAGCTCCGGGCAAGAAAGAGAAACTGGGTTTCTCAACTTGCTGAATGACTGTGCCTTAGAGCAACTTGTCACGGAGCCCACCCGAGAACAGGCAACTCTGGATCTAATATTGTGTGATACTCAGGACCTGGTCAGAGGTGTGAATGTCACTGAGCCTCTGGGGAACAGTGACCATGCTGCTATTACCTTTGCCATGCATGTCGGAGGAAGAGTGTCAACCAAATCAGACATAAAAAACCCTTGATTTTCGAAGGGCAAACTTCCCTCAGATGAGGAAACTAGTTAGAGAGAAACTGAAGGGGAAGGTTAGAAGAATCCAATCTCTTCAGAGTGCATGGAGCCTCTTTAAAACAACAATAATAGAGGCCCAGCACAAGTGCATACCACAAAGAAAGAAGAGCTCATTTAAGTCCAAGAGGACACCGGCATGGTTAACGAGTGGAGTTAGAGAGGCTCTAAAGCGCAAGGAGAGGTCCTTCTGTAAATGGAAATCCTCCCCAAATGAGGAAAATAAAAAGGATCACAAACTCTGGCAAAAGAAATGTAAGAAGATGATAAGGGAGGCAAAGAAAGACTTTGAGGAACGCATGGCTAGCAATATAAAGGGTAATAATAAAAGCTTCTTTAAATATGTTAGAAGTAGAAAACCTGCCAG
Organism: Phrynocephalus guinanensis; assembly: GCA_037367245.1. Lineage (NCBI taxonomy): Eukaryota > Metazoa > Chordata > Lepidosauria > Squamata > Agamidae > Phrynocephalus > Phrynocephalus guinanensis. The sequence goes on from CM074733.1 coordinate 140,278,304, forward strand.
AGAACCAGTTGGCCCTCTGGATGGTGAGGGAGGAAAAGGGGAGGTTAAGGAAGACTTGGACATTGCAGAGAAATTGAATGAGTTCTTTGCGTCTGTCTTCACGACAGAGCACCTTGAGCGGATTCCGCTGCCTGAGCCGCCCCTCTTGTCTAAAGAATTAAATCAAATACAGGTTAAAAGAGAGGAGGTTTTAGGACTAATTGATAAATTGAGGATTAACAAGTCACCTGGCCCAGATGGCATCCACCCAAGGGTTATTAGGGAACTGAGAAATGAAATTGCAGATCTCTTAACGGTTATATGCAACTTGTCTCTTAAAACGGCCACAGTGCCGGAGGACTGGAGGATAGCAGATGTCACACCAATTTTTAAAAAAGGAAGGAGGGGGGACCCAGGAAACTACAGGCCGGTTAGCCTTACATCCCAGGGAAGATGGTGGAAAGCCTCATCCAAGAGAAAATCTTAAAACACATAAAAGAACAAACCTTGCTGAGAGAAAATCAGCATGGCTTCTGTAAGGGTAAATCTTGTCTGACAAACCTCTTAGAATTTTTTTGAAAAGGTCAACAGGCACGTGGATTTGGGTGAACCGGTTGATATAGTCTATCTGGATTTTCAAAAGGCTTTTGACACAGTCCCTCACCGGCTGCTGCTGAGAAAATTGCACAGTCAGGGGATAAGAGGGCAGGTCCTCTTATGGATTGAGAACTGGTTGAGATCCCGGAAACAAAGAGTAGGTGTCAATGGGAAATTTTCACAATGGAGAGAAGTGAAAAGCGGTGTGCCCCAGGGCTCTGTCCTGGGACCGGTGCTTTTCAATCTGTTCATAAATGACCTGGAGACAGGGATAAACAGTGAGGTGGCCAAGTTTGCCGATGACACAAAACTTTTCCGTGTGGTAAAAACCAGAGAAGATTGTGAAGAGCTCCAGAAGGATCTCTCCAAACTGGGGGAATGGGCTGAGAAATGGCAAATGCGTTTTAATGTAACTAAATGTAAAGTAATGCATATTGGGGCAAAAAATCCAAACTTCATCTATCAACTCATGGGCTCTGAGTTATCCGTGACGGATCAGGAAAGAGATCTTGGTGTGTTGGTGGACAGCTCCATGAAGGTGTCTCCCCAATGTGTGGCAGCGGTGAAGAAGGCCAATTCCATGCTAGGGATTATCAAAAAAGGGATTGAAAATAAAACAGCGAACATTATAATGCCTTTATACAAAACTATAGTAAGGCCCCGCCTGGAGTACTGTGTACAATTCTGGTCACCGCATCTCAAGAAAGACATAGTGGAACTGGAAAAGGTGCAGAAGAGAGCGACTAAAATGATTACTGGCCTGGGGCACCTCCCTTATGAAGAAAGGCTAAAACATTTGGGCCTCTTTAGTCTGGAAAAAAGGCGATTGAGGGGGGATATGATTGAGACATACAAAATAATGCAGGGTATGAGTAAAGTGGATAGAGGGAAGCTCTTCTCTCTCTCCCAAAATGCCAGAACTAGGGGACATACACTCAAATTGAGGGCTGGGAGAGTAAGAACTGACAAAAGAAAATATTTTTTCACCCAGCGCGTTGTAAGTCTATGGAACTCCCTGCCACAGGATGTGGTGATGGCATCTGGCCTGGATGCCTTCAAAAGGGGATTGGACAGATTCCTGGAGAAAAAGTCCATCACAGGTTACAAACCATGATGGAGATGTGTAATCTCCAGGCTTAAAACCAGGGTACTTCAAGGGCCAGATGCAGGGGAATGGTATCAGGAGACAGATATCTAGTCTCATTTGCTCCCAAACACATCTGGTGGAGCCGCTGTGAGATACAGGAAGCTGGACTAGATGGGCCTTTGGCCTGATCCAGCATGGCTCTTCTTATAAGGACATCAGAACACTTGTTTTTTGAGAGGTAGTCATATTAGTCCGTTTCAAAAACAATGAAAACGAGAATGAAGACAAAAGTGTTGCACATGACATCTTTAAAACCAACTTCTTTATTCCAGTGTGAGCTCTTGTCAATTACAATTCACTTCCCCAGAGGCATGGTGCCCAAAAGTACGGACATGTGCTTCAATTACATAAGCTCACATTGAAAGAAATCGGTTACCTTTAAAAATACCTCAATACTTTTGCTTTGCTTCTCTTGATACTGGCATTAAATTCCCTTAAATGACAATATTTATTTATGTATTTATTTACCAAAATTTTTTTAGCCGTCCCATTACCAAGTGGTCTCTGGGCGGCATACAGCAATATATTAAAACAATAAAACCCAATGTTAAAAACCATCAAAATAACAAAACAGTTAAAACAATCAATATATAAATATTCTTTGTTTTGAGAATCGTTTACAAGAAAAGTCACTGTGTTTCAACCTTGCAGTTAAAGTGCACCAGAGGGATTATGCAACTGGAACAGAAGATACAGGGTTTTCATCACTGGTTGAACAAACCATAATTTCCCCTTCTCCTCCCACACTCCTGAACTGATCCAACTTTAAAACAAAAACTTTTACCAAGAGAAGCCCCTTCTCAAAACAACAATTGCTGAGAGAACTCGATAAAGCTTCTTCCAGTTACTTCCACCTCCACTACCTAGCTTTTATGAAATTTATTATAATCTCTTTCAGCCCTCCCCGTGCAAACAAATGACATACTGTATATAAAACCAAGCATAAAGAAAGCATGTGCTGCTTCACCTGTCAATCTGTTGCTCTAGAACCAGCTCGCCTGTGACCGCGGAATGCCCAAAGGAAAAATGCAATGCAAGCAACAACAGTGAAATTGCTATTGTGGCAGGGACAGTCGGGGCTCCCCCCCCCCCCCCCCCCGTAACTGGAATGTTTTTACAGGACACTCTGTGCTGACACGACAGGCATGCGCAGCTAACCATCAATCCCTCGGGCGGGCTTCCTGCTTTAAACAGGGCTGCCATGCACTTCTCATTGAGCTGCCTGTGGTGCCACAGTTTCAGGAAATGTTTTGCGTAACACACTACCAAGAACATCCATTTTTCAACTAAAAGAAACCCCAATTTATGCAGGAACGCAACATGAACAGGGTAAGGAGAGTGGTCCATTCCAAAACTTTTAAGGGCACTTTTGTGCTATTGATCTGATGTTAATGAGGCTTTGAATGGTGGCACAGTGGCAACTAATGGCCATGCCCCTCAGGTGTACTGGTGTGTGAGAAAAGATACAATGATATATACTTCATGATCCACAGCCCATTTTCCTTACCCATCCACACTGACCTCTGCTGGACAAACCAACATCTCAAACATCTTTAAAAAAAGACAGACATTTCCCCTTTCTTTTCTCTATTCAGGACTGCTGCATCAGGAAAAAAAGATTCTTATCTGCTTCTTAAAATTAAAAACCTCCGTAAAGCTTGCATTGGTAGCTCCTTAACATAAAAGAATAATTGCAACACAGAGAACAAGCCATGTGTGCCTAAGTCCAGCCAATGAATATCCACACAGATCCAGTTCATCCGGGATCTTTAAAAAGGAAAACCAGAAGCATTTCTAAAAGCTACCAGAGCTCTGGTAGGTCTCACATCTTGAATTGTTTCCCAGTCTTTTTCTAGGGGATTTGCTTTCCTTAAGGCCAAGATTGAGCCTGTCACTCAAAAAATAAGGGGCATATTATACTCAGAGACTTAACAGATTTACTACAACGGTTGGCCTCAACTTTTATATGATGCATGTGATTATAAACACCTGTCCTGCATCCACACATTATAGCCTTACACAGACACCTAGCATGTTTTCAGCATACACTGAAAAGTGTGAAATGGCCCACAGTCTCAAAGTTACGTGAAGTATAGGCTCACATGACGGCATCGGGGAGGGGAAAAGAATAAGAAGGGAAAGAGAATATTTTCTCTCTCTCACCTCCTCTGTACTAGCCACTATTGATGCCAGTGAGAACCATTTGTTCTGAAAATAAGCACATCTGATCTCTCCTGATTTCGGAAGCTAAGCAGGGTCAGCCCGGGTTAGTACTTGGATGGGAGACCACCAGGGAATACTAGGTGCTGTAGGCACCTGGAGTAGGAACTGGCAAGCCACTCCAGTATTCCTGCGAAGAAAACTCCATGGACATGGAGTCACGAAGAGTCGGTCATGACTGTAACAACACACACACACACACACACACAAACACACAAACACACACGTATATACACATACACCCTTAGAGAAAGAGTGTGTAGAATGCCAAAGGAAAGCCTACTGTTAAAGACAGTGGATTGCCACCTATTTTCATGCCGCGACAAAAAGAGCGGTGGGTGTTTAAATTGCTAGCTCTTGGCGGAACGGAAGAAAAGCACCCTACCCCTCTCTCCCTGGCAGGGAGGGCAACACAAAATCCAGAGTCGCCTCCTTCAACATTCAGACACTGGTGTTTTCAAAGAGGCTAGACAAGGATTTAATTCTAAACAAGTTTTAGTGCAAATACACAAGTCTGGTTTCAAAGTTTGGTGAGACTAATCTCTCTCTCTCTCTCTCTCTCTCTCTCTCTCTCTCTCTCTCTCTCTCTCTCTCTCTCTCTCTCTCTCTCTCTCTCTCTTTAAAATCTCAGCTTGGAAGAATCACAGGAATAATGCGTATGAGAACTATCCAGCATGCTACCCGCCCCTACAGCAGGGACAGTCGTCCAGGTGCTAAAGGGCTGCAAGTCCCATCAGACCTAGCCAACAGGAAAAAAGGATATAAAGCATGATGGGAGTTGCAGTCAAACCACTTCTGCAGGACTACATTCTCCCCTTCCTGGGCTCAAAGATCAGCTCCAAAACACAGGGCATTCAGCTGACACACTGTTCCCAGAAACAAAAAGGAGGTTCTCCTTCATTTTGAAGCATACTTATTGATTTTTTGTTTTCCCTCCAGGAATTCTCCAAGAAGTATATTTTGACTTTCCCCCTCTTTACGGCAGTCATTTTAGCCCATGTAAAATGCAATGCATACTTTGAAGAGGGTGGGTGGGTGGAGAGAGTGCAACAGTTTCTCTGTTCAACTCTGCACATTTTAAAGCCTTCTTTGCTTATTCTCCCTGTGGAAAAAAGAACAGCAGAAAAGGCGGGAAATATTTCACATTTAAATACAACTTCCCTGAGGAATTGGGGAGCGGGGGGGGGGAGGGGGTCAGTACCCATTTTCAATCACACCACTTCCAGGAACAATTACAATTCCAGAGCCAAAAGGACATTTCTCCCAGAGAATGGTTCAGGAGTGAGGTTAGTGCATTTGTAAGGAGTTTTTCCTCCTGTTACCTTGGTAACGGCTACCTTGGCACCCTTGTTGATAAGCTGTACAACATTTTCCACTTGCCCTTTGTATGCAGCTATGAGAAGGCGTTCCGAAAGCACGGTGACCACATCCTGCTGGCTCATGAATCAGGAGAGAATGGCTTTCAGGATAAGCACTGGACAAGCTCCTTGGGTCCAGAACAAAAGCTTCACATCTGCCCAACTGCAGCGCGCAGGGGGACACCGGTTGGGTGGAAGGCTGGATCCGTTGCTATGCCATCTTCTGCATCTATGGGGGGTGGAGAGACGGGAGAGACAGGGGAAGGGAGAGGGAAGGGAAAAAGAGTCACAAAACACAACATCAGTCACATCGCAGGAAGAAAACAAAACTGCCCATTACTCCTCAAAAATCGTCCGAGGGAGGAGGAGGAGGAGGAGGAGGAGGAGCAAAGAAGAGCTGAAGATCACGAAGCTTAAAATCACTGGATCCCTCACATACGACACATCTTTCAGCCATCCACATGTCTAGCAAGGATAAAGACAGGCACAGCACCCAAATCATACACTCAGTTTCTAAGTCCAGCAAAATGTGGGAGCTGCAAGAGGAGATGGTATTCTGATCAGGAGCCACTCTCCTTTCTCCTGATACTCCACGGAAGCTTAGTTGTAAGCCTGGTCATTCTTCCCAGCTTTTCCATTAACAGGCAGAAACATTGCACCTCTGTTACTGATGTACTCGGTTTTGCAGAGTGTAACCTCTGGTGTGTATAGATCTGCACAACCTCTAGCGCAGTGTTGGCGAACCTATGGCACGGGTGCCAAAGGTGGCACTCGGAGCCCTTTCTGTGAGCACCCAACATAGCCCCTTCACAGCCATCTAAATTTGGGTTAAATTGCTATATTGGCACTTTGCGAAAAATTAGTGGGTTTTGAATCGCAGTTCGGGCTACAAAAGGTTCACCATCACTGCTCTAGTATATACACAAAGGGAATTAGTTGTCCCTTTCTAAACATCTTGCAATTGTAGGCTTATGACTTATTCATCCATACTGTATCATAAAATTGCCTTAATTTGTGGACTCAATCCGTTGTCAGGAGTTTACTGCTTTTAAAGAGCCAGAAGTGATGCCAATTACTTTTTTTGTGTTAAGAAATAAAATTAATTAGCCCACCTCTTCATGCATGTCAATGGAAATCATTATATAACATGTCCTCAAACAAAGGGGAAAAACATAAACTGTAATTCAGCCAACAGGGAGGAATGTGCTTCCTTGGAGGCCACCTTCAGCCCCAGACTGCCCACATGGCAAATGCCAGGGAAGGACTATACCTTTCAGTTTGAATGCTTGGGAAAGTCATATTTTTGAATGCTTCTGAATGCAGAATACAACCCACACAAGTAGAAAACTGCAAAACATTAAATGTGTTGAGTCAGGCTGTCCTCTGATGTAATGGGTTTGTTTGGGTCTTTGTTTGTTTGATATGATTTGTACAATATTTTTAAGGAAAGGGGTTCTAACAGAAATGGGGGGATACACCTTGGTAATTTGGAACAACTGTACTCTGTTTTACCCTTTTATGCTGCTGCACCTCTAGACCAGCTCCTTGCCATGGAGTGACCAGGAAATGGATGCTTGCAAGCTTGCCATAAAAAGATAGGGATGTATCTTTTAGACTGGAGCTTAGACCACCATATGGAGGAATGGTAAACATATGGGAAAAGTACTGGTGCTGTGGGAAATTCAGTTGCCTGATAGAATAATCTCATGTGCCTAAAAAATCCCAGACTGGTTCTTGGAATGGCTTGACTGAGATGTTGCTTCGATAAAAATGACAAAAAAAGACCCAGTTTTGTGCTGGAGCTTGGCTAACATCTAAACCTTCTCTGGCTTATACTTCACGTCCCTCTCATCGTGGTTCACAGTCACGCTTGGGACCAGTACGAGAAAATGTTACCCCACGTCCACTGCGTGACGGCCGAATCTCGTCCCGACCACGCCCCCTGAACTGGGATTTAAGCGTGATGAGCCATACCTCTCCCTGACCTCGGGAATTCTCTTGTCTCAGTTCCTGTTTTGAGACAAGTGCCCGCGAAGTAAGGCTTGTCATGCAACATATGCATTCTCCATCTAGTGACAGGAGTGCGAAGTTGCATTCTCCAATACAATACCAATGGTGTAAACAATGCATCACAGAGAGATAAGAAGGCATAAAACCTCGAACTTTGCTGCTTAACGCATGAAAGGCAAAGTTACGGAGAATTGAAATATTGAAAAATGGAAGGTTGGAAAAAAAGGGGGGGGGACGAAGGTGGGGAAGTACAGATATTGTCACGGAACAAGACGTGAAGTAACAGTCATCACGATACCATCAATCACACCCGTGGGTAAACAAAAACAGGGACAGAACTGGGACAAGACCACGTGACCGCGAATGACGTTATCACGAAATGAACGTAATCTCGGAACAAGGAAGGACGTGAAGTAACCACCTTAGTTATTTTGATATCAGAAAAAGAACTGCAACCAACACAGAATTATATGCAAAATGGGGAGCGAAGGCCAGCCCATCTGCCACGATCACACAGAGGAGCTCAAACTGGTAAAAAAAACCTGACGCCAGCCATGATAGAAAGGTATCAGAACAGACGCCTTGTGGAGCCCATGCCTGTTTTGGAAGCCTCAGGGGAACCCACACAATATTAGGCTAGTGGCTTTAATGTTGTAGATGACAAGTAATAGAAATTAGTAATAGGTACATTGGATATATGGCTCTTCATGCAATCGAAATTTACCAGTCTATTTGCTACAAAAAAGGCTGCGAGTGTTACTGACATTTCCTGCATTTGACATCAAGTGATTCAAAGCCATAATTGTGACATTTTAAAATCACTGACTTGGCTAGGAGCTGTGACTAGTTTACATAGGAACAGAAGGCATTTTGAACTTAGGACTGATAGGACTGAACAGCTGAACGCATGTGAATTGGGAGGATTCAGAATGTTTTTGGGAAATACATATGATTATCTGCCTCTTTTTCCTTCTGATTCTGCTTGATGACAATGAAGTAAGAACAAGCCAGGTTTTCCACTTTGGACTTGTATCTTCCCATTGCTGTAGAAAATCTTTTGACATTTGGGAAGTACTGTATTGCATATCTAGAAATCTGTTATGGAATAAAGAAACACAAACAAGAAAAAAGCATATTTATCTTTGTAAATCTAATAGAAATAAACAGTAAAGCCAAGTTCACTAGGGCTGTCTGCTTCAGATAGTTGCTTTAGAGGAAGTGAGAAAGGGACTCGACAGTGACAAGAGATTATAGAGTATAAGAACATCTGTTGTTATCGCAAGCTTCAGCCCTTGGCACCCCTATGAATGAGAGATCTCCAAAATACCCTGTCCTCAACAGCTTTGCTCAGATCTTGTAAAGTGAAGCCTATGGGTTCCTTAGGGCAGTGCTCCCCAACCTTTTTATCGTCGCGGACCGGTAAATGTTTGATAATTTTTCCCTGGCCCGCTTGTTTTGATTTAATACTTTTAACCCTCCTCCCACATCCCCACTCCCTGGGGGACAGCATCTGTTCACCATGGCCACCCCTTGACACCTGGAAGAGTTGCATGTGCAACGCAAAGTGTTGGTGCACCAGCAGCACAAAGAAGAAGCAGGTTTGACAGCAACCTCCCCTACCATGATGTAAGTCAAGTGAAGTGACCTCCCCTTTTGCGAAATGCAATCATGGAAGTGAGAGCTCACCCTGTTCCATGGGATTGACTGCCAGAGAAGCAGGCCCAAGACTGCAGTTCTATATTCCCCACTGGAGGTGGGACTCGTGGGATCCTCGCAGGCCACCCAAGCAGCTCATTTCCATACTGCCATGATGCAAATAAAAGGCCCATCTCCTTCGAAGGCAGCTGGATCCCCACTTGCCACCAGGGCAAAGCCACCTAGCCTGAGCACTCCACCAGCACGATTTTCTCCCAAATCGAGGGAATGTCTAAAAACCCTAAAAACCCAAGAGCCAGGGCAGAGAGGATTCAAGGCCAGCTCCACTGCAGGCCCTGAGAAGGTTTCTCCGGGAGGATCCCCAACGATCCCCGTCTGACTTGCAGCTCAGGCCACCCAGTGACAGGAAAGGTCCCTCCACCTCTCCCTTCCCCACCCACACCCTCCACACCCACGGAATCCCCTTCCAACCCCGGATCCCAGCATCCAGCCCCAAGTTCAGGAAAGGCAGCAGCCTGACTCCGGATCCCGAGGAAGAGCAGCAGCAGGAAGAAGAGGAGGAGGAGGAGGAGGAGGAGGGAAAAGGAGAAGAGCAGGAGGAGGAGGAGGAAGACAAGGACGGCGATGTGTCTGCAGCTGTCCCACTTGCCCCCCCCCACCGGGCGTCAAACACCCCACCCCACCCCAGCCGCACCCAAGCAACCGCGGTTTCCTCTCCCGCTCCAGCTAATTCCTCCAACTCCTCCTCCGAGGAGCCCAAACGCCAGCACCGGTTGCAAGGTGAGGAAAAAAAGAAGAAAAACCTCTCACCGTCTCTTCCTCGCTGCCGTTGCTGTCGCCCAAGAGACCCTGCAGGCGACGCCAGCTCCGGCTGAGACTCAGGAGGCTGCCCAGGGTGGCGTCCCCTGCTGTGGCCGCCGCCACCGAGGCCCACTCGCTTTCCCCGGCGGAGGAGGAGGCGGCGGCGGCAGCAGGAGCAGGAGCAGGAGCAAGCGCGGCGCCAGCAGCGAGACCCGCGCGCGGCTCCCGGCCCCAGCGCCCCGCGCGCGGCACCCGCCCGGCCGCCCCGGGAAGCGCCCTCGTAGCACCGACGTCCATGAAGAGCCGCCGCCGCCGCCTCCTGCTCCTGCTCCGGTTCCGCCACCTCCTCCTCCTCCTCCCGCCACCGCCGCTGGAGGAGCAGCAGCGGCGGCGGCGGCTGCAGCCGCCATCTTTAAACACTAAGAGGAGTCTTTGGGGGGAAGCGGTGGGGAGGGGGAGGGGGGAAGGCCGGGCTGCCACAATAACAATCCTCCACCAAAGCCTTTCAAGCTCCCGGGCGCGGGGCAGCCTGGGAGTCGGAGTCTCTCTCTGGGCGCCTTTGCCTTGAGAGGAGTAAAATGGCAGCCGGGACTGCGACTCCCGTGGCGCCACACTGAAATGATTTGAAGTTCCTCGGGTGGCCCGGTGCCGATTGATCCACGGACCGGCACCGGTCCGCGGACCGGGGGTTGGGGAACACCGCCTTAGGGAGTCAATCCATTTTGCACTGGGTCTTCCTCTTTTCCTCCTGCCTCCAACCTTTCCTAATACTGTATTGTCTTTTCCAGATCATCTTGCTTTCTCACAACATGCCTGAAGTCTGACAGCCTCCGTTTCATCATTTTTGCCCACAGACATAATTCAGGCTTGATTAGCTCTATAATTCACTGGTTTGTCTCTCTGGCAGTCCAGGGTATCTACAAAGCTCTCCTCTAGCACTATATCTCAGGTAAAAGCCTCACATCATTTTCACATTTTCTCTTATTTTTCAACTATACCCAGAAGAAGGCTTCATCTGTTGATCTGTAATACTTTCCTCTTCCCTCTCTTTTACACCGCCCCCCACCCCGCTGCCGCGTATGACTACTGATACAAGTAATTTTCTTGAAGGGAGTTTATCATTTCTTTTTGTCATCCAAATCAACAAGAAACATGTACAGTGGTACCTGGACTTATGAATTTAATCCATTCTGAATGCAAGCTCTTAAGTCGAACTACTTTTAAGTCGGGGTACCTATCTAAAAAAAAAATTAAAAAAAAGTTAAAAAAAAAAAAAAAAAAAAAAAAAAAAAAATTGTTAAGTCGAGCAGACCCTATCTAAAATTTGCAAGGTAGCAGTTAAAATGCCAACAGTTTTCTGTTCTTAGTCGAATTGCTCTTAAGTCGAGCTGCTCTTAAGTCGGGGTACCCCTGTTGTGTTATTTTCCCCAAAACTAGCTGAGACCTTCTTAGTATTCGGTTGGATGTCACACCGTGCATAAGGGGACCCTCAATTTTTAGTCTAACAATTTTAGAGAAAAATATAGTCTTACACATAGAAAGATACTGTGTATTTATTTAAAAGGGACTAGGCCTGGATTAAGAAAGAAAAAATAGTTCCACTGTGAAGTCTTTGTCCTTGTCCCCTATCTGACACCACGATGTTCCACATTTTCCAGATCTGTCTAGAAGCAACAGGAAAACATCCCATCTCTCACAGCCATGCTTACCTTTCTGACTAGGGCTTTCAAAATACTAGTTTAGGCTACAAAAATAGAAATTGGTGATTGGTGCTGCGCTAAAGCATGGACAAAGGTCTGCTGTTTTTCCTGTCTTGATGAGTGGACAACCGCATTCTGCCCAGTTGTATGAAAGAAGCAGCTTTAGGAGATGAGGCATTAAAACACACTTTAGGATGGAATAGCATGTTGCCTTCAAAAATTTGTCACCATCTCAATCTGTGGTATTTCTGGGGTATTTCTGCTCCAGCCTGGGAAAATTAGAGTTTAATGCAGCTGACGGGGAAGCTGCAGTAAAATGGAATGGTTAAACACCTCAATTCTACCTAGGCAGATTCCCCTGCCCCCTCAGCATCCAAATTTGTGTTGCAGTGTTAAGAAGGGGAACTTTTCATTTCACACGCAGTGGCCTGAATCCTACTTCTGACTAATGCTCACAAAGGGCTGCATCCCTGGACTAACCCAGATAACAGGGTTATGGCTGCTAGTATGCAGCTCTGACTTCACCTACGTATATTAGTGAGTGGGATGGGCAGAAATACCCCTGCATGGAATGGGCATGCAGGGATGGATATTTAGGGATGTCTGCCTATTTAAGAGTAAGCCTAGATGCCCTAAGCACATCCAATCTCACCTGATTTTGGAAGCTAAGCAGGGTCAGCCCTGGTTAGTATTTGTATGGGAGAGTGGGAGACCACCAGGGAATACCAGGTGCTGTTGGTGCCTGGAGTAGGAACTGGCAAACTACTCAGGTATTCCTGCCAAGAAAACTCCAGGGACATGGGGTCACAAAGAGTCTGTCACGACTCTTTAAATAAATAAATAAATAAATAAATAAATAAATAAATAAATAGACTGTAACGACACAGCACACACACACAAACCCCTATTTAAGAATGCCCTGATTTTCAAATATGTTCCAAGGGTAATTTACAATGGTAAATCAAAATGAAATGTCCATAACATGAGCATTCCATAAGAACATAAGAAGAGCCCTGCTGGATCAGGCCAAGGGCCCAGCTAGTCCAGCTTCAGGTATCTTACAGTGGCCCCACCAGATGCCTCTGGGAGTGCAGGAGACAACTCCATGCCTGTCTCCTAAGACCACTCGCCTGTGTCAGGCACTTTGAGGTACCTTCCTCTTAACCCTGGAGATAACACGTATGCCCATCATGGCTTGTAACCTGTGATGGACTTTTGGAGGTAATCTGTCCAATCCTCTTTTAAAGGCATCTCGGCCAGATGCCATCATCAAATCCTGTGGCAAGCAGTTCCCCACGCTGGGTAAAAGAAATACATTCTTTTGACTGTTTTCACTCTCCATGCCTGAATTTGAGTGGATGACCCCTTGGTTCTGGTATTGCATGAGAGGGAAAAGAGCTTCCCTCTATCCACTTTATCCACCCCCACATAATTTTGTACATCTCAATCATGTCCTCCCTTAGGTGCCTGCCAGGTGAGATGGCAACAGATGAAGAGAGTCAACCACAAATTCATTCCCACGAGCAGTCACTTATGAGAACAAGATTATCACAAGGCAAGCTAAAGAAGATGGCTGGACTGAAAAAACAAATTATTATTTCAGAAGCAGAGCAATGAAGCAATGAGGTAATCAGCTTCCAGATAATGAAATCCAAGAATATCTCTCAATGACTCATCCACTGCTACATTTACTGTTAAATTGATTTTTGCTGTTTTCTTTTTCTTTTTCAAAGCATCCCAAAACAAGAGCCCCAGCAACTTCTCAGAAGTAAGATTAACAATGCTCAGATTTTAGTATACTGTATTTCACGATGGATCAGTTCTGAGTTCAGTTTCATGTAACAGAATATTCAGTACCCAGAAACACAACTGAGGTGGGGGGAGGCGAGCAGGGCCTGTATCCTGGGCACCATGCTGGGGGTGGGGGCACCAAAATGTCCATATAGTATTTGTACTTTGTAGTATTCTGTGTGCGCCCCCTGCTTTGGGTGGGTGTGCAGAATCCATGTTTGCCCTGGGTGACACAGACCCTAGTTTGTGGGCCTGGAATTACCCACACTAGTACAGAGTAGAGATGGGCACGACTAGGGAAAATGACGTTTTCGAGTTGTCGTGTGTCGGAGGCAGTCCGTTTCGGCTCATTTCCTTTTTTCGCGAAATTTCGCAAAAATTAGTCGGTTCGTTTTTTCGTTGTCGTTAGTACTGGTTTGGGGGGGGTAGCGGGCTCCTGGAGGGAGCTGCAGGAGTCAGCCAGAGCCACATGTGACGGACTGGCAGACTCTTTGCACCCGCTGTGTCTCACATACTTGCATGTAGTGCAATGCAAGTAGATCTGGCTTAGGGTTAAGACGGGTTAGCGCAAGGGCTAGGGTTAGGCTAGTTACGGGTGAGGTTAGGGTGAGTATTGGGGTGCACCTCTGGGTGCCTCTCTGACCCACTTAGAAGGACAGTGTACTGGCGTATGGGTTAGGCTTAGGGTTAGGGTTCGGGTTTGGGCTACGATTAGTGGTGGGCTGTTTATGCCCGATTGGCACACCCCAGAAGTCTCTGTGGTCAACCTGGCCAAGTGGCCATGCGATTGGTGGAAAATTTGCATGGTCCACTCCCATGGGCGAGCCCATCATTGCGAATGTGCAGGTCTAAAAAAATAAAATAAAATAAAATAAAATAAAATAAAATAAAATAAAATCAACGGAGACTTTTTTTTTGCAAGAAAAACCCACTGCTGCTACTGTAAAAAAATTCAAGCATTTAAAATAGCTAAATTTTCGCATGTTTCTGTGGTGCTTTGGTGGGGTTTTGGGCAACGATTTCAAAAAAAAAATTGCGGTCGCCATTTTGGATCCCCCGCACTGCATGGCAAATGGATGCGCCCTCCCAGCCTGGTACCAGCAGCGCAGCAGTAGCAATAGCCAAGGAGAGGGGGGCGGGGAAACCCCCCCCCCAAATAAAACACCCTTCTGGCCTAGTAGGTGCCCTCAGACAGTTTTCGCCTACTTTTAGGGCCGGGAATCGTTTTTTTTTTAAACTTTTAAAAACTTTTTTCTGTGCCGCTTGGCATTGCGCGATGCAAGTAACGAGCACGACAAATCAGACCAAATTGTTCGTTCGTCGGTTCGAGCTCGAATTCTGGCGGAGTAATTCCCGTTACCGTTTCCATAGAGTAACGGATACGAGTAACGGAAACGGAAACGGGAATACCGCTAAGTCGTGCCCATCTCTAGTACAGAGTTCAGAAAACAACACTGAAAGCCTGCCACAATCAAGAGTGGGAAACATGTCTTCTAAAGCAAAATGAGCATCCCAGAGGAGCAGAAATGAACAGAATGAAACCACATGCCATTAGTGCACTAGGATCCCTTTCACATCCCTCTCCCTCCCACACTTCCGGCAACCAATAGAAATTTCAAAGAAAAAGTAAGTAGGGGCTTAAAATAAAAGGTAAAGGTTCCCCACACACATGTGTGCTAGTTGCATCCGGCTCTAGGGGTGGTGCTCATCTCCATATTCAAGCCAAAGAGCCAGTGTTGTGCAAGTCCATGGCCATGTGGCCAGCATGGCTGAACGCATTTCTGTGCACAGAACACTGTTTACCTTCCCACTTTTTTATGGCGGTACCTATTTATCTACTTGCATTTACATGTTTTCAAACTGCTAGGTTGGCAGGAGTTGGGGTTAACAGCAGGAGCTCGCTCCACTGCGTGACACCCGGGATTCAAACCGCCAAGTTTAAAATAGAAGTGGACAAATAAAGGGATATAGAGAGAATTAAATCTATCTAACCTCTCTTAGGACCAACTGTTCCAGTCCCAATTCACTGAGGTGAAATCATTCACTGAGCTGTGTTTTTGAGGCCAATACATTTTGCAAAAAACAAAGAAGATGTACACGAGAGATGACAGTGAGAGAGGGGTCAGGGACAAATCAAAAAAACTTCACGCCTTCAGGCCATTTCAACAAGGCCATGACAAATCAAAAATACTTCACGCCTTCACCACCAAGGCCATGGCTAGTAACCCATACCTTATGGGTTGCTGCACTTTAGGCCATTGTTTACCTTAAGGCTATTGAGACTGTTGTCTACCTAACAAGCCTATTCAGGCCACTGTTCATCTTATGAACCTATTTCAGACCAGGGTGACAAGAGGTCAAAGTGAACTATAAAATGGAGGACTCGCAACTAGCTTTCCTCAGACTGACAAAGCTGTTTAGATGAGAAGCAAAATGTTTCACTCTCTCAAGAAAAAAGTCAAGTTGCCATAACTTAACTTCCAGATAAACTCACCTGGATGACTGAGAATCTTCACAGACATTAGGTAGGATGGCCAAGGGAAACAAAATGCCCAAGGCGTAAGAAAGACAGGCATGTCTGAACTTCGGCCCTCCTGATGTTTTGGACCACAACTCCCAGAATTCTAAGCTTAGATTGCTAATGACACAGGACTGTGGGAGTTGTGGTCCAAAACATCCGGAGGGCTGAAGTTTGGACCTGCCTGGTGTAAGAGCTACCAGCCCTTTTATGAGAAGATGGGACACTTGGCCTCTCTCAGACATGGCCTTAAAACTTTCCTATTCCCCTCTTCAGGAGGCAAATGATGCCGCCACTGGGGAAATCAATGTTTGTTGGTCCTAGCAATCCCCAAAGGGCACACAACCTTTTTATGGAGTCAGTTGTGTTCTTTACTAAGGGCGTTTATACACAACCCCTAAACTCCGGGGCAAATGGCTCCCAGCTCCGGAGCTTAAAAATGTTTCCCCACCAGCTCCGGAGTTTACAGGAAATTAGGTGCGACCACGCCCACTTTAGCGTGTCCCAGCACACCTTTCAAGTACCTGCTCTTTGGCGGTGAAAATTCCTTGATGCGGTGTAACGATAGTGAGTGTGGGGCTCTCCTCGCTTCTGTTTGTTGTTTTTTTTGGCTCCCGCCCCTTTAAGAGCTACTTTACAGAGACTGGAATGTTGCCGGCAAGAGCGAGAGGCAGAACGGAGGTGAGTGGCATGCTTTTCTTTCTCTTTTTCTCCCTCCCCTCACGCAGCCAGCAGCCAGGAAGTGCGGAGGGGTGGGGACACAGGAAGAGCGACGAACCCCTAAGATCTCTGGTCCGAATTTAAGTGGCCAGCGGATCTTAGGGGTCGTGTGAAAAGGCCCTTAGTCTGAGTATAAAATCCGGTGACAGGAAGAATGCCACTAAGAAAACTACATTGGCTACCAGCACGTTTCTGGGCTGAGTTCCAAGTGCTGGTCATCACCTATGTGGTTTGGGTCCAGGCTACCTGAAGGACCATATCTCCCTGTATGTGCCTTCTCAGGGCTTAAGACCATCAGAGGAGGCCCTCCTCTCAGTCTCATTGACAGCATCGATGGGCATACAAGAAAGGACCTTCAATGCTCTCCCTCTGGAGGTCAGGTTGGCCTCCTTCCTTTTAACCTTCCACCAACAGTTGAAGCCCCACCTTTTCAGGCAGGCTTTTAAAACCATCACGGCTGAGTCCCTGACCCCAACCCACCTGCCGCAACACACACTTTTAAGATAGCTTTTAATGTGTTAACATTAAACATGTTTTAATTATTCAATTCATTTTAATCAGTTTTTTATAATTTAACTTTTAAAATTATAATTTATGGTGATTCTATTGTGATATGATCTATTGCAATTCTGTACTTTTTAATATTGTGAGATGCTCTCTTGTGTGGCATCATAACAGCCTCCAGATCAGTGATGGCGAACCTTGCCCAAACTGCAATTCAAAACCCACTATTTTTTTTTGCAAAGTGCCAATACAGTAATTTAACCTGTATACAGGTGGCTATGAAGGGCAATGTCAGGTGCCCACAGAAAAGGCTCCGAGTGCCACCTTTGGCACCCGTGCCATAGGTTCGCCAACACTGCTCCAGATCCTTTCCATTCTCACTCTGCTGCAATGAGAACTTAATACAGAAGGGATGGAGTTGGCAACAACTCCCTTTGCTGCTTAAAATCATGGTGATGTAAGCCTCTTCTTTTAGATTATGCAGTCTCTATACTTGGACAAGTCAAATAAAATCATTTTACTCCAGAAAACTGTTCATAGAGGACAGACAGAGGTCAGCACATGTAGGTGGATATCTGCATGCACATATACTGATTAAAACTGTTTAAAAACCAACAAAACGAAGATTATGTGCTAAATAACTGTGCTCTTAACATTATGCAAAAAAAAAGTCATTATGGACTGTGCTGTCAAAAAAATCCAAAAGACATGGATAGGTTTTATAGCTTTCTCTTCGTGATCTAGCTTTTTAAAATTTCACTGCAAGGCTGAAAAGGGTTGTTTTCATTTGAAAAAGCACACACTGTTGCAACGGCAGGATGTGCTATGCGGTATCAGTCAACCAATACCATAATTAAATTTTGTTCCTTTAAAAATAGAAACACAAGCATGCAGAAATTGTTCATTTAATCTCCAAGGCAGTTTCTAAATTATTCATTCTTTTCAAAGCAATTAGTGTAACAGATTTTTCTAAAGAGCATATTTTATTGGATCAAGAGGAAAATACTGTACTTTATAATCCATCATTCAAAAAAAAAGCATACTACTGTATAGTCATACTATACGAATCACACTATAAGCCTTGCAGGGCCAAATTGGCCACAAATTCAAGGAGAAGTTTTACCAGTTCCATACCTACATGGCCAACTGAGTCCTCCATGGCCAAATGGGGATTTGAATTCTGGACTCCCAAGTCCTAGTCCATTGGTTCTCAACCTATGGGTCCCCAGAAATACCTGGACTGCAACTCCCAGAAATCCTGGCCAGCTCAGCTAGTGATGAAGACTTCTGGGAGTTGCAGTCCAGGAACATCTGGGGACCCACAGATTGTGAACCCCTGCCCTAGTCCATCAACTCTTGCCACTGTATCACACTGGGTACCAGAACTGGTAAAATCACTCAAATATCTCATTTCGAAAAACCCCACTAGGGTTACTGTATGTTGGATCAGATTTGGCAGCACAAACCAAAAAATATATATGGCCTTACTGATTTTTCTTTTTTTAATCAACAAGGACTGTGTGTGATTGTACTCAATTTTTCTGGTCCTCCAACAACTCCACGCTTTCAGTCTGAGAGGACTAGGATTTAAGGTCAACATTTTTATTCAGCTCAACGGGATACTTGTCTACCCCCTACCTCAACAACTTGAGTATGCAGTAAACAAGCCCCATCACCATTCCAAGTGCCACTTCTGGTGTGGGGAATTCCCCCCCCCCAACTTCTCCTTATCTGTAAGTGTGAGGAAGGGATAATGCAGCACCGAACACCAACTGGTACAACAGGGGTGATGGGCTAGACTCCCCCCAGGCTTACCCTCTCTTAATTTCCAGTCTTTCTGTCTCTCCAGGCATCTTCTGATATCCTGGCCTCGTCTCCCAAGGGGCTGGGGGTTGGCTGGTCATTCCTTTTATAATCATGCTCCGTGACTCCAGGATCTCCCCCCTTCACTGCTCCTGCCCCTTTCTCTATCTTCACCTCCAAAAAGTAGACTTGGGTAAGCTTGATGCCTTCTTTGTCCCTGGGTTTCCTCTTTTAGCATCTTTAGCTGCACCAGTTCTCCTGTCCAATGATCTTCTTTAGTGACCTACTCCTACCCTTTGGATAACTCAGGCTGAGAAGTCCCTCTTTCTGGTTCCCACTGACTTCCCCTTTTCTCCTGTTTGTCCTTCTCTCTTTCTTCATGTGACCTTACTCCTCCTCCTCCCCCCCCTTTCTACTCTAGGAAGGGATCCTATACAGTGGTATCCTGGGTTACAAACGACCTGGGTTACATAGTGAAGTCCATTAAAAATAATGGCTCCAATTACCTATTTTCCTCCTGGAATACCGTGATTTACCTTTTTTTTTTGGCATAAGAAATTACAGGGGGGGGAGAGACCCAGAACCCTGTGAAGTTCCAAGTTACAAAATTTCTGGTTAAGGAGCATTGCGGGGAACGGATCAACTTCGCAACCTGAGGTACGACGGTCCTTGCATACCACTCTCTGTTAGGCAGCTAGTAGTCTCAATAGCCCTAAAAAATTTTAGCCCTATAGTAGGCCCTATTACCGTTCTCATCTTTTGAAAGAAGCTCAAAGCAATTTCAGCAGGACTGGCCACCTACTGCACCTCTTTTGCCAATCAAGTATAAAATTATAAGAGAATATCACTTAAGCAAAAATAATTTAGATCTATGATTTTGTTTTGGAAAAAGGCAAATTAAACGTTATGTGAATAGTTCTGTTTATAAAATGTTTGCAGCAGTCTAAGTCCACTAGAATTAAAAATACACACACTCACATTAAGCGCATACACCTCCATCAGGTACCAACCCGTTAAGTTACAAAATAGGCCAAGAGCTTTGTAAGACTCTTCTTATTAGTGTAGAAATCAGGTTAAATAAAAGCAAAAAGTCCGAAGAATGGCAGAAAGGCTTCACTGTGAGCCAGCAGCAGGCCCACAACTAGGGTCTATGGGCGCTTTTACACAACCCCTAAAATCCGAGGCAAAGGGCTCCCAGATGCGGAGCTTAAAATTGTTTTCCCACCAGCTCCGGACTTTAAACAAAATAAAGTATGACCACGCCCACCTAAGCACGTCCCAGGACATTTTCCAAGTACCTGGTCTCCGAAGGTGAAAAATTTCTGATGCGGATGTAAAGCAGTGAGTGCCGGGCTCTCCTCGCCTTGTTTTTGTTTTTTGTTTTTGTTTTTTTTTTTGTTTTTTTTTTTGCCCCCGCCCCTTTAAGAGACTGAAAGAGACTGGAATGGTTCCCGGAGCAGTTCCACGAAAGAGCGGAGGTGAGCCTGCATTCTTTTCTCCCTTTTTTCTCTCCCTCCCCTCACGCAGACAGGAGCAAGGAAGTGCGGACGGGTGGGAACACAGGAAGAGCGACAAACCCCCAAGATCTCTGGTCCGAATTTAAGTTGCCAGCGGATCTTAGGGGTCGTGTAAAAGTGCCCTATGCCACCCAAGACAAATGTGGATTCTGTGCCTGCAAACTGATTTGAGAGGGAGGCATGCAGAGACCCTGGACAGGCAGGAAGGAAGTGGCTTTGCAGCAGGGCAGAGACCAGATCCCATCAGGGGCACCTCTGAGATTGGCTTTTTAAAAACAAAGACATACTACACCTGGTGGAGAGGACTGGTTTGTGCCCCACTTGCTTTAACAGGCATTTTGCTGATCGGGAACCTGGCTTGGGACTGAGACCGGCCATTCTTCTTGGATGCAGGTCTTGACACTGCCAGTCTGCACCAGCCCCATCCACGTCACGATTCCAGGTGTGCATGGATAACACAGAAGGCCGGCAGCTGCCACTGGTGGCTCTCTCTCAGTGGGTGGATTTGGCTTGGTAGGGGGCTGCTCTCCCAGTTTTTCACTCCCTCCAGAACCAGGGTACGGATGTGGCTTCCCTGCAGGGATGGCTCCAAGACCATGGACAAGCCAGCCACCTACTCTCCTTCCTCTCACTCTGCTGCTTTAAAGGAAGAGGGGAGCCCAGCTAGAGAGGGGAGAACTGTCTTTACTCAGGAGTAGGGTCGCAGCACGTTAGAAAGTGCCCTCCAGGTGGGGCTGCCTGCTCTGTGCAACTCTGCAGTGGGCGAGACACCTCCAGTCTCTCCTACTCATCCACTCCCAGTCTCCGCAATCAGGTCAGAAGATATGTGGGGTGAATTGGGGGTGGGGTGTCTAGGCTGCCCAGCATTTCCCGGGGACCCTGGGGCACTTGCAGCTGCCTTCCAGGAGAGTCATCTAAAACAATGAAAGGTCATCATCAGCCATCTACAAGGCACACTTTTATTTTTCATCAACTAGAGAGTACAACACATAAATACCACATCCCAGAATTAAAATAGAAACATCTCGTTCATGACTCATGAGATTATAGGGATGGGACATGACCATAGGAGATATGTGAGAAGGAAGATGTGTTAGTAGTTTGCCTCGGGGCTAAGAGAACAGTGCTTGGGTCTTGGCAGCAGTGCCTGAACAGAATGCAGACTCATAATAATACAACATTAGCAGTGTCGGGAAGAAAATTGTTGACCTTATATCTATATCCGTTTGAAACAGGATCACTCTCCCACTTTCCTATATGATCCAACATGTTACTAATGCACGTTAGCAGATCTACTGCACCTAAGTTTTTGTAGCTTCCTATACTGTCTTTCCCTGTGTGTTAAGATATTTGTGAGTAGAGATGGGCACGACTTAGCGGTATTCCCGTTTCCGTTTCCGTTACTCGGTTCCGTTACTCTACGGAAACGGTAACGGGAATTACTCCCCCAGACTTCGAGCTCGAACCGACGAACGAACAATTTTGGTCTGATTTGTCGTGCTCGTTACTTGCATCGCGAGATCGCGCAATGCCACACGCGGCACAGAAAAAAAGTTTTTAAAAGTAAAAAAAAAACCCGGTCCCGGCCCGAAAAGCAGGCGGGGAAAATGCCTGCCGTGCCTCAGGGCACCTACCAGAGGGGTTGTTTCTGGAGGTCCCCGGCCTCCCCCCTCATCCCCCGTCCTCGGCTGCTCTGGTGGGACTCGCCGCAGGCTCGCAGCCAGCAAAAAGCCCAGTCTCGCCGGCCGCCAGCCACCGCAATTAAAGCGCAAGCAAGCGGCACGGACGGCACAGGAAAAAACTTTTAAACTCTCCCCCCACCCATTCCCGGGCCAAAAAAGCAGGCGGAAAAATGCCTGCTTGACTAAGGGCGCAGGGCACCTACCGGAGGGGTGGTTTCTGGAGGGGGGGTCCCGCCTCCCCCCCGTCCTGGGCAGCCGGACTCGCGAGTCGCCATCGCCATGCCATGCGGTGCGGGCGGGGGATCCAAAATGGGGCGGCGAACGCAATATTGTTTTTGAAATCGTGGTCCAAAAATGAAAATTTATAAACTGCCAGATTTTTCACAGTAGCAGTGGGGTTTTTTCTTGCAACAAAATGTCTCTCCTCTCCTCCTCTGTCCTCCATTGATTTTATTTTATTTTATTTTATTTACACCTGCGCAGTGCGCAATGATGGGCTGGCCAAGTGGCCAGCCATGTGGGAGTGGACAACCATGCAAATTTCTGGAGCCATCCCACCAGTCGCATGGCCACTTGGCCATGGAGACTTCTGGGATGTGCCAAAAAGCCCCCTAAAACCTGCCCTAGCCCTAACCCTAACCCTTGACTCCGTACCCATACGTCACAGACTGTCTTCTTAGTGGGTCAGAGAGGCACCCAGAGGTGCAACCCACTAGCCCACCGTAACCTTACCCGTCACTAGCCTAACCCTAGCTCTTGCACTAAGGCACCTTAAAGCCAGATCTACTTGCTTGCATTGCACTACACGCAGCAAGTACAATTCCCTTCTGTGTGAGACATGGTGGTGCCAGAGCCTTGTGAAGGGCGGGTATGACCCTATCACTCTCACACTGGTCTCACTGTCTGCACATTATGTTATGCAATATCCATATGGCTATATCCCACGGGTGCCTCCAGGAGCCCACTTTCCCTTTATAGCGGGCCAGAGGAGGCACCCACCCCACAGAGGTGCCTCCAGGAGCCCGCTACCCCCCCCAAAAAAACCAGTACTAACGACAACGAAAAAACGAACCGACTAATTTTTGCGAATTTTCGCGAAAACCGGAAACGACCCGAAATGGGACTGGCCCGACTAACGACAACTCGAAAAATTTTTTTTTCAAGTCGTGCCCATCTCTATTTGTGAGTATGATAAACAAATGTAAGCACATGTCAATTGATACACACACTAATGCTCAAATATGAAATATATTGAAAGTATAAAGATCTCTGCTTTTTAACTACAATGGGTGCCTATGGAAATCTGGACCTGGAGTACAAAAACACTAATCTGCACATCTCTAATTTAGACACAAATTGGGGTGGCTTTTCATTTCGTGCACAGCTATTTTAAGAATTATTGCATGTTCCTCTACACACCCATCTTAGATGTATATTTAAAGATTGTAGCATGATATTGCTGCCTTCAAAAACTCATAATCTCTGAACTCAATCTACCCAAGGATTATGGTGAAGATAACCATAATCTACTTTGAGCCTTCAGACGAATTTAAGAAACAAATATGAATGGTTATTAGATTCTGGAGTAGCAACAACATTCAGTCCTTGGCACCTTTAATACATTTATTACGCCATATGCCTGTAAGGATTAGAGTTGGCTTCATTTGATATATACAGAATTGTTCTGAGTTACAGCTACCTTATATGCACAATTGGGTCCTGGAGAAGAAATTGTAAGCAACGAGTTCAGATAGAAAAGAAGTGCTGAAGAAGTTACATTTCATTTACATCTTGAGCAAACACAGCCACTTAAGTTGCCACATTTTCTTTCATGTTTATGGTGCAAGGTGGATTCATAACAACCTTATTCCACAAGGAATAAAAGATTGGGGAGGTGATTCTACCACTACTTATACCACAAGAGTCTGTGTCCCCACCCCACCCCCAATTAGAACTGTGTGTCCAGATAAAAGATTTCCAACTTCCCCACTACATGGATCTTCAAAACAGCCTGTCAATTTGAATGATTTGAGTTTCTCACAACTCAGAGGAAAGAGTAAAAGATATGATAAATAAATAAATAGCAGTTTAATCAGTTTATTTATTTATTTATTTATTTATTTATTTTATTTTATTTTATTTTATTTTATTTAGAACATTTTACCCCACCTTTCTCCTTGGAAAAGGACCCAAGGCGGTTTACAATAATGAGGGATGATATACAGTCCAGAACATTTAAGACCTATTCAAATTAAGAACAGGGAATTTTAAGAGGCACCTTAGAGCATTAAAGGGTAACTTTAAAGCTATAATGAGAATGCAAGAAGAAAAGAAAAAACCATTATGAGGGGTGAAAAGCAACATGGAAAAGACTAGTGTTCTTATGAAATCAGTCAATGCAATCATGTATGGTAATCCAAATAAAGTCATATAGTAGGTAGTCCCTTGCACTTTTCACAAAGTTACACAAGCTAGAAAGAGAATAAATATTGATGAAGCATTGAGCAGAGAGATTAAGAACATAAACAACTTTATACCAGTTTCTCTTGACATTTGAAGCAGAAATAACTGCTACAGTTGACCAACCGTTTAATTGCAAAATTCAACTCCAGTTGTTACATATACCTTTTTCTTCTGCCATGTCTCTTCAGTTCTCCTGCCCAGAAGAGACATGCTATTTCTGTTTCACTCATTAAGCTGGCAGTATTTACGTATCTTACCATTGCCTACATGTCTTCAAGAAATTAGCACTGACTTCTGAGAAATTAGCGCTGATCTTTGCACTACTGATAAATTTTCTAGCTAAAATAAATTCCATAGGGTGGTTAATTTTCTTCTAGGATGCTGTTTTGCAAAAATGAGAACAGCTTACCAAACCACGTTATAGGCACATTTTGCTGAAAGCAAAACTAAGGGTTTTTAAAAAAAATGTTTACATGCTTTTAATTACTCAGTTATATATTATACAGTACATTATATAGTTTGTTTTAATGTTTAACTTATTTTGTTTTCAGTTCTTTTCTTTTAATATTGTGGATCACATTGAGTCCCCTTATTGGGAGAAACAAACAAACAATGAAAAATATACAAGTGGTATGTAACATAAAGACCAGAGCAGACAAAGGCAGTGGATACCCCTTACTGTATACAAACACAAGACATAGTTCCCAGTGGGTTCAGGGGGTCATCACCCCTCTGGCACATTTCTAATTCAAGGTTCCTAGAAAAAGAACGGGACAAATGCTACACAGCTCATTATGGATGCTCCCCCCTCAACTTGGGGACGGTGTTGTGCAGTATAACATCCATCATCTTTGATCATAAGCTATTTTAGCTGGGGCTGGTGGGTTAAGTAGGTCAGAACATCTGGAAGAATCCAGGAGGAGGAAAAGTGTGTTGGGACCACCAAATCCCAAGCAAAACCAGTGCCTTCCATTATCATGGAGGAGAGGGGATGTTAGTGGGGACAGCTTTTGTCACGCAGAGCCCGAAATGCTGCACTGCTAGGCTTCCCTCTGAAATACATCTAGGCAGCCCAGTGTCATCTGCTTTCCTCAACACACTCAAAAATATATACTAATTGATCAGAAGGAAAGCAATGGGTGTAAACGCCGGATCTATTTACTTTGAGAAGGACAGGCAAATCTTTTGAATATTAGCTTGGCAGCACTTTTCTCTATGGCTCTGTATTCAGAAAGAACAACATACTTTTTCTTTCTGTGCCCCGTTCACTGTTCAGGACAGATACCACAAAATGTACAATTCCCAACTGAAAGCATTTTTCCTGAAGTTGCCGCAGTTGAGCTGGCCTTTGCAGATCTCTTGTTAAAGAAGAATGGCTGTGCTCGACACAACACAAAGTACTGTTTTGTCAAACTAGTAGGCGATCAAAGGGCCCCCATGGATGACTAGAGCAGCATCTTCGCTCAGGCTGCTCACCAAAGCAGATCGGCTTTTCCTAAGTATGACAACTTCTTCAACTGGAACAGGCACCTGCCGTCTCTTCCTTGCTGGCAAAGCTTCCAACAGTCTTTTGGAAGCCATCTTTCTACATGGACGAGGCTAAGGTTCTCAGAATCCCTCTTCCTTCTCCTCACTCCATTCCACCACATCCCCTTTCATCTCCCTAAATTACAGTAATGATCAAGGCGTGGGTGAAAAGAGCCAACACAATATAAACCCTGTTTCCACAGCGGCTGAATCAAATCAGCATTCCTGAAATACTGTCTGATTCTGGTGGACACTGGTGAGATCTGTGTTTCAAGTTCCATATCCCCATTTTGAATGGACGGTTGATCCTCAAAATCCGAGATACAAACAGGACAGGGCCCAGCAATCCCTTTCGGGGCCTAGGGTGCCTGGCTGCTTGTTTTTGTTCTGCTACTCCATCCACAGGCTGTCCGTTTTCTGTCATCTTAATATATGCATCTGGGCTCATTAGGGTGATTTCCCTCCCCTCCACACTAAGCAAATGAGGAAAGTAACTGGAGCAGGTGCAGAATACCAGTCAGATGCTGAAATTGGATCCTTGCCAACTTCTCAGCCAACTGCTTAGCATAAGAGGGGATAAACAAATTGTGTTTTTCTCCTGGGAAAGGAAAGGGTCAATATAAGCACAAGAACCTTGCCTTTGTCAACTCAAGCAAGTTCATGTTTCCCCTTTTACTGGGAGGGGGGATCCGTAGTTCATGCTTTGGCCAACAACAATGTGTACCATTGACAGTGGTTGGACGCCAGCAGATACACAACACAGTATGCACCCATCTCTCAGGGTTTAAGTTAATTACCGGGACTACACGACTCAATCTCCACTGCAGAATTTGTAAGTCTTGTTAATGTAAACACTGACATTTAACACTTGCATTAATGCAGTTCAGCAGCAATACATGAAGTACAGTAAATGGCTATTCATCCTGCTCTTACTTGTTTTTAATATGAGAGCATGATTTCTTTTGAAAATAAATAATCAAAACATTTAATACAAGAGAACATTTTCAATGCACCCACTAAAGTTTGAACAAATTTTGAATGAAACATGTTGAGATGTCCAGTTAGAATGGTTACTAGCCTCTTTCAAGACTCATAATACAATGCATCCCATTAACCTACATGATTTTGATTCCACAGCAACTATCATGTACTTCTGAATAAAGCATTCACTACTTCAATTGTATACATGTTTACTAAGAAATAAGCTATACTATATTTAATCACACATATTCCCAGGTAATTATGTATGGGATTTGCATATTAAACTAAGAGAAGACATCCAGATGTCTACAGGAAAGAGAAACAATGTTCTGTATTACTCAACTATTGTGTTAAAGTCTATAAGATGAAGATTTTAAAAGATTAGACTTGAGAGCATGTAGCCACTCCATGATCATGGACTTAAATAAACCTTGAAGAAGAGCACTTTTTTGAGGTTTGTTGACATGGTCGTTTTAAATTATATATTTACTGACAGTTTTGGTGCGTTAGCTGGGAATTCACAGCACTTACTCATTTTTGGGACACTTCCTTGAAATGGCTTTTGGTACACTGGGGAAATTTGTTCTATTTTTTAAAAAGGGCTTCTTTGTGAGGTTATTTATTTATTTATTTATTTATTTATTTATTTATTTATTTATTTAACTTTTATACTGCTCATCTGGCTGTCAAGGCCACTTTGGGAGGTTTACAACTCAACAAATAACTCTTTAAAAGTAATGAACATGAATAATAACATAGTAACTAAAAATCAAATTAATATCAAGCAGATACACAGAACATAAAATTAACTAAAAAATAATAAAAAGTAATTTAAGGCAGATGGCAGAACTGAACAGTACAAACATAAGACCTGATGCATAATATTTTCATCCGAAATAAAATGAAATTGTAATCTATTTAAATTACTTTGCAGAATGCAGGTGTTTTAACCAATGAGGCACTTTCAAAAATGGATCATTCATTTTTGTTTTGTGCCCCTCCATCCATCATTTGTTTTGTGCCCCCCCCCACTGCACCACAAAAACACAACGGCTGAAATAGCAGTAAATCACACTAGAGCAGTCCCACTGAATCAACAGAACTTATGAAAAAGTTGACTCAACAAATCCCCACTTATTCAATGGGCATCTATTCTACTTGTGTCTTACTGCTAGATTTCAACCAATGCAATTAATTCTTGAAGAACTGCAGGGGAGAAATAAAGCTAGAATTTGAGTTCTGCTTTATAATATGACATCCTCTTCCAGGAAACACATTCTAGAAGTGGACACTCACAGAAAACATTATCCTGGTTAAAATTAGCACTAGGATTTTACTCATATATTGTACATCAGTTTTCTCAGACTACTCACCCACTTAGCTAAAGGTTCCCCCCGCACATGTGTGATAGTTGTGTCTGACTCTAGGGGTGGTGCTCATCTCCGTATTCAAGCTGAAGAGCCAGTGTTGTGCAAGTCTGTGGCCATGTGGCCAGCATGGCTGCAAGGCAACACTGGTTTACCTTCCCACTTTTTACAGTGGTACCTATTTATCTAATAGCATTTACATGCTTTTGAACTGCTAGCTTGGCAGGAGATGGGGTTAACAGTGGGAGCTCGCTCCGCTGTGTTGCACCTGGGATTTGAACCGCCGAGCTGCCGACTTTGCAGCCAACAGTTTTTGGAGCCGTAGTCCACTGAGCCCCCATGCCCCCACTTACCTACTTACCAACATATCTATCTATCTATCTATCTATCTATCTATCTATCTATCTATCTATCTATCTATCTATCTATCTATCTATCTATGAATTTCCTTCTTCAGTCAGAAGAATTTCATCAACCAAAATTTTGGATAAGCTTTGCTTCCATGAATGGATCATATTATTTCTTGCAACTACAGAAAGAGCTCTTCCTCTAATCCATTGCCTAACTAACAATTTAAGGGTGTGTAAAAACAGAACAGAACTTTAAATTACAGTTTCAAACAAAGGCCAAGTTGGTGTGAGGAAGGCAGTGTTCCAACAGTATGTGTTTTAAGAAACCAGACACTACCAAGCTTCTAAACTCTCCCAGAAAATTCAACACCAATTTATCCAGCATCTCAGTACTGCCAATGTTTAGAGGAATTCTTTGCCACTTATAAATGAAGGCACAGAAGGTCTTACTTCGGCTACTTACTAATGGGACTTCATACATGGTTTTGCCAGATTGCAACTTCCAGCTCTCCAGGTGGCCTACTGAATGGTGAAGGTTTATGGACATAACCCAGTGGAAAAAGCTATATAACTCTACCATCACCACTTCTCCACAGCGAATGATTATTCGCCACAATAAGTCCCATGAAAGATCACAAAGGTGACATTGTATGCTTAACTGCACGCCTATATCCAATTTACTCTGTTGTTCCCTCAAGAACAAAATTATCTGGGATTCACTGCTTTACAACAGCTGAAACTTGTACTACTAGAAATCGTATTTACTTTTTAAACATCTCAGGTTGCGCAGTCTTGCATACACTCAGGGCGTTTATACACAACCCCTAAACTCCGGGGCAAATGGCTCCCAGCTCCGGAGCTTAAAAATGTTTACCCACCAGCTCCGGAGCTAACAGGAAATTAAGTGTGACCCCGCCCACTTTAGCGCGTCCCAGCGCAGCTTTAAGGTACCTGCTTTTGGGAGGTGAAAATAATTTGATCCGGTGTAAGGATAGTGAGTGCGGGGCTCTCCTTGCTTCTGTTTGTTGTTTTTTGGCTCCCGCCCCTTTAAGAGCTACTTTTACAGAGACGAGAGGCAGAACGAGGTAAGCGGCATGCTTTTCTTTCTCTTTTTCTCCCTCCCCTCACGCAGCCAGCAACCAGAAAGTGCGGAGGGGGGGGTGGGAACGCCCGAAGAGCGACGAACCCCTAAGATCTCTGGTCCGAATTTAAGTGGCCAGCGGATCTTAGGGGTCGTGTAAAAAGGCCCTCACTTGTGAAAGTTCCAGCAATTTCAATAGGATTCAACTTGATTCTTAATATTGTACTGAAACCGAATAGTATAATAAGATCAGTCAGTGACAACTAAAACCCAGTTGCCCACACATGTGTGCAACTCAGAAGACAACTATTGCGAGAAAGACAATCTTGTTCAATCTTCAGTATTACAAAAGATAATACTATGGCAGAAATACCGCAAGATCTGTGGGCACTGTTGAAATCAATGTTACTATCTAACAAACACAACAAATCCTTGGTCTTTCCAAAGGAGATTGTCATTCATGTGTGTTAATGCAATGGCCAGAATCCTTTTGTAGATTTGGAGCCTCCTGTGTGTAGCAGTGCAAACTGTAGCTGTGAAATTGACACATTAATAGGTTGCCACTTGCATTTCTAGTTGCATATCAGTCACACAAGCTGGACTATAGGAATGTGTGTTAAAGACAATTTGCTTCTGCTTTTTATCCTATGGTGAAGCTACAGTAGGATTTTGGCCAGTGTAATAACAACAGGAGTTCAGATCAGAATGGCCTAAGAGTGGGCCTCCAGATGCTTACTGGTGTGCATCTGACCAGTGCTGGAGCCAGGGCTGAAACTGCATGGGATCCATTCAGAACTCTTAAGACCTTAACTCCCATATAAGAAGAACTAAATTCTACTCCAATCTCTGCAGTTCCAACCTGAATTCTGACCCATGCTGCTATGTAAACATGCATCCTGCATTATCAGTTAGCTTGGTTTTAGAACTTCAGGAAGTTTTCATTTTATAAGACCTGCAAGACCTTTGTCAACTGTGAAATGAGATCAACACATCATATATGAAGATGCTTATAATTCATTTGTAAGTATAAGTAACATCATCTGGGCTTTGGTTTTAATTCCATTTTAACTAAAATACTTCACCCTTCCATCAACACTTAGAACTTGGATGTGGGCTAACAATCACAGAATCATAGAATCATACGGTTGGAAGGGGCCTAAGATGAAAGGTAAAGGTCCCCCCCCCCGCACATGCGTGCTAATCATGTCCGACTCTAGGAGCGGTGCTCATCTCTGTATTTAAGCTGAAAGAGCCAGTTTTGTTCAAGTCCATCGCCACGTGGCCGGCATGGCTGCAAGGCAACACTGTTTTACCTTCCCACTTTTTACGGCGGTACCTATTTATCTACTTGCATTTACATGCTTTCGAACTGCTAGGTTGGCAGCAGCTGGAGTTATCAGCAGGAGCTCTTGTGTCACCCAAGATTTGAACCGCCGAGCTGCCGACTTTGCAGCTGACAGTTTTTGGAGCCTTAGTCCACTGAGACAGCAGATGGAAGGGGCCTAGAGCGCCATCAAATCCACCCTTCCAATCAACGCTGGAATCCAGGTTAAAGTATATCTAACAGATGGTTATCTAACTTGAACGTGTCCAGGGTTGGAATGCTCAACAGCTCCTGGGATACTGTAATTGGTTCCACCATCAAAGATTCCTTCAAAACAAACATGGAAAGCTAGAGAGGACTAAAAGATGACCCGAAGCAGAGTTAGAAGCTTGCCTGACAGAGTTTGCTGCTTTAAGGAGTTGCGACCAAGTCCAGATGACACCAGGATCATGACAGTTACCTAGTCTTTGAGGAGGCATGTGGATACTTCTCCTATCATATGCCATCTCAGCACGGAGAGCCAGGCAAAGAGGAGGATGCTGTGGCCACGGGAAATTCAAAAGCCTGCTCTTCGATCCTAGCTTTCTCAAAGGATAGCACCCAAAGCATTTGTAACCTGGGGTACCACTGTATTCTGCTTAAATTTTCGTATTGGTACTTTGCGAAAAATAAGTGGGTTTTGAATCGCAGTTTGAGCACTCAGTCTCTAAAAGGTTCGCCATCACTGTTCGCTATGAAAGTAACAATTTTCTTGTTGTTTATGCCCAATGGCTGACATTCTGTTCATCTGGTGTAGCATAAAAATGTACCTGCAGAAGCTCATGGGTGTGTTCTGCTATACCCAGGCTGTTCATGTGTCTGCTTGTAGAACTACCATAGTTGTGCAACTGATACACCTTGTGTTAACCATGCAACTGGCTGCATAACAGTGACCGCATAATTACTTCCTGGGCAGATTTTCACAACTTTCACAATAGTTTGTACTATACAATTTCAGCTCATGCAGGCTTACCTATGCAAAGGAATATCTGTTGATAAATATCTGTTATCTGGACACAGCCTGGCTGAGTGGCTCAGTGAACTGGAGTACTGAAATGGGAATTCAATTCCCCACTGGGAGAAGAGTTACTCTGTATAGCCTTGGTCATCAAGTTCCAGAGGACCCCCAGAAGTGGGTAGGCGGTGATACCTCTTCAGAGTAACTTATACTTAGGAAACCCTAGCAAGGGTTGCAATACATCAAAAATAATACATTAGTAATGTCCTTAACATTTGTTTTCCAGACAACTATGGAGACTTTTACATTTTTATATTATTTTCCACATAGTGAAAATATTGATACTGATACCTGGATATGACCAAAAGAAACTTCTTCCTGGCCAGATCACAGAACAAAAGGCCAGATCATCATTTCTTTATGCTATACAGTAACCCATTGCCAATCGCGGGGGTTAGGGACCCACCCCACCTGCAATCCACGAAAATCTGCGATATGCGGAATCAGGGGGGGGGGCTGAGGGCGATCGCGCGCCTGTCCCAAAAGCCTCAGAGGAATTGGGGGCGGCGCGGAGCGACCTGATCGCCCCCTGCAGCCCTTCCGCACAGCACCAGGGCCCTCCAGAGGCGCCGGGGGGGGGCTGCAGAGAGGAATGCCGTCCGTCCCCACAGCCCTTCCACGCGGCTCCGAGGCCGTCTGGAGGCATCCGGGACGGCTGCGGAGAGGGACTGCGTCGCTCTCCGTCGCCCTCCCGCACGGCCCCGAGGCCTTTCGGAGGCGCCCGGGGGGCAACGGAGAGCGAAGCCATTCCTCCCCGCAGCCCTCCCAAGCAGCTCCGAGGCCTTTCGGAGGTGCCAGGGGGGCAACGGAGAGCGACATGATCGCCCCCCACCGTTCCCACCCCCGCGGCTTCTCGGAGATGCGGGAGGGGGGCGCACGGAGTGACCAGATCCCCCCCCTCCACGGTGCAGGTACTGCGATCCCGTGATGTAGTGGGACCGCAGTACCTGAACCGCGAAATGGCGGGGGGTGACTGTATTCCTTTTTTGTATTGTTTCTTGCTTAGCCCTTAGAATTGGTCAAGTAGTCAAGCACCCATAGTTCACCCTTCCACTCTCTCACTTTTCAACTAGCAGATATCCCTCTTGGGAAGGTAGCCTTTTGTTCTGTCAAAGGCTCAAAGAGTCAAAACATAAAGCCCAACAGGGAGCCATAGCCTTTGGGTCCCGGGAGGAAGGCTCAGCCTGATAACATTATCTATCTATCTATCTATCTGTCTGTCTGTCTGTCTGTCTGTCTGTCTGTCTGTCTATCTATCTATCTATCTGCCTACCTACCTACCTACCTACCTACCTACCTCATCATCATTGGCATCCTTCAGTCTCGAAAGACTATGGTATCATG
Source organism: Phrynocephalus guinanensis (assembly GCA_037367245.1). NCBI lineage: Eukaryota > Metazoa > Chordata > Lepidosauria > Squamata > Agamidae > Phrynocephalus > Phrynocephalus guinanensis. The sequence goes on from CM074733.1 coordinate 140,311,801, forward strand.
CCTGGAGTAGAGATCCTAAAAACAGCACCTAGTGTGACTAAATAGACCAATTCGGGAATGGCAGTCTCTACCGCACTGGGGGCAGATGTATTCTGTTTCCTGCCTGGTCCTCGAGTTTTGTTCTTTCTGTGCCTGCCTCTTTTCCTCTGCCTGTTGGACAAATGCCTCTTCAAATTTATGTAGACCATGCTGTATCTCTTGCCTCCAGACAGTGCGATCGGAGGTCAGGGTTTCCCAGCCATTCCCAAGGCCTTCAGGTCCCTCTTACAGATATCCTTATACCGCAGCTGTGGTCTCCCTCTGGGGCGCTTTCCCTTCATTAGTTCTCCATATAGAAGATCTTTTGGGATCCGACCGTCATCCATTCTCACAATGTGTCCAAGCCAGCGTAGGTGTCGCTGGTTCAATAAAGTGTACATGCTAGGGATTCCAGCTCGATTCAGGAATATGCTATTTGGAACTTTGTCGTACCAGGTAATGTTGAATATTCGCCTAAGACAGCGCATATGGAAGGTATTAAGCTTTCTTTCCTGTTGAGCATGGATGGTCCAAGACTCGCTGCAATACAAAAGTGTGCTCAGTACGCAAGCTTTATAGACCTGTATCTTTGTATGTTCTGTCAGCTTCTTATTGAGCCATACTCTCTTTGTTAGTCTGGAAAACATAGTTGCTGCTTTACCTATACGTTTATACAGCTCAGACTCTAGTGAGAGTGTATCTGAGATAGTTGAGCCAAGATACACAAAGTCATGGACAACTTCCATGAGAAGAACATGGACAACCTACCTACCTACCTATCAATCTATCTAAGATAAGGATTTTTTTTACCAGACACTAAGGCATATCCTGGAAGGGAAGTCATCAAGGGAAGTCATGAAGGGAGGTAGAGATGCCCCACCTCTATAGGACAGGCATGTCCAAACGTCGGCCCTCCTGATGTTTTGGGCCACAACTCCCAGAATTCTAAGCTTAGATTGCCAATGACACAGGACTGTGGGAGTTGTGGTCCAAAACATCTGGAGGGCCGAATTTTGGACATGCCAAATTTTGGAGAACCAATTTGAGTTTCCCTCCTTCACATTTTCAGCCAATTAGATGTAGGATCCAAATAGTAAGTAAATATTATCCAATCAGGTTGTATCACTTTATGACTCTTTGTTTGTTGTTGTATAAAACTCTTTTACACTGTATGTTTCTCTGCCATTAAGAGAAGACCCTGGCTGATTGCTTATTGCATATCAATAAAATTGGACTTTGGTTCGGCTGGTTGCGTCTTTTCCTGACCTCTTGCCAGAGTAAATTTATACAGTAACGATACTATACTGTATTTCTTTTATAAACAACATTTGGGGATGAGGACTCAAGCAAACCAGCACTTGAGAAGAACAAAGGCCATGATTAATATCCATTTTCTGATGTATAGATTAATCTCTGTTACATTCTATCAGGGTTTGTTTGTTTGTTTGTTTTTGTATTTTAATTAGAAACTCAGACTTTATTGTAAGACCACAGTATTAACGATATCAAGGGACCTTGAGAGATCCATGGGCAGTACAAAGCTGAGGTAAAGCTTTTCTTATCATTTGTTTATATTACATCAAAGAAATAAACAACTAGGCAATCTGGGTAATTTTGTCATTGCAGATAAATACATTCTGTCTCTGCTGCCAGATTAAAGCACCAGTGATAGCACTGCCTTTTCTGACTGTGCAACCGAGCAGCAAATCTGCAGACCTGAAAAGTGACATCAACAACTACATTTATAAATCACTCGGTTTAATTCTTAAGCAATGTCATGTATTTAAACAGAGGTCCAATTTGCTCAAGAGAAAACAATTAACGGATGGTTCTTTGTGTTTCATTTTTTTTCCAAATGGTTAATGATTAGGCCATAATTGAAATGTTGTCTTTTAATCCTTAGGAGAAACAATTACCCTTCCTCCTTTAAAAATGTTTGAAGTGCATTATAAATTAATCTCGAGCCATCTGGCTTTCTTAAGCAATTATGTATAGATAAAGATTGTTTTAACCTACTTCTAATGCCCAGATAAACAAGCAATATAGATAATGCAATCATGTCACAACCTTCATAATAACCACAGACATTGCTGCTACGTCTTGCTGTTGAAGGAAAACAGTTTTTCTTTCACCGTAGAGAATTCAAATTAAGTCTCAGATATATTGCTCTTCCATGTCTAAGAAATGTTAGTTTGGTGTCTTTCATAGAATGTATTCCAGATTTCAAGGGTTTTTGATATGTGGAATATATTAATTTAGTATACAGTTCACTTATTTCCCTCTACACTTGATTTTAGCCAAAAGGGCCCATGTGGAGTTGGAGTGATCAATTTTTTTTTCACATAGTATTTTATGTTGCACATTTTACAATTAAATTAGGAATGATCTGATTTACTTGTAAATGTCCAGGTTGCTCAGGTAAATGGATGGTCACAATTTGCTTGTCAGACCATAAATCTCATATAATTGGTTCAGGTGGCTAACTTCATGACTGCAGTACAGATGGGCTGCATTGCTTGCTGATGCTTGATCACTGTATTTATTTCTTGTTCTTTTTGTCTTCACTGACATTATGCATTTGTACAAGTCATATGACGGTAATAAACTTTATTATATATATCCCTCAGGCTACTTTCCACTGGCTTCCAACCGTAGACTCTGAAATTTATGTACTGGTTAGGAAAGTCTGCCACCTAGGGACTGAAGATGGCAGTGTATGCCTCAAAGATAAAACACATTAAATTTAAATTACGGTTAATTAGAGTTCCTGAACAATTAACTCACTCCCAGGTGCATACCTGTAGGGTTTCCTTAATATACGTGCCAAGTTTCAAATATCTAAGCACTAAAGTCTTGAAGCTATTTTTCAGAAGGGCATACATTCTTCTGATAGATCTTAGATTTTAAACTATCCTTTCGCAATTAATTTTTAAAGAGAGAGGTGCAATATCAAAAGTCTCCTGAAGTCTGTGGAGGGAAGTTCATATACTGGCATATACTGTTTGACACAGCTTTCTTCACTATTAAATTAGAAAGTTAAGTCTTGTACTGCAAGCAGATGCATAGGATGAGTTCTGACACAAATTAAGCTCCATGTGTCTTAATAAAAACACTGGGGAAAGTTACTTTAGTGTGTAATAGGACTATTAGGAACAATTAATTTGCAATCATGTTCTTTCATTCTTGGTTGATCAAACTGAATACCACATTCTGTTTGTGGAGGCCATGCAAGCCATCTCCAGTGGCGTCATAACATGAAGTTGCAAACAAACATCCCAAAGAGTGCCACAGTGAATGCAAATTGCACTACAGAAGCACTGAATACAATTAGGGATGAAAACACAGGAGCATGTGAATATCCCAGGCCCCTAGTGAAAAACTGCTGGCCAAATAATTAAATTAAATCATTCTGACAAGCCAACTATCTGAACAAAATATAGGTGTTGTCACAAATGACACATGATTTTTGAAAGAGTGGCTATTCTGTTTTCCAAAGTGATGATCCGCTGTTGATTTCAACCCATCTGAAACCCAAAAATCCAAGGGACGGCTTAATAGTATTCATTTTAGAAGACAACTACACAGACAGTTTAGCCTGCTGTTTGGAACATTCCGGGGATGGTTTGGTGTGCTCTTAAAAACAGCAATCAGAGAATGTTTTTGTTAGAGTGTACCAGGCGTCCCTAGAGCATTCCTGTCATATATGTATATGTCTCAAATTGCTCCTGCCTTGAAAGACTTTTGGAAAGAAATAGATATAGATATAGATAGGAGCATGGTGACTCAGTGGACTAGAGAGCTGAAACAGTCGGCTGCAAAGTCACCAGCTTGGCGGTACGAATCCCGGGTGCCACACAGCGGCACTGTTAAACCCAGCTCCTGCCAACCTGGCAGATCAAAAGTGTGTAAAGGCAAGTATATAAATAGGTATCACCATAAAAAGCGGAATGGTAAACTGTGTTTTGTGCAGCCATGCCAGCCACATGGCTACGGACTTGCACAACACTGGCTCTTTGGCTTGAAAATGGAGATGATCACCACCCCTAGAGTCAGACACAACTAGCACACATGTGCGGGGGGGAATATTTACCTTTTTATAGAAACAGATATAGGTATAGATATAGACATATTTTTGTTGTTCAGTCGTTAAGTCGCGTCCAACTCTTCATGACCCCATGGACCAGAGCAAGCCAGGCCCTCCTGTCTTCCACTGCCTCCCGGAGATTGGTCAAATCCATATTGGTTGCATCAGTGATACCATCCAACCACCTCATTCTCGGCTGTCCCCTTTTCCTTTTGCCTTCCAATCTTTCCCAACATCAGGGACTTTTCCAGGGACTCCTCTCTCCTCATGAGGTGGCCAAAGTGCCAGAGCCTCAGCTTCAAAATCTGTCCTTCCAGTGAACATTTAGAGTTGATTTCTTTCAGGATGGATTGGTTTGATCTCCTTGCAGTCCAGGGGATTCTCAAGACTCTCCTTCAGCACCACAGCTGAAAAGCGTCGATTATGGGGTGAACAGCCTTCTTTATAGTCCATCTCTCACTACTGGAAAAACCATAGTTTTGACTATCCTGACCTTAGTTGGCAAACTGATGTCTCTACTTTTTAAGATGCTGCCTAGGTTTGCCATCACTTTCCTCCCAAGAAGCAGGCTTCTTTTAATTTCATTGCTGCAGTCACCATCTGCAGTGATCAAGGAGCCTAAGAAAGTAAACTCTGTCATTGCCTCCATTTCTTCCCCCTATATTTGCCCAGAGGTGATGGGACTGGTATTCATAAGGGATTTGACTTAGGTTGTACCTGACTGGCCCATATATGTATACTGTACCATATATAGATATAGATATATCAAGCAGATTATCAATACAGTTATATAGTCAAAATAAATTTTCCATGTCCCTGCCCTCTACTGAGCAGGGAAAGTTATTAATTTGCTAATATCCCAAAATGGCTCTTTTATTAACTCATACCCAGATGGCCCTCAGTAGAATGCTGTCTGCTGTTAGTATAGCCACATCCTTAGAATGTTAAGAATATCATCTTTGAAAGTATGGTACAAGTCCACTTCTAGAACACAGGCAACCATTGTGGCTACAAGTTAGGTCTCATACTAATCATACTTAGAGAAGATGCATTGGAACCAATTGAATTTAAGTTAGTTATTATTAAAATAATTTCAACCCATTTCATTGAGTCTACTTCAAGTACAACTAAACTCCAGCCAAACCCATATGTTTCAATGAATTAAAATAAATGTGTTATATGATAAGGACATACCGTAGCAATTCACTCTGTTTCCCAAACATCATAAACTGAAAACAGCCCCATGCCACAATAGGAAGGATGGGGGGGGGTGGAGAAGGGTTTGAAGAATGTCAGAATGCAATATTAATTTAGGAATAATCCTCAAAATTTATTTTTTTCCAGCTTGCAATAAATGCTGAGCAGACCAACTGTGTCCCCTCCCCCTCCCCTCAATTTTCTGCATATACACGCTCCTTTTGATGCCAAGGCTATATACATGGCAACAAGAAGAAATGCATGAGTGAACTACTGGATAGCTCAGTGGCCCAGGTATATGGCTGCAGAGCCAGAGGTTGAGAGTGTGATTCCCTACTGTGCCTCCTTGACAAGGGCGGGATTCAATGATCTATAACAGGCCTGGCCTAGATTTCAACCGCGGGTAACTAGTTGCCCGCGGCACCTTCAGGGGTTGCCCACCAGGTCCCTGTTTTGGGGGGAATTCCCCCCCTCACTCGCCCTCTCCTGTGGCAGCAGTGGTCCCAGGCCGGCCTGCTGAGCCTGTTTGGGTCTTCTGGCAGGGCGCATGGTGGCCACAGAGCTGGGCCCAGGCCAGCTTGCCGGGCCCGCTTGTCAGAGGGACCGAACAGGCCCAGCAAGCCAGCCTGGGCCCACCTCCGTGGCCACCACCCACCACTGGAGCCACTGCTGCCGCCGCCCCCACCCCCACCACAGCTGCCCCCCCTGCCGCCCCCACTGCCATTGCCTGTGCCCCCCGCTGCCACCGCCCGTCACCATCACCCCCAACCACACACGCCGCCGCTGCTATCACCCCCGCCGCCACCACCATCACCCCCACCCCTGCCACCCTCCACCACTGCCTGCCGACCCCGCCAGCCCCCCACTGGTCCCTGCCACTGCCGCCCCATTGCCCCCCACCGCCCACCGCCGCTGCTGGCCCCCTGCCACCAACATGCGGATCCGCTGCTGCTGTTGACCGTGGAGGGCCCACAGAAGTGGCAGGTAGGCTGCGGGCTGTTCAAAGTTGGACAGCCTTGACCTGTAAAGCCCCTTCCAAATCTGCAATTCTGTGATGACTAAATGAACAAACCAAAATGGCTACTACAGTGATTCTAGTCCAATCCTGAATATAAGAGGCAGAAAGAATTGCAAGGAAACAAATAAGCACCGGTGGCACTAGTATGAGGAGGACTGTCAACTCCTAACCATTATCCCACCTCTGCAAAGCCAGGCTCCAGTTTTACTATGGTGCTGCATGCTTAGGACTGCCAGGTCTTCCCTAGCAAACTATAGTGCCAAATCAGATTGAAATTGTCATATAATCAGAATGCATCTGGATACTCACCATAATTTGCATCCTATTTAAGCTAGTGCCATGCCAAACATTTGCCCACTGAGAATTTCAGCCCTTCTCTTTCCAACTAGTAGGAAATAAATTTCTTTCCAAAAGCACTTCAAAGCAGGAGCAATTTGAGACATTTTCATGGACTAGGTTTAAGTTTTGTCGGGGTTTCTCTGCTCATTTTGCTTATAAGACAACTGAGGATGTCCATAAATATCCTAACTTTCATTGTACATTTTATACCCTTGCACATATTGTTGCATTTGTGACAGACAGCCCCTTCTTAACTTTCCACACTGTAATTAAGACAATGGAGAGAGAGATAGAAACGTAACTTGACTTCTCCTACAAGCTTTTTCAGGCCAGGAATGGTGGATGGCCAGGGAAATAAAAGAGTAATGGAAAGATGTGACAGAGAAAACAAAAAATGAATGCAGTATATTCAGCCATCTTCCAATACTATGGTAACATCAAAAATAGTCTCATTGCATCCCTGTCTCATTCGGAGGGTATGGGTAAATCAAAGTTTGGGGAAATCAGAGGACAGATTATACTGGTACTACCGTACTAGCATCACCTTCATTCAGAGCTGGACATAAATGGTCTTTCCTCATATCTACCACGAGGTTCATACAAAAGGATCTGTAGTACAGCTATCATCTGTGGTGAAGGCAATACTGTATTCACAGCAATCCTTACCAAATGTAATTGGGGAAGGTTCTGTGTTCTAAAGCATGTCAAGTTGTAGTACTAACCAAAGACTTTTCACAATATACTTTTCTTAGAAACACTGCAATGTTTTCTTGCTCCAATAGACTGCTTTACAAACCTGTCACTTTCCAAAGTCAGTTCCAAAGTTTCCTCACTATTTGTGTATCTATGGCCTTCCTGCCTGCAAGATCACAATACAGTGGTACTTCGACTTGCAGTTGTTCCAACAATCAAATAATTTGACTTACGAATGCTGCCCTCCACTCTGTGGAGCAAAGAAAAGTGTTCTCTGCCCATCGCCACCCCCTCCTTCTTCTTGGTTGCTTCAATCTCTGCAAAAGAGATCGAAGCAACCAAGAAGGAGAGGAGGTGGCCATCAGCAGCGAATGCTGTTCTCCACTCTGCATGACATCTTCGGCCAGCCCAGGTGGTTTGAAAGGGAAGCGCAGTCCCCTTCCAAATCGCTAGGGCTGACCGAAGATCAATCATTCCCAGGGACCAATGCAATCGTTCTCATGGTCGTTTGAGAGGTCGGACCTGTCAAAGTCAGCTGTCTGGTGGGGCTGTGGAGAGCAGCCTTTGGCTGCCCTTGATTCAGGGGGGTTGCGACAGCCTTCCCATGGAAATGCACTGAAAACCAATTAATCTGTTTCCTCTTTTTTGCCTTTTTTCCAACCTCCAGAACAGATTAATTAATTTGCAATGCATTTCTGTGGGAAACCACTGTTTGAGGTACCACTGTAACAGTGATGGTGAACCTTTTTTGAGACCAAGTGCCCAGATTGTGATTCAAAACCCACTTTTTTTTTTGCAAAGTGCCAGTACAGCTATTTAACCTGAATACAGTGGTACTCCACGTTACAAGGGTGCTACCCTTCGGGAAAGTGAGGATCAAAGACCAGGGGTGCTACCTTTCAGGAAAGCGAGGATCGAAGAGCAGGCTTTTGAATTTCCTGCAGCAATAGCACTGTCGCTGTGGCCGTGGGAAATTCAAAAACCTGCTCTTTGATCCTCGTTTTGCGAAGAGTAGCACTCCATCCGCCTCTCTTCCGCTCCTGGGAAGAGAGGTGAGTGCGGGTGCTGCACTGTCAGGAAAGCCAGGAGGAGTGGCAGTGGCTTGTGGGCTACTTCATAGCCCCAGCTTGCTCTCCAGTCCCGCCGCTCTGGGCATCCCAAAAGTGGAGAGTAAACTGGAATTACGAAGGAGCCCACAAACTGCTGCCTCCCCTTTGCCCTGATCTGTTCACAGAGCCATTTCGGCGGTCTCAAAATAGTTCTGTGAAGATAGCGAGGCAAAGGGGAGGCAGTGGTTGTGGGCTCCTTCATAGCCCCAGTTTACTCTCCAGCCACACCACTTTGGGCATCCCAAAAGCAGCATGGCTGAGAGTAAAGTGGGGCTATGAAGGAGCTCAAAAACCACTGCCTTGCCTTCGCCCGGATCTCTTCACAGAGCCATTCAGGCAGTCTCAAAATGGTTCTGTGCAGAGAGCCAGGCTAAATCCAACGAGGAAGAAGCCTCTGATGTCATCTTTCCTTCTCAATGGCCAATCAATCAGACAGGGAGGCAGGATGATGCATTTCCCTGAACAGCTCATGATTGGCCAGCACCAGGGAGAAGGAAATATGATGTCAGAGGCTTCTTCCTCATTGGAGATTAGCCTCGCGCAAACCCAGAGTAAGGTAAGGGATTGGCTGATTTCATTCTAGAGGGTTGGTCCCATTCCAAACACCAGCTGGGCTCCTGCATTTCGTTTCAGAACCGGACCACTTCCCAAATGAAACTCCCATGGCTAGTCGAGGCTTTTGAAAGACGGTTTGACTTGTAATCAAAATGCATCCAGTACATTTCTGAATGCATATTAAATCATTTCAATTCATTTAATGTTTATCCTTCTAAAAGGAGTTCAGGGTCTTCTAACAATTCTGATCAGTAGTTCAGAGAGAGAGAGAGAGAGAGAGAGAGAGAGAGAGAGAGAGAGAGAGAGAGAGAGAGATCATAAATGTCTCCTGGTGAGCTTCATAGTTATGTAGTCTTGTGAGACCAAGTATCCCTGATCAAGGTTTGACGGAGACTCTAAGCCAAACCCCACTACATATGCAGACATGTAATACTACCTATGTGCACAGATTAGCTCAAGTATCTGACACTACATATGTGCAGATGCACTAGATGATGATGCAAACATTGCAACTCAAGCCCTCCCATTCCTTCGACCAGACAAGGTGACCCTGCAAACCCTTTCATGTCTATGAGATGGCGTCTGGCATTCTAAGGATATATTAGATTGTGAGGACATAGATCAGTTATGGATCAAATAAGTGTCTATCCCAAAACAACCATGCCATTTGAGTGAAAGTGAATTATGAGTCTTTGGTGAAAGGAAACAATTGAATTCTTGTTTTAAGATTGGCTTATTCTCTCTACTAATTTAGATATTTCTTTACCACAAGTAAATGAAACAACACATTAACGAGATTAAATAGAATTACATGCATTTCAACTTGAAAGACAACTCTTATCCCTGTGCCCAAAGCTTCCACGCTGTCTCTAGTGTTCTCCTCAGTAAAAAGACGCTAAACCAAGCCACAGCCAGCCATATTTAATCTCTCAGTATTAGCATGTCAATCAAACTGAAGAAGCACTTACAAGATAATTAAAGGGGAAAGCACTGCAACTGAGTGGATGTGGAGAAGGGGGATACATTTCTGGCATCAAGGGACATCGTTTTAAAAATATACCACAGAAAACATTTGCTTATCATCACCAGGTACCACTGTTAATTTGGCGTTTATCGGCTTCTCCTACCTGAAGTGCAGACCAAAATTTAACCCCCGTTTTCTGATGGACGCAACTGTGTCTTCCAGCTCCACGGCTAAACAGGAACCTTATGTTTCCAAAGCAAGATATGTGTGGGAAGGTGAGAGCACAGGCAGATTAACTAGCATCCTTTGACTTGAAGACCTGACTGGAAAGTTCCAACCAAATGCTGCTGGAGTGAAGCTTGAAACCATACCCCTCATAGGTTGTTTGCAGCCAGCGTCTGAACTTACCTCTCAGAAGCAGACCTGGCACAGACATACACCATGAATTTCTGGGACTCTCATTTATAATTTTCCAGCACCATCCACAAAATAACAGAGTGTAGCCTAAAGAAGTGGATGACCCACAACAGCTCGCTTTGTCTGACCTTTTTAGAGGTCTATGGTTTTTCCAGTAGTGATGTATGGAAGTGAGAGCTGGACTATAAAGAAGGCTGATCGTCGCAGAATTGATGCTTTTGAGCTGTGGTGCTGGAGGAGAGTCTTGAGAGTCCCCTGGACTGCAAGGAGATCAAACCTATGCATTCTGAAAGAAATCAACCCCGAATGTTCACTGGAAGGACAGATTTTGAAGCTGAGTCTCCAGTACTTTGGCCACCTCATGAGAAGAGAGGACTCCCTGGAAAAGGCCCTGATGCTGGGAAAAATCGAAGGCAAAAGGAAAAGAGGACGGCAGAGAATGAGATGGTTGGACGGTGTCATTGATGCAACTAAAATGATTTGACAAAACTCCGGGAGGCAGTGGAGGATAGGAAGGCCTGGCGAGCTCTGGTCCATGGGGTCACAAAGAGTCGGACACGACTGAACGACTGAACAACAACAACAACAACAACAATAAAAGTATTCCCCCCTCTTGCATTTGTGTAATTTTAAGGACCCATGAATGTGTTCCCAATTTTTCCCGGACTACAAAACAGAGTTTGAAACCTCTTCCCATGTCAGCCCCTTTTCTGTTCCCTCTTCAGTCCATCTCATGATGAGCAACACTCTGACTCGAGTTCCAGTGCATGAACCATTCATTTAATTTCCCCTAAATTAAATGAATTAAACAGCACTTTTCGAGGGGGGGGAATGCTTTGAGGGGCTATAACTTGGATGTCTCAAATCCAATATTTGCCAAACTAAGAGGGGGTGGGGGAGGAGGGTCAGCTGAAGACTCACCAAGTTTGGCCTCAGCTGTTTTATTGTTCCAAGAAGTCCCAAATCGCACAAACCACAAAACAATTTGTTTCATCAGAACATGCACAGTTCATGAAGAGTGACCAACCACAAAACCATCAAGAACCACAATTTCCCCAGCCCATGCCCACTTCTAGTCACAACTTGTGCAAACCTTGCTTACGTTATTTCCCCTCGACCTTTAAAAAAATGATAAAACAAAACTATTAAGCTATGTTCAAACTTTCATAATCTTCAGGTTTTGTTTGAAATTTGAAAGTGTACCATTGTAGGACTGTAGGACTGAACGAGACCTCAAGAGTCAGATACTGTAGTTCAAATCACCTCCAATGCAGGAATTCTCAGCTAAATCGTCCTTGGCAAATGGCCATCCAGCTTTAAAGCTCAAATGGGGAAATGTGCACCACTTCTGAGGCAGTCCGTTCCACTGTTACACAGCTCTTAACATCAGGATGTTTAGCCAAAATCTCCTTCTCTCTAATTTGAGTCCATTGGTTTGGATACTGTACTATCCCCGGACCACAAGAAAATGACTTGCTCTTCTATGTAATATTAAAAAATTGCTAGCATATTGCCTCTAAGTGTTCTCCTCGACAGAAAGCTATTCCCAATTCATCTATTCTTAGCACACAGCTCTGGTTTTTCATCAAACACATAACTCCCCAAGCCGCTTATAAGCAGCAGAAAAAGCTCAACAACAATAAAACCCAAGAAATTTCATGTTCTCTGCTATCAGCTCACAACCAATCTGTAAGAACTCTAACAGGCTTTTAAGAGTGGGCTGGATTAGGCTAAATAGGGTCTCATAAGGTCTTAAGGCAGTGATGGCAAACCTTTTAGAGACCGAGTGCCCAAACTGTGATTCAAAACCCACTAACTTTTCGCAAAGTGCCAATACAGCAATTTAACCTGAATATAGGTGGTTGTGAAGGGGCAATTTTGGGTGCCCACAGAAAAGGCTCTGCGTGCCACCTTGGGCAACTATGCCATAGGTTCGCCAACACTGTCTTAAGGTAAAGGTCCAGTATGCCATTTGGTGTGATGCTTGTATCCAAATGACATGCACGCTCAGGGCCGGGGCGGCAGCACGGAGGGCGGGGCAGGGATGGGCAGGGTGGTGGTGGCGAGCGGGCGGGAGGCAGGAGACGGTAACGGGCATGGGGGTGGGCGGTGGGCGTGGGGGGGAGGCAGCGATGGGTGGATGGCGACGGGTGGCTGGCGGGCAGGGGGGACGGACGGTGGTGGCCAGCAGTGGGGGGGCAGCGGGGGGGGCGACAGGCTGTCTAGCGCCCTCTCTCCATTTTGGCGCCCTAGGCAACTGCCTAGTTCGCCTTAATGGAAGCGCCGGCCCTGTGCACACTTCAAGTGACTCATTTGGTGTGGCTTGTTTAAAAGACAAGAATAAAAATCCTTATCCCATCCTGTTCCCTGTCACTTCCAGTTTTTTTTTATGTTCGATGCTGGTCTTGCTGATTAAAACAAATATCTTTGCTTTCTCTCTCTCTTCTATGGAGAAGCAGAGGAAGGAACTTTTTAAATTGCCAATTTAATTTCCCAATTCCCCATATGCTTAATGATATGGAGATACCAAAACTAGCTATGGAATTAAACAAGGAAGCTCACTTTGTTTTTATCCCAGTGATCGCACACACTGGAAAATGAACCAAAATGGAGCAATCCCATCTGCCCTCCCCCACCCAGAACAAAAAAACAAATGTTCCTGCAAGGGGTCCAGATAGGTGATAGTATAAATGATCTGGGAACAGGCTCACCGCAGCAATTATGTCACCTGGTTACTAGAAAATGGCCCACAGATGGGCCACAGATGGGTCAAATAGCATGACAAATGCCCATCTGATCACACCCTTAATCAAATTCCCCTGTAACATTTGATTTGTTCATCCAGAACTGCATAAGGTTAAGTCCCATTTTACTGAGCTCTCATTTTTTCACTGTCTATTATAAGGGACTCCCCAACATTTAAACGCATGCCCACATCCACAACTCATCTATATTCTGAGTCTATATTTTAACTACAGTATTAAGTGGAGTATAAATCTTCTCATAGTTGCTGCAACAAAGCCAGTATGTACCTATATTTTAACAGAACTGCAGTGTGTGAACAAACCTTGAGTCATGACAGATAGCCCTTGTAAGGAACTTTGTATTATTGTATTTTCATTTCTGTCACCAAGAACTTTAACCCATGTACCCATGTTTTCCTCCTTAATTAGCAGTTCTAACATCTCCATTTCCAGACAGCTCAATATTTACTTTCCTGTTTTTTAATACTCTGGGTCTGGTCCAGGTTGTTCTGCAGAACAAGGCCTCTTTGGTCAGATGCTATTTCCCCTTTCATAAATGCTGTCACAATTATTCGGCTAGCCTTGTCCTGCTTTTCACCATCTGGAGGATAGTGTCTGGAGACTTCCATCTCATTACGTCTGTTTCAAAGCCCCAAGACAACTGAGAGAGACATAAAGGCTTAGAGCAGATACACTGCCAACATACTAAGGCTAACCCTATTGCTTTCAATGAGCCTGGTTTTATGTGCAACTATGCCTGGATCTAACTTTGCCTCTTTCTATGTTTTCACAGTTTTACTATCATAATAATTATATGTTATTACATTTTGTCTTTAATCAAATCAAAATTATTTGTTTTAAAGTTGAGTCATTAAAAGCCTCTTCAAGATGGCAGAAGACTGAGTAACTTTATTGCTTCATATTAAACTCATTTTAACATTCTATTTTAAAATGTTTTGGGACAGTAAAGCATGCTTTAGTGTGGATCTCTTCTCTCTTCTACTCCTTAGGAAAGCAAAATATCTTCTGTGAACCAGCTAAGATTATTATTAATGTTTTAATGTATACGAGCTGTTATTTTAGGTATATTTATTTATTTGTTCATTTTATACAGCCTGTCTTCCCGAAGGAACTCCGGGCGGTGAACAAAAAGAGCAAGACAGGCCCAAAGAACACGTATCAGAAAAAGATAAGAACTTCACAATTTTGTTATTTTGAACAAGTATAAAAGCCTATGATCCATAGAGTATATTTAAAGGTACATGATTGATATAATTTACAAAAAGGGGGCAGTAGATTAGAAAAGTATATTTGCATATAAACCTCTTCATTGCTTATTTGCTCATTCGCTTCCTCTCTCTCTGCCTCTACAGATATCCAAGAAAAACATATCTTCTCTTTTATGTCGTCACAATAAAGGAAGCCGAAGCACCTATATATACAGTACAATTTTTCTGAAGACTAATTATGAGCTCATCATCATCATCATTTGCACACAATCATTACACCACAGGTTTTAAAAACCATTTTTATTTTTTGGCTTATATTGTACAAACATTGCAACTATTCCCAAGGTACCCTTCCAGTTAACATGGAATATCACAGAAAGAAATACAGTATTAGGAACAGTATTATGTTAGAAACGCCCAAGAATTACAAAACAAAATTGCAGCCACTTAGAAAAATTGCTTAAAGCAAAACAACCCTTTTGGTTAATCCATACTAACGTTAACCAGGAGTCCAAAGACACAAGGCTATATTCGTTTGCAAACTATTATAAATAATCTATACAGTCTCACCCACTGAAGAAGATGATATGGTCTATTGTTCCAAGAACAAGAAAAAACTTTCAATTATTACTGAAGTCTCTTAACCGCTCCTCCCTGGAGCTTAAACATTAAAATATTCCAAATATTTAAATGCAAACAGCATGTTTCTCATTGCCTCTGGCCAGAGCCACATTATTACACACACACAGTCAAAAACAAGCTTCCGACAGCCCCATACTCACACAAGATGTGTTTGCCCCACTCTGGGAAGCACTGAATCCCATCAGCCATGTGTTTGCAAAAAACATCTTACAGCATCAGAGATTAAGAAACAAATGACACCCAACACAGGGACAGCTGGGAAAAACAGCACTCTGCCTCCTCACAATAGGGCAGACCAATTTGCATTTCAATAAAGGGGTCCCCACAGCCTCTCAGGCCGCCTATCTGGTTCTAAAGAATTAGGGTTTTGCAGGATAGCGCTTGGTCCTGGAATGAGTTTGCTTATCTGTCTTCAGTTCCACGCCCAACTGCATTCAGTTATTCTTCAGGATTACTATATGATGCAAAACCATTAAACATAACCACCATTAATGCTTGTACAGGCTCACATCAACAAGAAATTTGTTTTTTGCTCACCAACACGTGAAAAGTGAGGCGAAACTCAAAGGCTGATGGATAGTTCAGTGGTTTAGGCAGAGGCTGTGAGTTCAATTCCCCCAGTGGACCTCCCTGACAGGGAATGGACTTTGCAGTTCTGTGACGATGACTTTATTAATTCCATGTTTGGTATGCTCGTTTATAAATCTAACTTCTCATTAAAAGAGAAAATGTGGTATAATCATGACAGACTAGGATCCAGAAGATCTAAATTAGTTTGAATTCTTGTTCAGCTATGCAAACTCACTGTGGGGTTGTATAGCAATCATACACTACTCCTTGAAGTCTCCCACCTCAAAAGCCCTATTAGGGTCACTACAATTTAGAAGTTATTTAACAACAAAACCTGATTTGAGAGGAGCCTAATTAGTTTTACCTCATACACATTAATTTTGGAACCTAGTTACTTCTTATTTGAGGTGCATAATTCAGACACCTTCTCCATGCGCCTACAGCACCTGGTATTCCCTGGTGGTCGGTCTCCCATCCACCCAGTATTCCTGCCAAGAAAACTCCATGGACATGGAGTCACAAAGAGTCGGTCACGACTGTAAAGACACAAGACACACACACAATTCAGACACCAAAAATCTGATATCCACCACTTGGAGGGATTGTAGAGGACAGCCTGGGATGCTTCCCTCCAATTTTGGTATCTCTAGGTACGTTTAAGGGCATTTTTAGCTTGATGAATTTAATGAATCGAAAACTGCAAATATTAATCAATTTGTATTCGTTGGGATACTCCATTTAGGACAAATACACATCAACAGATTTTGAAGAATTGGCCAAATTCATCAGAAAACATGATTAATTTTTCAATACATCCTATCTCTAATCCAAACTAAAACTTCTGGAGGAAAATGTTGCTGTCATAATCTTGCTTGGCCATGTTCAATGTCCTTGCTTGGTTAGTAAAAAGTAATAAACCACGATGTGGCCATTGTCCCCATTCCAAAGCCAGTGTAGTGGTCAGAATGGAAGATCCGCAGCAGTGAGAGCTGCGTTTGAATCTTTTGCTTTACCATCAAGGTAAAAATGGCTATCAAGGTCCCAGCAAACACAACAAGGAAATATGGCTATACAACTTTACTGCGTTTTCCCCTCATGTTGTTCCCGGTCCTGAGGGAGGTTAGGCAACCTCAAACTATTTGGGCTTTAGAAGTGACACCTCAACATAATTATGCTGTGCTGCATCCAAAGAACGCCACCAGGTTTTTCAGCCAATAAATCCTCGCCGTTGTACACTTCTTTCCCCATTTATTTGACCCTAAATTATCATATGGAAAAAGAAAGTGCTTGTTGTTTCTCACTACATTACGGATTACATTTTAGCCCCAGAGCTTTCTCCATGTTATAAATCTTATGACTTCTTTCTTGATTAACAACTTTAGTTCTCCCTCACCTTTCACCTGATTCAAGAAATTCTTAGCATTCTGGGTTAAGTCCATATTTTAAAAATTCCACATTTGTCAAGGTCACCTGTGCTAAGTCCATAATTCTATACTGTACAGTGAGCATGACAGAACCCATATTTTCTAATTCCATTTTAATTTTTTACCACATCTTTCATTTTAAAAAAAAGCTGCTCTGGGCCACCTCTATTCTATTATTTAAGGGGTATGATCCCATTGTTCATTTCACCAAATTCCATGCAATATTCACTACAACATATTCTCATTCACATTTTTCACCACAGTCCTTGATCTGCTTGCTCTTTATTGATTACTATTTTCTTCACATTTGTTTTAAGTCTGTGCTGATTACTTATTTCATTGACTTGACATTACAAGTAAACATTTCATATCACCTAAAATGTCAGTAACACTGAACTGCATAATGGAAGTTGTTAATTCCACTGAAAATGATACCTTCGTTTTAATCAGCAAGTGCTTGTCAAAAGACATGTTCAACAAATAACCTGAAAAGCAGGGGCAGCATTTCTCCCCAAGTACTGTACTAGTATTTTCAGTCCTAGTATTCCCAGGTCAAACTCCCCTTCTGGATTCAAATTACAAATCTCCCACCCCTTATTTGCATTTCTAATACATTCTACCATATATTATTTTAAAGAAAATATTATGCAAGTGGTCTATTAAGTTTTGAGGTTTTCTTTTTTGAGTAATGTAATCAAGGTCCATTGCAGCCAATGATTTCTGTTCTGGAAATCTGACTGAAAAGATTCACTAAAACTTCTTAACCGCCATCTCCCACCTGCTTTAATACTTCTGCAAAAGCATCACACAATCTAGCAGTTTTTTCCTGTTGGAGTCTTGTGTGAATCTGGCTGATGTTAATTAAACAGTCCCTGGTACAATTCTGGGTCATGCATGAAACCTCCTGATGTGCACAATGAGGTTACATTTAAACAGGGACTCTTCAATTAGCTGCAAGCTGTCATCACAGGTTAGGTCATTTCCTCCATGCCAGCATCACTTAAACAGGAGACTTTTGGCCACTATTTCTCATTAAACTAACATATAATTTGTTTGGTTTCTTACAATATTGTTGTTATTCATACTTGATAGTGATTTCTACATTTTTCAGACTCCTTGCTGTTAATCTGAATGAAGTGTTGGTCCGTCATCATCAGCATCCATTTCTCTTGCTTGATTTCTCTTCTTAACCAACACCTTCCAATAAAATATTTGTTCGACTCCTTTCACTATTTTAACTTTCTTCCCTTTTTATTTTACTGTGCAAGAAAAAAACACAATAAATACTGTACAACTAAAAAGGAGGTACAAACACAAAGTAACGTGGAATTACCACAGAAAGAAAAAGAAAGAGGAAACAAAGAGCCAGTTAGGAAAGAGAGAGAGAGAGAGAGAGAGAGAGAGAGAGAGAAGCATTTCAGAATAAACAAAAGCAATGGGGAGAATAGATTATTATAAATATAAATCCAAGCAAAGTTGACAGCTGTATGCCATGAGTTCAAAGGTTACGAGGCTATCAATCCACTGAGTTACAGAAGGGGAGTGTTTATTCTTCCAGTGTTGAAGCAAGAGTCATTCAGACACTGGAAGGGTTTGCAGGAGCACCCCAGTACAATTAAAAATGCATTAGATAATTTTTATCTGGTGATGGGTAACATCAAGCACCTCTGCAGCTGCTAACATCCAATCTTCTCTAGTACATGCTGAGGAGCACACACTGGTATCAGTGAGAAGTTGCCTCTTCTTTTCCAGACTTGCGAAGTCATAAGAACATAAGAAGACCCATGCTGGATCAGGCCAAAGGCCCATCTAGTCCAGCTTCCTGTATCTCACAGTGGCCCCACCAGATATGTCTGGGAGCGCACAAGACTACATCTCTGTCTCCTGATACCACTCCCCTGCATCTGGCCCTTGAAGTACCCCAGTTTTAAGTCTGGAGATGATATATCTCCCTCATGGTTTGTAACCTGTGATGGACTTTTCCTCCAGGAATCTGTCCAATCCCCTTTTGAAGACATCCAGGCCAGATGCCATCACCAGGGAGTTCCACAGACTAACAACACGCTGGGTGAAAAAAATTGTCTGTTCTTACTCTCCCAGCCCTCAATTGGAGTGTATGTCCCCTAGTTCTGGTATTTTGTGAGACGGAGAAGAGCGTCCCTCTATCCACTTTACTCGTGTCCTGCACTATTTTGTACCTCTCAATCATATCTCCCCTCAGGCGCCTTTTTTCCAGACTAAAGAGGACCAAATGTTTTAGCCTTTCCTCATAAGGGAGGTCCCCCAGCCCAGTAATCATTTTAGTCGCTCTCTTCTGCACCTTTTCCAGTTCCACTATGCCTTTTTTAAGATGTGGTGACCAGAATTGTACACAATACTCCAGGTCTGGCCTTACTATCATGTATCGTTTCAATCCCCACCATACTAATTTCCCTTCTTTCACTCCATAACCTACTGAGAGACTTCAAAGTGACCCAGTTTTCTGTTCGAGCAGGGGCTGGGCCTTCTTGAGGTTCTGTCCATTGTAAGAGGTGAATAGTTCTTCCTTTCTATGTTACGTTCCTCCTTTTCCTTCAGGATTCATGGATGTTCTTGGGGGGGGAAGAGACTTTTTCTTTATTTAAATTTGGGAAGGCGCAAATAATAAGATGAAGAGTGAATGTGATTGTGATACGGATGATTTGATTCTTCCGCCATTTGCTGCTTTCCATAAGTCATGAGTGCAATGCCTGCTAGGTAACTGGATTTTAGAAAGAGGGATTGGCTTCAGGCATCCAGTAAGAATTCTTCAGCTTTCTTTTAATGCTATTTCTACCACCTGATTTGCATGTACAGAACAATATCATACTTCACTTACAAAGTAGCCTCAGGCCAAGACTTCAACTCTAAGCATTTCTGAGTGTGTATCCCAGTTGCATCCTGACATTTTCAGAGAATATTCTGCTTGCCCAATCCTTTGTTTTGTGTTTTCGCAGTGCTTCATACGGGTCATCCTAGTCCCCAAGTAACACCTTGGCATCTGGGAACAAAGCAATCATCTAGCTAGATACCCTTCCAGGTACCCTGAAGTTTCTACAATGCCTACTGATTATTATGCTTCAAATACTCCATTACCAACAAACCCAACTTCCTCCACAAGACTCTAGGGGAAACTGCCTGTATTCCCCTTTCCTCCCATCACCTCTAAAACTTTCCCACTCTCTCAATGGCTAAGGCATGTCCAAACTTTGGCTCTCCTGATGTTTTGGGCCACAACTCCCAGAATTCCAAGCCTGTATTTCCAATGGCAAAGGACTGCGGGAGTTGTGGTCTAAAACATCTGGAAAATTGAAGTAGGTACAAAATTATACATTCTTCCGTTAAAATCATAATAAATCAACTCCTAACACATGTATAACAATGGGTCTTACAGAAGCCATGAATGCGGTGGAACTAAGGGTCTGGGATAAAGAATTACAGAACCATGTTGGCCAGTTAGGGAAATATAACTTTCTTATGAAATCTGCTTTTACCATCTCCCCATATTTAGCCAGTCTTATCCCATCTAATGCCAGAAGGGTTTTTACACTGGCCAGATTCAATGCATTAGCTTCCAAGGCAGTGGAGGGAAGGTTTTAAGGTTTGCTTCTATCATACTGTATCTGCCGATGCAACAGTGACCAAGCTGAAACTGCAGAACATGTGCTCTTATATCGTACTTGCTGTCGGGATCTTCACACGGAGCTCTTATTTCTTATTATCTGTAAATTTCCAGGGAGATCAGAGGAATGTTATGTACAGTGGCTACTTTCTGACAATATCCATCATATTCAAGTGGCTAAATTCTGTGCTGCAGCAATAGCAACTCGCAAACAAATGTATGGGCTGAGACCCGAAACAGATAATAAATGCCTTTAAATTGATTTACTACATGGTAGATTTTAGGAAAAACAAGGAGAACCAGTTTTTACATTCTTCATTGCACACTTCCCCACAAATAACAGTATACAAAACCACTTTGAACTTGAGAGGTAAGTAAGAGGGAGGATGAACACCATTCATGAGATAAGCAATCACAAGGATCCCAACTTGAATGCCGGTGAGAATTTTTAACCTTTAATGAGACTGCATTTTTCCACTATCTGAGGATTAACTACCATTAGCAGGCTGATCCTCATAATCTAGGTTTATGGGTACCCATCCTTGAGGCTGGGGCCTCCAAGGAGATTGTGAAGGTTTTTTTTGCGGCGGGGGGATCACTTTAGTTATTTTTATTTGCAGTTAGTTTTAGATTGATTATATTAAATATTGTATGCAACAATGATGTTTGGCCCACAAATAGGTAATTTTAATCTGACCCAGAATGGTAGACAACCTTGAGTTCTTAGTTATTTCTGAAGAGAGAAGGGATCTGGGCAGGGTGATGGGAGTGAAAGCATGGGATGGAGGGGAGTGTGCATTTGGTCTTGAGGGAAGCTTCACTTAAGGTTTTTTGTGGGGAGGAGACATAGGGAGGACTGGATAACACTAATCTGGTTGATCCCAAATTGATCCCTAATTCACTACTTCTATGGCAGAAACAGCAAGAGAAAACTGTGCCCTTTTTCAAAACCAGACTGGTAAAAATAAAACCTGAATAAAGGGAAATAAAAGATACAGGGGTGATGGTCCAAGGCAGTGTCAGTACAAAAGACCATCAAAGTCAGCAAAAAAGCCCTATTCATTAATTTAATAAACACACTTAGAGGGAAGCACCTAGCCTTGCTCCTTGTACTATATATATATAGGCATCCTTCAGTCTCGAGAGACTATGGCATCGTGCTCTGTATAGAAGTCCTAAACCAGCATCTTGTTATTCAGTCGTCCAGTCGTGTCCGACTCTTTATGACCTCGTGGACCAGAGATCACCAGGCCCTCCTGTCTTCCACTGGTCAAATCCATGTTGGTTACATTGATGATACCGTCCAACCATCTCATTCTCTGCCGTCCCCTTTTCCTTTTGCCTTCAATCTTTCCAAACATCAGGCACTTTTCCAAGGATTCCTCTCTCCTCCTGAGGTGGCCAAAGTACTGGAGCCTCAGCTTCAAAATCTGTCCTTCCAGTGAACATTTAGGGTTGATTTCTTTCAGGGTGGATAGGGTTGATCTCCTTACAGTCCAGGGGACTCTCAAGACTCTCCTCCAGCACCACAGCTGAAGTGTCAGTTATGCGGTGAACAGCCTTCTTTATAGTCCAGCTCTCACTTCCATACATCACTACTGGAAAAACCATAGCTTTCACTATCCTGACCTTTGTCAGCAAAGTGATGTGTCTGCTTTTTAAGATGCTGCCTAAGTTCACCATCACTTTCCCCCCAAGAAGCAGGCATCTTTTAATTTCATTGCTGCAGTCACCATCTGCAGTGACCAAGGAGCCCAAGAAAATAAACCCTGTCATTGCCTCCATTTCTTCCCCTTCTATTTGCCAGGAGGAGATGGGACCGGAGGCCATGATCTTAGCTTTTTTGATGTTGAGCTTCAGCCCATTTTTTCCACTCTCCTCTTTCACTTTCATTAAGAGGTTCTTTAATTCCTCCTCACTTTCTGCTTTCAGAGTAGTATCATCTGCATATCTGAGGTTGTTGATATTTTTTCCGGCATTCTTAATTCTGGATTGTGATTAATCCAATCCTGCATTTCCCATGATGTGCTCTGCGTATAAGTTAAATAGGCAAGGTGACAGTGTACAGCCTTGTCGTACTCCTTTCCCAATTTTAAACCAGTCAGTTGTTCCATATCCAGTTCTGACTAGCAGCATCTAGTGTGGCTAAAAAGTCCAATTCGAGAGTGACAGTCCCTTCCACATTGAGGAAAAATACAGTCGGTCCCTTGCCTGGCCCCCTGATTTCATTGCTTCTGGGATTGTTTCTTTTCCTTGTGCTCCTGCTTTCTAAAAACAAGAGCTGAGTGTTAGGAGAATTGCGCTGAGACACCGGTTCTACACACAAGCAAGAACCCCTATTTTCCAGGCTTCCTGCTCACATGTAGCACCTCCCTATAAACAGAAACATCTCCTCTTCAGCCTCCTGAGCCATGTAGAAAGAAACAATAGAAAATGCAGGGCCAGGCATCTCCTTCTTAATCTGTTGCCAGAATGGGGCATATCAATCCGATATAATTGCTAAGCAGAGATAACCTGAGCAGGATGCATATTTTGGTACTCATTAACTGCGGTCTCACCTGGTTTTGTTCATGATATTCTGAAGGTCCGGCTTTTCCTCTTCATCCCGTCACATGATTTATTATGTGGTTCAGGAGTTCCCACCTCCAAAGCTGGTTATTTCTATTTTAAACGGACCACTTTCTGGGGGAAATTAATGCTTAGAGGACCCGACTGAACTTCCTGTTTCTCCGAAGTTGCCGGGGAATTTTAAAAAGCAGCGCCGATCAGCCGGTCGGTGCTCTGAGAAAATAAAAAGAAACCCGGATCATCTGCATGGTCCCACAACGTCTGCCTCCTTAAAAGGTGGATTTTTAAGCGAGGCAGAAAATTCCCTACTTCTCCGGTAAGTCAAAGAAACCTCGCTTAAAGGGGCATTACCAGGTTTTTTTTTTTTTTTTTTTTCAAAAAGCCCGGTGGCCGTGGAGATGGCATTTTGGGGCATGATTTATTTAGGAATTTAAGCTGCTTTTAAAGGGACTTGGGACCAGGGCCACTGTTGAATTGCAGCAGCTACCACCACCAGAGCATTCATATGACACTACTCAGGGAAACATGGAAGGACTAAACAAATGTGTCAAACTCTGTTGTGAAAAGGTCCAATTTAGGGTAGATCTTTGTTTGTTTGTTTGTTTGTTTGTTTGTTTGTTTATGCCACAGACAATTTCCTACACACTATGCCAAGACTTAGAAATTCAGTCCTAACAGTAAACAAATTTGAAAAGCAGAACCCAAAACCATAGCATGAGAGAAGGAGAAGATGTATTGCCAAACTGCGTCCAAAGGGAGAAGATGAGTCAGAAAATGCCACAAAGGGAAACAGCGTCAAACTCACAACTTCAGTTGCATAGTAAGTGCTGATATAATGAGATCATTGTGCCAATTTCTCATTATAAATTACACTCGGAACATTTTGACACAATCTTGTCTAGAAAATGCATTTTTAAAGCATTGCCAATAAAACATTATTGTCTTTTAAACCTATAAAAGCTTTTCCTCGTGTTTCACCTACAGATTAGCACTTAACTGAAGCAGCGCTTTTTAAAAATAATTTGGGAAATGTTCCATATGTTTTACAATACACTATTGGTTCATGATTTATTTTAAAAGTCAGACATTCTTCAGATATGTCCATAATAAGAGCTCTGTTTGTTTTGTTCAATTAAACTGCTAATCTGTAATAGCTAAACAAAACACACTCAGTCACCTCTACAATATCTTTTTGTTGTAGTTACTCATGTGAAACCAATTACCATACTATGAAAAAAAAGATGTGACACTTGCTTTACCAGTGTATAGGACATGAAATCATTATGCCTCCTCGCATACCTTTGTTTTCTCAGTCACCACTATTACAGTGGCCCATAGACACAGCTTTGTTTTTGTTTGGATGGGAAAGTAATAACAGAGTGATCTATTTAGAGTGATAATTCAGGCCTGAGGCATCATCTGTGGGAAGAGATCTCCATCCTCCTTAGGAGAATTCAGAGGGGTATAAGGACACAAATAGAACTTATCAGCAAGAGGGCAACTTATACAGAAGACAAACAGGGAAATAAGGTGATTTGACTGTTGGTAGTGCTGGACAATAAGCAAGCAACCTTAACTTGTGTGTTCTGCCCTCTGAAACTTGGAATACTTACCCAAGAACACTTGTTTCTTTTAAAGACATGTACTCTAAGACACATTAAGAGTATTTAGATAATTCCACTTGATTGAGTCAGTGACTGAAGTTCTGGGGTGGACAGAATGTTTGACAATGGAATGGGCCATTAATAATTAATGGGTCTCTCCAAAAGGACAGGGTTCCCCTGACCGTCAACATACAAAATGTGTATCCCGTCACTGGAATGGAAAATTGCCTCCTGGTTCTATAGAAGAAGCAAGTGACCGATGAAACAGTTCTGATGTCGCTCTTCGGATGAAAACAGGTGAGGAGACATTCATTAGGCCCATTCACAAGAACCCAAACTTGGCAGCAGACAATATTAACAACTGAAGGTTCATCTCCAATGTTCCCTTCATGAGCAAGGTAATGGAGAAGATAGTGGCTGACCAACTTCAGGCTCTTCTGGATAAAACTGATGCATTTGATCCATTCCAGTCCAGGTTCAGGCCATGTCATGGCAGGGAGACAGCACTGGGCATCCTTCAAACTAACCTCTTGAGGAAGGCTGATGGGGACAAGATGTCCTTATTGATTCTCTGTGATCTCTCAGTGGCCTTTGATACTGTTAACCACAGTACTCTCCTGAGGAGGATCTCTGAATAGGGAGTCAGTGACCTCGCTTTGGCATGCATCCAATCCTTCTTGGAAGACCGTCCTGAGAGAGTCAAAACTGACTAGGTGAAGTCTACCCCTTGAACCTTCGACTGTGGGGCTCTACAGGGGTCGATCATCCCACCAACGTTATTCAACATTTATATGAAGCCACGGTGTGTGTGAGGTAGCTCATCAAGAGTTTTGGAGCTTTGTGTCACCAGTAGTCTGACAACTCACAGTACTTAATTCAGTACTGAAATGTATGCAGGCCGCCCTTTGTGAGTTCCTGAGTGTGTAGTCTGCTGCATGGGAGCCAGCAGACTATTATGAGGCACAAAAGGTGTGCCTTATAGAAAGCTATTAAATGCAAGTACTTTACAGCAAGTCTTGACACTAATTCTACCGAACAACATGGGACTTTGAATAGACATAGGTGAGATCTCAGATGGGAAACAGTGTGTGGCAGGATTTCTCCCACACTCTGTTGACATTCACTACTGCAAACCTGAGTGGGATGGAGGAAGAATGAGCACATCCCCTCTAAGTTGGAGGCAGCTACGGCATTCTGTGTGCTGCCTAGATGCCCTGAGCAGGTCGGATCTTGCCTGATCTCAGAAGCTAAGCAGGGTCGGGTCTGGCTAGTACCTAGATGGGCGAATACCAGGTGCTGTAGGTGCCCGGAGTAGGAACTAGCAAGCCACTCCAGTATTCCTGCCAAAAAAAACCCATGGACATGGGGTCACTAAGAGTCAGTCACAAGTGTAATGACACAACAACAACAACAGCATTCTGTGTACAGAGAGACATGTGGAACTCGGCAAAATTTGCTGCACAGAGAACAGGAAAACGGGGCCATTACCGGTATATATAATGCTTTGAGGGAGGGGCTGTTCCACGAATTACCAGTGTTCAATAAAATTCTCCCTCCCTCTGTTCTCTCGTCACCAGTATTTTTTGTATTACTTGGTCAAAAGTTTCCACTGTCCACACCTGCTGCATCCGTGTATACATAAACATTCCATGTTTCCAAACTTTTGTGCACTCTGGCCATGTAGAAAACACTGTACCTTAGGTTTTGCATCCTCTCCAGTACAACAGAAATATTTCCTTAGAATATTTTAAAAACTTTGCTGGATTTTGGTGCCATGCACAAAATATTTTCCAGTAATAACTCTTACACTCCAGATATGGGCCATAGGCTAAGGAAAGCCGAACATCTACCAGTGGTGGCAAACCTTCAGCACTCCAGATGTTTTGGACCACAACTCCCACTGTCATTGGCAATACAGTCTAGTGGCCAAAACTGTGACCATGGCCTGGGGTTCAATCCCAGGTAGCCAACTCAAGGTTGACTCAACTTTCTATCCTTCTGAGGTTGGTAAAAAGAACCTCGGTGTGTATGTAGCCTGCATGATTAAGTGTAAATCACCCATAGAGTGTTTACAGTGCTATGGGATGGTATATAAGTAGCAGACCGCTGCTGCCACCAGATCCCCAAGAGGTAACGAAGAGTTTCATTTAATGTTTTGATTTGTACAATTTTTTGTAAAAATTTGTATGAAACAAAATGAAATGAAATGCATTGGGGATGAAATGGAACGAAACAAAACACCGTTTTTCCATTTCGTGCTCATCCTTACTGGACACGACATGTTGGCATACTGCAACCACACCAGAGAGAGTCTGGATTGCTTTATAAAAATAGTTGTTCATAGAGCACAGCCAGGAATGAATTTCTTTGGAGATATAATTTCTGAGATGGCGAGATTCCTTTTCGTATCTACGGAGAGATGTGCTAGGAAAAATGAGCTGTTGACAAAGAACACAACCTTAAAAACCATCACAGACCTCTGTAGTTTAATTTGACATTGGCACTTTTTCAATAAACTAAAAACAATAAAATAATAAAAGCCTGTAAGAAACATTTCCATGGATATCTTGTAACTCAGGAGATTAAGACACATTTTAAAGACTTAAACGGATAAAAAGCCATCAGCACCTCTGGCATATTTTGCCACCACTACATCTTCCTTTTCAAGTCATAACTCATCCTTGGCTTACATTTTGGTTTGAGAGGAGGCTAAGTATACAAGAGGCAGAAAACTTCCTAGTATGAGTTCCTCTTGTACAAGAAGCCGAGAACTGAAATGGAAACTTAACTCCATATCTGATGTGTTAAGACAATACATCTCATTGGGTTTAGAGATATAACATTTCTGTTACAGTGCCGGAGGACTGGAGGATAACGGATGTCACACCAATATTTTAAAAAGGAAGGAGTTGGGGGACCCGGGAAACTACAGGCCAGTTAGCCTTACGTCTGTCCCCGCGAAGATGGTGGAAAGCCTCATCCAAGAGAAAATCTTAAAACACATAGAAGAACAAACCTTGCTGAGGGGAAATCAGCTTCTGTAAGGGTAAGTCTGGCCTGACAAACCTTTTAGAAGTCTTTGAAAAGGTCAATAAGCATGTGGATTTGGGTGAAACAGTGGATATTGTCTATCTTGATTTTCAGAAGGCTTTTGACACAGTCCCTCACCAAAGGCTGCTGAGAAAATTGCACAATCAGGGGATAAGAGGGCAGGTCCTCTTATGGATTGAAAACAGGTTGAGATCCAGGAAACAAAAAGTAGGTGTCAATGGGCAATTTTCACAATGGAGAGAGGTGAAAAGCAGTGTGCCCAATGGATCTGTCCTCGGACCGGTGCTTTTCAATCTGTTCATAAATGACCTGGAGACAGGGATAAGCAGTGAGGTGGCCAAGTTTGTGGATGACACGAAACTTTTCTGTGTGGTAAAAACTAGAGAAGATTGTGAAGATTTCCAGAAGGATCTCTCCAAACTGGGGAAATGTGCTGCCAAATGGCAAATGCATTTCAATGTAGCAAAATGTAAAGTAATGCATATTGGGGCAAAAAATCAAAACTGAGTTATCCGTCATTGAGAAGGAAAGAGATATTGGTGTGCTGGTGGACAGCTCAATGAAGGTGTCTCCCCAATGTGTGGCAGCAGTGAAGAAGGCCAATTCCATACTAGGGATTATCAAAAATGGGATTGAAAATAAAATAGCCACCATTATAATGCCATTGTACAAAACGATAGTAAGGCTGCACCTGGAGTATTGTGTACAATTCTGGTCATTGCATCTCAAAAAAGACATAGTGGAACTAGAAAAGTTGCAGGAGAGAGCGACTAAAATGATTACTGGGCTGGAGGACCTCCCCTATGAGGAAAGGCTAAAACATTTGGAGCTCTTTAGTCTGGAAAAAAGGAGCCTGAGGGAGGATATGATTGAGACGTACAAAATAATGCAGGGTGTGAGTAAAGTGGATACAAGGATGCTCTTCTCCCTCTCACAAAATACCAAACTAGGAGACATCCACTCAAATTGAGGGTTGGAAGGTTTCTTGTTTTGTTTGGTCTGGTGTTAAACACAGTCCTTCAATTAACTTTATCACCAAATGGGGCAAATTGTTCAAAATCCACTGAGTACCTTGAACCTGCCTTTTTATCAAGCTGGGTTCAAAGCTCTTTCTGGACAGCAGCCAAGATAAAAACTATTCTTTAACTATTCTAAGTGAATCTTGATTTGACAGCACATAACAGGAACTATCACTTTCCTTCAGAAGACAAAATGGTGTGATGCTACACTTATACTGCCATCCTATTTACCAGAATCTTTCCTATTGGCCCAATCAAACAGGGGTGGGGGAGACACCATGGCAACCAGCAACTTTCAGGAAGAAAATTTATGTCTTTACCATCTTCCTCAAAAGTTACCTCAGGCAGTGCTTATTATTACATTTTGTTATCCTTTTCAATTATAGAACAGACAGGGAGTGTCATTGTTTATATATAGAAACAGATTGTGTCTGTTTATAGTTTAATAGGCTGAACTAAAAAGGTGTTAAGACTGTGGAAACAGGCTATTCGGAGTTGGCACACCTAAACCATTAGCTATTAAAACAGTTACCTTCTGCTAACTTCCTCTTTCTGCAAACAATTCTTCCACACAATGATTCACCTTCTCGTAACTAACACTATAGCCATCACTGGAGTTGGCCATTTACTCTAGGGGTCCTGTCTTTCTGTATTTTATGAAAGAAACCAACTAGAATGGGCAACATACAAAATAGCTTATTATATCTGCATCCAACAACCTACCCGTTCCAATTTCAATATATTATAGGCCACATTTCTTGTAAAAAGAAAAGCAAATGAAGCAACTTACAACAGTAATAAAAATTCACAGACATATTAAAAAGAAAATAAAAGTAACCAGACAATTGAAATGTTAAATAACCGTAATGTTGCAATACAGCAGTGGATGCATTCAACCAAGCGATCAGAAAGCATGAAAAAAAATAATCCAAAGAAACTTGCAAGAACCATCCAGGAAAAAAAACATTGCACCATAAATGGAACTGGGCCCAGAAGAGAAAACAGAAACCCTGATTTCCAGCCACTGAGGCCCATCACACTTTTTGGTGTCCTATTAATTATGTAAAGATCTACTTTTTGAACTGGGGAGCAAGGCATAAAAAACCCAACTGGCACACATCTAAGTAGTTTTATGCTTCCTCTGGAGGATTCCAGTAACACCACTGTACAGTGACCCCCCCTCACTTATTGTGGGGGTTAGGGACCTGAGACAACCTGCGATAATTGAAAATCCGCAATATGTGGATGCAGGTCGGGTCAGGCCTGGGGGGTCTAGCTGAGGGCTCTTGTACCTACCCCCAGCCTGGCGCTTCCCCGAATGGCCCTGCGAGGGCCTTCGGGGCCTTCTGGAGGCCCCAAAAGGGCCTCCCTGCGAACCGGAAGTGACTTCCGGATCACCAAAAATCATTTCTGAGGCCTCTGAGGGACTTTCCCCCCTTACCCCAGAGGGCCTTTTTTCATATACTGTACTGTGGTCCCACAATATAGTGGGACCGCAGTATATGAACTGCGAAGGGTGGGGGACCACTGTATTTTGTATTAGAGGAAGTCTTTGAACATTTTATAAAAAGCAGTCTTACAATAATCTAATGTGGATAATACAAGAAGGAAAACAAACAGACCTGTGCTACCATAATGTGAATGGTGCATCTCACAGGGAACTGATGGAATACTCTCCTCCCCCTGGAAAAATGAAGGCAGAGGGGCAATAATGGCCTCCTTGCATTTACTGATTTATTTCTATGCCACCTTCTAATACAGGACTACAAAGGGTTGTGCTACAGTGCGAGACCAAAATGCTCCAACATTTCTAGACCCCTCCTTTTGCCCCAAGACAAATTTATTTAAAATACCAGGGAACACTGACAATGAATCCAATTATTTTGACTCACTAGGTCATTACTGACTGCTCTGCCTGACAAGGGCATCCCAAGGTCTCAAGCAGCTGGCCTTTTCCATGACCTGATGCTTTAACGAGAGAGGGCAAGGACTGAACCCCTGTCAGATGCTGAGGTCACACATTAGCAGAGAACAACAGGTCTTCTCTCACAAAGCCTGATTCTTTGCTCAAAAGCCATGTTCATTGACAGAAAGTCCTAAGGTATACCTGCTACTCTATCTTGACAGTAGCATTCACGCTTCACCTTTTCTATAGTCATTTCCACCCTTCTCCTTCCTGTGGAGAGCAGTATTTGAAGAGGGACAACTCCACAAGGTGTGTAAGGGATACACAAATACAAATATGTACACACATTCACTTTCACTGATGGATGCACAGTTGACTCTCAAGCCCAATATGAGCCTGGAAGATAAATGGCATCAACCTGAGCAGGTTGGCTTATTATGGTGGACTTGTTGGGCTATGGAGGTGTTGCAGCCTTGCTTTCTCATATCTCTCTTTCTCTGTGTATCCTTTATTCTTTTAATGTCAAGTGTTGTTTCAGGCGCTTGCTTCATGCCATTTTGGCGTTGAGTGAGGGTGTCCCAGCGGAAATGGTCAATATTAAATTTCTTCAAAACTGCCTCAAGTGTGTCATTGAATTGGTTATTTTGTTCACTACACAACCAAGAAAGCAGCCACAAGCTCTCCATGGAAAGCAGACTTTGAAAGATAGTTAGCTAACACCCTTACAATATGGCCAGTCTCCTGTGTGTGTGTGTGTTTGTGTGTGTGTGTGTGTGTGTTTAAAATTGTAAAAAAGTTTGTCATTTTGTCATTTGTGTTTGCTTCAAGACTTCAGTCTAAGGGACTTTATCCTGCCATTTGATTGATTGATTGATTGATTGATTGATTGATTGATTGATTGACACTAAATGTTTATCCTGGCCAGACCACTATGCTGACCAGCTTACAATATCATGACACGGAAACCAGATAAAACTACAATAATAATCAAATTAAAACATCAAACAAACAGAAAACCACATCTCTACTAATAATATATAAAAATAGCTAATACAAACGATACAAAAGATGGTGGGAGAACAGAGACAATTATTCCAAAATTAACAGGATATTAATTAATGGAATTCTCCAAAGGTGGATATGGTGAAAGTGACTAAGATCCTTTTCACACGACCCCTAAGATCCGCTGGCCACTTAAATTCTGACCAGAGATCTTAGGGGTTTGTCGCTGTTCCTCTGTTCCCACCCCCTCCGCACTCCTGGCTGCTGTCTGCCTGAGGGGAGGGAGAAAAAAAGGAAGAAAAGAATGCTGCTCACCTCCGTTCTGCCTTCTCGCTCTGTTCCCCGCACTGCATTCAGATCTCTTAAAGGGGGGGGGGGGCAAAAAAACAACAAAGAGAAGCCAGGAGAGCCCGGCAGTCACTACGTTACATCCGCATCAGGAATTTTCACCCCCGGAGAGCAGGTACCTGAAAAGTGCGCTGGGACACGCTTAGGTGGGTGTGGTCGCACTTAATTTTCTGTAAACTCCGGAGCTGGTGGGGAAACAATTTTAAGCTACGGAGCTGGGAGCCATTTGCCGCGGACTTTAGGGGTCGTGTGAAAAGGCCCTGAGCTTTCCTGCATAGCACTGATAGATAATCCCTGTTTCACAAAGACAAGAGCACATACAGCACAACAGCTTTGTATGGGAAACTTGATTCCACGTTCATCCCACACACAGGATTGAAACCTTCCAAAGGCAATACTGTACAGTCAAAACAGGTTAGAGGAGCCTTCAAGCATGTTCTATACATCTGAAGACATCTTTAACTGGCATCAACCAAATTCTCATTGATTCAATGGGTCTCCTATGGTAAGGACTTAGTAATGGATTTCAGCCACTGTTTCCTTACTATCTTTTAGGAGTGTGGTGGCTCAGTGGGCTAGAGCGCTGAAACTGTTAGCTGCAAAGTTGGCAGCTTGGCGGTTCAAATCCTGGGTACCACACAGTGGAGTGAACTCCCATTGTTAAACCCAGCTCCTGCCAACCTAGCAGTTCGAAATCATGTAAATACAAGTAGATAAACAGGTAACACCATAAAAAAGTGGGAAGGTAAACAGTGTCCCATGCACAGAAATGCATTCGACCATGCCAACCCCATGGCCACAGACTCTCACAACACTGGCTCTTTGGCTTAGAAACAGAGATGAGTGTTGCCATTAGAGATGGACACGACTAGCACACATGATGTGCAGGGGGAACCTTTGCTACTATCTGGTTTTGATTAATGTCACTTTTCCCCAGATGTTCTTGTACGACAACTCTCAGAACCATTCACCACAAGCCATGCTGACTAGGACTTCCAGAAGTTACAAGAACATTTGGGGACCCAAGGTTGAGAATCACCACTTTGCAAACTTGCTAATAGCATGGCACCTATAAGTATATTAGGCTTTGTTACTGAGCATGCACTTGCTCCATACAGGAAATGCTGAGAATGGACGGTCAATCGATGCTTCTCATTGCATTGGTTTACAAAGGAAATCCTACAACCCAAGGGTACATATTTCATCTACTGGAGTGCCTTCTGCTTGAAGGACTGAGAAGCATAAGATAATATTTCTTGCTGTGAACCTCCTAGAGTTCCTTCAGAAAGTTGGGTAGTATATAAATATAATTTTTTTAAAAAAAATTGGTAGCAAGATGGAGTGAGAAAAAGTTCTAGCAGTCAATTTTGTAAACAAGGAGTTGTGACAGCAGCCCTGCTGTGAGGCAAAATAAGATGGCAGGTACTGGGTGCCATTAATATGTTATCACACAGGTTCAGTGAGCAGCAGAATGTCTGCATGAACAGAAATAGTTTTGTGAACTGACAGCATCAGCATTGTCACTATCAGTACTTTGAGCTTTTCTCACATCAGCCCTCAACTACAAGTGGTGTATACTACACACGAGAAACCCAGACAATGCTCTGCATTATTGATAAAGCATTTTATGATCTTCAAAGGTGCTGTTCTGATAAATTTGCCAACCCTTGTGTGGCCACAAGAAGACCTTTGTTCCAATGGACTAACACGGGTACCCTTTTCAAAATGAGCCAGAGAGAGAAATACATCCCACCTGCTGGAATGAGTGGGAGCTACGCACATCCTACCCCAGTGATGGCGAACCTTTTAGAGACCGAGTGGCCAAACTGCAATTCAAAACCCACTAATTTTTTTGCAAAGTGCCAATACAGTAATTGAACCTGTATACAGGTAACTATGAAGGGGTGATGTCGAGTGCCCACAGAAAGGGCTCTGAGTGCCACCTTTGGCATCCGTGCCATAGATTCGCCATCACTGTCCTACCCTTATACGTCCACTTATATTTACAGAGGCTTATGCAAGAGAACTTGCCACAGCATGAACGGGTGAAATTTGGACATTTCATACCAGCCTTCTACCAGCCCAGGTGAGAAAGACCTGTGCATGGAAGCCCTGTTGCCTAACCCAGATAACAACAGAAGGCATGTCTGGATCCACGGGTGGCTTCCTGGCCAGTAAGAGCTTCAGACCTGCAATTACAAACCTTGTGATTGCTTCACAGCAGCCGTTAAACGACATTAAACGGACCGAAGGAAATCAGAGGAAACCAGGCATGGATTTCCCTGCGAGAGAAAGGTATCTACCGTGTTGCAAGACGAACCTGTAAACAGCAACCTCACCGGTCCAGCTGTTACCACTCTAACATTGACAGAAGCACTCTGCTCATGCTCAGAGTCCAAGTCTACCTTGACTGCTCCGTCACAACCAACAATACTGCGCCTGGGAATTTCAACACGGGCTCAGGGCTTCGGTTCTGACTCAGATTAAAACCCCGGAAAGCTCTGAGCCTCGGAGGAAGAAAAGGCTGGCGAGAGAGGCAGCCTTTACAGCAGCCACACAACCCACTACAGCTAGTGGCTGCGTCCAAAGATCCCTCCTTCCGGCCGCTTGTTTACCAATTTGCAGACGAAGTCCGAGAGATCTGGCTGCCCGACTGTCTTCCGATGCAGGGGGGAAACCTCTGCTCATAACGTAAAACCAATCTTACCTTTTAACTTCTCTGCCAAGATGCAGTTTTAAATACATTCCCAAGTGTGCAGACGACGGGCTTTGGGGAAGCGGTGAGGGGAGAAACGTGCACCGCTTCCGTTGCCCCCCCCCCTCCAAGGACCGCTCGCTTTGCGTCTTCCTTACTCCACCCTCTGCAAAGTTAGTACAAATCTTCCTCCTATTCGCTCCTCAGATAACTTTTGTTTCCCAACCGCGCGGGTGGGGGAGTCGGCGCAGGCATTCTTAATCCACTCCGACAGTGCCATCTAGTGGCAGCATTTGAAAGAGCAAAGGAAGTGGCTCTGTGGAGCAGGCCGCGGAGGATAAACATTCGGATTTGCATAGGGCGGCGACATCTGGAGGTCGAATTATGGAACAACAAATACAGTAGAGCGTTTGGGGGAAAGTAGATCTGAAGTCGTAATATATGGCACACGTATGCCATATTTCAAAACAAACAACAACAACAACAATTTATAAATAAATAAATAAATAAATAAATAAATAAATAAATAAATAAATAAAAAAATAAATAAAAAAAAGGGTGCAAAACAGTGAGCAAACCTCAGTCCCAGTGAGCTCTAGCTTGCACATGGGCAGCATCAACACTTGTGTGGACTGGCCTGACCACACCTGGATCTGCTAGCAGCCTGTCCCCATCAATGGCTACTCTTTAAAAGCACAAGGGTATGATTTCAGTCCTAAATTCTTGCTGGGGGCTGAATCACACTAAACACCATGGGTCTTACTTCACAATGTGCAGATTTAGGATCATGCTAGATGACTTGTGTACAGAATGCAGAAATGTCCAAATATGAACCTTATTTGTGTGAGGGCATAAATTCACACTTGCAGGATCAGAATGAAAGCACAAACCTGTGAAGTGAACATAACAGATGCAAAACCACACTCACGTTGAGTTTTCATATTACAATACTGTACTTAATAACTGAACCCGTTGGCTCATCTAAGGTCATGAGAAGCAGCCCTTTTTGCTTTCAAGCAGTTGGGCTCAAACACTGAATGGATGTAGTGCTGTAGTCTTATAGAAATTATAATCACTCTGCATTGCATTCTGAAAATTTACAGAATATAATTTTGCTCATTGCTGGAAAATTGTGAGAATCCTGCAAATCGATGAAGACAGAGCAGAACCCTTACGATTTGTAAATGTGTTGCTGTAAATATGAATTCGCATATCTAAAGGTTTGTGCAATTGTATGTTGCCATTGTTTTCTTTTTTTGGCTAGTATTTAAAAGAAGAAATCTGCTTACAGATAATTTGTATGTGTTTTTAAAAGCAAAAAGAAAAACCCTTTAAGGAACTGTACATTTTCAGTTAAAACAAAGGTCATAAAATTTGTCTGGTGACGGGAAGAGTTGTTCCTTTATGCAGAGCCAGAAAAACTGCCCCCTGGGCTGGAATGTTGGTCTACACAGTAATTTCTTTGATTTTTCGTGTACTTTTGTCAGATTGATTTGAGGAACCTTCTGTAGCAGCCAAGAATAGCGTTTGTATCGGGGCTGTTAGATCTTGAAAATTTATAGTGAGTTGTATGAGTTGAAGAAAATAATTCATTAAAAGATTTCAGCTCTGAGACAGACTAAACCTGTGAGGATTTCCTTGTGATTGGCTGGAATAAATAATAGCTAATGAGATTACTACATTCTTAATGTACTGTATAAAGAGTCTGTACAAGAAAGTTACAAATGGCACAGGATCACGAACTGTTATTGCGCTGAAATATTGTTGGAACCAATGAAATAAATGCTGGCCAGAATCCTTTTGGTTATTTACCTTTACCTTTACTTATAAGGCAATCAAATCCAACCCCCTGCTCAACGCAGGAACAAAGCCTATAAAGATCTGTTCGGATTTTGTTCCCATTCACCAAGGTACAGTAGGACCCCATATCCACTGATTAATTATCCACTGATTCAGTTATCCACGGTTGGCAGAAGAAAAAAATAAATAATTCAGCAGCCACAAAGCAAGCTGTAAAGTAAGCTGTTGTCACAAACAGCAGCTGTAAAGCAAGTTATTGTCACAAATAGCATCTGTAAAGCAAGCTACTGTCACAAACAGTGGCCATAGAGCAAGCTACTATCTCAAAACAACAGTCATAAAGCAAGCTACTGTCAGGAAAGAGAAGTTTGGGGGTGGGTGGGCAGGTGTTCTCTCTTATCGACGGTTTTCATTATCCACGGGAAGGCCCGGAATCAATCCCCAGTAGATACCTGGGTCCTACTGTATTAGCTATTCCACCCAATGTTGTGTCATCTGCACCTTCAGTAAACAAAACAAACAAAAACCACCACATACAATCCCACTCTACTTAATATAATACTAGACCACAGCATTTCACCTAGATACTGCTCTAGAATAGAACCTGTACTTTAATCTGTTTCTTTTTGTCCTAGAACACTGGATGAAGATAATATAAACCATCCAAAAATCAAGTCTGAAAATCTAAACATTGTGTCAGGTTTGATCCGATGACATGAAACAGAAATACAGTACCAAAGTCCCAGCTTGGCCTCCAAACTTGGTCACTTGCATCAGGCCCATAACATAGGCTTGTAGCTGAAAAAGGTGGAGCTGGTGTCAATCTGCCATCAACAAAAGAAGAGAATGAATTTCAGTGTGGTACTAAGCTAGCAAGTCAAGTACTGTATAGTCAAATTGCTAGTCATGCCTCTCTGGCAAAATGACTGCATGAACCATGGTCATCACATCTGGCTTAATTTCTCTCTCTCTCTTTTGGAAAGTTCTGCTTATGTACTGCCCCATACCACTTCAAGTAGTCTCTGGACAGTTTACAGTTTAATTACAGTATGCAGGCTACACATCTCCCCCCCCCCCTCAGCAAGCTGGGTCCTCATTTTACTTATCTCTGCACTTCCTGGTTGCTGGCTGCCTGAGGGAGGGAGAAAAAAGAAAGAAAAGAATGCCGGTTTACCTCCGTTTTGTTCCAGGCAGCGTTCAGATCTCTTAAAGAGGCGGGGCGCAAAAAAAGAACAAACAGAAGCCAGGAGAGCCCCGCACTCACTATCCTTACACCGGATCAAATATTTGTCACATCCAAAAAGCAGGTACAAGAAAACTGCTCTGGGTCGCACTAAAGTGGGCGGGGTCGCACTTAATTGTCTGCAAAGTCCGGAGCTGGTGGGTAAACATTTTAAGGTCCGGACCTTGCAGCCATTTGCGGCGGAGCTTAGGGGTCGTGTATAAATGCCCTGTGTGTGAAATTGTAGTGGTCTAAAAAAATACATCATCCACTTTTCTCTTTGAGTTGTGTACACGGGCCACACTTTTGTTTCTTTTTGTCAAACAAGTCATCCCCCAAAACAAATAAGGCAATACATAAAAGTAAAAAATAATTTTGGAAGTTGTAGCATAACAATTCATCAAATGACACAGAAAATAAGTAGGAAATACTGTACAGTGCTATGATGGTGGCGTGGCTTTTCTTTCTTCTGCTTCCTTGTGGTAGTCATGAGGTGTCACCATATAAAGTTATTGCAAAACCCAAAGCTGCTAAACTTGTCTAAACAACCTACTATTGGTTCGCCTCTATATATTGGATAAAAACATCACTGGATGAGCTAAATCGTAATACTAAATAAATGTGTGCAGACTTGCATTTTAAAACAGAAATATCATGCGTAAGGGAGGCCCACTGAGTTCAGTGCGTCTTATTTCTAATCTTGCAGCCTGCATTGCCAACTTCTCTCAAGAAACTAGCGACAGACATCTCATGACCCGAACAAAAGGGCGCCCCCCCAATCTCGGCTTTTGGGGTGAGAGTTCTCACCACATAATTGTATGAAAACTGTCAAGTATTTTTAGAAGCTGACAGCCTCGCCCAAGCGAGTTTTGTGGACCATAGGGGTCACCCAGCTATAGTCTTGGAGCTATAGTCTCCATAGTCTTGCAGTTTTGTACAAGAAGTGCTCGATCATGTATCGTATGACCAAAATATGTCACTCGTGACACACCGGTGTGTTTGCGAGGTTTAACAGCAGTATATTTTGCACATCGCTTAACAATCCTTTTTCTAAAAAGGCATTTGACCGACTGTAGGATTGATCGTGTCACGTTGCTTGAATGCGAGGGGGAAAAACGCCTGCCTGCGATTCAAACTCGGCCAGATTCAAGAAACCCACGCTTTTTTCTTTATTGATTCTAGTCACCGTTGCCTCTGAGCATGTACAGAATACTTTCCCCTCGTCCTTTAACTATCAACAAGCCACGCATATATTGGCGGGGGCGGCGGGAAAGAGAGATTCCCAGCGGCGTTTTTTTCTTCTTCATAAAACAAAGCGCAAATCCCGCCTCGTGTGCGGTCTAGGAAACGTCCAAGAATAAAAAAATAAAAAAGCCGCCGTATGCGCCCGTGTTTATGCCTAGGGCCCCTCCCTACAGCAGCCGGGTTTCCCTCCCTTCTCGGCGCTTACTATTATGTTACTCCGTGTGTGTGTGTGTGTGTGAGTGTGAGTGTGTGTATCAGGTGACTTGGGTCACGCAGTTTCTCTCCTCTGGGAGGGACTGTGGGGCCTTGGCTGACTTTCCTTTGACAACTGCGACGAGGGGGAAGAACCAGAAGCGGAGGGAGGGGGGGCGGGAGAAAAGAAAAGAAAGGAAAGGAGTTTAGATCAAAGTCTCAGGGAGCCCTCGCCCCCCCCCCCCCCCGCCTCCGGAGAAATTTAAGGAAGAAAGAGCTCCGGGGCTGGCGCGGGAAACGTGCATTTTTGGAGGGGAGCCGAGCCGGGGGCGCGATCGGGATGAGCCAGGTGCTGGGAAAGCCGAAGGATCAGGAAGAGCACGAGGGAGACGAGGAGGAGGAGGAGGAGGAGGAGGAGGAAGAAGAGGGAGAAGAAGATGATGACGAAGATGAAGAGGAAGACGAGGACGAGGAAGAAGACGAAATTGTCGGGCTGGCCGATTATGGAGACGGGAGCGAGTCCTTCTCGGATGGAGACCGAGAAAACGGCGGGGACGGGGCGTGTAAGTAAGCTGTTGCTGCAGGACCGGAGAGGAACAGGGATTGGGGAGTAGGGGGTGGGCAGCCCTCGGACGGCGCGGCCAGCAGGCCCCCTGGTTTTGGGGGCGGAGTGAGAGGGGCGAAGCGGGAGGAGGAGAAGGGGAGACGCCTGGCTGCCGGGGAGGAGGACAGATGGGGCTTTTCCTGCAGTCCAGGGACGAGTGCATGGGGCTGGGCTGGCTGCGGGGAAGCGTTGTGGCGCTGGGAGGGGAGAGGGGGCAGTTTGGAAACGGGGCAGGCGTCGGGGGTGGGGTGGGGTGGGGATGAGTGGGGGGGGTGGAATCTCTCTCAACCCCCCAAAAGCTTTGGGGTGCCTCCCCTTTTCCTTCTTGGAGGGAGAGGAAATCATGGGTCTGTTTCGCCACCCCGTTTCCTGCATCCCTTCTTTCCCCCACCCACCCCGCCCTCGGGCTTGAAGGATTGGAAGCGAAGGGGGGGGGGAGAGATGATGCCCTCCCTTTTCAGCCGCAAACGCAGAGCGGAGGCCATGGCAGGTGGTCCTGACTTCGGCCCAGGCGACGTTTCTAACACACCTGGAGGCAGGCAGGCTGGCGGGAGCAAGGAGGGGGGGGGTACCGTGAGCGAGCCCGAGATGTGGCGCGTGACCCCGGCGACTCAGCCCTCCCAACCCCATCGCTGCCCTTGCCTCGCCCTGTCTGCTCTTCGTTGCCTCGTTCTGCTCAATAGCAGGTCCTGGCCCCTTCTCTCTCTCTCTCCCCCCCCCCCCAAATAAGGCACCTAAACAGGGCTTAAACATAAGATGAAGCTTCTTCCTCAGCTTTGTTCTCTGACCCCATGACAAAAATCGTGACATTGGAGTCCGAACACTTTCCACAACTGCTGTTTCTCCCCTTGCTACAATAGAAACAAGGTGTGCAAACATAACTTTCCTTCCCCTTAGTTGTGGATAACAGAAAAACTGGCCATTGTTTGTTACAGCATTCTTGCCTTTTTCTGGCTGCACCGGGGTTGCTTGCACCATTCTGCTCCAGTTACTGGTGAACTATCCCATTTTTTCCCACCTTCGCATCTTTCAAGAATGCAAAGAGTCTGAGATCTTTTATGGACCTAACCAGGGCAACTGCTAAGTGTCCTGAGGTGGTTGTCTTGGGATGGTCCTGTCATGGTGCTGGGTGGAGCAGTGCTGGATGAAGGAGTGGTGTGTGTCATGTGTAGTCTATCTCTGAAGTCAGATTAAACCCCCAGAGCTAGCTTTGGGTCTGAAGAATTTCCCCAAGGAAATGCTGAAGAAAGATTGGGAGTGTCTCATCCTTTCACTGTAAGTAGTAAAATACGTGGGGCCCACTCCCATTCTTGTATTAGGGAGGCTTTCGCTTCAGTAGTACGTGGGGTCCCACCTTGTATTAGGGAGGCTTTCGCTTCAGGTAGGTAACCTGGGACAGGAAGAGTTTGGTCAGCTAGAATTGAGTGAACGCCCCAGTGGAGGAGCGACACTGCAAGATGACGCTGTGGGTAGAAACAAAAAGGATTCCTGGGGTTGGTGAGGATAAGGAACAGTTAAGGGTTGCCATATGGGAAAGTTTGAGCAGAGGCAGGGATTTAAGGGAGCCAGAGTTTTGGGAGTTGTGAAGAATTTAGTTGTGGAATAAGGGCATGCGTCTGAACAGCCTTTATTGTAGGATATTCTTGGAGGTAGCTGGCTGGATAAAAAGGTAAAGGTCTCCCCCCCCCGCACATGCGTGCTACTCATGTCCGACTCTAGGGTCGGTGCTCATCTCTGTATTCAAGCCAAAGAACCAGTGTTGTGCAAGTCCTTGGCCATGTGGCCAGCATGGCTGCAAGGAAACACTGTTTTACCTTTCCACTTTTTACGGCAGTACCTGTTTATCTACTTGTATTTCCATCAGTGGTTCCCAACCTGGGAGTCGGGACCTCTTTGGGGATTGAATGACCATTTCGCAGGGGTCTCCATGAGCCAGTGAAGAAAAAGACACAAGCGGCTTGGGTCAGGAGGAGGAGGGGGAGGAAGGGGGGGAAAGAGTGAGTTACAGCTTGATAGGTTGGAGGGGGTGTCAGTCAATGGCACCGGATGCTGTGATTGGCTCAGGGTGCCTGTAGAGGGAAGTTCTCCATGGCACCTCTGGCAGACCCCTGTTCCCTTTCCCCTTTACTATAAAATACAGTGGTGCCCCGACTTACGAAATTAATCCGTTCCAAGCATATGCTAAATCGATTAGCTTGTGTCGGAGAGCGATTTCCCATAGGAATGCATTGAAAGTAAATTAATCCTTTCCGGACAAACAGATCTCAATGCACTCCTATGGGAAACTGCTTTAAACCGACCACAGCTCCCCCCCCCCCAATTAGGCACATTGGGGGGGAGAAGTGATGGGTGGTTTAAAATGTCTTTTAGCCACGGAGACAAGCGGTTGCCTCGGTGGCTAAAGACATTTTAAACCACCCACCGCTTCTCCCCCCCAACGCGCCCGGTGTGTGTGTGTGGGGGGGAAGCGGCGGGTGGTTTAAAATGTCTTTATGCCACTGAGGCAGCTGCTTGGCTCGGTGGCTCAAAGACATTTTAAACAAGCTGCGCTTTTCCCCACAACATGCCTGATTGAGGGGGAAAGCACAGGTTGTTTAAAAATTGTAAAAGAAAAAGACACACACCCCACTGGCAAACACACACAAAAATTACAGTACAGTATATAAACATAACAGAGGAAAAATCAACCTACCTTTCTCACAGTAGAGAAGTGCAGGAAAATGGCATGGGTATTTTAAACCTCCCAAACACAAAGCACCACGGGAGAAACAGTTTTCAAAAAATAAATAAATCGTAAGTCGGGGAAACCCTATCTTTTGCTTGTAATAAGGCAGTGGGATTTAAAAACCAATGGAATGGCGCTCGTAACTCGGGATTTCCGTATGTTGGGCACATCATAAGTTGGGCTACCACTGTAATAATAATTTTAAAAACTCCCAGAGGCCTTCACCATTAGCTACGCTAGCCAGGATTTCTGGGAGTTGTAGTCCAAGAACATTTGGAGACCCAAGGTTGGGAACCACTGCTTTAGAAGCTAGGTCATTTGTGCAGATGAGCACTGAGGTTGGACTTAAAGGTAGAGATTTGGCCAAAGTCTTCTGATCTTTCTATCTAAGCAGTGATATAAACTAAGTGTTTCCTGAGTTACAGCTCAAATTGTTTCCTTCTGTTGTTGCAAAGGGAACACAAATGCTCTCGCTCTCACCCTCCCTCTCTGTTTGTGTGTGGGGAGCACACGACCTAAATCAGACCTATTTCAGTTCATTGCATACTTTCAGTAGTGTACCAACTATGGCATGTGAAATGAAGGAGAATAAATAGCTTGCTCTGAGTATGATTGGATCTATCTTTGTAAAGAATCACGTGGGTTTACATTTTATGTGTACTTTGAGGACAAAAGTGCTTAGAATTTGAGGAGGGAAACAGGTAGATCTTTTAGTAACGTACTTTGGTTTTGTGGTGCAGAACATGGAGGCAAGTGGAGGAGGAAAAGAAGAAAGAGTTCTTGTGGCATAGAAACGGAGGGGTAAGATTAGTAAACAAGAATCTTGCAAGCATTGGCAAGATAGGGAAATGACAAATCCATGGCCACTACGTTTATGGATATACTGTATTGGGAGTAAGTCTTACAGTGTCAGATACGGAGGAAATGGCTCTAGTTGACCAGCGAGAAGTTAAAGCAAGAAAAACAATATGCATTGAAGAGGAAAATAGGCAAGAACTGATGGTTGGCATCAACTTTTGTTTGAGGAAGAGAAAAAGCAAAGCTGGGGACTTGGGTTGAGGTCTCACACAAGCTCAAGAGAGAAGCATTTGTTGAAAACACTCCTTTTGTTTCAGTGCAGGTATTCTGTTTGCATACAAAGTGAACACATTCTTAGGAAGGGGAGTTCTAAGGGAAGGAAGGAAGGCCTATTTCAGTGCCA
Source organism: Phrynocephalus guinanensis (assembly GCA_037367245.1). Classification (NCBI taxonomy): domain Eukaryota; kingdom Metazoa; phylum Chordata; class Lepidosauria; order Squamata; family Agamidae; genus Phrynocephalus; species Phrynocephalus guinanensis. The sequence continues at coordinate 140,355,626 of CM074733.1, forward strand.
TAAAAGGCAACTGCTGAAGAGGGTTCTGTGTTTAGTACTCCTATTGCAGCTGTGGATGTCACTCCCTGTATTACTAGCATGTATTTCACTGCATGAATGCAGATCTTTGATCAGCTCCTGTGTGATTATGTGGAGGTATATGCAAAGTATTTCTATATGTGTTATATAAAAAAACTCTCTGTGACTCCCCCACTCCAATTAGTATCATGGATAAACATAGTAAAATATTTATGTTGAATGAGTGCCTCTTCCAGTACTTGTTGCTTTCTGCAGGGGGAGGTGAGAATGACTTTCATTTAGGTTTAAATTCTTTTTTTGACTTGCAGAGCTGGAAGTAGGCAGATAAGGCTAAAAGTTTCTGGGGTGGTGGTGGTTTGGTATGTTTTTTTTTTTAAAATGTCTTTTATGACATGAGCCCACACAGTATTTCTGAAATTTGTTGTTATGACTATACCATATTCACTCTGCAGACATACCATGGATTTATAAGCAAAGGAGCTTTATTTCAGGGTGGATTTAATTTAAACCAAATTGATTTGAATAATAATTTATATCACCACTCGGACTCAATTTAATCATGTGATCTCTCACACACATGCCCTACAGGGTGCACTCCTGCTTGCTATAATCTTAGTATAAATTTTCCACAATGAATATTTTCCAGAATTTCCTTGCTCAGATTTATTTATTTTATTTATTTATTTATATAGCTTGTATGCCACCCACTACCCAAAGGTCTCCGGGCGGCTCACAATCAAAACAATTAAAACATCAAAATACAATAAACTTAGAACAATAAAAACCAGTAAATACAATAAATACAGTACATTAAAAGCACACCACTAAAAATTGCCATCAGGTCCCACAATCATTAGTTAAAAAACTTTTGGAATAGGAAGGTTTTTACCTGGCGCCGAAATGATATCAACGTCGGTGCCAGGCGAGTCTCATTTGGGAGGGCATTCCAAAGTCTGGGGGCAGTTGCTGAAAAAGCCCTATTCCTGCAAGCCATCCCCTTCACCTCCTTAAGGGATGGCTCTTTCAGGAGGGCTCTCTGACTAGATCTTAGTTGCCGGGTAGGTTCATATGGAAGGAGGTGGTCCTTCAGGTATCTAGGTCCTAAGCCGTTTAGGGCTTTATATGTCAAAACAAGCACTTTGAATTGGGCTCGGGCAGCAACTGGTAACCAGTGAAGGTTATACAGAATCGGCGTGATGTGTTCCTTGGTGGCCCTACCACTCACCAGCCGTGCAGCACGATTCTGAACCAGCTGCAATCGCCGAACCGTCTTCAAAGGCAGCCCCACGTAAAGCGCATTACAGTAATCAATACGGGATGTTACGAGTGCATGCGTAACTGTCATAAGGCTCCGTTCATCTAGGTAGGGGCGCAGCTGGTATATATTCCGCAGCTGGAGAAAGGCACCCCTGGCCACCGAGTCCACCTGGGCTTCCAGAGTTAGACCGGGGTCCAAGAGCACCCCCAAGCTACGGACCCTGTCCCTTAGGGGGAGTGCAACCCCATCCAGGACAGGGAAATGGCCCTCCAGCCTGTCAGACGTAGCACCCACTAACAGCACTTCCGTCTTGTCTGGATTGAGTTTCAATTTATTAACCCTCATCCGGTGCATTATCTGGTCCAGACACAAGTTCAGAACAGAAACCGCCTCACCTGGATTGGTGGAGAACGAGAGGTAGAGCTGAGTATCATCAGCATATTGCTGACTCCTCAGCCCAAACCTCCTGATGACCTCTCCCAGTGGTTCCATGTAAATGTTAAACAGCATGGGGGATAGTATTGAGCCCTGTGGAACCCCATGACGTAAACGCCATGGAGCAGAGCTACTATCCCCCAGCACCACCTTCTGGACACGATCAGCCAGGAAGGATTGGAACCACCGCAAAACAGTGCCTCCAATTCCCAACCCGGCCAGCCTATCCAGAAGGACACCATGGTCGATGGTGTCGAAAGCCGCCGAGAGGTCCAGGAGTATCAACAGGGTTGCACTCCCCCTGTCTCTCTCCCGGCAAAGGTCATCGTACAGGGCGACCAAGGCAGTCTCTGTTCCGAAACCCGGCCTGAAACCAGATTGAAATGGATCCAGAAAATCCGTTTCATCCAGCAGCGCCTGGAGCTGTCCGGCCACCACCTGCTCCAACACCTTGCCCAAATAAGGGAGGTTCGCTACTGGTCGGTAGTTAGCCACCAGTCCTGGGTCCAGGTTAGGTTTTTTTAGGAGTGGTCTAATTACTGCCTCTTTCAAGGCAGCGGGGACCACTCCCTCTCATAAAGAGGCATTTACAACTTCCTGGACCCAGGTGCGAACCCCCTTAGCAGATCTTTCAATTAGCCAAGAAGGGCAAGGGTCGAGCAATGTGGTGGTGGAACGGACAAATCCAAGCACCCTGTCCACATCCTCGGGTCTCAACAATTGAAACTCATCCAATAACACTGGACCTAAGCACGGTGCACTGGACACATCCCTTGATACTGTATCAATAGTGGAGTCCAGTTCACTGCGAATCTGAGCAATTTTTCCCTCAAAGTGAACAGCAAACTCCTCACAGCGTGCCGCCGAATGGTCCTGGGCCTCCACCCTATCTCCTGGCTGAAGAAGTTCCCGGACCACCCGAAACAGCTCCGCTGGACGGCACTCTGAGGAAGCGATACGGTTGGCGAAATACTGCTTTTTCGCCAACCGTATAGCCACTGAATAGGCCCGATAGTGGGCTCTAAGTCGTGTTTGATCAGACTCACTGCGATATTTTCTCCACTTGCGCTCCAGCCGTCTCCCCTCCCGCTTCATTGCCCGCAACTCAGATGTATACCAAGGAGCTGTCCGGGCTCTGCGTAGGGGGAGAGGGCGCTTAGGTGCGATCATGTCAACTGCCCGGGTCATCTCCTTATTCCATAAGGCGACCTGAGCTTCGACAGGAGCGCCAATCATGTCAGCTGGATAGTCCCCCAGAGCTTTCAGGAAACCATCCGGATCCATTAGTCTCTGAGGGCGGATCAACTTAATGGATCCCCCACCCTTGCAGAGGGTTGGAGTAGCTAATAGCCTAAACTTGACCAGGAAGTGGTCTGACCATGACAATGGAGTCAAAGCCAACCCCTCCACATCCAAACCACCATCCCCCAGTCCCGTTGAGAAAACTAGGTCCAGAGTGTGGCCCTTCTGGTGTGTTGGGCCCATGACATGTTGAGACAGCCCCATGGTTGTCATGGTGGCCATGAAGTCCTGAGCTGCTCCAGTTAAGGTAGCCTCGGCATGGATGTTGAGGTCCCCCAGTACCAATAGTCTGGGGGTCCTCAACACCAGGTCTGAGACCACCTCTGTCAGCTCAGGCAGGGAGACTGTTGGTACGCAGCAGGGTGGGCGGTACACCAACAGAATCCCTAATCTGTCTCGTGAGCCCAGCACACAATACAGGCCCTCCAGACCTTTCCCCAAGGAGACAGGAAGCCTGGCCAAGGAGATAGAATTCCTGTAGACTATAGCAACTCCACCTCCCCGGCCCACCGGGTGACACTGGTGCTGGACTGAGTACCCAGGTGGGCATAACTGGGAAAGGGGGACTCCACCCTCCTCTCCCACCCAGGTCTCAGTAATACATGCCAGGTCAGCACCCTCATCCAAAATAGCATCGTGGATGAGGGCGGTCTTATTTTGTATTGACCTGGCATTTAACAACAGCACCGTGTGGCTCGTGGGCTTGCTGACATGGTCACCTGATTCCTTCTGGCTAGAAGTGGGACCAGAAGGGGGGATAGATGTAAGATATCTAACCCCTCTTCTCCTACGCAGGCATGTTCCACTCCTACCACCATACCTTCCCCTACCCAGCACAATTTCAATAGCTGCCCCCTCCATTGCCCTCCCCCCTTCCTGTTCTCTTCAGTTCCTGCCACCTACACCTAATGGCAACAAACAGAAAGCAAACAATAACAAACAAATACAAAAAACAGATGCACCTAACAATTCAACCTCATCAGCCCACCTCTTCCTCCAGTCCTGACTTGCCTCAGGAGTCCAAGAGGCCAAACTCCCCCAGAGAAGCCACAGAAAGGTCCCCTGTCTCTCACCCAGGGGCGGAGGGAGCAGCAGATGGCACTGGACTCTTGGGTCAACAGGAACGGTGGTCTTCTAGGTCCCAGGCAGCTCCCAGGCAGCAAGAGTGTAGTGTTTTTGCAAGGGACAATGACACAATTAAATCCAAAACCAATCTGTTCCTTGCCACAGTACTGTATACACTTTCAGAGTGAAAGAGTGACAGGGACGTAGGTTTGGCTGCACAAAGCTGCAGAAATAAAATACTTAGGGCTGCTAATCTAACGGAATCAGCACAAGCAAATGATTGAAAACTATTCTGAGCTCCCAATATTTTACAACATCATATTATACCAAGAGAAAGAAAAACCTTCAAGAGCTTCAGTCAGAGTTGGATAACAGAGCTAAGGTTTGGTCTGTTCTTTTAACCTCCATACACCACTGAAAACAAGTGTGTATAGGTGAAGACATAACCCAGTTTGAGAACTGCAATTTTTCTGATGATGCCTGCTAGATTAAGCACTAAGGGAGAGTAGAACAGTTAACTTGAATTTATACAGACATCTGTGAAAACCGGTAAACGAGATCCTACCAGGCATGTCCAAACTTCGGCCCTCCTGATGTTTTGGATCACAACTCCCAGAATTCTAAGCTTAGGTTGCCAATGACAAAGGACTGTGGGAGATGTGGTCCAAACCATCTGGTTAAACCTAGTCCAATGGCTGTAGGACCTTATTTACAAAAAGAATATGCAGTCTAACAACACAGAATTAGAATTTTTAATCTCTATTCCATAGAAGTTTGGGGAAAAGAGATTCCCTTTCTAAAATGTAGGTTTGGACAGTTAAGATGTAGAGTGCTTTTCTTTGGCCTATAATAATTTTAAAGTACAGTGGTACCTCGTATAAAGTAATTAATTCATTCCAAATGAAATTATGTTAAGCAAATTTTCCTTTACACAAATTCTCATAGGAATGCATTAAAAATGGAGTAATCCCATTTTTATGTTGTACGGATTTTCCCCATAGGTGATTATGTTAAGCAAATTTCCCCTATCTCCGGACTTTTTTATGTTGTACAGATTTTATTTTATACAAGCTGTTTGTTATACAAGGGTCCACTGTAAATATATCTAGTTTTGTTAAAGAAAACATTTTAGCAAACTAAAAAAAGCCAGTTTTCAATAAAATCCAATTAAAAGTGTCTGTTTTTTAACTTAGAAATTGTTTGTGGAATCCATGTTGAGGGTTCCAGGTTACTGTTCTGAAATGCGTAGGTTATGTCTTTACTCACCCTCAAAAATGCTTCCCTTTTCTACTTCAAAGGAAAGGAAACATACAAGAACTACTTCCAATAGACAAACCTCATAAATTAGCATACTTCTCCAAAATGGATATACTTCTTTATTTGTTGTTTTTCCCCATAATTCACTTAGTATATGTGTCATCTGATATTTCACAGCTCTTCTCTGAACATATGTGAATGTACAGAAATAGCATCAAGTGCTGTTCTTTCTTTGTTTTGCTCCTATAGACTGCAGGTGGTGGAACAGAGGTTTCTGTACTTGAATGCTGCGTTCTGAGTGTAACTGAATCTCTGTGAGTGAATGAAATAGTTTATTCTGAGTAACTCCGGTTGCCTGTTAGGTAGGAAAGAGAAAACAAGCACAAGGTCTGTTCCCAGTCTTTAGTTAAAGCAAAAGCGTGAAGGATTAGAAATATTTGACTGAACTGATATTGAGAAGTTCTTATCACCATGTAGCTAAGGTTTCTCAGATGGCAAACCAGCAGTAGGCAAGGCACTGGCCTGTAGCTATAGGAACACAGTCTCCAGTTTTGTGCTCTGCAGTGGCTGCGTATTACTATTAACAAAGGCTGTCACATGCTGTTAAAAATAAAATGATAAGGCAGAGGATGAAACAGTGTGTATGAAACTGTAAAAACTGTAATTTAATGTTGCATCTACAAGGCCACGGATTGATCTGCAGAAGTTATTCTGTAGTTGGAATGGATTCTTGAGTGGAGAGTTTCATAAACATAGGTTTATGTTTCAATTGTAGGAACCATCTTTTTCACCAACAGGCTCTTTATCTCAGCTGAATTCTACTCAAAATGCTGCTTGTCTTGTTCTTTCTCTCCAACACTCAGAGCCACCGCCTCCATTGTTCTTAAGGGGGCCTCAAACTTCAGGATCAAATGTATGTGTGTGTGCGTGCGCACACACACATGTAGAGGCTGGGGGGGGCTTTCCCCTCCTTCTCTCCTTTCTCTTCCTTCTGTCAGCAGAAAGAATCCACTGGATTGGAATCCTTCTGTGGAAACACTACTGTCTACAGAAGAACTGGGTCCAATTCGTGTTGGAAGAAAAGGCAATCATTAGTCCTTTTCTACGTGGAAAATGTCTGTTCTACCCACAGTCTTTGGCCAATTGTATGAACTTGAGACTTCCTCTAGTGTGGGAGGGCTACCCAAAGGTTGAACATATTATCCTACGTCCTTTGGATAAAGTGGGTCACCCCCTTGACTCTGAGGCCGGGGTTGTAGCGAGGGCCAGAAGCCGGTCTCATGCCTATGGTGAGGGGCAGGTAGCCATGGGCTTCTGGCCACTGCTTAGTGCCCTGGTGCTCGTTTTACAAGACAGAGCTAGTTAACTGGAACAAAATTGTTCCAAAATTTTTGCTTATCTTATAAAACGTTTATAGAACAGAGCACTTGTAAACTGAGGTATTACTATACCTCACTTCTAGCTACAAGACCACTCTGGACGGTTCACAACAATAACAATAAAACAAATACAAACAAAAAGTCAGTCAGACAATAAAAATAAACAATTGATAAAAGAGGCAATGGTGGAAAAGATTGGGACATGAGTTATAGTACTGGGAGTTAAGTCTAGGAGTCAGGGGAAGCCTGCTTGAATAGAATAGACACATTTTAAACATTTGTTTAAATGTTCCCAGTGAGAGGGCCAGGTGTATTTCAGGAGGTAGAGAGTTCCAGAGGCAAGGGGCTACTGTTCTTAGTTTTCTCTTTCTGGGCTTCCCTCCAGATCAGAGCCCTCAATTGCCCTATCTTTTCTTCCTCAGCTTGCCTAACTCAAGGACAGGGTTTGGAAACCAGAACTAAACCTTTTTAGTCTGTGTTGTGCAGAGTGGACGTGGCAACATTTGTTCACCTGAAAACTTAGGTGAACAACCTAACTATTTGTACACGACCCCTAAACTCCACAGCAAATGGCTGCCAGCTTCGGAGCTTACAATTGTTTCCCCACCAGCTCCGGAGTTTGCAGGAAATAAAGTGCGACCACGCCCACCTAAGCGCGTCCCAGCGCACTTTTCTTGTACCGCTCTAGGAGGGTGAAAATCCCCAGGTCCAGATTTAATCTGGTGAGTGCGGGGCTCTCCTTGCTTCTGTTTGGGTTTTTTTTTTGCCTCCCGCCCCTTTAAGAGAAGGGGCGGGAGGCAAAAAAACAAACAGAAGAGAAGGAATCCCGACAACGACAGGGCTCCGGGCAGCTTCGGAGGTGAGCCTGCATTTTTTCCTCTCTTTTTTCCTCCCTCCCCTCACGCAGACAGGAGCAAGGAAGTACGGAGGGGTGGGGACGCAGAAAGAGCAACGAACCTCCAAGATCCCTGGTCCGAATTTAAGTGGCCAGCGGATTTTAGGGGTCATGTGAAAAGGCCCTTAAAGGGTGTGTGCGTTTCTCCATTGTATGTTTTGTACCTGCTTACACTTTTGCTTCACAATTTCATTAAGTCCAATACAGCTCATCAAAATATATTGGCACAGAGGGATTACAGCCACTTCCAAGCTGTTCTCACGTCTGTCTTCTTCTAGTAACCATAGTCAGTATATCCTCTAATTTTTGTCCCTGCTGCGCAGGGCTTTTTTGTGTACATGTGCATGTGCAGGAATGCTCACTTCCAGATCCAGAGGAGGGTGCCCAAGATGATTGAGGGTATGGAAGAAATGTATTACGAGGAGTGGCTTAGGGAGCTGGGAATGTTTAGCCTTACAAAAAGAAGACTGCGAGGGGATGTGATAGTTTTGTTTAAATATTTGAAAGGATGTCACATTGAACAAAGGACTGGTTTATTTTTCTGAGACTAGGATGCGGGGCAATGGTCTCAAACTACAGCAAAAGAGATTCAATTTAAACATTAGGAATAATTTCATGACAGTTAGAGCTGTTCGGCAATGGAATATGCTGCCACGGAGGGTGGTGGAGTCTCCTTTGGAGGTTTTTAAGCAAAGGCTGGATGGCCATCTGTCGGGAGTCCTGTGATGGGGGTTCCTGCATGGCAGGGGGTTGGACTAGATGGCTGTTGAGGTCTCTTCCAGCTCTATGATTCCATGATTCTAAGTGCATTCTCCATTGCAACCATAACAAAAAACAGTTGTGAGGGGTCCTCAGGGCTTTCCCATCCCTGTGCAGAGGGTATGGGGGGCATGTGCCTTAGAGGGAACCTTGACCATAGTATAGATCATATGTTCATCTTATGGAATCCTCTGCCACTGGGTAATTCCATGTGAGAGAATTTTCTATCGGAATTTGTGTATATTGTAAGTATATTTAAACTCCAATTTTAAAAAGCCAGGAAATTCAGTTCTTCAAAAAACCTCTGGCTTATGAATGTTGGATATTGTGCTTCCAACAATACTTTCCCACTGTTTTCTGAATCCAGCATAATAACCAACTGGAATAAAAATAGCACTGATGATAAGATCAGTCTTATTGCTTTAAAGGTTTTGCTTGTTTAAAGCTTACTTTACATATGCAGCTCTGTGACATTAAAATGCATGGATTACGGATCTTTAAACACTGTTTTGCATTGACCATGTTTAAAGATCCATAATTTCATTGATTTCAACTTGAGTAGCCTATTCTTTGAGAGATACAATTGTTTTTCAAACAGCAAGTGGTGCTATCAAAATAATAATTATGTGCCATCAAATTGATTCTTACGTACAAGACCTCTCATGATATCCTAGCTATAAAGTACTCAGGAATGGTTTATCAATACTTCCATAGGGTGGTGGCTCTGGAACCATGTAGCATCCCTATACTTAACCCCACCAACCTCATCTGCTCTGAATAATCTTGTCTGGGCCTTCTCCCTAGAAGCACAGTGCAGATTTGAACTCCTAAGATACAGAACTTTCACTTGCTGAAATTAGCTGTACAGTAGTGGGGATATGTAGATTGCTTAAGAATTTAAACTATGAAAATTAGACTCTTCGGCATGAAAAAAGGAAGGAATTCTAAGATGGCAGGCAAACAAGAGTTACACGAAAGTAAAATCAACATTTAAGGATTTGGATGCAAGATGAGCACAAAGATTTTTGTGGTCTAATTGCACAGTGCCAAGAAAAGTTTTATTTTTATTCAGTTCTAGATTTCAACGATCCATTTAGTACTGAAGTCAAGCCAAGAATCCTGCTCATGGGACTGAGACGAAGTGGGAAATCTTCCATTCAGAAAGTCGTCTTTCACAAAATGTCGCCAAACGAAACCCTTTTCTTGGAGAGCACTAACAAGATCTGCAGAGAAGATGTTTCCAACAGCTCCTTTGTTAATTTTCAGATATGGGACTTTCCTGGGCAAATCGACTTCTTCGATCCTACCTTTGACTACGAGATGATTTTTCGAGGCACTGGAGCACTGATATTTGTTATTGATTCTCAGGTAAAGAAAAAAAGTCAAGATTATAGAAGGATAATTTTGTTTTCTCGTCTGTCACCAGCAACCTACATTTCTACGCAAAAACACCATCTGACAATAGACAAATAAAACAAACGATGGAAAGAAAAGCTATATTCAGGGCAGTTAATGATTTCCCTAATCCAGGCTGTATCGACAGAAATTTTCCCTCTATTGTAGAATGTTTCCCCACCTCCTTATTCCTAAAATAGCCCTTTTCCCTATCCAAAAGTTGCTTTGATGGTTGTTGGACCCCTCTGGGGTAGTTTGAAGCAGGATATGGCTGACTGGTGGAAGGAGGGATTGGTAGAATTGGGGAGAAGCCCTCCCCATCCAGTTGAAAAAATGTTCTGTCTTGATCCGACTGTACATTTCTATCTAGATCAGTGCTTCCCAAGTTTGGGTAATCCAGGTGTTCTTGGACTGCTACTCCCAGAAGCTTTCGCCATCAGCTTTGCTGGCTGGGCAACCACTGATCTAGATTATTTCAATATAAATAACACTTTGTGCCACTGTCCTTTACTCCATTTGTCCTGGTGATAGCTTTGTATGCTCTCCAAAACGGTATGAATGATCTCTAAAGCTAAAAGCAGTCAAATATAAGAACAAAAACATGCTGAAGGTAAGTTGAAGATTTCCTTAATTTTCACAAGCAAACGGGTTTGAATGTTTGTTTAGGCAGCTACTCTTACTTGCTCTCAGAACTAATCTAAGAGTCTTTGTTCACGACCCCTAAACTCCGCAGCAAATGGCTGCCAGCTCCGAAGCTTACAATTGTTTCCCCACCAGCTCCAGAGTTTGCAGGAAATTAAGTGCGACCACGCCCACCTAAGCGCGTCCCAGCGCACTTTTCTTGTACCTGCTCTAGGAGGGTGAAAATCCCCAGGTCCAGATTTAACCTGGTGAGTGCGGGGCTCTCCTCGCACTCACCAGAAGAGAAGGAATCAGGACAACGACAGGGCTCCGGGCAGCTTCGGAGGTGAGCCTGCATTTTCCTCTCTTTTTTCCTCCCTCCCCTCACGCAGACAGGAGCAAGGAAGTGCGGAGGGGTGGGGACGCAAAAAGAGCAACGAACCCCCAAGATCCCTGGTCCGAATTTAAGTGGCCAGCGGATCTTAGGGGTCATGTGAAAAGGCCCTAAGATCATGCAAAGATGTCTAGGATAGAACCTTTCCCCCTAACATACTTCTTTTCCTATGCAGAGAACAATTTTGTGATTGTGCTGATATCTGGAGCTCTGCTCTGTAGCTGTTGAAGATACAGAAAAACAGCCAAAATTCGAAACCAAAGCCTCCCGTATATACTCAAGTATAAGCTGACCAGAGTATAAGCAGAGGGCCTAATTTTATCCCCCCTCCCAACTGGGAAAACTTACTGACTCGAGTATAAGGTGAGGGTGTGTTTTTTTCCATTATACTCGAGTATATACTGTATACCGCCCAATCTCTAAAGGGGCTGGGGGTAGTAATTGGCAATGTGTGCTTGGAATGTGAAGGCAATTAGGACATGACTGAACGACTGAACAACAACCATAACGTAAACTCCCTGATTGCCTCCACAGTCCCTGCATAGTTGCCAATACTACCCCCAGCCCTTTAGCTTCATAACTACGTCCCCTTATCCCTAAATCTTTCCAGATTTCAGGGGGCTCCCCTAAATTTTCAGGAAGGTACGCCTGCTACTTTGGAGTCCCAAGGTAAGTAAATTTTGATTGCATATTTTTAAAATAATTTTTGAGTGCATTTTTTTTAAAAATATGCACTCAAAAATTACTTACTTTGGGAGCACCAAAGTAGCAGGGGTATCTTAAGAAAGCTATTTTAGGGAACCCCCTGAAATTTGGAAGCATTTGGTGGTAAGGGGGCTGAGTTATGAAGCTTCAAAGGGGGTAGCCCTAGGGGAAAAAAACTTCTAATTGGAATCATATGGGAAGTGGCAGCAGCCTTATCTCCTGTCTGATCAGCTTTGGAGTAGAAGGTTTTTTTTCCTAGGGGACCCCCTTTGGAGCTTCATAACTCAGCCCCCTTACCCCCAAATGTTTCCAATTTCAGGGGGTTCCCTAAAAATGCTTTCTGAAAGTACCACTGCTACTTTGGAGTCTCCAGGTAAGTAAATTTTGATTGCATTTTTTTTATGAAGCTCCAAAGGGAATGACCTTATTGGAATCATATGGGAAGCAGAGGCACCGCTATCGGCTTTCCCGAAAAGGACTTGCACTCCGCCGTTCTCCCCAAGCCATCCGAGCACCTAATTTTACCCCCCGCAAAAAACTGGGAAACTTATTGACTCAAGTATAAGCCGAGGGTGGTTTTTTTCCAGCCAAAAATAAGGGCTGAAAAAGTCGGCTTATAATTGAGTATATACAGTATCAGTTGAAAATGAACATCAGCATAGGAAAAGTGTATATTCTGTAATAAGATTATGTGGAAGGAAAAGTAGATACAGTGAGTGTGCAACTTAAAACTTGCTAAGCATTGAACTGCTGGATCACTCAGTGGTTTAGGCAACTGGATGCAGAGCAAGAAGTTGGGAGTTTGATTCCCCACTGTGCCTCTTTGACAGGGGCAGGACCTGATGATCAATATGTTTTTTCCCAGCTCTGCAAGTTTTAAAATATTACTTTTTGCTTTATTAAGAGAATAAAAGCAGGCAAGAAAATGAAGGTTTGTGATGCAGGAGTTCTGCAATAAGTAGCTCAGGTATTTCTTATGTTGTAATCTTGCTTATGATTTTTTTTTAATGGCAAGGCAATGTTTTCTAATCACAATGTGAAAATAGACAAAAAAACCTTCAGTTTTTAGGTGACAGAACCAAAGCATTTGTCCTGTTTATTTTTGTTTGCAGGATGACTATATGGAAGCATTGGCTAGACTCCATCTCACTGTTACGAGAGCATATAAAGTGAACCCAGATATAAACTTTGAAATATTTATTCACAAAGTAGATGGTTTGTCTGATGACCACAAGATTGAAACACAAAGAGACATTCACCAGAGGGCAAATGACGATCTCGCGGATGCTGGGTTGGAAAAAATCCACTTGAGGTGAGAAGATGCAGCCATTAATAAGGGGGAAAGGACGAAAGAGCAACACGCCCTTTCAGCGTTGAAGTGAATAATAAAAACATCAGAGATGTGAATTCTTAAAGAACAAATTCTGATAACAATTCTTAATCAACACCTTCTGATAACAAGGGTACACTGGTATCATTGATCCTCAATGAGATTCTGAGTGCGGAGCTAGTTAGATATGCGCTGGTCATGTTCCGTAATTAGAAACTTCAAACGTTGAAGACTTGGGTGGAATGCTTTATCCTTAAATGAGTGCTGCCCAATGCCTCCATCTTGTATTGTCATGGCGTAGTTAACAATGTTTGATTATTTGTGCTAGTTCAGGGATAGGCATCCTATGGCTTTCCAGATGTTGTCGTTCCGATTCAGCCAGCATGACTGATCCTCATAGGAAACTGTGCTTCAAAAACTTGGGGTGTGGGGTTTACATTTTTTTCACCCCTGAGTAAATGTTGCTGCATCCCAGCCACACCCGATCATTTGACATCCATCACTTGAGGGACGGCTTTTCAAGACTTATGTTTTTTCCTGTTTATTACAGTGAAACTCCATGTGACAAAGGAGTTAGACAATATGTGGTTGTTGTGATGTGTCATCAAGGCACCTCCAACTTGACAGCGGTGCTAATGCTTGCATGTCCAAACTTTGCCCCCCCCAGATGTTTTCGACCACAACTCCCACAGTCCTTTGCCATTGGAAATACAGGCTTGGAATTCTGGGAGTTGTGGTCCAAAACATCAGGAGGGCTGAATTTTGGACATGCCTGTAATGTAGGAAGTTCGAGGAATGGTTTACTGGTCTCAGACAGGCAGATAGATACACACACACACACGAAGAACAGATTTTAACCCGGATGTCCTGAGTTCTCATATATTCATTGCATCATACAGGATCTCAAAAGAGCCTAGTATAGCTCTTCTATGGACCTCACATGATAATCAGTGTTCCATGGATGGAGGATGGGGAATTACTTGTTAAGATGTTGCAAACTAGATTTCAAATAACATCTAGGTATTGATAACCCAATTAATTCCCCAAGTGTTATATCATTTGGTTACAAATAGCAAAAATAATTTTACAACAACTTATATGCTCTCTTTTTACCATTTACTACTTGGTTTCTATTGTGGTTTTCAGCAACTCAATTAAAGTACTCTAACTTATAAAATCTATGCCAAAAAACCCCAACACCTGTTTTATTCCATTTTGTCATACCTCCTATACATTTTTGCAAACATTCCATATGTATTAATGTGAAAGGAATCTAGTAATGGTAACTGCTTCCTTTTTCAGCTTTTATTTAACAAGTATATATGACCATTCTATATTTGAAGCATTCAGCAAAGTGGTTCAGAAATTGATCCCTCAGCTGCCAACACTGGAGAACCTGTTGAACATCTTTATCTCGGTAAATAGTTTTGTGTACGTATGTGCTGTATTTCAGGTATTTTATTGCAAAAGCACTACTTCATTTCTTTTAAATTCTATTTTCCAAACACATATTTGATCATTAGGAAATTCAGAAAAGCAAAATGAGTTCATGCTTGCAAATATATTTTTGCAAACAGGTATGTGTTTGTAAATCATTTAATATAGATAATAAATGAATGTCATAGTACTTAAGTTGAAATTAAAATAGTGTCTGTGGGTATTTAGATCCTGTCCTATAATCCCTGGGAAAGCATCTCTATGCTAGAGTGTGGCTTTGAAGTGTAATACCTAAATTTACTTATTAAGGAGGATGTCCTGTGAAGCTCATTGGAACCTTATGTCTGAGAAAATATCCATACAATTGCCTTGTGCAATAAATTGAGCAAGTGTGTTTTGAGCAGTTAGAGTAGAGTATATGCCATTTTAAGAGTGTTCATTTTCATTTCCTTATTGTATATGAATCCATGGCATTTATGTCAATAGAGAAGTTCAGCTACCTTGAGCAGGAGTTTAAGTTGCCTTTATATGGTCCTGATAGATTTTGATTTAAAATAGGGTAATACTGAAGAGACACAGCCCAGCAAAAGCAAACTGCAATGACAACTCGTTGAAATCAGTAGGACTGGTAATCACTAGAATCTTTCCATTGTATTCAAAAGGATTTAGTCACGAATGACATCTGCTGAACCATGTCCAGTCAAACCTATCAAATGATCTCTAGTTTATCAGAGTTGGGCATATATTACCAGTATGTATTTGCTGTCAGCATGCATGGTAAAAAAATGTTCTTGTATTTATTGTGTAAAGTTTACATTCTGCTTAATGAAGTCTGATATTCTTTCTTTCCTTCTAGAATTCTGGTATTGAAAAAGCCTTTCTCTTTGATGTAGTCAGTAAAATTTATATTGCAACAGACAGTACCCCTGTGGACATGCAGACTTACGAACTCAGCTGTGACATGATAGATGTCGTCATTGACATTTCCTGCATCTACGGGTAAGGAAAGCATTTTTGCTTTTTGTGCTTGTTTCTGCCCCTAGGCAATCCGTGTTGTTAGATTTGCTTGATAAACGGATTTTTAAATTAATCATTCTCTGGGTTTCTAAGCCTCCTGTATGCACTAGAAATAAAAGATCACTAAGAAGAGGTCATTAATGATATCAGTAAGAATTGTGTGTGTTGTGTGCAAGGTCAGTGAAACTTTGTATGAGTAAATTAGAATATTCCTGAAGCTCTGAAATGTCCTGATATGGTAGAAGGGTCTGAAACGGTCTGGAAAGAGGGAAATAGAGAGTATTGTTCATTACAAGTGCAAGCAGGCTTCAGTCTTGATTGAGCTTCTTTGTTAGTTAGAAATCTGGGCCCTGTCAACTGGAGACTGCCAGAATTAGCTGCTTATGCTCTTTAAGCAATCTACTAGGGCAGAGATTGCCAACCTTGGGTTTCCAGATGTCCTTGAACTAAAACTCCCCAAAGCCTTCACCACTAGCTGTGCTGGCCAGGATTTCCAGAACCTGTAGTCCAAGAACATTTGGGGACCCAGGGTTGGAAACCACTGTACTAGAGAGATGTTTGCATTGACAAACTACTATAAAATTGAAATTCTAATATTGATCCCTAAGAATGCCCCAGGAGATCTTCAGAAAGGTCTGATCAGAGACAACAAAAGCTGATGACACCAAACCTCAGTGATAAGTGACTTGCTCCGGGCAGCCCAGACATTTTTCTAATGGAAATTTCAGTACATCCTAGGAATGGATATAGAGTTGTAAGCTAATTTTTGTGTATTTAGCTCAACTTGAGATCTTCTTTAATCAGCAAACCAGATTAAGGCTCTAGCACTAAAGACACAACTGTGCATTCCATAAAGTGCTGATTATTTCCTGCAGTACTTATTCATTAAATTCATTTCCCTCCAAAATGTGGATCTTGAATACATATTTATGTTTTGTATTCCATCTTGTGACATAGGAATATTTCCTGACTACTTACTACAGATATGTATAAAACAATTTAAAAACAGAATGAAATATAAACCCATAGGAAAAAGAACTTCAAAGATTAAACCAGCAAAATAAGATGCGCAGTACTCCCAAATTAAAATTACAGATTTTTCAAATGGGAGATTGAAGTTGCATGGGATATTTAAAAAGCATAGATGAGTGGAATGTCTTCATTGTTTCATGAAAACATGAGACAGTGCCACCAGATGAGCCACAATGTAAATGTGATTTCAGGGGGGGGGAGGCCATATGTAGTTCATCCCATAATATATCGTAATATATACCAGAGGGTTTCACTTTTCAGAGGAGGCCTCTGACACAGCCTTCATAAAATAATAAATTATAATCTGCATTTGCCCTACTGCCCTTAAACAGCAACATCCACAGGCACTTGAAAGGTCTCTGTAGAAGTAGTTGCAATGTGATCTGTTTTCCCAATCCTTTCTTTCTCCTTTTTTCTTTAACCCGTGTATTTCATTATACTTCCAATTTCTTCTCTCACACATTCAAAAATTGGTGTTCCACATTTTCTCTTACCATAGCAAATTGACCATTTGATGGTGTATTTAACACTTCTGTTCAAAGCCAAACTGCTTACTATCAGCAATTAAGTAACAAATATATAATATTTACTTGTGCTTGATACAGAGCAGTGCAGCAGTAGCGTGCATATAAAATGTCAGTATTGATATAAAGTATTGCAGAGTTAGGTTATGAAGAGACAATGACAATGGGTAGAGTAAAACTCATATATTCATATATACATCAAGAAATATATACAGTATAACAACCAAGCAATATTTACAACAGACAAACAGAGTGTGGGGTTCTGTTCTCACCATAACAGACCCACCTAACAAATGGAAAGCTAGTGCTTTTTATACAGTTCAGTACCCATCAGATGTGAGTCATCACTAATTACAATCTGATGCAATCTGATACAATCATGATGCTATAAATTCTTTCACCTGTGCTTCATCACATAACATGCCTGTGATTACTTATCTCTTACACTTGTGAATTAACATCATGAGTCTGCAGAATCTAACTGCCTCTATTTTACAATTCTCTTTCCACTATCTGTTAAATATACATAACATATATTTTATCAACTTTTACATATCTTGACACTTACTTCACATAGACAGATAGCAACACATAAAACATATGTTAGACCAGGGGTCCTCAAAGTTTTCAAACAGCGGGCCGGCCCACCACCACCCAGACACCACTGGGGGCCGGATCACAGTCCAAAAGCAGCTGCGGAGGCTGGCTTGCTCACAAAACAGGGGGTAGGTGGGGGTTGCAATTGGTCTCAGGGGCCGGATTCAGGACCTTGGGGGGCCGCATCCGGCCCCAGGGCCTTAGGTTGAGGACCCCTGTGTTAGACAGTTGCCAGCTTTCATCTTCAGCCTCATTGTATTTTATCTCAGAATAATGTTTTGCAAATTGTTGGGTGGCAGGACAGTTAACGTGTGCACGATTTTGAAAAGCCAAAAAGAGAGAGAGAGAGAGTAGGTGAAAAGAGAATGTAAAAACATGGTTAAATTCACAGTCCGAATGAGTTCCTTACAGCCCTCTTTAGGCACTGTTTAATGTCTCTCAGAAGATGCTGGTACTGCTGGAGAACAGCACTGCTCCATTATCTCTACTTCTTGCCTGTCCTTATTCTCAGCTAGCATTGTGCTAATAAGGGAGAAGAAACCAGGACGTTGGGGAGCCAATATTAATCAAGCCCATCCTGAGTGCTTCAGGCAGTTTAATTATTTGCCATCAAGTCAATTCTGACTTATGGTGACCCTTTTTAGAGTTTTCCAGGTAGAAGTGGTTTTCCACTCCCTTCTTCTAGGGACACTTTGAGACTGTGCTGTTTGCCTAAAAGGCCACACAGGCCGGGATGTACAGGAATTGAACTCCCAACCAGATACCTTGACCTCTGAATTGTCCAGCCAGCGTTAGTCAATACAGTGTAAATGTAAGACAGGGATTCCCCACCACCACACCCCCTGTGGCGTGCCAAATTAATCCTGCTGTAAACAAACCTTACTAGAATTGTGGCATGCCTTGTTGACCAGTACAAGACAAATCCACAGTGGGAGAGAAGACTATTCTACTGTACACTCCAGGAGATACATCTTGCTGGTGTTTTGTGTCTGGTAGAGTGAGTGGAGGGAAGATAGACACACAGCCTAGGAGCGGTGGATAAAAGCCCATAGCCCTGCCTGTGAGCTCTTGGGATGTAATCCAGGGATACCTTTTTTTCCCTGTCTCTGTCACACCTTGACCAACAAGAACAATTATCGCCCAGATTCGCCCGTACCTTGATGGGGACTCCCTGAGGACTGTTGTGCAAGTGTTGGTCATCTTGAGGATAGATTATATTGTAACACTCTCTACATGGGGCCTCCTTTGACCCTTGTTCAGCGACTGCAGTGGGGTGCAAAATACAGGAGCCAGATTGGTGGTTGGTGTGGGCAAATTTGACTGCATCGCCCCAATTCTGGCTTACTTGCACTGGTTACCCGTTGCGACCTGAATAAGGTTCAAGGTACTGGTTTTGGTTTACAAAGCCCTCCATGTCTTGGGACCTGAGTATCTGGCAGAGTGGGTCACCCAAAGGTCACCATTGGCCCGGCCCACCAGAGCATTGCTGGCACTCTCACTTCAGGTGGCCGCCCCTAAGGAGGCCTGTAAGGTTTCCACCCGTAATTGGGCCTTTTCAGTGGCCGGCCCAGCCATATGGAACAAACTGCCATGTGAGATTCGCCAAGCTGAACCCCTAACAGCTTTCTAAAAAGCATTAAAAACTTGGCTTTTTAAAGAAGCATATGGGAATTGTTAACGTTGTGTTGTCTTTCCTCTGTTTCTTGTTGTATTTCCTGTTACCCTTCAGTTCCTTATCCTCTTGCCGGGTCCTTTGCTTGTTATTGATCTGATCTGGTCTGATTTGGTATGATTTGTCCTTTGTGTGTGTGTGTGTGTGTGTGTGTTTTACTGATTTGTTATTGATTTTAATTGTTGTTTATTTGTTTGGCTTTCATGTAAACTGCCCAGAGTTCCTTTGGGAAAATTGGTGCAGTCTAGAAATGTATAAATCGACCAATCAATCAATAAGAACATGAGACTGCAGACAATCTCCACAGTTGTTACTGGTCCACAAAATTGCTGTATGGCTCCGCCATGCTCCCAGCATGTGCTGAGATCTTTGACAATGTAAGTGTCAAAAGTGCAAGTGTTGCTTGCAACTGACATGACTGAATTGGGAAAAGGTACAACAACCAAATTTACTCAGCCTGTCAGCACTGAAACATATGAGGTAGTGACTTGACTGAGTGGACCCTTGTGCCACTGTCATGGCAGAAAGCTCCAGGTGGAATTTGATTTACACTGTCTCCTCATTGACTAGGGCTTAGAGATGGGTTCAAACTGTTAAACCAGTGGTTCATGCTGGTTCATCCCAGCTTCCCTGCCCTGCCTCCTCCAGGCACTGCCTCTGAGGGGGAGCCTGCCAAAGGAGACAGGGCTGGGAAGTACCGAACACCTGTTCAACTGAAGGGCAAACTGGCACAAACTGACAGTTAAGTGATTCCTGCCCATCTCTAAAGTAGAGCTTAATCTGCCTAACACTTGTAAAAAAAGGTAGTGAGTGTCAGGCATATTGAATAAATGGCCTATCATGTATTCACACAATCACCATGAAGACTTGGTTAGCTTGGGTTTTCTATAATAAGATTTTAATTCAACTTTTATATAATAAGACTTGAGATGGATCGAATCTGCAGTTTATTTTATTCAGTAATATTTTAAATAAGGAATAAACTTAACAACAGAGTTCCATTCCTACAACTAGGTCATTAAGGCGGTTACTTCACGTCCCATTTGTCCCTCCTTGATGTCCAGCTTGGGACCGGTACAAAAAAAACCTTACTTCACGTCCATAGCGTAACAGCAAAAAGTTGTCTCAACCACACCCCTCAGAACCGGGAACAGAGCATGACAACCCGTACCTGCCCCTGGGCTGGGAAATTCTCTTGTCACGGTTGGTTCCCGGTTTCTGTTCCGAGACAATGGACCGTGAGGTAACAACTGTCATGCAACAACCATTGTCCACCTAGTGGTCAGCGGCTGAAGCGGCATTCAACATTAGTTTCCCTATGGGAAACACCATGCAGTAGACATGGGCACGACCAGAAAAAATGACGTTTTGAGTTTTCGTTTGTCGGAACGGGTCCGTTTCGTGTCATTTCCGTTTGTTGCGAAATTTTTCAAATATTTGTCATTTCGTCGTTTCGTTTGTCGTTTCCACCGCGATTTAGCATAGGGGCGTCCCGCAGTCAGGGCCGGCACTAGGTGTTTTTGCGCCCTAGGCGGTGGGCGGAGCGGGCGGCAGGGGGGAGGTGCGGGCAGGCGGCGGTGGCGGGGGGGCATGGGCGGGCGGCGACAGCGGCAGGGGGGAGGCGCGGGCGGGCGAACGGGCGGCCGGTGGCCGTGGGTGGGCGGGCGGCGGCGGCGCGGGCCGCAGGTGGGTGGCGACGCAGGCGGACGGGCGAGTGGGCAGTTAGGATATCATTTAGGATAGAGGTTCTGTTCTTGGCTTGCACCCCAAATGTGTGTGTGTGCAAGCAAATTGAAGTTGGGAAAATAGAAAATAAATGGTAGTATAATATATTTTTAAAATAAATCCACACCTCCCACTCCCAGTCGAACCTCCCCCTTTACCCAATATCAGAAAAAAAAATCCTCACAAACTGCCAGAGGAAAAAAAAAGAATAAACTTCTATTCCCTTCAGCAGACAAAGCTGCAGAGAATCAAAGAAATTATTTTCTAAATTCAATTCCCTCCCTGCCTGCCTAACTTAAATCTAAAGCCTCCAGCCTTCCTCCAATCAGCCAACAGCAGCCAGCCACACAGCCCTCCAACCTCCACATCCAAGACCAAGACCCGATTGCGACTTCTGGAAGGTGCCTCGGCTTTTTATGCCTTCTGGCACATCCAGAAGTGTCAGTCAAAACCTGGCCATGCCATTGGTGGAATGGTTCAAAAATTTGCATGGTCCCATCCCATGCCCAGCCCAAATGGGAGGTCTAAAAAAATAAAAAATAAAATAAAATAAAATAAAATCAATGTTATAAAAAACCCACTGCTGCTACAATTAAAAATCAGGCATTTAAAATAAATAAATTTCACATGTTTCTGTGGTGATTTGGTGTGTTTTTTGACCACAATTTCAAAAGAAAAATTGTGGTCGCCATTTTGGATCCCCCCCACCACATGGCATGCAGCGAGACAGACGACGAGGATGACCCCCCCCAGCCTGGTGCAAGCAGCCCAGGACAGGAGGGGGGGCGGGGGACCCCCCCCCCCAGAAACCACCCCTCTGGTAGGTGTCCTCAGGCAGGCATATTTTCGCCTGCTTTTTTGGCCGGGAGTTGGGGTTTTTTTTGTTTTTTTGTTACTTTTTAAAACTTTTTTTCTGTGCTGCTTGGCATCGCGCGATCGCCGCGATGCCATTAACGACAACGAAAAACCCGGCCCAATTTTTCTTTTTTCGGGTCGGGTTCGAGCTGGAGCGGCGTAATTATCGTTACCATTTCCGTTACGTAACGGAAACGATAACCGAAAACAGAAACGACAATTTCGCCGCTCCGTGCCCATGTCTACCATGCAGTGCAAATGTTTATTAAAGAAAGTACTGAAAATTCTGTAGCATTGACGTGTAAATCCCGGAAGACCAGTAAATCGAAATATCGAAAAAGTTTTATTTACAATATTTAAAAAATGGTAAGAAAGCAAGACAGATTCAGAATTTGTCACAGAACATGACTGTGAAGTAACAGTTGTCACAAGACAAAGTAATCACGCCTGTGAGTAAACGGAAACAGGGACTGAATAGGGACAAAACCATGTGACCCTGAACAACGGTGTCACAGTGCAAACGTAATCGTGGAACAAGGTAGGACGTGAAGTAACCGCCTAAGTGAATAGCTTGTTAAGTGAGGAGCTTAAGGTGGATGTCTTGTGGTGTGTTGAAGCTGCCCTCCTTGCAGGTGGGCTAGAGCGGGGAAGCTCTCTGAGAGGCCACAAGAGGGGAAAAACAAAAATGGAGGAGAAAATAATGGTGGGGATGGTTGATGCTTGCTCTGTTTGGTTCATTCTCCTTTCCAGCAGAGGCATTGGGGTACTCACAGCATCACCCATCCCTTGGAAGTAGAGGAGGAAGCAGGGAACTGTAGCCCTGTTTCCTTCCCTCTGAGCTGCTGACAAGGTAGGTGCAAGCAAGGAGATGCGGGCTGGATGCCTTGGTCCAGGCCTTGTGGGCTGGAACATCAGGTTTTTCCTGAGGCAGCAGTTAGGCAGTGGGTTTGGCCATTGCTACTGGTTGTAAGTCTGAGCAATCATTAAACATGTTGTTAAGCGTGGAGTGGATGTAAAGCCTTCTACATCGAAGAGGATAATATTGTTATAAATAACCATCTTGTCTATCAGGAGCTGAACCCAAGTGTCAGGTCTAAACATTAGGAGTCATGTCATAACAATTTGTAGGTGAGGTGACATATTAGCAAAATTTGCTGGTTTTTAAATGTCACAGTGCCACTTAGTAGTTATTGGCAGCTTGGTAACTGAAGACTTTGGAGCAACTCCAATTGCTGAAATTAGTGCTGGAAGGTAGATAATCTGACCCTATTTCCATGTTCCATCTCACCATCTTTCTGCATCTTAAAACATTGTTCTTTAGACTCAAAGAAGATGGCGCTGGCACTCCTTATGACAAAGAATCAACAGCAATAATAAAATTGAACAACACGACTGTCCTTTATTTAAAGGAGGTGACAAAGTTCCTTGCCCTTGTTTGCTTTGTCAGAGAAGAGAGCTTTGAGAGAAAAGGTAATGAACTTAAGCCTATTTAGTGTTACTGTATAGCATATCCCATGATCTTGTTCTCTTTGTTCTTAAACGTTTTTCTCTCTTAATTCTCCTCGATTATGTTTTTACTTACAGTATTGGTTTTATTTTATTTTGAGAGCACTATTGTGAAACACTTCTAGGTTTCATGGAATGAAAAATGGTATAGTAATAATTAAGATAGAGAGACTATTCATGGAAGTTGAGAATTGAACACTCTGAGGTCCATGAATGAGGACTGGAACGTGGAGCATTCTGCAGGGCTTCCTTCTTCCTGAATCCTGAATGAGAGCCGCCCTTTCTATCATGTGCTGCTGTCAGCAGTCTGTTCTCAGGCTTTGCTGATAGGACAGGAAATGTGTAACGCTCCTTAGTTCAAGGGGTGTGTGGACTGAATCTCACATTCTGTGACCACAAACTGGATATAGAGGTTGTGGCTTAAAGTAACAATGTTTATCAGCCTTGATTTGAGCATTTGTGTTTTGTGAATTCAGTTGTTGCATGCTTCTGAACTCAAGGGAGAAGAGGAAGTGCCTGGAAAAGTGAAGAACCAACCGATGAGCTTTAAATCACATAAAATATATACAGTGGACCCTTGGATAACAAACAGCTTGTATAACATAAAATCTGTCCAACATAAAAAATTCCAGAGATAGGGGAAATTTGCTTAACATAATCGCCTATGGGGAAAATCCATACAACATAAAAATGGGATTACAGTACTCTGTTTTCAATGCATTCCTATGGGAATTTGTATAAAGGAAAATATGCTTAACATAATTTCATTTGGAATGAATTAATTCCTTTATACAAGGTACCACTATATCATTTTCACTTTAATTTGAAGTCTGAGAAAGTTGACATCCACCAAAGCTCACATTAAAGTATAGCAGTTAGTCTTTAAGGTGTCACAACATTTTTGTCTTCTTTATTTTGTTTTTGTCTGTGGCTTTAATTAATTTAATTTTTCTAAATCTACATGTCTGCATCGAGAGCTTATGGCATTAGGCCATAAATTGAGGCCACAGGCTCACTGGTTAAAATCTAAACACAGTAATGAACCATTTCAAAACAATGTCTAGGCCTTGGTAATTTATTATAATAATTCTGTAATCATTTACAAATTTTCTTGCATTTTGAGCCTGTTCTAGTTCTTTCATGTAGCCCTCTATATTTATCCTTTTTAACTCCTCTGTCCTCACACATATACACAGGAATAGGTATGTGCTATTGAATTATTTGATAAAACTCTTTACTTATATGAGCTCTGTCCCGATGGTCAGTTCAAGAAGCTTTATTCAGCATAATCTCTCTGTGAATACCTGCTAGAGCTCCAGTGGCTTTGGAACAGGCGAATGCGCCTATTAAGGGCTTATCAAGGCTGATTCCCCTTGTACGTGGGAATTGGGGAATCGGCCTTGAAAGCAGTATGTTTATGTTGCTGTATAGGTTATATCAGTGGTGTCTAAACTTCAGCCCTCCAGATGTTTTGGACCACAACTCCCAGAATTCCAAGCCTGTATTGTCAGTGACAAAGGACTGTGGGAGTTGTGGTCCAAAACATCTGGAGGGCTGAAGTTTGGACAACACTGGGTTATATCATCATTATTATGGATACTAAGCACATCTGATCTTGCCTAATTTCGGAAGCTAAGCAGGGTCGGCCCAGGTTAGTACATGGATGGGCGACCACCAGGGGATACCAGGTGCTGTAGGTGCGTGGAGTAGGAACTGGCAAACCACTCCAGTATTCCTGCCAAGAAAACTCCATGGACATGGGGTCATGAAGGGTCGGTCGGTCACAACTGTAACAACACAATACACACACTACAGTGCAGGGAAAAGGTAGATTTGCTTATTACATTACTGCCATGACGAGTTGCTTCACTTTGTTCATTTGTTGTTGTTTTTCTTATTAGGACTAATTGATTACAATTTCCACTGTTTCCGTAAGGCCATACATGAAGTGTTTGAAGTGAGAATGAAAGTTGTGAAAGCACGGAAGAATCAGAACCAAATGCAGAAGACCAAGAGGGCTACTCCTAATGGCACACCTAGAATGCCATTGTAAAATGAACTTCTTTACACCACTGTTAACATGTAATGCATCTTTAAAACATGTCAGGGTGTTACCAAGTTTCAAGGCTGGAAGATGGATAGAACTGCTGTATCATGAATATGGATTTTTCCACACTAGCCTTCTTCCAAAACACTGTTGATCTCTTTTTGTTGTTCATATTATGATATCTATGAAAAAACTGTTTTGCACTTTTGTTTTGTTTCATGGCAGAAATGAAGTTTTGATAATCCAAGTTGTATTTTATTTAAAATGCCACTTTTTATGTGTGGTCTTGAATAGAATATGTACCATAGTTTCTCTACATGCTGCAAACAAGTGAGTAAACAATCAAAGTGATAAGAAGACTTCTTACATAGTTGTGAGTTTAATATTCATGCTCGATATATGATCAATCTCATAAACACTTTTTTATTTTGGAGCACAGTAGCAATAAAATATTTTTGGGAGTCCATGTTGGCACATGAAACGTTGAATAAAAAGGGGCAGGGAGGGTAAATGGAGTTCTAACTGTTTCCCAAGTGTCTCCATAAATTCAGGTAAGCTCTCCGTTCGTTATATGATTATCTCTACATAAAAGTAATTTTATATAAAGATACTTATTTTGCTATGTTTGCAAATTGTATATGATTGTGTGTTTTTTTTAAAAGATCAAAACATGTGAAAGAAATCCTAATTGAGGGCATGCAGTGATTGTGTTTTGAAAGGGTGAGACACACAGAAAAAGGATACTGTACTTTCCCCTACCCTTCATGTCTACCCTACTTCCCTAGCAGATGACTTACATTCCAGCAGAACTTAAGTCCCCAGTTTCTGTGGAACTAAAGGACAAAGGGCATTGTGTTGCCAGTTTTGTTCCAGTTTTGCAGAATTACGTAGGGCGGTGGGGGGTAGTGTCCTCTGGGCTCTGCCACCTAGTTCTGTAGACTTCACAGTGTAGGCTACTGTTGAGAGCTCATAGAGAGCCAAGCAATAATATATCTGAAGATCAAGAGAAACAGGCAGAAAGAATCATTTACAGTGGTGCCTCGGATAATGACTGTAATTCATTCTCCGAGGTTAGTTGTTATCCGAAACATGTCGTTATCCGAAACACAGTTTCCCATAGGAATGAATGGGAAACCATTTAATCCCTTCTGGAGCCTAGGAAAAAGGCACAGACACCTGGCTTTTTGCTCAAAACTCTTTAAAAAGGGCACTTTAAAGGTACAGATGCAATTTCACCTGGGATAACTTTTTTTACTGATGCATGCTGGAAATTCATTATCTGAGGCAGTCCATAGGGAAAATTCGTTATCCGAGGCAGCCCATAGGAAGATTCGTTCTCCAAGGCAGACCTATACCTAGGAATTGCGATTTGTTATCCGACGCAGCCCATAGGGAAAATTCGTTATCAGAGGCAGGCCTATACCCGGAAATTTGCAGTTGTTATCCGAATTATTCGTTATCCGGGGCAGTTGTTATCTGAGGTACCACTGTATTTGGTTAACATGCAATACTGTATTGGTTACATGAACAACTCATTCCTTTTCTGGGGGGGGGGGAGTCCACATTAATTCCAAGGAAGAGCTTGTGGAGAAGGGGGTAGTCTGAAGACCCACCCACCAGGAGTACCGCCTACATAAGGAAGGGAAGACTGGGAAGAATGGGGGGAGAAACAAAGGAAAAGGGAAGAGGCCAGGAGCAGGTGTTTAAGGGAAGAGCAGAAGGTGCGAGAAAGAAATTTGAAGAGACGCTTTGCATTGGCGGGGCAGAAAAGGCGGGAGAGAAAGAACCACCCAAAGTAGTGGAGGTGGAGTTCAGGAGTACAAAAGGGAAGGCGCGCATCCTACCCCCTGGTGGGGAGTGGGTATGGATGCAAAATCCAGACACCCTGGACTGGGAAAAGATGATGATGCCTCATGCTGAGGCAGAGAGTTACTGGTGACGTGTGCAATGGGTCGGGTGTTCCTACTGGGGTGTGAGAGAGGCCCATGAATATCAAAATTAGCTAAAGGCAATTCGAAAGGACATAACCCTGGACAAGTGGGTTGCTCGGAAAGTAAAGGAAGATCGATGCACGGGTAAATACTCCTTGGGAAGGGGTTCCGTTTTGTTTAAGAAACCACCGCCTAAAGAGGACCGGAGCCGAGAATATGGGACCCAAACCTCCACAGAGGATGGGGTGAAGTGTCCGGAATCATCCAAAGACTCGACCTTTGTGAAGGGGTCTGGTGGGGAGGGAACCTCTCTGGACAAGGGGGAGAGTTAAATTCCGTTATGTTCACTCCGACCCGAGAGTCTTGGAATAACCCATTCATTACCCCAGTTGATAATGTTCGTACTGAGTTTATTAAGGATAGTGCCTCCCAGAGAGTGGAAGAAATTAATAAAGGAGACCTTTCATTGGACAAAAATGCTTCTTTATTGAATAAAAGCAGGAGGGGCATTTGGCAAAATAGTGAACTCTCACAGCTGAAGTTGAATCATTTGAATAAACTGGAATGGATGAAGAGAGAATGGATGAAGGTGGCTTTTAAGTTTATATAGATATTGGAAACAGTACAATAACTTGAGGTAACTCCCCACTCACATAATTTTGGTTTATTTTAATGGAAAGCTTGCCTGTCTTAGTCTGACAATTTGAGAAGTCTTGTGGTCTTCCCTTTCACATTACATCCATGCTCAGTTGTTGAAGGATAGCTTGTTGTGTCCATTCAGGCAGAGGCACTGCTAATTAAGCACAATTTGGCAAGGCAAAATTTAATAGAAACCACTGGAACCCTGCTTTTGGTTTAAACGTTCTGTTCATGTGAGAGATTATTCTTACTTGACCAACAAATAATTATTATTTGTATGGAGGAGGTGGCTGGCAATCCTCCAGATAATGACATCACAACTTAGTTCATAGAGAATTTTAATTGCCTTTGCTTGTGAATCAGAGGCTAAATAAGGTTAAAATGAACATTTGAGTTGAAAATGGCCCTTATAGATAGTAATATTTAAAATGGATGCATTGAGACCCAACATGTTTTTTTACAGTCCTGTATCACTCTTTGAAATTACTTTTCACATTATTGTGTCATACTCATGCAAATATTTTTCATATCCTGATACCACATCAGAATTAAGTCCATCTCATTATGTTGCATGAGGAAATCCATTTATAGGGATGTGACTGCCCTGAGCCCCGCTCTGGCAAACAGCACTTCTTGAACTACACAGAATTTAATTTTTCTTACAGGGGCAGCAATCACCTCTGGCTGCCTCCAGTGAGCCGAGCCATGAGGGACAAGTATGCATGGTGCCCAGCAGTCCACATGTAGGACTTATCTTCATACTTTCACAGATACAAGAAGCACATCCCTCTGTGCAAGCAATAGAACATGGTATAAGTGAATAGTGTGGCAGCTACACATAGCAGCTATTCAGTAAACCCAGTCAATATATATGGGTCTTTGTGCCTGAGTAGAAAAGCAAGTTTAAAAATTGGTATTTTAATGAAGAGTCCCTGGAGTGCTCCTCTGCCTTCTCCCATTTGTTTCCAATTGAAGCAAAATAAGTTGGGGAGCCGTGCGGCCATCACAAAAGTAAACCCTGTACAAAAATAGGCCAGGTTATATCTTTTAGGCTACTAGTAAAACAACAAAACATTTGCTCATATTTTGAGGGCAACACCCTCTTCCTCAGAGCTGTACCAAAAGTTCAAGCATGACAAAGAGAGAAATGTCAGGAGTTAGTTCTTAGATGTAAAGTTTCTTGGCAAGATGAAAAAAAAAATGCCAGGTAGTTGCTTAGTTGAGCCTTAGAGCTGAGATGTTCTGAAGCTGCATTTGAATCTACAGGTTGTGTTGAAGGGTATAAATCACGCATATATATATATATCTATCTTAGTAACCCCCAGCATATCACAATATAAGCCACACAAGTTATATACTTAGAAGTAGAAATCATTCCAATTGTATTCACATGTATATCCTGTCATGCAAACAAACTCTGGTCAAATGTTTCCGGCCACTTAGGGGAACTTCTGTTACAAAAATTGGCTGAGCCAGCAATCTAATTATTTTCGTAGCCTTGAAGCTCTACACAGCTAATTGCATATACGTTAGCCAAGAAAACCTTATCTTTGTTGAGAGAGTTCTTGGCATACGTCATTGTCAAAGGAGGTGATCCTCCCTGAAAACTTCTAGCCGAGTCAGGCAGTTCAGACACCATAGCAATTAAAACATTTAATTGGTGTCAGGAATACAAAATAAATGACCAAAGATGTCAATTAGGGGCTGATTCATGTAACAAATGTATATGACGTAAATTTGGATGGGCGGAGGGAAAGAGTGCTGGAAAAACCGTATAAAATATATCTCCTTTCGTTTCTAAAACGGACTTCGCACCAGCAAAGAGTGTGGAAGTACCCTTGGTTGAACCAATAAATCTCTTTTCTGTCTACAAAAAAAAGACTCAGACTGCTCATTGCATTCTGTGAAGCCGACAGCACGCTAGCGATGAACCCCATGATTGAATTCATTGCTTTCATTTGGTGGAGATGCCGGGGAATTCGCTGCTGCTGGAAAGCTTGCAGAGTCTGACTCAATGCATGGTAAGAAGTTCGTGCTGATTGATTGGTCCTAGTCCGGACCCTCAAATTTATGAGGAGGATCGCTCTGTCAGCACTGAATGGGCTACCGTACTTGAGAGAAAACAGGAGCCGGCCAAAAAGGGGAAGAACTGAGAAGGACTGCGCAGAAGAATTCTGGTAAGGTAGAAAACCAGCTGTGGGGTGGCTTGAGTTCGAATCTAACAGCTCTGTGGAGTGGAGAAGGTTGCGGATTCTTATTGTCGGCCCCGGGGGGGGGTACAGGGAGGAGAAGGGTCGGATACGACCTTAACATCCCAAGGACCAGGGGACATTGAGGGACACTACGACCCTGAAATCCCCAAGGGAGGAGGGGTTTTTTCATACTGAAACAGGAGGAGAAGAGCGCTGCTCTAACATCCTGGGAAAAATTTGCAAAACCCAACATCCCTAGGGTCCGCCCCCTAAGTATTTGAAACAGGAGGAGAAGAGCGCTGCTCTAACATCCTGGGAAAATTTAGAGATATATTAATGCATGGGCATGTGGGATGGTGATTCCACTTTTGAATTTTGTATGTGTGTTTTTCAAGGTAAGGGGCTGTGCCTCTATACCCTGCGTAACAGCAGAGAAATGGCCATTCTCTGTGTCCTAAGCAGGGGCAAAGACTGGCAATCTTTGTCCCACCATCACCAACGGAGCACCATCTCCGTTTGAATTTAGATAGTTAATAAGATTTCTCTCTAGGCAGAGGACATAGGCAGGTTATTTGGGGGAAAAATATTGTGGATGGTTTGTGTGAATCAAACGGAATCAGTGATTGATGTGTATACGTGAGCCGGGTTGATCTCTAGGACATAACCCTTGGCGACCTGAGTGTGGACGCGCGATTTCTAAGCCAGGGCGACCTACTTAGGCCGCGTCAGTATCACGTGTTGTGTGTGTGGTGTGATTAATTAAGTGCGATTCCGTTTGGTGTTGTGGGAGAATTTATAGGCACACAGTTAGACCGTTAAAACAATCCAATGGGGATAAATTAAAGCAACGTATGCACCCCCTTTTGATGTGCGATGTGGTAACATTGGAATTCTGCCACCAGAAGTAATGATTTTAGTATTATATGGGACAAAAGTAAGCTTTAAGAAGAGCCCCTCTAACTAGGATAAGGCAGGACTTTACCATCTCAAATTAAGATTCTAGCCCTCAAGGAGGGCAGACCAATTATGACCTGCTAGCAAGAGGCGTGTGAATTTATAAGGACGTGCTTAGTTAAGTAATATAGAGACTAAATACTCTGCCAACTAGAAGACCCCGCCAGCAATTTTGATAACACCAGGGGAAAAATGGGCAGTGAGAAGGGTACTTTTGAGTACTCATGGATAAACAACATCCTACGTATTTTGTGACTGGTTGGTCACACGAAAAGATTTACCAGCTGAAGGGACATTTTACAGGGAAAACATCATAGGGTATCTGAGTAATGCATTTTTAGTAAAACTGGGTAGGAAACCTGAAAGATGATGGAAGGAAAGGCAGGATGGTAAACTGAAAAGGTGTAGAGAAAGACAGATGAATAGAGGAAGTGTAGTAGCAGGAAGGCGGCAAGACAGAAGTGGGGATGGATAGGTATGATGTTGAGGGAACTGGAGGAGAGCACGGAGCATTGAGGGGACAGGAAGTGCTAGGCGGGAGATGCGCACTTCTGAATTGCCTTATTCAAGCATTCAGGAGGTACTTCCATCCCGTTACGCCAATGCCCAACTCCTTGAATATAGAAGCCTTAAACAGAACTAATGGTGGCTACACGCCACGTGAGGAAATAGGTATAGACGTTATTTCTGAACTCTTAATAATCAAAAGCAGGGAAATCGAATCAGGGGATGAGCCCCTTTCTGGCAGCTGGCCACGACAGAAAGTAGAATCAATGCCTTGTTCCTTCTCCAAAAGTAGTTAAGAACATTTGAGAACAAACAAGGCAATTTAATTTCAAACACAGGGAGATTCTCAGGACCAAACTGCCAATAAATATCCACATTTGGACTGTTTCAAAAGGCGTCTTGGTCTCTCTCTCTCTCTCTCTCTCTCTTCCTCCCATCCTTGGAGAATAAGCAGGAATTTTTTTTTTAACTGTGCTTTCATGGTCTTCATAAGGACTTAAGTACCATCTAGGCATTATTTGCCTCCCCATAGATATCAGAGTGAAGGAAGAGAGAGAAATTCTACATGTCCACCTAAGATTTTCGTCCCCTCCTAATTTAAGTGGCTTTGTTTATTCATTACAAGGGCCACGCTTCTCAAATTGGGCTTAAGCAGACAATAAGCCACAAGAATGGTGGATTGCCCCCTTTGTTTCAGAGCATTTCACACCTAATTCATTACAGAGTAATTAAAGGAGATTGTCTGCTGGCCTCAGGCTGGATAATGCAGCCGCGGGGGAATTTTAAAGTCTACAGCCCCTCCCTTCTTTTTCTGCTAATCGCCCCCCTTCACAGGGCAAGCTAGCATACCACCTCTCATTCCCCCTCCCAGAGGAATTTGAGGAATGCTGAGAAAAAAAAAACAGCCTAGGTTTCCTTTTTTTTTATCCCAAGCCTGGAGTAACGTAACGTACAGGTCAGTCCCAAAGCATTCAGCAGGCTTACACGCCAGAATTTAAGACGAGCCTTGCTTACTCTACGCACTGCACATTTTTCTTAATTAGGCTTTTCGAAGATAAGTTTAAAAGCTACTTGCGATTTCAATGACTCTTTATAACTAATTCAACACAGGAGAATAAAAGAGTTATCTTTTTGCCATAGGTGGTACAAGGCTTGCCTGGCCAGTAAAATGTGCATAGCGTGTGGGTGCTGCTTTTAACCCACGCCTGGTCTCAGAAGCCCCCCCCCCGAGGAAATTGAGGCTTTTTTTTTTTTTTTTAGAAAACAAAATGGACTTAACGATTTTTCTTTTCCTGTTTTGTGCCCATGACACCCGCATGTAACGGGCAAGATTCCCTATTTTTAAGAATGGCTCTATAGTGCACATTATTAATTTGTTACAAATTTCACAGGGAGCCTAGTAGCGTGACCATGGCCGACCTGAATTTGTGAACAACTACTAAAGTGCAGTTGTGTACTATGGCCAAACGATTTTTCCGAACATTTGGACACCCCCCCCCATTCATATGCTTGTTTCACAAAGAGATATGCCCCATTCTGCAGGACATTTGCTTTTTGTGACATTTTTTTTTCCTTCTCGAGACTCTCAGATAGACTGCACTACACTGTGCCATTGAAATCTGCACACAGTGTACTGCATGTAGCACTATCACACCTGGAGAACGAGGCCATGTTCTGCAGATTGCGTGGCCATTTTTGTGTGTGTGTTTATTGTTCGTCTGTTTCGGTCTGTCTGTCTCTTCCCACTCGGAAAGACGCTGGATGAACCACTTTCCGTCCTGAGGCATCCTTCCCCAGATGACAGCGTGCGTTTGACACTTCGGAAGGTCCCCGAGGCAGCCTGCTGATTCACTTTCAACTCAGGGTGACAGATTACAATCCTGTCTTCCTGTTCCTTTTTCTTTTTTTTTTCTCTCTGTTTGTTTATGGGGGGAGAGAGTGGGTTTAAAACAGCCACTGACTTTTGTTTTGAAGTATGGCCGGCCGTGACTTTATCATTCCGCTTGCCAGTCCAAACTCCCCTCCGGAACAATTTGGTTCATGCTAAGAGCCTACTTTGCATCTCCTGGATATTCTGCCAGCTACATTTTTTGCTGTCCCCGTGTAGGAGAGCAATTTGACTTGGGGATGGGATCTGTGGTTGATTGGGGACACCTGAACACCTCCACCTTGCAAGCACTCATCAGGGCCAGCTGAACTTGTGCATATCTACTGCTGTACAGAGGTGTCCTCGTCATAGACTTTGGCCCCCCTACTTCACGTATTGGTTTTACGAAGAGGAAAGCCCCAGTCTGCCTTTTTCAACATTTTTTCCTTTTCATGACTGTCAGATAGACTGTACCACCCTGCTTGGCAGCACAAGGACAGCTGAGGGGTCCTTTTGTGGGGGTTTGTCCTCTGTGTTTGTCTGTTTGTGGTTGTGTGTGTGTTCTTCTCTTACCCAGGTACCTCCTGGAGGACGGGCTTTTGCTCTGGGAAAAACGCCCACCCGTTCTTTATTTCTGGATCGTGGAGTCGGTTGGGTTTGGAAAGCTGACGCTGCCGTTCGTGGATGCTGAGATGGGGACCCTCCTGCCATCCCTTCCGCTATCCCTCCTGGAGCCTTTGATGTCTTTGATGCCATCTTCGAGATGACTGCGCTCCGCCAGTTCGATCGATGTGGGCCACTGGATCCGGTGATGTCAGCCCTTTCACCCAGCGTGAACCGCTCCCCGCGACCGAGAGGGAGAGAGGCCTGACCGGTGACGCCTCCTGCCCACTGCAGTATGATGCCTCAAGCCTTAGATGACCACCCCCCCCGGATGGAGGACGCCGAATTGCACCTGACCTGTGGTCATCACCCCTGTTCCTGGGGGAACCTTGCATTTGCCACTTCGGGGAGTCCCGCTGTCGTCTGCTGATTTCCCCCTAAGCTTCCGGTTGACGGGCTGACCTCCTGTCTGCCTGATTTCCTTTCCTTTTCCTTTTCTTTTCTCTGTCTGTCTCTGAGGGGGGAGACGGAAGGTGCTTACAGGCCACTGACTTTTGCTTTGGATTGCGGCCAACAGACTTCACGCCCGCAATTTCACCCTTTTCGTCGGGACAGAAACTTGGTGGGGTTTAAATCTGATGGAGTCACCACTGCTTTGGACCACCAAGAACTTGTGAACTTGTGTCGACACACACACACCAGCATCCACAAGTGAGCGCTTACTTGGAAGCCTTGCATAGGGACGTTAATTATGGGTCACTGTTTATGATATTACTGCCTATTATTGATAGTCATTGTAAAAAAATTTTTTTGTGCCTCTCTGAATGTGCCTTCCATAATTCATATTTTTCTATTACTTGCCTTTCTATGCAATTTACATTGAATGAGGGAAATTTTGGCACCCATGGGTGCTCCGAGACTTTATACCACAAAACAATGGTTTTCTAGAATAGCTGTCTACATTATTTACTTCACCAAAGACAATGATGAATTACTTTTTGTCCCATATTTATGGGGCTGATTCTGTGTGTGAACTGACAGCTACAGAGACATCTCTGCTTTGATTTCAATAGCTCATCCGTGACTCTACCATGGGACTATAAGTATTGAGTATGGTTTATGGGTAAAAATTGGTTTTTCTAAGATTAATGTCTATCATCTGGGTTGTCCTGTATGCATGAACAACTGGGTAATTCTGCACAGCCTGCTATAATTTGAGTTTCAAGGCACACCACACACCTGAATAAGGTTGAAAATCATGTCATGATTTTTGTTCTATGACATCAGGTACTAATGTTTGTGTATCTTTATGAAAAATGACAGTATGAAAAATCATATTGCAAGGTCTAAACCCATTTGACAGCAAAAGGGAGCAGGCTGGCAAAGGAGCCTTGCTCATATTTCTATAAGTGTTTGATTTGCAAACTGACCCTAAATGGAATTCAGGGGTTTTCAGCCTGACTACCAAACACACAAGCAAGATATCTCACATTTGCACTGCTGCTGCAAGAAAATTTATTTGGGTTTCATGATTGTCCTGATATAAGGTACTGAACAAATCTGCTGTTTAGTTATCACTTTGGGACAGGGATCTTGATATCCAAGTCTATCACAATATTATGCCAGCCCCTTCAGAAGTTGGGAATTTGGGATCTCTGAGCAGTGAGCAGCAGGCCGTGGGAGGTTGTGATCATGTTGCATTCCTCCAACAGGGGACATTTAAATGCTATGGTCCGTGAAACGCATCCATCCATTGCAGTCTGCGGGTCTGGCCAAAGGGTCTTTTTAACTCCCAGACATTGTGAAACTTCATCTGGTAACTTAACATTTCATTATAGAAAGTGCCCTAGTGAGTTAAGGGGTATTTCTTTGTTCAAATGCGTCCCTCACCATGAGACGCCACAAATCATTTTGTGCCTATAAGCCATTTGGGAAAAAGGGCGGGAAAAGTTTTCCTGGCAGCACTGCTGATACTCTCATCAGGAACACTGAAAAATCACTCATGATGAAACCCCTCTCCAAGGGAATAGTAAGCAGGGAAGCTCAAGCAATATTCACGCTTTTGTATATACACCTTCGATATGTTTCTTTGTCCCTTACAAGTCTATCATGGGAGCCACGGGAGGGCAACCTATGGAGAATTTACTGGCGTAAATTTCCATAACACGTCAAGGGCCGAATGAAGGGTATAAATCACGCATATATATATATATCTCTATCTTAGTAACCCCCAGCATATCACAATATAAGCCACACAAGTTATATACTTAGAAGTAGAAATCAGTCCAATTGTATTTACATGTATATCCTGTCATGCAAACAAACTCTGGTCAAATGTTTCCGGCCACTTAGGGGAACTTCTGTTACAAAAATTGGCTGAGCCAGCAATCTAATTATTTTCGTAGCCTTGAAGCTCTACACAGCTAATTGCATATACGTTAGCCAAGAAAACCTTATCTTTGTTGAGAGAGTTCTTGGCATACGTCATTGTCAAAGGAGGTGATCCTCCCTGAAAACTTCTAGCCGAGTCAGGCAGTTCAGACACCATAGCAATTAAAACATTTAATTGGTGTCAGGAATACAAAATAAATGACCAAAGATGTCAATTAGGGGCTGATTCATGTAACAAATGTATATGACGTAAATTTGGATGGGCGGAGGGAAAGAGTGCTGGAAAAACCGTATAAAATATATCTCCTTTCGTTTCTAAAACGGACTTCGCACCAGCAAAGAGTGTGGAAGTACCCTTGGTTGAACCAATAAATCTCTTTTCTGTCTACAAAAAAAAGACTCAGACTGCTCATTGCATTCTGTGAAGCCGACAGCACGCTAGCGATGAACCCCATGATTGAATTCATTGCTTTCAGTGTGATCTATGTCACGTTGTTTGAAGGTCTGGGACTATAAAAACACAACCCGTAACTTTAGATGCAGCTTCACAACATCTCTGCTCCGGGTCTCAACTAAGCAACTACCTGGCATTTTTTTCATCTTGCCAAGAACTTTACATCTAGGAACTAACCCCTGGCAATTCCATCTTTTGCCATGCTTGAACTTTTGGTACACCTCTGAGGAAGAGGGTGTCGCCCTCAAAATATGAGCAAATGTTTTGTTGTTTTATTAGTAGTCTAAAAAGTATAACCTGGTCTATTTTTGTATCCAATTGGTTTGTAATATGAAACCCTCCTTACTAGGACAGGGCTATCCTACCTGTACTGCTGTCTCCTCTTGGGCTTCTCATGTTGTTTGGCAGCATAATAAGGAGTAACACTGGAGCAACTTTATCACTAGGAAATGTAAATGGTGTGACTCAAGACTGGGAGAATGTGTGTCTTCATGGGTGATGGAGTGAATATTTGTTGGGTTTTAAAAACTTTTATTAGCTGAAACAGGGAGATGGACATAAAGAAGGGCAGCTCTTAACAATGCGGTTCCCTTATACCCAGTCTTTTTCTTTAGCAACCTGATAGTGACCATTAAGTTAGAAAAACAACAAAGGCTAACTAATATAAAATGGGCTGAAATAGTAGATAAAACAGTGAAAAGAAATAAATGTTTTTTAAAAAATAAAATTTAGTATACTACAGTATATTTAAAACCATATCTTTAA
The DNA here is from genome assembly GCA_037367245.1 of Phrynocephalus guinanensis. Lineage (NCBI taxonomy): Eukaryota > Metazoa > Chordata > Lepidosauria > Squamata > Agamidae > Phrynocephalus > Phrynocephalus guinanensis. Next base: position 140,393,154 of record CM074733.1, read on the forward strand.
ATTATTTTCAATTTATTTAAATTAACAAATCTAAAATAGTTTAAAATCCAGGTGCCAGTTATTTTCACATTCAGAAAAAGGCCTCCTGCCACCCCACCCCCCACAGACCTATTTTAGACTGGAGCTATTTCCATCAAAGAAGCTGCTGTAAACCTGGCTTATAAACTGGTCACAAGATCTTGGACCGTTAATAAAAGCATATAATTTTGGGACTACCCATGAGAACTTGGAGCACAGCTATTTGCTTGTATTTTCTTAATGGTCTGATAAAAGATACATTGCAGACATGCTAGCAACCAACCAAAGAGATGAACAGCAGCAAACAACTGCCACCAACAAACTGAGGGAAACAGTAGGCAGGGCTCTCTGAGTGCAGGGCTCTCTGAGTGCAGAGACTGGAAGGAATGACTGGTTAACCCAGCCCAGAAAAGTCCCTCCAAGTCACTCGAACTATAGACAACATACAAAGTTGTAAATAAAACTCCCCAAAGTCTTAAGAGCCAATCAAAGGCAACTACTGTAACTGGTTAACCATTTTGTGATCTGGATGTTACATCATCAGGCTAATTCTGAATAGCAATATCTCAAAGTAAAGTTTCCACAGCTCCATTCATTTTCATGGTTCTATAAATCCAGTACAGCTGTTATGTTCCCCTTTAAAGGGTTAAAAACAGCACTGGAACAGCATCTACTGTATGTCCATATGAAGTATAGTACAGCATGTACATATTAAAAAGTGAATACCGTAAAATGGTAAGAGCACTGCAAGGAACCTGGAAGCAATCAATTAAGAGGTACACAGCGCTCCTCTGCAGTCCCAATTTAAAGGAATTGTGCAATAATTCTTAACTGGATTTCTTGGAGAAGAAGAAATAAAGGTAAAGGAAGACATGGCTATTTTAATAGGGAAGAATGTCTGAATCATGTACAAACATCAAGAAATAAGGCAGTGTGATTCCTAATCTCAGTCTTTCCCACTAAAGCAAGATGTCATGCATTTTTATTTAAACTAGAATTAGTGTAAACTCAAGATCATATATCTAAATAAATACATTTTATGCAAATCTGTGTTAGTGGTGCCATAAAGTTGTAAGGCCAGCCAGAGGCTGCTGCAGGATGATGGGACAGGGAAGCTCACTGAGAACCTGGGAGCAAGAGGCTGCAGGATGATGGGACTAAGGGAAGCTCACTGTGAAATTAGGATGAAATCTTACATTCTCTAGCAACTGCAAACCCGAGATCCATCAGTGAGGAGGCAACCAGGCTGTCAATCCCTCTCCCCTCTTTTCACAGGTAATTACTGGGCCTGTAAGGTTGTGAGGCCAGTGTGCACTTTGCGCCACAATTGGCACAGCAGATATTGCTCAAATACCAGAGTAAAACAACATGCAAGGCAATGTAGGAAAACCTATTATTACTGTTTTGGGTAATGGAAGACCTGGCCATCATAACGTTCCTCAGCACTACAGAAGAAGGAAGGACAGGACTACAGGGTGTTGATAACTCCCAAGGTACATACTAATTTAAATTGCTCTGAAAAACCTTGCGACAGGATCCCTAGACTGAAAACTTTGCTAGTAAATGCAAGATCTGTGAATGGGAAATCAACAATCATTCAGGACCTGGTCCTGCAAGAACATTCTGATTGCCCTTGCATCACAGAAACTTGGCTGGATGAGGCTGGAGGTGTCAATCTCACTCAGCTCTGTCCTCCAGGTTTCTCTGTGGAACAACATGCCACACCAGGGGGGGGCGGGTGGTGGAGTGGCAATAGTCTACCGCAACTCCATCCCTCTTGCTAGATGTCATGTTCCCCAATTTCCTGGTTGTGTATGTACTGTATGTACTTAAAAATAGGAGCCAGGGATAAAATAGGAGTACTCCCCGTAGCACAACAACTTCTCTACCTCAGCTTATTGAATTGATAACAGGGCTGATGTTGGATTCCCCTCGGCTCATCATTCTGGGGGACATTAACATCCATGCTGAGGCAGCTCTGTCAGGGGTGTCCAAAGACTTAATGACCTCCATGTCAACAATGGGTCTGGCCCAAATGGTATCTACCTCAACCCATCTTGCAGGCCACACCTTATGGATAGTGGGGACTTTGAGGTAAAGGACCCTTCTGTAGTCCCATTTTCCTGGACAGAAAGTGGTGTTAGGTGATTCATGTTTGACACCATGGCCGCTGACCTGTGGAGTTACCCAGAGTTCTGCTCTGTCTCCTAAGTTATTTAACATCTATACGAAACCACTGGGAGAGATTATCAGGTCTTTGGGGGATTAAGTGCCACCAGTATGCCGATGATACTCAGCTTCATCTCTTGTCACCTCTGGATTCTAAGGGAGCTACTATCTCAACTTTAAATTAGAAATAAACAAGATGAGGATAAACAAAATGAAACTAAACCCACATAGGACAGAGGTGCTCCTGGTCAGTCGAAAGGGAGAACAAAGGATCACTTCACCCTCAAATTGAAAAAAACAGGTATACAACTTGAGGGTGCTCTTGGACTCATCCTTGAGGCTTGGATGCCCAGGTTACAGCTGTGTCCAGAAGCGCATGTGCACAATTAAGGCTAGTATGCCAGTTACGCCTGTTTCTTGCGAAACCAGCTCTGGCCATGGTGACACATGCCTTAGTGACATCCCAGCTACACTACTGTAATGCACTCTATGTGGAGCTACCAATGAAAAATCTCAGGAAACTTCAATGGGTCCAAAATGTAGCAGCCAGACTGCTGACTGGGGTGGGGTACAGAGATCACATTACACCCCTATTAAAAGAGCTGCACTGGCTGCCAGTCAGCTATGGGCACAATTCAAGGTGCTGAGTTTGACCTACAAAGCATTGTACAACCTGGGTCCTAGTTACCTCAAAGATAAAATTTCACTATATGAACTGACTTGGGTGTTAAGGTCATCAGAAGAAGCCCTTCTCTCCATCCCGCCAGCCTCACAGATACATCTCATGGGAACCCATGAAACGGTCTTATGGACTGTGGTGCCTAGATTCTGGAACTCCTTCCCACTAGAGGCCAGGACTGCCCCAACTCTGATGTCTTTCCAGAATCAGGCAAAGGCCTTTCTGGCAAGCTTTCCCTCAATGATGGACTACCTATTATGTGTCTTTTATATGAATCTATAGGATCACAGAGACTTTGTGTTTATAACTACTTATAATCTTATGTGATTACATTGACACTATGTTTTCAATGTTAGTTTCCATCACTCATAACTTTACATGGAATTTTACACTCCTTTTAACTGCTCGCGTTCTCTTGCAGCTTTAATGTAATGTTGTAAGATGTCCCTCAATCCCCTGTTCTCCCTACTTGAACATGTCTTAATTGCACTGGACTGTATATTATTCCTCATTACTGTAAGCTGCTTTGGGTCCTTTTCCAATGAGACAGGTGGGGTAAAAATACTCTAAAATAAATAAATAATAAATTCTTTGGGAGGTAATTCCTTCATTTTGGCCAATGCCTAATTTACATCCCTACAATAAATTCTGTAGTTATTAAGTAGCTTATTTTTCCTGGTCACTGTATAAGAAAAATAGTATAAGCACCATTTACAGTACTTTAAGAAAGTAGTGTACAGTATATATCTTTTCTTATATCCAGGTACATTTACCCTTCCGTGAGGTAAAGCGTACAAATGATGCGGCAGTAATTTTTTCCCCTGAGGATTAAAAAACCTAAGAGGGTATAGTTTGTACCAACCAAATATGGTATAAACACCGAAAATGTCAGAGGGCAAGGAAGACCCAGATTTCTGCTCCAGAACCCAAAATCTGTTGTCCCCGGCTTCATGAAAGAGGCGATGAGTATCTCGTCTCTCTTTCCACCCTCTTTGTATATTTATTGAGGCAATTGGGACACCCCGATCCCCATCCGTGACAGGTACGGGCAGAAGGCTAGTAGGTGGTGTAGTGCGGGATTAGTTAAGGCGGTGCAAACGGCGGCTCTCGGCAGGGAGAGCAAGCGGGTCGGCGCAGGGTGTGCGTGCGTGCGTGCGTGCGTGTGTGTTTGTGTGTGACATTTCCCTCTCCGACTCGCCCGGGGCACCACCACGGCCACGTCAAGGGAATTTTCAAGCAGCGGCCCAGAAAGCCGAGGGGCGGCCGGCTGGCAAGGACGAGGGTGCTGCCTCCCTGCCTGTCTCCCTGCCCGCCGCCACCTCCCGCCCCTTTCGGCGTCTCGGCCTGGCTCCCGCCGGCGTCGTCGGCGTCGTCGGTGGCGGAGGAGGCGGCTGGGTCAACAAAGCCAGCGCATGACGTGGCCTGCTTTCATCATTCCCCGGCCGGGAAGGGCGGGGTGGCGGCCGAGAGAGAAGGGACGCTCCAGGCTCCGCCATGGAGACCCGCTACAACCTCAAAAGCCCGGGTGAGTCGGAGGGGGAAGAAGAAGAGGAGGCGGGGGGGGGGGGGGGGGGAAGCCGCGGGGGGGGGGGGGTGGGGGCGGGGGCAGCTGGAGGGAGAAGAAGAGGGTCCAGCTTCCTGCCCGCGCTTGTGGAGGAGGGCTCGGTCTCTCTCTCTCTCTCTCTCTCTCTCTCTCTCTCTCTCTCTCTCTCTCTCTCTCGCCTTCTCGCCACCGCGCTCGCCTTCACGCGAGCCCATGGCGCCGGTCCACGGCTAGGCCCCAGCACACACACACACACACACACACACACACACACACCGGGGAGGGCGCCTGGGCTGCCTTGACGGTCGCCGGCTCAGCGGCCTGTCGCGATAACTCCCTTTCCCTGGGCCCAGCAGCCCTTCCTTGTTAGGGTCGCCTTGATTAAGATCCTATTAAGATCCCTCCACCCCCGCCCCCTGCCGCGATCTCCAGACATCTTCTCCCCGCCCCGGGGGTGGTGGTGGTGGTGGCAAGATGAGTGGCGGAAAGGGGGGGGGAAGCGAGTTGCCTTGCCTTGGAAGTTGCTCTGTGACAGCTGAGAAGGGGCGGCGGGGTGGATCGATCCTGCCTCTCAAGCGGAGTTTCATCTCCTAGCCTTAAGTTTTATTCTGATCAAATGTGTTTCTGCCCCCACCCCCCGCTTGTCTCATGTTATTAGGGTAACTTTTTTATTTTAAAACATTAATTTCGCTGTAAAGGCTACTGAAACCCAACCCCAAACTCTCCTAGTATTGCCCTATAGCAGTGGTTCTCAACCTGTGGGTCCCCAGATGTTCCTGGACTGCAACTCCCAGAAGTCTTCATCACTAGCTGAGCTGGCCAGGATTTCTGGGAGTTGCAGTCCAGGAACATCTAGGGACCCACAGGTTGAGAACCACTGCCCTATAGGATTACACAATGAAATCAGCTCCGATATTGAATGGATCTGCTAATCATGTTTTGGTGCCTCCTAAGTAGAGATGTAAAGTTCCCAGAAAATTTGAAGCCATTCGGGACAAAGCTTTGGGGGGGGAATGGGAAAATTGGAGTCCCCCCCACCCCCAATTCCTCCTCCCAAAGTTTCCAGAAATTTTATATCTTTACTCCCTAGGGTGAGGAAAGGTGTCTGTGTGAGAGAGATGGGAACATTTATCTCAAATAACATGTTTGTTTGCCTGATACATTACATTTCTGTGCCCCTTTTCTCCCGGAATGTAACTTGCCAGAGAAGTGTTGTCAAAAACCAAACTGAACTGAGGCACAGTAAATGTGAATCATCATAATCTCTCCACCAGATGAAGCTGTCACATGATTGCTGGCATGTGTCAGTCTCTACCCTCACAATTCAGTTTGATGATGTGGATTTTGGGCACACTTGGAGTGCTACGTGTTGAGTGTAGTGTGACTCCTGTTTCACAAAATAATTGCACATTTTATCACATAGGATGTGAATGTTAATTTAAATACAGTACTGTACTGTGATTTGTTAAGTCTCACTTGACCGAGTAGCCAGGATGTCTGTATATTCTTTCCTGTGTAAGAGAAAAACAACTGCGGAGGGGGTGATTTTGAGATTTTTTTAAAAAAAAAGCCTTCCTGAGAAACAGTGCTGTGAATTACCTCTCACTCCCAGCCTTGTTTATCTTTTGCTTTCTGTTGCAGCCTTCAAACTTGTGCCTTGTGCAAGAAAAAGGAAAACTTATAGACCCCTAACTTAATCAAATGATACCCAGGGTGGTTTATATACATGTAGTCTGTTCTTCTGTCTATAAGATGCTCCCATGCATAAGATGATTCCCACTTTCCCCACCCAAAATTACAGTTTTGCAATCACATGTTTCTCTCCTCAGCTTATTTCCGCTTTCTGTCAGGTAGTGATGTCCCAAATTGTTGAGGGACTTTGTATAATATAGTTAACACCTTGAATTTGACATGGAAAAGATAAAAACTGTCCGCAATACCAGGCAAGCTGTTTGAGAACACCTATGCCAAGAGAGGCCAGTAAAATGAAAACAAGGAATTGGTCCTTCTCTGCAGTTGCCCCACAACCTCAATTTGTAGTCTAACTATTTTAGACAAAAATAGTCTTATACATGGAAAAAATAGTAATTATTCAAAAGCATTACTTGGTTCTAATTAATGTCCCCATTCCAAAAAAAAAAAAACACCTCTAAGTCAGGCTCTGTTCCAAATAAAACAAGTTCATATTAATTATAGTATTTTCCCATGTATAAAACTTTATTTTGTCTAAAATTGTTAGACTGAAAATTGAGGCTCTCAAATATATGAGAAAGGTGCATTGGCCTTAGTAGGGTGTTCCATAATTTTTCAGCACCCCCCACCCCACCCACATCATAGCCCCTAGCCCCCTTGTGATCCCCTGAAACGTGGCTATTCAGAAGCAACATTTCATGTAACTGTAGGGTGGGGGCAATGTGTAGCCTGCATTTGATTGAAAACCACCCAGAGAGTGCTTTAAGCACTATGGGGCGGTGTATAAGCAGAACACTTCTGAAGCTTGACTGGAACTGTGTTCCTCCCAGCACACTGGTGTCCCAGACGTAGAGTTGTTTCAGGGAGTTTTGCTCCCCCCCCCCCAAAAAAAAATACATCCCTAAGGCTAAGTTCTCAGAAGTAGCACACCAACTTTGCAATGTAGCTTCCACCACTCCCACACACAAACAGTGCAAAAAATCCCAATAGCTGATTGAGGCAATGGATGGTTTGAAAGGAAACATATCAGACAATAATAAAAACTCATCTGCCCTCTCTGTACTCACAGTTGAGTGAGTAAATGGCCTAATTCTGGGACATACACAGAGTATATTCCCCCAGCATAGCTTTGTAGGACAGCAAGCAGACCTAGTTTCTCCTTTTGAGAGTCCCTTCATTACCAAGCAACAGAAAAACAAAGCACTGTTCTCCAGTGAGACATGCTAGGCTAACTGCCTAGTTTCCTTAACCCCTTTATACCACAAAATGGGCCATTGCACACCTGTTGCCAACAGCATCGTAAGGCCTCCCATGTTCTAGCAGGACAAAAGGCAGCTTTGTGACCTGGTGTCACCTCACCCTCCAAATCTACTAACTCTTCGGGAAGGAAACAGGGAGACACATTTCAAGTCAGGGTTACAGATAAGGCATTATGATCCCCTTGCATAGCTTTGCATTACGCTCTGATGAAGATAAGTGTGGAAGCTGAGCTCCTTGCTCATTCACTTCTTGGAAGCATTCAATAGCAGGAGATAAGTTAAATGTGTGAAATGTCTGTTTAAATGCTGATCTCTACCTGTTACATCAGATTATCAGGTTCTTGCAGAAACAGAGAAGAGCCCAATAGCTGAATTCCATATTTCATGTACCCCAAATTCTCAATTTCATCACACCTTCTATATACATATGCTCCCTTAGTATCTAGAGGTGGCACTTGCAACTCAGAGTGGATGTGTGGTTTTCTTTTTCCATCACTTCATTCTAAAAATACGACTTACTTCAGTTTTATGAATGTGCTTGAAAGGTTTTTAAAATGTCTTTCAGGTACCTCCAGATAAGTATGAATATATTTACTGAAGCAAATAAAATCAGTTTTTTCTATTCTCACATTTGCTATTGACCTTCAAAGAAATTTCTATTCTCCTGTTCCTCTTTCAATATTATAATTTATTTTGTAATATGTGTGCAGTTTTGCTTTACCTTCTACACACAACTTTTGAAAGGGCAGGTGTGCTCTCTAAGAATCCTTTGTAGTATTTACCATCAATGTGTAAATTGTAATATGCTCCTCCATATGCACCAGTTACCCCTCTTAACTCATGTCGTGCTTTTGCTTTCTTCTATTTCAGCTGTTAAACGTTTAATGAAAGAAGCTGCTGAATTGAAAGATCCAACAGACCATTATCATGCACAGCCATTAGAGGTTAGTTGGTGTCTGGAAAACATGTTCACAACAGCTATGAGTCACATATAGGTTGAAATCCTGTTGTTACATCTTGAATCTTTGGAAGAGTGGTGACATCACTGCCAGGTGGTGATTGCCAGTAATTAAAAACTTCAGGGTTCTGTCCTGTGGTTTTTCTGACACCATTGTAGTCTCTTTCGTTGTGCAGAAGCTGTGGGAACTGTGGGATAGAAAGAGGATGTCCTTAGTGATTGAAACTTTCTTCCTGCTGGAGACCTACATGGCTTCCAAGGCATCCATACAATTAATGGGATTACACAGGAGTCAGAAAAACATAAATAGGAAGTTTAATTACCAGATGTTGTTGCCTACTGATTATGTCATCATTTTCCCTCAAGTGTACAGTAATTTAGCCTCCAGAATTCCAACCACTATTATACAATTTCACCTGTTCAGTATAATTTATATCCCACAACCTATGGCATGCTTATGACATGATGAGCTGAGGCACCCATGCAAGCAAGTTTTACCTTTACACTTTAAAAATATCAGCCTAATTTAAACTTAGAAAAACATAATTTAAGCTATTAGATGTTTATAAACAACTAAATGGAATGAAAATATTTGGTGGTTTCGTTTTACCTCCCCCAACACAAAAAAACCATCATTATGGAATATGCACATTAGAAGTTGCAAACATTTATGTGATATCCAAGACTGATGGTTGGACAGAGAGAAATACACTAATACATTAAGCTTGCATGTAACATCAATATAAAACCCTCTAGACATTGTTTTTAAGTGAGATAGTTGGAGTTATGTGAATGTAGAAAACCATGCTACTTGTACAGTCACTGTCTGTAGAATTTTTATTATCCAAAAAGGACTCGGGACTTGGAGACTTGGATTTCTGTCTAGCCATGGAAACTCAAATGGGAGACAGTGTAAAATCTTAAATGATTCAGGCTTGATGACAAATAAGAGTACTCATTGAGTATTACTTTGGTTTTAAGATGTTTGTTGTTAAACAGTTAAAATTTTGCTTTTAAACTCTTATTGTGAAATCAGATTACGAGTTCAAACATTTATTTGTGCTTCTGTTGCAGGAATTGCAGTGATGCAAGATCATTTGATTCTAATTAAATATGTTTTTGAACAGGAATAGTTGGTTGCTGGTATATTTAGTGTATATCTATCTAATGTACTTTTGTAGGACAATCTTTTTGAGTGGCATTTCACTGTCAGGGGCCCTCCAGATTCAGATTTTGATGGAGGAGTTTATCATGGAAGAATAGTACTCCCACCAGAGTATCCTATGAAACCTCCAAGTATCATCCTCTTAACGGTAAGGATGTGTTGCAACTACTGAGAAATTAATGATAAACTCAACCATTTGGTTAGGTCATCATCAGTAGTGTTGGTCACCTAAAATAATGTGCAGAATTTTAAAGTGATAAACAACAATTATTTGACAAAAAGCCATATTTTTCTGAGAAGGACATTTTAATGTTTAAGAGCATATATAGGTGTAGAACTCAGCATGTATGCATGTGTATGTATATAAGTGTATGTAAAAATTTGGAATGTGTTATCTGCATAATAAAGCATTCTGACCAATCGGATTCTCTCTAGCATTAGCCAGTAGCTGTTGGGAGGATTAACTACCAGAGAGATAAAACATGTGATTGTTATGTTATTCAGTTAGATAATCTAGTGATAGTCTGAAGGTTGTCAATTAGAGATGTTTGTTAGAAACGGTATGCTTATCTATTACTTTGTCTGATAAGGAATATAATACAGTAGGACCCCCCCCCCATCCACTAATCCAGTTATTCACGGTTGGCAGAGGAAAAAAATTAAATAAATAATTCAGCAGCTGCAAAGCAAGTTCCTGTCACAAACAGCAGCCATAAAGCAAGCTACTGTCACAAAACAGTTTTGGGGTTTTTGATGTTCCCTCTTATCCATGGGTTTTGTTATACTGAGGAAGGCTTGGAACCAATCCCCAGTAGATACCAGGGTCCTATTGTATATCAGTACAAATCTGTCAAGCAAAAGTCTCTGTACCAAACAAAATGTTTAAAATACTCCGTTCAGCATGGCTCCTGGCCAGGTGTCCTGCCAATGCTGCATTGGTTCCCTTCCCTGCCTCCTCTGGGCGATGGCCCATTTGCCAGCAGCACACTTCTCCCCAGTCTCCTCTGGCAGCCTCCCATTCGGATGAAGAGGTGGGGCAAGGGAACCCGCAGTGATGCCTCTGAGTGGGAGGGTCACCCAAAGAGGTGAAGGAGGGAAGCATGCTGCTGCTAGTGAATGGGTGATCACCTGCAGAAGGCATGGGAGGGAAGTGTGTGGTACCTGCAGAACACTTGTGCCCATCTCGGGTCAGTATCTTGGAGGAATATCCTAATGTGGCATGGAACAAAGTATGCTATTTTGGTGATCTAGCATGAGGTGAGGATGGGATCTTGAAGGAATCAGTTTTCGTGAAAGTGTAGCTTCAGTCCCTTCCATGTAAACAGCCTTCTCTACTCAGGAAAATTTAATCAGAATCTGTTTGTAAGAGTAATCTTTTCAAGAGCCCATTTAATGGAAACCTTTGATGGTGGCTTCATAATTCTTAGGAAACATCATCTGAGCGTAGCCAGACCATATCAGTGCTACGGACAAGGCTTCAGGTGTTCTCCCAATAGCTTTCAGACAACTATTGGGTATTAGCTCAGTCAACGCTCGTGATGGGCATTATTCAGTCAATAACTATTTTTGTCAGTACATTTATAGTTAATTGTTACTTATGAAAATATTATATGTATATACATGTATATATATTTCCCCCTTCTTTCCCATCTGTACTTTTAAGGCCAATGGCAGGTTTGAAGTGGGAAAGAAAATTTGCCTAAGCATCTCAGGTCATCATCCTGAAACATGGCAGCCATCATGGAGCAGTAAGTATCAACTCATAGTTGTGCTGAATGCAGTAAAGATATAGCCATCCATTGCTATGCTACTCTTGGCAGTAGCAATTTTGGGGTAACACCTATACTTCAGACGTATCTTGGTCACTGGAAGCAGGAACAGATTACTTTTACATTTCCTGTGTATGATTATTTAAAATCAAAATGTTCTGTCAGGTACTGCATTGAAGGGCTTGTGCAACAACCCTCCCTTTTCCTCCTCACATTGGCAACTTCCCAAAGTCTGCTGTAGAAAGCATCCTGAGAACAAGGGCGCTTTTACACAACCCCTAAGATCTGCTGGCAACTTAAATTTGGACCAGAGATCTTGGGGGTCTGTCTCTCTTCCTGTGTTCCCACTCCTCCGCACTTCCTTGCTCCTGTCTGCGTGAGGGGAGGGAGAAAAAAAGGGAGAAAAGAATGCAGGCTCACCTCCACTCTGCCGTAGGGAGCTGCCCCAGGAAGCATTCCAGTCTCTTTCAGTCTCTTAAAGGGGCGGGGGCAAAAAAACAAAAACAAAAACAAAAAGCCACAAGGCGAGGAGAGCCCGGCACTCACTGCTTTACATCTGCATCAGAATTTTTTCACCTTTGGAGACCAGGTACTTGGAAAATGTGCTGGGACGCGCTTAGGAGGGCGTGGTCGTACTTTATTTTGTTTAAAGTCCGGAGCTGGTGGGAAAACATTTTTAAGCTCTGGATCTGGGAGCCCTTTGCCCCGGATTTTAGGGGTCGTGTAAAAGCGCCCCAAGTGGGAAAGGGGTTGAAGGGAGAGGGAGAGTCTGATCCATGAATGATGTTGATTCTGCTGGATTTGATCCACATTGTTTACATTTGCTTCTTGTACTCTTAACAGTTAGTCTTTTTTTAATTGCTGGCTAACTTGATTATTTTCTTTCTTTCTTTTTTACCCACAGTAAGAACTGCCTTACTTGCCATTATCGGATTTATGCCTACAAAAGGGGAGGGAGCTATTGGGTCACTAGACTACACGCCTGAGGAAAGAAGAGCCCTTGCTAAGAAGTAAGGGTTTTAATTTTGTCTTGAACAAATGCTTATTTCTGGAATACACACATACAAAGTAGTTCCTCACTTTGTACTTCCTCATTAAGCACAGATTCCAGTTTGTCTAAAGGAGGTAGACCAGGCCATGGTTCTTTTCTGTCTTCTCATCTCCAACCCATTCCACTTCCTATAGACCTGGCCTCTGGAGCTCTTGGCAGCTGAAGCTGGAACCCTTGTTCCCTGCACCCAGTCCCCTCCAATACGCCGTCTTGAATCCTAAAGCAGTAACCCTTCCTTGGGGTTATGTATTAACATTCATTTTGTTAAATAGTCTTATTTGCTTAAGACAGTGGTTCTCAACCTTCCCAATGCCGTGACCCTTTAATACAGTTCCTCATGTTGTGGTGACCCGCTTGCCCTGCTTGGAAGAGGCCACAAGCCCCCTTTGGCAGGCCACTGCCTCATGTGCCATAGAAAACTTCCCTCTACAGGCACCCTCAGCCAATCGCAGCCTCTGGTGCCACTGACTGACATCTCCTCCAACCTCTCAAGCTGTAATTCACTCTTCCCCCCCTTCCTCGCCCCTCCTCCTCCAGACCCAAGCCGTTTGTGCCTTTTTCTTCACAGGCTCAGGGCGACCCCTGTGAAATGGTCATTAGACCCCCAAAGGGTTCCCGACCCCCAGGTTGGGAACCATTGGCTTAAGACATCAACTTGTAGTGGAATGATAAACATGTTTATTCAGAAATTAATTGTGCCAGCTCAGTTTTGCTATTGTAATGTATTTTTTGCATTACTGGAAAAACTTTTTTTGCATGCTTATTTATCATATTTTACTCAGAATGCAGTGTAAATTACACTTCTCTAAGCATGTTTAGGGTCTGGCTGATAGTATTTGACATTGCAAAGAAAAATAGAAAACAATGTGAAACACTGAGTCTGCTCAGTGTTTATGTTTAGAAACAGGCAGTTGTTCTTCATTATAAAAATGCTTGCAGAGGTAAATGTGAATTACTCATGTCTTTACTCTTACCATCAGTGCCTCATCCTCAGGAGTCTATTGTGGAGGCTAACATCTGGTAAATTTTTGCAGGAGGCATCGTTGTGCATCTGTGACAAATGTTACAATTTCATAAATGTGTAGAACTTATATCATGTATGTGTGAATTTGATGAAATTGTTAAATGACATGCTGGCTGTTGAAGACCTAGTTAATTAATACAAAATCTTCTGTTATTCTACAGGTCTCAGGATTTCTTTTGTGAAGGATGTGGTTCGCTTATGAAGGAAGCTCTTTTACCATTAACATCCGGAAGTGCCTCTAGCGAGGCTGCTGACAAAGAGGCCAAAGAACTTGCTAGGCAAATTAGTTTCAAGGTAAACCAATTGTGCTTTTCTTCCTCCCAGTGAATAGAATTAAACATAGTTTGAAACATTGGGTCTTAAGATTGTCTATAATATGTTTCTGTTAGTAAGAATTGAAAAAAAAAATAAGACGGATAAGAAAGAGACTTTGCCTAATATACCTGCTTGAACTTCTGATATGGCATTTTGTGGTGTTTTGTCCTTTTGTTTAAGGCTGAAGTTAATTCATCTAGAAAATCTACTGAAACCACAGACTTATCACAATTTAACCACTTGGACAGTTCACTCAACCACCAACAAGAAAGTACAACTCCAGCATTCCATAACACAACCACCAATGAAGTAGTAAGTGTTTAATAAATCTGAAAAACTACTTTTAGAGCAAGTGGGTTAATATTGCTCAGATGTTTCTAGAAATCATTTAAAATAGCCTAGCATTCTGGCCTAGCATTTACTATTGTTTCACTATTGTAAAAATCCCAGGCTACCTTTAACTGACATATCTTTATTCTTTTCCAACTGCAGTTCTGGACACATCTAGAAGTAAATCTACTCATATCTAAGCCACACAAAGTAAAACATAGGGTTTGCTTATGAGTAGATAAGTAGAGGATTGCATGCTCATTGCTAGAGATGGGCACGACTTAGCGGTATTCCCGTTTCCGTTTCCGTTACTCGGTTCCGTTACTCTACGGAAACGGTAACGGGAATCACTCCGCCAGACTTCGAGCTCGAACCGACGAACGAACAATTTGGTCTGATTTGTCGTGCTCGTTACTTGCACGCGGCGATCGCGCAATGCCAAGCGGCACAGAAAAAAAGTTTTTAAAAGTTAAAAAAAAAACCCGATTCCCGGTCCAAAATGGCGACCGCAATATTTTTTTTGAAATCCTTGCCCAAAACCCCACCAAAGCACCACAGAAACATGCGAAAGTAACCTATTTTAAATGCTTGATTTTTTACAGTAGCAGCAGTGGGTTTGTCTTGCCAAAATACGTCTCCGTTGATTTTATTTTATTTTTTTCTTAATTTATTTTTTTACACCTGCGCAACGATGGGCTGGCCATGGGACGGGACCATGCAAATTTTTGGAGCCATTCCACCAATCGCATGGACAGGTTTTGACTGACACTTCTGGATGTGCCAGAGGGCATAAAAAGCCGAGGCAGTTCCAGTCCGTCACAGTCTGGGCTTGGATCTTGTGGAGGGTGGTCAGGGCTGGATTGCTGCGCTCAGTCTAGTTTCGATTTCGCGGTCGCGGTCGTGGTCTCGCTAGGCAGGGAGGGAATTGAATTGATATTAATTCGAATCGCAAAACATAATAATTTCTTCTATTCCCTGTGGGGAATAGCAACACAGTGTTTATTCTCTTTTTTGTTTTCTCCATTTTTGAGGAAGAGTTCCGTACGTTTTATATTTGCTTCAAGGGGGAGGGAAGATTTGAGTGGGAGCGGTAGGGGAGGGGAGGTGCTGCGGATTTATTTTGAAAATATATTATTTTATATTACACTACCATACCATTTCTTTTGTATCCCAATTTCCCACCAAGTTCATTTACTTGGCCAAGGTCCTTTTACCCTGCGCCTACAGCTTTTTTGCTGCTGTTGCGATTGGGGTTTTGGAAGGGAATCCAGCAACCCCTATCCTACCCTAGTAGCAGCTTATAGTTTTATTCCATTTATTTTCTATTTTACAGTTTATTAGCAAGTGGCAAGCAACAGCCAAGGTCCAGTAGTACTAGTGCTTAGAAGGGGAGGTTGGAGGCTGTGGATTAAATTATTTTAAAAATATTATACAGTACAGACTGAGTACTAGGCAGAGTCTCCCTCGCTAACCAGTGAGTGCACTCAAATTTCTCAAACACATTTGTTTTGGCAACAAGGCTAGGGCACCTTCCTCTATAGAACATTTTACAATTTCATTTTACTTAACACTATAGATATTCTTTGAATTTCTTTCACTTGTCCAACACCTCATTCATTTTTTTGCAGTCAGGCACTCAAACAAACATTTGTTGAAGGGCAGGCACCCAGCCACCTCTATAGAACTTTTTCTTCAATTACATCTTTGAAGAAGTTCCATTCATCTTAGTTACTGTGCATTATTGTGAAAGTTGGGTGCTGCCAGATTTTGCAAACCCCTTGCTTCTATTAGCTTGGTTTTTGTGCAGTTGTTGTATAACTTACATCTGTGAAGAAGTTAAGTTACAGTTCTCCTAATTACACGTGCCCTGTGCATTAATTTGTGAAACTTGTTTGCCAGGATTGGCAAACCCCTTGCTCCTATTACCTTGTTTGTTGTGCTGCTGTTGTGAGTCCATCTCACTCATTTACTTGTTGCCACTTGCCACCACAGTCTACATACACAATCCAATTACAACTGGGAAGAAATTACAGTTCTCCTCCTAATTACACTTGCCCTGTGCAGGGCATAGAGAGACTTAGTTGGGTGCCAGGATTGGCAAACCCCTAGCTCCTATTTCCTTGTTTGTTGTGCTGCTGCTGTGAGTCCATCTCACTCATTTACTTGCCACCACAGTCTACATACACAATCCAATTACAACTGGGAAGAAATTACAGTTCTCCTCCTAATTACACTTGCCCTGTGCAGGGCATAGAGAAACTTAGTTGGGTGCCAGGATTGGCAAACCCCTAGCTCCTATTTCCTTGTTTGTTGTGCTGCTGTTGTGAGTCCATCTCACTCATTTACTTGTTGCCACTTGCTACCACAGTCTACATACACAATCCAATTACAACTGGGAAGAAGTTACAGTTCTCCTCCTAATTACACTTGCCCTGTGCAGGGCATAGAGAGACTTAGTTGGGTGCCAGGATTGGCAAACCCCTAGCTCCTATTTCCTTGTTTGTTGTGCTGCTGTTGTGAGTCCATCTCACTCATTTACTTGCCACCACAGTCTACATACACAATCCAATTACAACTGGGAAGAAATTACAGTTCTCCTCCTAATTACACTTGCCCTGTGCAGGGCATAGAGAGACTTAGTTGGGTGCCAGGATTGGCAAACCCCTAGCTCCTATTTCCTTGTTTGTTGTGCTGCTGTTGTGAGTCCATCTCACTCATTTACTTGCCACCACAGTCTACATACACAATCCAATTACAACTGGGAAGAAATTACAGTTCTCCTCCTAATTACACTTGCCCTGTGCAGGGCATAGAGAAACTTAGTTGGGTGCCAGGATTGGCAAACCCCTAGCTCCTATTTCCTTGTTTGTTGTGCTGCTGTTGTGAGTCCATCTCACTCATTTACTTGCCACCACAGTCTACATACACAATCCAATTACAACTGGGAAGAAATTACAGTTCTCCTCCTAATTACACTTGCCCTGTGCAGGGCATAGAGAGACTTAGTTGGGTGCCAGGATTGGCAAACCCCTAGCTCCTATTTCCTTGTTTGTTGTGCTGCTGTTGTGAGTCACTCATTTACTTGCACAGTTCCTTGGTGCTTTTCCTTACTATCACATTATACATTCCCTGGCCTGAGCCACAAGAAGTGAGAAAAATGAGGAGGGGTCGCACAGCTAGAGGGCAGGGGAGGGGGACCCCTACTAAGATAAATAGGGGCACGTTTCTGAGGGAAGGGACAGGAAGTAGTGCAGAAAGTGATACTTGTGCAACTCCCTCCTCGAGTAGCAGTGCCAGTGGCACAAGCAGCAATGTGCCATCGTCTGTCACCGAGGGAAGCATGGATGAGGCGTACCAAATCCCATCTTCGTTACCTGACAGCCCCACCCTTGATCAGCAAGAAGACAAGGGCTCTGATTCTGAAATGGCATCAGAATCAGAATCGGGCTCCTTGTATCTAAACCTGCCAGATTCTGAGGACCTGTTGGCAGGGACAGACTTAAGGCAGGCTCCAGGCAGTGACGGAAGGAGCAGCCCTCTTTCCACCCAGAGTACCACCAGTGAGAGCAGTAGTACTAGTCTACTTTCCCGGCAGGGCAGAGGCCACACCAGCACCACAGCAGCGGCAGCGGCAGGCAATAACAGAGGGGGCGTTACTTTCTGTAAGCCACGAGGGTGTCTCTGGGAGCATTTTGAGAACAGCCCCCAAGACGCAAGGATGGCGGTGTGCAAGATATGCGGGGTGGTCTTGCGCAGGGGGAATGACCCCAAACACCTCTCCTCAAGTGGGTTGCGCAGCCATCTGATGAGGAAGCACCCTGGGACTCTGCCTGGAACCCTGTCAGGCCCTTGCTCTTCAGGGAGGAAGAGAGGGGAAGAAGGGTTAGAGATAGAGAAAGAAAAACACAGCTCCGCTAGTGAGAGTGGGAAGAGGCAGGCCACTCTGCAGGAAGTGGGGCTGTTGGGTGGGACTTTTGTCAGCCCGCGAAATAGGGCCAAAGCACAGGAGACCACCACTCGAGTGGTGGGTGAAATGGTGGCCATGAACGGGTTGCCCCTCTCCTTTGTGGAGTCATCAGGCTTCAGGCACCTGATGAAGCACGTGGCACCATGGTACGAGACTCCATCCCGGCGTACCTTCAGCAGGCGGGTGCTTCCCTCCCTTTATGAGTCTGTCAGGGACAGGATCCGGGCCCTGCTGCAGGCGGCCAGAGGGAGGAAGATCCACTTCACTTCCGACCTCTGGACCGGTGGGCACCACGGATACCTCTCACTGACGGCTCATTGGTGGCAACCCAAGGAGGTCCTGGAGCCCCGGTCAGCCCATGAGCAGCTGCAGGGGGAGGCACAAGGCAGCACCCCAAGAGGGTATAGGGTGGTGCTTCTCCAGGCACAAAGCATGGAGGACAACGCCACAGGGATCAACATTGCTGACGTTCTCAAGACAGCAATAAGAGAGTGGGGATTGGGGACAGAGGGACAGGTCAATCGTGGAGTCATGGTTACAGACGCGGGCCGTAACATGACCAACGCGGTTCTTGGGGCAGGGTTCCAGGGCATCGTGTGCGTAGCACACAAACTGCATCTAGTGGTGGGCGATGCCATTGTCCTGGGTGCACCAAAGGACTCCTGGAGTGAGGGGACCACGGAGACCAGGGCCTTGCTGGACAAGTGCCGGAAGATCGTGGGGCACTTCGCTCGCAGTGTCAAGGCAGCCAGGATGATGCGTGAGAGGCAGGCGGAGACGGGCCGACCGGAGCACATCCTGATCCAGGACGTGACCACCCGGTGGAACTCCACCCACGAAATGGTCAAGCGTCTGGTGGAGCAGAAGGAAGTGGTGGAATACATCATGTCAACCACCCCAGTCCTGCATGAGGGGAGGGAATTGGACCTTGGTGCTACCGAGTGGCTCGCCCTCTCCCAGATGGCGGGTATCCTGCAGCCTTTTGAGGAGACCACCCACGTCCTCAGCAGCTACAACGCCAGCCTGGGCCATGTTCTCCCCCGGTCAATGCCCTTCGCCAACGCCTAGAGACCAGTATCCGGGAAGAAGGCAATCTTCTCCCTAAGAGCAGGGCATTGGCAGACAGGCTGTTGACCGGCGTGGATACCCGCCTTGGGCCACTCAGAAGGGAAAAGGTGTACCAGATGGCCTGCCTGTGCGACCCTCGCGTCAAGGGTTCCCTGGCGGCCAGCACTGCCGAACTGAAATCCTGGAAGACGGAGCTATGCCGTCAAGTCAGGGCTGTCTCCGATGAGGGCCAGGCGTTTCAGAGGGCGCACGGAAGCCAGAGCGATGCTGAGGAGGAGTCCTCGCAAGGATCCACATCCCTCTGTACTCCAGGAGCGTTCACCCAGAGACCAGGTTCCGTTCCAGCAGCCAACTACCTGGCCTCTGCCCTAGCCATGGCAGTTTCCTCCTCAGTGGAGGCAAGGGAGGAAGAAGTAGCAGACCCCGCTCAGACCATGGTGAAGGAGTACATGGCCGAGCCCCTCCAACCCCTCAGCTCGGACCCACTGCACTACTGGGCCAGAAAGGCAGACCTCTGGCCCGCTCTTTCAACTCTGGCGTTGGACCTCTTGTCTATCCCACCCACCAGTGTCCAGAGTGAGCGTGTCTTCTCCCACATGGGAGATGTCCTGAGGCCGCGCCGCTGTCGCCTGGACCCGGAGACGGTGGAAAGGTTGACTTTCATCCGCTTCAACCTTTCCACCTTGGGATTACCCCAACACTCCAAGAACTAAGTTGCTGCCTGTAACCTAACCTCCTGCCTGCAATCCTCCATGCCCGCCTGCAAGCCTGCCTGCCTCCCCTTGGCCCTACGAGCCTGCCTGCCTGCCTGCCTGCCTGCCTGCCTGCCTGGCCCTGTGACTACCTGCCGACTCCAGTGCCTAATGCCTGCAGAACTGCCTGCCTGCCTACCTGTATTCTCTCACACACACAATTGAAGGGTACTATTAGTGGCCCAATTTTTCTAGCCCTGGCCTGTCTCCAAACCAGGCAGGGCCACTCAAAGTGTCATTGGAAAGGGTCTGTCTGTATTGGCCCAATGTTTCTCCTTTTGCCATGGCTGGTCTGAGAGAGACCCTAATACCTGCCTTCCTTGGTGCTTCACACCATTCCCTTGGCCCTACGAGCCTGCCTGCCTGCCTGCCTGCCTGCCTACCTGTATTCTCTCACACACAAAGTGGTGAGGAAGCACTTTACAACAACCTACCTCAAAGACTGAGTATCAGGGGGCAAGCTCCCCTCCTTACAGCCTTAAAGAAATAGACCCACCCAGTTCTCCTGCTTCCACTCTGTCTTCTTGGTTGCCAAAACCCGGTCTCCTGGGGTGGCGAGAGAAACTCTGCCTGCCAAGGAAGCCTCCATGTTTGGTTCTTGGTGGATACTCTGTCCCACACTGACTGTGTGAGTCTGTAATTTACACAGACCTAGCTCTGTCTCCTCCGCCACTCTTTCTACTGGGCTGCCAGCCGTGGCTCACAAAGAAGGGAAACGTCCTTGTTGTGTGTGCGTACTCCTGGCTGAAAGTCCCCTGTGTGGATCTTGGTGCTGTGCTGTGTGACTCATTGTGCGCACACTTGGTGCTTAAACATTTTATAATCATTTCTGCCCTAACCCCGGAACAAAGGCTGCCGGACCAGAAAAGTTACTGGTTGCAAATCTAGGTTGTGATTGATGATGATGATTGAGTTATGGGGACACTCTTCAGGAACAGCTGGTGGTTGGCTTAGGGTTAGGGTTAAGGGGGATGTTTAGGCCTCCGCTACTCTGTCCTCTGGGCTGCACCACACTGTGTCTCACTAAGAAGGGCTGGAGTGGAATGTACTTGCGCGTACCACAGTTCAGCACAATAATCGTTTGTTTCTTAGAAATAGAAGAGCCTTTCAGGAGGAAGTTCCAGGCTTGGCTCTTGGAGTTGTGGAACTGCTGTGATTCACTACGAAGGGCATGGAGATGGAATGCCGGCACGGCAGTTAGGAGCAGTCTACCAGCACACAGCTGGGAAAGAAAGTCAGAAAGCTTGGCTTGCTGTCCTTTTGGAAGCCTGTGTGGTCAAAGACTCAGACTCACTCTAGCTCTGTGTCTTCTCTCCCTGCCTGCCTGTCAGGCTCCCCCCACTTCCGGCTTAGAGGAGGCCTTCCAGCCGCTTCTCCTTCACCCTAACATCATGGTCCAGTTAGTGCTTCAAGTTCAGCCCTGTCGCCACTGCCCTCAACTTGCCCATGCAGCAACCACGGCTGTGCCCGCTTCTTGGCGGAAAACCTCTTGAAGACCAACTGTAACAGTGCATTCACTCAACAACTATTTGTTTGCACACACTGTGCCTCACAGAGAAGGGAATTGTGCTTGTGTGCTAGAAAACAGCCGTGGGGTGGGCCCGTGATTAGGCAGAACTCATGCGAAAGCACCCTTGGACTCTGCCTGGGACAGTGACAGGACTCTGCAGGAAGGAGTGCCGCAGTGTGCGAGTGTTGTCAGCCTCCGGACCGCCAATTAGTCTTCAGTGGGCTGCCATTGCCATACACTGTGGCTCACAAAGAAGGGCAACTTACTGCCGTGCTGGTGGCCCTCTGTCACCGTTACAAATAGGACAGTTTATCAGAAAGTTCAAGGCTTGGCTCTTAGAGTTGTGGGGAATGTGATTCACAACGAAGGGCATGCCACTGGGATGCAATGCACTGACTGTGGCTCTCAGTGAAGGGAGGGAGCAAGGAAGCCTCCACTCCAGGCTTGGTTCTTTGTGGGTACTCTGACTCACACAGACAGTGAGCCTGTGTTTCTCAGGCCTACTGTCTTCCGTGGACTGCAAAGCTATGTCTCACTGAGAAGGGAACATGGCTGTGCTGGCCTGCTAGGAGTTTACGGCCGGGGAAAGCAGCACAAAGCTGTGTAGGAAGACCCTCTGGCTTGCAGTCCTTTTGTCAGAGTGGTCTCAGGCCTCAGAGTCAGACACCATGTGGACTCTGCTTTTCCACTGGGCTGCCAACTGTGGCTCACGAAGAAGGGCATTTTCCTGGCGTCCTCCTCAGGCCATTCAGTCACGCTGGGGAGCTGGAGCTTCCTGGCAATGTTCCTCCCCTACGGAGGCCCTGTGGCCTCAGACTCAGGCTATGTGGGCTCCTCCAGCCACTCTTTCCTCTTGGATGCAAAACACTGTGGCTCACTAAGAAGGAAAGAGAAGTTGTGTGTGCAGCACGCACTCCAGTAGTTTCTCTGACAGTTCCAGGCTTGGTTCTTGGAGTGGTGTTGGAGCTGGGATTCACTACGAAGGGCATGGTAGTAGTTTGCAGGGAGTTTGTAATTCACAGAGAACTAGCTCTGTCTCCTCTGCCACTCTTTCCTCTAGGATGCAAGACACTGTGCCTCACTAAGAAGGGAAGAGTAGTTGGGTGCCAGCACTCCAGTAGTTTCTCTGACAGTTCCAGGCTTGGCTGTTGGAGTTGTAGGAGCTGGGATTCACAACGAAGGCCATGGTCGTGGATTGCTGGCCCAGCATTCAATTACTCCAGCTTGTGGCCTCCGCCACTCTTTCCTCTGGGGTGCAAGACACTGTACCTCACAAGGAAGGGAAGAGGAGTTGGGTGTCAGCCCTCCATTAGTTTATTGCAAAGTTGCAGGCTTGGCTCTTGGAGTTGTGTGGGAACCAACTGTGATTCACAAAGAAGGGCATGGTAGTAGACTGCTGGGCCGGCAGTTAGCAAGTCTACCAGCACACAGCTGGGGACTTGGGGAGGAAGAGTCAGACTCAGAATGTGGCTTGCTGTCCTTTTTGCAGGCAGTGTGGTGCCAGACCAAACTCAAGGTGATTGGCCTCCTCCGCCAGTCTTTCCTCTGGGCTGCAAGACGCCGTGTTTCACACGGAAGGGGGGTACTGATTTGAACAGCGTTCGTACTACGTACAGCACCACCCAAGAGTTTGTCAGAAAGTGCCATGTGGTGCATCGCAGGCAGTGTGGTGCCAGACCAGACTCAAGGTGATTGGCCTCCTCCGCAACTCAGTCCTCTGGGCTGCAAGACACTGTGACCCAAGGCCAGTGCCATTTAAATTCCTGTCATGCCATTCAGCTCCATCCTTTTTATACTGGAGCTGGCAAGGAGCCTGCCGCACTCTGGCTCTGTGCTGTGGTGCTCTCATACTCTGCTTTGTGGCCTGACCGGAGTGGCCACCCTTACTCTGGCCTTATGGACGCGTCGACCAGAGATAGTCCTCCTCCTTGTATAGCCTAGTGGGCTGGGCTGTGGGCTGTAAAACTTAAGCCAGAGCAACCCAGAGCCCTATCCCATTCCCATCCCTACCAAAACTATTCCTGGCTGTAGCTACTAGCTAGGTACGTAGCTTAACCACCTCAGGCTCTAACTGCTAATGTTTTTTTTTGACCATGACCAAAAGCAGGGTTGCATTGGCTTTGGCTTTATTGCTTGTCCTTTAAGTGTGTGTGACTTTGACTGTGAATGTGAAGTGAAGGCAGAAGGACCTTGGTGATGGGGGGCCAATTTGAGAGGAGTAGAGGAGTAGACCCCTCATTCAGATTTGGGGAGGAACGGAATGTCTGTTTCTCCTGCTGCCTCTGAGAGAGGTGGAGGGGAGATGGGATGGATTCAAAACCAAACAACAAAAAAGTACAACAAACAGGCACGTCAGCCAGACCAAGTAGGGTGGCTGGCTGGTTCAGCATCAGCAGATTCAGCAGCACAGCAGACCAAGAGAAAAAAAAGAAATGCAAATTTGTTTCTGCCCCACTTTGTTTGCTTAGGATGCACTAGCCTTGTTGTGCAGCAGCAAGTCCATCACCCAGGCAGGTTTAAACTGTATTTCGCCTGCTCATTTGCGGGACCCGCGCCCACCCGCCCACGCGCCCACCCGCCCGCGCACGTGCCCGACCGCCCGCCCGACCGCCCACGCGCCCGACCGCGCGCTAGCCACTCCCCCTGCCGCTGCCGCTGCCGCCGCCCACGCATGTACCCGCGCCACCGCCGCCGGCGCTGCGCCCGCAAGCCGCAAGTCTCGGTCGGACGTCAAAATGCGCGAAATCGCGACAGAAACGGAAACGAAAAAACGAACCGACTAATTTTTGCGAATTTTCGTGAAAAACGGAGACGACCCGAAACGGAACCGGCCCGACTAACGACAACTCGAAAAAATTTTTTTCCAAGTCGTGCCCATCTCTACTCATTGCTTTTCAATGGCTCTCTTTTTCTCTTGTGTAAATTATATTGTTGTAAACTTTTCTTACTGTAGTATTATCATTTTCCACCTTTCTTATCAAAATCAGCATGTTTATAACTCTGCCACTTCGCCTCGAACATCCTCCCTTTGGGAAACTCAACTAAGTTCATCCAGAAAACTGTCCCTTTGCAAAAGTCATGCATATCTGCCTCCCAGAGCCACACTTGTTTTAGCTTCAAAGCCTAAGATACTTACATAAACCAACTAAACAGAAGCACTGCACTTTAGTTATTTTCAGCATCTATTTTATTAAATATGCTTATCATGTTCCTTTTTATGTGTAATCTCTGAAGTAAATTTCACCACATAAAGGACAGCATTAATTCGGACCATTTTAAATAATTGTTTGCTTAATTATGACAGAGTAATGCGCCCCGGGTGAACGCTTATATAACCCATCCACAGTAACTGAGGCTTGGTATTGGTATAGAGCAGCTGCTACTGTGCCTGCTGCAGATAGAATCTAAATTCACCGATAAATTGTAGACAAATCCTAGTTAAGCTCTCTCTCCCTCTCTTCGTGCGTTAAGGTTGAGGGGAGTGCAGATTGGTTTAAAAAAATTCATGTCAAATAACGTCAGACCATCTGTTGCTTGGTGAAAAGTATTTTCCAGCTATTTAGAAATGTAGGCATGCTAATATTATTGTATACAGATTTCTCCAACAGAGTTTTCCCTGTGCAAGTATTTTGTGATTCTTAATATGTTGCGTGCTGTGATTTATTTGTTTGTTTTTTGCCCCTCAGCAAAGTTCAGAATCCTTCAAGGTGATGCGTGTGTGTTTTAAGCCTATCACTGCAATCACCAGAAATAATAATTTTATGTTTGTACTGGGAGCAGAAACGTTAGAAATAGTTAGATTAATCTCATTTTGAATGACTTTTTTTCATCTAGTTTCATTCCATTCACAGTGGAGTCTTCAGAAGAAGTGTTGTGTGTAAAACAAAAGAAGCTTTAACTTATTTCCATTTTCTGTATAAGATGGATGATTAACTACCCAAAGTAGATTAATATTTTAAGGAATCACACTGTTGCTCTCTGTCTCTTTCTCTTTCTCTCTCTCTCCCTATGCTGATTCACTTAGGCTGCTTTTACACGACCCCTAAAATCCGCTGCCAAATGCTCGCAGATGCGGAGCATAAAATTGTTTTCCCACCAGCAGCGGACTTTAAAAAAAAAAGTATGACCATGCCCACTTAAGCGCCCAGCGCATTTTACAAGTACCTGGTCTGGAGGAGGTAAAATCCTTGTTGCTGTTCCTTGTTGCTGTTTTAAAGCATTGCATGCCTGGCCCTCCTCCGCTTTTTGTTTGTTTTTGTTGGGTCCCCCCCACACTTTTAGCAGACAGGAATCCTAACAGGCTGGAACAATTAGCTGCTGGACAGCAGGCGGAGGTGAGCCTGCATTTTTTTTCTCTCGCCTCACCACAGACAGAAGCAATAGAATCAGAGTGCGGGAGGTGGGAACACAGGAAGCAGAACAAAAACCATGTTGGGGGGGATCTGCATTTAAGGGCCTTTTCACACGACCCCTAAGATCCGCTGGTCCCTTAAATTCGGACCAGAGATCTTGGGGGTTCGTTTCTGTTCCTGCGTCCCCACCCCTCAGCACTTCCTGCTCCTGTCGGCGTGAGGGGGGGGAGGGAAAAAAAGGACAAAAGAAGCCTTTACTAACCTGCCGGTGCGGTCAAACTTGCCACGAGCTCCGTTACTTCCTGGTTCCGTCTCAAGGAGCTCTTAAAGGGGCGGGAGGCAAAAAAACAACAGACAAGCCAGGAGAGCCCGGCACTCTTATCCGCATCAAAAAATTTTCATCTCCAAAGAGAAGGTACAATAAAAGTGCGCTGGGTCACGCTAAAGTGGGCGGGGTCGCACTTAATTGTCTCCAAACTCCAGAGCTGGTGGGAAAACATTTCTAAGCTCCGGAGCTGGGAGCCATTTGCAGCGGAGCTTAGGGGTCGTGTATAAACGCCCAAAGTTGCCAGCGGATTTTCAGGGTCATGTAAATTAGCCTTTAGAATATGTTTAACAAGCTGCCCATATTTCTGAGCATCCACTTCTCCAGAAGGAGGAAACTTGGGATGTTTCTTTGGTAAATTCTGGCTCCACCTTAGCACAGTGTGTCTTGGGGAGTATTTTTATGTTCCCACCTATGGTTTGTTCTGTTACAAATACAGAAGCAGAAAGACTTCCTGGTTTCTCCATAATAATTGTCTATGTAAATATCTAAAGATGGTGGCTGATGCAGTTCCAATTAGCAACTTAATATTTTGTTTAATAGTTCCATATTGTAGCGAGATTAACCAGTGCAGACATTATTTTTAAATTTGGAAGGAGTCTTATGGGACCCTTAAACTTCTAATAACTTCAGCCCAGTTCATCAGACAAAGAGAGTTTTGCAGGATGTTTAACTTGTTTATTTTCAAACAGAACTATTTATAAGATTTTTTAATGTTGACACTAGACCAGATTATCTGCTAGGATATTTTTAAAATTCAGATTAAATCTTTTTTGAAAAAAAATTACTAGGTTCTGTAATTTATATTACATTTTAAAATTATATAAAAATGCATTTTGATCTGTGTCCCTTAGTATTTGGTTAATATTGGGAGTATTATCAAAGAAGAATATTATAATATTATCAAATATTTTCCCTTCCAAGACATAAAGAGAGAACATAGGATTAGGCAAGAAGTTTACCT
This sequence comes from Phrynocephalus guinanensis, assembly GCA_037367245.1. NCBI lineage: Eukaryota > Metazoa > Chordata > Lepidosauria > Squamata > Agamidae > Phrynocephalus > Phrynocephalus guinanensis. The sequence goes on from CM074733.1 coordinate 140,420,064, forward strand.
ACCTGGGAATCAGAGGGTGTGGCTAGGAAATAATTTTATTTCCTTTTCCCTTCGAGTTGAATTTATATGTTATTGTGTTCCATTATCTGAGTGGAAGACTCAGCCAGTTATTTTCATTTGTTACTGTCTTCCATTATCTGATTGTAAGACTTAACCAGTTATATAAGGTGGTTATAACTTTGGAATATATAAAGAATGAGAAATTTTTAGCCATTGTTTCAGATTAATTTAACAGATCTGCACTACATTACCAGAGGCTGGGATTGATCCCTTCCACTTCCCTTTTACTTTAAGATTGTTTTCTTTCACTTGGGCACTCTGATTTGTTTTGTTTGCAGCCTGGTCCCCTTTAGATGTGTCAACCCCTTTGGTTTCTTTGACAACAAACAAGCCCAGTTCCTATGGAGTGTGCATAACTTGAATTCCCATGACATCAGTTGCGATGCTATCTGGAGGACCGCCGTACCTTTGCTTCCCCCTGTGAAAAGGAAAGAGACAAGGGTGGAGAATGAGGAGGGGATTAGAGGGAACGAGGGGGAAACGTGGGAAGAGAATGAGTGGGGATATTTTATGTCATGGAAGTTCAGATCAGAACAATCTAGATTATATTTAATGAAAAATTAAAACAGTTGTGGACATTTGGAGGGTGTGATTCTGGATTTTGGACCGTTCTTCCAGATTGGCTCAATCTCAGCTACACACACCTTGTGTGTATAAAAAGCAAAAAAAGCAAGAAACAACAACAACAAAACCCAACCTTGATGGGTGGGCCTGTGTTAACGGGTGTGTGTACACCTGCATCAGAGAGAAAAAGATGGTTTGACAAACCCAGGGCCCACAAATAAAGAAATATAAAGAGTTTGACTGGCAAATTGAACCACAGCATTGTATTGACAATTAACAGTAAGAGTGCTTGCTTACAAGGGAAAGAATGTGATGTATCAGATCAAGTACAGTACTGTACCAAGCTTCAGCAGATTGGTGGACCAATTGTTACTACAGCTGCTGTATCTAATGGTAGAAAGGAGCAGACTTCAGGGTTGTTCCACATTGGAGAATATTTTTTTATTTTTCAAGGTATGGGACATGATGTAGTGCAATTGACCTAGATTCTCTGTGGCTCCTTCATTTATTCCTTGGCAATCAAATTCCTTCTCTCTGTGTACCTCCATTAGTGTTAACTGGTCAGCGCATTCATTCTGCTGCACAAATAACTGCTGCATTTTCCTACACTACTGTAGTAAATTAATGTACTGACAGTGAAAATAGTTGGTTTCGCAGCTCCTCTGAAAGTCCATTCAGGTTAAATGCCTGTTTCTTCTATTCTTCATGAAGAACTGAATTTGCCAAACATTCCAGTGTTGTACAGTATTTTGCATTTCTGTTCCATTAAATTAACTTTATCCCTTTTCTTAGTCTGAAAATCAAGCCAGCTCAGCCACATCAAGTCAGGAAGGCCGCCCTCAGCCTGTGGTAAATAATACATCTGTAAGTCCCCGCCATCGACGCTCCCAGCAAGGAAGGGTGCCAACTTCAACCAATTTCAACCAGGCTCAGCAGCCAAGAGTCAATGCAAGCCACATGGGCTCAAATGTCCTCATTCTTCTTCTTGTTTTAGCGTTAGCTGCTCTTATATTTAGGCGTATCTATTTAGCTAATGAGTATATATTTGAGTTGTAAGTTTTTTTTGTTCCTCAAAGCAGTGACTTGAATGGCTTCTTCTTTGTTGGATAAGAGGATTGTTTACACACAATTACATTTTGTATTTACTCGTTTTAAATCTGTTTGTTAATGTACCGCATAGTACATTAATATCTGCAGGAAATTCACACCTTGATAGTGGTGTGAGTGTGAGCTGATAAATATCTGGACAAACTGGGCAGTTAACCAGATAAGTCATGCGGGAAGTGTGTTTCTGCATTAAGGAGGACATTTGAGAGAAAAATTACTAGTGATATTTTCTGTATAGTGTTACTGTAACTGACAGAAACCTAAATTTGTGGTTTTATGGAAGCATGAATAATTATTCATAATGATTATAAAAGTTTACTTGAGAATGGCCACCCTAAAATAAAATGCAGGTATGTTTGCATAGCAGGTGTTATTTAAATTAAGAAGAGAGGCAAAGATGTTAGTATTTTATTACTTCATTTCTTTCCTAAACAAGAAATAAGGGAAGGAGGGAATCCTCAGTGAAAAAGAGGGGCAGAAAATAGTATGTTTTCATTTTTTGGTTTTAATTGTCAAGAAGTTAGGATAATCTTTTGCAAGATTTGAGTGTCAGTTTTTTATATTCAGTTGTGTATATTTTGTTTTTGCTTTTTTTAATTTAAAGATCCTGGAAAAAAATATAGCTTTGTGTAATTTACCAAGAACTTTTGACTATGTCTTAATCCAGAAATATATAAAAGGCATTAAATTTACTGTTTCATGTGCTAGTCATTAAAAATAAAAATAAAAAGGCATTTTCAAAACTAGTGAACATATTCATTTCGTATGTCTATATTTTAAACCTGTGAGCTGAGTTTGAATTGCTCTGGTGATTTAATACTACTGTTGACAAGGAAACGACTGCTCTTTTCCTTCAGCCGAAGAGGGTATCCTTGAGTTAGTTGCTTTTCCACCTCATACCAGTAGACAAGTCTTATGTAGATCAACCTTGTGTACGTTACGATATGTGGAAAAGAACCCTTCCTTTCAGATCCAGTCCTACTTAGCACCTCACTCAGCACCCCAGTGTTCCCAGAATCCTTGGATATTTCTGTGAAACGATGTAGTGCCAAAAAGGTCACAATCTCCAGAAGAACAGACATAAAAATTGCATGTCCTTCATATCCTCTTCTGTCCAATCCCGAAGCCCCTCATTTTGCCACAAAACTGAGCGTTTAAAAGAAAACTCCTTCAAACTCTGTCCACCACTTCAAGACACATATATGAATCAATTGTAGCTTAGTGCACCTGATATTAGCTTGCCAAACTCCCCCCTGCTCAGAAACTTGACAGTTGAAGAATTCTGCGGTGAAGAAATCAATGCATTCTTGATGTTTAGTAAACAGCATTAGGCCAGCTCGTTCCTCAGTAATTGTAAAGGGGTGTACTGTTTGGTGAGGAAACTGAAATACTCCAGAAACTTTTTCCTTTGCAGAGTTATCTGGTTCTTTTTTTAAAAAAATCCATTTTGTGAATGAAGGATACTGTGCTTCTGCATTTATTTATTTATTTATTTATTGTGGGACTTATATACCGCCCGTCTTCCTGGTCGGGAACTCCGAGCGGTTTACAACATATTAAGAAAACAACAAATTCCACAATATTATAGAAACTAAACAGGTAAGACAGCGAAGTGCAGGAGATGGCGATGGCGGGGAGAAGGAGGAATGGCATAATATTGCTTCACAATATTGGGTTCGGTGTTGCCAGCAGGAGTAAAGGTGACAAAGCTTGTCGGCCGATTACCATCTTAGGCTTATCGCCCAGATTCGCCCGTACCTCGATGGGGATTCCCTGAGGACAGTGGTACAGGCGCTGGTCATATCTAGGTTGGATTACTGCAACGTCCTCTACATGGGGCTCCCCTTGAACCTTGTTCGGCGACTGCAGCAGGTCCAGAATGCGGCGGCCAGGTTGGTGGTTGGCGCGCGTAAGTTTGACCGTGTCACCCCCCATCCTGGCCCGCTTGCACTGGTTGCCCGTTGCCTCCCGAATAAGGTTCAAGGTGTTGGTTTTGGTTTACAAAACCCTCCATGGCTTGGCCCCTGTCTATCTGGCAGAGCGCCGATGATTAGATCTGGCCCGACCCACCTGATCCTCCTTGGACTTCTCACAACGGATTGCCACGCCGAAGTAGACCCATAAAGCGAGCACTCGTAATCGGGCCTTTTCGGTTGTTGGACCTTCTATTTGGAACGCGCTACCAAGCGAGATGCGGCAAGCTCCTTCGTTGGCGTCCTTCAAGAAAGCCTTGAAGACCTGGCTGTTTAGGGACGCCTTCAGAAACTGCTAGGTTTTTTTTTTTTTTGCCCCTGCTTTACTGGTCCACCGTCTTGGATGCTGCTCTCTCTGTTTTTATTTTTTTTAATCTTGTGTAAACCGCCCTGAGTTCCCGTTTGGGAAATAGGTGCAGTATACAAATTTGAAAATATAATAAATAAATAATTAAATAAAATGCAGCCTAAATGCTAACAACACCAATGGCAGTGGATGGTCTACACAGGATATCCTCTTCACTACCATTCACACTTGTCAAAAACAGCCCCAACAATTGCTCTGAGCTATCTGTGACAGATCAGGAAAGAGATCTTGGTGTGTTGGTGAGCAGTCCAATGAAGGTGTCTACCCAATGTGTGGCAGCGGTGAAGAAGGCTAATTCCATGCTAGAGATTATAAAAAACGGGATTGAAAATAAAACAGCCAACATTATAATGCCATTGTACAAAACGATAATAAGGCCGCACCTGGAGTATTGTGTACCATTCTGGTCACCGCATATTAAAAAAGACATAGTGGAACTAGAAAAGGTGTAGAAGAGAGTGACTAAAATGATTACTGGGCTGGGGGACCTCCCTTATGAGGAAAGGCTAAAACATTTGGGGCTCTTTAGTCTGGAAAAAAAGGCGCCTGAGGGGGGATATGATTGAGACGTACAAAATAATACAGGGCACGAGTAAAGTGGGTAGAGGGATGCTCTTCTCCCTCTCACAAAATACCAGAACAAGGGGACATACACACACATTGAGGGCTGGGAGAGTGAGAACAGACAAAAGAAAATACTTTTTTTTACCCAGCGTGTTGTTAGTCTGTGGAACTCCCTGCCACAAGATGTGGTGATGGCATCTGGCCTGGATGCCTTCAAAAGGGGATTGGACAGATTCATGGAGGAGTCCATCACAGGTTACAAACTGATGGAGATGTGTAATCTCCAGGCTTAGAACCGGGGTACTTCAAGGACCAGATGCAGGGGAGTGGTATCAGGAGACAGATATCTAGTCTCGTGTACTCCCAGACATATATAACATAAGAACATGGTGGGGCCGCTGTAAGATACAGGAAGCTGGACTAGATGGGCCTTTGACCTGATCCAGCATGGCTCTTCTTATGTTCTTATTTATTCTTATTTATTTATTTCTTACATAACTGATAAAATAAGCAATCACGCCAATTAACCAATACAAAATTAATGGTGAGGTTAGATCCGGCAAGAAACTAATCTGCAGAAGGGGAAAACCAACAATATCACAGTATGCTCAGAGGGCCCCGAAACATTGCCTGAAGAGCCAGGTCTTTAAGGCCCTTCTAAAGGCAGGCAGTGTCTCCGCCTGCCTGATTTCAGCTGGCAGCTTATTCCAAGAGGCCGGGCCAACCACTGAAAAGGCCCGATTCCTGGTGGACACTCTATGGGCCTCTCTTGGTGTTGGTACTCTTAAAGAAAGAGTAGACAAAGCTCTGGTTGGCCGGGACAAGGTTAGTCTCTGGGAGATCCGCTCCGCCGGATAGATAGGTCCCAAGCCATGGAGGGTTTTGTAAACCAAAACCATGACCTTGAACCTTACCTGGGAGGCAACGGGCAACCAATGCAGGTGAGCCAGGATGGGAGTGATGCGTGCATAACGCGCGCATACCTTCTCGCACCCACCACAAGCCTAGCCGCCGCATTCTGTACCCGCTGGTTTATGTTTCCATGTGAACTGGTTAACTGATGAATAAAGAAGTCAGTTTCTAGGGATTTAGCCTTGTTTAGTGTCTCTTGGTGAATGGCAGTGAGCACAAGAGGGTGTCCTGTGTAGACTGTCCTGACTGCTACCTTTGGTGTTGTCAACATTCAGGCTGTCCTTTGCTATTTAATGCTTGATATCATATATTGTGCATCAATATCAGGACATTTCCTGGTATTTTCAATCATGGATACAGAAGCACAATATCTCACGTTGATAAAATCGAGTTTTTTTAAAAAAAAAAATTGAATTTCCTAGCTTTTTTAAAATAGAAGTTTCGGTATACATATTTGACACACAAGGTTGAAAACAAACTTTCCTCATGTAGAATTACTCAATGATTGAGAGTCCCAGAAGATACTGTAAACACGTGATCTGTACTATGGTTGCTGGGAGAAGGCAGGATCGAGAACAGTTGGAATGTGGCTGTATTTGTTCTGTGTCAAAATATTTTGAAGAACTCTTTGGGACTTAATGAAATGGTGAAGCAAATGTGTGAGTGAGTACATGCAAGAGGTACAATGGAGAAACATGCATATATTGAATTAATGCTTTTCAAGTCCACTTTGCAGAATGCAGACTTGAAAGCTGTCTTCCTATTTCCAAACCTTTTCCTTGAGGGAGGCAACTTGCAGAACCACTATATTAAACCAGAGGCTCTATGACCATGTTGTGTGCATGTTTTCTAAAAGATGTCCCTTTGCCTTTACAAATTAAAAAACAACAACAACAAAGAAGGGGAGGATTCAAAGTTAGCAAAGATTATCACTTGAAAGCAGGGCCAAAATCAACCCTAGTATGTAAAAGAAAATACAATAAAGAATGGAGGGAAAGGGATCAATTCATTTGAAATGTGATGTTGGAGGAGTGGCTTTCAGATATAACATACCACCAGAAAGGCAGATACAGTAATGTCTTGGATAACAAATTTTTCTGATAACAAATGGAAATTTCCAAGTATAGGGCTGGCTTGGATAGCAAATGTTCCCTATGGGCTGCCTTGCATAACAAATGTTATAATGCCTTGCAGGATGCATAGTTTATGGAGGTGTGGGAGGAGTTAGAGTGTTGTTGTTTTTCATGGTGTTTTGGAGCCATTCTGGACATGTTTTGCTGAGGGATTTGGACCTTTCAAACTTGGTAAGATAGGGAGCAAGCTTTTATTAATCTTTGCACTGCTTCTCTTTGCATTTTTGGCAGGAAGAGGCTGGGGCAGTCTTGCTGGTTTCATTTGTCCATGTTTGCAGTCTTTTTTCATTGATCTGCAGGCAAAAATGGGCTGGATTTTTCTTCCTGCTTATGTTTGTTTGTTTGCATTTTTCCCCATTGCACTTTGGGTGGGAACAGGCTGGGGTAGTCTTGCTGGTTTATCTTGTCCATGTTTGCACTGCGCTGCAGGGGGGTGTTCTGGAGGGTGTTCCAGCACTGCAAACCTTTAAAGTGCATTTTATAAAGAGGTCTGGAACTCCCCCCAAGCTTTTTTGCCTTTTTCGGACCTCCGGAACGGATTAATCGGTTTCCCATTCATTTCAATGGGAAACCATGTTTCGGATAACAAATGTTTCGGATAACAAATTGCCTCTGAGAACGAATTAAATTCATTATCAGAGGTACCACTGCAATTAGATGCTTAGCCAAGTCAAGCCTGAATTGTCATTAGAGCAAAAAGGAGTAAAGCAAAGCTACCCCATATGTACCTATAACCAGAATACAGAACTGACCAGAAAAAACCAACAATATTGCTGGGAGAATGGAGGGCCATAGGAAGAGAGGAAGACTGAACATGAGATCTGTTGACTCACCAAAGAAATTCGCCACAGTTAGTTTGGAAGATAACATAATTTACCGGTAAAGACAATGCTCCTGGGGGCGGGGGGGGGCAATAGGAAGATAACACAGCTTTATATGAGATTCTATTTTACAAAGTCTGAGTAGAGCTGTTAACAATAAGATACAGTACATGAGACATCATTAACTCATATAATCATCACGCATCAGAAGAGACATGATAGCACATAACACCTTTAGATTTTTATTAAACTACAAAGCAAGAAGACAGGAAGGAGGGTTGAGATGATGACATGGTTTAGGCACCAAAATTCTGCTAACATTGAGTATGACCATCTCCAACCACAAAGCAAAAAACAGTAATTTCAGAGGTAAAATGAGTGAACCTCTGAAGATTTGTTCTCTATTCTTTTAAATATATTTTAAAAATATTTTTACAACCAGACTGAATAATCTTTGCCAACATAAATTCCAGTTTGGCCAAAAAGATGTTAAAAATTCAATTGAGGCCTAATTTACCAATTCAAATGTTCAGATTGCCCCAGATCTGGAGCTGATTTCCCCTTTGAAAACATGTGCCAAGAGCCTGATCTCAGAAGTCTTAAGAATGTTTACTGAAAGCACTCATGGCTGGGACAAATCCTAGTGCCTTGCCCTTTTGTAATGCAGAAATACTTTGAATTGCCATACAAAATTGTATACCGATTCCCTGAAGATACATAACAAAAGTCCCCTTTCTGGAGAATTGTCATTCCATTACTTTCTTAAAAGCAAGCCATTTTTTTGGACTCATTGAAGAAAACTTGTCTTTTGACTCTCTTTTTTTCTGTAACCTTTAATTGTCCTTGGCTCTCTGGATGTTTTGGACAGCAACTTCCAGAATTCCAGGCCTATATTGCCAATGATAAAGGATTATGGGATTGGTGGTCTCGAAACATCTGGACTGCCAAAGTTTCCCACCTGTGTCCTAAGATACCAAATAGGGCAGGACTCTGGTATCCACATGGGATCAGTTCCAAGACCTCCTGCAGATGCTGGAAAATGCAGAAGTATCAAATATCACACATGGTTGCTGGCTCCCTCTATTGAACAGTTTTGGCAAATATAGCCTGGAAATGTGTGGAAATATTTATTTCTGGGATGATTATTTAGTATTTTCAGGCAGTGGATAAGTGAATCAGCACAAACTTGTGCTGCAGATGGGGAGGATGTGTCATGATGTATCTATCTTACCCACCTTCAAAGCTGCAACAAGGTACTGTACCTACTTTGTAAAATTCTTACAAGCAAAATAGTTTGACTCATGTTCAGTGTGATAAAAATCAGTTTCTCCATTTTGAAAGGCCTTTTGAGGATCAATATTTCAGCCCCTACCGCCAGAATGTTGATGATACCCATGTCATAAATCAAGATGGCCAAAAGGTATAGTTTTACCTAAGCACATCCGATCTCACCTGATTTCGGAAGCTAAGCAGGGTTGGCCCTGGTTAGTACTTGGATGGGAGACCACCAGGGAATTCCAGGTGCTGTAGGCACCTGGAGTAGGAACTAGCAAGCCACTCCAGTATTCCTGCCAAGAAAACTCCATGGCTGTGGAGTCATGGAGAGTCGGTCACAACTGTAATGACACAACACACACACACACACACACACAACCCTGGTGGTTTTGGACTGCAAGTCCCAGGGAACCCCAGGCAACCCAGCTGCCCATGAAGGATTCTTGGATTTATATGCAAAAACATCTGGGTTGCCCAAATTGAAAACTAATGTTTTGTAGGATCTGGAAGTTGGGTCATGGCAACTGGACTTCTTTTCTTGAGCGATCGAAACATTTCACTACTCATCTAAGTAGCTTCATCAGTCTGAGGAAAGTTAGTGGTGAGTCCTCCAATGTATAGTTCACCTTGATTTCACATCACCCTGGTCTGAATAGCCTCATAAGTTGGACAGTGGCCTAAATAAGCTCATTAATGAGCCTATTTGGGCCATTGTCCATTTCATGAGCCTATTTAGACCAGGGTGGTGTGAAATCAAGGTGATCTATAAATTGGAGGACTCGCCACTAACTTTCCTCAGACTGACAAAGCTGCTTGGATGAGTAGTGAAAGGTTTTGATCACTCAAGAAAAGAAATCCATTTGCCATGACTCAACTTCCAGATAACCCCACCTGGATGACTGAGAATCTTCACAGACATATTGCTTGGTAGGATAGTCTCTTGTCCTCACTACCTTCCATAAAGAGACACCAAGTAGAGGAAAATCCCAGAACCTGAGTCTCTTTTTAAAATCAGGCTACCCTTTGCTATGTAAAGTTTGGCTCACTTTTTCCTGCTAGCAGTGGGGGCACAATATTGTACACCCGTATTCACCATTTCTTGCTGTTTTGACCCATAGATTCAGAAACACAACAGCCCACAATCATAAACTGGTAGAGGGGTTTTTTTAAGCATTGAAATTCTGTTTCTCAATATAATTTTCTGTAGAATCTCAAGCAACCTTTGAGCTTTGTGTAGAGCTAAACAATTTAGGCACCTACCTTTCTTACTTATCCATTAGTAGAGCAATTCTGTGGGTGAGGATACCAGTAGCTGGGTATTTATTTATTCAATTAATTCCATGAGAAATATTCCACTTGTGTGTTAGTGATTAGTGTTAGCGTTTTAAATAGCCTGCAGTTTGTATTCAACATTGCTTTGTATCTCATTGACAAACAAAGCTATAGGAGTACTGCATACTCTCAGTAACACTACTTGAAAAGACGAGTCTGTACAGAGTCTGTGCGCCATATACGTAAACACATCAGTTTCCCATCACATACTATTGCATGTAATGGCAGTCAACCTATCCAGCCTCTGCTAAGAAAAGAAAAAGGTGTGGGTTTTACACTGTCTGACAGAAGGAGCGTTCAGTTCTCTGAGATTAGTTGTTCGAGTAAAACCTCGCCAGATGGAACTGTGCTCATTTTATCCATTGGGCTCCTGCAAAAGCATCCGTTTAGGATGCAGGGGAAATGTTGCCAGCTAGGGGTAACTTCTCTGTGAGTAATGGCCAATCGCTGACCAGCAAAGGGAGGAAGAGCTTTTGAGTAGGAGGCTCCAAAAAGCGGGTTTAAAATATTATGTCAGAGAAGCAGGTTTCTAACAATGATCACTGTGGTACATGCAAGGCTCGGGGGATGCAGCTGACTCAAATGTTTAAACCAGGATATACTCACACGGCAGGAGGTTACAGGACTGAAGGATTGTGGAGCAGCGCATGCTGCAGAATGCCTTATTTGGCTAAACTACTTTTCCTGATCTTTTGCTTGGCTCTCCTGGGAGAAAGCAGAAAACACAGGAGGAAGAGATGGACAGGACAAGTGGAAGTGCAAAAAGTAAGGTAAGACAGGAACTGTAGATAGTAAAATAAAACTAAACTCACCTATCTTTCAATGTGCATTTCTAGCAAGATGAACTGAATACAGGTAGTTGCGTGAGGGAGATATATGTTGATGTGTGCTGTGCCTGAAAAGTACAGTGAATGATTGGTGTGAGAAACAGCCAAGACTGTAGCTCCCCAGGTAAACATTTCATTGCTTTTATTCTTGATTTCACAGCTGTTATAACAGATGTTATTCCTTAGGGTTTTAAAAGATAACCCATCAGGATATAAAAAATATTTTGCAACCCAGTGATTTAACATGGTTAAATTATATTCAACTAGGAAAATGGATGAAGGACTGGGGGAAAAGAAATAATCAAATCAGAGAGTGCACAAAATTTGAACACTTCCTATTATCACTTGAGTCTGAACAGGAAAATTCAGAGAAAGGAATAACACGTAAAATATATAAAATACTAGGGGAATTATTAGAAATGAAGGAGTTAAACACCTTGAGAGAAGTTTGGAACCAAGATCTTAATGTACAGATAGAGAAAGAAGACTGGAAGAAAATTTGGAATATGAGAATTTTGAGATCATTATCGGTCAGGATAAAAGAAAACTACTTTAAATTGGTTTCTAGATGGTATTTAACCCCAGTAAGACTAAATAGAATGAATCCTGCTTACTCTAAGATATGTTGGAAATGTGAAAAAGAGCTTGGTACTTACTTGCATCTTTGGTGGGAATGTGAAATAGTCCAAAGGTTCTGGAAAAAAGTGTTTTTAGAGGTAAGTAATATGATTAAGATGGATATAGATTGTAATCCAGAGATAGCATTATTATCATTGTTAACAAGTAAAGATTATGATGTTACAACAAAGGAACTAATAGCAAATTTTATGACAGCTGCTAGATTAATTATAGCAAAAAATTGGAAGTCAAAACTAGAATTCAAGATGGAAGACTGGTATAATGAACTTTGGGATATAGCTATAAACGATAAACTGTCCTGCAGTTTAAAGGTTAAACGAGGAGAAATGAAAAAATACATTTTTTACGATATCTGGGGTAAATTTTTAGATTATGTATTAGTCGAAGGAAAAGGGAAAGAGTCCACGAATATCTCACAACAATTCTGGAGAAGAGAACTTTAAGAAGATTACTAGAAGAATAGAAGATGGAGCAACGAATAAGAATGCATGGATGGGCCCGTGGGATGGGGGTGCACTTATATTGTTTGTTGTAGTTTTTTTATTCTCATTTTCTTATGTTGTTTGTATGTAGTTTAAAATTTAATAAAAAATATTTTTTAAAAAAAGATAACCCAATCTGAATGGATTCTCAGACCCAAGAAAACTGGATGGAACACCAGACAGAAGTTGGCTCTGGAGCTCACTCACTCTGAATGAACTTGGAGTCCATGAGATTGGTTTGCACTATGACCAATAACCGTGGGACTCATTGATTCACAAAATATATTCTGTCATTTGCAATCTGAGGATGTGCAAGGCCACTCACAGTAAAGCAATCAGCAGAGTTTGTTCCCAAACAAATATATAAAGGAGTTTTATATGTTTGTTGGTGAACACTCATTCTTCTCTGCATACAGTTAATATGAACAGGTTTTTGTTTTTGTTGTTGTTGTTTGGTAAATGTATTTACAAAAAATTCTCCCTTCAGTGCATTTGCTAACCTACACTTCTTTCAGAGGTATTGGCAAAAGGAAGCATGTACAAGGCAGCTGAACAGTCTTAGTAAAGTTGATGAATTTTCATGTTACAGAGGCAGGTTAATAGTTTATGCTAGAAAAATATAATCTTTGCAAAACAGCCAGGGAAGCCTGAGTCCATTTTTGTGCTAAGTTATGTCATCCTGGGAGAACAGACCATTTGCCTGGAGATGACCTTGCAAACAAAGACGGATTAATCCATTTTATTAAATGAAAATGCTATGGCCTTTATTTTTTTTATTAGTTATGTTTTCTTCTGCATGACACTTTGAAGCCAAAGCATTGATGGAAGAATGTTGATTGTCACGAACAACCTTTGATAAGCATTCCAGGCAAATCTATAGCAGTCAAAAGGAGTGGACAGGTGAGACTTTTATTGGACCAGTAAAAAATTGAACAACAGCAACCTTCCAACATATATCTGTCTGTCTCAGGTTGTGCACCCAAATATTATGGACAGTGCAGATAAGAGTCCCAAAAATTCCAGGCAGTTGTCTGTCCCCCTGTGGTTTTGATGGGTGAATTCAAAAAGCATCGGATGAAGGTTTCATGCTCCACCCCTGTTAGCTGTTGGCTGGATTTTCCCTCCCAACTTCTTAAACAAAAGGGTTGTTTCTGTTTAATATACAAACAGATGCTCTGCTTTATAGGTTTATTATGTTTGGTCTTTGCACTTGAGGTGATTACTGCCTTAGTCTCACTGTGTAAGAGATATACAGTGGGTGAGATTATTTTTTATTAAAGTGTTCTGCTTATACATTAAGCATTAGACGAAGGTTGCTGGTAAACAAGTCATATCTCGACCATCTGCAAAGCTATTTCATGTCAGGTTATTGGCATTATCTAGCACTGCTAGGTAGCTAAAACACACACATTTGGGTCAGTTAGATACCAGTTTGTTGTACTGTACTGTGAAATGTTAAGAGTCCTATGGACTGATTCCTGCGTATGATTTTTTCCTTTTCTTCGAAGAACAGCTTTGTTAACAAGTGATGTCTTACCTAGACTCCTGCCTAATATTCCATCTAACTACTGCATTGTAAATGCAACATTTCCCCACACATTTCATTGGAATCATCTTGTCACAGGACCAATAACCTGGTGTATCTCCCTCTTTAAGGGCGTTTATACACGACCCCTAAACTCCAGGGCAAATGGCTCCCAGCTCCGGAGATTAAAAATGTTTACCCACCAGCTCCGGAGTTAACAGGAAATTAAGTGCAACCCCGCCCACTTTAGCGCGTCCCAGCGCAGCTTTCAGGTACCTGCTTTTTGGATGTGACAAATATTTGATCCGGTGTAAGGATAGTGAGTGCCGTGCTCTCCTGGCTTCTGTTTGTTCTTTTTTTGCGCCCCGCCCTTAAGAGATCTGAATGCTGCCGGGAACAAAATGGAGGTAAACCGGCATTCTTTTCTTTATTTTTTCTCCCTCCCTCTCGCAGCCAGCAACCAGGAAGTGCGGAGGGGGGTGGGGACAGAGGAAGAGCGACGAACCCCTAAGATCTCTGGTCCGAATTTAAGTGGCCAGCGGATCTTAGGGGTCGTGTAAAAAAGGCAGTAAGTTACAACAGATACTACCTTAAAAGTGGTCACAAAAGCTTACATTAAAATTTAATAGTGTTTAAGGTGCCACACGTTTTTGTCTTTTAGTTTGTTTTGTTTTGATGTTTGCCTGGAATTTTTGGACTAACACAGCTACCTCTCACAAAACTTCACCTTAAAAGCGGGTATTCAGTTTTTCAAGAAAAGTTGACTAAGTTGAAGCTTTCCTCCTTTTTTTAAAGGCACAAAGGTATGAGCTATTCGGTTCTTCTTTTGGCTATAGTAAAAGGAGTAACCATTATGATCCAACTGTGGCTGTGATCAGATGGCAATATAGATCACATTTTGAACTGAATTTGGCAAAGTCCAATTTAGAGACCAGACAACTTATACAGGAAATTATGAGCCAGCTCTGCTCCATGCTTATCCAGACCCTTTTAGGCACAACAGCAGGGCTACCCTTCCTTTTTTGTTTCTTTCCTTTGGACTGATCTTTCCTTTGGTCTGATCAGGACCAGATTCCATGCACAAAGAAGGGTCACTTTAAAGGCGCTTACACCCAGCAAAGGGACCCTCTTTCGTGTGACCAAACACAATTCTTCTTCCCTGTCTGATCATACCCTTGGTTTGATTGTTTATTATAAAGTTCCCTTTTTTGTAGCTATGTAGAGGCTAAAACGTAATTTTTCATAGTTTGAAAAAGTTACTGTTTTGGACTATAATTCCCAGAATCTCTCAGCCAGCATGGCAATTGACTGAGAGATTCTGGGAGTTTTGATTTGAAAAACCCTTAACTTTTCCAAGCTCCAGAAATAAGCTCTACTGAACAAAATGGGACTTCAGAGAAACAATACATAGGTTTTTGATGTGAAGTGATACTGCAGTTCCAACAGAGTTAACAACTCCCCAAATCGCTCTCTCAGCCTAAGAGTTGCTTTTCACAACAGTAATGTTTCCACTTTTTGGATATGTACAATTTTTGGTTGGTACAAATTATCGATTACTCCCATTCAAAAGAAAAGCCCTAAATCAGTAGTAAAGCATATGATTTCCATGCAGAAGCCTTCAGGCTTCAGTATTTGGCATCATTCTTTAAAAAAAAATCAGATACAGTAACAGATAATTGAAAGTTAACTTCCTGAAAATAAAAGTCAGCAATCTTAAACTAGACCTGTCCAGCCAGATACAGGGGTCAAAAATAGAGACTTAGCTTATGATATTTTAGAACAATTACCTTAAGTAGTTAAAGATGTCTTTCATAATGTGCCTTTTCTCATTGACGTATCATTCATTCAGTGTGCTTTGATGTGTGACTTGTCATTGGAAGAAAAGCATGTGCTTAATTCTGCAAATCTGATGAAGTGTGCATCTCAGGAAATACTGTACTACTGTGGGAGGGAAAATGTATTAATCAGAGGAACTATATATTCCCTGCAATGTCTTGATTTCCTCCTTAGGTTAAAGCAACTGAGTTTTTCTATGTCCTTGTTCTATGTCCTTGTTTTATGACCCTGGTCGAAAGCCACACAGTTTGCTAGCCTTAGGGTGTCATGGAAGCCACATTTAAGTACATCACCTACAAATCCACTGTGCATTAATACATAAAACACTTAGTATCCTTTCTATTGTGCTATATGATTTGTATCAGTAAATAAAATATCTTTAGTATTTATTTATTTATTTTATTTATTTATTGGATTTGTACCCAAAGGCTACTCTGAATGGTTTACAGCAATATGGAGTATACATGTGGGATGATTGTTCCAAAGTGACTCCTAGGCCTGCTGGCTCCATTGTCCAGGTGCTCACTGGTAATCAGCAACTTCAAAGCTCCTACTTCCCCTCTCTATGGTTCTCTACCTTTAAACTGCACTTGAACTAGACAGTCCTTCAAGTAGAGGATACGGTACCTTCACCACAAACAGCCTTCTCTAAAATGAGATAAGTGTCTACTGTACCAAGCTGTGACATTCTAAAACAGTGTTGGCGAACCGGTGGCACTTGGAGCTCTTTCTGTGGGCACCCGACATCGCCCCTTCACAGCCACCTGTATTCAGGTTAAATTGCTGTATTGGCACTTTGCAAAAAATTAGTAGGTTTTGAATAAAATAGTGGGTTTTGAATTACAGTTTGGGCACTCAGTCTCTAAAAGGTTCACCATCACTGTTCTTAAACGTACCTACTACAGGAACGGGGAATGTGGGGAACGCCATCTTGCACACAGAGAGGGATAATTTGGAGACTTGGCAAAGCCCCTGAAAGTGGCATTCAGAATGCCCAGATGGCAGATTCTGATTAATTGGAGCTTTCTTTTTAATCTGTTATCAAACTGTGCTAATCGATTAATGCTTAGTTCCCTAGCAAATGATGATATTATTTCATACAGAGGTGGACTTCATAAACCTGTGATTTTTTTCCAGACTTCCCATATGTGCTGGGCTTATGCTTTTTTTTTAAAGGCGGTCACTAGCTCCTCCTTGTAGTGGGGTCTAGGACTGGCATAAACAGGATTACTGTGGAGTTTGTCTCAGAGATTGTTCCAGCCTTTCGCTTCAAAAGATTCCTTTCTAATCTCTTCAGTGGTTTTGTAAATACTTCAGAACCTTGACTATATATAAATCAAATCCAGTCCATGAACCCTAGATATTTTAATAATAATAAAAATGTTGCTGGATGCCAAATGTCAATGCATGCTAGTAAAGATTCACTACCAAATTAAAAAACCAGTTCACTTGAATGTGTGTGTGTGTTGCGTCGTTACAGTCGTGACCGACTCGTGACTCCATGTCCATGGAGTTTTCTTGGCAGGAATCCTGGAGTGGTTTGCCAGTTCCTACTCCAGGCGCCTACAGCACCTGGTATTCCCTGGTGGTCTCCCATCCAAGTACTAGCCAGGGCTGACCCTTCTTAGCTTCTTAAATCAGGCGAGATTGGATGGCTCACTTGAATAGTTGCTCCTATTAAGCATATTTGCTATCTACTACTAGTATACATAGTGAGAAAATAGTAGTGTTTCATAGTTTTTGAAAATGTATAAGAACAAATATGATTTTGACCATTCATATGTGTGCCTTAAAATAATGGAAACGAAAGGAGCTTAATGCTGAACACTGAAATCAATTACAGCTGAGCTATTTAAATGTCTCAAGGAGGAATGGGATGCATCAGACTATGTAATAAAATAATTTGCTGGCAAATGAAAGCATAGGTTCTTCCTCTGTGGCCTATTTCTCACGCCATCTTCAGTTGAAAACATTGCCTCTGCATGCTTTTCGGCCTCTCATTTTGAATCCTGGTATCATTTCCTTCCTACCATGATCCGAAAAGCCCCTATTAAAGTTATATTTTACTCTTATTACTCTAATGATAATCTTAAATCTTTGCGCTGAACATATACATCCTACCATGCATAAGCTCTGGTATGAACAGTGGTGTAGTGTGGGTGGCCAGCAACAGGGGCAAGGCAAATTTTGCACCCCCTAAATATTTTGCATCTGGCATGGTCACTCTCCCCCTCTAGGTTCCCCAAACAATGCCACTGCTACACCTGCCCCTGCCACCTTCCTACCTGATTCTGATCACTCCTCTTTCGTCACTATAAATGGGAAATCCAGCACTGCGGGTCTCGATCCAGTGCCACGGGGTCCTCATCTCTCACTGTGAGGTGCTGAATTGCCCATTGGCAGCCCCACAGCTTGCCCACTGCCTCTGTCACTCCCTACCTGGTCCTGCTGCCTTTTCCTCTTCCTCTTCTTCCACTGTTACCATCTTGAGAAAGAGGCCAAGCTCTTTCCAGGACCTGGGCCTACTGGGTCTCAAAATGGCGGCAGAGATGGAGGACGAAGAGGCAGAGGCAACAGAACCAAATAAGGAGGCAATGGGGGCAGGCTATTGGGGAGGGGAGTGAATAAATTTCCACCTCCCAAAAAACTTTGCACCTGTTGTGACAACCCTCATGGTACACACACACACACACACTATGCTGCTGGATATGAGTACAGGGAGAGGGAAGTCCTTCCCTAAAGTGTGGAGCTGAGGGTTGATAATTCTAATTTCTAACTGAGAGACGGAAACTTTTTTTTCCAGACAATGTGTCTTTGTAAAAACAAGCACTACTTTACATCGAAGCCAACAGCTGCTCTCCGTTGTCAGTATCAGGTCCTAGTCCTATACAGAAATATCACTGTGCCCCAGTCTCTCTCTCTAAGTCTACCACTTATCATGCTGGCCTTTCATCATTCCCCAGACAAATCAGAAGCACTTCACACCTTCACCAGGAAGGCCACGGCTAATGACCCCTACCTAATGGGCATTGGGAAGGGTTGTATAGGTGGGACTTTCACACACACCAGGCCACATGAGCCTATTCAGGCACCGTCCACCTAACGAGCCTATTCAGACCAGGGTGGTGTGAAAGCACGGTGAACTATAAATTGGAAGCCTCTCACCAATTTTCTTCAGACTGATGAAGCTACTTGGTTGAGTAGTGAAAAGCTTCAATCTCAAAAGTTACTATGACTCAACTTCTGGATAACATCACCTGGATGGCTGAGAGTCTTCAGAGACTCATTCACAGAGATTCAGTTAGCATCCCAAGCATTTACCAAAAGGTCTGACAATCAAGACACCCACTTTTCAGTATCAAATTTAGACCCACAGAAGCAGCTGCATTATATTGAAGCTCGCCATTGTCTATGTTGACCCTCAGTATTGGCTATACGACTTCCCAGAATTTCCCACAAAATGTCTTTCCCAGTCCTACCTGGAAGAAATCAAGGACTAACCCTGGCACAGTCTTCATACTGGAATTGTGCTGGTTCTTTGAGCTACAAGATCTATGAATCAGTGCAGATAAAAACAATTGGCTATGAAAACTCCTGTGCAGTGTTAATGCATGAGTATTGATCTACTTCAAAGTTTGGTAGTAGCTAGTTATAAACAGCTAGATTATTTAATGGAGTAGTTACTTATAGTTAATTGCGTTAAAACTGAATTCAGCCCTCCACTTAAAAGCAGTCCTACAGCCTTCCTTTTGAGAAACATGGAGGTAAATATTACTGCAAAAATTGTAACAGTAATGGTAGCTGAGGATAGCTGGCATGGCCAGAAAGATGAACAAATGTGTCACAGATCAAATCAAGACTGAACTATATCTGAAGGCAAATATCTGAACTATATCTGAATGGCCATTAGCGCTTGCATCGGAAGAGTGAAAAAAAATTGAAAACACCACCGCTTCTTCCTCTACGCGCCCATAGTGGGGTTGTTTAAAAATGTCCTTAAACAACCAAGCCAAGCACTTGGCTCAGTTGCTTAAGGACATTTTAACTGACCTGCGGCTCCCCCCCCCCTCATTAGGGGGGAAGCCGTGGGTCATTTAAAGCAGTTTCCCATAGGAATGCATTGAAATCTGTTCCTCTGGAACAGATTAATTGATTTTCAATGCATTTCTATGGGAAACTGCTCCCCGACTTATGAGCTAATTGAGTTATGAGCCTGTGCTCGGAACAGATTAATGTCCTAAGTCGGGGTACCATTTTTGTGATTATCCAAGTAAATTATTTTTTTAATATTCATGTACTTACTACTTTTATCTTGTAAATATTGTCTTTTTAATTATGCAAGCTGTCTTGTGTCCTTTTTATTTATTTATTTTATTTATTTTTACAACTTATATGCCGCCCACTACCCAAAGGTCTCTGGGCGGCTTACAATCAAGGAATTAAAACAGTTAAAAACATCAAACAACAATAAATAATTAAAACAACAATAAAAACCTTATACTAAAACATCACACTAAAATTGCCATCAGAAGACCCACAATCTAAATTGTATCAATTAAAAAACTTTTTAAGAAGAAAGGTGGGATAAAAGCATTATAAACAAGCAGGCAAACAAACAAATCATAATATACTATGAGATGGAAGGGATTCTATATATTGTCAAATCTAGCCCCCTTTCAAGGAGGCAGAGTGGGAAACTGTTCTCTCAACTTTTGGCTCTGCAGTCAGAACCCCCTAAACTATGGATCTGTCTGGGACGGCTAAAGTGGTATCAGACTGATAACGCTATTGAGTATAGATACATTCATGCAGAGGTATTGGGAGATTTCTTCTCTTGATTAGCATTTGCTTTTGCTTATATTCATTCTCCCACCTTTCCACAGAGTAGCACCACTATGAAAGGCACATATTTTTGTCTCTGCTGAAATAGGGAACTGGCATATTGCCATGGAAAACTTTACCTACTTCAGATATGCTGTTACAATAGCAGTCATTTTGAATACTGCTGGAATCTGTAGAATTAATCCATCATGAACATTACAACAGGCGGTGTCAATTCATTTCATCCGAAAAAAATCTGAGGAATTCCTAAACAGAACTTGGGAAAAATAACATTTGGACAGCTGTAATGCAGAAGAGTCCCTGTGTTTCAGCTTGTGCTCAACACAGAGCAGGGTTGGGTGGTAGAAGCCAGCACAGGAGGAGATGCGATCTACATTACTGGGACAAGTGTGGGATTTTAGAGTGCCTCACTGCTCCTGTTTTTTTAAAGATACTTCATTACATCCCCCAAGTAATATGTTAAAACCACAGAATAAGTTCAAAGGGAAATGCAGTCTCATTTCCCTTACACCTGTGTGGCTGCACCTCTCTACACAGTATTTTTAAATTCAGAAGTAATTTCCATATTTTATTCATCTGTAGAACTTTCCACAGAAAAAGTTAAATTTTAAGGATTTGTTTATCTAGCCCAGTGATGGTGAACCTTTTAGAAACCGAGTGCCCAAACTGCAATTCAGAACCCACTAATTTTTCGCAAAGCGCAAATACAGCAATTTAGCCTGAATATAGGTGGCTGCGAAGGGGCAATGTCAGGTGACCACAGAAAGGGCTCCGAGTGCCACCTCTGGCACCCATGCCATAGATTCGCCGACACTGATCTAGCCTGATGTTTCAAGACTAAATGTTGCAGCTGATACTCTTGTTTTCTGTTTTAGTCACACATATAAAAAAACCCATGACATGACCAAAACCCGGACAGGAAAAAGTGAACAACTTCTGAGGGTAGATGACCACGATTTTAGCATGAGACCTGCCTTTGGAGGTAAGGAATTTGTTCTTATTAAACTGCCTGGGGAACTGTTCAAAAGGGCTTTTTCAAATCAGACATTTTCTTGCTTAAGGCACTGTGGTAGAGCCTCAATTGACTTGTGGGATTATTCTGTGACACTGGAAATGGAATACAATTTTCTTTCCAGGAGCACATGGAAAATATTACTGTCTCAGGTGGGGGGAAATCAGATGTAACAGGTACTCTGTAATTAGAAAGCACCTTTATTGCTGGAGTGCCATGACAAAGGCAGTCTTTCATGGTTGGGAAACCAAGAAACCTGCAGACAATCTGTGTTAATTGGCAAACTCCTGGAACTAAAGGTGCAACTACAAGGCAGGAAAAATCCACATGGATCCACTGTGAAATTGCACCTGGAAAGTCATTTTCCCCCAGGTGAATTTGCATTGGCTTTCCACACAGAAATCAGGAGGGAGAGAGAGGAGGGAATTGGCTATCATGCCTTCTTTACAGATTGTTAAGGCAGGTTCTGCTGTAGCCATGCAGGAGGCATGGCTACAGCTGAACTTACTTGAGAAGCTGTAAAGGAGTTCCGCTTAGCAATCCCTCACCCCAGCCCACCCCGCTTTCCTACTAGGTGCTATAATGCAATTTTGTTACAGTACTGCACAAAGATTTTATATAAGGGAGGGAGGGAGGAAGGCCGGCCATTATTAGCAAAATCCTTAGTGGTCTCTTAAGACATTTGAGGGGAACTGATGACACTTTGAATCCTCTCTTTCTACCCAGGCAACTACCAGCACTTCTTTGCATTCTTTTCTGAATTGGCTTAAGTAATCATACCAGCTGAACCAATCTGGATGCATTCAATAACCCGTAAAAAAATTAGGAGTCCCAGTGATGAAGGGGGGGGGAAGCATCTGGGAGGGAAATCTCTGAGCTGATTCTCATTGACTTGTATACGCAACAGAAAATAATTTGAATGTTACCTGGTGCATATCCATATTATTTGCTAATGTAATTACTCCCATAAGTGAAGTACCTGCTATGGCATTCTCATATGATTTCCTGTAAGATTTTCCTCTTCTAATCCCGGACTATCTATGACATCTGATTTTGACATTCTTTCAATTCACCCCCGTTCCAAATGATATTTTAAAAATTGAGAATGGTATTTGTAATGAAACAGATCACAAAGGTCCTCCTTATTAATAATGTCTAATTAAACAAAATATCAACTCACATACATCATTTCTCTCTCATGTGGAACATTAAAATACCAGCAAGATTTTTAAACAGTGAGTGTTGTTCTTCCTTTTTATTGTGGTTTTTAAGGCATTTCATGTTGTTGCTTCTGTGCTGTTTTTCAGTAAGACAAGTTGTTTAATCAATACTGCAATTTATTGTGGCTTTTAAACAACTTCTTCAACTTGTTTGTGATCCGCCTTGCGTCCTGCAAGGAGAAAGTCAGGATATAAATTAAAGGAATATTAATACATAAATAAGGCATTTTTGTTTAGTAATTCAATACACTGAGTTGAGTCACTTAACAACATTACTATATGATTCTAGCCCATTGCTATATAGAATGATTAGAAGGTACCGGTAAGTTCAGCCAAGTTCAGGTAAGAATGAACAAGACTGTGGTTGTTTCTTCTTAAGAAGTTTGACATTCTCCATTTTGCTAAATTCCGAAAGATAGAATACCTTTACTGAGCACAAAGTGTGTAAAAATACAAAGTACTATGCAAACTTTCAAGAGAATGCAGCCTTCAGCAGGTAGATGTAAAAAGTAACCAGGAGGGGACAAAGGGAATGAATGGAAAATGTGGAGTAGGGAGAGATTTTCTTAAGCCCTTCTTGGCTATATGTTTACTGGGTTACAGCAAGTAACATGGGCCTACGGAGCTGGAGGGTTAAGAATCTGATTCCTCACTGTGCCTTCTGCACGTAGAGCTGGTGTGGATGGCCTTGGGTGGGTTTGCACAATTCCAGGGCAGCCCCCAAAAGAAGGGAATGGGAAACCAATTCTGAATACAATAGTCTCTACCTAGAAAAAAAACCTGAAAAGGGTACATTATTATTATTATTATTATTATTATTATTATTATTATTATTATTATTATTATTATTATTATTATTATTATTATTATTATTATTAAAATAACCACACAGCTATCTACTCTGGATTTTGTATTACCAATTACTAGTCGAACGGACTAGTACTAGTCGGACTCAGTGATGTATCGGCAAATTATGCGAGCAGATCCCAGTAAGGTGGCTTTCTGCATCTGACTGATGGTGACTTTGTCAACTCCAATTTCTTCTAAATACTTGCTTAGCTCTTTAGGCACCGCACCAAGCGTGCCGATTACCACTGGGACCACCTGTACCGGTTTATGCCAGAGTCTCTGAAGTTCAATTTTCAAATCCTGATATTGGGTAATTTTTTCAAGTTGTTTATCAGTGACTCTACTGTCACCTGGTATAGCAACATCAATGATCCACACTTTTTTCTTCTCCATAATCACAATATCTGGGGTATTATGCTCCAAAACCCTGTCTGTCTGTATTCGGAAGTCCCAAAGTAATTTTACATGTTCATTTTCAGTCACTTTTTCAGGCTTATGATCCCACCAGTTCTTTGCTATGGGCAAATGATAGTTCTGACACAAATTCCAGTGGACTATTTGAGCAACTACATCATGACGCTGTTTGTAATCAGTCTGTGCAATTTTCTTGCAACAACTCAATATATGGTCGATAGTTTCATCTGCCTCTTTGCAGCGTCTACATGTGGGGGACTCAGCTGATTTTTCTATTCTAGCCTTAACTGCATTTGTTCTGATAGCTTGTTCTTGAGCTGCAAAAATCAGGGCTTCTGTCTATTATTATTATTATTATTATTATTATTATTATTATTATTATTATTATTATTATTATTAATGTGAGGAAAGCTGCCGCACAGCTGGTCTTATCAAGGGGTAATAGTTTTGGACATGTTGCCTGATGAGACTGAATCTTCACAGATTACTTCCTGAAAATAAATGTGGACCACAAGGACTTAAGATAAACCCTCCCTGCTTTCTCTCACCCTGCTTACTTTTTAGAAGGGGTAGAATTGTTACATAGCAAGCAGTATGTGAGTGGTAGATGTAGTATAGAAAAGGTAAGATTTTTTTTTAAACATCCGGGGGACTTGCAGAGAAAATCCCTGTACTGTACTGTATTGCCTTGACTGGAGCTCAATAATAAGCCACGTTGTGACAGCATCCTGACTTAATTGAGAGTACAGCCAAACAGGGAAGATGGATTGCATTGGATCATGATGTTAGGTGTGACGTCCTTTAAATTGACCCTTGCATCCACCTGTGATCCAGCTCCCAAAAACATGCATAACCTGCCACTGGCCCAAAACGTTCTAAGCTGTATCATGGCACAGGATCAGGCTAGTTGGCCAGTTCTTGTGTGTCGCATAGTTGCCAGAAAATTGCGCAAAGTGGACTGTACCACAGTCTGTCTAAAATGAGAGCTCTGTCGTTATCCAAACACACCCTGAACTGATCATACCTCTCAGCAGCCTTCATCTTGCATGGGTTGATCAGCCCAGCTAAGTAGAATTCATATGGATCTCCTATGAATGAGCATCCAGCACCTCCATGTGCATCTTCTCTCTGCCTCCCCCCTCCCCGTATTTGGCCTAGCATCTCCCTGTCCTCATAGGAGAATACATTTGCTTTGACCCTTTCAGAATCATCTCAGCACCAATGACCTTGGTGAGGCTAACAGATGTCCAGGTATTATATACCCCTAATATTAATGTTTTAAAATTATATAAAGGTTTCAGTTGGACTCCCTTCCTCTAGTGATCACTGTATGCATTTCATCTAGGACACTTTTTTTTAAGTGGGGAGGGGGGGGAGTCCATGAATAAGCAGCTTTAGCCGATACTTAAAATAGCAATATCTTTTCCCCTCAAAGAACAGCCTAATGCCTCTGGTGGTACAGTTTATACCTCTCCCCACCCCTCCCTCCCACCCCATTTTTATGCCAGGCAGTTTCTCCTGGGTGGCTTTTAATCAAGACACATTAAGACTAAAGAAATAAACTGGCCCACTTCTATTACAAGACAGCAGTCTAGCTGGAGAATATGCCAATGAAGTTGGATGGATAACTCAGGGGTTTAGGTGTATGTCTGCAGAACCGGAGGTTTGGAGCTCAATTTTCCATTGTGCCCCAATACAAATCTGTATAGCTATGGGCAAGCTGTGCAGTCCCAGGGTGCCCCCAGAAGAAGAGAATAGTTAACTACTTCTGAGTCCTTGATACCTAGAAAAACTTGGAAAGCGTTGCCATAAGTCAGAATTGACTTGATGACACATGATTTTGATGTCCTAATAACTCATAAAGAAAGAGGATCCTATTATTTCCATTTAAATGTAATGGATAGCCACTGCCTCTTCTCAGTATTCTGGAGGTGACCTCACGCTCTGATTAAGCTCATTCTGTAATTTGAACAATGTGACTTTCTTTGGATTCCATCTTCCAGAATCCCTTTTTGGCAGACCAAATATCCCCAGCCATCTCCTACTGGTATGGACACCCTGGCTGAGGACATCAAACCCAAGGGGGAAATAATGGGTGACATACAAATGCTGTTTCCTGGCTGTACAATATGGCATAAGACAGAAGCTCAGGACAGTAGTTGCAGAAGCTACTGTCATAGACAATAGACAATACCCAAGATACCTGTCCCAGAATAATTAAGTCACCCAGCTTTGCCTCCTTGAAACACAGACTTGTGGAGGACCTAATCACAAAAAAGGACATGTCCTCTTTTGTGATTATTTTTGTGTCAAACTGTTTTCCCATCTTCTGAGGTACAAGGCCTGTGTTTCCCACTGCAGAAGAAAAAGTAGCACGAGGGAGAAGAGTTTGAATGGGAAAGCAGCAGACCAGGAAAGGCTTAAAGAGCAGCTGCCCAAATCTGCAGCCCAAGAAGTCTGCATTTCAGTAAAATAATGAATCATTAAACATCCCTTTGAGAGGTGGTCACATAAGGTGTAGACTCCAGAATATGTGAATGGCGGACATCTTACTCTCAGGGGTCAAAATGCCCTTCATTTGAAATTCCAGAGGGTTACTATCAGCCACGGTACCACAAATGGTGGTGGTGGTGAGGAATTACATTTTGGGGTGGTTGGGTGGGTAGACTGCAACTCTCAAAATGCCTCCAGCAGACTGGGCTTTTGGACGTTGGCATCGAGCAACTATCCCTCTCTCCTTAGTAGGCACTTCAGAAATTGCATCACAGCGTTGAGTTGAGATTCATTGTATGACAGAGATTATTAAAATATATGAGATAAACATAGGGGTTCTATCCCTGTGCTTTCTTCACAAGGCAAATGTGAAGTCAGGAGGCAACTGGATAGGAGAATTTATGAACGGGAGCATGTATTTTAGGCGTTCCTTGCCCCTGTGTGTCCCCCTTCAAAGACTCTGCACCCCATTTTCTTATTACTTCCCCGCCCCCACTTTTGGTAGGTAAGCCCAGCTTATCTACAGGCACCGGAGAGGTAGCTGCCTGTTGAATCTTTCATCCAAATACCTACCTCTCCTGCTCCCAGTCCAAGCTTTCTGGTTATCTTTGCTGGTTTGGTATCTGCAGAGAGAATCTTTAGTTCTGCACTGCTAAGCCCCAAACTTCAATGGAGTTGTAAGTGGCATCACAACACTCAGTGTGGGCCCCATTTGCATCTTAAGGGCATAGTTCAACCAAGCTTTTTGCAGGCATAAATGCAGTGGTATAACTTGAAGTGGCAAATACCTCCCTGATTGAATTCTTATTCATGTGTCATTTGAGTTGGGAACTTATTAATTAGCAGCTATTTGCCACTCCAGAGATGCATTCGTGAAAAATCTTTAATTTTAATTGGATTTTGGCCAATAGCAATATATCATGGCAAAGTCAGAAAGTGAAGGGGTTGCCTTTCATTTTTTAGTTACATTTATGTTTGTTCTTCATCTCAAACCATGTCTGTCTTCTCTTTCATGGATTAGTAATCCATTGGCATTTAAAGTGTTCTAGAATCCAGTTTAAAATGCTGCAAATGTAGCTCACGAAATGACAGGATTAGTTCAGGTGGCCTGGAGCCAGCAGGCAGGTGCAGCAGCAGCTCTCTACAAAGACTTGCCAATTTGATTTACTGGTAATCCTCACCTTCAGAAACTCTGGCCATTCCCAACCGTTTTCCAATTGGTCCATCCATCCATGGTGAGCTGCTGGGGAGACGTTGCTGAGCATGCAAACAAAAATCCAGGACGAAACCAGTCCCTATCAGTTTATCTTCAGTGTCTACTGTGAAGAGGAATGACAAAGTGTGAAGGTGGGTGGGTGGGTGGGGGAGGGGAACATGAAGAAGAAGAAGAAGAAGAAGAAGAAGAAGAAGAAGAAGAAGAAGAAGAAGAAGAAGAAGAAGAAGAAGATAGTTGTTATTCAAACCTTCCACTACCTCATAGAGATGGGAATGTCCTTCAGATGATAAACTCCAAGAATAACACAAGCAGTCTGGCCAACGTATACAACTGTAATAAGCTGTAACTGTGGATGTGTTGCCTCAGGTGCTTTTGAACCACAATCCCAAAAGTACCTGAGGAAAAAGAGAGTAATTTTTCCACCCTAACCCTAGACCAGTGATGGCGAACCTTTTAGAGACTGAGTGCCCAAACTGCAATTCAAAACCTACTAATTTTTTTTGGGAAAGTGCCAATACGGCAATTTAACCTGAATACAGGTGGCTGTGAAGGGGCGATGTTGGGTGCCCACAGAAAGGGCTCCGAGTGCCACCTTTGGCACCCGTGCCATAGGTTCACCAACACTGCCCTAGACCTACTAGAAATAAGAAACAGCAGACATTTTAAGGCAAGACCCACCTTTTCCACAAACAAACAAAGCAGTGAGCAGAGAGAGCCTCCAAATTAGGCAAAGCCAGGCAGTCCTAAATAATCAGGGGGCTGTCTCCCTCGCTATGTATAGTTACAGTCCATAAGTGGAGAGCAGATGGTATTCCATATTAACAGTGGAGCAGGAAAAGTGGAAGGGATATGTCTGTGGCCATAGGTCTTGGAAAATTCCATGAGGCCACCTGCCTATTCCTGCAGTCTGTTTTAGTAGCAAAACTAGTAAAACATTGGTTGACCAGGAGTGGATGCATGTATGTCCTTATACAGTGCACTGTTCAGGAAGAAAAGTTGTTTGCTATTAAATAGAGTTTGAAAAAGCATCCATTAATAAATGCTTCCAGTATGTGCAAGGTAAAACATTTGCACATACTGGCACCATCCCGGCCCATCTTAAATGGCATTTGTTTGTCTTGTAGCAAGAACAAACATGTCAAAAAACTGAATACCAGTGCAAGAGCAGAAATTTTTCTATTAAAATAAAATTAGCACAAACAAGGTGTCGTGGATGGAAACAGAAAGAGAAATCAGGAGTGAGAACACCTCTTGCACATGCTTTGTTATCTGCAGTCATTAGCTGTTCTTGATGCCGCCAATGCAGTGGCATAGCTAGAGTTTGGAGCACCTGGGGACAAAGTCAGATATTGCACCCGCTCCTCTCCCCCCCCAAACCATTCTCACCCACCTAGCAAGGGGGGCAAATCCTGGGGGAACAGTGGGGGAGGGGAAGAAGGGTCTCTCCTTCTCGTGCCCTCTTTGTGGGTCTCCTTTCCAGTTAAGACTGTCCTGTGCAAACTGCACAGCATGCAGATAGCACTAAGCAGGTGATTTTTTCCCCCAAACATCACCTCCATAGCATGCTTCCCCCTCCTCTCCCCCGCCCCAGCTAAGGCTTGGTGATCACTAGCCAGGGGAAAGGAGGAGAGGGAAGCAGGTGATGGGATTTCCCCCCCAAGCAACACGCCCGTCGTACTCTTCCCTCTCCTCCTTTCCCAGGGCTAACAATCGGCCAAGCCTTAGCGGGGGTGGGGGTGGAAAGAGGAGGGAGAGCAATCATCAGAGGTGCTGCTTGGAAAACAAAAACACTGCCTGCTTCCTTCTCCTCCTTTCCCCCAACTAAGGATCGCCAAGCCTTAGCAGGGTGAAAGGAGGACTGCTGCCAGGATGGCACCTGGCTTCCTTCTCATGGTCCCCCTCCCTGGGGCAAATGCACTCTTCCGCCCCTCCCTAGTTACGGCAATGCCGCCAAGCCCTTTACACAGAGCATTCTGCATAGATGGTGTCCTGGGATCTCTTGACAGCTACTATGAAGACTGTTGGTTTCCTCTTCTCTTTTCTATCCTCCATTTCCTCTGCCCATGAGGGTTGCTTGTTTGTTTGTTTTTGCTCCTCTGTAGTGTTAGAGATGATGAGGAATTCGACTAAACATCAGGAGAAAGCTTCCCCCCTCCCCCTCCCCCTCTGTAGTTGTATATAGTTTAGCTGGAGAGAGAGACAGGATTAAAAATCTAGCAGCTTCCTAATGACCCTAAAGGATTAGCGAGATCAAAAATCTCTTGACATCTTTCTGTGACTCATCACCAGATGCTTAATTCGACAGTATGGTCGGTAGTCAGGATAAACTCTGGGAGGTGGGGGGGAACAAACAAACAGGAGTTCAGGGTGGTGCTCGAAGAAATGAAATACAAGGTTTATATTTTGTTTCAGATCTGTATCAATAATGAAAGCTACAAATTCAATCGAGTATTTATATTACCATTAATATACTCATTTAATCACCCTGTCAGTATTAATCATACCATGTCAGTATATTATATTAATAATACCATATAGTAATTTTCTTGTGCCTCAGCACAAGGAGTACATAAGCTGTACAGGGTGTCAGGATGCAAACAGATGAAGGTCAAGGGGGTATGGCCACTAAAAAGACTGACACACATTTCCTAAGAAATGCTATGTATGTTTTCTTCATGCAGTAAGTAAAAGCCAAGGGTGCTAGAAAGGTCGCCCTTTCATCTTATCGTCCTGCTCTCCCATAGGTCCTGCTATTCCCGTTGGGGTGGATGTACAGGTCGAAAGCTTGGACAGCATTTCTGAAGTCGATATGGTATGCAACACTGGGATTACATTTTGATTATTTACATCTGCTTTGGTTCCAGATCAAGGCAAGGTTGCTCAATGTTAACATGCAATGAGTTTTCCGTGTATTTGTTCAGTCTAGGATAAATGCAATTTCCAATTGTGGTCATTAATTTGATTTCACATGATACAGTGTTTTCCTGCTGTTGGCTTTATCTTCGCTATATATTGCTCTGTCTTTAGTCTTTTTAAAAATTATGCTATTGCTTTATCATGTACAGTATTTTAATAGACTGTACACCATCTAGACTGAGAATTCTAGCAAATGAGTTCAATTTAAAAGTGCAAGATCAGTGGGGAGGATTCTAAGAAGGAAAATTTCACAGTGGGAAACTAGTTGAAAATCTCTTTCCCCATTACTATTATATCAATCTCCTCCTCCCCAGTATTCTCCCAATATAACATTTATGTATTTAGTTAAAGCATTGTCACCCTGCCTTTCTTCTTTAAAAAGACCCAAAGTAGCTTACATAATTAAAAGACAATATTTAAAGCTAAATACCAGTAAGGATACAAATACTAAAAAGGATCAAACAAATACCATGTTAAAAGTTGGTAATCAAAGCAGCAGCAGAAGCAGCAGTACCACCACCAATAACAACAACAAACATTTAAAGCAGCAAGCCACAACCATCCACTTACCGTAAATTTCCACGGGTAATCAGTCATTAAGGGAAAGCTTGCCTGATTAGAAAGGTGTTTGATCGCAGAAGGACAACAAAGATGGAGCAAGTCTGGCCTCCTGTGGGAGGTGCTTCTGAAGTTTGAGAGCAGCAACAGAGAAGGCCCTCTCCTGTGTCCCCATTAGACCCAGCTCTGAAGTTGGCAGGAAAGATAGAAAGGCCTCTCCTGATTATCATAACACTGAAGCAGGCTCATACAGTCCTTGAGACAGTTTGGATCCAGCTGTTCAGGGCTATTTAGGTTAGAATCAGAGCAGTTTGAGTTGTGTCTGGAGGGGGTGTGCATCAGCAGCCGGTGGCATGAATTCCTCAGCACTGGTTCTTACCATCAGCCCTCAGCTAGATCACCAGAAACTGGTGATCAACAGATACACATCAAATCATTAGCAAGAAGGGAAAGGCCCTCACAGTTGCAGTTTTTATGGCTTGCTTTCCAGAAGACTCCACCACATAGGTAAAAAAAACAATACTAAGATGCTAGTATCCACAGGTAGGCCTGGAACCGCTAGCCAGCGGATACTGGGGTCCTACTGTACTGTAATCTGCCCAGTGAAGTTTAGACTTCAGTTTGGTCTTGCAAAAATCCATATTTCTAATTCTGACAATTTCATAAATATGTTGGGACTATCAAATTTCCATAAATGTTTATAAGATTCTGCAAAATTTTCACAAGTTCTTCACTGGTGTGGGAAACATAACTGTAACGTGTATTTTCCCCTTCTTTCCGCAGGACTTTACGATGACACTATATTTGAGGCATTACTGGAAGGATGAGCGTTTGTCATTTCCCAGCCATACTAACAAGAGCATGACTTTTGATGGGAGGCTAGTCAAGAAGATCTGGGTGCCAGATGTCTTCTTTGTTCACTCCAAAAGGTCCTTCATTCATGACACAACCACTGATAACATCATGTTGCGGGTGTTCCCAGATGGCCATGTGCTCTATAGTATGAGGTAAATTTATGACTACACAATATGAAGTGTGTGTGTGTGTGTGTGTGTGTGTGTGTGTGTGTGTGTGTGTGTGTGTGTGTGTGTGTGTGTGTGTGTGTGTGTGTGTGCACGCGTGCACGCACGCGTGCTCACCAGTGTTCCCATTCCGATCAAGATTTGGTTTCCATGATAAAGATTATTTTTAAGCACCCACAAAATCTGTGTGTGGAAAGGATAGTATTAGTTCTAGCACATCAGCATTAGATTGTTATCGCAATTTAGTCAGTTAACACCAGGATTTAGTTTAATTTACTAATTCATTAAATATTTAATCCCAAAATATTATCTAAAATATCTAAAAATGCCCAGTGACAAATTAAAAGAACCAGCACCTGTTAAGAACAAATTTTGAAAGTGGAAAGATTCAACATCTTCAAGGTAACAATGCCAGATGTAATTATCTCCTCACTGCCACCACTACAACCCAGGAACTAACAAAACATCTGCATTGAATGCTTCCAATGCGTGTTGCTTCTGCCAATGAAAAGGTATTGTACTGCAACTCGAGCTTGCCCTCTTTAACAGATATTCTATTAAAAGCAGGGGGAGAGGGAGGCAGAAATAGTCGGAAAACGTGGGAGTAAAGGAAGAACAATTTATTGGCTCAGTCCATAGAACTCTCTTAGCAAGGCAGTGTAACAGTGCAGTAGAAGCCTTATGGGGAAGCACTCTCTCCACCACTGCCCCTAATTATTTGTTTTCTGTGCACAGTTCAGGGTTTTTGTCTTTTAGCTGCACTTTTATTATAAGGATATTATGTCTCTGGAGTACTTCATATTTTCTTATGAGGAACCTCCATGTAGCATTGTAGACAGTTACTTCACGCCCTTCTTCGTACCGAGTTGACATTCGTTTCATGATCACGTCACTCGTGGTCATGTGGTCTTGTCCCGGTACTGTCCCTGTTCCCCTGTACCCACGGGCGTGATTGATGGTACCGTGATGACTGTTACTGCACGTCCTTGTTTTGTGACAACATCTGAACTTCTCAGCCCTCGTTCTTGGTTGTTTTTTTTGGTCCGACCTTCCGTTTTTCGATCTTTCGAATCTCCCCAACTTTGCCTTCAATGTGTTATGGAGCTAAGTTCGAGGCATTTGTCTTTTAATCTCTCTGCACTGCGTTGCTGACTCCATAGGGAATGTACTGGTGAATGGCACTTTGCACGCCTGCCACTAGATGGAGAATGGCATGTTGCGTGATGAGCCTTACCTCATGGGCACTCGTCTCGAAACGAGAAACGAGACAAGCAGATTCCCGAGCCCAGGGAGGGGTATGGCACATCACGCTTTAGTCTCAGTTCAGAGGGCGTGGTCGGGACAAACCCATCGTTACGCAATGGACATGCGGTAAGATTTCCTTGTACCAGTCCCAAGCAGGACTGCAAACAGCGATGACAGGGACGTGAAGTAACAGCCTTAGTTTGGTTTCAGGAGCCTCGTGGTGCAGTGGTTAAATGCCTGTACTGCAGCTAAAACTGCGCTCAAGACCTGGGGTTCAATCCCAGGTAGCCAGCTTATTGTTGACTCGGCCTTCTATCATTCTGAGGTCGGTAAAATGATTACTCAGCTTGCTGGGACGGGGGCAATGGTTAGCCTGCAAAATTAAATTGTAAACTGCTCAGAGAGTTCTTGAAGCGCTATATGTTAGTATATAAGCAAATCATAGAATCATGGAGTTATAAGGGGATGATGAGACCATTGACTTCAACACCATGGTGAATGCAGAAATCTAATTTAAAGCAGATCGGGAAGCTGGTTGCCCAGTTTTTATCCAGTGTTATGGTTTTTGCCATATGGCAGAACATGGCCAGCAGGTAGAACATGGTTAGTCCTATGGTGGACTGGACAGGATGAGCATAGATTGGATCTTTACTTTCCCTTACAATATCATTAATAGTGGAGGACACAATTGCCTCTTTATTTCTCACCTTTATCACTGTACCATATTTACTGTTCCCCTGAGATATTTTCAGCTGTGGCCTTTCTCTCAGTCTCATTGCCCTTGCAGGCACATTTGGTACAGACAGGAGAGAGAGCCTTCTCTGTGGCAGCTCCTAGGTTGCGGAATGTTCTCCCTTGATTGAGTAGTAGAGATGGGCACAAACCGAAAAAATGGCAATTCGTTTTGGTTTGTTTCGTTTTAGGGTTTGGTTTTGTTTTTAACAACTTTTTTCCAAATATTCATTTCATTGGTTCGTTTTGTTTATTATTCATTTTTACCTACTTTGCGCGGTTTAATCCATTTGACAGCATGTGGATGGTAAAAAAAAATAAAAAAATAAAAAAAACAGACAGAAAGGCTGGATCTTAAGTCCCAGTTTTCTGCACATGATCACAGAGAATGATACAGAAAACACTGCTGCACACAAAGAACAGTCCTCATCCTCCGACAACGGTTGTGGATTCCACCTGGTATAGGTTTACCCAGAACATGGAATTTCAGAAATTTCTGGCTCCCCATATTAAGCAGTATAATTGTCCACTGTAAATGTGTTGCAGAGTTTACACTTCCAGGGATTAGCCACCATCATGAAAAATGTGTAAACGTGCCCAACTTGGTGGTATTTATCTTTCCTTTCCTTTCCTTTCTCTTTCTTTCTTTCTTTCTTTCTTTCTTTCTTTCTTTCTTTCTTTCTTATCCACCTTTTAAAGTGAACTCCAGCATGGACAGCATGTCTCTCTGTTTTCCTCGAACCCATGAGCCTCTGGGCTCAGAAAAAATGGATACAGCTTTAGTTCAGCAATAGGGACTTATGTTATCTAAGATGGAGAGGAAAAGTTTATTATTTTCCAGTTCTGGGTGGGCTATGTTAGGTAGAATCTATCACTATTAACACCCCGGTCTTTATCTGAAGTAATGCTTCTGCAGACAACAAGGATTTGAGACCCAGATTTTCATCCTTTTCCCTGTCCCTTTATCCCCTCTAGATTACTTTTTCACAAATTTCCTGATGAGGGAAAGTGGTTTTTCAAAAGTTTGCACAGTTGTTCATGCAAACATTCTTTAGTGAAGGTATCTCCTTAGTTTGGATCTTGGAGTTTGTTCTTTGTTACCATGAATATCCTTCCATTTCTATTTTTTTCCGTGTATGTGACTCTGTCACCTCTCTTTCTGTTTTTAAAACTGATATTTCTTTTTGGAATTTCCAGGATCACAGTGACAGCAATGTGCAACATGGACTTCAGCCGATTTCCATTAGATACGCAGACTTGTACTCTGGAGCTTGAAAGCTGTAGGTGCATTTATGCTTCCATCCACAGGGTTCTCCTTGCCAACTACTAATTACTTTTAGGGGGCTCATGTGAAAGAGACCATATGGTCCATGATACAGTATGTGGCCATAACCCATGTACCATAAGTCATTTGTTGTAACCATTTAGGAGTTGGATCAAGAAGGGGTCAGTACCATTGGCTACTCATGCTTGGACAATTTGCACCATCTCTCTTCAACTTTGCGGGTGATGGCAATAGAATCTGTAATGCAATCACAATCACACAAGAACCTTTATTGGCATACATTCATATAAAAGATGCAACAAAATGTAAAATGAGATGTGGGAAATAAATAAATAGGTAAAAATGATTAAAAGATTGAGTTAATAGCAGGCCTTGGCCCCAGACTATTTACTAATATGTAAAACAGTGGCCAAGTATTCAGCCACTGAGGCTGTCAATTCCAGGAGTTTGTCCTCAAGAAGACGCTTTGTTATACTCTCCGGGGATCCAGAGAAATTAGAAATATAAGGGGTCAGAAGGCGAAGGCGAAGCTTGTGGTGGGAGGGACAAGAGAGAAGGATATGATAGGTTGAGTCAGGTTCCAGTAAACATAGTTTACAGAGTCTATTCTCAAAAGGAACTTTGTGGTATCTTCCTGAAAGAACTGCTGAGGGAAGGATGTTCAATCTAGCGAGCATAAAAGCACGACACAGACAAGGATTAATGAGATGTTTCATATAATTTGCTCCTAGTCCTGGAGTTGGCATCACACCATAACAGTGAGGAGAACACATTGGACTGAGCCCTGATGAAATGGTTTGACAATCTATATCCCAGATTCTTTGATGGATGATTTTGAGGATTTGGGATTCTTCGCAGTTGACTAGGGAGTCTAGGTTGATTCCAATACGATGAATTTTGGACTGGATAAATTGATACCATTTTCAGACATAAGGGTCTCTTAGTTCGTATACAAGGGAGTTGGAGTCAGGGTGAAAATGAATACGTAGCCAAATCTGTAATGCACAAATGCTGCGGGAGCCAAGATGTTTCCTTATTCTGGAAACTGTGAGAGACTGGATATAGAAACCTGAGTCACAGTAGCTGCCGTACTGTGCCACTACTTGAAACTGATGAGATCCAAAAACAGGTAGAGGGAGAAGCACAGGTCCTGACATCTTGATTGTTTTAAGGGAAAGAGAAGTTGGCAAATGTTCTGTTCCCCTTTGTTGATTCACCTGCAGAAAGAGGAAGAAGAAAACACAATGATGCTACATCAGGTTTTTGCCAAATACTCATTACCAAAGAAATGTAGATTTGTTAGGCTTGAGTCATTGGGTTTTATGTGGTAGTCCTTCCATGAAGTTATCTTCAGGATTCTGATATCAGTGCACATAATGCTAATACCCCTATTCACAGAGTGTATATTACAGAATTCTAGCAGTATGATTCTTCTTGGTCCATCCTATGAAATGCTGGGATTTATAATTTACTGAAGTATTCAGAATTCTCTGTGGTAGAGTTTTTGAGTTCTTTCCTGAACTCCTGGACAGAACTCCAGGTATCTCACCATTCTACAGATCCCAAGACTGTTTTGGGAGAAGCCATGGCAAGTAAAATGAAATTAGACTGCTCCGACAGTGTAATTCTATAGAAAGCCCTAAATGGCTTGGGCCCAAGCTATTTCAAAGACCACATATGATTTTATGAGCCTGCCTATGTATTAAGATCATCAGGGTAAATCAATCTCTTGATCCGGACACCTGTTTGGTGAGGACACAGGAGAGGGCTCTCTTTGTTCCTGCACCCAGACATTGGAAACCCCTCCCACTGGAGGCCAGCCCGGCCCCATCTTTACTGTCCCTTTGCAAGCAGGAGAAGACTTCTTTTCATGCAAACTTTCTTTTAGTGATTTGCTGCCTAGATGGAGCTTATTAATGAATATGCTTTGGCTTACTGTTTTTAGTGTGGTATTTGTTTAATCCTTTCAGTACTGTGTACTCACTATTGTTAGCTTTGCACACAATCTTTTAATGATGTAAGCCGCTTCTGGTTCTTTCTAAGGAGAAAGGTAGTAGTGGTAAGGATATATGAACTGTTTTAAATAAAACAAAATAATAAATAAAAAAAGTGTAGAGACACCTAAGCTGCCTGTGCCAAATGGAGGACAGTGCTCCTTGCACAAAACCATTGAGGGTAACATGCTCCCCTACACACACTTCAACCCACAAGCATCCCCATCTCTAAGGGTGATCCTGCCTATCAAGATATGTCTGCAGCTTCCTTCCTCTTTTGCTCTTTTCCTCCAGCAACGTCTTGTTTTGCAAGACTATAAAGCTTTCAGAGAATAGACTGAGAGGAGCGTATAGGCCAGGGCATGTCCAAACTTCGGCCCTCCAGATGTTTTGGACCACAACTCTCATAATTCCAAGCTTGTATTTCCAATGGCAAAGGACTGTGGGAGTTGTGGTCCAAAACATCTGGAGGGCCGAAGTTTGGACATGCCTGGTATAGGCAGTAGTAGTGAGGAACAGTTGTAAAATGGCAGCATGAAAAGTGTGTGCACTAGGAAGAGCATTTCTTGTTTATACTGGTTAACAATGCTATATAGGAGATTCTCATTTTTTGCTTATGTTTCATAAATCCTTTGGAAAAAACACCCAATCTGTGGACCAAATAAATGGTATTTACAGGGTTTTGTCCATGACAAAAGCTCCTCCATGTCCTCATTGCTTCTCTTGTGATTAGAGATGGGCACGACCAGAATTTTTTTTCCCGAGTTGTCGTTTTTCGGGATGGGTCCGTTTCGGGTTGTTTCCGTTTTTTGCGAAATTTTTTAAAAATTTGTCATTTCGTCATGTCGTTTGTCGTTACCGCCGCCGCGATTTTGTGCGATTTGACGTCCCAGCGAGTGGCGTCCCGCTGGCGCTAGGTGTTTTTGCGCCCTAGGCGGCAGGCGGGGTGGCGGGGGAGCATGGGCGGGCGGCGGCAGCGGCAGGGGCGAGGGGCGGGCACGCGGGCGGTGGGTGCGGGTCCCGCAATGACCCAGAGCAGGCGGAAAACACTTTAAACTAACTTGCACAAGACTGCATTGAATAAAGCAATTGCAATTTTTGCAAACAAAGTGGGCAGTGCAGCCACAGCAGAACTGCAGGCAGGGTATGAAAAGACCTTGGCTTGCCACCAAGCAAATGAAATTTTTAAAATAAATCCACACCTCCCCTCCCACTCAAACCTCCCCCCCCTTTGAAGCACTATCAGAAAAGAAATCCTAACAAACTGCAGGAGAATAAAAAAGAATAAACTGCGTTGCTATTCCCCACAGCAGACAGAGAATGAAAGGAATTATTATTATTTCCTAAAAATTCAATTGAATCAATTCCCTCCCTGCCTGCCTAACTGAAATCTAAAGGCTCCGCGAAATCAAAACTAGTCTAGCACAGCAGCCAGCTACACACAGCCCTCTCCCACCCACATCCAAGCCCGGACTGCGACTCTTCTGGGAGTGCCTCGGCTTTTTATGCCCTCTTGCACATCCAGAAGTGTCAGTCAAAACCTGGCCATGCGATTGGTATAATGGATCCAAAAATTTGCATGGTCCCATCCCATGGCCAGCCCATCATTGCGCAGGTGTAAAAAAATAAAAATAAAATAAAATAAAATCAGTGTGTCCTTTAACTGCTATAAAAAAACCACTGCTGCTACTGTAAAAATTCAAGCATTTAAAATAGCTAATTTTCGCATGTTTCTGTGGTGCTTTGGTGGTTTTTTTTGGACCATGATTTCAAAAAAAATATTGCGGACGCCATTTTGGATCCCCCGCACCGCAAGGCAAATGGAGACGCCGAGGATGCCCCCTCCCAGCCCGGTACCAGCAGCCCAGGACAGGAGGGGGGAAGGCTGGGGACCCCCCCCCAGAAACCACCCCTCTCGTAGGTGCCCTCAGGCAGGCATATTTTCGCCTGCTTTTTTGCCCGGGAAT
This sequence comes from Phrynocephalus guinanensis, assembly GCA_037367245.1. Classification (NCBI taxonomy): domain Eukaryota; kingdom Metazoa; phylum Chordata; class Lepidosauria; order Squamata; family Agamidae; genus Phrynocephalus; species Phrynocephalus guinanensis. The sequence continues at coordinate 140,459,246 of CM074733.1, forward strand.
CGGTTTTTTTTTAATTTTTAAAACTTTTTTTCTGTGCCGCTTGGCATCGCGCGATCGCCGCGCGATGCCAGGAACGACAACGACAAATCAGACCCAATTTTTCTTTTTTCGGTTCGAGTTCGAGTTCTGACAGCTTAATTGTCGTTACCGTTTCCGTTACGTAACGGAAACGATATTCGAAAACAGAAACGACAATTTCGCCAAGTCGTGCCCATGTCTACTTGTGATATGGGTCTAGCTAGAATATATGGGATCAGGAGACTAAACCTGCACCTTAGCAAAAAGATCAGCCCCTGTTGACTTTTCTCTGAGGCATCCTTCCTTGTACTGTATGAGACAGGCCATATCACTGCATTTTGTAGTTGATTTTAAAAATGCTTCCTATAGATTTGATCCCCAGTGGATCGCACCTACAGTCTCTGTGTATTGCATGTTTCTGAAATATGGCCTATGACAAGATACTATTTGGTGCTGCTATATTCCAAGAGTCTGGGGTATAAGCACACTCTGATTATGGTACAGTATATTGTTTTTATAATGTTGTACCTCTCATGTGACAGGAGGGTGAGGACTGAATCCTCTTGAACTCACTTGGACAAGTTCAGAGTAAATTGGCAAAGGACTGCTATATAAAACCAGTTTCATTTTTCCAGTTTGTCAAAGAACTTTCTTTTTCCATAACCAATATTTTTGTTTATGACACACATACACTAATTTAGTTGGGATCAGTATCAATTCTTGCCAAAGCATGCATGTACAGGGGGAACCTTTACCTTTTTTTTTACATTAGGTCATTATTTTGCTATGTTACTTTGATGTATGAAGTAATATACCTTCCTATTTCTACCCCACCCCATCCCACAGATGCTTATACAGATGAAGATCTGATGTTGTACTGGAAAAATGGGAATGAATCTCTGAAAACAGATGAGAAGATTTCCTTGTCTCAGTTCTTGATCCAGAAATTTCACACAACGTCCAGACTCGCTTTCTATAGTAGCACTGGTATCAGGTTTTCTTTTGCATCTTGATCATTTTGATATACCGTTTAGCTCCATAAATCAGTGTTGGTGAACATTTTAGAGACTGAGTGCCCAAACTGCAATTCAGAACTCATTAATTTTTCGCAAAGTGCCAATACAGCAATTTAACCTGAATACAGGTGGCTGTGAAGGGGCGATGTCGGGTGCCCATAGAAAGGGCTCTGAGTGCCACCTTTGGCACACGTGCCATACATTCATCAGCACTGCCATAAATCAAAGTAGCTGTGCATATTACCAAGAAAATAATTACTAACCCCTTTATCATGTATTTGTTCTATTACATGCTCTATCATTCTTCCTCTATCAACTATTGTTGATATAAACTCTTGTGAAGGGGGATACATTAATTAAAGTGCCACATGCATAATTATACATTAAGGTGATATATTCCCATCCCCCCTTTCATCCTTTCATTTTATTTTCTCCCAGTAACTTTTCTTCTCTATTTATGCTCTTTGCTGGCATCCAACCTCCATATTATCTATCATATTATGCCTTGCCTGATTATTGTTCCTATAATACTGAATTGTCTGAATTAAAATTGTTTTCCCACGAACAGGTTGGTACAACCGCCTCTACATTAACTTTACTTTACGTCGCCATATATTCTTCTTTTTACTCCAAACTTATTTTCCTGCTACGCTGATGGTCATGTTGTCTTGGGTGTCCTTCTGGATAGATCGGAGAGCTGTGCCTGCCCGAGTGTCATTAGGTGCGTGATTATTTGTTAAATGTGTAAAGAACAGAAGGGCTTTTACTCCCTCTAAACATGTATACAGTACATATAAAAAAAACCAGACACAACCATCTCCTTTCCATGCCTGATTGCTGCTACTTAGGGCCTTTTTACACGACCCCTAAGATCCGCTGGCCACTTAAATTCGGACCAGAGATCTTAGGGGTTCGTCGCTCTTCCTCTGTCCCCACCCCCCTCCGCACTTCCTGGCTGCTGGCTGCCTGAGGGAGGGAGAAAAAAGAAAGAAAAGAATGCCGGTTTACCTCCGTTTTGTTCCCGGCAGCATTCAGATCTCTTAAAGGGGCGGGGCGCAAAAAAAGAACAAACAGAAGCCAGGAGAGCCCCGCACTCACTATCCTTACACCGGATCAAATATTTGTCACATCCAAAAAGCAGGTACCTGAAAGCTGCACTGGGACGCGCTAAAGTGGGTGGGGTCGCACTTAATTGTCTGCAAACTCCGGAGCTGGTGGGTAAACATTTTTAAAGTCCGGAGCTTGCAGCCATTTGCGGCGGAGCTTAGGGGTTGTGTATAAACGCCCTTAGAGATGGGTACAAATTGAACCATGGACCAGAAAGACCCACAAACTGGGCTGATGCGTGTTTTGGCTCATGGTTTGATTCGTGGATTCAGCTTTGCCGAAAGGAAATGAAGCATTGGACTTTTTTCCCCTTTGGTGCTTCATTTTGTTTGGCAAAAGGGGATGCCAGTGTTATCCCTTCCCTTGACCCCTCAATCAGTTCCCTACCTTTGCTTTAAGCTGCCACCACTTCCCCCTCCTCTGCTGTCTCCTGTGCTGCTGCCGCTGCCGTCCTGAGAGGCCTGGGCCTAGGCCTGCAGCGGCGTAGCAAGGTTTCAGGGGCCCTGGGGCCAAAGTTATTTTTGCGGCCCTCTGGCCCTCCCCTTCGTGCGTGGGGGGCAATCCTGCAGGCGTGGGGTGGGCATGGGGTGCGCAGACGCACGGGCTTGCCTTGCCTCTCCCATGCATGGCAATGAAGAATTGGAAGAAGAGGAGGAGGGCGCCGCAGCCACCACTCTCGCACGCCTGCCTGCCTGCAGCCAGATTCGGAGATAGGAGACGGGGGACGGGGCGGTAGGTGATTTGGCGCCCCCTAATTGCTGTGCCCAGGGCGCCCTGCCCCCTTGCCCGCCCCACACCCCGCCTCTGTAGGCCTGCTGCATGTATGCAGGCCCTCACCACTCAGCTGACAAGTAGGTCCATGTGTAGAAGCAGCAGGCCTTGGTCCTTGAAGCTATGCCTGCTACCTGGCAGAGTGGTCATGGTGGCTGTGGTGAAGGCATTAAGAGACGGGGCAGTGGGATGTGCAGGCTGGCAGGCAAGCAGTTCCCTCCCCAGCATTAACCTGAAGAATGAACCACAAGGGTATATATATAAAATCTTTCTATAAACTCTTTTCATTCCAAAGCAGTGTAAAACATAGCACGACCATGGTATCCATGGGGAATCAGTTTTAAGATGCCCCTCCAGCAGATGCCAGAAAGAGTGGATAAGCACTTCCAATTTCTTTGGTGTCTGTGCTTGATTGCAAGAGGGAGCCATGGCCTAGTTTTGCAAAAGGACTGGATTTCCTGCTCTTCTGTTCACCAGGGAGGTTTCCTTGCAACCAGCCATTGTTGCCTCTCCCCACAAATTGGGTTTCTTCATTTCACCAGAAGATGCTTCCCTCAGAGACGTCGGGCTGCACATGTCCATTTCCATTTTATGCCACCTGTATATGGCATATTCCCCCATCCCTGGTGTCGGTCTGCCTTAAGCCTTATGTGGGGTTTCCCCCCCCCAGGGATCACGACTGTGCTGACCATGTCTACCATCATCACCGGTGTCAACGCCTCCATGCCTCGGGTGTCCTACATCAAAGCTGTGGACATTTACCTCTGGGTCAGTTTTGTGTTTGTCTTCCTCTCGGTCATTGAGTACGCGGCTGTGAACTACCTGACCACTGTTCAAGAGCGGAAGCAGAGGGAACTGAGAGATAAGGTGAGGGGCGCATTCGGCACACCTGGTTTGAACATGCCTGTACGTGTCCACTTGAAAACTCTGATGTCTGTGTGTCTGTGTGTATTGAACAATTTCTTATCTAGAGCATTCGAACTGACTCCGAAGCCCTCACACCCCAGAAGCAGGAGTTGATGTCAATAGGAGCAGCAGAGAGGAGGAAACTCAGATCAGAACTGGGGAAATCTGCAACCTGGGATTTTGGCAGAGGCAATATGGGGAGGGTAAGAAGAGGGAAATTCACCAAGGCATTTCCCTGTGCTTGCCACTACTAACTACTGCAGACAAGTTATTATGAAGCTCTGGAGAAGGAGATTCATATTTAAGTTGACTTTAACCAACTTAGTATTCCAAGATAAAACAAAAGCGAAGTATGAAATATTACACAGAAACGTTGACTTCTGTGCCTCTGTGGCTTTGCTTTTGCTTTTTAGTCTTAATGCATCTGTTTTAAAATGTACACAGCCCTGAGAGAGGCAGTCCCAGGTAGCTTACTGTTTGACTTAATTAATGAGCTAATTAATTAAGCCGCAAGAACAGATGCAGGAGTGGCTTATGCATCCCACTTGCAGTTTTACAATGTAATGTGCAAAGGGAGGATGCTGATCCCTTGCACAATAAAACATGCCCAAGATCCACATGTGGCCAAGGAAGAGGCACATCTGGATCGACATCTGGGCCACAATGTTCACTTGGGCTCCAGTGGATCAGCTTCATGCATTGTTTGAGGCTAATGAGGACAATGTGCATCCCCAACTGAGGCTGACTAGATGTTGTTTCTGTCTGTGAATAGAGCTGGACGTGTCATTTTTCCATGGTAAGTCATGCATCATTTTGGGTTTGAAAAGAAAAAGAAAAAGAAAAGCAATACATTTAGATACATATTCTAAAAACATCACAAATCTTGTACTTTTGTGCTACCGTTAAATGGCGTAAATCTGGGCAGAAAAACTCTGCTTCAGATATCAGCATTTTGACCTTTGCTGAGTCTTTTAAATAACCCACAATCACTATAGAAAAGAGAAAAGCTTCATCCCCCCCCGCCCCATAGCTATGCTTTGAAAACTGGCAATTTAAATGGTCCAGTGAAGCTGCAGGATCCAACTAGAGCAAGGTTGGCCAAGGTGGTGCCCATAGTTTGCATTCAGCACCTAAGCCCTTTATTTGTGGCCAGATATTTTTGAAATCCAATCACAATTGCCTGCCAAAAATTGTTGGGGGGCTCCTACGTTTCCTAGTCCCTTTAGTAAGACCTCTCCTCTCCATATCTACTAAAACGGGGAACCACTAATTTTACCTAATCAAAAGCCTTTCCCCAGCATTTCTTTTAAGCCTTACAATTATTTTAAAGTAGGGGAGAGGAATTGTGCACTGATGCTTACACAGCTTGGTGCTGCTCATGCCATTGTTTCCACCACTACAGAAATTTTAAAGTACAGTACATGATTGTGTGTGTGTTGTGTCGTTACAGTCGTGACCGACTCTTCGTGACTCCATGTCCATGGAGTTTTCTTGGCAGGAGTACTGGAGTGGCTTGCCAGTTCCTACTTCAGGCACCTACAGCACCTGGTATTCCCTGGTGGTCTCTCCCATCCAGTACTAATCAGGGCCGACCCTGCTTAGCTTCCAAAATAAGGCGAGATCAGATGTGCTTAGGGCATCTAGGCTGCTGAAGTACTTGATTATCAACATTAATTTGTAATACCTCTTAAAATTAAGCAAAATTACAATGTTCTGTGGAGTTGGAAACCTTTACCAGCTGAGTGAAAGTATGGCTGTTGGAACCCTGAGCCATGGCTGCTGCAATGGGGCACACCCACATATCTCGCAAGCCCTATTTGGGTTGTTATGAACTGATTCTCACTCAATGGCAGAGAACACAGAGAGATTTCATGCAGCTATCGCTCTGGCTGCCAAACAACCAACCTCTTTTGTTATTTTGTTTATTAAATTAATGTCATATCTTTTATTCAAGAAACCTTAACTCAAATTAAAAGTCCACACTGACTGCAATATTCAACACTAATACTTGTTTTACTTCAAGTAAGCAATATTTTTTAACCTGAGTTCACCTTTACACTTAAACCAGGTAAATCTTTGCAAACAGGTTAATGGATGGGTCATGATAGCCCAGACCAGGCCCTTGAAGATCCAGATTGTTTTGCTAATAATTATGGGCAATTACAAATAAATGGATGATTCAGTCTGTGGAGGCAACTAGATTCTTTTAAGGGTTAAGCTGAAGAGGGGAACTGATTTTTGCCAGGTCCCCCCTACGCCCCTCTTCTGACACCTCACATACGGTTTTGTACGGTCTTCCAACTCTTTAGAGCACATTTTTAGGTCTTAGGGTGTGTGTGAAGGAGGAATGGTTTGTAAAAAAAAAATCACCTACTTCCACTCATGGGACCCATTATGCACAATAAGAGATTAAGACTCTATATGTTCTGCATAAAAATCAATGTGTAATATTTGTCTCTTGTTCTATTCCACCCCCTCCAGTTTCCATGCACTTGTGGATTACCTTCAACCAAAACGATGCTGCTACAAGGCATATTCAGTGAATCAGAGTCCAATAGTTTAGAAGACTATCCAAGAGGACAGATGGCAACTGAGGAGGAAAAGCAAGACAAAATGGTGGTCCATTTGGCCATGAATAATGAGTCACATTCCTCAAGAAAGAAAGGACTGAGGGGGCATGTTAGCCTTCGTATCATGAAGAACACTCATGCCATCGACAATTACTCGAGATTAATATTCCCTGGCACTTATATATTTTTTAACTTAATATACTGGTCTGTCTTTTGCTGAGGCAGTAGTTAACCCAGGAGGTATTGTACATTTGTGTTTTGATGCCATTCGGAGCCTAAGACAGAAAACCATTTTCAGAATACAACTTTCTTAGAAGCGCCACAGAGATTGTTACTGGAGAAAATGTGTGTCTGCCAGTTGTCTTCTGCTTCCTGTCCCTTTCTTAATGGATGCTAATCTCATATTCCACACATGAAAACATGTTCCTTTTGCTTTGGGATACCAGCAGCTATACGTGGCCAAAAGCGCTGGGACTGCAAGTTCCACGTTACTAAGAGAGGCTGCTGTCTGCTCTGTCAGCTTCCTTGGGAGAATAGGATGCCGAAACAAAAGAAAGTTGTTATGTTTTATGAGATGACGGGGCGATGTGGAACAATGTCTTTACAAGGGACAGCTAAGACCAGTCATGGGAAGCATGTGGTCACCACTGACAAATCACAAAGACTAATCTGCCTGGTTAGGGTGGAGGGAAGGAAGGAAACGGAAGGAAAGGTAGACTATTTTAAAAATGGAAGAACTCTGCTTGTACAACATACTCTTCAACACAAACAGAGCACAACAGCAAAAGTCAGGGAAGTTTTTTTTTTCTGATCGAATTCCGGTAAAAGGAAAAAAATAAAGCAAAGAGTGCAGCTTTTATACCACCCCAAAGTGCTTAAAGCTCTTTCAGGGGGGTGGTTACAATTTAAATACACTATGGCTGCTATCCCACAGCAGAAAAATCCGGATCAAAGTAAAATGTAGATTTCCCCCCGGAACGGTCACGTGCTTGAAAATGTGGTTCCTGTGTCCCCACGGGCACAGTTTAAAGAAACACAACTTTTGTGTCCCCACAAGAGGGAATTGCAACACAGCAGAACAAAAAGGTTTTGATGCAGATTTTCCGAGTCCCCACGGACTCAAGTACTGGTTTAAAATCTGCATTGGAACTGATACAAGCTTTGTACCTGCTCAAGACCAGGTACTTGCAAAACTTGCTGGGTCGTGCTTAAGTGGGTGTGGTCACATTTCCCCCCTTTAAAGTCTGCTGGTTGTGGGGACACAATTTTATTAACCGCAACTTCAAGCAGTTTGAAGCGATTTTTAGTGTTCATGGGATAGCAGCTATGAAGACTACACATTGCCTCTTCAGTAAGTAAGGGCGTTTATACACGACCCCCAAACTCCGGGGCAAATGGCTCCCAGCTCCGGAGATTAAAAATGTTTACCCACCAGCTCCGGAGTTAAGAGGAAATTAAGTGCTACCCCGCCCACTTTAGCGCGTCCCAGCGCAGCTTTCAGGTACCTGCTTTTTGGATGTGACAAATATTTGATCCGGTGTAAGGATAGTGAGTGCGGGGCTCTCCTGGCTTCTGTTTGTTCTTTTTTTGCACCCCGCCCCTTTAAGAGATCTGAATGCTGCCGGGAACAAAACAGAGGTAAACCGGCATTCTTTTCTTTCTTTTTTCTCCCTCCCTCAGGCAGCCAGCAACCAGGAAGTGCGGAGGGGGGTGGGGACAGAGGAAGAGCGACGAACCCCTAAGATCTCTGGTCCGAATTTAAGTGGCCAGCGGATCTTAGGGGTCGTGTAAAAAGGCCCTAAAATTCAAAGATACACTGGGTGTAGTGGGTAAGGAAACAACAGGAGTCACTTATGCTGGCTAATCTCGTATCTGTAGATGCAGTTGGATTTGATGCAGTATTGATTTCCTAGTTCAGATCAGCTGCCACTATAAAGGGGAGAGTAGCTAAATTACCCCAAATCCAAACCTTTCTCAGCCCGAACTCACAGTACTATGTCAGCCAGTTATTAGGCTAAGATGAGGACAATCCTAAACTAACTTTTGGGTAGTGTGCGGCATATAAATTGTATAAATAAATAAATAAATAAATTTACACAGCATCCCTAGCCTGGGGGGAGGGTGATTGGATTCAGTGCCCCCTTAGCTAACTTTGTGACAACTCAGCCAGTCCTCAGCCACCTTGGACAGTTAGAATTATGTACTCAGTTAAAAAACTGTTGCTTAACACATTTCTACAGGATCCATTTAACTGTGTGTCTTTTCAAGTCTCACTAACATCTAACTTTTTTGTGTGGAACTTCAGATGTATGCTAGCATAATAATCCCTCTCCATCTGCACAATCATTTTGCTCCAAGAGACTCTCCATAATTACTGACCTCCTTCCCCAGTCTTAAATGAATGATTCACAATTGGACCCAGGAGTGGTTGCATATAAAGCAAAGCAGTGTGCTGCTTATATACTGCCCCATAGTGCTTAAAGCACTCTCTGGGTGGTTTACAAGTACTGTAATGGTGCAGGCTATTCATTGCACCCCGCCAGCAAGATAGATACTTATTTTACCAATCTCAGGATGGAAGGCTGAGTGAGCCTTGAGCTGACTACCTGGTACTGAACCCCAGAACGTGAACATAGTTATGACTGCAGTACAGCAGTTTAGCCACTGTGCCACAAGGCTCTTAAGATATCCACATGAAAGCTGGGTACCAATCAGGTCTCCCCAGGAACACATTCATCTTTCTTCTGTCCCTGCAAACTCCTATATGTACCACAGAGATTGTTATCTTACTTTTGTTTGTAGTCATATCTCTACATACATGGGAGCACATGAAAACAGGAGCAAACTAAAATGCAAGTCGTAGATCTTGTAAGGATTTAGTAAACCAAACACTCTTGCCATTTTCAGAGTGACTATTATGGATCATTTTTTCTCTGACAAGAACTTAAGAGCAGGGTTCTCAAAAAGTTCCTTCTAAAAACTCCACAGTTTGAGGCTGAGTTCTTCTTTCTTTGGACCAGAGATTCATGAACAGTGGAAAAAAATTTATTTATTTATTTATTTATTTATTTATTTATTTATTTATTTATTTATTTGTATACTGCAGTCCAATTTTCCTCAAACAGGAACTCTGGGCAGTTAACAACAATAACCTATCAAACAATCTGAAGTTTAGTCTGATTTTTCCAACAATTAAGGTTGTGCCTTAATAACTAACAACTAACTACAGTTTTAATCCCATTTCCAGTAGGCCCTGTGAGGAAAGGGGGCTTATTAATTCTGTACACACAAGTCACATTCATTGAACAGGTCTATTCTGAATATAACTTAACAAGAACCTTGTGGTGGAACAGAGTGTTCTTTATCAACAAATTCTTATCTATATCTACCTGCATGCATACATGCCTGTTCAGAGGGAGAAATGTAAGCACGAAAGTACAAAAGGTCCATGAGCAGTTCATTTTATTAGCAAAGCTTCTAGACTGCCTGGTTTAGTGTGAACACTACGCAATTGGATTGGTTTACATAAGCATAATGATATATGGAAGTGAGAGTGTTGCATGGAAGTGAGAGCTGGACTATAAAGAAGGCTGACCACCGCAGAATTGATGCTTTTGAGCTGTGGTGCTGGAGGAGACTCTTGAGAGTCCCTTGGACTGCAAGGAGATCAAACCTATCCATCCTGAAAGAAACCAACCCCGAATGTTCACTGGAAGGACAGATGTTGAAGCTGAGGCTTCAGCACTTTGGCCACCTCATGAGGAGAGAGGACTCCTTGGAAAAGTCCCTGATGTTGGGAAAGATTGAAGGCAAAAGGAAAAGGAGACGACAGAGGATGAAATGGTTGGACGGTGTCACCAATGCAACCAATTGATAAATTGAGGATTAACAAGTCACCGGGCCCAGATGGCATCCACCCAAGGGTTATTAGGGAACTGAGAAACGAAATTGCAGATCTCTTAACGGTTATATGCAACTTGTCTCTTAAAACGGCCACAGTGCCGGAGGACTGGAGGATAGCAGATGTCACACCAATTTTTAAAAAAGGAAGGAGGGGGGACCCGGGAAACTACAGGCCAGTTAGCCTTACATCTGTCCCAGGGAAGATGGTGGAAAGCCTCATCCAAGAGAAAATCTTAAAACACATAAAAGAACAAACCTTGCTGAGAGAAAATCAGCATGGCTTCTGTAAGGGTAAATCTTGTCTGACAAACCTTTTAGAATTTTTTGAAAAGGTCAACAGGCACATGGATTTGGGTGAACCGGTGGATATAGTCTATCTGGATTTTCAAAAGGCTTTTGACACAGTCCCTCACCAAAGGCTGCTGAGAAAATTGCACAGTCAGGGGATAAGAGGGCAGGTCCTCTTATGGATTGAGAACTGGTTGAGATCCCGGAAACAAAGAGTAGGTGTCAATGGGAAATTTTCACAATGGAGAGAGGTGAAAAGCGGTGTGCCCCAGGGCTCTGTCCTGGGACTGGTGCTTTTCAATCTGTTCATAAATGACCTGGAGACAGGGATAAACAGTGAGGTGGCCAAGTTTGCCGATGACACAAAACTTTTCCGTGTGGTAAAAACCAGAGAAGATTGTGAAGAGCTCCAGAAGGATCTCTCCAAACTGGGGGAATGGGCTGAGAAATGGCAAATGCGTTTTAATGTAACTAAATGTAAAGTAATGCATATTGGGGCAAAAAAATCCAAACTTCATCTATCAACTCATGGGCTCTGAGTTATCCGTGACGGATCAGGAAAGAGATCTTGGTGTGTTGGTGGACAGCTCCATGAAGGTGTCTCCCCAATGTGTGGCAGCGGTGAAGAAGGCCAATTCCATGCTAGGGATTATCAAAAAGGGGATTGAAAATAAAACAGCGAACATTATAATGCCTTTATACAAAACAATAGTAAGGCCCCACCTGGAGTATTGTGTACAATTCTGGTCACCGCATCTGAAGAAAGACATAGTGGAACTGGAAAAGGTGCAGAAGAGAGCGACTAAAATGATTACTGGGCTGGGGCACCTCCCTTATGAAGAAAGGCTAAAACATTTGGGCCTCTTTAGTCTGGAAAAAAGGCGCTTGAGGGGGGATATGATTGAGACATACAAAATAATGCAGGGTATGAGTAAAGTGGATAGAGGGAAGCTCTTCTCTCTCTCCCAAAATGCCAGAACTAGGGGACATACACTCAAATTGAGGGCTGGGAGAGTAAGAACTGACAAAAGAAAATATTTTTTCACCCAGCGCGTTGTAAGTCTATGGAACTCCCTGCCACAGGATGTGGTGATGGCATCTGGCCTGGATGCCTTCAAATGGGGATTGGACAGATTCCTGGAGGAAAAGTCCATCACAGGTTACAAACCATGATGGAGATGTGTAATCTCCAGGCTTAAAACCAGGGTACTTCAAGGGCCAGATGCAGGGGAGTGGTATCAGGAGACAGATATCTAGTCTCATGCGCTCCCAAACGCATCTGGTGGAGCCGCTGTGAGATACAGGAAGCTGGACTAGATGGGCCTTTGGCCTGATCCAGCATGGCTCTTCTTATGTTCTTATGTTCTTATGTAATATGGATCTGACCAAACTCCGAGAGGCAGTGGAAGACAGGAAGGCTCTGGTCCACGGGGTCATGAAGAGTCGGATACGACTGAACGACTGAACAACAACAGCATATAAGCAACTAGAATAATAAAAAGAAATTTTAAAGCCTAGCAACACAAACTAAAACAAAACTGGTACATTCCTATTATACGTTTTCTCCACTGTGTTACCCCACTGTGTGTTTGTTTGTGTATGTGTGTGTATATTTGATAGAGCAACCGAAACAGAAATATTTAGATGCTGTAACATGCTTGTTCAGCAAACTCTTGACCAAAGCATGGGGGCAGTTTTTGAATACAGAACTTGAGATACTTCAGAGTGAATGGATGATAATAAATGTTAGGGCATGAGGTGATAAGTCTTCATATCAATAGGAAATATCAAATTTCCTCCACTTGCCTAGTGTTCTTGGGTAAATCAGATGTTGTGATCGTCTGAATTAAAGTGCCTAGCTCCACTACTTGGGTCAAGATTGCTGAGTGGTGGTTTCTACAGCATGTACATCAGCTGGCACCAGTAGAGAGCACCATCTACTTTTCTCACATAGAGTAGATGGCATTCTATACTGGTCCTGTAATTTCTATTTAAAGTGGCTGAAGAAGCTGAAATGTTCTATTTGTTGTTGTTGTGTCTATTTCTGTTTTATTAGCCATTCTGCAGTATATAAGTGATTAACTATTATTCTGGAGTATAAAATAGATTTGTTTGTACTAATTTAAATGCTCTCTCTCTCTCTCTCTCTCTCTCTCTCACTCACTCACACACACACACACACACACACACACACACACACACACACACACAAACACACACACCCCACAGTTATTAATACAGTTATGGGGAACTTGCAGTCCTACAGGTTTTTTTTGTGCTTCACTTTTCATCATCTCTATTAGCCCTGCTAGCTGGGGTTGATACCAAATGAATTCCAAAATATCTCAAAGCTTCTATGTTCTTTTATAAATGCTTCATAGAATATAACACTGCATATGCTGGTTCCAATTTCTAAAAATAATTTTTCTGTTGTGCCTCATGGTGTGAATGCTTGCATCAGAGAACATTTCTGAGTGAGAACTCAGAGAATCTTCTGAGAAAATAAAAACATTTTTAAAATGAGGCATTAGTCTTTAAAAGCCACGTCCTCTTCCCTGTTAATGCACAAGGACAGGGCTCCACATAGTGATAAACAGGGAATTTGGTGCTTTGGGTGAGGGAGGAAATCTATATTGGAGAATCCCATGTAAGAGAGTAGGTCTTAAGTGTAGAGAAGAGATCCTCGTGAAGAATGGAAAATACCAGAGGTAGGGAACCTTAAGGTTGCTGTAGTAGGAGGTTGGAGCAGAGAAGCAATTTACTGCCCCATGACTGAACACTTCTTTGGGCAGCTACTGCTGCACTCCAATGAAGATTCCCTAACCATAACAAATTAAAATACAACAAACAAATATTTAAATAGTATTACATTTAGTCATGGGGTTAAAATCATTTAAAATATCATTAAAATTAAAAGACTTGGAAAAATTAGTTAAAATGGTAGCATTGAATAACCTCAGATAAGAAGAATCAGACCTTCCACATGGACGCTAGAGGCTATTGATTGCCAAATGCTGACTTAAATTGTGTTTCATTACAAGTTTTTAATGTGTACTCAGGCAGAAAAGAAAGTTTGACTAAAATTCATATGCTTTATTTTGCAGTGTATAAATCCTCCAGTGAAAATATCCTTTTGTTTAGTCAGGAGCCAAATGCAAGGCGAAGGGGAGTGTGCATGATAGGTAGAGGTGGGGGAAATAATGTGCTGTGGCAAACAAACTTTTCAGCACTTGAGGGGTGCTGATTCTCCAAATTAGGCTAAAACTATTATCTATTGTTAATCTGTCCTTGTTTGACAACTTGCAGGCAGGGATGCAAAGGGTTGTTCAGGACCAAGCATTGATTTCATTCTGCAGAAGACAATTGCCCTGATAGTATATTGACCATTTAGCTAGTGGTGTGATTTTACACGCAGAGCACCCTTTTGCACACATGCAGGGTTTCATAAAACAAAACACTGTGTCAATGAAAGCTCATTCGTGCACAATGAGACACTAGACAACTATCCCCCCTCCAGCTGGCAGAGCAAGGTGGAGGCTTTTGTGGTGCTATGGCTTCCTGAACACCTTTGGGCACATCACTTATCCTCTCTGTGCCTCTGTTTCCCCATCTGTAAAATGGGGACACTGAAACTGGCCTACCTCAACCAGGGCATTATGAGATTTGCTTGACTGGGCAGGGACAATAGGTTTATAGTGAATACTCAGTTCTACAAATGTAGCAGTCTGTTTTTAATTAGACCAATTATTAATTAATAACTTCGTGTTAATTATAAAGAACCACTTGGGAAAACTGGCTTCATAGGCAATAGTCATTAGTTCATGTCAGAGATAATGTGGCAGTAGTTGACCTCCTTGCAAGTTCAGAGACACCCACTGATTTGCTCTAAGAATAGATGTTTTCAATGGCCAGCATAATACTGTAGAATGTTGTAGAGGCTGGGAAAGTCTCCAGCTGTACAAATATACATCCTTTAGTTTCAGATTGATACGTATTCTTACAGACCCTGTTGCACAATTTGTTTTGTGAGTTATAAAGATGCTATACAGTAGGATCCCCGTATACACTGATTCATTGATTAATGAATGGTTATTAATTAATTTATTGTTTATTTATTTTCTTCTGCTAGAGGAAAATAAATAAATAAACAATTCAGGAGCCACAAAGCAAGCTGCTGTCATAAACAGCTGCCGTAAAGCAAGCTACTGTCACAAAACAGTGCTTTTTTTGGGGGGGGGTGGCATTCTTTCTTATCCATGGTTTTTGTTATCCACGGGAAGGCCTGGAACCAATCCCCAGTGGATACCGGGATCCTACTGTATTCTATTCAGCGAATATATGGTAATCTCCCACTGAATGCTATTTATTTATTTATTTTATTTTATTTTATTTTATTTTATTTTATTTTATTTTTATACCCCCCCCCCCCGGTCTTCTGAGGGAACTCCAGGCGGTTAACAATGGGGTAAAAGAACAGTAAAACACAAAATGGAGACAATACAATAATAAGAGAGAATCATTGGCAAGAGGCATCAAAGGAGGGGAAAAACAACAACCCTAAATTAAAGGTCACCCAATGCCTCCTGATAAAGCAGGGTTTTAAGTGCTTTTTTGAAGGCGGGCAGGGACTGTGCAAGGCGCAACTCACTTGGGAGATGGTTCCAGAGCGAGGGGCCAACCACAGAGAAGGTGCGGTTGCATGTAAGCTATTTCCACACCTCCCTGGGCGTGGCCACTCGGAGTGAGAGCGCCTGCGACATTCTAGTGGGACGGGCCTCAGTTGACCTTTGGGAGATATGCTCTGACAGGTATTCGGGTCCCAAGCCATGGAGGGTTCTGTAAACCAAAACCAGGACCTTGAACTATGTTCTGAAGAACTTAGCCTTGGGCAACTTAATATATTAACATTTTGAAAGCATAAAATACCGGAACATGTATCTAACCAATGAAATTGTGCTATCACAGGGGTGGAGGTAGGATGGGGATTGTAACCTTCCATGTTTTCTTAGAGACAAGTTCAGCACTAAGGGCAACACATATTACCTTTGATTGAATGAAAACAAAGGGAAACTTTGATTGCCACAAGATGTCTGCCTCAATAGACAGACTTGCAAATTAAGTTTATCTTCACCTTCCTGTGACCAACTGCAAAACAAAGCAGGCCCAAGGGAATGTGTTAAATGAATAAAACTATATGCTTTGTAAAACCACGGAGGGGAAAAGGACCTTCTAAAAATGTGCTGAACACATTGTCTATCTTGACCATCTGTTATTTAATGACTCTGCTGAACACAGGCATATTTTAGTGTGAGAATGTACTTATGATGTCTGAATCCAGTTATGGGCTTAGTAGCATATATGAATAAAAGCTTAAGGCAGACAATAGTTCTCATGGATTTGCCATTCTTTTGTCCCTACTTTTTATCAATCTGTCCTCATATCTGAGAAACGTACCTCTCAGCCACAGACACCTATCACAGCCTAAGATCATCTCACTGTCATTGGTATACCATATGACCTCTTCCACAAAGAAGAATAGTGAGAAGGAGCCACTTATGGAAAACTTCCAATTATTTTCATGCTTTAAAATGGCTGGATAGCTCAGTGTGTTGGGTATCTAACTGAGGAACTGGAGGTGGGGTAGTTACCCTGTTGTGCCTCTTGCAAGTAGACACAACCTGTGTGGCCTTGGGAAATACTCTCTACTAAAATAAAAACCATAATGCAGAATTGACTTGGTGGCACATTATTATTATTATTATTATTATTATTATTATTATTATTATTATTATTATTATTATTATTATTATTATTATTATTATTATTATTATTTACACTAACTTTGTATTGAGAAGCAGACTGTTTTTTGCTTAGGGCTATATGGTAAACATGGTTATTAATTAGGGATGGGCATGAAATGGAAAAAGTGTATTTTGCTTCGTTCAGTTTTGTCCCCCCAAGTTTCATTTCATATCATAACAAAAAATTTCAATTTTTTTTGTTACTTACAAAACAAAATGAAACAAAATGAATCCCCCATGGCAGCAGCGCTCTAGCTGGTGTGATGGAGGATTCAAAAGCTTCCTCCCCACCACCTTCCAGCTGATTTTGACAGCTTGATCCCAGCTGGGAGGTGGGGGTAGGAGGAAAGGAGCAGCCAGGCAGAAGTAAATTCCCTGCCTGAGTGCACTTTTCTCCCCTGCCACTGCCTCCTTCCGGGGGGGTGCTTTGGACAGGGAGTGCTGTGGGCAGTGGGGCCATCCCCCACTGCCCACAGCACTCCCTGTCCAGAAAACAGCCCTGGGAGGAGAGGGGAGCATGGGAGAAGGAAAGAGGCACAGATAAATTCAAACAAAGCTTCAATTTACCGCTTCTTGCTTTCCTTCTTCCTTGTGATCCCCGCCTACCAGCTGGGACTTTTTGACAGGTCAGGGTTTGGAGATGGGGGCACCCTTTCCCCCACACCCCAACCTGTCAAAAAGTCCCAGCTGGAAAGCAGGAGGAGGGGCAAAAGGCTGAACAGAGCAGGTTTTTCCCATCCCTGCTCCATTCTGCCTTTTGCTCCTCCCCCTGCCTCCCAGCTGGAACTTTTTGACAGGTCAGGGTGTGGGGGGGAGGGGCACGCCCCTCTCCAAACCCCGACCTGTCAAAAAGACCCAGCTGGGAAGTGGGGGAGGGGGGAAATGCAGAAAGGAGGGGTTTTCCTCCTCACTGCTCCTGTGCTGGGAATATGGAGGCAATTAGGGAGTTAATACCATAGAGTAAACTCCCTGATTGCCTTCACTCCCAGCACATTTTGCCAATTAACTACCCCCAGCCCCTTTGGAGTTTCATAACTAAGTCCTCTTATCCTCAAATCTTTTCAGATTTTAGGGCTTCCCTAAAATCACTTTGGGAAGATATCCCTGCTAGTTTAGAGTCCCAAGGTAAGTAAATTTTAATTACATATTTTTTAAAAATACGCACTCAAAATTACTTACCTTAGGACACCAAAATAGCAGGGTACCTTCAGAAAGTGATTTTAGAGAACCCTCTCAAATTTGGAAACATTAGGAGGTAAGGGGGCTGAGTTATGAAGCTCCAAAGGGGGTGCTTCAGGAAAAAAAAACTTCTAATTGGAATCATATGGGAAGCAGCAGCAGCGCTGTTACTGGCCCAATCAGCTTCTGATTCCAATTAGAAGGTTTTTTCCTAGGAGCACCCTCTTTGGAGCTTCATAACTCAGCTCCCTGACACCCCCCCACACATCTTTCCAAATTTTGGGGGGCTTTCAGGGAAGAGCTTGAGGAAGCTCCCCTGCCATTTCCTCTAGAATGAATCATTTCGTTCTAGAGGAAAAAATGGTGTTTTGTTTCATTTGTAGTGAAATGCCGCTTCCCTGTTTGGTTTTGTTTCGCTAGCTATCAAAATAATGAAACAGTGTGTCCTTTGTATGTGACAATATAAACGTAATATCAAAGAATATAGAAACAGAAGGGCCAATCCTAGTTCAGAAGGCAATAGCTTTGGGATATCTTTGGCACTTCCTCTCTATTTGTTCTGAAATTGAAGCTTTTCTCTTTACACGGTTCTTATGAAAGTCAGGCTGTGAAGGGCTTTTAGAATAACGGCTTAGGGCAGGCATGTCCAAAATTCGGCCCTCCTGATGTTTTGGACCACAACTCCCAGAATTCAAAGCTTAGATTGCCAATGACAACGGCCTCTGGGAGTTGTGGTCCAAAACATCTTGAGGGCCAAAGTTTGGACATGCCTGGCTTAGGGCCAAAACTTCAATGAGTGACCAAGTTCATTTTTCCTCTAAGCAAGGTATGTAGATGAGTAATGTCCATGTCTCTGCGCTTCATGGTATAATAAGGAGACTTGTTTCTCTCCTCCACTGCCACCCTCAAGGCTGTTCTGGGAAATGGAGGGGGAAGTCTCTGCCACCCCTTGAGTCTGGTACAATTATTCAGCCACATAGCAACAACTTCAAGCATGACAAGCATCCTGCATGTAATTACTCTGACTCAGGGGTATCCGTACAGCAATCTGGAGCTGTTGCTGGGGGCAGGGGAGGCGGAGGGGGGAATAAAGGGTAATAAGGAAGAGCATGGTTTGCTCAGCTTGAGGCTAACAATTGCAGGATGGAGGGGAGGCCTTCTTCTACTAACTAGAGCTGATGGCCATTTGTTGCTGGGAGAGGCAATGGAACTTCCTGCTAAGCCTTGTCTTAGAGCTGTTTCACACGACCCCTAAGATCCGCTGGCCACTTAAATTTGGACCGGAGATCTCAGGGGTTTGTCGCTGTTCCTGTGTTCCCACCCCCTCCGCACTCCTGGCTGCTGTCTGCGTGAGGGGAGGGAGAAAAAAAGAAAGAAAAGAATGCCGCTCACCTCCGTTCTGCCGTTGGCACTGCATTCAGATCTCTTAAAGGGGCGGGGGCAAAAACAACAACAAACAGAAGCGAGGAGAGCCCGGCACTCACTAAGTTACATCCGGATCAGGAATTTTCACCCCCGGAGAGCAGGTACTTGAAAAGTGCGTTGGGACGCACTTAGGTGGGCGTGGTTGCACTTAATTTTTTGTAAACTCTGGAGCTGGTGGGGAAACAATTTTAAGCTCCGGATCTGGGAGCCAGTTGCCGCGGAGTTTAGGGGTCGTGTGAAAAGGCTATTAATTAGAGAAGGCTTCATGCACAAGCCATGAATTGTCCAGCAGATGACCAAATGAAGTCACTGTGTTCCCTACTCCTGATCTGTTTTTTTTTTTGTTTCATTGGATCTTGCTTTAGGGTAGGCAGTTGAAAGAAGAAAACCCAGGCAACAGCCACATTTCTGGGTTTCGACCTAAAGACCAAGGTTTTAACAGATTGCCAGCTCGTAAACCAACAACAAACAAACATCAACTCTATTAGCAGTTGTTTAACAAACCATGGGTTAGCAACAGCAGCAACAAACCAGAATCCATCACATTGCACAACCTAACAATGTTCCATGAGAATCCAGCCAATGTGTATAATGATGGGTGTGTATGCGCTACACAGCTCAATGAGTTATTCACTGGACAAAGGCATTGCCAGTCTCTCCCAAGCGATGTTTCTGGTGCAGGAAAGGGCAGGTGCGGCTTTATCCAACAGCTTGTGGTGCCCGTAGCTAATCTACCTGCACTTCTCACCCATACTGTGGCTGTCTCATATGTCACAACTATGCTGGCAGGTAAAAGGGCACAGCTGCAACCCTGCAGAGGCCACACAACCAGCCAAAGTGAACCCAATAGGACTTAGCTTCTCCTCTAAGGAAAACAGATTCTACTCTGATGCTCAGAATGATAATGGTCTGAAGCTGCCAGGTTTTTTTTAGAAGAGTCATCTCAGTGTCTGACACTGAGATTTTTTGGTCTCTTGGGTTTTTTACATTTTAATACCACATTTTGGCCAGAAACTGTCTTCTGAAGGTCTTGATTAAAATTGAATACATTTTGCTACTCAAATACTCTTCTGCATTTTTTCCTACTCCAAGTGGCCTTGGCTTCTCTTGGCAAGAGAAATAGTTGAATTTGGTATTTACAATATTTATTTACAATAATACCCTGGGAGTAGAGATGGGCACAAAATGAACTTTTGGTTCTTTTCGTTATTTGCTATTCATTTCATTACATAACGAAATGAATAACGAACTGCCCCTGGCAAAAGTAAAATAAAACCCCCAAAAAATGATCCAGCTTGCGGGCCCGGTACTGGCCCACAAGCACCGGACCTGACCACTGGGTCACGGTAATGGCCTGCGGGCCAGCAAAAGTTACAAAAAATAACCGACCAGCCCGTGCTACACCTGGTAGGTGGGCCACGTGGTCGGCAGTAAAAAATAAAAAAAATAAAATAAAATAAAATAGAATAAAAATAACCCGATCCGGCCTGCGGGCCGCCATGATTAAAAAAATAAATAAAATAATTTAAAAAATCCACTGGTGGGGTTCAAAAAAAAGGAAAAAATAACAAACCCAAACTAAAATGAAATACAAAATGATTTTTTTTCTAAAAAATCATTTTTTAATTGATGAACCAAACGAGACCGGAAAACAAAACAAAACGAATTGCCATTTTTTCGATTTGTGCCCATCTCTACCTGGTAGTAGTAACTTGGTTTAAGAGCGTTTTGCAAGACAAGCAAACAATTCTTCAAATTTTGCCTTGATCAAGCAATGTCTTGATATACTGTACAAGTACTGGAGCAGGTCACATGATCACAAGTGAGCCAATGGTAGCTCTTTCTCCCTCCCTTTCACTGCTGGATTGTGGGTGATTGTCTGGAACATTCCAGCTCAGGCAGCCTCCAAAGCAGAGGGAGGAGAGAACAAAAAAAGCAGTCTCCCTTGCACATTTTCAAAGGGGAGTGCAGGTTAGAGTTTTATTTTTCTTTATATTTATATTTTTATTTAATTTGCTTTCAACATTCTTTTCAAACAATTTAAACATTTTTTCAAACCATGTCCAGTCATGGAGCAGCTACTCAAGGGTGTATAGGGCTACAAATTGCACTTTATTACTGTCACATTAAAAACACAGTAAAATCCAGCCTCATTCCCTGTGCTGTGGAATGTGAAGGAGGTGGGATGAGGTGAGTGCTGAAATGATTCCATTCTGTTCTATTTTCACTTGCCTTTCCCTAAAGGAAGAAAGGAAGCACAGGCTCAGGGCCATACATTTTCTCTTGCTCTTTCAGAGAGTGAAACTGGGGTTTTTATTGCTTTATTGCTTTGCAACCCTTCCAAGCAAGAGGTATCAGCACTTGCCTCAATCCCCCTCCTTTGCATTCCACAGCACAGAGGATTGAGTTTAAAATGCCACATTTTCCCTCTCCCTCTTTTTCCATGGGGGACCCACTTTGTTTAATAACTCAGCCCCCTGAACCCCAAGCCTCTCCAAATTCGGAGGGCTTAAAGGGAAGAGTACAAGGAAGCTACCCCAATACATACATACATACATACATACATACATACATACATACATACATACATACATACATACATACATACATTTAACTGTGTAGTTGCACGACGGGAAAATACGCAGGAAACGCTGGTCTGACCGCGGTCAAAGTACCATAACATATGATCACACTGCAGATATGGTGAAAGGACAAAACAATGCAAGCATGAAAATAGCCATTAGCATCCCAGAAATTAAAAGAGCAATACCTTTAAAGGCTTGGCAGAACAGCAAGGACCTAGCCAGCTGCTGGAAGGACTGCAATGTGCTTGCCAGTTTAGCTTGGCAAAGGAGAGCATTCCAGAGCGGGTGGCCGAGTCCCCACAGAAAGCCCTTCGGGGACTAAAGGAAAATTAGAATATGTCCTCCATTGATCATCTCAGAGGATGAAACTTTTCATCAGTTACTGAGGGACCATCTAGGACTATACAGTAATGCTTCAGATAACTAATGTCTCAGTTAACGAAAATTTCCTATGGCAAGCCTCGGATAATGAAATTTTCATTACACTTTGCAAACAAAGTGTACCCAGAATGCATTGTGCCCCCCTGTATTTTGTGGAGGGGTGGGAGGAGTTGGAGCAGTTTTTTCATCCTGTTTTGTAGCCCTCCTTGACATTTTTATGGTGGGTTTTGGACCTTTTGAACATGGAAAGGTAGGGAGCTGAGTTTTCCTTGCTTTCTTTTGTCTATCTTTGCATTCTTTTACATTGCTCTGCATGCAGGAATGGGCTGGGTTTGTCTTGCTGCTTGCTTCTGTGCATGTTTACATGTTTCGTCCTTTCCAGCCCTCCCTCCCTCCCTCTCTCACTTGCAGCACACCAAGCCGGGCTGGGCCGGGCCAGGAGAGGAGGAGGCTTTCCCTCCAGGGCTCAGTGAGGGTGTGAGGGTGAGGGTGGATGGCTGGATCCGCATGCAGTGGTGCCATCCTCGCTGCCCCTGCCGTGGCTGCTGATCCTCATCCTGAGCGGCCAATCAGGAGGCGAGGAGGGCCCCCAGTTTGCCTTGGCAAGGAAGGAAGGAAGGAGAGCCGCTCCAGACGCCACCGCTTACACCAACCACCCTGGTTCCCTCGACCCACCACCACCTCTGCCACCACTTGCCCCAACCCTCCCCACTAGTTCCCTCACCCCCCCTGTCGTCGCTGCCACCTCCGCCACCACTGTTGGCCCAACCCTCCCCGTTCCCTCACCCCCACTGCCACGGCCCCCACTGTCACCTGGCCCACAACAGTTCTGAGGGACAGTGAACCAGCCCCCTGTTTTAAAAGTGTGAGGAGGACCCCTGCCCTAAGCACTAGTCTGAGCAGAGCTATGTCTTCTGAAAAGGAATTCCAGATGTGTCCTTGACATTTGCTCTTGCTCCAGTGCACGACTGAATCCATTTAGATAAGCTGGGCATGTGCCCTCGTATAATATTCAAACTAAACAGATAGTAAAACTGAGATGTCACATACTAACAGAATAGAGCTATTTTTATGTAATGGCTTCCTCCGTCTGGTGCTCTCTGGATATGCTGGATTCCAGCTCAAGGGACCTCAGCCAGCATGGCCCTTGGGTGTTCTGGCTGGATACAATGAGAACTGTAATCCAGCTCAAGGTTGCCGGAGGCCACTTTATATAAGCACTGATTTTGCAAAGTGCACCTGCAGGCTCGCTAACAGTAGTCTGGCACCACCGGAGAGAATGGCCCAAATTAGCCTTCCCCAGCCTACCGGCCTCCAGTTGTGATGGATTAAAGCTCCAGCCATGGTGACTGGGCGAACATTAAGAGCTGAAGCCTAGTGTATCTAGAAAAGGCAGCCCAAGCAAACCATAAGATGTCAAGAGACAGGAAAAGAGGGCAGGGGGTCTATAGGGTAACACCTGCCTTGGTCAATGTGCTTAGCAAAACATACAATCCTCAAAGGGCGCCTTTCTGGATTTCTGGGATGGAAAGATGCTATTTCTCCATTTCATACCCAGTTCCATAAACAAATTAAATATGCTATGTAGCCCTGTTCAGGGAGGATAGCATGTTAATAAACAATCATCACCAGCTGACAGTTGGTTAGTACAGATTAATTCCTAATGAAGACAAAAACTCTTTATGTAATGGAATGCCTTTGGCTGTGGATCAAGGGTTGCAATCATCCACCCACGAGCAAACCTTTAAATCCGGCTTTGTTCCACAGGGAGAAAAATCCCCCTAAAATATCTTCCCATGTATAGAGTTAGTGCACCAACCAGCCTGCACCAAGCGGTGCGAATTAATGGGAGCCTCAAATTTGCTCTGTGAACTGCCCAGCAGGCAATGCACTGGCAAGAGCAGCGTGCCTCTTTTCTCCAGAAATAATCAAAGGAAGTAGCCAATAGGCACACTTTTTGTATGCTCAAAAGGGCCATGGCTGTGGTTTCTGAAGGGTTACGCCTTCCACTATGGTAAATGATCTTGGACTACAACTCCCAGAAATCCTAGTCACCCAGCTAGTGGTAAAGACTTCTGGGAGTTTTAGTTCAAGAACACCTGGGGACCCAAGGCTCAGAACCACTGCACTGAAAAAATGTCAAGAGTCAAGACAAGTAGGAGTAGAGATAGATGCCAAAGTGAAAGAAAATGTATCAGTATAGAAATAATTCAGAAATTATGAGTTGACAGAAGGACAGACATCACTGACGGGAAAAATATATATTAATCCATATTAGCCAAAACACAGAAAGACAAAGGCTCCCCATTTTGTGCCAATTACAAAATAAACTTGTAAAAGATCCACCGACAGATGCAAATGTACTATCAGAATAATCCCAGTCAACACACTAAATGAACTAAACCAGCTCATGTATAGCATATCTACCATAATAACCATGAAACCTGGTGGCAAGTTGCAAAAAATCCAGAAAACTCACAGAAATCCAAAATGGAACATTTGGCAGGAATTTAAAAAAAATCATACAGTGCAAACATTAGCAACTTAAAACACTTGAAAGATTCAACACTTAAATAAAAAAATGAAAGCCAAATTATGCAATATACATTACTTTAAAAGGAAAACCATTGTTGAAATTATGCAAGAACTAAAATGGGTAGCACATAGTATTGTAAGCAGTTGCAGATCTCAGAAACAACACCATCAGAGCTACAAAAACGACAATATTAGGAACAGCCTACACATTTCACTGATATTTGACAGACACTTAGGTTGTTGATTAAAACTTGTATCTGTTATATAATACCAGACAATGTTTTTATAATTTGGATTGACTGTGCTTGGCATTTTTAAATATTAATGAATTTAACTATGGTTTCATGATATCAAAAAGTATTTGTTTGCTCCATTCTGGATGCCCAATTTTCATTGGATCTGTTGAGTTTAACATATTATATCTTAAGGGACTGATCTGAAACAATTTTTAATCACAGTCCTAAGAAAATTAGTAGTAATATTTTCATCAGTTTTGAGTGCATGAAATTCAGTTTAATAAGGTACTAATTTCTGCTGCTAGAAAACAGCTGGAGCAGATGAAACCTGAAACGTTGGCACTATTTAAAACAGCCACTGAGAAGGCATTCTCTCACATGGCAACTATATCTGATAGAAAGAAGGAGGCAGAGGCATGCATGTCCTGGAACATCATGTCCTTTCAGAAGAAGAGATGGTTGGCAGCTACTGCTACCACCACCTCCAAGAAGAGGTAAAACAAAGCCACTTCCCCGGCTTCATCCCACCCACCCCTCCCTGCTCAAAGGATGGTTATGGTACAGTAGGACATGACAATATTCATGGGAGTACAAGATACCTAGCAACCCAAGAAAAGATGCTTAGGAAAGTGTGTGTGTATGTGTGTGAGTGAGTGAGTGAGTGAGTGAGTGAGTGAGTGAGTGAGAGAGTGAGTGAGTGAGAGAGAGAGAGAGAGAGAGAGAGAGAGAGAGAGAGAGAGATTGGACTGGAGCAAATTTAATGCACTGCCTTGCCATTATATCAAGCAGAAATGAAGCAAGACCTCAACACACAAATTTCATTTGTTTCTAAATCACTATTGTGAAAGGATTTGTTGAAAAGGTACTTGCTGCTCTGGGGAAAAACATGCTAAAGGCTACAGTACAAAGTCTGCTTTGTTTATAGTATACAAGCACCTGCCACTTGGAAGTGCATATTGGTCACACTTGTAGGAACAATTTGACATGTGTCTTTGATCATGTATGTTTACAGCACAGACGTAATGCCACTCACAATACAGTTCTACAGTTGTGGGAGGGGAGGTATCTTAATTATCTTAGTCCGCATGAAAAACTTTCATTAAAAAGATGAGCTACAATTTCTCCCTTCAGAATTTGTCAAAATAAGACTGCCAAGTCATTCTAGAAGAAAAAGAGACAAGGCTTTCAGTAGATATACATGGGGCCATGATGTCACTAATTAAAAGATTCTAGCCCTACCTGAAAGCAATGGGTAATTATTAGGCATGACTTTGGTTTCTTTACTCAGGCATGGCGAAGTGTCCTTTAATGTAATGATGACCCACTATCTGTAAGGAAAAGAAAACGAAGGGGGGGGAACCATGACATTGTATGATTCTCCAACTTAATAATATTAAAGTTTACACTACAGTATTCATTTTGCATTTTGCAGTGACAGGAATATTTTTTAAAAAAATAGTTAGAATTTGCAGTTTTAGGTTTGGCCCACCAGGGGGAAATAAATCCACGTGCATTTTACTTCTGATTTCCTTTCAGTCTGAAAACAGCATTTTAATTTACATTTCTTGAGTAATATTTGAAAGCCATTCTCACAGCAGCCTTCCAGACTACAGGCTTTTCAGACGCTTGCACTGTTTTTCATGAGGAAATCCTTTGAAAGATTCAAAAAAAAATGTAATCCCTCCTTCCATCTGAATCTTTCAATTGGTTTCTCCTCTCACCACGATGCCTAATTCTTCAAGTCCCATGGGAAAACTTTGCGTAATATTGTGGAACATCCAGCTGTTTGGGCGGGAAAGCCCATTTGCAGCTTTCAGTTTCCGATCTTTCTTCCATTGTCTTAGGGTGTGATTAGACAAGGTGGGCAGCCTGCTGTGAGCTATTTCTTGGCAAAGTTTTGATGTGCTGGAATAGCAATCCACCTTAGGGAGGTTGGTTAACCATAGGAGACTGGCTTTCCTCCTATTGCTATGTACTGGCGAATCAGATCCAGACAAACTCATAGCACCCTCCTCCACAAGAGAAGCAAGCTCTCATTCTTGAAATTATCTATGGAGACATGAACCAGCCATGATTAAACAATGAATCTGGGCCAGCTGAGCTTGACCTTCTTTTCGCAGTGCCAAAGGGAAGTACCAATGAATTGCTATGGAGGCTGAAGGGCCTCCTTCCCTGGGCAGCAGGGCTCATTCACCATGTTGCAGCAGCCGCTCCTCATTCAGCAGCATCTGGTAATCCTTCTGCCCCTTTTCTGATCTTTCCATTTGTACTATCGTCTCTCTAAGAAGAAGATTACAATGTCTCTCAGTCATTGCTGAGTTTTAGGCTCCCTCTGCTGAATCATCAGCTGGGGAAGATGCTGCTCCCCCTCTGACATCCCAGGAAGCAATGTTCGCTCGAATGGCAATCTATTTGTTACTGTTGTGTCCCAGCTTTCCCCTGAAGAACTCGCCACCTTGGCAGATTTTTCTACACACACACACACACACACACACACACACACACACACACACACACACACACACACACACACACACACACACACACACAAATATTTGAGATAGGTTGGGCAGAATGCAGATGGCTATCCATGTCAGAGTAGGAATTTGACCATGGATTTCCTGAGATATTTATATTTGGTGAGCTAACATTGAACCTGAGTCTATTAAACTGACTCCAGAAGCTTTGATATAGGTAAAAAGTAGAGAGGGGCATGAAACAAAAATGGAATGCTGTTTCATTGTTTTGTTGTAGGACGCATTTTGTTTCGTTTAATCATGAAATGCCATATCCCCCCTCTAAAATGAAACGATTTGTCCTAGGGGAATCAACGAAAGAGGAGCTCAAGCTCTTCCATGTAAGCCCCCGAAATTTGGAAAAGTTTGGGGGTCAGTGGGCTGAGTTACCAAGCTCCAAAAGTGGTGCCCCTAGGAAAATTGAGTTGGGAGCCAATTGGGCTTGGATTCTAAATCCAATTAGAAAGATATTTTTTCCCTAGGGGAAGCTCCTCAGCCCCCTGAGCCCTAAACCTTTCCAAATTTGGGGGGGGCGAATTTGCCTAGAATTGCTTGAGGCGGGTACCCCTGCCACTTTGGTGTAAAAACATGCCAGGGATCAGTATTTTCTGGTGCATAAATACCTGGGATCATACATCTTTGACTGAATTGTTTCGTTCTAGAGGGGGGAAATGGCATTTCGTAACGAAATGAAACAAAATGCATCCTACCATTTCATTAGGTAACAAAGTAATTCCTAATTACCTAACAAAATAACGAAACAGCATTTTCATTTTTTATCTCGTGCCCATCTCTAATAGTGTTTTGTATCATAACAATACTACTTTAAAATTTGTTACAAATGATGCAAAATGAAATTGCTACAGAAATGAAACAAAACACTCTTTTTCCTTTTTTATGTCCAATCTCTAGTAAAAAGTGGAAATGTAGATTAAGGGCTTCAGGAAGTCAGTCCAGTGATAGTAAAGGAAAAGGAAACCTCAACTTAGCCACAGATGCCCCTTATATAGTGTTTTCTACACATGAAAATATGATGAGGGTCATATGGAGACCTCGCACACTACCTCTTTTCTTAACAAAGGAAAACAAGAGTGGTGAGCTACTAAAAACAAGAAGTCAGGATGAAGGCAGAGCCTGCCTATCTATCTCTCTTGTCTATTTCTGCTTCTCTCCACCCCAGTTTTGGATTACTTGTTGAATTCACTGGTGCTTTTACCTGCTACCACTCCTCAGTTCTGTCTGAAAGAACTAAGCTTAAGTGGAAGTAAAGGTTTAGTTGTCTGGTCCCTTAGAATCAGGAGGACCTGAGGGCCCTACAGGGCATTTTAGGTCATGGAGGGAAGCTGAATTAAATGTGCCCTTTAAAACTGCAGTATAATGCAACACAGAGAGATGATAGAGGCGAGTCTTTTCCCCTTCCGCAAAATCCAACTTAGAAGGAACTTTGCTTTCTTTCTTGTTTATTTATTTAATTGAGAATATTTTACCTTTACCTATTCTCCAGGAAAAAGACCCAAGGCAGCTACAATACCGGAAGAAACAATATAAAACCCAAAGAACATTTAAAAACATAATTCACGTTATAAGAACAATGAATGAAACCTTACATCTTGAATCCTGAAAATTCAAAACACCAAGCAAAGTAAGCTAACTTCCACACTCCAGGAGGTAACAGAAAATTCCATACTGTTGTATTAGGAGTTCACACTAATTTGGAATTTATCTCTTCCAGCCATATATTA